>JAUPFT010000021.1:29697441-30977441 GCA_036936625.1 Parnassius smintheus behrii
TTTTCGACCGTTGATAGATCAACAAATGTTGGTCAAATCGCTGACGAGTATATTGAAATCCCGTTAGTGCAGATCCACCGACGTCACAAGCGTATCAAGAATAGATCAAAGTATATCAGTTTGTGCGACGAGGAGCTGAGCAAACACGTCAAATAGGTGGATCAACAATTGTTCTAACTTCTCACTGGATCAACATTTACCGTGAAGGGATGATTATATATATATATATATATATATATATATATATATATATATATATATATATATATATATATATATATATATATATATATATATATATATATATAAAGGCTACTATGGAAAATGCCAAAAAAATCTTATGGTATTTGAAAGAAAGTGGTTTGATCTCATTTTCACTTGACGTAAATTGACTAGACTGGTGATGGATAGGAATAAAATATGAGAGATGTCAGATATGAGTCCGTAATGTTACGGATAATAGATATTTATTAAAGGATATGTCTGAACCGACATTCCAATACGGTACACATCTCCATGCGTAATGCCCATGTCCAGCAGTTGATCTAAAGGCTAATGAAGATGAAAAAAACGTATGCTTGTAAATGTAAAAGTATTATGGAATATATAAAAAGGTGCAATTAAAAGTACTTAAGTGTACTTGAGAGAAAACTATTTACCAGGAATACTTGTTTTTCCTACGGCTGCTTTGCTAACTTTTGAACTACAATAAATTGCTATGCTGTCATCATGCTATTTATTGTTTTAAAGTCTGGTATTTATTGGGTATATTAAAAAATATTTGTAAATTAACAATATGAATGTATCCCGTATAATAGATCTAAATTTATATATATATATATATATATATATATATATATATATATATATATATATATATATATACGATAGCACAATAATTAAGCAACGCAGTGGGACCATTCTGAGCCATCGCTCACTGAGAGTATGGTATAAGCACAAATCGGTTGGCTCGACGGATAAAAAATCACGCTTTTCCAGAACACGAGTGTAAAATAGCAGCGTAATGCTGTTGTATTTCGTACGGTGAGCGTAGAGAAACTCAACTCCTTTTCACAGTAAACATGACAATCCATCGTAGACCTCTAAGGTAATAATGCACCTGCGTTTTATTTCTTAATCCAGGATGGATGTAAATGTCTATTATCTACTACATCCACCAAAAATGAGATGGACTGTGTGTTCGTTTGTCACCCTTATCCTATTAAATATTTATTACTTTGAGATCTTCAAAAGTAAAATATTAAATCTTACCACACGCAGTTTTTTAAGTCCTATGCCTACTAGAACTTACTTCCGACTTAATAAATATGTCATTGTGAATAAAGAATAAAATTCACAAATAATATGTTATATGTGGTAAACTAAAATAAAATTGAAGTAAAACCTACAATATAACTTTTGATTAACAAATAAGAAAGTAAAATGTAAAATATTACTTGATGCTTTTACGTTTTTAATACGACTAAGAAATATGCAAATTATCCTAGGTAGCTCTGCTGTGTTCAATAAGATAACAAACGTTGTATTCAAAAAAAGTGAATGTGTTTTATTTTTTTTTTAATTAACAAACCAATAAAACTTAATGCCTGCTGTGTACTGTGAGCAACATAATTAAAACGGTAATTGAAGTGCTCGTTAGAACAACGGTTCTAACCGAAACGGCGATCAAAATAACTGTTTAATTTAACGAACAACAGACGCACCGTATATTTTAGTAAAATAGCGATGATCATAATGATTGCTGTGTGGTATTATATCTTTAAGTTTATTAGCCTTAGAAACAATAATAAAGTAAAAATAGCTTTTTCTTTGTTTGGGAACTAAGTTTCAGTAAACCCCGTCCATACTAATAATCATACGGATGTGCTTCTCAGAACAACGTTAGTATCACGCAGACTAATAAAAAGAAATAAAAATGATCAATTTAAACCAAGTCCTTAATATATACCTACTGTTACGCCACACCGCCACAGCTAATCACAGCGTACCGTTCAAGTCAGACAATCGTAGCCAAGCCAAGCCAAAACCACCACTCTAACTACCAGATACCTATGGTAGGGGTCCAGCTATATAGTAACTTACAACCTCATTTTTCGGATTCAGTGTAACTACCGCCATTTACAAGATGAAACTCTGTTCAAAATATTTTGATTAAATAAATTTATTGTCTTTATGGTCTTCTACTTCCCCCGTGACCATGGGTGTTGGAAAGCACCCGAAACGTCAGGTATTAAATATAAAATAAATAAAACGCGAAAAAATCCGTAAAAGTAGTTTTAATCAGTCTTCTACTTTCTTTTTACTTTATTTATTGTTACATTTCAGAAGTGGGAAAATCCAGAAGAAATCTATTAAAAACCGAGGTACAAAAGGCAATGCAAGAGTTAGACGAAGAGTTACCCTCCGTGAACACAGGAAAAGAACACCGTGCGGCCTCGCTTATTCCAGAGTTCGAGCCCGATAATGAGGAATGTAGTAGTGTAATAGCGTGGCTCAAAAAGAATAGATAAAATCGGCAAAATTCACGACTGGAGCGAAACTACAAGGTCATTTTAACATAGACTAAGAGGTCAATCAAGACGATGATACAATCGGCTTTATGTGTAAGAAAAAATATACACGTGTTTACTTTATCTACACTGTGTCTTGGCTCCTAAAATACGTTCAAACCAAGGAAAATATCCCTTATTATATTTCTCCTTATGATAAAATGTTAGTAACCAGAAGCAATGTGAAAAGAGCTAGAGGTTAGTTTATATGATCGTCAATCTGCCTATCAAGCTATAGGATTATGGTAAGTGTTCTCAATGCCAGGTGAGGCCAGCCCCAGACGTGACCGTGAAGAAGAATAAGATAGTAATCTAATAACTTTGGATAAATCTTTGTATTGTATTCGCAATAATTCTGGGTTTAACGTGACAGCCTAACAAAGGACACTGCTGAACATAGGCCTCTCCAGAAAATATCACACAAATTAAATATTTTCTATAGTAAACACATTAGGCAGGCGATTTAGCAATCGCAGTTTTTAGACACTACCGCACAATAGATAATAAATTTAGACTACGCAACTTCTAAAACGAGGTAAAATAGCGCATTGCAGAATTAAGACAGGATAAGTAAGATAATTTGCTGGAGGATGTCGAGCCATACCAAACTGCCTTCTAGCAGTTGACCCGAGCTCTGAAAGCAGAACAATCCTCACCCATTCCACCTCTAATTTGGCAAGGAAACCAGATCTCGCCTTTGATGACTCCGAAAAATCCGAATGCCTCGCGGACAGTTCAGAGAGCCAATGCACAGGAGCGCAACGTCACAGAAGAGCATCTGAACGCAGCTGTTTCTTACACAAAAGCGGTACGTTCTCATCAGAAAAAATTTAGCTGAAGAAATCAAGAAACTGTCAGATCATCTTTTCATGTTGTCCACAATGAGTACGGATCTAGAAAAAAAAATTCTTCAAAGAATTCGATAAGAACATTACAGAAACAAAAAACGTGTCAAATGAGGAAAATAAACTGCAGAATATATGGATTCGCTAGAATAATTCTAGCAAATCCATATATTTAACTTTGCAAAGGTCGAAGCGGAAGTCGAGCGTACGTCTGCGCTACCATTTGCAGGCCCCGCGTTAGATCCTGTGACTGTTGATGAAGTCACAGAAACCATCAAAAACAAATCATCGTAACAAATCATCAATCAAAAACAAATCAGCACCCGGCCCGCACCGCACCCTGACCACATTAAGAACATGGTGCTAAAATCCCTCTCAGCGCCACTTGTCTGCCTTCTTGTGGGTATTTTCAACATTTTTCTCTCCAGTTGCTTCTTCACGGACGCATGAAAAGAAGCAGACATCATAGAAATCCCGAAACCAAGAAAATCGCGCAACCTAGCCTCTAGTTACAGACCCATTAGTCTCCTCAACAGACAGGGGAAAATTTATGAACACATAATATTAAATAGCCTCCGTAAACAGGTCCTTACCAAAAAGCTTCTTTCTGACGAACAGTTCGGTTTCAGACCCGAACACTCACGGATTATGCAGATTCACTATCTTACATAATACTTCCTAGACGGCTTCTCCTACTTAACGCGTACCAGTTATCGAATCCACAACACCGATGCCCTATTTTTCGACGTTGCGAAAGCGTTCAACAAAATTTGGCACGACGGCATACAAGCTTTTTAAACTTAACGTGCCCGATAGGCTTACTCACATAATCAGAGCCTTCTTTGCCAACCGCCTTTTCCTGTTTCGTATAGAGGGAACTCTCTCCTTCCAGTGCCCTCTCAGGGCTGAACTCCATCAATGCTCTCCCCGCTCCTCTTCACACTCTACACAAGTGAAATCCTGAAGGACCCAGTTGTCAACACCGCTTTCTTTGCAGATGATACAGAACTTTATGTCGCTCATTTTAACAAGAAATATTTTACAACGATGCTCTAAAGAGCCGCTAGTTGCTTAGGCGCTTGGTTTCGCTTATGGAGAATCGAAGTGAACCGTCGGAACAAAAATCCGAATAATTCTCCGGGCATGATCACTCTATTTGGCCGCCAGATCACATGGCAACAAACTGCCAAATAGCCAGGAGTTACATTCGACCACTCCAATACCTTTTTGAAATGAAAGTCACGTTCTTACCCAAACCAGGTAAGAATGACTATACAGACCCTAAATCCAACAGACCCATTAGCCTCACATCCTTTCTCCTAAAGACGATGGAGGGGATGTGTGAACGGGAGTTGAGGAGGTCGGCGCTAATTATCGTGGCGCTACACGAAAAACAACACATCTATAGCTTAGGTAAATCGACAGAATCGGCACTTCACCATGTAATAACAAAGATTGGAGAGGCCATCCAAAACAAAGTTATATGTCTAGGCTCCTTTACAGACATAGAAGGTGCTTTTGACAGAACAAATTTCTCCAGCATAAAAGGTGCCCTAAGTAGACATAATATTGAACCGCCACTGATTAACTGGATAGTAAACATGCTCAGTACACGAACAATAAAGATTTCTAGTGAATCTCAGACAATTCAGATCATGAAAGGATGCCCGCAGGGTTGGGTTCTTTCATCTCTCCTGTGGAATATGGCCATTAATGAGCTCATCAGCAAATTTAACGCTAACCATTCGGTTATACAGCTAACACAGTCGGTTATACAGATGATCTGACAACACTGGTCTCTGGAAAGACAGCAAGCATTGTGTACGACCTGACCCAAGCGGCTCTCCGTATTGTGGAGAGATGTTAAACCGTTAATCCAAACAAAACGGTTATACTAATGTTCACACAAAAACGAATGCTGAATAACTATCATCTTCGAAGTCTTTTCAGCACAAAACTCCAGCTTTCCTCCGAGGTAAAATACTTAGGTCTTACCTTGGACAGTAAATTTAACAGGCGTTTTTAATTTATATTCTGTTGCTTATCTCTACATTCCTACGTCCTTCCTGTCGTGTCTTGTTCAGTGTATTGGTGACTCAAATAAGTTTTTTATAACACAAAGAATGCAATTTAATATTTAGAAATCACTATAATTGATCACTCCTATATTAGTCATTGAGTAGATTGGTACTGTAATAATCTACTAATAGCAGTAATATTATGGATACACTAGATGTACAACAACATCTGAAAAAGATTCACCCCACTCTAGAAAATAATGTTTATGCTGCCAATAAACTACCGATGTACACCCACGTACCAACGTATATAATATGCAATTTGGATACAGATGATAAACCAGGGTCACATCGGGTAGCTTTATATATCGATACGAATGACGTCGGTCAATATTTTGATTCATTCGGACGGGCACCTGTACGATATCATCTAGAGTTTTTTAAAAGAAATTGTAAAAGATGGAACTGGAATGTTGATAGGATTCAGAATGAGTGGACTTCAGTTTGTGGCGAATATTGCTTAATGTATTTGCTATATAAGTTTCAGGGATGTTCAATGCATAGTTTTACGAGTATATTTACAGGGAACACATTGAACAACGATATTTTAGTGGATGAGATGTTTCGCTCCTATTTTATAGATAATTAGTAATAAGATTTTGTATTTTATAAATAAAAATTTTAACAAAATTAGGTAATGTGTTTTATTGATGATTCAGATTAGTGTAGATAGGAACAAAGGAGTATATAACAATATCACCACGCTGAGGAAGAATAGATAATGACGGTATTGAATGAACAATAGATAAGTAGATAAGAACAATGGAGCACTAATGACGGTGGAGGCTCGAAGCGGATATCAATTAGATAAGAGTTAATTGATCTGCACATCTCCGGAACCGTGCATCCTACGCAAATATGGACCGCAGATTCGTGATCAGAGCATGCCAAAACCTTTCTTTTTTTTTTTAGGACCGTGAGTCGACGAACGTCGTACTTGTACCACTTCTGACTCAGTGCGCCAGAACTGTTACAACCTTTCTACAAGTGCGCCAGAACTGGTACAACCTAACTACTCACATTAAAGGAAATTAAGTATTTTAAAATTGTTATACAATTACGAAATCATAGTATGTAAATTTGCTGTCAGCCCACGTTACAATTATTTAAAGCTTCTTATGTCTTGCCGCGTGAAAGGTATGGCTGCAGAACCAATCAACCTAATTACATTTAGTGCCATGGTTTGACGCAATTATATGAGTATACTAATTTATAATAAAGTCACATTTTTTTTGCTTCAAAAAATATAATTTTCCGTTGCATTTTCAACAACATATAGAAGATGATGTATTTCTGAACATTTCCGATGACAGTAATAAATTCTGTGTATAATTATCGTCATCATTATCATTTAAATCTATCACACGTTCACTGCTGAACGATGGTGATGGTCACTATGGCTACTATATATATATATATATATATATATATATATATATATATATATATATATATATGCATATAGGGGAGGCATGACCATAACAGCGGTCACTACGAACTTGCTCATACCCTGTATTTACCGGTACAGGAGGTACATATTAGCCACTAACATCTTAGCTACCTTCTCCAACTAACGGGTCCAAACCCACACACAAATGTAGAATAATTATGGTATTAGCAAAAAGTAAATGGTTCCAAGTGCTCGGCGAACCCAATAGCAGTACTGGTTATAATGGAAGCCAGATTGAGACTGGGCCTAGGGGTAAAGAATCCCCGAGCAGTGAAAGTAACGCATCGAAATGCTAAGCGACATAATTTCACCGAGACTCTCACCTTTTCATTCATTCGAGTCACCTATTTCATCTCCACGTGCATACCAGCCTTCAACAAGATCACAATCTGTATCACCTAACGTTATGCAGCAGGCTGTCGCCCATGAACCTGCACCCGCTCCAGGCAGAAGTCCTTTATATATATATATATATATATATATATATATATATATATATATATATATATATATATATATATATATATATATATATAGGCTACTATGGAAAATGCCAAAAAAATCTTATGGTATTTGAAAGAAAGTGGTTTGATCTCATTTTCACTTGACGTAAATTGACTAGACTGGTGATGGATAGGAATAAAATATAGATATTTATTAAAGGATATGTCTGAACCGACATTCCAATACGGTACACATCTCCATGCGTAATGCCCATGTCCAGCAGTTGATCTAAAGGCTAATGAAGATGAAAAAAACGTATGCTTGTAAATGTAAAAGTATTATGGAATATATAAAAAGGTGCAATTAAAAGTACTTAAGTGTACTTGAGAGAAAACTATTTACCAGGAATACTTGTTTTTCCTACGGCTGCTTTGCTAACTTTTGAACTACAATAAATTGCTATGCTGTCATCATGCTATTTATTGTTTTAAAGTCTGGTATTTATTGGGTATATTAAAAAATATTTGTAAATTAACAATATGAATGTATCCCGTATAATAGATCTAAATTTATATATATATATATATATATATATATATATATATATATATATATATATATATATATATATATATATATATATATATATATATATATATATATATATTTATATACATATATATATATATATATATATATATATATATATATATATATATATATATATATATATATATATATATAATATATACGATAGCACAATAATTAAGCAACGCAGTGGGACCATTCTGAGCCATCGCTCACTGAGAGTATGGTATAAGCACAAATCGGTTGGCTCGACGGATAAAAAATCACGCTTTTCCAGAACACGAGTGTAAAATAGCAGCGTAATGCTGTTGTATTTCGTACGGTGAGCGTAGAGAAACTCAACTCCTTTTCACAGTAAACATGACAATCCATCGTAGACCTCTAAGGTAATAATGCACCTGCGTTTTATTTCTTAATCCAGGATGGATGTAAATGTCTATTATCTACTACAACCACCAAAAATGAGATGGACTGTGTGTTCGTTTGTCACCCTTATCCTATTAAATATTTATTACTTTGAGATCTTCAAAAGTAAAATATTAAATCTTACCACACGCAGTTTTTTAAGTCCTATGCCTACTAGAACTTACTTCCGACTTAATAAATATGTCATTGTGAATAAAGAATAAAATTCACAAATAATATGTTATATGTGGTAAACTAAAATAAAATTGAAGTAAAACCTACAATATAACTTTTGATTAACAAATAAGAAAGTAAAATGTAAAATATTACTTGATGCTTTTACGTTTTTAATACGACTAAGAAATATGCAAATTATCCTAGGTAGCTCTGCTGTGTTCAATAAGATAACAAACGTTGTATTCAAAAAAAGTGATTGTGTTTTATTTTTTTTTAATTAACAAACCAATAAAACTTAATGCCTGCTGTGTACTGTGAGCAACATAATTAAAACGGTGATTGAAGTGCTCGTTAGAACAACGGTTCTAACCGAAACGGCGATCAAAATAACTGTTTAATTTAACGAACAACAGACGCACCGTATATTTTAGTAATATAGCGATGATCATAATGATTGCTGTGTGGTATTATATCTTTAAGTTTATTAGCCTTAGAAACAATAATAAAGTAAAAATAGCTTTTTCTTTGTTTGGGAACTAAGTTTCAGTAAACCCCGTCCATACTAATAATCATACGGATGTGCTTCTCAGAACAACGTTAGTATCACGCAGACTAATAAAAAGAAATAAAAATGATCAATTAAAACCAAGTCCTTAATATATACCTACTGTTACGCCACACCGCCACAGCTAATCACAGCGTACCGTTCAAGTCAGACAATCGTAGCCAAGCCAAGCCAAAACCACCACTCTAACTACCAGATACCTATGGTAGGGGTCCAGCTATATAGTAACTTACAACCTCATTTTTCGGATTCAGTGTAACTACCGCCATTTACAAGATGAAACTCTGTTCAAAATATTTTGATTAAATAAATTTATTGTCTTTATGGTCTTCTACTTCCCCCGTGACCATGGGTGCTGGAAAGCACCCGAAACGTCGGGTATTAAATATAAAATAAATAAAACGCGAAAAAATCCGTAAAAGTAGTTTTAATCAGTCTTCTACTTTCTTTTTACTTTATTTATTGTTACATTTCAGAAGTGGGAAAATCCAGAAGAAATCTATTAAAAACCGAGGTACAAAAGGCAATGCAAGAGTTAGACGAAGAGTTACCCTCCGTGAACACAGGAAAAGAACACCGTGCGGCCTCGCTTATTCCAGAGTTCGAGCCCGATAATGAGGAATGTAGTAGTGTAATAGCGTGGCTCAAAAAGAATAGATAAAATCGGCAAAATTCACGACTGGAGCGAAACTACAAGGTCATTTTAACATAGACTAAGAGGTCAATCAAGACGATGATACAATCGGCTTTATGTGTAAGAAAAAATATACACGTGTTTACTTTATCTACACTGTGTCTTGGCTCCTAAAATACGTTCAAACCAAGGAAAATATCCCTTATTATATTTCTCCTTATGATAAAATGTTAGTAACCAGAAGCAATGTGAAAAGAGCTAGAGGTTAGTTTATATGATCGTCAATCTGCCTATCAAGCTATAGGATTATGGTAAGTGTTCTCAATGCCAGGTGAGGCCAGCCCCAGACGTGACCGTGAAGAAGAATAAGATAGTAATCTAATAACTTTGGATAAATCTTTGTATTGTATTCGCAATAATTCTGGGTTTAACGTGACAGCCTAACAAAGGACACTGCTGAACATAGGCCTCTCCAGAAAATATCACACAAATTAAATATTTTCTATAGTAAACACATTAGGCAGGCGATTTAGCAATCGCAGTTTTTAGACACTACCGCACAATAGATAATAAATTTAGACTACGCAACTTCTAAAACGAGGTAAAAGAGCGCATTGCAGAATTAAGACAGGATAAGTAAGATAATTTGCTGGAGGATGTCGAGCCATACCAAACTGCCTTCTAGCAGTTGACCCGAGCTCTGAAAGCAGAACAATCCTCACCCATTTTACCTCTAATTTGGCAAGGAAACCAGATCTCGCCTTTGATGACTCCGAAAAATCCGAATGCCTCGCGGACAGTTCAGAGAGCCAATGCACAGGAGCGCAACGTCACAGAAGAGCATCTGAACGCAGCTGTTTCTTACACAAAAGCGGTACCTTCTCATCAGAAAAAATTTTGCTGAAGAAATCAAGAAACTGTCAGATCATCTTTTCATGTTGTCCACAATGAGTACGGATCTAGTAAAAAAAATTCTTCAAAGAATTCGATAAGAACATTACAGAAACAAAAAACGTGTCAAATGAGGAAAATAAACTGCAGAATATATGGATTCGCTAGAATAATTCTAGCAAATCCATATATTTAACTTTGCAAAGGTCGAAGCGGAAGTCGAGCGTACGTCTGCGCTACCATTTGCAGGCCCCGCGTTAGATCCTGTGACTGTTGATGAAGTCACAGAAACCATCAAAAACAAATCATCATAACAAATCATCAATCAAAAACAAATCAGCACCCGGCCCGCACCGCACCCTGACCACATTAAGAACATGGTGCTGAAATCGCTCTCAGCGCCACTTGTCTGCCTCCTAGTGGGTATTTTCAACATTTTTCTCTCCAGTTGCTTCTTCACGGACGCATGAAAAGAAGCAGACATCATAGAAATCCCGAAACCAAGGAAATCGCGCAACCTAGCCTCTAGTTACAGACCCATTAGTCTCCTCAACAGACAGGGGAAAATTTATGAACACATAATATTAAATAGCCTCCGTAAACAGGTCCTTACCAAAAAGCTTCTTTCTGACGAACAGTTCGGTTTCAGACCCGAACACTCACGGATTATGCAGATTCACTATCTTACATAATACTTCCTAGACGGCTTCTCCTACTTAACGCGTACCAGTTATCGAATCCACAACACCGATGCCCTCTTTTTCGACGTTGCGAAAGCGTTCAACAAAATTTGGCACGACGGCATACAAGCTTTTTAAACTTAACGTGCCCGATAGGCTTACTCACATAATCAGAGCCTTCTTTGCCAACCGCCTTTTCCTTTTTCGTATAGAGGGAACTCTCTCCTTCCAGTGCCCTCTCAGGGCTGAAGTCCATCAATGCTCTCCCCGCTCCTCTTCACACTCTACACAAGTGACATCCTGAAGGACCCAGTTGTCAACACCGCTTTCTTTGCAGATGACACAGAACTTTATGTCGCTCATTTTAACAAGAAATATTTTACAACGATGCTCTAAAGAGCCGCTAGTTGCTTAGGCGCTTGGTTTCGCTTATGGAGAATCGAAGTGAACCGTCGGAACAAAAATCCGAATAATTCTCCGGGCATGATCACTCTATTTGGCCGCCAGATCACATGGCAACAAACTGCCAAATAGCCAGGAGTTACATTCGACCACTCCAATACCTTTTTGAAATGAAAGTCACGTTCTTACCCAAACCAGGTAAGAATGACTATACAGACCCTAAATCCAACAGACCCATTAGCCTCACATCCTTTCTCCTAAAGACGATGGAGGGGATGTGTGAACGGGAGTTGAGGAGGTCGGCGCTAATTATCGTAGCGCTACACGAAAAACAACACACCTATAGCTTAGGTAAATCGACAGAATCGGCACTTCACCATGTAATAACAAAGATTGGAGAGGCCATCCAAAACAAAGTAATATGTCTAGGCTCCTTTACAGACATAGAAGGTGCTTTTGACAGAACAAATTTCTCCAGCATAAAAGGTGCCCTAAGTAGACATAATATTGAACCGCCACTGATTAACTGGATAGTAAACATGCTCAGTACACGAACAATAAAGATTTCTAGTGAATCTCAGACAATTCAGATCATGAAAGGATGCCCGCAGGGTTGGGTTCTTTCATCTCTCCTGTGGAATATGGCCATTAATGAGCTCATCAGCAAATTTAACGCTAACCATTCGGTTATGCAGCTAACACAGTCGGTTATACAGATGATCTGACAACACTGGTCTCTGGAAAGACAGCAAGCATTGTGTACGACCTGACCCAAGCGGCTCTCCGTATTGTGGAGAGATGTTAAACCGTTAATCCAAACAAAACGGTTATACTAATGTTCACACAAAAACGAATGCTGAATAACTATCATCTTCCAAGTCTTTTCAGCACAAAACTCCAGCTTTCCTCCGAGGTAAAATACTTAGGTCTTACCTTGGACAGTAAATTTAACAGGCGTTTTTAATTTATATTCTGTTGCTTATCTCTACATTCCTACGTCCTTCCTGTCGTGTCTTGTTCAGTGTATTGGTGACTCAAATAAGTTTTTTATAACACAAAGAATGCAATTTAATATTTAGAAATCACTATAATTGATCACTCCTATATTAGTCATTGAGTAGATTGGTACTGTAATAATCTACTAATAGCAGTAATATTATGGATACACTAGATGTACAACAACATCTGAAAAAGATTCACCCCACTCTAGAAAATAATGTTTATGCTGCCAATAAACTACCCATGTACACCCACGTACCAACGTATATAATATGCAATTTGGATACAGATGATAAACCAGGGTCACATTGGGTAGCTTTATATATCGATACGAATGACGTCGGTCATTATTTTGATTCATTCGGACGGGCACCTGTACGATATCATCTAGAGTTTTTTAAAAGAAATTGTAAAAGTTGGAACTGGAATGTTGATAGGATTCAGAATGAGTGGACTTCAGCTTGTGGCGAATATTGCTTAATGTATTTGCTATATAAGTTTCAGGGATGTTCAATGCATAGTTTTACGAGTATATTTACAGGGAACACATTGAACAACGATATTTTAGTGGATGAGATGTTTCGCTCCTATTTTATAGATAATTAGTAATAAGATTTTGTATTTTATAAATAAAAATTTTAACAAAATTAGGTAATGTGTTTTATTGATGATTCAGATTAGTGTAGATAGGAACAAAGGAGTATATAACAATATCACCACGCTGAGGAAGAATAGATAATGACGGTATTGAATGAACAATAGATAAGTAGATAAGAACAATGGAGCGCTAATGACGGTGGAGGCTCGAAGCGGATATCAATTAGATAAGAGTTAATTGATCTGCACATCTCCGGAACCGTGCATCCTACGCAAAAATGGACCGCAGATTCGTGATCAGAGCATGCCAAAACCTTTCTTTTTTTTTTTTAGGACCGTGAGTCGACGAACGTCGTACTTGTACCACTTCTGACTCAGTGCGCCAGAACTGTTACAACCTTTCTACAAGTGCGCCAGAACTGGTACAACCTAACTACTCACATTAAAGGAAATTAAGTATTTTAAAATTGTTATACAATTACGAAATCATAGTATGTAAATTTGCTGTCAGCCCACGTTACAATTATTTAAAGCTTCTTATGTCTTGCCGCGTGAAAGGTATGGCTGCAGAACCAATCAACCTAATTACATTTAGTGCGATGGTTTGACGCAATTATATGAGTATACTAATTTATAATACAGTCACATTTTTTTTGCTTCAAAAAATATAATTTTCCGTTGCATTTTCAACAACATATAGAAGATGATGTATTTCTGAACATTGTATAAAAAAAAAAAGAACAGTGTATAATTATCGTCATCATTATCATTTAAATCTATCACAAGTTCACTGCTGAACGATGGTGATGGTCACTATGGCTACTATATATATATATATATATATATATATATATATATATATATATATATATATATATATATATGCATATAGGGGAGGCATGACCATAACAGCGGTCACTACGAACTTGCTCATACCCTGTATTTACCGGTACAGGAGGTACATATTAGCCACTAACATCTTAGCTACCTTCTCCAACTAACGGTTCCAAACCCACACACAAATGTAGAATAATTATGGTATTAGCAAAAAGTAAATGGTTCCAAGTGCTCGGCGAACCCAATAGCAGTACTGGTTATAATGGAAGCCAGATTGAGACTGGGCCTAGGGGTAAAGAATCCCCGAGCAGTGAAAGTAACGCATCGAAATGCTAAGCGACATAATTTCACCGAGACTCTCACCTTTTCATTCATTCGAGTCACCTATTTCATCTCCACGTGCATACCAGCCTTCAACAAGATCACAATCTGTATCACCTAACGTTATGCAGCAGGCTGTCGCCCATGAACCTGCACCCGCTCCAGGCAGAAATCCTTTATATATATATATATATATATATATATATATATATATATATATATATATATATATATATATATATATATATATATATATATATATATATATATATAAAGGCTACTATGGAAAATGCCAAAAAAATCTTATGGTATTTGAAAGAAAGTGGTTTGATCTCATTTTCACTTGACGTAAATTGACTAGACTGGTGATGGATAGGAATAAAATATGAGAGATGTCAGATATGAGTCCGTAATGTTACGGATAATAGATATTTATTAAAGGATATGTCTGAACCGACATTCCAATACGGTACACATCTCCATGCGTAATGCCCATGTCCAGCAGTTGATCTAAAGGCTAATGAAGATGAAAAAAACGTATGCTTGTAAATGTAAAAGTATCATGGAATATATAAAAAGGTGCAATTAAAAGTACTTAAGTGTACTTGAGAGAAAACTATTTACCAGGAATACTTGTTTTTCCTACGGCTGCTTTGCTAACTTTTGAACTACAATAAATTGCTATGCTGTCATCATGCTATTTATTGTTTTAAAGTCTGGTATTTATTGGGTATATTAAAAAATATTTGTAAATTAACAATATGAATGTATCCCGTATAATAGATCTAAATTTATATATATATATATATATATATATATATATATATATATAAGATAGCACAATAATTAAGCAACGCAGTGGGACCATTCTGAGCCATCGCTCACTGAGAGTATGGTATAAGCACAAATCGGTTGGCTCGACGGATAAAAAATCACGCTTTTCCAGAACACGAGTGTAAAATAGCAGCGTAATGCTGTTGTATTTCGTACGGTGAGCGTAGAGAAACTCAGCTCCTTTTCACAGTAAACATGACAATCCATCGTAGACCTCTAAGGTAATAATGCACCTGCGTTTTATTTCTTAATCCAGGATGGATGTAAATGTCTATTATCTACTACATCCACCAAAAATGAGATGGACTGTGTGTTCGTTTGTCACCCTTATCCTATTAAATATTTATTACTTTGAGATCTTCAAAAGTAAAATATTAAATCTTACCACACGCAGTTTTTTAAGTCCTATGCCTACTAGAACTTACTTCCGACTTAATAAATATGTCATTGTGAATAAAGAATAAAATTCACAAATAATATGTTATATGTGGTAAACTAAAATAAAATTGAAGTAAAACCTACAATATAACTTTTGATTAACAAATAAGAAAGTAAAATGTAAAATATTACTTGATGCTTTTACGTTTTTAATACGACTAAGAAATATGCAAATTATCCTAGGTAGCTCTGCTGTGTTCAATAAGATAACAAACGTTGTATTCAAAAAAAGTGAATGTGTTTTATTTTTTTTTTAATTAACAAACCAATAAAACTTAATGCCTGCTGTGTACTGTGAGCAACATAATTAAAACGGTGATTGAAGTGCTCGTTAGAACAACGGTTCTAACCGAAACGGCGATCAAAATAACTGTTTAATTTAACGAACAACAGACGCACCGTATATTTTAGTAATATAGCGATGATCATAATGATTGCTGTGTGGTATTATATCTTTAAGTTTATTAGCCTTAGAAACAATAATAAAGTAAAAATAGCTTTTTCTTTGTTTGGGAACTAAGTTTCAGTAAACCCCGTCCATACTAATAATCATACGGATGTGCTTCTCAGAACAACGTTAGTATCACGGAGACTAATAAAAAGAAATAAAAATGATCAATTAAAACCAAGTCCTTAATATATACCTACTGTTACGCCACACCGCCACAGCTAATCACAGCGTACCGTTCAAGTCAGACAATCGTAGCCAAGCCAAGCGAAAACCACCACTCTAACTACCAGATACCTATGGTAGGGGTCTAGCTATATAGTAACTTACAACCTCATTTTTCGGATTCAGTGTAACTACCGCCATTTACAAGATGAAACTCTGTTCAAAATATTTTGATTAAATAAATTTATTGTCTTTATGGTCTTCTACTTCCCCCGTGACCATGGGTGCTGGAAAGCACCCGAAACGTCGGGTATTAAATATAAAATAAATAAAACGCGAAAAAATCCGTAAAAGTAGTTTTAATCAGTCTTCTACTTTCTTTTTACTTTATTTATTGTTACATTTCAGAAGTGGGAAAATCCAGAAGAAATCTATTAAAAACCGAGGTACAAAAGGCAATGCAAGAGTTAGACGAAGAGTTACCCTCCGTGAACACAGGAAAAGAACACCGTGCGGCCTCGCTTATTCCAGAGTTCGAGCCCGATAATGAGGAATGTAGTAGTGTAATAGCGTGGCTCAAAAAGAATAGATAAAATCGGCAAAATTCACGACTGGAGCGAAACTACAAGGTCATTTTAACATAGACTAAGAGGTCAATCAAGACGATGATACAATCGGCTTTATGTGTAAGAAAAAATATACACGTGTTTACTTTATCTACACTGTGTCTTGGCTCCTAAAATACGTTCAAACCAAGGAAAATATCCCTTATTATATTTCTCCTTATGATAAAATGTTAGTAACCAGAAGCAATGTGAAAAGAGCTAGAGGTTAGTTTATATGATCGTCAATCTGCCTATCAAGCTATAGGATTATGGTAAGTGTTCTCAATGCCAGGTGAGGCCAGCCCCAGACGTGACCGTGAAGAAGAATAAGATAGTAATCTAATAACTTTGGATAAATCTTTGTATTGTATTCGCAATAATTCTGGGTTTAACGTGACAGCCTAACAAAGGACACTGCTGAACATAGGCCTCTCCAGAAAATATCACACAAATTAAATATTTTCTATAGTAAACACATTAGGCAGGCGATTTAGCAATCGCAGTTTTTAGACACTACCGCACAATAGATAATAAATTTAGACTACGCAACTTCTAAAACGAGGTAAAAGAGCGCATTGCAGAATTAAGACAGGATAAGTAAGATAATTTGCTGGAGGATGGCGAGCCATACCAAACTGCCTTCTAGCAGTTGACCCGAGCTCTGAAAGCAGAACAATCCTCACCCATTCCACCTCTAATTTGGCAAGGAAACCAGATCTCGCCTTTGATGACTCCGAAAAATCCGAATGCCTCGCGGACAGTTCAGAGAGCCAATGCACAGGAGCGCAACGTCACAGAAGAGCATCTGAACGCAGCTGTTTCTTACACAAAAGCGGTACGTTCTCATCAGAAAAAATTTAGCTGAAGAAATCAAGAAACTGTCAGATCATCTTTTCATGTTGTCCACAATGAGTACGGATCTAGTAAAAAAAATTCTTCAAAGAATTCGATAAGAACATTACAGAAACAAAAAACGTGTCAAATGAGGAAAATAAACTGCAGAATATATGGATTCGCTAGAATAATTCTAGCAAATCCATATATTTAACTTTGCAAAGGTCGAAGCGGAAGTCGAGCGTACGTCTGCGCTACCATTTGCAGGCCCCGCGTTAGATCCTGTGACTGTTGATGAAGTCACAGAAACCATCAAAAACAAATCATCATAACAAATCATCAATCAAAAACAAATCAGCACCCGGCCCGCACCGCACCCTGACCACATTAAGAACATGGTGCTGAAATCCCTCTCAGCGCCACTTGTCTGCCTCCTAGTGGGTATTTTCAACATTTTTCTCTCCAGTTGCTTCTTCACGGACGCATGAAAAGAAGCAGACATCATAGAAATCCCGAAACCAAGGAAATCGCGCAACCTAGCCTCTAGTTACAGACCCGTTAGTCTCCTCAACAGACAGGGGAAAATTTATGAACACATAATATTAAATAGCCTCCGTAAACAGGTCCTTACCAAAAAGCTTCTTTCTGACGAACAGTTCGGTTTCAGACCCGAACACTCACGGATTATGCAGATTCACTATCTTACATAATACTTCCTAGACGGCTTCTCCTACTTAACGCGTACCAGTTATCGAATCCACAACACCGATGCCCTCTTTTTCGACGTTGCGAAAGCGTTCAACAAAATTTGGCACGACGGCATACAAGCTTTTTAAACTTAACGTGCCCGATAGGCTTACTCACATAATCAGAGCCTTCTTTGCCAACCGCCTTTTCCTTTTTCGTATAGAGGGAACTCTCTCCTTCCAGTGCCCTCTCAGGGCTGAAGTCCATCAATGCTCTCCCCGCTCCTCTTCACACTCTACACAAGTGACATCCTGAAGGACCCAGTTGTCAACACCGCTTTCTTTGCAGATGATACGGAACTTTATGTCGCTCATTTTAACAAGAAATATTTTACAACGATGCTCTAAAGAGCCGCTAGTTGCTTAGGCGCTTGGTTTCGCTTATGGAGAATCGAAGTGAACCGTCGGAACAAAAATCCGAATAATTCTCCGGGCATGATCACTCTATTTGGCCGCCAGATCACATGGCAACAAACTGCCAAATAGCCAGGAGTTACATTCGACCACTCCAATACCTTTTTGAAATGAAAGTCACGTTCTTACCCAAACCAGGTAAGAATGACTATACAGACCCTAAATCCAACAGACGCATTAGCCTCACATCCTTTCTCCTAAAGACGATGGAGGGGATGTGTGAACGGGAGTTGAGGAGGTCGGCGCTAATTATCGTAGCGCTACACGAAAAACAACACACCTATAGCTTAGGTAAATCGACAGAATCGGCACTTCACCATGTAATAACAAAGATTGGAGAGGCCATCCAAAACAAAGTAATATGTCTAGTCTCCTTTACAGACATAGAAGGTGCTTTTGACAGAACAAATTTCTACAGCATAAAAGGTGCCCTAAGTAGACATAATATTGAACCGCCACTGACTAACTGGATAGTAAACATGCTCATTACACGAACAATAAAGATTTCTAGTGAATCTCAGACAATTCAGATCATGAAAGGATGCCCGCAGGGTTGGGTTCTTTCATCTCTCCTGTGGAATATGGCCATTAATGAGCTCATCAGCAAATTTAACGCTAACCATTCGGTTATACAGCTAACACAGTCGGTTATACAGATGATCTGACAACACTGGTCTCTGGAAAGACAGCAAGCATTGTGTACGACCTGACCCAAGCGGCTCTCCGTATTGTGGAGAGATGTTAAACCGTTAATCCAAACAAAACGGTTATACTAATGTTCACACAAAAACGAATGCTGAATAACTATCATCTTCGAAGTCTTTTCAGCACAAAACTCCAGCTTTCCTCCGAGGTAAAATACTTAGGTCTTACCTTGGACAGTAAATTTAACAGGCGTTTTTAATTTATATTCTGTTGCTTATCTCTACATTCCTACGTCCTTCCTGTCGTGTCTTGTTCAGTGTATTGGTGACTCAAATAAGTTTTTTATAACACAAAGAATGCAATTTAATATTTAGAAATCACTATAATTGATCACTCCTATATTAGTCATTGAGTAGATTGGTACTGTAATAATCTACTAATAGCAGTAATATTATGGATACACTAGATGTACAACAACATCTGAAAAAGATTCACCCCACTCTAGAAAATAATGTTTATGCTGCCAATAAACTACCCATGTACACCCACGTACCAACGTATATAATATGCAATTTGGATACAGATGATAAACCAGGGTCACATTGGGTAGCTTTATATATCGATACGAATGACGTCGGTCAATATTTTGATTCATTCGGACGGGCACCTGTACGATATCATCTAGAGTTTTTTAAAAGAAATTGTAAAAGATGGAACTGGAATGTTGATAGGATTCAGAATGAGTGGACTTCAGTTTGTGGCGAATATTGCTTAATGTATTTGCTATATAAGTTTCAGGGATGTTCAATGCATAGTTTTACGAGTATATTTACAGGGAACACATTGAACAACGATATTTTAGTGGATGAGATGTTTCGCTCCTATTTTATAGATAATTAGTAATAAGATTTTGTATTTTATAAATAAAAATTTTAACAAAATTAGGTAATGTGTTTTATTGATGATTCAGATTAGTGTAGATAGGAACAAAGGAGTATATAACAATATCACCACGCTGAGGAAGAATAGATAATGACGGTATTGAATGAACAATAGATAAGTAGATAAGAACAATGGAGCGCTAATGACGGTGGAGGCTCGAAGCGGATATCAATTAGATAAGAGTTAATTGATCTGCACATCTCCGGAACCGTGCATCCTACGCAAAAATGGACCGCAGATTCGTGATCAGAGCATGCCAAAACCTTTCTTTTTTTTTTTAGGACCGTGAGTCGACGAACGTCGTACTTGTACCACTTCTGACTCAGTGCGCCAGAACTGTTACAACCTTTCTACAAGTGCGCCAGAACTGGTACAACCTAACTACTCACATTAAAGGAAATTAAGTATTTTAAAATTGTTATACAATTACGAAATCATAGTATGTAAATTTGCTGTCAGCCCACGTTACAATTATTTAAAGCTTCTTATGTCTTGCCGCGTGAAAGGTATGGCTGCAGAACCAATCAACCTAATTACATTTAGTGCGATGGTTTGACGCAATTATATGAGTATACTAATTTATAATACAGTCACATTTTTTTTGCTTCAAAAAATATAATTTTCCGTTGCATTTTCAACAACATATAGAAGATGATGTATTTCTGAACATTTCCGATGACAGTAATAAATTCTGTGTATAATTATCGTCATCATTATCATTTAAATCTATCACAAGTTCACTGCTGAACGATGGTGATGGTCACTATGGCTACTATATATATATATATATATATGCATATAGGGGAGGCATGACCATAACAGCGGTCACTACGAACTTGCTCATACCCTGTATTTACCGGTACAGGAGGTACATATTAGCCACTAACATCTTAGCTACCTTCTCCAACTAACGGTTCCAAACCCACACATAAATGTAGAATAATTATGGTATTAGCAAAAAGTAAATGGTTCCAAGTGCTCGGCGAACCCAATAGCAGTACTGGTTATAATGGAAGCCAGATTGAGACTGGGCCTAGGGGTAAAGAATCCCCGAGCAGTGAAAGTAACGCATCGAAATGCTAAGCGACATAATTTCACCGAGACTCTCACCTTTTCATTCATTCGAGTCACCTATTTCATCTCCACGTGCATACCAGCCTTCAACAAGATCACAATCTGTATCACCTAACGTTATGCAGCAGGCTGTCGCCCATGAACCTGCACCCGCTCCAGGCAGAAATCCTTTATATATATATCTATATATATATATATATATATATATATATATATATATATATATATATATATAAAGGCTACTATGGAAAATGCCAAAAAAATCTTATGGTATTTGAAAGAAAGTGGTTTGATCTCATTTTCACTTGACGTAAATTGACTAGACTGGTGATGGATAGGAATAAAATATGAGAGATGTCAGATATGAGTCCGTAATGTTACGGATAATAGATATTTATTAAAGGATATGTCTGAACCGACATTCCAATACGGTACACATCTCCATGCGTAATGCCCATGTCCAGCAGTTGATCTAAAGGCTCATGAAGATGAAAAAAACGTATGCTTGTAAATGTAAAAGTATTATGGAATATATAAAAAGGTGCAATTAAAAGTACTTAAGTGTACTTGAGAGAAAACTATTTACCAGGAATACTTGTTTTTCCTACGGCTGCTTTGCTAACTTTTGAACTACAATAAATTGCTATGCTGTCATCATGCTATTTATTGTTTTAAAGTCTGGTATTTATTGGGTATATTAAAAAATATTTGTAAATTAACAATATGAATGTATCCCGTATAATAGATCTAAATTTATATATATATATATATATATATATATATATATATATATATATATATATATATATATATATATATATATATATATATATATATATATATATATATATATATATATATATATTGTTCGTGTACTGAGCATGTTTACTATCCAGTTAATCAGTGGCGGTTCAATATTATGTCTACTTAGGGCACCTTTTATGCTGGAGAAATTTGTTCTGTCAAAAGCACCTTCTATGTCTGTAAAGGAGCCTAGACATATTACTTTGTTTTGGATGGCCTCTCCAATCTTTGTTATTACATGGTGAAGTGCCGATTCTGTCAATTTACCTAAGCTATAGATGTGTTGTTTTTCGTGTAGCGCCACGATAATTAGCGCCGACCTCCTCAACTCCCGTTCACACATCCCCTCCATCGTCTTTAGGAGAAAGGATGTGAGGCTAATGGGTCTGTTGGATTTAGGGTCTGTATAGTCATTCTTACCTGGTTTGGGTAAGAACGTGACTTTCATTTCAAAAAGGTATTGGAGTGGTCGAATGTAACTCCTGGCTATTTGGCAGTTTGTTGCCATGTGATCTGGCGGCCAAATAGAGTGATCATGCCCGGAGAATTATTCGGATTTTTGTTCCGACGGTTCACTTCGATTCTCCATAAGCGAAACCAAGCGCCTAAGCAACTAGCGGCTCTTTAGAGCATCGTTGTAAAATATTTCTTGTTAAAATGAGCGACATAAAGTTCAGTATCATCTGCAAAGAAAGCGGTGTTGACAACTGGGTCCTTCAGGATGTCACTTGTGTAGAGTGTGAAGAGGAGCGGGGAGAGCATTGATGGACTTCAGCCCTGAGAGGGCACTGGAAGGAGAGAGTTCCCTCTATACGAAAAAGGAAAAGGCGGTTGGCAAAGAAGGCTCTGATTATGTGAGTAAGCCTATCGGGCACGTTAAGTTTAAAAAGCTTGTATGCCGTCGTGCCAAATTTTGTTGAACGCTTTCGCAACGTCGAAAAAGAGGGCATCGGTGTTGTGGATTCGATAACTGGTACGCGTTAAGTAGGAGAAGCCGTCTAGGAAGTATTATGTAAGATAGTGAATCTGCATAATCCGTGAGTGTTCGGGTCTGAAACCGAACTGTTCGTCAGAAAGAAGCTTTTTGGTAAGGACCTGTTTACGGAGGCTATTTAATATTATGTGTTCATAAATTTTCCCCTGTCTGTTGAGGAGACTAATGGGTCTGTAACTAGAGGCTAGGTTGCGCGATTTCCTTGGTTTCGGGATTTCTATGATGTCTGCTTCTTTTCATGCGTCCGTGAAGAAGCAACTGGAGAGAAAAATGTTGAAAATACCCACTAGGAGGCAGACAAGTGGCGCTGAGAGGGATTTCAGCACCATGTTCTTAATGTGGTCAGGGTGCGGTGCGGGCCGGGTGCTGATTTGTTTTTGATTGATGATTTGTTATGATGATTTGTTTTTGATGGTTTCTGTGACTTCATCAACAGTCACAGGATCTAACGCGGGGCCTGCAAATGGTAGCGCAGACGTACGCTCGACTTCCGCTTCGACCTTTGCAAAGTTAAATATATAGATTTGCTAGAATTATTCTAGCGAATCTATATATTCTGCAGTTTATTTTCCTCATTTGACACGTTTTTTGTTTCTGTAATGTTCTTATCGAATTCTTTGAAGAATTTTTTTTTACTAGATCCGTACTCATTGTGGACAACATGAAAAGATGATCTGACAGTTTCTTGATTTCTTCAGCTAAATTTTTTCTGATGAGAACGTACCGCTTTTGTGTAAGAAACAGCTGCGTTCAGATGCTCTTCTGTGACGTTGCGCTCCTGTGCATTGGCTCTCTGAACTGTCCGCGAGGCATTCGGATTTTTCGGAGTCATCAAAGGCGAGATCTGGTTTCCTTGCCAAATTAGAGGTGGAATGGGTGAGGATTGTTCTGCTTTCAGAGCTCGGGTCAACTGCTAGAAGGCAGTTTGGTATGGCTCGACATCCTCCAGCAAATTATCTTACTTATCCTGTCTTAATTCTGCAATGCGCTCTTTTACCTCGTTTTAGAAGTTGCGTAGTCTAAATTTACTATCTATTGTGCGGTAGTGTCTAAAAACTGCGATTGCTAAATCGCCTGCCTAATGTGTTTACTATAGAAAATATTTAATTTGTGTGATATTTTCTGGAGAGGCCTATGTTCAGCAGTGTCCTTTGTTAGGCTGTCACGTTAAACCCAGAATTATTGCGAATACAATACAAAGATTTATCCAAAGTTATTAGATTACTATCTTATTCTTCTTCACGGTCACGTCTGGGGCTGGCCTCACCTGGCATTGAGAACACTTACCATAATCCTATAGCTTGATAGGCAGATTGACGATCATATAAACTAACCTCTAGCTCTTTTCACATTGCTTCTGGTTACTAACATTTTATCATAAGGAGAAATATAATAAGGGATATTTTCCTTGGTTTGAACGCATTTTAGGAGCCAAGACACAGTGTAGATAAAGTAAACACGTGTATATTTTTTCTTACACATAAAGCCGATTGTACTCTGAAATAAGCGTGCTCTGAAATAAGTGTTGAACTCTGGAATAAGCGAGGCCGCACGGTGTTCTTTTCCTGTGTTCACGGAGGGTAACTCTTCGTCTAACTCTTGCATTGCCTTTTGTACCTCGGTTTTTAATAGATTTCTTCTGGATTTTCCCACTTCTGAAATGTAACAATAAATAAAGTAAAAAGAAAGTAGAAGACTGATTAAAACTACTTTTACGGATTTTTTCGCGTTTTATTTATTTTATATTTAATACCCGACGTTTCGGGTGCTTTCCAGCACCCATGGTCACGGGGGAAGTAGAAGACCATAAAGACAATAAATTTATTTAATCAAAATATTTTGAACAGAGTTTCATCTTGTAAATGGCGGTAGTTACACTGAATCCGAAAAATGAGGTTGTAAGTTACTATATAGCTAGACCCCTACCATAGGTATCTGGTAGTTAGAGTGGTGGTTTTGGCTTGGCTTGGCTACGATTGTCTGACTTGAACGGTACGCTGTGATTAGCTGTGGCGGTGTGGCGTAACAGTAGGTATATATTAAGGACTTGGTTTTAATTGATCATTTTTATTTCTTTTTATTAGTCTCCGTGATACTAACGTTGTTCTGAGAAGCACATCCGTATGATTATTAGTATGGACGGGGTTTACTGAAACTTAGTTCCCAAACAAAGAAAAAGCTATTTTTACTTTATTATTGTTTCTAAGGCTAATAAACTTAAAGATATAATACCACACAGCAATCATTATGATCATCGCTATATTACTAAAATATACGGTGCGTCTGTTGTTCGTTAAATTAAACAGTTATTTTGATCGCCGTTTCGGTTAGAACCGTTGTTCTAACGAGCACTTCAATCACCGTTTTAATTATGTTGCTCACAGTACACAGCAGGTATTAAGTTTTATTGGTTTGTTAATTAAAAAAAAATAAAACACATTCACTTTTTTTGAATACAACGTTTGTTATCTTATTGAACACAGCAGAGCTACCTAGGATAATTTGCATATTTCTTAGTCGTATTAAAAACGTAAAAGCATCAAGTAATATTTTACATTTTACTTTCTTATTTGTTAATCAAAAGTTATATTGTAGGTTTTACTTCAATTTTATTTTAGTTTACCACATATAACATATTATTTGTGAATTTTATTCTTTATTCACAATGACATATTTATTAAGTCGGAAGTAAGTTCTAGTAGGCATAGGACTTAAAAAACTGCGTGTGGTAAGATTTAATATTTTACTTTTGAAGATCTCAAAGTAATAAATATTTAATAGGATAAGGGTGACAAACGAACACACAGTCCATCTCATTTTTGGTGGATGTAGTAGATAATAGACATTTACATCCATCCTGGATTAAGAAATAAAACGCAGGTGCATTATTACCTTAGAGGTCTACGATGGATTGTCATGTTTACTGTGAAAAGGAGTTGAGTTTCTCTACGCTCACCGTACGAAATACAACAGCATTACGCTGCTATTTTACACTCGTGTTCTGGAAAAGCGTGATTTTTTATCCGTCGAGCCAACCGATTTGTGCTTACACCATACTCTCAGTGAGCGATGGCTCAGAATGGTCCCACTGCGTTGCTTAATTATTGTGCTATCGTATATAAAAATGGACCGCAGATTCGTGATCAGAGCATGCCAAAACCTTTCTTTTTTTTTTAGGACCGTGAGTCGACGAACGTCGTACTTGTACCACTTCTGACTCAGTGCGCCAGAACTGTTACAACCTTTCTACAAGTGCGCCAGAACTGGTACAACCTAACTACTCACATTAAAGGAAATTAAGTATTTTAAAATTGTTATACAATTACGAAATCATAGTATGTAAATTTGCTGTCAGCCCACGTTACAATTATTTAAAGCTTCTTATGTCTTGCCGCGTGAAAGGTATGGCTGCAGAACCAATCAACCTAATTACATTTAGTGCGATGGTTTGACGCAATTATATGAGTATACTAATTTATAATACAGTCACATTTTTTTTGCTTCAAAAAATATAATTTTCCGTTGCATTTTCAACAACATATAGAAGATGATGTATTTCTGAACATTTCCGATGACAGTAATAAATTCTGTGTATAATTATCGTCATCATTATCATTTAAATCTATCACAAGTTCACTGCTGAACGATGGTGATGGTCACTATGGCTACTATATATATATATATATATATATATGCATATAGGGGAGGCATGACCATAACAGCGGTCACTACGAACTTGCTCATACCCTGTATTTACCGGTACAGGAGGTACATATTAGCCACTAACATCTTAGCTACCTTCTCCAACTAACGGTTCTAAACCCACACACAAATGTAGAATAATTATGGTATTAGCAAAAAGTAAATGGTTCCAAGTGCTCGGCGAACCCAATAGCAGTACTGGTTATAATGGAAGCCAGATTGAGGCTGGGCCTAAGGGTAAAGAATCCCCGAGCAGTGAAAGTAACGCATCGAAATGCTAAGCGACATAATTTCACCGAGACTCTCACCTTTTCATTCATTCGAGTCACCTATTTCATCTCCACGTGCATACCAGCCTTCAACAAGATCACAATCTGTATCACCTAACGTTATGCAGCAGGCTGTCGCCCATGAACCTGCACCCGCTCCAGGCAGAAATCCTTTATATATATATATATATATATATATATATATATATATATATATATATATATATATATATATATAAAGGCTACTATGGAAAATGCCAAAAAAATCTTATGGTATTTGAAAGAAAGTGGTTTGATCTCATTTTCACTTGACGTAAATTGACTAGACTGGTGATGGATAGGAATAAAATATGAGAGATGTCAGATATGAGTCCGTAATGTTACGGATAATAGATATTTATTAAAGGATATGTCTGAACCGACATTCCAATACGGTACACATCTCCATGCGTAATGCCCATGTCCAGCAGTTGATCTAAAGGCTAATGAAGATGAAAAAAACGTATGCTTGTAAATGTAAAAGTATTATGGAATATATAAAAAGGTGCAATTAAAAGTACTTAAGTGTACTTGAGAGAAAACTATTTACCAGGAATACTTGTTTTACCTACGGCTGCTTTGCTAACTTTTGAACTACAATAAATTGCTATGCTGTCATCATGCTATTTATTGTTTTAAAGTCTGGTATTTATTGGGTATATTAAAAAATATTCGTAAATTAACAATATGAATGTATCCCGTATAATAGATCTAAATTTATATATATATATATATATATATATATATATATATATATATATATATATATATATATATATATATATATACGATAGCACAATAATTAAGCAACGCAGTGGGACCATTCTGAGCCATCGCTCACTGAGAGTATGGTATAAGCACAAATCGGTTGGCTCGACGGATAAAAAATCACGCTTTTCCAGAACACGAGTGTAAAATAGCAGCGTAATGCTGTTGTATTTCGTACGGTGAGCGTAGAGAAACTCAACTCCTTTTCACAGTAAACATGACAATCCATCGTAGACCTCTAAGGTAATAATGCACCTGCGTTTTATTTCTTAATCCAGGATGGATGTAAATGTCTATTATCTACTACATCCACCAAAAATGAGATGGACTGTGTGTTCGTTTGTCACCCTTATCCTATTAAATATTTATTACTTTGAGATCTTCAAAAGTAAAATATTAAATCTTACCACACGCAGTTTTTTAAGTCCTATGCCTACTAGAACTTACTTCCGACTTAATAAATATGTCATTGTGAATAAAGAATAAAATTCACAAATAATATGTTATATGTGGTAAACTAAAATAAAATTGAAGTAAAACCTACAATATAACTTTTGATTAACAAATAAGAAAGTAAAATGTAAAATATTACTTGATGCTTTTACGTTTTTAATACGACTAAGAAATATGCAAATTATCCTAGGTAGCTCTGCTGTGTTCAATAAGATAACAAACGTTGTATTCAAAAAAAGTGAATGTGTTTTATTTTATTTTTAATTAACAAACCAATAAAACTTAATGCCTGCTGTGTACTGTGAGCAACATAATTAAAACGGTGATTGAAGTGCTCGTTAGAACAACGGTTCTAACCGAAACGGCGATCAAAATAACTGTTTAATTTAACGAACAACAGACGCACCGTATATTTTAGTAATATAGCGATGATCATAATGATTGCTGTGTGGTATTATATCTTTAAGTTTATTAGCCTTAGAAACAATAATAAAGTAAAAATAGCTTTTTCTTTGTTTGGGAACTAAGTTTCAGTAAACCCCGTCCATACTAATAATCATACGGATGTGCTTCTCAGAACAACGTTAGTATCACGGAGACTAATAAAAAGAAATAAAAATGATCAATTAAAACCAAGTCCTTAATATATACCTACTGTTACGCCACACCGCCACAGCTAATCACAGCGTACCGTTCAAGTCAGACAATCGTAGCCAAGCCAAGCCAAAACCACCACTCTAACTACCAGATACCTATGGTAGGGGTCCAGCTATATAGTAACTTACAACCTCATTTTTCGGATTCAGTGTAACTACCGCCATTTACAAGATGAAACTCTGTTCAAAATATTTTGATTAAATAAATTTATTGTCTTTATGGTCTTCTACTTCCCCCATGACCATGGGTGCTGGAAAGCACCCGAAACGTCGGGTATTAAATATAAAATAAATAAAACGCGAAAAAATCCGTAAAAGTAGTTTTAATCAGTCTTCTACTTTCTTTTTACTTTATTTATTGTTACATTTCAGAAGTGGGAAAATCCAGAAGAAATCTATTAAAAACCGAGGTACAAAAGGCAATGCAAGAGTTAGACGAAGAGTTACCCTCCGTGAACACAGGAAAAGAACACCGTGCGGCCTCGCTTATTCCAGAGTTCGAGCCCGATAATGAGGAATGTAGTAGTGTAATAGCGTGGCTCAAAAAGAATAGATAAAATCGGCAAAATTCACGACTGGAGCGAAACTACAAGGTCATTTTAACATAGACTAAGAGGTCAATCAAGACGATGATACAATCGGCTTTATGTGTAAGAAAAAATATACACGTGTTTACTTTATCTACACTGTGTCTTGGCTCCTAAAATACGTTCAAACCAAGGAAAATATCCCTTATTATATTTCTCCTTATGATAAAATGTTAGTAACCAGAAGCAATGTGAAAATAGCTAGAGGTTAGTTTATATGATCGTCAATCTGCCTATCAAGCTATAGGATTATGGTAAGTGTTCTCAATGCCAGGTGAGGCCAGCCCCAGACGTGACCGTGAAGAAGAATAAGATAGTAATCTAATAACTTTGGATAAATCTTTGTATTGTATTCGCAATAATTCTGGGTTTAACGTGACAGCCTAACAAAGGACACTGCTGAACATAGGCCTCTCCAGAAAATATCACACAAATTAAATATTTTCTATAGTAAACACATTAGGCAGGCGATTTAGCAATCGCAGTTTTTAGACACTACCGCACAATAGATAATAAATTTAGACTACGCAACTTCTAAAACGAGGTAAAAGAGCGCATTGCAGAATTAAGACAGGATAAGTAAGATAATTTGCTGGAGGATGTCGAGCCATACCAAACTGCCTTCTAGCAGTTGACCCGAGCTCTGAAAGCAGAACAATCCTCACCCATTCCACCTCTAATTTGGCAAGGAAACCAGATCTCGCCTTTGATGACTCCGAAAAATCCGAATGCCTCGCGGACAGTTCAGAGAGCCAATGCACAGGAGCGCAACGTCACAGAAGAGCATCTGAACGCAGCTGTTTCTTACACAAAAGCGGTACGTTCTCATCAGAAAAAATTTAGCTGAAGAAATCAAGAAACTGTCAGATCATCTTTTCATGTTGTCCACAATGAGTACGGATCTAGTAAAAAAAAATTCTTCAAAGAATTCGATAAGAACATTACAGAAACAAAAAACGTGTCAAATGAGGAAAATAAACTGCAGAATATATGGATTCGCTAGAATAATTCTAGCAAATCCATATATTTAACTTTGCAAAGGTCGAAGCGGAAGTCGAGCGTACGTCTGCGCTACCATTTGCAGGCCCCGCGTTAGATCCTGTGACTGTTGATGAAGTCACAGAAACCATCAAAAACAAATCATCATAACAAATCATCAATCAAAAACAAATCAGCACCCGGCCCGCACCGCACCCTGACCACATTAAGAACATGGTGCTGAAATCCCTCTCAGCGCCACTTGTCTGCCTCCTAGTGGGTATTTTCAACATTTTTATCTCCAGTTGCTTCTTCACGGACGCATGAAAAGAAGCAGACATCATAGAAATCCCGAAACCAAGGAAATCGCGCAACCTAGCCTCTAGTTACAGACCCATTAGTCTCCTCAACAGACAGGGGAAAATTTATGAACACATAATATTAAATAGCCTCCGTAAACAGGTCCTTACCAAAAAGCTTCTTTCTGACGAACAGTTCGGTTTCAGACCCGAACACTCACGGATTATGCAGATTCACTATCTTACATAATACTTCCTAGACGGCTTCTCCTACTTAACGCGTACCAGTTATCGAATCCACAACACCGATGCCCTCTTTTTCGACGTTGCGAAAGCGTTCAACAAAATTTGGCACGACGGCATACAAGCTTTTTAAACTTAACGTGCCCGATAGGCTTACTCACATAATCAGAGCCTTCTTTGCCAACCGCCTTTTCCTTTTTCGTATAGAGGGAACTCTCTCCTTCCAGTGCCCTCTCAGGGCTGAAGTCCATCAATGCTCTCCCCGCTCCTCTTCACACTCTACACAAGTGACATCCTGAAGGACCCAGTTGTCAACACCGCTTTCTTTGCAGATGATACAGAACTTTATGTCGCTCATTTTAACAAGAAATATTTTACAACGATGCTCTAAAGAGCCGCTAGTTGCTTAGGCGCTTGGTTTCGCTTATGGAGAATCGAAGTGAACCGTCGGAACAAAAATCCGAATAATTCTCCGGGCATGATCACTCTATTTGGCCGCCAGATCACATGGCAACAAACTGCCAAATAGCCAGGAGTTACATTCGACCACTCCAATACCTTTTTGAAATGAAAGTCACGTTCTTACCCAAACCAGGTAAGAATGACTATACAGACCCTAAATCCAACAGACGCATTAGCCTCACATCCTTTCTCCTAAAGACGATGGAGGGGATGTGTGAACGGGAGTTGAGGAGGTCGGCGCTAATTATCGTAGCGCTACACGAAAAACAACACACCTATAGCTTAGGTAAATCGACAGAATCGGCACTTCACCATGTAATAACAAAAATTGGAGAGGCCATCCAAAACAAAGTAATATGTCTAGGCTCCTTTACAGACATAGAAGGTGCTTTTGACAGAACAAATTTCTCCAGCATAAAAGGTGCCCTAAGTAGACATAATATTGAACCGCCACTGATTAACTGGATAGTAAACATGCTCAGTACACGAACAATAAAGATTTCTAGTGAATCTCAGACAATTCAGATCATGAAAGGATGCCCGCAGGGTTGGGTTCTTTCATCTCTCCTGTGGAATATGGCCATTAATGAGCTCATCAGCAAATTTAACGCTAACCATTCGGTTATACAGCTAACACAGTCGGTTATACAGATGATCTGACAACACTGGTCTCTGGAAAGACAGCAAGCATTGTGTACGACCTGACCCAAGCGGCTCTCCGTATTGTGGAGAGATGTTAAACCGTTAATCCAAACAAAACGGTTATACTAATGTTCACACAAAAACGAATGCTGAATAACTATCATCTTCCAAGTCTTTTCAGCACAAAACTCCAGCTTTCCTCCGAGGTAAAATACTTAGGTCTTACCTTGGACAGTAAATTTAACAGGCGTTTTTAATTTATATTCTGTTGCTTATCTCTACATTCCTACGTCCTTCCTGTCGTGTCTTGTTCAGTGTATTGGTGACTCAAATAAGTTTTTTATAACACAAAGAATGCAATTTAATATTTAGAAATCACTATAATTGATCACTCCTATATTAGTCATTGAGTAGATTGGTACTGTAATAATCTACTAATAGCAGTAATATTATGGATACACTAGATGTACAACAACATCTGAAAAAGATTCACCCCACTCTAGAAAATAATGTTTATGCTGCCAATAAACTACCCATGTACACCCACGAACCAACGTATATAATATGCAATTTGGATACAGATGATAAACCAGGGTCACATTGGGTAGCTTTATATATCGATACGAATGACGTCGGTCAATATTTTGATTCATTCGGACGGGCACCTGTACGATATCATCTAGAGTTTTTTAAAAGAAATTGTAAAAGATGGAACTGGAATGTTGATAGGATTCAGAATGAGTGGACTTCAGTTTGTGGCGAATATTGCTTAATGTATTTGCTATATAAGTTTCAGGGATGTTCAATGCATAGTTTTACGAGTATATTTACAGGGAACACATTGAACAACGATATTTTAGTGGATGAGATGTTTCGCTCCTATTTTATAGATAATTAGTAATAAGATTTTGTATTTTATAAATAAAAATTTTAACAAAATTAGGTAATGTGTTTTATTGATGATTCAGATTAGTGTAGATAGGAACAAAGGAGTATATAACAATATCACCACGCTGAGGAAGAATAGATAATGACGGTATTGAATGAACAATAGATAAGTAGATAAGAACAATGGAGCGCTAATGACGGTGGAGGCTCGAAGCCTGGATATCAATTAGATAAGAGTTAATTGATCTGCACATCTCCGGAACCGTGCATCCTACGCAAAAATGGACCGCAGATTCGTGATCAGAGCATGCCAAAACCTTTCTTTTTTTTTTTTAGGACCGTGAGTCGACGAACGTCGTACTTGTACCACTTCTGACTCAGTGCGCCAGAACTGTTACAACCTTTCTACAAGTGCGCCAGAACTGGTACAACCTAACTACTCACATTAAAGGAAATTAAGTATTTTAAAATTGTTATACAATTACGAAATCATAGTATGTAAATTTGCTGTCAGCCCACGTTACAATTATTTAAAGCTTCTTATGTCTTGCCGCGTGAAAGGTATGGCTGCAGAACCAATCAACCTAATTACATTTAGTGCGATGGTTTGACGCAATTATATGAGTATACTAATTTATAATACAGTCACATTTTTTTTGCTTCAAAAAATATAATTTTCCGTTGCATTTTCAACAACATATAGAAGATGATGTATTTCTGAACATTTCCGATGACAGTAATAAATTCTGTGTATAATTATCGTCATCATTATCATTTAAATCTATCACAAGTTCACTGCTGAACGATGGTGATGGTCACTATGGCTACTATATATATATATATATATATATATATATATATATATATATATATATATATATATATATATATATATATGCATATAGGGGAGGCATGACCATAACAGCGGTCACTACGAACTTGCTCATACCCTGTATTTACCGGTACAGGAGGTACATATTAGCCACTAACATCTTAGCTACCTTCTCCAACTAACGGTTCCAAACCCACACACAAATGTAGAATGATTATGGTATTAGCAAAAAGTAAATGGTTCCAAGTGCTCGGCGAACCCAATAGCAGTACTGGTTCTAATGGAAGCCAGATTGAGACTGGGCCTAGGGGTAAAGAATCCCCGAGCAGTGAAAGTAACGCATCGAAATGCTAAGCGACATAATTTCACCGAGACTCTCACCTTTTCATTCATTCGAGTCACCTATTTCATCTCCACGTGCATACCAGCCTTCAACAAGATCACAATCTGTATCACCTAACGTTATGCAGCAGGCTGTCGCCCATGAACCTGCACCCGCTCCAGGCAGAAATCCTTTATATATATATATATATATATATATATATATATATATATATATATATATATATATATATATATATATATATAAGGCTACTATGGAAAATGCCAAAAAAATCTTATGGTATTTGAAAGAAAGTGGTTTGATCTCATTTTCACTTGACGTAAATTGACTAGACTGGTGATGGATAGGAATAAAATATGAGAGATGTCTGATATGAGTCCGTAATGTTACGGATAATAGATATTTATTAAAGGATATGTCTGAACCGACATTCCAATACGGTACACATCTCCATGCGTAATGCCCATGTCCAGTAGTTGATCTAAAGGCTAATGAAGATGAAAAAAACGTATGCTTGTAAATGTAAAAGTATTATGGAATATATAAAAAGGTGCAATTAAAAGTACTTAAGTGTACTTGAGAGAAAACTATTTACCAGGAATACTTGTTTTTCCTACGGCTGCTTTGCTAACTTTTGAACTACAATAAATTGCTATGCTGTCATCATGCTATTTATTGTTTTAAAGTCTGGTATTTATTGGGTATATTAAAAAATGTTTGTAAATTAACAATATGAATGTATCCCGTATAATAGATCTAAATTTATATATATATATATATATATATATATATATATATATATATACGATAGCACAATAATTAAGCAACGCAGTGGGACCATTCTGAGCCATCGCTCACTGAGAGTATGGTATAAGCACAAATCGGTTGGCTCGACGGATAAAAAATCACGCTTTTCCAGAACACGAGTGTAAAATAGCAGCGTAATGCTGTTGTATTTCGTACGGTGAGCGTAGAGAAACTCAACTCCTTTTCACAGTAAACATGACAATCCATCGTAGACCTCTAAGGTAATAATGCACCTGCGTTTTATTTCTTAATCCAGGATGGATGTAAATGTCTATTATCTACTACATCCACCAAAAATGAGATGGACTGTGTGTTCGTTTGTCACCCTTATCCTATTAAATATTTATTTCTTTGAGATCTTCAAAAGTAAAATATTAAATCTTACCACACGCAGTTTTTTAAGTCCTATGCCTACTAGAACTTACTTCCGACTTAATAAATATGTCATTGTGAATAAAGAATAAAATTCACAAATAATATGTTATATGTGGTAAACTAAAATAAAATTGAAGTAAAACCTACAATATAACTTTTGATTAACAAATAAGAAAGTAAAATGTAAAATATTACTTGATGCTTTTACGTTTTTAATACGACTAAGAAATATGCAAATTATCCTAGGTTGCTCTGCTGTGTTCAATAAGATAACAAACGTTGTATTCAAAAAAGTGAATGTGTTTTATTTTTTTTTGATTAACAAACCAATAAAACTTAATGCCTGCTGTGTACTCTGAGCAACATAATTAAAACGGTGATTGAAGTGCTCGTTAGAACAACGGTTCTAACCGAAACGGCGATCAAAATAACTGTTTAATTTAACGAACAACAGACGCACCGTATATTTTAGTAATATAGCAATGATCATAATGATTGCTGTGTGGTATTATATCTTTAAGTTTATTAGCCTTAGAAACAATAATAAAGTAAAAATAGCTTTTTCTTTGTTTGGGAACTAAGTTTCAGTAAACCCCGTCCATACTAATAATCATACGGATGTGCTTCTCAGAACAACGTTAGTATCACGGAGACTAATAAAAAGAAATAAAAATGATCAATTAAAACCAAGTCCTTAATATATACCTACTGTTACGCCACACCGCCACAGCTAATCACAGCGTACCGTTCAAGTCAGACAATCGTAGCCAAGCCAAGCCAAAACCACCACTCTAACTACCAGATAACTATGGTAGGGGTCCAGCTATATAGTAACTTACAACCTCATTTTTCGGATTCAGTGTAACTACCGCCATTTACAAGATGAAACTCTGTTCAAAATATTTTGATTAAATAAATTTATTGTCTTTATGGTCTTCTACTTCCCCCGTGACCATGGGTGCTGGAAAGCACCCGAAACGTCGGGTATTAAATATAAAATAAATAAAACGTGAAAAAATCCGTAAAAGTAGTTTTAATCAGTCTTCTACTTTCTTTTTACTTTATTTATTGTTACATTTCAGAAGTGGGAAAATCCAGAAGAAATCTATTAAAAACCGAGGTACAAAAGGCAATGCAAGAGTTAGACGAAGAGTTACCCTCCGTGAACACAGGAAAAGAACACCGTGCGGCCTCGCTTATTCCAGAGTTCGAGCCCGATAATGAGGAATGTAGTAGTGTAATAGCGTGGCTCAAAAAGAATAGATAAAATCGGCAAAATTCACGACTGGAGCGAAACTACAAGGTCATTTTAACATAGACTAAGAGGTCAATCAAGACGATGATACAATCGGCTTTATGTGTAAGAAAAAATATACACGTGTTTACTTTATCTACACTGTGTCTTGGCTCCTAAAATACGTTCAAACCAAGGAAAATATCCCTTATTATATTTCTCCTTATGATAAAATGTTAGTAACCAGAAGCAATGTGAAAAGAGCTAGAGGTTAGTTTATATGATCGTCAATCTGTCTATCAAGCTAAAGGATTATGGTAAGTGTTCTCAATGCCAGGTGAGGCCGACGTGACCGTGAAGAAGAATAAGATAGTGATCTAATAACTTTGGATAAATCTTTGTATTGTATTCGCAATAATTCTGGGTTTAACGTGACAGCCTAACAAAGGACACTGCTGAACATAGGCCTCTCCAGAAAATATCACACAAATTAAATATTTTCTATAGTAAACACATTAGGCAGGCGATTTAGCAATCGCAGTTTTTAGACACTACCGCACAATAGATAATAAATTTAGACTACGCAACTTCTAAAACGAGGTAAAAGAGCGCATTGCAGAATTAAGACAGGATAAGTAAGATAATTTGCTGGAGGATGTCGAGCCATACCAAACTGCCTTCTAGCAGTTGACCCGAGCTCTGAAAGCAGAACAATCCTCACCCATTCCACCTCTAATTTGGCAAGGAAACCAGATCTCGCCTTTGATGACTCCGAAAAATCCGAATGTCTCGCGGACAGTTCAGAGAGCCAATGCACAGGAGCGCAACGTCACAGAAGAGCATCTGAACGCAGCTGTTTCTTACACAAAAGCGGTACGTTCTCATCAGAAAAAATTTAGCTGAAGAAATCAAGAAACTGTCAGATCATCTTTTCATGTTGTCCACAATGAGTACGGATCTAGTAAAAAAAAATTCTTCAAAGAATTCGATAAGAACATTACAGAAACAAAAAACGTGTCAAATGAGGAAAATAAACTGCAGAATATATGGATTCGCTAGAATAATTCTAGCAAATCCATATATTTAACTTTGCAAAGGTCGAAGCGGAAGTCGAGCGTACGTCTGCAGTACCATTTGCAGGCCCCGCGTTAGATCCTGTGACTGTTGATGAAGTCACAGAAACCATCAAAAACAAATCATCATAACAAATCATCAATCAAAAACAAATCAGCACCCGGCCCGCACCGCACCCTGACCACATTAAGAACATGGTGCTGAAATCCCTCTCAGCGCCACTTGTCTGCCTCCTAGTGGGTATTTTCAACATTTTTCTCTCCAGTTGCTTCTTCACGGACGCATGAAAAGAAGCAGACATCATAGAAATCCCGAAACCAAGGAAATCGCGCAACCTAGCCTCTAGTTACAGACCCATTAGTCTCCTCAACAGACAGGGGAAAATTTATGAACACATAATATTAAATAGCCTCCGTAAACAGGTCCTTACCAAAAAGCTTCTTTCTGACGAACAGTTCGGTTTCAGACCCGAACACTCACGGATTATGCAGATTCACTATCTTACATAATACTTCCTAGACGGCTTCTCCTACTTAACGCGTACCAGTTATCGAATCCACAACACCGATGCCCTCTTTTTCGACGTTGCGAAAGCGTTCAACAAAATTTGGCACGACGGCATACAAGCTTTTTAAACTTAACGTGCCCGATAGGCTTACTCACATAATCAGAGCCTTCTTTGCCAACCGCCTTTTCCTTTTTCGTATAGAGGGAACTCTCTCCTTCCAGTGCCCTCTCAGGGCTGGAGTCCATCAATGCTCTCCCCGCTCCTCTTCACACTCTACACAAGTGACATCCTGAAGGACCCAGTTGTCAACACCGCTTTCTTTGCAGATGATACAGAACTTTATGTCGCTCATTTTTACAAGATATATTTTACAACGATGCTCTAAAGAGCCGCTAGTTGCTTAGGCGCTTGGTTTCGCTTATGGAGAATCGAAGTGAACCGTCGGAACAAAAATCCGAAAAATTCTCCGGGCATGATCACTCTATTTGGCCGCCAGATCACATGGCAACAAACTGCCAAATAGCCAGGAGTTACATTCGACCACTCCAATACCTTTTTGAAATGAAAGTCACGTTCTTACCCAAACCAGGTAAGAATGACTATACAGACCCTAAATCCAACAGACCCATTAGCCTCACATCCTTTCTCCTAAAGACGATGGAGGGGATGTGTGAACGGGAGTTGAGGAGGTCGGCGCTAATTATCGTAGCGCTACACGAAAAACAACACACCTATAGCTTAGGTAAATCGACAGAATCGGCACTTCACCATGTAATAACAAAGATTGGAGAGGCCATCCAAAACAAAGTAATATGTCTAGGCCCCTTTACAGACATAGAAGGTGCTTTTGACAGAACAAATTTCTCCAGCATAAAAGGTGCCCTAAGTAGACATAATATTGAACCGCCACTGATTAACTGGATAGTAAACATGCTCAGTACACGAACAATAAAGATTTCTAGTGAATCTCAGACAATTCAGATCATGAAAGGATGCCCGCAGGGTTGGGTTCTTTCATCTCTCCTGTGGAATATGGCCATTAATGAGCTCATCAGCAAATTTAACGCTAACCATTCGGTTATACAGCTAACACAGTCGGTTATACAGATGATCTGACAACACTGGTCTCTGGAAAGACAGCAAGCATTGTGTACGACCTGACCCAAGTGGCTCTCCGTATTGTGGAGAGATGTTAAACCGTTAATCCAAACAAAACGGTTATACTAATGTTCACACAAAAACGAATGCTGAATAACTATCATCTTCCAAGTCTTTTCAGCACAAAACTCCAGCTTTCCTCCGAGGTAAAATACTTAGGTCTTACCTTGGACAGTAAATTTAACAGGCGTTTTTAATTTATATTCTGTTGCTTATCTCTACATTCCTACGTCCTTCCTGTCGTGTCTTGTTCAGTGTATTGGTGACTCAAATAAGTTTTTTATAACACAAAGAATGCAATTTAATATTTAGAAATCACTATAATTGATCACTCCTATATTAGTCATTGAGTAGATTGGTACTGTAATAATCTACTAATAGCAGTAATATTATGGATACACTAGATGTACAACAACATCTGAAAAAGATTCACCCCACTCTAGAAAATAATGTTTATGCTGCCAATAAACTACCCATGTACACCCACGTACCAACGTATATAATATGCAATTTGGATACAGATGATAAACCAGGGTCACATTGGGTAGCTTTATATATCGATACGAATGACGTCGGTCAATATTTTGATTCATTCGGACGGGCACCTGTACGATATCATCTAGAGTTTTTTAAAAGAAATTGTAAAAGATGGAACTGGAATGTTGATAGGATTCAGAATGAGTGGACTTCAGTTTGTGGCGAATATTGCTTAATGTATTTGCTATATAAGTTTCAGGGATGTTCAATGCATAGTTTTACGAGTATATTTACAGGGAACACATTGAACAACGATATTTTAGTGGATGAGATGTTTCGCTCCTATTTTATAGATAATTAGTAATAAGATTTTGTATTTTATAAATAAAAATTTTAACAAAATTAGGTAATGTGTTTTATTGATGATTCAGATTAGTGTAGATAGGAACAAAGGAGTATATAACAATATCACCACGCTGAGGAAGAATAGATAATGACGGTATTGAATGAACAATAGATAAGTAGATAAGAACAATGGAGCGCTAATGACGGTGGAGGCTCGAAGCGGATATCAATTAGATAAGAGTTAATTGATCTGCACATCTCCGGAACCGTGCATCCTACGCAAAAATGGACCGCAGATTCGTGATCAGAGCATGCCAAAACCTTTCTTTTTTTTATTTTTAGGACCGTGAGTCGACGAACGTCGTACCTGTACCACTTCTGACTCAGTGCGCCAGAACTGTTACAACCTTTCTACAAGTGCGCCAGAACTGGTACAACCTAACTACTCACATTAAAGAAAATTAAGTATTTTAAAATTGTTATACAATTACGAAATCATAGTATGTAAATTTGCTGTCAGCCCACGTTACAATTATTTAAAGCTTCTTATGTCTTGCCGCGTGAAAGGTATGGCTGCAGAACCAATCAACCTAATTACATTTAGTGCCATGGTTTGACGCAATTATATGAGTATACTAATTTATAATACAGTCACATTTTTTTTGCTTCAAAAAATATAATTTTCCGTTGCATTTTCAACAACATATAGAAGATGATGTATTTCTGAACATTTCCGATGACAGTAATAAATTCTGTGTATAATTATCGTCATCATTATCATTTAAATCTATCACAAGTTCACTGCTGAACGATGGTGATGGTCACTATGGCTACTATATATATATATATATATATATATATATATATATATATATATATATATATATATATATATATATATATATATGCATATAGGGGAGGCATGACCATAACAGCGGTCACTACGAACTTGCTCATACCCTGTATTTACCGGTACAGGAGGTACATATTAGCCACTAACATCTTAGCTACCTTCTCCAACTAACGGTTCCAAACCCACACACAAATGTAGAATAATTATGGTATTAGCAAAAAGTAAATGGTTCCAAGTGCTCGGCGAACCCAATAGCAGTACTGGTTATAATGGAAGCCAGATTGAGACTGGGCCTAGGGGTAAAGAATCCCCGAGCAGTGAAAGTAACGCATCGAAATGCTAAGCGACATAATTTCACCGAGACTCTCACCTTTTCATTCATTCGAGTCACCTATTTCATCTCCACGTGCATACCAGCCTTCAACAAGATCACAATCTGTATCACCTAACGTTATGCAGCAGGCTGTCGCCCATGAACCTGCACCCGCTCCAGGCAGAAATCCTTTATATATATATATATATATATATATATATATATATATATATATATATATATATATATATATATATATATCATCCTTTCACGGTAAACGTTGATCCAGTGAGAAGTTAGAACTATTGTTGATCCACCTATTTGACGTGTTTGCTCAGCTCCTCGTCGCACAAACTGATATACTTTGATCCATTCTTGATGCGCGTGTGACGTCGGTGGATCTGCACTAACAGGATTTCAATATACTCGTCAGCGATTTGACCAACATTTGTTGATCTATCAACGGTCGAAAAAATCATACTGAATATGATTTTTTAGATCCAGAGTATATTTAATGTATATGCGACATTTACTTAGACTAAGTGGATCCGGAGCCATAATTGACGAATAGGTACTCGAACACGAAGCGGCAACGTCGCGTTCTGTGTGTGACAGAGAACCCAGTAGGCTACTTCTTTATAGAAATAAGGTAAGAAAATACGTTATCTACTGATTTTGTGGATCAAACTTTGGCAGGTTTTATTGTGGAAAGACGTTTGTCCGAGTTTTTGTTATCGTGTGAGTGAATTTGTGTTATTTTATTCATTTGTCATAGATTAATTAGAAGATGATGGATAGTACTTTATTACAAATTAATTTGTCACTCGAGTGTGTGTGTGTGTGTGGGGGGGGGCATTTAGTTCACGCGCGGGTGTTTGTGCGCGTGTGTGTGTGTGTGTATGTGTGTGTGTGTGTGGGGGGGGGGGTTGCCATTTAGTTCGCGTGCGTGGGTTTGTGTGTGTGTGTGTATGTGCGTTCATGTGTGTTCGCGTGACCGCATGTGCGTGCGCGTGTGTGTGATTGTATGTGTGCGTGTGTGCACTGTTGTTTTTTTAGTACGTGTGTGTGTGTGTTAGTATGTGTGCGTGCGTGTGTTAACTGTTGTTCGTGTGTGTGTGTGTGTGTGTGTGTGTGTGTGTGTGTGTGTGTGTGTGTGTGTGTGTGTGTCTGTATTTATGTGAGTGGGCGAGAGCGCACGTATGTGTATGCGCGTGCGTGCGTGTGTGTTCGTCTGAGTGTGTGTGTGTGTGTGTGTGTGTGTGTGTGTGTGTGTGCGTGTGTGTGTGTGTGCGTGTGCGCGCGTGTGTCTGTATTTATGTGAGTGGGCGAGAGCGCACGTATGTGTATGCGCGTGCGTGTGCGTGCGTGCGTGTGTGTTCGTCTGAGTGAGTGTGTGTGTGTGTGTTCGTCTGAGTGTGTGTGTGTGTGTGTGTGCGTGTGTGTGTGTGTGTGTGCGTGTGTGTGTGTGTGTGTGTGTGTCGGAGATAGTGGAAACGGGGAATTGTGTGGGAAGCGGAAAGAATAGTAACGGCGCGTGGTGGTGGCGGCGGAGGGAGCGGAGTTTACTGTTGAGGCGGTCGGAGCAGAGTTTATGGTGGAGGCGGAGGTAGCGGAGGTGGAGAACGAAGGGTAGAGAGGGGTGCGGTGGTAGATGTGGAGGCGTAGATGGCAGAGTTGGTGGTGGGTGCACTGGAGTGCAGTAAAGTGGGTACCGCGTGAGGGCAAGTGAGGCGATAAAGGACAGTTGATTACACAGTTGGTTGGACAGTTGGAAGTGAGGTGATAAAGGACAGTTGGTTACAGCGAAAAACAGTGTGGCTGGTAAGTGGATATCGATACTGCCCCTAAAGATGTTACTACGAGGTTATTCATTTTTCCGAATATCAGCTTGGATTCCTATTGGTACTAGAGACAAAGTGAAAAGAACTTTTGTTTTGTGACGGTTTCATCATAACTAACAAAACAAACCCAAACTCGGTGTAATGTTGGGAAGGATGTCAATGAAAGAGAGACGTGTTTCTCTACTCAATACTTTAATTATACTGCCTTATTCCAAACTTAACACAAATATATATTGACGTGGGGCTGCACTACACTACACCTCCCACCGACAAAAAATAAAAAAAAATTAAGCTATCTCTATATATTTTTTTCCAATCCTGAAAATAAATTCCTAAAATTATTCTAAACAAAATAATATTTTTATTAAAACAATAATTTAAGACATATCTAGGTCGTAAAAATGCATAGTCACAGTAATATAGTTGGCATAATCAGGCATAATTATGTATAACATAAAATTATGTATTGATTTTCACGAAAATTTACAATATTATTTATTCGTATCCATAATAATTTTGTTATTATGCCTACCATTTATCTAGTCAGGACAGTAATAAAATATATAATATTCTCTTAATCTTCATGTTCTTTTACATTTAAATATTTTATTATTTTTCTTTCATATCTTTACTTCATTCTTAGTTAACCATTACTTATTTTCCATACCTAGCACTTTAGCTATTCATTACATATTTGTGTCATTTCTTTCACGTACACGGCTCTCGTACATACATGATCAAGAATATGAGCAATATCACTTAATTCACTTCTTTTCATTACAACTCAGTAATTCATTATTTAATTGTACCATAACTTTCGCGTATACTGCTCGCGTACATACATGATCCAGATAATGGACAATATTCCTATTTCATATACAATTCATAATAAGTTATCATTTCTCTCATTAAAAATACATTAAAACTTATTTCGCATTTAATCGTGTCCGAACAACCTTAAAAATTAATCGGTTTTCCAAACACTCAGCTGATCAGGCCGATTGTATGTGGATATGCTAATCTCCGATAATTTTTCGTTCCTTTGATCACACCTACATACTGTCAATACTTTTTATTCATAATTATGTATTCCATATCCTATTCATAAATTTTCGTAGATCTTTCACAAATTTATATTTTATAGTCTAGTATAATATTTAGTTACATTATTGTCAGTCAGGGATTGAGGCTCACAACATGTGCACAACAAAGTTTAAATCAATTAATTATATACATTATGTAATGAGTTTCAAAATTGTATTAAACGAAGTAAATATTCTCATAATCCTCACAAGTAAGTACTATTTTAAAGTACTAAATTATAATAGTTTAAAATCTTTAAAAATTAAACATAATAAAATCGTAAATAAATTACTATATTGCATATTAAAATTAAGAGAACAAAGAAATAATAATGGGGACATAAGTCGTTATCACTACCATAACAACAGACAGATCAAAATACAAATTGTAATCTTAGCGGTGCTAGCGATTTGAGATACCTACCTTTGTTTTAAATTCCAAAGTACGTATACGGAAATGTTTGCGATTACATCGAACTACGACCACACGGTGTGATTCACACCTAATTTTAAGATAACAACAATATATTATAACATGAATATACGTATTAATTTAACGTTGTTAGAAATATTATGATGTTAATTATAGCATATACAAATAAAAATTTAAAATATCACTATAACAGTTATGTAACAAAACATTAATTTATTTAAACATTGAGAAGAACAATTTTGATATCTATAGTCAATGTCAAAGTTTTAACAATGCATTAAAATTATATCGTGTGAATGATATATCATTTTCAAAAGGTATAAAACTTTTATATAGATATGTTAATAAACATTCATTATATAAGTTATTTATAATTTCGAAAACTCATTTTTTCGTGACATTAAATTTACTTATATATAAAAAAGAAAACACTACTAGGTACACAGGTCAAGTTTGTTTTACGAAATATTTATTAACATTGAAAAAGGCACTTTTATTTCAAACAGATAACATCATTTTTGGTTCCGTTGTCATTTCTAAAGAAAAACATAAAAAGAATACTATTACATTAATACATTTATAATAATAGTGTATCGATGTACTCTGGACTTTTCTTATAAGCAAAATATAAACCAAATATAGTTTAAAATGTACAAATTTTACATAAAAAAAAACATATGACGGAAATAAATACAAGTAGAGTTATTGTAATGTATTAATGTGTCTAAATATGAAAAAAAAATATCTCGTAAATTCATATACAATTGTGGTTAAACAAATACGCGCACAATACATACACACACAGTACATTTTCGCGTAGTTGTGTAAATCGATCCCTATATTTAGTTATTATATGTGTAACTGGTTAGTCGCATTTTGGGTAGCATTAGCAGTCATAATACAGAAATGAAAAATAAATACCTATCCAACCCTATAGCTTTAGATGGGGATCCCCTTATTATCTTATATTGTCATCGATTATTAGGCCTTTTTTCATAATTCTTGTATGTACTTTCTTTTCTCTTCTTAATATTTTTGACCTTTAGCTAGCTCTCTTTCTCTCTATTCACTTATATATTTATTTATCTATTAGATACCGGGAATCGGAGTATTATTCCATTTCATTAATTATATTTTATTTCGTGATATTTATCACGCGGGAACTTTATAAATATGGGCCCCCATTTATTTGGGTATTATATTACATTTTCGTAACATTCATTTCATTTTATTGGTACATAACTTTTTATCGTAATTATGTCAAGGTAAAATGTACCTTGGGTTGTGCGCACAACCTTGAGGTCTACGTTTTTAAGTCACTTTTAAAGGACTCCAACAATTGTCACAGAGGAAAACTATGTTCGCACCATGATCCAACGAAGGATGTGACCTCAATGTACCATTATTAAGGGTAACAAATTTAAGACTTCTCTGGTCCCAACAGTACTAATATGAGTCAACTCGTGTACATCACTGGTACTGAAGGTATTGTTCCCTAGTACCCGAAACTCCTTATTTTACCATCCTATCACGGAAGCATACTCTGCTTGAGGACTATATGCTTTACCAGTGATGGACGTTCCCGTATCTCTCCATCATTTATTTCTCAAGGTCATCATTTTTTTTCTCTTCATAAATCTTTGTCTTTATCGGTTGCTTTTATATTCTTTCAATCTCATTCCATCTCCTTTCAATTAAGCATATCGGTTTATTAACATAACCAGAGTTTGGGCCCTAAACATTGGCTAAGATAATATCCGATAGCCTAATTCCTTCATTCCAATAACTAGCAAAATTATTGCATAGTTCCTAATAATTTATCTAAACATCACTTACGTCATCCTACATATACATTTGAAATCCATACTATTGTGTAAGTATTCCTTTCTTTGCCGCAGTCTATCTTCAACTTTCACACATTCATATCAAAACCTCAACATTCTCATACAGTTTCCTTTCTATAAATTAATTTAACCCTTTTTTTCCTATCCTTTCTTTTACTCTTTTATGCAAACAATATATACTTTTAAGGCACAAACAATTGTTTTTTCCATACCACATAAACTATATGTTTTGACATAATTAATCCTATTTCGTATTTTTTTGTTATGTAAGTTGTTTAATATTTGTCCATAAGTCATTAGAGCCATTACCTAAATTCGGTAATCAAATTATCTCAAAAAAGTATCGAACTACTATACAGTTTTGTATTACAAAATAATAGTTTATTTTATCAAGTCTTTTTTATCAATTGAATACTGGATTTTAATCGTAGATAAAGTGAATGAAAAAGTATAAAATTAATATTTTGAATGCAAGTCAGGAGACAACAGTAGTGTATATTAATGCATCATTCTGTATCAAATGCGTGTAATATTCCGATGCCTTATACGCAAAAGATCACGTCAGCATTGTTTAGAATTTAATGCGCAATATTAATACAAAGAAAACATGATATTACATTTCGATTAATTCTAAATAATACACAAAATATTGCAATTTTCACTATTAATAAAATATATCAGTTAATATTCTTTTGCGTTATTAAGTCAAGATGCGTTTTAAATTAATATTATACATCGATCAATTTATGTTTTACAAAATTTATTCATAAGTTGTCTTCTATCTGATAGCAATAAAATAAAGTTCCTCTTTTACATTAGTTATGTTAAATATTTTAGAACCAAATAGATAATTAAAGTAATCACGCTAAAATAATAAGGATATGAATATACAAATAGCACTTGCTTTCTATTGAGAGTGTTCCATCTATTAAATGAACAAAATGAGTTAAAAAATAAAAAAAATGGTAAAAATATATGATTGGTGACCAAAGTTATTATATTTTTAATTTTATGAAATTAGAATTTTAAAAGATATAAATAATTAAAATCACTCACCATAAAAATATAATTATATAATTTGCATTTTATACAGTAATTATTTTGTAGATACATCAAGGTTTGCTGGAAGAGAACTCTTATTAGGGTTAAGCTCGCCTTTGTACATTTATTTAAATATTTAATAATTGTTACCAACTTATTGTGTGTACAATAAAGAATAAAGAAGAATCAAGCATATTTTTTACATTACAGTCTCTATTAAAAAAAAAATTATGTTTCTTGAAAATAAAATACATACTTCCTGTTTTCTTGTACGTAATATGGAGTACACGAAAAATTCAGTCCTCCTAAAAACTGGCCACTCGATTAAATTCATGATAATTTAAAATAAAAATATCTTCTTTTTGTTTTGCTTGGTTGTTACGAGTTTTTGAAAATTGTGTATATATCTTGATAATGTAAAATTTCCTATGTGAACACTATTGCATATTTCAATTTAGATCTTCCCAACCAATATTCTTCTTATCCGGAGTGAAAAAGTTATTTCTCTCATCTTCTTTTCTCCTTTTTGATGCCTCTTTGCCTTTTGGTTTTATACTTCTTATGTTTTGATTTTATTTTATAAATATTTATTCACAATGATATTACTTTTTGATGGCTGGCTCTACACGACATTTTAATTAATTTTCTCAATCCGGGAATGTGTCATAACTTTTAGTTTAACAATTTTTTTTATGTATTTGTTATAACTTGATTATCGGTGGCCAGCCGGTGCACGCGGCGAGCGGAGTCGTGCGCGCATCGCACATGCATGCTATGTTGGGAAGGATGTCAATGAAAGAGAGACGTGTTTCTCTACTCAATACTTTAATTATACTGCCTTATTCCAAACTTAACACAAATATATATTGACGTGGGGCTGCACTACACTAAATCGGCATACCTAGTTCTGCTAGTCCAGGTGTTACAGTGTTAGTAGTAGTAGTAGTAGTATATACTTTATTGTACACCACACGTATACAACGAATAAATACATTACAGAGAAAACTTAATATATACGAATGTACAATAAGGCGGTCTTATCGCTAAAGAGCGATTTCTTCCAGACAACCTTTGGGCTAAGGAGAAACTGGAATTAAGAACAGTAGGAGGTGGCGCGTTTTATGTTACACTTACATTCTAATGTTAGTTATATATTAATAGTGTTAGTTACCGAAGTACACCTTCAGGTCACTTCAGCAAGTCCGGAGGTAAGGACTCATAACTAACAAAACGAGCCCAAACTCAGCACACCCAGTTCTATTAGTCCAAGAGTTTCACTGGTAATCCCGAATTACATTTTGATGTAACTCCGGACGGAAGACCGGAGGTAAGGTCTCATGATAATATCTCATGTAATAGTTCGATTCTATACCTATCAATTTTGTAAACGCGTCCTTAAAAATCTTGATGTTTGTTGTTTTCTACAGACAACATACATAGAAAACATGTTAACTAGTTTATGGTAAACACACACACACACACACACACACATACACACACACACACACACACACACACACAACACGCAAGTGCGCGCAAACATGCACACCTGCGCACACGCGCAAACGCATACACACGCTCACACACGCACACTGCCGCACACACACGCACACACACACGCACTCAGACGAATACCTTATGTCGCCGTTGCCACCACTTCCGCTACAAGAAGGGGCGTTGTCGAGTAATTCGTTAAAAAAGTCGTTTATTTCGATCACAAGGATCATAGATGTTAGTAATACATAATACAAATCTTAAAACTAATTTTCGTAAAACTTAAAACTATTTACCTAATTTTAAAACTATATATAAGATAGGCTCGATTAGTCAGTACGTGCACCATATGACAATGGTTCAGGTACTGACCTCAAACCTGTCAGAAAATGCCCTCAGGATACCATTGGAACTGGCCCGCACCCTGCGCACCAGGGATGTGCATCGTTTACGCATGGTGGTGTAGAAACAATCCACACGCGCATCCGCGAACACATCCTGCGCATTACAATAACGAGGTAGACCAAACAGCACTCTGAATGCATTACATAACACGCATTTAATCTGTAGCTGGTACCGCCAAAGGTACGAAACGGCAACGTCGCGGCTGCATTCAGCCAATCCGATCGTTTATCTTATCGTTTGCTGTGCTCTGATTGGCTCATTTAAATCGGATCAACATTTTCCGTAACCATCGCAAGGTGGATTTGTATATCGGATCAACTTCGACCAACGCTAGCAAATAGTCTCGTGAGTGCTGATGTTGATCCGGTTGGAGCCACATTAGTTACCAGAGATGCATATAGGATCAACAAAAGACGCCGGATCAACATGCGTTTTCGGATCAACAAAGTGCTCGCGTGAAGTCGCGTCTGATCAACATTTACCGTAAAGAGATCTCTATATATATATATATATATATATATATATATATTTGAAAGAAAGTGGTTTGATCTCATTTTCACTTGACGTAAATTGACTAGACTGGTGATGGATAGGAATAAAATATGAGAGATGTCTGATATGAGTCCGTAATGTTACGGATAATAGATATTTATTAAAGGATATGTCTGAACCGACATTCCAATACGGTACACATCTCCATGCGTAATGCCCATGTCCAGCAGTTGATCTAAAGGCTAATGAAGATGAAAAAAACGTATGCTTGTAAATGTAAAAGTATTATGGAATATATAAAATATATAAAAAGGTGCAATTAAAAGTACTTAAGTGTACTTGAGAGAAAACTATTTACCAGGAATACTTGTTTTTCCTACGGCTGCTTTGCTAACTTTTGAACTACAATAAATTGCTATGCTGTCATCATGCTATTTATTGTTTTAAAGTCTGGTATTTATTGGGTATATTAAAAAATATTTGTAAATTAACAATATGAATGTATCCCGTATAATAGATCTAAATTTATATATATATATATATATATATATATATATATATATATATATATATATATATATATATACGATAGCACAATAATTAAGCAACGCAGTGGGACCATTCTAAGCCATCGCTCACTGAGAGTATGGTATAAGCACAAATCGGTTGGCTCGACGGATAAAAAATCACGCTTTTCCAGAACACGAGTGTAAAATAGCAGCGTAATGCTGTTGTATTTCGTACGGTGAGCGTAGAGAAACTCAACTCCTTTTCACAGTAAACATGACAATCCATCGTAGACCTTTAAGGTAATAATGCACCTGCGTTTTATTTCTTAATCCAGGATGGATGTAAATGTCTATTATCTACTACATCCACCAAAAATGAGATGGACTGTGTGTTCGTTTGTCACCCTTATCCTATTAAATATTTATTACTTTGAGATCTTCAAAAGTAAAATATTAAATCTTACCACACGCAGTTTTTTAAGTCCTATGCCTACTAGAACTTACTTCCGACTTAATAAATATGTCATTGTGAATAAAGAATAAAATTCACAAATAATATGTTATATGTGGTAAACTAAAATAAAATTGAAGTAAAACCTACAATATAACTTTTGATTAACAAATAAGAAAGTAAAATGTAAAATATTACTTGATGCTTTTACGTTTTTAATACGACTAAGAAATATGCAAATTATCCTAGGTAGCTCTGCTGTGTTCAATAAGATAACAAACGTTGTATTCAAAAAAAGTGAATGTGTTTTATTTTTTTTTTAATTAACAAACCAATAAAACTTAATGCCTGCTGTGTACTGTGAGCAACATAATTAAAACGGTGATTGAAGTGCTCGTTAGAACAACGGTTCTAACCGAAACGGCGATCAAAATAACTGTTTAATTTAACGAACAACAGACGCACCGTATATTTTAGTAATATAGCGATGATCATAATGATTGCTGTGTGGTATTATATCTTTAAGTTTATTAGCCTTAGAAACAATAATAAAGTAAAAATAGCTTTTTCTTTGTTTGGGAACTAAGTTTCAGTAAACCCCGTCCATACTAATAATCATACGGATGTGCTTCTCAGAACAACGTTATTATCACGGAGACTAATAAAAAGAAATAAAAATGATCAATTAAAACCAAGTCCTTAATATATACCTACTGTTACGCCACACCGCCACAGCTAATCACAGCGTACCGTTCAAGTCAGACAATCGTAGCCAAGCCAAGCCAAAACCACCACTCTAACTACCAGATACCTATGGTAGGGGTCCAGCTATATAGTAACTTACAACCTCATTTTTCGGATTCAGTGTAACTACCGCCATTTACAAGATGAAACTCTGTTCAAAATATTTTGATTAAATAAATTTATTGTCTTTATGGTCTTCTACTTCCCCCATGACCATGGGTGCTGGAAAGCACCCGAAACGTCGGGTATTAAATATAAAATAAATAAAACGCGAAAAAATCCGTAAAAGTAGTTTTAATCAGTCTTCTACTTTCTTTTTACTTTATTTATTGTTACATTTCAGAAGTGGGAAAATCCAGAAGAAATCTATTAAAAACCGAGGTACAAAAGGCAATGCAAGAGTTAGACGAAGAGTTACCCTCCGTGAACACAGGAAAAGAACACCGTGCGGCCTCGCTTATTCCAGAGTTCGAGCCCGATAATGAGGAATGTAGTAGTGTAATAGCGTGGCTCAAAAAGAATAGATAAAATCGGCAAAATTCACGACTGGAGCGAAACTACAAGGTCATTTTAACATAGACTAAGAGGTCAATCAAGACGATGATACAATCGGCTTTATGTGTAAGAAAAAATATACACGTGTTTACTTTATCTACACTGTGTCTTGGCTCCTAAAATACGTTCAAACCAAGGAAAATATCCCTTATTATATTTCTCCTTATGATAAAATGTTAGTAACCAGAAGCAATGTGAAAATAGCTAGAGGTTAGTTTATATGATCGTCAATCTGCCTATCAAGCTATAGGATTATGGTAAGTGTTCTCAATGCCAGGTGAGGCCAGCCCCAGACGTGACCGTGAAGAAGAATAAGATAGTAATCTAATAACTTTGGATAAATCTTTGTATTGTATTCGCAATAATTCTGGGTTTAACGTGACAGCCTAACAAAGGACACTGCTGAACATAGGCCTCTCCAGAAAATATCACACAAATTAAATATTTTCTATAGTAAACACATTAGGCAGGCGATTTAGCAATCGCAGTTTTTAGACACTACCGCACAATAGATAATAAATTTAGACTACGCAACTTCTAAAACGAGGTAAAAGAGCGCATTGCAGAATTAAGACAGGATAAGTAAGATAATTTGCTGGAGGATGTCGAGCCATACCAAACTGCCTTCTAGCAGTTGACCCGAGCTCTGAAAGCAGAACAATCCTCACCCATTCCACCTCTAATTTGGCAAGGAAACCAGATCTCGCCTTTGATGACTCCGAAAAATCCGAATGCCTCGCGGACAGTTCAGAGAGCCAATGCACAGGAGCGCAACGTCACAGAAGAGCATCTGAACGCAGCTGTTTCTTACACAAAAGCGGTACGTTCTCATCAGAAAAAATTTAGCTGAAGAAATCAAGAAACTGTCAGATCATCTTTTCATGTTGTCCACAATGAGTACGGATCTAGTAAAAAAAAATTCTTCAAAGAATTCGATAAGAACATTACAGAAACAAAAAACGTGTCAAATGAGGAAAATAAACTGCAGAATATATGGATTCGCTAGAATAATTCTAGCAAATCCATATATTTAACTTTGCAAAGGTCGAAGCGGAAGTCGAGCGTACGTCTGCGCTACCATTTGCAGGCAAACAAATCAGCACCCGGCCCGCACCGCACCCTGACCACATTAAGAACATGGTGCTGAAATCCCTTTCAGCGCCACTTGTCTGCCTCCTAGTGGGTATTTTCAACATTTTTCTCTCCAGTTGCTTCTTCACGGACGCATGAAAAGAAGCAGACATCATAGAAATCCCGAAACCAAGGAAATCGCGCAACCTAGCCTCTAGTTACAGACCCATTAGTCTCCTCACCAGACAGGGGAAAATTTATGAACACATAATATTAAATAGCCTCCGTAAACAGGTCCTTACCAAAAAGCTTCTTTCTGACGAACAGTTCGGTTTCAGACCCGAACACTCACGGATTATGCAGATTCACTATCTTACATAATACTTCCTAGACGGCTTCTCCTACTTAACGCGTACCAGTTATCGAATCCACAACACCGATGCCCTCTTTTTCGACGTTGCGAAAGCGTTCAACAAAATTTGGCACGACGGCATACAAGCTTTTTAAACTTAACGTGCCCGATAGGCTTACTCACATAATCAGAGCCTTCTTTGCCAACCGCCTTTTCCTTTTTCGTATAGAGGGAACTCTCTCCTTCCAGTGCCCTCTCAGGGCTGGAGTCCATCAATGCTCTCCCCGCTCCTCTTCACACTCTACACAAGTGACATCCTGAAGGACCCAGTTGTCAACACCGCTTTCTTTGCAGATGATACAGAACTTTATGTCGCTCATTTTAACAAGATATATTTTACAACGATGCTCTAAAGAGCCGCTAGTTGCTTAGGCGCTTGGTTTCGCTTATGGAGAATCGAAGTGAACCGTCGGAACAAAAATCCAAAAATTCTCCGGGCATGATCACTCTATTTGGCCGCCAGATCACATGGCAACAAACTGCCAAATAGCCAGGAGTTACATTCGACCACTCCAATACCTTTTTGAAATGAAAGTCACGTTCTTACCCAAACCAGGTAAGAATGACTATACAGACCCTAAATCCAACAGACGCATTAGCCTCACATCCTTTCTCCTAAAGACGATGGAGGGGATGTGTGAACGGGAGTTGAGGAGGTCGGCGCTAATTATCGTAGCGCTACACGAAAAACAACACACCTATAGCTTAGGTAAATCGACAGAATCGGCACTTCACCATGTAATAACAAAGATTGGAGAGGCCATCCAAAACAAAGTAATATGTCTAGGCTCCTTTACAGACATAGAAGGTGCTTTTGACAGAACAAATTTCTCCAGCATAAAAGGTGCCCTAAGTAGACATAATATTGAACCGCCACTGATTAACTGGATAGTAAACATGCTCAGTACACGAACAATAAAGATTTCTAGTGAATCTCAGACAATTCAGATCATGAAAGGATGCCCGCAGGGTTGGGTTCTTTCATCTCTCCTGTGGAATATGGCCATTAATGAGCTCATCAGCAAATTTAACGCTAACCATTCGGTTATACAGCTAACACAGTCGGTTATACAGATGATCTGACAACACTGGTCTCTGGAAAGACAGCAAGCATTGTGTACGACCTGACCCAAGCGGCTCTCCGTATTGTGGAGAGATGTTAAACCGTTAATCCAAACAAAACGGTTATACTAATGTTCACACAAAAACGAATGCTGAATAACTATCATCTTCCAAGTCTTTTCAGCACAAAACTCCAGCTTTCCTCCGAGGTAAAATACTTAGGTCTTACCTTGGACAGTAAATTTAACAGGCGTTTTTAATTTATATTCTGTTGCTTATCTCTACATTCCTACGTCCTTCCTGTCGTGTCTTGTTCAGTGTATTGGTGACTCAAATAAGTTTTTTATAACACAAAGAATGCAATTTAATATTTAGAAATCACTATAATTGATCACTCCTATATTAGTCATTGAGTAGATTGGTACTGTAATAATCTACTAATAGCAGTAATATTATGGATACACTAGATGTACAACAACATCTGAAAAAGATTCACCCCACTCTAGAAAATAATGTTTATGCTGCCAATAAACTACCCATGTACACCCACGTACCAACGTATATAATATGCAATTTGGATACAGATGATAAACCAGGGTCACATAGGGTAGCTTTATATATCGATACGAATGACGTCGGTCAATATTTTGATTCATTCGGACGGGCACCTGTACGATATCATCTAGAGTTTTTTAAAAGAAATTGTAAAAGATGGAACTGGAATGTTGATAGGATTCAGAATGAGTGGACTTCAGTTTGTGGCGAATATTGCTTAATGTATTTGCTATATAAGTTTCAGGGATGTTCAATGCATAGTTTTACGAGTATATTTACAGAGAACACATTGAACAACGATATTTTAGTGGATGAGATGTTTCGCTCCTATTTTATAGATAATTAGTAATAAGATTTTGTATTTTATAAATAAAAATTTTAACAAAATTAGGTAATGTGTTTTATTGATGATTCAGATTAGTGTAGATAGGAACAAAGGAGTATATAACAATATCACCACGCTGAGGAAGAATAAATAATGACGGTATTGAATGAACAATAGATAAGTAGATAAGAACAATGGAGCGCTAATGACGGTGGAGGCTCGAAGCGGATATCAATTAGATAAGAGTTAATTGATCTGCACATCTCCGGAACCGTGCATCCTACGCAAAAATGGACCGCAGATTCGTGATCAGAGCATGCCAAAACCTTTCTTTTTTTTTTTAGGACCGTGAGTCGACGAACGTCGTACTTGTACCACTTCTGACTCAGTGCGCCAGAACTGTTACAACCTTTCTACAAGTGCGCCAGAACTGGTACAACCTAACTACTCACATTAAAGAAAATTAAGTATTTTAAAATTGTTACACAATTACGAAATCATAGTATGTAAATTTGCTGTCAGCCCACCTTACAATTATTTAAAGCTTCTTATGTCTTGCCGCGTGAAAGGTATGGCTGCAGAACCAATCAACCTAATTACATTTAGTGCCATGGTTTGACGCAATTATATGAGTATACTAATTTATAATACAGTCACATTTTTTTTGCTTCAAAAAATATAATTTTCCGTTGCATTTTCAACAACATATAGAAGATGATGTATTTCTGAACATTTCCGATGACAGTAATAAATTCTGTGTATAATTATCGTCATCATTATCATTTGAATCTATCACAAGTTCACTGCTGAACGATGGTGATGGTCACTATGGCTACTATATATATATATATATATATATATATATATATATATATATATATATATATATATCTATATATATATATATATATATATATATATATGCATATAGGGGAGGCATGACCATAACAGCGGTCACTACGAACTTGCTCATACCCTGTATTTACCGGTACAGGAGGTACATATTAGCCACTAACATCTTAGCTACCTTCTCCAACTAACGGTTCCAAACCCACACACAAATGTAGAATAATTATGGTATTAGCAAAAAGTAAATGGTTCCAAGTGCTCGGCGAACCCAATAGCAGTACTGGTTATAATGGAAGCCAGATTGAGACTGGGCCTAGGGGTAAAGAATCCCCGAGCAGTGAAAGTAACGCATCGAAATGCTAAGCGACATAATTTCACCGAGACTCTCACCTTTTCATTCATTCGAGTCACCTATTTCATCTCCACGTGCATACCAGCCTTCAACAAGATCACAATCTGTATCACCTAACGTTATGCAGCAGGCTGTCGCCCATGAACCTGCACCCGCTCCAGGCAGAAATCCTTTATATATATATATATATATATATATATATATATATATATATAAAGGCTACTATGGAAAATGCCAAAAAAAATCTTATGGTATTTGAAAGAAAGTGGTTTGATCTCATTTTCACTTGACGTAAATTGACTAGACTGGTGATGGATAGGAATAAAATATGAGAGATGACAGATATGAGTCCGTAATGTTACGGATAATAGATATTTATTAAAGGATATGTCTGAACCGACATTCCAATACGGTACACATCTCCATGCGTAATGCCCATGTCCAGCAGTTGATCTAAAGGCTAATGAAGATGAAAAAAACGTATGCTTGTAAATGTAAAAGTATTATGGAATATATAAAAAGGTGCAATTAAAAGTACTTAAGTGTACTTGAGAGAAAACTATTTACCAGGAATACTTGTTTTTCCTACGGCTGCTTTGCTAACTTTTGAACTACAATAAATTGCTATGCTGTCATCATGCTATTTATTGTTTTAAAGTCTGGTATTTATTGGGTATATTAAAAAATATTTGTAAATTAACAATATGAATGTATCCCGTATAATAGATCTAAATTTATATATATATATATATATATATATATATATATATATATATATATATATATATATATATATATATATATACGATAGCACAATAATTAAGCAACGCAGTGGGACCATTCTGAGCCATCGCTCACTGAGAGTATGGTATAAGCACAAATCGGTTGGCTCGACGGATAAAAAATCACGCTTTTCCAGAACACGAGTGTAAAATAGCAGCGTAATGCTGTTGTATTTCGTACGGTGAGCGTAGAGAAACTCAACTCCTTTTCACAGTAAACATGACAATCCATCGTAGACCTCTAAGGTAATAATGCACCTGCGTTTTATTTCTTAATCCAGGATGGATGTAAATGTCTATTATCTACTACATCCACCAAAAATGAGATGGACTGTGTGTTCGTTTGTCACCCTTATCCTATTAAATATTTATTACTTTGAGATCTTCAAAAGTAAAATATTAAATCTTACCACACGCAGTTTTTTAAGTCCTATGCCTACTAGAACTTACTTCCGACTTAATAAATATGTCATTGTGAATAAAGAATAAAATTCACAAATAATATGTTATATGTGGTAAACTAAAATAAAATTGAAGTAAAACCTACAATATAACTTTTGATTAACAAATAAGAAAGTAAAATGTAAAATATTACTTGATGCTTTTACGTTTTAATACGACTAAGAAATATGCAAATTATCCTAGGTAGCTCTGCTGTGTTCAATAAGATAACAAACGTTGTATTCAAAAAAGTGAATGTGTTTTATTTTTTTTTTTAATTAACAAACCAATAAAACTTAATGCCTGCTGTGTACTGTGAGCAACATAATTAAAACGGTGATTGAAGTGCTCGTTAGAACAACGGTTCTAACCGAAACGGCGATCAAAATAACTGTTTAATTTAACGAACAACAGACGCACCGTATATTTTAGTAATATAGCGATGATCATAATGATTGCTGTGTGGTATTATATCTTTAAGTTTATTAGCCTTAGAAACAATAATAAAGTAAAAATAGCTTTTTCTTTGTTTGGGAACTAAGTTTCAGTAAACCCCGTCCATACTAATAATCATACGGATGTGCTTCTCAGAACAACGTTAGTATCACGGAGACTAATAAAAAGAAATAAAAATGATCAATTAAAACCAAGTCCTTAATATATACCTACTGTTACGCCACACCGCCACAGCTAATCACAGCGTACCGTTCAAGTCAGACAATCGTAGCCAAGCCAAGCCAAAACCACCACTCTAACTACCAGATACCTATGGTAGGGGTCCAGCTATATAGTAACTTACAACCTCATTTTTCGGATTCAGTGTAACTACCGCCATTTACAAGATGAAACTCTGTTCAAAATATTTTGATTAAATAAATTTATTGTCTTTATGGTCTTCTACTTCCCCCGTGACCATGGGTGCTGGAAAGCACCCGAAACGTCGGGTATTAAATATAAAATAAATAAAACGCGAAAAAATCCGTAAAAGTAGTTTTAATCAGTCTTCTACTTTCTTTTTACTTTATTTATTGTTACATTTCAGAAGTGGGAAAATCCTGAAGAAATCTATTAAAAACCGAGGTACAAAAGGCAATGCAAGAGTTAGACGAAGAGTTACCCTCCGTGAACACAGGAAAAGAACACCGTGCGGCCTCGCTTATTCCAGAGTTCGAGCCCGATAATGAGGAATGTAGTAGTGTAATAGCGTGGCTCAAAAAGAATAGATAAAATCGGCAAAATTCACGACTGGAGCGAAACTACAAGGTCATTTTAACATAGACTAAGAGGTCAATCAAGACGATGATACAATCGGCTTTATGTGTAAGAAAAAATATACACGTGTTTACTTTATCTACACTGTGTCTTGGCTCCTAAAATACGTTCAAACCAAGGAAAATATCCCTTATTATATTTCTCCTTATGATAAAATGTTAGTAACCAGAAGCAATGTGAAAAGAGCTAGAGGTTAGTTTATATGATCGTCAATCTGCCTATCAAGCTATAGGATTATGGTAAGTGTTCTCAATGCCAGGTGAGGCCAGCCCCAGACGTGGCCGTGAAGAAGAATAAGATAGTAATCTAATAACTTTGGATAAATCTTTGTATTGTATTCGCAATAATTCTGGGTTTAACGTGACAGCCTAACAAAGGACACTGCTGAACATAGGCCTCTCCAGAAAATATCACACAAATTAAATATTTTCTATAGTAAACACATTAGGCAGGCGATTTAGCAATCGCAGTTTTTAGACACTACCGCACAATAGATAATAAATTTAGACTACGCAACTTCTAAAACGAGGTAAAAGAGCGCATTGCAGAATTAAGACAGGATAAGTAAGATAATTTGCTGGAGGATGTCGAGCCATACCAAACTGCCTTCTAGCAGTTGACCCGAGCTCTGAAAGCAGAACAATCCTCACCCATTCCACCTCTAATTTGGCAAGGAAACCAGATCTCGCCTTTGATGACTCCGAAAAATCCGAATGCCTCGCGGACAGTTCAGAGAGCCAATGCACAGGAGCGCAACGTCACAGAAGAGCATCTGAACGCAGCTGTTTCTTACACAAAAGCGGTACGTTCTCATCAGAAAAAATTTTGCTGAAGAAATCAAGAAACTGTCAGATCATCTTTTCATGTTGTCCACAATGAGTACGGATCTAGTAAAAAAAAATTCTTCAAAGAATTCGATAAGAACATTACAGAAACAAAAAACGTGTCAAATGAGGAAAATAAACTGCAGAATATATGGATTCGCTAGAATAATTCTAGCAAATCCATATATTTAACTTTGCAAAGGTCGAAGCGGAAGTCGAGCGTACGTCTGCGCTACCATTTGCAGGCCCCGCGTTAGATCCTGTGACTGTTGATGAAGTCACAGAAACCACCAAAAACAAATCATCATAACAAATCATCAATCAAAAACAAATCAGCACCCGGCCCGCACCGCACCCTGACCACATTAAGAACATGGTGCTGAAATCCCTCTCAGCGCCACTTGTCTGCCTCCTAGTGGGTATTTTCAACATTTTTCTCTCCAGTTGCTTCTTCACGGACGCATGAAAAGAAGCAGACATCATAGAAATCCCGAAACCAAGGAAATCGCGCAACCTAGCCTCTAGTTACAGACCCATTAGTCTCCTCACCAGACAGGGGAAAATTTATGAACACATAATATTAAATAGCCTCCGTAAACAGGTCCTTACCAAAAAGCTTCTTTCTGACGAACAGTTCGGTTTCAGACCCGAACACTCACGGATTATGCAGATTCACTATCTTACATAATACTTCCTAGACGGCTTCTCCTACTTAACGCGTACCAGTTATCGAATCCACAACACCGATGCCCTCTTTTTCGACGTTGCGAAAGCGTTCAACAAAATTTGGCACGACGGCATACAAGCTTTTTAAACTTAACGTGCCCGATAGGCTTACTCACATAATCAGAGCCTTCTTTGCCAACCGCCTTTTCCTTTTTCGTATAGAGGGAACTCTCTCCTTCCAGTGCCCTCTCAGGGCTGGAGTCCATTAATGCTCTCCCCGCTCCTCTTCACACTCTACACAAGTGACATCCTGAAGGACCCAGTTGTCAACACCGCTTTCTTTGCAGATGATACAGAACTTTATGTCGCTCATTTTAACAAGATATATTTTACAACGATGCTCTAAAGAGCCGCTAGTTGCTTAGGCGCTTGGTTTCCCTTATGGAGAATCGAAGTGAACCGTCGGAACAAAAATCCGAAAAATTCTCCGGGCATGATCACTCTATTTGGCCGCCAGATCACATGGCAACAAACTGCCAAATAGCCAGGAGTTACATTCGACCACTCCAATACCTTTTTGAAATGAAAGTCACGTTCTTACCCAAACCAGGTAAGAATGACTATACAGACCCTAAATCCAACAGACCCATTAGCCTCACATCCTTTCTCCTAAAGACGATGGAGGGGATGTGTGAACGGGAGTTGAGGAGGTCGGCGCTAATTATCGTAGCGCTACACGAAAAACAACACACCTATAGCTTAGGTAAATCGACAGAATCGGCACTTCACCATGTAATAACAAAGATTGGAGAGGCCATCCAAAACAAAGTAATATGTCTAGGCTCCTTTACAGACATAGAAGGTGCTTTTGACAGAACAAATTTCTCCAGCATAAAAGGTGCCCTAAGTAGACATAATATTGAACCGCCACTGATTAACTGGATAGTAAACATGCTCAGTACACGAACAATAAAGATTTCTAGTGAATCTCAGACAATTCAGATCATGAAAGGATGCCCGCAGGGTTGGGTTCTTTCATCTCTCCTGTGGAATATGGCCATTAATGAGCTCATCAGCAAATTTAACGCTAACCATTCGGTTATACAGCTAACACAGTCGGTTATACAGATGATCTGACAACACTGGTCTCTGGAAAGACAGCAAGCATTGTGTACGACCTGACCCAAGCGGCTCTCCGTATTGTGGAGAGATGTTAAACCGTTAATCCAAACAAAACGGTTATACTAATGTTCACACAAAAACGAATGCTGAATAACTATCATCTTCCAAGTCTTTTCAGCACAAAACTCCAGCTTTCCTCCGAGGTAAAATACTTAGGTCTTACCTTGGACAGTAAATTTAACAGGCGTTTTTAATTTATATTCTGTTGCTTATCTCTACATTCCTACGTCCTTCCTGTCGTGTCTTGTTCATTGTATTGGTGACTCAAATAAGTTTTTTATAACACAAAGAATGCAATTTAATATTTAGAAATCACTATAATTGATCACTCCTATATTAGTCATTGAGTAGATTGGTACTGTAATAATCTACTAATAGCAGTAATATTATGGATACACTAGATGTACAACAACATCTGAAAAAGATTCACCCCACTCTAGAAATTAATGTTTATGCTGCCAATAAACTACCCATGTACACCCACGTACGAACGTATATAATATGCAATTTGGATACAGATGATAAACCAGGGTCACATTGGGTAGCTTTATATATCGATACGAATGACGTCGGTCAATATTTTGATTCATTCGGACGGGCACCTGTACGATATCATCTAAAGTTTTTTAAAAGAAATTGTAAAAGATGGAACTGGAATGTTGATAGGATTCAGAATGAGTGGACTTTAGTTTGTGGCGAATATTGCTTAATGTATTTGCTATATAAGTTTCAGGGATGTTCAATGCATAGTTTTACGAGTATATTTACAGGGAACACATTGAACAACGATATTTTAGTGGATGAGATGTTTCGCTCCTATTTTATAGATAATTAGTAATAAGATTTTGTATTTTATAAATAAAAATTTTAACAAAATTAGGTAATGTGTTTTATTGATGATTCAGATTAGTGTAGATAGGAACAAAGGAGTATATAACAATATCACCACGCTGAGGAAGAATAAATAATGACGGTATTGAATGAACAATAGATAAGTAGATAAGAACAATGGAGCGCTAATGACGGTGGAGGCTCGAAGCGGATATCAATTAGATAAGAGTTAATTGATCTGCACATCTCCGGAACCGTGCATCCTACGCAAAAATGGACCGCAGATTCGTGATCAGAGCATGCCAAAACCTTTCTTTTTTTTTTAGGACCGTGAGTCGACGAACGTCGTACTTGTACCACTTCTGACTCAGTGCGCCAGAACTGTTACAACCTTTCTACAAGTGCGCCAGAACTGGTACAACCTAACTACTCACATTAAAGAAAATTAAGTATTTTAAAATTGTTACACAATTACGAAATCATAGTATGTAAATTTGCTGTCAGCCCACGTTACAATTATTTAAAGCTTCTTATGTCTTGCCGCGTGAAAGGTATGGCTGCAGAACCAATCAACCTAATTACATTTAGTGCGATGGTTTGACGCAATTATATGAGTATACTAATTTATAATACAGTCACATTTTTTTTGCTTCAAAAAATATAATTTTCCGTTGCATTTTCAACAACATATAGAAGATGATGTATTTCTGAACATTTCCGATGACAGTAATAAATTCTGTGTATAATTATCGTCATCATTATCATTTAAATCTATCACAAGTTCACTGCTGAACGATGGTGATGGTCACTATGGCTACTATATATATATATATATATATATATATATATATATATATATATATATATATATATATATATATATATATATATATATATATGCATATAGGGGAGGCATGACCATAACAGCGGTCACTACGAACTTGCTCATACCCTGTATTTACCGGTACAGGAGGTACATATTAGCCACTAACATCTTAGCTACCTTCTCCAACTAACGGTTCCAAACCCACACACAAATGTAGAATGATTATGGTATTAGCAAAAAGTAAATGATTCCAAGTGCTCGGCGAACCCAATAGCAGTACTGGTTATAATGGAAGCCAGATTGAGACTGGGCCTAGGGGTAAAGAATCCCCGAGCAGTGAAAGTAACGCATCGAAATGCTAAGCGACATAATTTCACCGAGACTCTCACCTTTTCATTCATTCGAGTCACCTATTTCATCTCCACGTGCATACCAGCCTTCAACAAGATCACAATCTGTATCACCTAACGTTATGCAGCAGGCTGTCGCCCATGAACCTGCACCCGCTCCAGGCAGAAATCCTTTATATATATATATATATATATATATATATATATATATATATATATATATATATATATATATATATATATATATATATATATATATATATATATATATATATATATATATATATATATATAAAGGCTACTATGGAAAATGCCAAAAAAATCTTATGGTATTTGAAAGAAAGTGGTTTGATCTCATTTTCACTTGACGTAAATTGACTAGACTGGTGATGGATAGGAATAAAATATGAGAGATGTCAGATATGAGTCCGTAATGTTACGGATAATAGATATTTATTAAAGGATATGTCTGAACCGACATTCCAATACGGTACACATCTCCATGCGTAATGCCCATGTCCAGCAGTTGATCTAAAGGCTAATGAAGATGAAAAAAACGTATGCTTGTAAATGTAAAAGTATTATGGAATATATAAAAAGGTGCAATTAAAAGTACTTAAGTGTACTTGAGAGAAAACTATTTACCAGGAATACTTGTTTTTCCTACGGCTGCTTTGCTAACTTTTGAACTACAATAAATTGCTATGCTGTCATCATGCTATTTATTGTTTTAAAGTCTGGTATTTATTGGGTATATTAAAAAATATTTGTAAATTAACAATATGAATGTATCCCGTATAATAGATCTAAATTTATATATATATATATATATATATATATATATATATATATATATATATATATATATATATATATATATATATATATATATATATATATACGATAGCACAATAATTAAGCAACGCAGTGGGACCATTCTGAGCCATCGCTCACTGAGAGTATGGTATAAGCACAAATCGGTTGGCTCGACGGATAAAAAATCACGCTTTTCCAGAACACGAGTGTAAAATAGCAGCGTAATGCTGTTGTATTTCGTACGGTGAGCGTAGAGAAACTCAACTCCTTTTCACAGTAAACATGACAATCCATCGTAGACCTCTAAGGTAATAATGCACCTGCGTTTTATTTCTTAATCCAGGATGGATGTAAATGTCTATTATCTACTACATCCACCAAAAATGAGATGGACTGTGTGTTCGTTTGTCACCCTTATCCTATTAAATATTTATTACTTTGAGATCTTCAAAAGTAAAATATTAAATCTTACCACACGCAGTTTTTTAAGTCCTATGCCTACTAGAACTTAATTCCGACTTAATAAATATGTCATTGTGAATAAAGAATAAAATTCACAAATAATATGTTATATGTGGTAAACTAAAATAAAATTGAAGTAAAACCTACAATATAACTTTTGATTAACAAATAAGAAAGTAAAATGTAAAATATTACTTGATGCTTTTACGTTTTTAATACGACTAAGAAATATGCAAATTATCCTAGGTAGCTCTGCTGTGTTCAATAAGATAACAAACGTTGTATTCAAAAAAGTGAATGTGTTTTATTTTTTTTTAATTAACAAACCAATAAAACTTAATGCCTGCTGTGTACTGTGAGCAACATAATTAAAACGGTGATTGAAGTGCTCGTTAGAACAACGGTTCTAACCGAAACGGCGATCAAAATAACTGTTTAATTGAACGAACAACAGACGCACCGTATATTTTAGTAATATAGCGATGATCATAATGATTGCTGTGTGGTATTATATCTTTAAGTTTATTAGCCTTAGAAACAATGATAAAGTAAAAATAGCTTTTTCTTTGTTTGGGAACTAAGTTTCAGTAAACCCCGTCCATACTAATAATCATACGGATGTGCTTCTCAGAACAACGTTAGTATCACGGAGACTAATAAAAAGAAATAAAAATGATCAATTAAAACCAAGTCCTTAATATATACCTACTGTTACGCCACACCGCCACAGCTAATCACAGCGTACCGTTCAAGTCAGACAATCGTAGCCAAGCCAAGCCAAAACCACCACTCTAACTACCAGATACCTATGGTAGGGGTCCAGCTATATAGTAACTTACAACCTCATTTTTCGGATTCAGTGTAACTACCGCCATTTACAAGATGAAACTCTGTTCAAAATATTTTGATTAAATAAATTTATTGTCTTTATGGTCTTCTACTTCCCCCGTGACCATGGGTGCTGAAAAGCACCCGAAACGTCGGGTATTAAATATAAAATAAATAAAACGCGAAAAAATCCGTAAAAGTAGTTTTAATCAGTCTTCTACTTTCTTTTTACTTTATTTATTGTTACATTTCAGAAGTGGGAAAATCCAGAAGAAATCTATTAAAAACCGAGGTACAAAAGGCAATGCAAGAGTTAGACGAAGAGTTACCCTCCGTGAACACAGGAAAAGAACACCGTGCGGCCTCGCTTATTCCAGAGTTCGAGCCCGATAATGAGGAATGTAGTAGTGTAATAGCGTGGCTCAAAAAGAATAGATAAAATTGGCAAAATTCACGACTGGAGCGAAACTACAAGGTCATTTTAACATAGACTAAGAGGTCAATCAAGACGATGATACAATCGGCTTTATGTGTAAGATTTTTCCTGGCAAGAATGGAAGCAGATACTGGCGTGTGCTTTTCCTAAAATAAGATAACGATCAAAAAGAAACTACCAACGGAATCGATGACGAAACACTACCAAGACAAAGTGTTCATGTGCTTCCGGCGTAAGTAGTCAGACAGCACAATAGTCTCCTGCATCATTTGTGGTCTACCATCATCACTACAAGCTAATGCAAGAGCATATCAGTGCGAGCACCCCGAAGAATTATACGATGGGTTCCTCTGTACGCTGTATGATTATCAACCACCGTCAACGTCAATTGGAACACGTGTGCAAAATAAAGTATCAGCAATTGATAGGTAACTGATAAAAAAATACACGCCTATCAACCCGGTAAACTAATGGCAATTTAATCCGCCATCAAAGCGAGGTCATTTCAACAGGCCTACGGTATCCCATGTAGCGCAACGGAATATTCACAGCCTAATTAAAGTGCTAATTATTTAAAGAATGGTGAACTTTTTTCCCGCTTAGAATGTTTAAACAATATTTTTTTAACGGCGGTAGAACCATGCAATATTGATATAAATATGTAACACGCAACGTACGTGCAATATAAATATGTTGCACGTACGGGCCGGCTCGAGTCGGGGTGGTACTATGACCTCACAATACCAGCGTGAAGTGGAAGCTCTGCTTACGCGTTTCGTCTGGTGAGTGCAGGTGACCGGTGGTCCAACTCCTTCCCCCCTCCCCCATCAACATGGTAGTGGAATTAAATGGTAAATTACCCCAGGAGGGTACCAGCACTCCTGGAAAATCCTTCGCTGAGCATCCACAACGAAGCTAATCCACTCTTGAGCGTGGATGCTCAGGTTGCCCCGCGTATTTTGGTGAGGGGGGGGGGAATCCCGCTGAATGCTTCTATAAGTCCCATAGCGGAAATGCAAAAACAGATTCAATCTTCGACCACGTCCAAATGGCTACAGATTCGGTGCTACAGAAGATTACCTCCGCAGAAATCGTAATCCTCGGTAATTTTAACACCAAGTGGGTTGGTACACGTTTAACCGATCATGCGGGGAGATCTGTTCATGATTTTGCCTTGGCATATGGTGTGACACAACTGGTTACTTCATCTACGTAGATTCCAGATGTGGAGGATCATGTACATTCCCTGTTGGACCTTCTGTTGATCTCTTATCCGGACAGATATCAGGCCACCGTCGATGCCCAACGTGGCTCTTCAGATTATTATCTTGTCTAGAGTGTAGTTCCACCCACGTTGAAATCGCGGTTGCATTCTGCCGGTTGGCGCCGTTTTTGGCACTATAGGTCAGCCAATGTGGATAGAATGCGGTCCTTTTCTTCTTTCTTCCCACCGCACGATCCCAACGTTGTTGCTTATGGGGTATTTCAGGATATGGAACTTTTTATTCCTTCCTCTGTGGTGTCCATTGGAGGCAAATCTTGGCCACGGTTTAGTAGCTGCTGTAAAATAGCATCACGCTATAAGCAGGAGTGCTACCGGGCCTGGGCTGACGCATCAATGTCCTGCGATGTAAGTACGAGTGCCCTAAAAAGAAGTATAATTCCCCTCCAGGTCCTTCAAAAGAGTCACTGCCAAAGCGAAGTCAGAACCCATAGGCAGAATTGGCGAGAAAATAGTTCGCCTGCCTTCTTAACCCGTGCATTCTGGTCTCCCGCTAAGGCATTCCAGGGAAGTTTCTGTCAGTCATCGTTTTCATCTCTGCACAGGTAGGGCGACTCACTAGCCCATGCCTCAAAGAAGAAAACCAGATATGTACTTTGATTGCGTTCAACTCGACTCTCAATAGCGAACGGAACACACCGCCGACCATTCAGCGGTGTGAGTGCTCCATGCCAGATGGGCGGTTTACACAGCGCTCGGTTCGCAAAACATTCCTCTCCCTGGGCATTCACAAGTTCAGAAGGCCTAACGGAACTGGTTCAAACGCGTCTACTCCCTAGGCGTTGTCCCAAAATCATGGATGGTGGCTTTTGTCCATCTGATCCCTAAAAAGGCGACGGATCCATTAAACGATAGGCCTATTGCCATCCTTGTTTGGCCAAAATAATGGAATCCATTATAAACCGCCAGCTCATGCGGTACCTTGAGGATCACCAGCTGATTAGTAACTGCCAATATGATTTTCGTCGGGGTCGATCAGCTGGTGATCTTTTGGTCTTCTTGAGTAATCGATGGGCGGAGGCAGTAGAATCCATAGGGGAGGCATTGGCCGTTAGAGGTAGGTGTCTGTGCGCAACAGCATCTACTTACAATCAAGTGGATTCTGTGATCGTTTGTAACCCTAATGCAACAGAGAGCACCTGTAAAATACACGTGTTTACTTTATCTACACTGTGTCTTGGCTCCTAAAATACGTTCAAACCAAGGAAAATATCCCTTATTATATTTCTCCTTATGATAAAATGTTAGTAACCAGAAGCAATGTGAAAAGAGCTAGAGGTTAGTTTATATGATCGTCAATCTGCCTATCAAGCTATAGGATTATGGTAAGTGTTCTCAATGCCAGGTGAGGCCAGCCCCAGACGTGACCGTGAAGAAGAATAAGATAGTAATCTAATAACTTTGGATAAATCTTTGTATTGTATTCGCAATAATTCTGGGTTTAACGTGACAGCCTAACAAAGGACACTGCTGAACATAGGCCTCTCCAGAAAATATCACACAAATTAAATATTTTCTATAGTAAACACATTAGGCAGGCGATTTAGCAATCGCAGTTTTTAGACACTACCGCACAATAGATAATAAATTTAGACTACGCAACTTCTAAAACGAGGTAAAAGAGCGCATTGCAGAATTAAGACAGGATAAGTAAGATAATTTGCTGGAGGATGTCGAGCCATACCAAACTGCCTTCTAGCAGTTGACCCGAGCTCTGAAAGCAGAATAATCCTCACCCATTCCACCTCTAATTTGGCAAGGAAACCAGATCTCGCCTTTGATGACTCCGAAAAATCCGAATGCCTCGCGGACAGTTCAGAGAGCCAATGCACAGGAGCGCAACGTCACAGAAGAGCATCTGAACGCAGCTGTTTCTTACACAAAAGCGGTACGTTCTCATCAGAAAAAATTTAGCTGAAGAAATCAAGAAACTGTCAGATCATCTTTTCATGTTGTCCACAATGAGTACGGATCTAGTAAAAAAAAATTCTTCAAAGAATTCGATAAGAACATTACAGAAACAAAAAACGTGTCAAATGAGGAAAATAAACTGCAGAATATATGGATTCGCTAGAATAATTCTAGCAAATCCATATATTTAACTTTGCAACGGTCAGAGCGGAAGTCGAGCGTACGTCTGCGCTACCAGTTGCAGGCCCCGCGTTAGATCCTGTGACTGTTGATGAAGTCACAGAAACCATCAAAAACAAATCATCATAACAAATCATCAATCAAAAACAAATCAGCACCCGGCCCGCACCGCACCCTGACCACATTAAGAACATGGTGCTGAAATCCCTCTCAGCGCCACTTGTCTGCCTCCTAGTGGGTATTTTCAACATTTTTCTCTCCAGTTGCTTCTTCACGGACGCATGAAAAGAAGCAGACATCATAGAAATCCCGAAACCAAGGAAATCGCGCAACCTAGCCTCTAGTTACAGACCCATTAGTCTCCTCAACAGACAGGGGAAAATTTATGAACACATAATATTAAATAGCCTCCGTAAACAGGTCCTTACCAAAAAGCTTCTTTCTGACGAACAGTTCGGTTTCAGACCCGAACACTCACGGATTATGCAGATTCACTATCTTACATAATACTTCCTAGACGGCTTCTCCTACTTAACGCGTACCAGTTATCGAATCCACAACACCGATGCCCTCTTTTTCGACGTTGCGAAAGCGTTCAACAAAATTTGGCACGACGGCATACAAGCTTTTTAAACTTAACGTGCCCGATAGGCTTACTCACATAATCAGAGCCTTCTTTGCCAACCGCCTTTTCCTTTTTCGTATAGAGGGAACTCTCTCTTTCCAGTGCCCTCTCAGGGCTGGAGTCCATCAATGCTCTCCCCACTCCTCTTCACACTCTACACAAGTGACATCCTGAAGGACCCAGTTGTCAACACCGCTTTCTTTGCAGATGATACAGAACTTTATGTCGCTCATTTTAACAAGATATATTTTACAACGATGCTCTAAAGAGCCGCTAGTTGCTTAGGCGCTTGGTTTCCCTTATGGAGAATCGAAGTGAACCGTCGGAACAAAAATCCGAAAAATTCTCCGGGCATGATCACTCTATTTGGCCGCCAGATCACATGGCAACAAACTGCCAAATAGCCAGGAGTTACATTCGACCACTCCAATACCTTTTTGAAATGAAAGTCACGTTCTTACCCAAACCAGGTAAGAATGACTATACAGACCCTAAATCCAACAGACCCATTAGCCTCACATCCTTTCTCCTAAAGACGATGGAGGAGATGTGTGAACGGGAGTTGAGGACGTCGGCGCTAATTATCGTAGCGCTACACGAAAAACAACACACCTATAGCTTAGGTAAATCGACAGAATCGGCACTTCACCATGTAATAACAAAGATTGGAGAGGCCATCCAAAACAAAGTAATATGTCTAGGCTCCTTTACAGACATAGAAGGTGCTTTTGACAGAACAAATTTCTCCAGCATAAAAGGTGCCCTAAGTAGACATAATATTGAACCGCCACTGATTAACTGGATAGTAAACATGCTCAGTACACGAACAATAAAGATTTCTAGTGAATCTCAGACAATTCAGATCATGAAAGGATGCCCGCAGGGTTGGGTTCTTTCATCTCTCCTGTGGAATATGGCCATTAATGAGCTCATCAGCAAATTTAACGCTAACCATTCGGTTATACAGCTAACACAGTCGGTTATACAGATGATCTGACAACACTGGTCTCTGGAAAGACAGCAAGCATTGTGTACGACCTGACCCAAGCGGCTCTCCGTATTGTGGAGAGATGTTAAACCGTTAATCCAAACAAAACGGTTATACTAATGTTCACACAAAAACGAATGCTGAATAACTATCATCTTCCAAGTCTTTTCAGCACAAAACTCCAGCTTTCCTCCGAGGTAAAATACTTAGGTCTTACAGTGGACAGTAAATTTAACAGGAATAAACACACAGAAAACAAAATCAGCAAAGCTAATTTAACTTTCTGGCAATGCAGAAACATGATTGGCAAACGATGGAGTTTGACGCCAAAAATAATACTATGGCTGTACAAAACTGTAATTCGGCCCATGATCACATATGGCTCTCTGGTATGTTAAACCAAAACTAATGAAGCCACCACTATACGAAAGCTTCAGCGTTACCAGAGATTGGCTTGTATGGCTGCCACGGGCTGCATACGGACTGCACCAACAGCAGCTTTGGAGGCTATGCTGGAGCTAACACCGCTTCATCTACATATACAACAAGAAGCAACTTTAGCTGCCATTAGACTCAAGACCCTAAATCTTTTAAGTAAGAGTAGAGTCTCCCACACAAATATAATTGATAGAATTTATTCAAAAATCTTATAAACCAAGTATGATAGAATACCAAAACAATTTGTGTTTGATAAGAAGTATAGGATACAATTGAAGGAAACTGATCATCTGGAAGGATTGGGTCCAAGAGAGCTCAAAATTTTCACGGATGGCTCTTAGACAAATGAAGGTGTGGGGTCCGGAGCTTTCTCTGAAGACCTTAATATCCGCATATGCATTCCACTGGGTACCCACAACACAGTCTTCCAGGCTGAATGCAAGGGTATCGTCCAAGCGGCCATAGCAATAGATGCTAGGAAGGTGAAAGACTTCTTCATCAGAATACTGACCGACAGTATGACGGTACTACAAGCTCTGAGTTGCAATGTGACGAACTCGGGACTGATATACGAGTGCCATCAACGATTGAATGAGGTATGTAAACACAACAATGTGACTCTGCAATGGATCAAGAGACACAGTGGATCTAGAGGCAACAATGCAGCAGATGAACTGGCCAGAAGGAGGTCGGCTCTGGGAAGTATAGGGCCGGAACCTATAATACCAATCCTCTTTGAATATGTTTGTTCACTGGTACGTAGATACTTCAGTAATTTACACGCTTAACTTTGGAAAAATTTAGTAGACTGTAGACAAGCCAGGGAGGCGCTGCCTGAAATAAACAGTCGTCTAACCAAGGTTCTAATGAGACTCAACAAGCCATAGATCAGGATAGTAACAAGTGCTATCACAGGACATGGCTCTTTTAACAAACATTTGTTCACCATAGGTGTTACTGATAGCCCCCTGTGCAGGACATGCATGAGAGAGGAAGAAACGGCAGCTCACGTGTTGCTGACATGTCCAAAAGTCGCTACATACAGGGCTAAACATCTCGGCACGCCGGGATTGCTTCCCGAAGTTGCTTGCAACATCAAAGGACTGTTGAACTTCTTCGGGGAAATATCGTAGCTCGAATAACTACATTATTCCTGCCCACACGCAAATTACGCGCTTAGACGTAGTTGCGGAAAACAGCTCGTCGTAAACTAAACTAAAGAAACTACCTCTTCGAAACACATTCGCGCCATCCAAAATAGTGCCAAATTCATCACTATTTACCTCCACCCGCTAGTTAACAGTAAGAGCAAACTGTCACTAAGACACAAGCCCCACCTCTACAAGGCTTGCGTTAGACCTATCATGTTCTACGCGGCTCCTGCACGTTTTTTCTACCTCCAAATCGTCCGAAATAGGTTCATTCGTATCGCCTCCGGAGCTCAGTGGTACCAGAGAAACTCAGTCTTGCACAGAGATTATCAACTTCCGACGATCTCTGAATATTTCAAGCAAATGTTTCGACGCTATTTTGAGAGCGATGAGACAATCCCAACCCGCTAGTGGTAAACGCAGCAACCTACACGCCAACTGTAAACATTAAGCAAAGCTTCCGTAGGCCCCGTAACATTTTAATTGAACTCCCAGTTCCGCTAGATTCCGACGACACAAATGTCGCCGGCCTGTCACACATAAACACTATATACATTACATCACGTAGACAGTAGTGCGACAAACATTGATAGGACAACGGATGGGATACAGGAAGTCCGGAGACGGGCCGCACACCCCTCCATTCCACGTTCACACTGTATACCTGCATTCCTGGGTGGTTATCACTGCCAAGAACATCGAACGACACGAGTTAGCAGTCAGATTCGGGGTCTGCCACCCCCTGTTCGGACGGCCGTTAGATAACTCATCCACGTTCACTGTACACTGATATAGGAGTCATTGTTATGCAAGTAACGATTCACCATCATCATCATTACAGCCCTTCATAAGTCCACTGCTGAACATAGGCCTCCCCGAAGTAATAAGCCACCTGCATCCATTGACTTGCTGCATGTCTTACCAGGTCGTCACTCCATCTAGTGGGGGGTCGCCCTACACTACGCCTACCGGTACGAGGCTGTCACTCAAGAACCTTTCTTCCCCATCGGTTATCGGTTCTTCGAGTTATATGGCCGGCCCATTGCCACTTCAGCTTACTGATCCGTTGGGCTATGTTGGTCACCCTGGTTTTACTGCGGATATCCTCATTTCTAAGTCTATCACGCAGAGAAACTCCGAGCATAGCCCTCTCCATAGATCGCTGAGCGACCCCGAGCGTATTCATACGGTCAGCAGTGAAGGACCACGTCTCAGATCCGTAAGTCATCACTGGCAACATGCACTGGTTGTACACTTTAGTTTTCAGAGATTGAAGTATACCTGACGAGAAGATGTGTCGTAATTACCCGAACGCTGCCCAGCCGAGTTGAATCCGTCGATTGACCTCTCGGTCGAAGTTGGACTTACCTAGTCGGACTATTTGTCTCAGGTAAAGTAACGATTCAGAATGATTTAAATTCACTTTTTACAGCCTAAACCTAACCTAAGAGGCGGCAGGCCCTGAGACCTATAAAGCTGTGTAAGCCAAAAGGCTAACAGCAATAACATCATCAGAAACTAACCAGTCAGTCAAACGAAAGAACTTGATAAGAAAAACACAATAAGTAAAGTGACGTCATTCTAAATCCAATATGACCGACGCGACGTCTAATATGACAGTGCAATATTATTATGACATATTATACTTGATATGATTATGGAGCTGGAATGTGGCCATGGCTAAAAAGGGCGAAAAACAAAATAGCCACCATATTAATTACAAAGATCTATAACACTGCAAAGGTTAGATATAGTTTGGTGGTGTTAGAACAAACTTTAACAGCAAGGGTCAACTGCTGGCAACTAAAAAAATCAAGATGGCGGATCTAAAATGGCGATCAAAACTTTGTTGCTCCAATTCGCCCATGAATTTTTATCCCGGAGTTTTCGGAGTCCCTGATTACGATTTTGGGATCGAATAAAAGTGAAGTAACAGCCTATATGCGTCCCACTGCTGGGCACAGGCCTCCCCTCATTTCTGAGAGGGTTTTAGGGCAAGTAAGTGTCTGCCGCGCTGCCCCAATGCGTGTTGGCGAACTTCACATGTCTTCGAAATATATTTTTTTCTCTTATATCTCAGACATGCAGGTTCCCCCCCCCCGATCGGGTTCCCGCCTTGTCGTGGCGGGGGGGCTTAGTAGCCGTGGCTTGGTCTCCCGCGGTGAACAAAGAGGAACCCAAATGGCTGGTCCGAGGTGGTGGGCCGGCCCGAGGTGGCCACTCCGAGTGGGCTTGGGAAGCCCGCTTCGGATGTGTGTTGGTGGACTGCGGTGAGAGGTGTGTCCTCCCCACCTACCGCTGCAGCCGAGGTGGAGTCGCGGAGGAAGAGGAGTGTTGGTATGGCGATGCGCCACTCGCCCTATCCTCCGCGACTCAAACGGGGCCGCACCGTTGATGCGGTGGTGGTGGGGCTGCGGGGGGAGAGGATTGTCGGTATTGCGAGGCGCCGCTCTCCCTACCCTCCGCAGCCGAATCTTGTTTGGCGGCGGAGCCATAGACCAGATCCGCCGCTGGGGTCGGGAAGGCTAGTACTTCTAAGTGCTCGTTTTTCCTGGCCCCATGGCCTTCTTGCATTGGACGCGGGGGCGTCCGTTGCGCAGATGAAATTGGAGGCCGAGAAGGAAGGCGCCCCATGTGTTCTGGTGCGCCTTACCTGTGAAGGAGAATGGGGAGGAATATTCCTCTCCCGAGGAGGTGCTACCATGGGGCGGCAGGCGCTGGTGGGGCTGCGGATGTGTGCGAAAGCGTTCCCGTGGCCCTGCCAATAAGCGACAAAGGTGGAACACCATGGGGTTTTAGTCGGTGCGAGTCCGACATAACCCGTCCTTGCCCCCGCGAGGCGGGTATGCGTAGGCATTTCCCCATGTTAAAAAAAAAATAAAAAAAAGACATGTAGGTTTCCTCACGATGTTTTCCTTCACCGCTGAGCAAGTGGTAAATCAGCACTTAAAATTGCAATTCACAATTTCATTTGTGCCGGCGGGGATCGAACCCGGGTTACTCGCGTTCTGTTATATTTACAGCGAGTGTTAACCATCTGAGCCACCACGGATCGAATTGTTCGGATAAAATTTTTCAACTGAATTTTAAAAGTACGCCGAGCGAAGTACCGTAATTTTAATTCAATATGGTGGACCGACCAAGGTGGTTGACTAGTTATTTTTTATACACTCCCATAAAATGGGTATTATATGAGAGGTTTTGCTGGGAAGAATACGAAAAATAAAATAACGTCACTCTAAATCCAATATGATGGACTCCCAAAGATGGCGGACTATGTTTTTATTACCCCACATGATATGAATATTAAATAAACATTGGATTCAAATGATGAAAACAAGATGAATACTTTGTTCGCTGAAAAAAACTGTCTGTACTACTGCCCGGTTTTACGGTAAAAATAAGACTGTTCTTATCTCAACTAGGATTATATGTATTACACCTTAAACTAATCCTAGCGCTGGAGAATAAAATCAAAATGGCGGAAAACAAGATGGCCGCCATACCGATTTTAAAGAGTTGATTGGTATCCATTTGTTGGTACTCGATGAAATGTTGTAAGGCAAATCAAGTGCTGGCGATAAAAAAATTCTAAATGGTAGATCTAAGATGGCGATCAAAAACCAACAATGATGCATTAAATTTAATTCTGAACAGTCTTAGAAACATGCCGAACACTAACTAAAAATAATTAATAGTAAAAACATTTTTGAAAATAAGCTTTCATTTAAATGCTCTAAAAAAAGAAAATAAACTTTAAATTAAGTCAAATCCGTTACATTACACAATTTATATGAAGAGCTTATCGCGCGATTTAACTGTATAGGTACATCACAGATTACCTCCTAATAAATACCGCACAGTGTAATATTTGTTCTGTTTCAATTTTACCAAATTTCGGGTTGCGGGGGACGTGTCAAATGCGCTGTGATAGGATAATTCAAGGTTGAACTTAGAATGCTCCGAACCATAGTGATGGGACGGGGTTGGGACGTTGATCGATAAATTAGGGATTTATTGATTATTGATAAATAAATGAACTGATTAATTTTATTTGAAATTTATTAAAAAATAAAACAGTGTATATAAATAAAAGAATATATATATTATATATATATATATATATATATATATATATATATATATATATATATATATATATATATATATATATATATATATATATATATATATATATATACTTGTACACATGTAACTATATAATTATATGGATTTTTGGTCCCAATCTACATAAAACAAGCTTACAGTATCCTGAAGTCTTGCAGTGGTACGACAGCACCCATCCACCGACTGTGGCCGGCTTCACTCGGTCGCTGTAACTTAGGCGTGGGGCCCAAAGCTTGTTGTCTTGCAATACTTGATTGACGTGCTGAAGCTCGGCAGCCATATGTATTCTATCACAGATCCCTTGTGCTCTCTTACTTACTTACTTACTTACTTATCGTCACGCACAATCCCTAACGGGGTAGCCAGAGAGAACAGATCGCCAAGTGTCACGATCCTTACATACCTCTTTCGCTTCTTTCAGGTTCATTAACTTCTTCATACATGCACGTCTAGGTATCCGAGTACTCTTGACCCTCCCCTCTTCGAGCAATTTGCTCACATGGTCTTCGAAAGTTAGTCTCGGTCTACCTCGACACCTTTTAATATTTACTTTCGCTCTATATATTTTCTTCACCATTCGGTCTTCACTCATTCGTTCAACGTGTCCAAACCATTGGAGTACGCCCCTATCAATTTTTGTGATAAGGTCATCTTTCAATCCTGCCATATTGCGAATCTCTTCGTTTCGCTTTCGGTCGGCTATGGTAACGCCACACATTTTACGAAGAGATCGCATCTCCACTGCATTCAACTTGCTTTTATGCTTCTTCTGGCATACCCAGGTTTCGCTGCCATATAACAAAGTCGGTACCAACACTGCGTTATGCATTGCAAGGCGTGCACTCTTCACCACGCCTTGCCTTTTTATTAATGCATTCAGGGCACCATTGACTTTGTTTCCGGCAGCGACACGCCTATCCACATCTAAATCACATCTTCCATCCCGGCTGAAAGCACTCCCCAAGTATACAATTTCATTTACCTGTTCTAGACATTCCTGATTTACCCATATTTCACATTTCGTTCTCTCTTCGTCCTTTTCAAATACCAGAACCTTAGTTTTATTAGCATTCAAACGGAGACCTTTAATTTCACATTCCTCTTTCATACACGTGACTAATGCCTGCAGTTCTGCTTCTGATGGTGCAATAAGCACTGCATCATCAGCATACAGCAGACAATTAACTTTTATGTCACCCAATTTCACACCCAAACAGCTATCTTTCAACTTCTGTAAAGCCTGCCTTGTGCTGTCTGAAACAAATATTTACCCACAGTCGCAAACTATGAAGAATGATGGTGAGATTCACCATTTAAATATCGGTTGGTATACGCCTTTTTCCTATACATAGTATGACCAATAGTGTTATTAGGATTTCGGATGACAAAAACATCTAGGAAAGCTAAAGTATTATTTGCTTCTAACTCCATCGTGATTTGTATTTTAATGTTTATGTAGTAAAGGTGGTCAAAAATTGTATTTGCTTTAGTAAGTAAAGTAAAGTTACAGCCTATATACGTCCCACTGCTGGGCTCAGGCCTCCCCTCATGTCTTAGGGCAAGGAAGTGTCCGCCGCGCTGCCCAAATGCGTGTTGACGAACTTCGCATGTCTTCGAAATATTTTTTTTCTTATTCCTCAGACATGCGGGTTTCCTCACGATGTTTTCCTTTACTGCCGAGCCCGTGGTAAATCAGCACTTAAAATTGCAATTAACAATTTCATTGGTGCCGGCGGGGATCGAAACCGGGTTACTCGCGTTCTGTTATATTTACAGCGAGCGTTAACCACTGAGCTACCACGGCTCATGATATATGTCGGAATTTGCTTTGTCAGACGGTAATATTTTGAAAGTGTCGTCTACGTACCGCTTGTAGAATCTTGGATTTATAGGAGCATTAAGAAGGGTTTCTCCTTAAAATCCTTCATGATATATGTCGGCGACTATAGAAAATACAGGTGAGCACATCGCTACACCATCAACTTGCTTGTAGAGCTCTTCCTTCTACAATAGATAGTCAGATGTGAAGCGTGTTTGAGTAAAACTGCATATTCTGCAGGCATGTGTTGTAGCTTCCAAGTTACAATTGAGAAGCGGGTTTTAATAGGTAGGCATGAAAATAGTGACTGAACACCAAAACTGACCATAGTTTCATTGTCAGCGAGATGTAGGTCTTTTATCTCACTAACAAAATGGTGTGAATCCTTTGTGTGGGTTCTGGTATGTCCTTTCGGTGGTGACAGTATTTTTGCCTAGTGTTGCACCTAAAAGTAGTATTATTAATTCGAAAAAATACGGTACGTGTTTCTAATTTAAATATACTTAATAATAATAATAATAATACCATTCCGTATGGCGAGAACTTCGTGAAAGCCGAAACAGATAAGCAAACAAAATATCTGGACGTGGCTGACGAAGTGACCAACATGTGGGGTGGTCTGCCAACCGAAATTATTCCTGTAGTCGTCTCTGCAAACGGGCTAATCCCGGTCAGCCTCTCGGGTCATCTGAGGCAGCTGGGACTACGTGGCGGACCGCTCCAGGCTCAAATGCAGAAGGTGGTGCTACTCGATACCGCCCGCATCGTCCGCCGGTTTCTTTCCCTTTCCCCTTAACCCTCGGCCGTTTGGTCTCCCCTGCCGAGGGCCCCATCTGGTTGGGCTTTTCTTTATTTATGTATTTTTATATTTATTTTATGTTATTGATATTTATGTACATTTATCTTTTCATTTTCATTTTCTTTTCATACTAAAACTGGCAAGTATAGAGATGGTATAGCGGAATCCAACAGCCTTCTACGGTTTTTCATAATATGAAGATTGTCTTCTGTGAACTGTCTTGAGCATAGCACAATATTTTTGGTGGGAAACCATTAGTCCCCTCGACATGTAGCGTCGATCAATATCTTTTCCTTTCGGGGCATTTAGGAAACATATAACATATAGGTACCACAATTATACGCCACTATTTGTATAAAATAATGACTACAAAAGTAAAGTAAACGAAGACCAAACAAATATGGCCTTATAAATCACAACACTATTGATACACGTGCCTGTCGTTAGACAAAGACAACTGTTTTAATTTACGTAATGAGTGAAAGGGACATATTAAAAAAGACATCAACGGGTGCTCAAATGATATCACTTTGCAACATTTTATCCAGTGTAAGTTGAACTCCGGTGCATTTGAAAAAGGGTAACGTGATAAGAATAAAATTTACTTACCGATGAAATATTATGCCATCTTTTTGATAACTGGATTTCTTAGCTGACTTGCCACACCGTTTCACTGCATAGGGAGCCCTTTGTTATGTATTTTGGATACCAAAATTATTTTTAAATTTTCAAAAACTCGGGACGTGTCTACGGGTCACAAACTTGGTCGACAATGATATCGTGATTTTTAGCGTCACTTCATATGCTAGCTACAGCAAGTATGTGTTGCGCGCGTTTGTGGCCCTGTATGCGGAATCTATTAGGAGGTAATCTGTGAGGTACATAAACAAGAATACAATATTATGTAACTTGATATTGACATAATTAGGCAATTTTAAAAAAAAATGTTTTTCTAAAATAGATAAATCTCGCGAAAAGTTTTTATATCATTTAAAAGCTTTTTGGTTTTTACGAGAGTTTGTTAAGTTTATTTTAGTCTTTTTAGATAATTTTAATAAAAGAGTGTTTTTAAAAATGTTTTTTTTACTATCATCTGATTACATTACAATTTCATAAAAACGTTCTTTCATTCTTTTTAGTTTAGTTTTTACTCATGTTGTACCGTTAAATTAAATTTCAAAAACATTTTATCGTGTTGTCATTCTTTAAATATTAAATTTATATTTTTACCTAACTAGAGGTTTATTTGATATAAGTAAAGCCAGCCACATGTAAAAGCAAACATGATATTGGTATATGCTCTCTTTTACAATTTAAATATTCTAACTCGATATCGAAGAGCTTTTGATGTGCGAATTTAAATTTTGGATGGAAAAATTTTTTTTTAATAGGATATAGTGATAAACGAGCACACAGACCATCTGATGGTAAATGTACTGTGGCCCATAGACATCCGCATCTATCCTCGATTACGAATCAAAATGCAGATGCGTTGTCACCCATGAGGACTAAGATGAGATGCCTCGTTTCCAGTAAAAAGGGTCTCCGGTTCTTTACACTCATTATAAAAAACACAGCAGCATTAATTATTTAACGCTGGTATTTTGTGAGAGCGTGGTCATTTCCCTGTCGAGCCGATCCATTCGTGCTTCCACTATACTACTAATATAACTGAAGCATGGCTCTACCACGTAAAGCAAGTAAGGTATAAAATAACCAATACTGTAACTGTTATTATTTCTAAATGTCTTGACACTTTGATTATTATAAAATAATGCTTATAATTATATTTTATATTTTTGCTTGGGTCAAGCGAAGCTATTTAACAAGCTTATGTGGCCTTTCGGAGAATTTTGGTTACTTTGTAATGCGGTATAACATTACGGTACTTTTTTCCGCATCTTTAATAAAAATTTATCTGACGATGAGCCCCAAATTATATACAAACAACAAGTGGAATAGAAATAAAAAAATCGGCTATGAGATTAGGACACGATCGATTTAGATACTGGACTATTGCGGTTGGATTCGGGAAAAAAAGTTGCACTAATAGGTGGCACTGATTTCAATAGGATTTCGAAATAAATGGTAATAAAAATGTAATTGATATGTATATATAGTCCAAACACTGGTTGAAAATGATTTAAATGTAAAAAAAAAACATAAGAGCCAATTAGTCAGCCGATACTTGTTAAACAAAAATCTACCCACAAAAAATATATGTAATATAAAATTTAGAATAACTCTTATTAAAGACCTATACAACACGTTTCGTAATGATACCTTCCTACATCCTATTATATACTACTACTACACACACTTTATATTCTTAACTGCACTTTCTTGCTGAATGCACTATTTACTGGTTCTTTTCAGCTGCCTCTCAAAGACATTTGTGGATGTCAGCTATGCGTTTGCCATTCCACATACTTGTTGACGCGCTGAGTATGTTAAGTTATTTCAATTATCCTCTTACTAAGTTTTTTTTAACTTCCCGCTATGAAAATCAATGGTTTTCAAAAATCGGAAAGTTCAAATCAGCCCAGTTTTCGAAAATCGAGGTTCTTCATCAGGTCTCGACGTTTTAAGGTCCTAGGAAGCTATCCTGACTATTTCTACGTGTCTTTGTGTGCGTGTGCGTGTGCGTGGGTGTGTGTGCATGTGCGTGTGCTTATTCGTGTACGTGCGCGTGTGCGTGTGTGTTAGCGTGTGCATGTGCACGTTTTGTGTGCGTGGGTACGTGCGTGTGTGTGTATGTATTGACTGATCGAATAAACATGATGGCGTTCGAAAGTAATTCACCAAACTTAGATTTTCTATTATATTTACTACCGATTTGACCTCAAATTTACCCTCAATTTTTTTTCCGAAAACTTTTTCTTGGTTTTACTTTTAAACAGATTTAACAGTCAATTTCAAAACCTAATCAGCTCTTCATCATAAAAAAGACTTCCATTCCTGCGAAATGCTTTAAAAGCGGCTTATGTGTTGAAGAGAAATCGATTACGAAAATTTAAAAAAAAAGGGTTTTTTTCACATAATCTAATCGTTTTTTAATAATAGATTTTATTATTGTTCTTAAAATACCTCGTCAACTGCCACCAATTACTTCAAAATCACTAGGCACTAGAATTAAACTAGCTAACTAGACTAAAATATATATAAAAGTTGTGTTTGTGAGCTCAAAACTTCGTGACGGAATATTTGTCAAGCGCTTGACATCGAATGTAGCGGGAAGTTCCAGGGATGGCCAGCATGGTTAACCATTTTTCATATATTTTTTTTTTGTGTTATGAAGTTGGGACATTCTCGAAAAGACTTGGTGTCGTTAGCTGTTTATAATAATAATAATAATAATAATATTCCACAACCATCACACAACGCCATCTAGTCCCAAGCTAAGCATAGGTTGTGTTATGGTATTAGACAACTGATAAACATACTTATATATTTCTAAATACATAAATATTATAGATAAATTACACCCAGACACAGAACAAATGATCGTGCTCATCACACAAACATTTGTCCTGGGTGGGAATTGAACCCACGACCTCCGGCATAGCAGTCAGGATCACTAACCACTAGACCAACAGGCCTGTCGAAATTGTTGGATTGACGACGTTTGGATTAAGGATTTTTATTTCTAAATCACAGTTTCTGAGGCATTCTGTCTTAATAGCCGTAGCCGCAGCTGTCATTATTTGATTTTGGTTGCAGGTGTCCACAAGCTAGATATAGTAGTCGCTTATAAACACAAGAGCTTAAGTTACTTGTTTACAAATATTAAAATATATAGGCTGACAAAGAATCAAAAGACACGTGTGTAAGTATTCAGAGTAAACATATTTTTATTTAATTTATTACTTATTTATTTATTTTTGAAAACCTTAAGATCTTTTCTACTTTTCTTAAATAATCTTTTTAAGTTTTCGGAGGGAAACCTTAGAACTCCTTACTGTTGTCTATTAAACGTGCTCAAATACGAGATTTAAATAAAATCAAGTTAAGGAACTTTATGTTTTCCTATAATTTCTCCCTCTTCTTTTCATCCTTTCCTTGTTTTTATTATGACTAGTCTGTCATTTTAAGTATATATCTACATTGTTGCGCAATAAAGAGTATTGTGTTATATTTATTTATGATCATTTGTTTCATATGTCACACTTTTTCTATTAAAATTACGCATGAATATCATTAATATAATAAGGAATTCCTTTACTAATTTCATATCGTTAAGCCTATCATAATGAAATTTATTTACTTTATTTTATGGAAAACTAGGTACAGATTATACTAATTATGGCCTGCAGACTAAATTGCGGTCACGGTGGCTAGTTTCAATGGAGACTAGCTTATCTGCACAGTACAGCACTATAGTGCATTAGGCAGAAAACAGTGTGGTGTTGACTGAATATAGATAATAACTAATGAGAAAGCCAATCACCATTAGTAAGATACTACGACAAAGGAACGCCCTGTGTTTAAACGTTACACATACCAAAGTATCTTTAGCACAGCATATATGACATATATGACATTTTTTAAATATTTTACTTGTAATAATAACTTTATTTTGAATAACTTACTATTAAGATATATGTATAGTATCGTGTATACATAAAGGATCAGTAAGCTAAACTAGTAATGGGTTGGTCATGTAACTTTAAGAACCGATATCTGGCAGAAGAAAGGTTCTTAAGACAGCCTCTAACCATTAGGCCGTCCCCCTATAAATAGAGTGACGACGTGGTAAGACGTGCAGCAAGCCGATAGCTGCAAGTGCCTGAGGTAAGCCTTTGTTCAGCAGTTTTTTTATAGGCTTAGTGCGTAAAAAAAAAACTTGTCTTATTCAATTTTTAGTATTCGCGTGAATATAAGAAATTATTGTAAATAAGAGTTGTAGTTGTGATGAAGATATTTGTGTAAGTAATTAAAAATTAATGGCAATATTTATAAAAATTACTCCAAAATCAATATTCAACAATTTTTTTGAAATGGAAGAGTGAAGTCTACTATTATGTTATAATAAATGGAAGGAACGGATGAAATATGTTAAAGAAAACTTCGGTGTTTGTTTAATCAAATCAATAAAATGTAGTAGCAAGTATAGTGTTTACTTTCAGTAAGAGAATCCGCTACCGCATCTCTCGTAGCTGTCGCAAGAGACTACATAGGGAATTATACAGCATTTTTATGCCATTTATTTAGCCATGATGCAGTTATATTAGTAGTATAGTTGTAGCACGAATGGGTCGACTCGACCGGGGAAGGACCACGCTCTCACAGAATACCAGCGTCAAATAGTACTTTAATGCTGATGTGTTTCGTATGGTGAGTGTAGAGAACCGGAGACCCTTTTTACTATAAACGAGGCCTTTGCGAGGCAAACTAGCGTTTGTCACCCGTGAGGACTTAGATGAACTTCTCTATACTCACCTTTACATATTTCTTCCATCTCTTTTAACTCGAAACTTCATCACTCAGAATACATCTTTTCTCGTTTCTTATAATATTCATTCTACGCTATTTTGAATGACCCCTGGCAGTTCTTACGAGTTTCCAAAACATTATAATATTTGCCTGGAAGTTATCCGATATTCTTTTATCATTCTTATCCGTTCTTTCATGCGTCTTTCTTTCAAATACTTCTGTTACTCTCTTATTTAGATGTTTAAATACTGCCTTTTTTCTTTCAATATCATATTCGTACCGCCAGAATTACCAGCCTATGTTGCTAGTAAATCTAGCCATGCTGTCTTCTTAGCATTGTGGAAAAACTGTATGCTAAGGTACTAATTGAAAGGGTCATGAAAGAAACTGATGGAAAATTTTTGGATGTGCAAACGAGATGGGATGTACAGATCAGGTATTTTCTATCCGCATGATTGCGAAGTTTTTGGCCAAAAACCAAAAAGTTTTTTGTGCGTTCATGGATGGCTTATGACAGAGAGGACAGGGATATGTTATGGTAAACACTTGTTTGGGTTGAACGCTGGGTTGATACAGGTATTAAAGTCTCTTAGCAGGGAGTTTATTGCTTATGTTAGGATCAACTCAGACTGGTTTGGTATCCATGAAGGTGTCAGACAGGACTGTGTGGCTTCACCATGGCTGAACTTTAACCTATTTATGAACAGTTGTTTGAAAAATTTGAAAGTTGAAGAATTCGAATTAGGAATGGGTGAGTGAACCGTTAAAAGCCTTTAGTACGCCAATGATCAAGTTATTTTTGCGTCGGTGGCGGCCGAATTGCAAATGATGGTTACATTAATGAACAGGTCTTCAAAATAAAGGGGTATGAAAGTGAACACAAGTAAAACGAAAGTTATGGTTTTTGAAAGAGAAGAATTAAACGATATGTGAAATAAGAATAGAAGGAGAGTTGGTTGAGTAAGTAGATGAGTTTGTATATTTGGCACGTGTATTTAGCAGGGATGAGAGATATGATAAGGATATATAACAATGAGTGAACGCAGGAAATAAAGTAAATGGGGCTCTGCACTCTATTGTGAAAAGTCAGAATATGTCAAAAAGGCACGTATGGCTATTCACAAAACTGTGTTATTCCCTATTTTAACGTATGGAAGTGAGAGTTGGAGGTGGCAGAAGAAGCACGAAGTAGAATAAATGCAGTAGAAATGCGGTCGCTAACGAGTATGTTAGGACTGAATCTGAGTGACAGTGTGATAAAAGAAGAGTGTGTTTTGCAAGATGATGCTGTGACCAGGATTAAGAAAGGAATACTTCGGTGGTATGGTCATGTAGAAGGAATGTGGAAAGTGTGACAAAGCAAATTCATTGCAGAAATGAATGGAATAGTGGGAAAGTGACGTCTTAGGCGAAAGTTTGTCTATCAAATTGGTGATATATTGAAAATGGGTCAAATTAGGGGTACTCTTAACCGATGAGCGTGTATGCGTAGGTATATGAATGTGAACGAAGTTAGAGAGGTGTGTCAGGATCGTGCCTAATGGAAGTACTTGGTCTGCCTACTCCTCTGGGCGACAGGCTTGAGTGTTTTTATTTTATTTTTATGTTACTTAGTGTTTAAGGTATGAAGATATTTATTCTTATCAAAGCTATTATTGTCTAAATGTACATAGTTTTCACTCTGAGAGGCTCTCTACAATTTAAGTTATTAATCAAGTAACACTCTTTAAATTATAAGTATGTTCAGCATTAGACTTTTGTTGAAAGTAATAAATTTATCTGACATCACCTGACCGAATAGTAAAAAATTGAAATACATACTTGCACTTTATTAAAAAAATCTCTGTATTTATATAAACTAATTAAAATCATAGCTGTTAAATCTGGTCTACTATTTCCTACGAGGGTGGATTGAAAAGTACTCGGCCTAACCAAGAAAATAAACACAAACTAAATCAGTTATATTTTTATTTTTCTACATAATCACCATCAAGTTCAATACACTTTTGCCACATCCCCTTCCAAGCATTTAGACCGTTGAAAAAAATGATTCTTCCTTAGAGTCAAAATATGCGTCTACAGCTGCTTTGACCTCGTCGTTTGTCGAAAATCTTTGACCTCCCAAGTGCTTTTTTAGGTTAGGGAACAGAAAGAAGTCTGATGGTGCCAGATCAGGTGAATACGGCGGATGCGGTAACAGTTCAAAGCCACAGTTGTGAATTTTAGCCATTGACGTCACGTCAGTACACGTGTGAACACGGGCGTTATCTTGATGAAACAGGACTTTTCTTCTGAGCATTCCTCGACGTTTTTCTTTTATTTCCTCTCGTAAACGACGTAGTAAGGTGCAGTAGTAATCAGAGTTTATAGTCTGACCCCTTTCAAGATAATCAATCATAATCACACCTTTCGAGTCCCAGAATACTGAAGCCATCACCTTATTTGCCGACAAAATCGACTTAGCCTTTTTAGGGGGTGGTGAACCAGGTCTTCTCCACTGTTTTGATTGTTGTTTTGTTTCCGGTGTACAGTAATGAACCCATGTTTTGTCCGTAGTAACAAAACGATTCAAAAAATCATCTGCATCGGCTTCAAATAACTCCAAACAGTCGCGTGAAATAGTCAATCGCGTCCTTTTTTGTTCAACTGAAAGCAGTTGCGGAACCCACCTCGCAGACACCTTGTGGAAACCCAACTCGTTGACAATGATGTTTTGAGTTCGTTCATAAGAGATGCCTATAATCTCGGCTATCTCTCTAATTTCTAATCTGCGGTCTCCTATTATTAAATCAAGTACTTTTTTAATATTTTCGTCAGTAGTTGACGTCGAAGGCCTTCCAGAGCGGGGTTCATCTTTCACACTCTCTCTACCACGCTTAAATTCTGCTATCCATTTTTTGACGGATGAATATGACAGAGCACAATCACCTAATGTACTGACCATGTCATCATGGATGGCTTTTGATGACAGCCTCTTCTTATGGAGGTACTTAACGACGGCACGCTGCTCGATTTGCTCCATTCGCGGAAATTATGTCCGATTACTTTGTTAATAAATTTATAAAATCATAACTAATTATCGCACACGTTTCGAACTTCACACAATGAACTAGTCTGAGCTGAACTAAATAATGTGGGTAGATTTGATTTTTAGAATTGAATGGATCTGTGTTAGGCCGAGTACTTTTCAATCCACCTAGGTACTTTTGCATTAATATAACATCTTAATGAAATAAAAATAAATTGAGTTATCTATTACTGTGTAAAGTAATAGATAACTCAATTTATTGTTATTTATGTAAATTTAGTCGTCATCCACTTACTGAAAGTGCCTGGGAGAAAAAGTTTAAAACTGTGATGAAAATACTTGAGCGACAATAATAATATGTCAACAGTTCAGCAACTCTCTTACACGAGATTACTTACTTAACTTTCTTGATAGCATAGAATAGATCAACTCTTGGCCAATTTTCGTGGAATTTTCATTATGTTTAATAAGCATCATTCCTTGTATTGTAAGAAACAATTATTTGAAAAGGAAATCAAAAACTAGCTTAAAATAAGTCATTTCAATTAAATAGATACGTTAAACGTTTTCCTAATACTAGTATAACATAATATTTTGTACATTGATATAATACTAGCTGGCCCGGCGAACGTGGTTCCGCATTTTCCGATAAGTGGTTCGATAACTTATTTACTCTGGGTTTTAGAGAGTAAATAAAAAATTGATCATTTACTTGACTGCAGCTCTACCTATCGTAATTTTCCATTTCGGTACTAAACCAATATAATTTATGTCTGTATGTAAATATTTTTGGTTTATAAATAGGGAAATTACATTACTATAATATAACTACACAGCAGCGCTATCTGTTGGATTGTAAAGATATGTGCTAATGCAGCTATGAAACAAAATCGCAGAACCATTTTATTTCCATATATTTAAATAAAAATATGATCTACCCTATCCAATAATAACAATAATCTTATATAAATATTAAGTATTTCTATGCAAAAATATATAAAATATAGACATACTCCGTTCTAGTCAGATCTCCCAGGCGGCTATAAAAAGTAGCGAACTATTATTATTTTAAAATTATATTTACAAAAAAAAAAATTTTATTTGTAGTTATTATTTTTATATTTATAAGAAATGTAATATTAAAATAAATTATATACAATACAAAAACTCGACGAAAAACCGACACACAAAGGCGAAGTTTTCGCATGTCGACTTCATCACATATATAAATGTCATTACAGACTTTGTATTCATAACTTACTTACTTACTTACTTATCGTCACGCACAATCCCTAACGGGGTAGCCAGAGAGAACAGATCGCCAAGTGTCACGATCCTTACATACCTCTTTCGCTTCTTTCAGGTTCATTAACTTCTTCATACATGCACGTCTAGGTATCCGAGTACTCTTGACCCTCCCCTCTTCGAGCAATTTGCTCACATGGTCTTCGAAAGTTAGTCTCGGTCTACCTCGACACCTTTTAATATTTACTTTCGCTCTATATATTTTCTTCACCATTCGGTCTTCACTCATTCGTTCAACGTGTCCAAAACCATTGGAGTACGCCCCTATCAATTTTTGTGATAAGGTCATCTTTCAATCCTGCCATATTGCGAATCTCTTCGTTTCGCTTTCGGTCGGCTATGGTAACGCCACACATTTTACGAAGAGATCGCATCTCCACTGCATTCAACTTGCTTTTATGCTTCTTCTGGCATACCCAGGTTTCGCTGCCATATAACAAAGTCGGTACCAACACTGCGTTATGTATTGCAAGGCGTGCACTCTTCACCACGCCTTGCCTTTTTATTAATGCATTCAGGGCACCATTGACTTTGTTTCCGGCAGCGACACGCCTATCCACATCTAAATCACATCTTCCATCCCGGCTGAAAGCACTCCCCAAGTATACAATTTCATTTACCTGTTCTAGACATTCCTGATTTACCCATATTTCACATTTCGTTCTCTCTTCGTCCTTTTCAAATACCAGAACCTTAGTTTTATTAGCATTCAAACGGAGACCTTTAATTTCACATTCCTCTTTCATACACGTGACTAATGCCTGCAGTTCTGCTTCTGATGGTGCAATAAGCACTGCATCATCAGCATACAGCAGACAATTAACTTTTATGTCACCCAATTTCACACCCAAACAGCTATCTTTCAGCTTCTGTAAACAGCTGTCGAGATACAGTATGAACAGCAAGGAAGACATGACACAACCCTGTTTTATGCCCGCTTGGACGCTAAACATGGGTGACAGGTCATGCCCTACCCGCACACAGGCTTTACAGTCATAGTAGAGTGACTGCACAGCCCTTAACAATCGACCATCCACACCATATCCCGGCAACAGTTCCCACATTTTCTTCCTTATAACCTTATCAAATGCTTTCTCCAGATCCACAAAAGCACAGAAAATCCTCTGGTTAACACTCAGAAGCTTCTCCGTGATCATGCGGAGAGAAAACATTTGATCCGTGCATCCTCTTCCAGGTCTAAATCCGCATTGTGCCTCCCATAAGAATCTTTCCGATTTCTCTTGCATCCTGCGTGTCAAAACCTTCGAATAAACTTTACTTGCTAAACTGGTCAAGCTGATCGCCCGATAGCTCCCGCAGTCAAAATGTGAACCTTTACCTTTATATAAAGGCACAATGACCGCGGATCGCCAATCATCCGGGTTTTCCCCCTTCCGCCAACACAAATTGCACAGCAGATGAAAGCTGTCCCAGACGCGAGGCCCACCGTACTTGACCATTTCAGCAGTAACTCTGTCTAGTCCCGCAGCCTTACCACATTTCAAACTTCGAATCGCACGTTCAATCTCTTTCATGCTGATGACCTCAGTGTCATCGAGGTCCGTGTCTGGCGTGCCAGTCACGGCGTCACCCCCGGATCCTTCACTAAGATCATGACACGCATACAATTCTCTATAAAATTCACTCCATCGCTGCATGACGTCCGATTTTTCTGAGAGGACGTCATTGGTTCTCGAAAGCACTTTGTTCATTCTTAAAGCTGTCGCACCACTCCGGGACCTTCCAACCTCTTTCCAGAAGAGTTTGGAGTTTTCCCTAAAGTTGTGCGACAACCTCTCGTCCGCTTCTATTCTACACCTTTCACGTACTTCCTCAATCAATGTTTTCGCATGAACTTTCTGCAGCTTATATCTTTCTTTCATCTTCTCTCTCATATGCTCATCGTTACTAGAGGCTAAGTAGTCTAACCATGCTTTTTTCTTCTTTTTTACAGCTTCTTTCACTTCGTCATTCCACCATGCATCTCTTCTTTTACTACTACCTCTTTTTGTCGTACCACATACTTCTTCCGCTGCACTTACCATTCCATCCCTAAGGTTCTGCCATATTCTCTCCACACATTCTTTCCTGCCATCGATGGTGTCAAGCTTTTTTGTATTCATAAAACTTGTAGATATACCAAAAGTAAGCATTTCGAGGATTATTTTCATCTATAATATTAGTACAAAATAATAAATACATTATTATTTACATTTTAAACACAGAATTCACAGTAATACTGACCATCACATAAAACTTGACACGACACTCATTTCTTTTTTTTCAATGGTATTTGTTATCTGGCATAGTTTAATAAAAAAGTATAATTGTAAATAAAAGTAAATATAAGTTAAATTGCATTTACTTTCTGTGGAAAGTCTAAACGTATCAAAAAAGGTACGTATGGCAATTCACAATGCTCTGTTAGTCCGTAACTTAATTTATGATAGCGAAACTTTGATGTGGCAGAAGAAAATTGAACATAAATTAATGCTATGAAGACGCTGTCATTAAAATGTATGATTCTGAATGATAGTATGAAAAAATCTTTGATAAGAGAAATATGGTTTTTGCTAGAAGATTTACCAGGATTAAGCAATAAATTCTTCGATCGTTTAGATCACATAGAAAGAATGATTGAGGATAGAGTGTATTTGTTCTACCTTCAACATCAAAAAAGTAAAGGTAAAAAGAGTAACATTGTACATAGGTATATAAAAATGACAAAGTGCCTAATAATTTATTTTTAGAACACGATTATTTATAAGTAAAAACACGAATGTTACGATTCCAAATTTTCCTTTACATTTTTACAAGCTAAGTCTAAATGGAAATCGTGTTCCACGAGGGAAAGTACACTAGTTTAGCTTTTGGTTTACCCAAAGGGATACAGTTTTCATTTCCTGAAGATGCGAAGCCGGTTCGAAAAATGTGTTTTGCATTTTAGTTCCGAAACTTAAAAAATTGTTTAGATTTTATAGAAAACTCTTTGACAAGATTTATTAAAAAACTTCAACATCGAATAGTTTTGCAAAATTTACTGAGTGGCCCACGTATGGTATCCGTCACTGTTACGCGTATATTGCCTCATAGGTTTAATATTTGCCATATCTGCCACGTTTGGCAGTCAGATTTTCTATATCTATCTAAACTTTATTGTGTAAAATTATCAACTCAAACACTAAAACACTCGCTCTTAAATATTATATTTGTATTTGGTCAGTTAGTAAATTTACAATATACTTGTTTTGGTAGCGTAAGGTTATAAATCAACAAAAGGCGTCGTCAAAGTTGCGGGATATATAGGTTGACGTAAATTACTTAACATTGGATAGGAATGTCCATATATGAACTGTATCCAGTCAATGAGGAAAAGCTATTTACATGATTTAATAATTTGCAAAATTTAAATACCAAATTTCTTAATATGTTCATTGGATTTGGTTGATATTTGTATGTGACCACTATGAAATGGAATTAAGTAAAACCATTACATTCTGTGGGTGTCGTAGGAAGCGGCAGAGACAAACTGAAACAGGAGATAGACAGCAACATGTCCCTGATTACAACTCAAAATAGTAAACAAAACTGCTGAGAGCTAATTCACCTGCTAAGCATACTAGTAGCTCCTGTATAGTGTGGGCAACTATGGAAAATTGCCCCTTAGGAGGTTCTCAAATGGGGAGGCCTATGTTCTAAAGTTAATCTTAGAGATATCAATAAAGCTAAAGTTATTGTGAGTTATATTATTAAAACATACTAATTAAAATATTTTGTAAAAAAGGCAATGAAAATGTAATATGTTACTTTGAAATTTAAGAATTTTCTTTTACAAAAGCGTAATTTCGAACAAAACTTTCGAGCCAAAAATGCCGAGGTAATTTCCACGCTTTTAACTTTATAAGCTTCGTTGTTTCAAGGTGATATCCGGCTTAAGAATTTTAATAGGTTGCGAAAAATTTCACGCAGAAGTCTAGGTAAGTGGTTCTTTTAAAGGATAAGGGTGACAAACGAGCACCAGTCCACCTGATAAGTGGATGCTGTGGCCCATAGACACCATCAGTTGACCTCAATGAAGAATCAAAACGCAGGTGCGTGATCACCCTTGGGGACTACGATGGATTGACTCGATTCCAGTAAATCGGGTCTCCGGTTCTCTACACTCACCATACGAAACACAGCAGCATTAAGCTGCTATTTTACGCTGGTATTCTGTAAGAGCGTGTTCCTTCCTTGGTCGAGCTGAACCATTCATGCTACAACCATAATATAGCTGCAGCGTGACTCTACCACGTATAAGATCTCATTATAAGATCTTGGCTCATGCAGTCGAAGGACACCTGCAGCCTACTTCAAACAAAGAAAGTGACAACGCAATTGTAATGCATTGTCACCTCTAAGAACCAAGATAGTATGCAACTTAATCTGTATTTATAGTGACTTTCTCTACATTTAAAACCACGGCACAGCAGTAAAGGTACTCCTACACCCAGGTGGTCCCACTGCTGGGTTGTGCCAATTTGTCGGTCTCACTGTGAGGGATGCCACCTCCTATTTCTTCGAGTACCTGTACTATGGTTAATGAAACAGGAGATCACAGCCTCGAAATACGATGCAGAATAGAGCAGGCACGCAACGACTTTTCAAGAATGAAAAAAGTTCTTTGAACCTAAGTATTTCTCTTCGAACACGCATAGCGCGGTGCTATGTCTTTTCTGTACTTCTCTATGGTGTAGAAGCTTGGACGCTGACAGAAGCCATGTCTAAAAAACTGGAAGCGTTCGAGACGTGGGTGTACAGACGTATGCTAAAAATTTCTTGGAGAGACCGCGTACGAAACACCACCGTGCTTCAAAGAATGGGGAAGGTCACTGAGATACTTACAACCATAAAGAGGAGGAAATTGGAATATTTTGGGCACGTCATGCGTAACACCGAAAAATATGAACTCCTTCAACTTATCATTCAGGGGAAAGTGGCAGGCAGAAGGAGGCCTGGCCGCAGAAGGATATCGTGGCTGAAGAACTTGCGCCAGTGGTTCGGGAAGAGCACAAGATCACTGTTTAGAGCAGCGGTCTCAAAAGTTGAAATCGCCCTAATGATTGTCAACCTTCGCAAGGAAACGGCACCTTAAGAAGAACCTGTACTAGCAAAGATGATGCATTCCTCTGCATATTCTCTATCTCATCTGCCACAGGGAATGTTTAGAGGATTTGTTCGGACTAATCCCAGCCGCTCAATTTCATCATCGCAGATCGCGACGAAACTTGCGATACCATCCATACCATCTAGATGATTGGCTGTCCACCACTTTACGACTTACAAATATTTTTACTCGTACAACTGCATTGAAAAATCGACCACAACCATAAATAAAAAAAATCAGTAGATGTTTTTTTTATTTTATAGAAGAGGGGGCAAACGAGCATGCGGCTCACCTGATGTTAAGTGACTACCGCCGCCCATGATCAACCGCAACACAAGGAGAATTGCGGGTGCGTTGTCGGCCCTTTAGAAAGGAGTAAGCTCTTTTCTTGAAGGTCCCCAGGTCGTATCGGTCCGGAAAAATCGCCGGTGGTAAACTATTCCACAGAGAGGTTGTACGTGGAAGAAAACTCCTTGTGAAACGTACAGTGGTGGACCGCCAAGCATCCAGATGGTGTGGATGGTATCGGGACGTTTGCCGTGTAGTGCGTTCACGAAATTTGGCGGCTGGGATTAATCCGAACAATTCCTCAGAGCACTCCCCGTGATAGATGCGATAAAATACGCAAAGAGATGCAACATCTCTTCGCAGCGCCAGTGAGTCGAGCCGATCGGAAAGCACTCGGTCGTCGACGATTCGAGCCGCTCTGCGCTGGATGCGGTCAAGTGGAAGGAGCTGGTACTGGGGAGCCCCAGCCCAGAGATGGGAACAGTGTTCCATGTGCGGCCGAACCTGCGCCTTGTAAAGTTGCAGGCGGTGTGCCGGCATGAAATACTGTCCCGCTCTGCTGAGCACGCCAAGCTTTTTAGAGGCCAATTTGGCCTTCCCTTCCAAGTGACCACGAAACTGCACGTCACTCGATATGTCGACGCCGAGGATTCCGATACTGGCTGAGGCAACAAGGGGAGTGCCTTGAAACTGAGTATTTGATATGAGATATATATATGTATAATATGAGAATGTATTAGACATCCCATATCTAAACTGGTATTTTAAAATACACATTTGCTTAATTTTGTTTATCAGTGACCTGAAGCCTAACCAAAGTAAATTTTATATGATATTAAGTTACACAAGTTAGTTCTTTGGAGCAGAAAGCATATAACTGTACATGTCTTTAGTATGGTGAGTGTAGTGAATTGAACCAAGACTTCATCTTAGTCCTCTAGGCTGACAACGCATCTGCATTTTGATTCCTAAATTTGGTATAGATACTAGTATAGATAGTATATGGGAAAAATAAAATAAATATAGTCTATGGGAAACTGCATGTGCTAACCATCAGGTGGGTTTTGTTGTCGTTTGTCAGCCTTATTCTAGGAAAAGAAATCTATTAATAAATAACATCAAGAATTAGATTTTTTCGAATTTAGACTTAGGTATCGCAATGGACACTTCGCACAAATTTTTATTCTCCATCAGTCCGCAAATGTTTACACTACACTACTGGACAGAAGTCTCGGCCGTTGTAAAGATGTTCCTTAATCGGCAGGCTTAAGGCGTATTGACGACCGTAGTACCGGATATCCCTCTACTTTGGCACTGCTGCCTGTCCTACATCTGGCGTCAACTCGTGTTACATAGTAGTGTCACCTATTAAAAGCCATAACATTTATTTGGCATTACATTTTAACTATGATCAATTACAAACACGATTAACATATATCGTGCTAGCAACATAATATTATGATGTGTAAAAATATTATCTTTTAATCGTGGTACAGGACGTCAAATGATTTTGGATCAGCACTGTACTTTATAGCATTCTTTGGGGACGCTATGTTTAGCAGTGGAATTATAATGGGCTGTAATAATGATGATATTAATGATACTTATTAATTTTCCAACTTTGTGAAAAAATGCAACATTTGCAGAATCAGAGACTGATTTATGCAAATAAAAACCTCACGTGAATTTGAAAATAAATAATCCTAAAATGTTTACATAAAAATTACATATAATATGTTATATAACTGTTATATATAAAATACTTATGTAAACATTTTAGGATTAGGAATTTTAAAATTTACGTGAGGTTTTTATTTGCATAAATCAGTCTCTGATGCTGCAAATGTTGCATTTTTTCACAAAGTTGGAAAATTAATAAGTATCATGAATATCATCATTATCAAAGCCCATCATAATTCTACTGCTAAACATAGTGTAACGATTCCCCCCCCCTGTATAAAAATATTATAATATTAAAAATATCCCCTTTTCAATACATTATATATATGAGACTAGGATTATTAAAATATGTTTTGATCTTTCTAAATGATCTTTCAAAAGGTTTATTAATAGGCCGTTTTAATATTTTGGCGTGATCGTCTTAGTTAGGACCCTTATTTACGTTGTGTTTGTTTAGTAACTTAGTTCTTTTAGGTGTCTTTTGGAAGAATGAATATTCACTAGAGCATTTGAAAGCTGTTGGTAGTGCCTTATAAGCTAAGTGAATCCCGTTCACGAAGACAGGGCTCGAAAAAGGTTAAGAACATAAAACGTCCCTATTCCGCTTGTATCAGGTTTACATTATTGATTTATTATCATTTATCCCTTCCCGCTCGGAAAAGGCTCAAAATATATTTATACAAAATACCCGATACAAGGGTTTCGCTCTCCTACATTTATTTAAAAATATGTAGGGGAGGTACACGGCCCCACACACGCCGTGCACGGTGAGCGCCAACCATTTTGATGCACTCCCCCCGAAGGGAACGCTAATTTGGGAACTGGACCGTAGTCCACAGCAAAATAACTGGCGAACCAGTAAAAGAGGCTTGGCCCCTTGATAGTTTAGTGCGTAAGCACAAACATCGACCGAAGTCGCGGATGTCAATGCGTGTAAACGCCATACAGAATACGAACGAATCCAGCCACAGTGTATGTACATCACACGGTTTAGGCAAATAGGCACACTGGCCGTAAACCCTCCGTGAGCGCCACCACCTGCCAGACCGCCGCTCCTGCAGACGTGATGTAAGTGTATGGCATCACCACCAATTGCATGATCAGCACGGCTACTAGCCGCAGAGCGTGTCATGAGTCTACCGCTCACCTCAAGGGAATGGGGTCCCACGTTGTGCGGCTTTCGGCCGCAGCCTTGAGAGTCTCCTCAGATCCTCCCGCCAGCTACCACCCGCATGAGGTCGACACATATGCTCCACCAACCAATACAACGGCAGATATAGCCAAAAGGCAGTTATAAGATAAGAGTAATAATTCGCCATCAGAAAGGGTTTGTGTCACTGACGTTGAGTAAATGCATTTTCGATCATGTTTGTCTCACCCACCAACAAGTTGCCTTCAATCATTCAAAGGTGGGAAAGTTACAGAGATATAATATTATATTGTTATATAAAACATCGTGGAGGGCAGACAGTCTGCAGCCCCGCAATGAAGGGACCCGACTTGGGCAAAGCTACTTAGGTGTGAGTCAAACCAAGACGCAGAGAGCTCCATTGAGAATAGCGTCCCACCAAACAACCATCGCAGAAACGCAATGCTGCAGAACGCAACAAGCATCAATACGACTATCGTCGGCTTACACCATTCCAAAGTCCCCCATACATCCCAGCAGACATCACCACCCGTATACCTCCATCGACCAGAACCACAGAGAGCGTCGAATCAGGCGCAGCACACCCGTAGATCCATCACAACACGCAATACCGCCAGTAGCAGTAAGCATCAATGCAACTATCATACGGATGGCGCCCCCTCACAACACACCCAACATGATCCCTATCGACTTTGGTAACAAAGTTGGTATTGTTGTTATATAAAAAATATCACCAACTTATCATAGTAGCACGCTACTAAGACGCCAATGAACAAAACTCCACGTATCATAGCGGTAATGCACTAAGACATGAAGCTGAGTATGCCTGTTACACTTAAAAGTGCTACCAAACACACTCATCATCCCCATCCGAAAGATAGACGACGCATCGCTATGCGCTACGACGCCGCCCACAAACGGTATGGGTGTGCGATGTCCACGGGAAAGCCGTATTGCTACAACAAACCCGCTTACCACCGACACTAAGATGTTAATTGTATACCTCCATCGACCAGAACAACAGGAATGCGTCGAATCAGGCGCAGCACACCCGCAGATCCATCACAAGACGCAATACCGCAAGTAGCAGTAAGCATCAATGCAACTATCATACGAGCGGCGCACCCTCACAACACACCCACATGACTCCTATCGACTTTGGCAACAAAGTTAGTATTGTTGTTATATAAAACTGCACCAGCGTATCATAGTAGCACGCTACTAAGACGTCAATGAACAAAACTCCACGTATCATAGTGCTAATGCACTAAGACATGAAGCTGAGTATGCCTGTTACACTTAAAAGTGCTACCAAACACACTCATCATTCCCATCCGAAGGATAGACAACACATCGCTATGCGCAACGACGTCGCCCACAAACGGTATGGGTGTGCGATGTCCACGGAAAAGCCGTATTGCTACAACAAACCCGCTTACCACCGGCACTAAGATGATATGTCTAGGACACATCGGTTAGCGAGTCCAAGTTTACCTCGGACCAATTGCTCGTGAAGCAGCACACACGCCACCATAATATTCCTTTTCAAGTCCCTAATAAGGACTAGTCATTTTGCTACAGTACTTCAGGCAGTCGGGCTCCCGACCACCCCATATATATGTAGAACTGCAGGAATGTATCTCCGGCAGCTCATCCATACAAGACATCTATACGTGAACACCTTCAATAACTTAGGAAAAATTTCTTGTATACGTGAACTCCTTCCACAACTTAGGAAATTTTCTTTTATACGTGAACTCCTTCCACAACTTAGGAAATTTCTTTTATACATGAACACCTGCCATGACTTAAACAATTTTTAACAAATTTTCTAATTATCTTATAAACGTTATTTAACTTAATTTTATAATATTTTTTGACTTGTATTTCTATTATTTATTCTTATTTTAAATATTTTTTACAAGTTTTTATAATAAATTTACTTATTACGAGAAACAATTATATAATATAATATATGAAGTGAAGTAAAATCACATATCTAGCGATTAAAAAGAATATATAAATGCGAAAAACTATTGAAAGTTTGTTTGTTTTTTTTTTCTTTATTTTATTGTTGTTATTTAAGAAAGATTTCTATGTAACTTTAGTATCATAGATCACATACATACCCTTCAACAAATTATACAGAAGACCGAGTAGTACAATTTGCCACTTTGTCTCGCATTTGAAGACTATGAGAAAGCCTTTGATTCCATCGAAATTTGTGTGGTGCTACCGGCCCTTAAGCGATAGTCCATACCGAAATGCTGAAGTGTTTGTACAGTTGGCCTGTGATAGATATCCGAGTATAGGTAGTACCGGTGTACGAAACCCATACAACTGTAGAGAGGTCTAAAAGAGAGTAACGTTTTATCCTTGAAACTTTTAACCCCCGACATTTCAAGACGTTTTCAAGCTAATGGACTAAAATGATACGATATTAACGTCAAAGGCGAGTACATCATTCACTTTTGATTTGCCGACGATATAGTGTTTATGGCAGAATCGGGGAAGAACCTGAGCACTATCCTCAAGAACCTTAATAGTGCATCCTAATGAGTAGAAAACAAGATCATGTCACACCTACGTCGATTCTTGTTGGAAGCACCGAGCTCGAAGTTGTTGACAAGTATGTTTACCTTTGACAAATAGTCCGACTAGGTAAGTCCAACTTCGACCGAAGTCTCATTAAACACAGCTGGGCGGCGATCGGGAAATCACGACACATCTTGTCGTTATGTGTACCCTAAAAAATTGTAGTCGAGATTTTAAAACCATTGCGTGTTATTATTTTTCTTCACACAAAATATATTTTATGATATTATAAAACTTTATGGTTTACTACGTGACAGAGCAATAAAAAATATGGAGAGGGGTATTGACCTAATATATTTTTGAGTGAAGAAAAACAAAATCTAAAGAAAAAGAGCTACTTAAGTACGGTACGGTAAACCAGTCTCAATTCCTTTGATGTTGACATATCACACATTCGAATCAAACGCCTTGCTTCTTTATTCGTAATTCATACAGCTCAATGAAACAGAGGTTTAGCGTTAAGTTGCAACGCTGAGGACCGTGGATTTGAATCATGGACGAAACTAGTGCTCGTACTTTTTTGGCCTAAAATAATTGTTTTGGACCTGGATGTTTGTGTTTGTACAAATTATACGTGTAAATTGAAACCCTCCCCCCCCCCACTACAGGAGAAAACCGTAGTATTGGGTAAAGTTTTCCTTTTAGCTGGAGCATGGAGCGGAATAAGTCGACAGTATCAGTCTTAATAGCCATGTAGTGGTGGTGTAAGATAATCTTCTACTGTGTTTCATCCAGTAGATGTAAGAGGCCATAGAGGAAAATAAAATAGAAGATGGGCAAAAGCATCTTATTGATAAAAACTCAAAATAATAAAAAACTAACGTTGCTAACCAAGCCAAGCAGTTGCGAAGAGTAGCAACTATGGTAAAGTTCCCACTTATGAGGCAATCTGTGGGGGAGGCCAATGTTCAGCAGTGGACCTTTATATATGTAATGGAATGGTTCTTGAAAGACTTTATATTTATATATTACAAAGTAAAACGTAAAGTAGCAGCGTAAACACCCACGGTTGGACACAGGTCTTTTATCTCAATTTGTCCATCGCGCTGCCCGGTGCGTGTGAATTTCTATTTCCTGAAATATTAAATTTCAATTCATTTCACATCAACTTTAAACGGGGTTTTGAATATTCGAACACTGCCAATACACGGTGATTTAAGTACCATTTCGAAAATATTCTGTTCATTAATTTGTGTTTCATTTTATTTAACATATTTCAGGATTGATATAGGTGTGTCCATTAAGAATTATGAAGTTTAACCGTAGATTACGCGATCGAAGCCGCGGTAAAAGCTAAATGATAATAAATTAATGGGTTAAATAGCTTAGCATTACGTACTTAAAACTGCAGCGTTTAAATAGTTTTACGAGCTAGTAGTTTTTAGGTCAGTTTGTGTGTTCGTTGACATTGATGGTTGGGAATTTTTAGTGTAGGGCTCACGTTTTCGTAAGAGAATTTGCAAAGAGAATTTTTTTTATTAAGTTAGAGTTCTCGGATGGTATATATATTTGTAGTTTATATGTATTTGAATATATATTTGTAAGTGGAATAAGGCAACAAATCAATTCACCATAGCCACTTTAGCGACTATACGCTGGAGCTCTTCTATAAAAACAACACCTAGAATTGCTCAACGCAACAAATGCTCCTATGCGACGATAGCAAGAAAACAATGCTGAACTTGTTTTTAAGACTGCATAGTCGATTTTGTAATAGCTCCTGTCACCAGTTTCCCAAATTTATTTTGATATTTTCGTACTATCATGCTGAAGTTTCTTGGTCACGGCGTGCAGGTGACAAATAAGGAAGAAGCTAGTATACCTCCTTTACAACCCAATGAAAATTATGGGTCTTATTACAAAACGTGTTGTATTAATAGACTCAGGTTAAAAAGCCTTAGTTACGATGGGGATCCCTTTGCTACGGCGCCACAGTCTTCGTGAAACTGATATTTGCTTTCAAATTACATGCTTCACATTTTAGTTTGCATAATTTTGACGTGACTTCAATCTGAGACTAATTATAAACCACTTGATTTAGTTCAACTTTCTATCTCGCCTCTGATTACCAAAAAAACAACTTAAAAATTAATAAAACTTACTAGACGGTTTCGACAGTCGTTATAAGGAAAATGCTGCGGCCCATCTCCAGATTTGTTTCTCTCTGTCGCTTATCAGGCAATCTATGGGGGGGGGGAGCGATGTTCAGCGGCGGACTTAAATAGGCTGAACGGTAACGGTATTTCGAAAATGTAAGTTTAAATATTCCAGCCAGAAGTTAATTGAGATATTACAAAAAAAAAAAAAGAAACACCAGACACCAGTTTAAAACATTCTTTACAAAATTATTTTGTGACCGAGTGTCTGTCTACAAGCGCGTCTATAAATTATAGCATAAAGACATTTGCTCCAAGAAAATTTAGATAGCAAGCTCTTTAGAGAATAAAATGGATGTGACCCTTGTACTAATTAAAAATAATTTTTAATTCCATGTTGTTCTTATATAAGTTGTAATATTTTTTTAATTTAATATTCCACTGCTGCACACTATAAAATAATATTCGGTAAAAATGCCCAATTAGGTACTAATTTGGTTAACGGACGATTGTAATGGTGTATGATTTTGTGATGGGGTGTTTAATTGTATATTAAATTTAAAACGCGCGATAGTGGCAACCAGGTTAGCAAACGAGCTTACACTCGTTAAGTAGTAAGCTTATGCTATGGCTCCTGGATACTTACGTCTAAATTTGATTTGAAAATTGTTGACAGTAATGGTTTAAAGGTGTCTGACGCTCATCACTTACTACGCCTTGCATCGAAGATTTTTGTGCAATCTGAATTGTCTTTAACCCGGCGAGAATGTGGTGAAAATAATTACATGGAGGTTGCGGAGGGTATCTATGACCCTGTATTTTAATTCCATTGTTATCGAAATTGTTTGACTTTTTTGTGACTTTTACATAATAATGAAAGGAAATAGACATTTCTTTTAACATGTAAATAAAAATAAACATCAATATTGGTACAAAACTTTGTTATTATTCACACTTTTATAATACTTAAAAATCAAACAAGTTTTTTCAACACTTACGTACATAAAACAACGTAACATAAAATAGAAGTAAAAAAACAAACTAACTAAGATAATTTGGTAATCAACAATAAGATCAATCAGTTTCACATAAAATAAGATAAAAAAAACTTATAGTTACTCAATATTATTGTCAGTTATTGCAGCACATTCTTGGCAAAAAGTAACTGTGTGTTCTGGACAAATGTACTTATGACAATCTTCGCAGACATTGCTCGTCTTTCGATGTCTGGCATAAGGACACACTTGGCACCTTTTTCGTACACCTGGGACCCTTACAGGCGTCTCCTGAGCAGATTCTCCTCCAAATACTCTCATTCTTTTACGTAGCTGGCTTGACAACTGGGGTATTTCTTTTCGAGCACTCATATGTTCGGCTACCATCATACGGCCCAAAGTTTTGATAAAATTACGGCGTTTTTGGGTTGAATTTGTATTACATTTGAATACAATATTTGCATTGATCCCTGCCATATTCAAAATTGCATAGAACACAGTCAGAGGCCATTTTTTGGAGTTGCGGCTTACATCATAAGTTGCGGACAACTCATCTGCAACGTCTACTCCTCCTTTAGTGGAGTTATAGAATGTGTTTATTTCTGGTTTTTTTCTCTCTCCAGTAGTTTCGTCAATATCAGCGTCGTGATGGAGACTTGACATGAGTAGAACAACTTTTTTCTTCTTTGGTATGTAGGATACCAGAGTTATATCTTTTTGAAAGCCGAACTTCGATGAATAAACATCTGCATCACGATCGCTCGTTTTCAAGAACTTGTTCGGGAGTACTCTCTTGTTTTTCCGCAGTGTGCCCACGGAAGTCAGCTTGTGCTCGTTGAGTAGATGTGACACAAGTTCATAACTGGTAAACCAATTGTCAAAAGTAACATTCCACCCAGTTTTTGAAATGGGCAGCACTAGACGATTCACCACGTCAAAAGGTTTATTGCTTACGGAAAATGGTCCTTCTGGCTGCTTTCCTGCATAAATTTCGAGGTTGAAAATGTAAAAATTTTGTGCGTCAACCATTGCTAAGACCTTTATGCCATATTTTGCAGGCTTGGATGGTATGTATTGTCTAAATTTGCACCTTCCTCTAAATGCCAGCAACATTTCGTCAATGGTGACATATTCGCCCAAGACGTATGATTTCTTACAGTTCTCAACGAACAGCTCGAATATTTCACGTATATGAGCTAAATTGTCCAATAGTTTTCTTTCTTCACGCGTAGATCTATCATCGAAACGGAGACAGCTCTGAATAAAATGAAATCGTTGACGTGACATTGTCAACCGAAATATTTCGACTCCTGTACCATCGGAAGCCCACAGATCTGCAGTATTTTGCCTTCCAGAGCGATAAAATCCGGCAATATACAATAAACCGATGAAAGCCCTCAATTCACTCATTTCTAATTCTATCATGAAGTGAGGAATGTTTTCACGACTAGCATTTCTTTCTCGAATTTGTAGATTTGTGTGAGTCAGGATAATGGAAATCATATTTTCGGGACAAAACAAGCTCCAGCATTCAAGTTCTGACTGTGCTAATCTTGCTTCTGGGCTCACACCAGGTGTTTGTCTGATAATATTTTCTGAGCGCGTCCGAACTTGCCGTAAAGGCGGATTTTTGAACCACTTGGAGCCATCTTTACCAATATAAAACGAATCCCTCACCTGGGCATCTAATTCCTCTTCTTCAAGCAGAATTTGATTCTGGCTTCGCAAGCTCGATATCGGAACGTCATCTTCGCTGTCATATTCACTGCTTATGTTCTGCTCAGTATCACTACCGCAACTGCGTACACTCAAATGATCTTCATTTTCACTGCTTTCTAACAGGAACTCATTTTCGCTGTCTGATTCCATCAATTTTTGACGTATCCACTCATCTCGATTTTCTTGCCGACTCATTTTAATCAAAAATACCTAGAAACACAACAATATTCAAATAAAACAAAAATAAAAAAATCGTAAAAAAAATGTTACGTCGCGATTGTCGCGGGGTCATATTCACCCTTATTCGCTTTGCGCACGTCCAACTCCCATCGCAGGCGACGGCCGACTAAATAGAGGCGTCCGGGGTGCGCTGTGGTCTATTCGTGACAGCTACTGAGACATTCGAAAACGTGCGTCCGCGCGAAATATAAAATCTAGCCGATTTAAATTTGTTAGGGTCAAATTGACCCCTCCACATTCTCGCCGGGTTAAACATACTCGCACGGGCATTGCTCACTTACCCTCGAGGGACTGGCTTTTAAAAGTGTGGCGCTTCATCCAGAGTGATTCAGTAAACCAAGAAAATTTAAATGTGCCGCATTTTCACTGCAAAGGCCAGCTGGTCTTTGACTAGGTTTTCTGAACGGGGTTCGGAAAATCATTCGACCAAAAGGCAATACGGACAACATTTACTTCATCCAAGGCCCACCTTTATTATTGGGTGGCGAACAGAAATCATTGAGAGGGTATAAGTACAATTATCAAAGTATAATTTCCCTTTTTTTAAAAATATCCCTGAGAAGACGTTTACGGTTACAAATGAAACTCATCAATGTATAATTATGCTGAAGGCATAGGCTTAGTTATTGATTTGTATTTTAGCAATAAAAGGCCTGCAGTGTTAATAATTCCACCACCCTAAAATATTCTTGTATTGCGAACTGTGACTTCATTTCTCAGGGGCAATACTGCTTTTAAACCACCGGTCTCGCTAAAACAATTAATAAGTTTCAATGTCAGCGGTAACGAAAATCATCATGAAAAATGTTACTTTTTTACCTTTAATTATACTCGTATATTAAGAAAATAAAGTGTATACTCGTATTGTATGGTAGTGTGATGGACTTCTCAAATTACGTTTTTCTCTAAGTACCAATATTTTTTTTTATTGAAGAGGGGGCAAACGAGCATACTGTTCACCTGATCTTAAGTGACTACCGCCGCCCATGAACAACCGTCATACCAGGAGAATTGCAGGTACGTTGCCGGCCCTTTAGAAAGGTAAGCTCTTTTCTTGAAGGTCCCTAGGTCGTTTCGGTCCTGAAAAATCGCCGGTGGTAAACTATTCCACAGAAAGGTCATACGCTGAAGAAAACTCCTAGTGAAACGTACAGTGGTGAACCGCCAAGCATTCAGATGGTGTGGATGGTATCGAGAGGTTTAAAATATATTATTAAGTGTACCGTGTAGGGACGGTGTAAAAAATTCCACAACCCCATGTCGTCCCGTACACGTCGTAAGAAGCGACAAAGGGCAAAAAAACCAAGAGATGGGCAGCAGTGTTCTCTCAACTAGAGAATGAAAAACTACATTTGGTCTTCACCAGTGATCTGGGCATTTTAGGTATGGTTTAAACTATTTTTATTTAAAAGAAGAGAATTCTATACGTGAGAATCTTATACGTGGTAGAGCCATGCTGCAGTTATATTAGTAGTATAGTTGTAGCACGAATGGGTCGGCTCGACCGGGGAAGGACCACGCTCTCACAGAATACCAGCGTGAAATAGTAGCTTAATACTGCTGTATTTCGTATGGTGAGTGTGGAGAACCGGAGATCACCAACCACTTACCATCAGGTGGACTGTGTGCTCGTTTGTCACCCTATTCTATAAAAAAAAATGTGAAGTTTACCAATACGCATTGGGGCAGCGCGACGGACAACTCCTTGCCCTAAAACCCTCTCAGAAATGAGCGGAGGACGTATATAGGCTGTAATTTTAACTTTAACTTTAAAGGAAATGGATATAACGTCATTCCATCCATCCATTCATTATGGTCTATAAAAGTTGACTGCTGGACATAGATCTCTCCCATAGGGAGGATTTTAGCATATTTATCAGTGCAGTTTTTTTTATTTAAGTTTTTATCAGAATGTTATTGCTGTCCATCTTCCGTTTTAGATGTCCTCTGTTGCCCATTACGAAACCCACCAGACGTTATGGGGTAGTGGACATTCGTACACCACCACTACACCCTGTGTAATACCACTAGTCGCAGTCATTGAGATATCCTGACATTGGCCATGTCGAATCTTTCGACACCACGGGAAAATAATTCATGTAGGATTCCGTTACACCACCACCAATCGGCAATTATTTGATCCAATTTTATAATAAAGATTTATTTATAGAATAAAGGTGAGAAACAAGTACACAGTCGACATGATGGTAAGTAGATGATGTGGCCCATATACATCGACATTTATCCACAACTAAGAATTAAAATGTAGATGTGTTGCCAGCTTTGAGGACTTAGATGGAATGCTTCATTTCCAGAAAAAAGGGTATCTGGTTCTCTACACTCACCATAGGAAAGTCAGCAGCATTGAGCTGTTATTTTATGCTGGTATTCTGTGAGAGCGTGGTTTATCCCCGGTCGAGCCGATCTATAGGCGGTCCCATAATGAATTGGCCTAACTATGAACCAATGAAGGAATTGAAACGAAACCAATTTTATTTTTCAATATAATCACCATGAATACAAACACACTTCTGACATCTGTGAATCAACATCTCTAAACCTTTATAAAAATAATCACATTTTTATCCTCAAAATGACTGAAGACTGCCGCCTGCAACTCTTCATCGCTTTAAAATTTTCTTCCTCTTAAGTCCCTCTTTAAAATTGGAAATAAATAATAGTCGGACGGGGTCATGTCTGGACTGTAAGGTGGATGTTGAACTTCTATGAACCCGCATTGACGAACTGCATCCTTCGAAACACCAGCGGTATGAACAGGGGCGTTGTCATGGAGCAACAGGACACCTTTAGACAGCTTGCCTCTTCGTTTTTCCTTTATCTTGTCTCGTAATTTATATATTAAAGAAGCATAATATTCGCCGTTCACGACTGTATTACGTTCTTTAAAATCCATCATCAAAATGCCTTGAAAATCCCAAAATATTGTGCACATCAATTTTTTAGTCGATTGTTGCACCTTTGCCTTTCTAGGGGGCTTTTCACCCTTATAACGCCATTCCATTGACTCGCGCTTGCTTTGTGAATCATAATACAAGATCATAGTTTCATCACCAGTCACTAACCCCTCGATCACTGTCTTTGGATTTTCACCACAAAGATCCAAAAACTCCGAAGCGCAGCGCACTCTTTCCTGTCTCTGTACCGCTGAAAGAAATTTCGGTAACCATGTTGCACTCACTTTTTTCATGTGAAGATGTTCATGGATCGCGCGATGAACGGTACTCTTAGAGAGCCCAAGCCTTGCTGCAGTTTCCCTAATCTTCAAACGGCGGTCACTCAGAACCTCCTCTTCGATAAGAGCAATCGTTTCGGGAGTGAGCACTTCCACAGGTCGACCGTCGTGGCCAAAGTCTTCGACGGTTTCTCTCCCGAGGCGAAACTCTTTCAGCCAATTTTTCACCGTGCTATAGGAGGGGGCAGACTCCTTATACACGCCATCCAATCGTTCTTTTATTTGGGCAGGGGATAAACCTTCTTTAAACAGAAACTTTATGACACTTCGATACTCAGTTTTCGACATTTTGAAAAAATACGCGACTCTCGTTATTCAAATGCCTGTTAAACTGAGACTAAGCATTTCATGTCGATGCATATTTCTTATATTAAGTGCACAATAAACGTACTATTTAATGCAACACAACATGTAGCGATATATCGCGTTAAACTATATCAGGCCAGTTCATTATGGGACCGCCTGGTATACTGCAACAGTACTATAGCTGCAGCATGGCTCTACCACTTAAAAAGGAGATTGTATTATATTGTGTCATATATACAAGAAACGAAAACACCAACTATAAGTATATAAATTTCTAAGTTGCTGATATCTAAGTAGAATTTATTGCTCGTACGTGAAAGGTTTACTGGCAATTGATAGCAGAAATTTATAGGTAGAAGTGACAAAGATTTTGCACAGTGGAGTGAAATTTTGTATATTGTCTTTTTTTGCATAGACTACACTGATCATCAGTTAGGGTATCAGACTGCCGAATCGTAATTCGTAGATTCAAGTGCGAGCAATATAAATAACTTTTTGTTATGGTTATAATTATAATTCAGTTGTCTAAATTCTTAAATATGTTGTTGCGATATAATTTTTACTCGATATTCTATCCACTACCCCATTTAATCACGTGGGTTTGATAAAAGAAAATAAAAAAGTGGCAATTTGTGTCTGGCCTGTGCATGCCTTGTGATGAAGATAATAAACAAAAAAGAATACCCTAATTCTGATAATATATGTTCCATAGAGGTGACGTTCCCCAGCTTCTACTGGTGCAACATGATGTTTTTTTTCTTTGATAATGGAGTGGCAGCCTGTGGTCAGTTGGACGGTAGAAAAATAAACTGCTAAGAAGTATTCAGGACATTCAATTTGTTTTATTGATTAAATGTTTACATGGACACTAGGCACTATGTGTAAATGGTAACGCAGTTTTTAAATATTTATATGTTAATTGATGTCAGGATGATTCTTCTGCCCATCATCTGTTTAAGTTCCTTCTTGTATCCTCTCCCAACAGTAACGGGATAACTTAGGGTAATAGTAATCAATTCCAGGCCAAGAGGCTATACTTTTTTCTAATTACTTAATAAAAGTTAAATTGAATGTAGGTTGGAAATCTGTAAATACTCTGTCTGAGAAATCTAATATTCATTGTTAAAATTATAGGAAATGTAGTAAGATATGGTTAAGGTTTTGCTCAGATAGCACTTAAAACAAACTTATAAAAGATGGGGAAAGTTATCATCATCATAATGTCGATTTAGCTGATGGTCTATGAGTAATGCGGGTTAAATAATACCTCGTCTTTGTTTGGTATTCCTTCTGCAGTAGCGAAGCATAGGTTGTTTACACCCGCTAGACTCGATTATTATAAATAAATATAAAGCTTATGAGGATTTATAGTGTATGCATAATATTTGAAAATGTGTACATAATATAGTGCCTTTTTGTACCTATCGCTCATTCTTAGCAATATATATATATATATATATATATATATATATATATATATATATATATATATATATATATATATATATATATATCATCGGAAATTGGAAAAACCCACAATGTTCTTTTATATACTTAAATCAAATGCAGTAAGAGCTCTTTACTAGATTTTTGAGATTTTACTGGCATTATTAAAAAGCTAAGCCCAAAAGCTAAATTTTATTTCTCAAAACTCTGTACCCTAAAAATTACCCCGGGGATATGGTCTACTTGACTTCCCTCCTTATCACTCCTTTTGCTTCTAAGTTTGAGTTTAAAACGTATTAAGTAACCAAAATGCTTGCACCAGTTGTTTAATCTTGTTAGCAATGTTTGTGTTTGATTAAAAATCGCATCCAACAGCCCTCTGCGGACACTTATTTCAAGTTGAAATAGAGCGTTCGTGAATAAAACACAATAAAAGTAAATTTACTACATAGCAATTATAAAAGTTTCAAATTCATGAGGAAATTTCTACCAAAAACAAGATATATATTATACATGGGGTGCAATGAAAGTATTGCGTAAGTCATAAATATAATATGTAAATTTATTTAAAACTTTTTAAGGTATTCTCCTTTACATAATGGTTTATTATATTTACGCGAACACTACACTTTGATTGAAACCAATTTTACGGATTTTATCGCGCTTAATTTACTTGATTTTATATTCCCGACATTTTGGGTGCTTTTCAGCACCCATGGCCACGGTGTACTAAGGTGACTGACGTCCTGATATAGGTGTCAACACGGAGTACCTTCAGCTTTATAATTGTTAATTATAGTCCGATCTACGCGGAATGAACTTATAGTGTCTTGAAGTCTTGCAATGGTATGCTTGGGTTTGGTTTAAATTTTACGGATTACAGAATCCCACGCAGGTGATATCTAGCCACTTCCCCAGCTAATGCCACCACATCAATTGATGCACATCGCTCGACATCGATCAATAGCATTGATCGATGTCGAGCGATGAAACGCAGCTTGGTGTTTGACTTGAGGTTTTAATTTCTTTCTCTTTACAGCTATGTCGGTTGTTACAATGGCTTCCCGTTTGCTAGTGCTAGTTTTTAAAATCTGTCTTCCCCTCATTCTCATTTCTCATTCAGTCACTCGATCATTGTTCACTCGTTTTAATATTTGCTCTTTCACTCACTTTCATACTGTCATCTTGCTATCTTTATCACACATTCAGTTCCCTTAAGTTTTCCATCCATCCATACGAGGGTGGATTGAAAAGTACTCGGCCTAACCAAGAAAATAAACACATACTAAATCAGTTATATTTTTATTTTTCTACATAATCACCATCAAGTTCAATACACTTTTGCCACCTCCCCTTCCAAGCATTTAGACCGTTGAAAAAAAATGATTCTTCGTTAGAGTCAAAATATGCGTCTACAGCTGCTTTGACCTCGTCGTTTGTCGAAAATCTTTGACCTCCCAAGTGCTTTTATAGGTCAGGGAACAGAAAGAAATCTGATGGTGCCAGATCAGGTGAATACGGCGGATGCGAACAGTTCAAAGCCACAGTTGTGAATTTCAGCCATTGACTGTACTGACGTGTGAACACGGGCGTTATCTTGATGAAACAGGACTTTTCTTCTGAGCATTCCTCGACGTTTTTCTTTTATTTCCTGTCGTAAACGACGTAGTAAGGTGCAGTAGTAATCAGAGTTTATAGTCTGACCCCTTTCAAGATAATCAATCATAATCACACCTTTCGAGTCCCAGAATACTGAAGCCATCACCTTATTTGCCGACAAAATCGACTTAGCCTTTTTAGGGGGTGGTGAACCAGGTCTTCTCCACTGTTTTGATTGTTGTTTTGTTTCCGGTGTACAGTAATGAACCCATGTTTTGTCCGTAGTAACAAAACGATTCAAAAAATCATCTGCATCGGCTTCAAATAACTCCAAACAGTCGCGTGAAATAGTCAATCGCGTCCTTTTTTGTTCAACTGAAAGCAGTTGCGGAACCCACCTCGCAGACACCTTGTGGAAACCCAACTCGTTGACAATGATGTTTTGAGTTCGTTCATAAGAGATGCCTATAATCTCGGCTATCTCTCTAAATTTTAATCTGCGGTCTCCCATTATTAAATCAAGTACTTTTTTAATATTTTCGTCAGTAGTTGACGTCGAAGGCCTTCCAGAGCGGGGTTCACCTTTCACACTCTCTCTACCACGCTTAAATTCTGCTATCCATTTTTTGACGGACGAATATGTCAGAGCACAATCGCCTAATGTACTGACCATGTCATCATGGATGGCTTTTGATGATAGCTCCTTCTTATGGAGGTACTTAATGACGGCACGCTGCTCGATTTGCTCCATTCGCGGAAATTATGTCCGATTACTTTCTTAATAAATTTATAAAATCACAACTAATTATCGCACACGTTTCGAACTTCACACAATGAACTAGTCTGAACTGAACTAAATAATGTGGGTAGATTTGATTTTTAGAAATGAATGGATCTGTGTTAGGCCGAGTACTTTTCAATCCACCCTCGTATTTTGAACTTCACGTTTCTTTTTGACTAACTTCAACATTACGTCAATATCAATCATCTATGAACAATCAGATGTGAGATAGGCATAATAATGGCTGCATATACAGATATAGTATACCAAAATCTATTGATCATAATAAAATGAAGGCTATGGAATTTTTCTAGTCGTAGTATGGAATTGATTCTTGTTCACATATTATTGGTTCACATATTATTTCCTAGTAAAGGTATTCTATAATAGTAACGATTAATTTAAGTAGATATATATCACCTTGTAGTGGTGGTGTAAGAAATTCCCTTATCCAATATCCCCGAGGTTTTCATAATAGGCGTCAGTCAGAAATAAAACTAAATGTTTTATATTACATATTATACTCGTTAAACTTATTTGATTTATAAATTGTTACGTTTAGTTTGAGAACTCTGATTGGATTATTCGTGTTAAATAATTTAAGTAAAACGTTATAATATTAATGAAATTTTGTTACCCTAAATAAATTAATAAAATAAAATAAAAACTAGCAGCAAGACCTTCGCAAAATCAAAACAAAGCACTAAAAAAAAGCCCGTCGTAAACTAAATTACCATGCTCCTCCGCCACGCCACGACGCGAGAAACCAACCGAAGGAGAGGGCGTAATTATAAACCTATACCATGTTATTGGTTGCAAATATTTAATAAGCAGGTGTAATTGCATGGTCTTATAATTGGTTGAGCATGGTTTCAGCTTGGGGTGGGCGTCACTAGATATGCACGCAGCGCTCTTCGTCTATTTTTTCTTGTTTTTCTGAGAGTACACCCGACATTATGAAGGGTACGGCGTGCACTTAGCTGCCTTAACATTTCAAAAGAGGTTAGAATACCTGGGTATGAATCTGCGACTCTGTTTTCAAATGTAATCAGAGTGGACAATTTTGGCACAATGCTACCTAAGTGCAGTTGATAGCTTGTGAATTGTTGACGTGGTCAACCAAGATGTATTCCTATAATTGTTAACGCTGATTCAAAACCGTAGAAATAAATTAAATCGACGTTAATTCAGATGAGAAAAGTTATTTAATATCGAGATATGTTCCAGGCATATTCCCATTCGTTTTTATACCTATTCATTTTTACAGATGACAGACCCCGTTGTTAAGAGGACATCGGTATAAAATATAACGTGTTTTCGTTACACGTTTTCAATGTTATTTCTCCTCTACCTGCAATTAGATTATTTATTTTCTCGGATAAGAGTTAGTTAAACTGATGAAATCAATATTTCCTTGTTCGTGCGTTTGTGTTAATTAATTGAATTATTTATCGCTTTGCCATACTAATGCGTAGTTGCAATGCTATTTTCTACGGTAAAATAAGTAATTGGTACAAGTAGTTAACAAACCAATTTTTATTGCATATTGATGATATTTTTTTCTTAATTTTATGTTATATTTAAGTAGTATTTTTGCTTAAATAATGTAAATTTTAAAGTAAATTTGGTTAAAGACATCACCTGTTTTGCTAGTTGTCTGTTGTTTTAAGTTTAAATACATTATAGTTTTATACGTGGTAGAGCCATGCTGCAATTATATTAGAAGTATAGTTGTAGCACGAATGGGTCGGCTCGACCGGGGAAGGACCACGCTCTCACAGAATACCAGCGTGAAATAGACTCTACACTCACTATACTAATGCTGCTGTATTTCGTATAGTGAGTGTAGAGAACCGGAGACCCTTTTTACTGAAAACGAGGCATTCCATCTTAGTCCTCACGGGCGACAACGCATCTGCATTTTGATTCGTAATCGCGGATAGATGTAGATGTCTATGGGCCACAGCAACCACTTACCATCAGGTGAACTGTGTGCTCGTTTGTCACCCTATCCTATAAAAAAACACCAATTACCTACCATCCCTTTAAGTTTCTATAATTCGATACTGTATGAATATTTAATACTATTTATTTATTGTAAGTGGTAGCTCAAAATGGTGCCGTGGTAGCTCAGCTCAGCTCAGTTAGCGCTCGCTGTAAATTTCACAGTACGCGAGAAAATTAGGTTCGTTCCCCGCCGGCACCAATGAAATTGTTAATTGCAATTTTAAGTGCTGATTTACCACATGCTCGGTAGTGAAGGAAAACATCGTGAGGAAACCTGCATGTTTGTAATATAAGAAAAGAATCTATTTCGAAGACATGTGAAGTTTGCCAACACGCATAGGGGCAGCACGGCGGGCAATACCTTGCCCTAAAACGCTCTCTGTAATGAGCCGAGGCCTGTGCCCAGCAGTGGGACGTGTAATTTATAGGCTGTAACTTAAACTTTTTTCTTTAATTCTCAATAGTCAAGGCGAATATATATTATATATCTGTAGAAAATACGGAGGGGCAGCATTTTTAAGTTATTTTTTAGAATGAATAATAATTTTTGAAAATGAGTTTTATCTGAATCCCCATATTACAATCTAAAATATAACTTCTTATTAACTGTAACTTAAATTCGTTATATTTTATTTTTATAACAATTATCCGTTTTATTAGGCGTATTTAATACCGTTAGTGAAATATGCAAATATTATTATGAAATTCCTGTAGGATCTGCACATTTTTATATAAGGATAACACTGAAATTGAATCCAAACGGAGACTGTCTTTGCATAATAGACTCAAAGCGCATCTGCTATTTGCAAACTGTATAAGCTTCCCTATACCTTACTTAGTTATATAAGGTACAACTTGAAGACATGGCTCCGCTTTTCGATTTTTATGGGAAATATTTTATTTTAAAAATATTTGTATAAGATTAAGTGGCATAAAATACTCTTCCTGAGTGATGACGTATCCGTCCATGAGTTCAAATACTATTCTTAATTCAAGTTTAGTATATTTAAGAAATATTATTTTATCTCGCGGTCGCAGGATTCAATTAAATAAAATAGATTAAGAAGTTCTTGTATATATAATTCGTTAATGCTATAAAAAGGTAAATTTTAGGTAAGTGCCAGATTATTACCTGACCATTAGCTGATGAGCGTTGTGGTAAAGCGTCGAATTTTGGTCCTTAAATATCTTTATTGTTCGTTCGCAAACAATATTTAGAAGTGCAAAGAGAAGATAAAAATAAAAATAGAGTTTAAATTAATCTATACTTATAAAAAGACCCTGTCCTGACCGTATGACTGATCTATCAACACACAGCCTAAAGAATCGGATTTAGAAACTTAAAATTTTAACAGTATGTTTCTTTTGCGACGTAGGCGAGCAATAAGAGGATTTTATGAAATTCGACACCAAGGGGGTTATATGGGGTTAAATGTTGTATGAAAGTCCGACGTTTTTCAAGTTATGTCCATGAAACTAGGTATTTAGGCTTTCAATTAAAAACAAAGAAGAAGGTATTTAACATTTTTTTAAAATTCTACCCTGAAAGGGGTTAAATAGGGGTCGAGGAGGGAGAAGAAAACCCCGTACAAATATTACGCTTCAGTACTTCGCATGATCTCTCTAATGGAAATTTCGACGTTTACCTTTTTGTGATATGTTGAATTCAGTTCCAGTTCAAGTTCAAGGTTTTTCTACTTCTGAAATCGAAATTTCTTCTACTTCTGAAAAAAGAAGCATCGCAGAGCTAAATATACTAATAAAACTAGGAAAAAAAAAAAGAGTTAAAAATGCCAGTAGTCCGTACAAGAAATGTCATACGGATTTTCATCGTAGCGCTGTCCTAGCTTATTAACGCAAAAATCACGAAAGACATCGTGCTGCAGTCATGACTTACCAGCAAAATAATCCAGAGTCTCACCGTGCCGCATTCATGACTTACCAGCAAAATAACCCTGAGTGTCACCGTGCTGCAGCCATAACTTTCCAGCAAATTAACTCTGACTCTAACCGTTCTGCGGTGGCTATTTATCAACACAGTAATTCAGAAATACATAGGGTAATTGTTTCTAGACATGAAATGAATAATCCAGGAAGATAATCAGCAAGATGATTACGTCCATGGAAAGTAAAAGCTTGATCTGGGCTGATGTATGATCCTGAAGTAGCTTATGGAACTGATAAAACGGTTTTTCTTGGTGCTATGAATCAAAAATAAATATATTGTTTAGCTTTCAAGTGGAAATAAGAGGTCTTTGGAATTAGCTGCACCGGTGATAAATTGAAGCTTCCAGCTTTTGAACCCTTTTCCAGAACCTTTTTATAGCTAGCTGATATGCCCACTTCTAAAGTGTAATGTTTTAAAGTTTAAGTATTATTGGCAGTACTAAAAAAGGGAAATTTATTTGGAAATGTTCTTTGCTATTTGCATTCTGTCAAATGACAGAAGCGAGGTCTACATCATATCCATATTTTGTTGTGATGAGAGCAGCTCATTTCTCCTGCCAATGTAGATAATCTCATTTGTGCCGAAATATGGACCATGGATCCATAGATCTTGTGGAAATTTTAGCAACAAATCTCCATGTATAAAAGGTGGTATTTGTAGCAAAATGTAGGTTCAAACTCTTCTGAAAGATACTTTCACAGATGAAGACGGTTACTCTTAATACATGCGAAGTGGTTCCATGGACGATGGTTTCACGGTTTACATCAATGGTGTAACTCTAGACAACCGATAGGGGTTGGTACACTATAATCCAGATTTATCTCGGACTTTTGCTGCTCATAATATAAACATAGAACTACTACTAGAAGAAGAATTTACGTGGTAGAGCCATGCTGCAGTTATATTAGTAGTATAGTTGTAGCACGAATGGGTCGGCTCGACCGGGGAAGGACCACGCTCTCACAGAATACCAGCGTGAAATAGTAGCTTAATGCTGCTGTATTTCGTATGGTGAGTGTAGAGAACCGGAGACCCTTTTTACTGGAAATGAGGCATTCCATCTCAGTCCTCACGGGTGACAACGCATCTGCATTTTGATTTGTAATGGAAGATAGATGTAGATGTCTATGGGCCGCAGCAACCACTTACCATCAGGTGGACTGTGTGCTCGTTTGTCAGCCTATTCTATAAAAAAATAGAATATTGTAGCTCCGTAAAATAATTTAAGTATATATGTAAATAAAGGACCCGACCAGGCATCATTTGTTCTTTAAAATAATAATGACGAAATAAAATTATACGAAAGTGGTTGATATATAAGATTTTTTTAACAACTATACGTACACATATAGTTGGTTGAATAAACTAGATTAGATCGTCGTCATCGGTAAACTTTTAACATTTTATTAGGTAGTAAAATCTCTTTATTCCTTGAAGTTGTGCGATCGATGTGTGAATAAACTTAATGGAGAGCCACCTCGAATGAAAAGAAATCAAAACATTTTGGCGGTAGAGAATAAAAATTAAACATTTTTTACGTTTTGAGATCTTATTTTCAACTGGAAGGAGGTACTCAAGTCGACGCGTATATTTTTATGTATGAACACGCATAACTTTTTACAGAGTAGCCCGATTTTGAAAATTATTTTTTTATTGGATAGGGTATACCTCGAAATTGGTCCTATATAGTTTTAGAAAAATATTTTTACCCTAAGGGTGGGAAAATAAGAGTGATTTATTAGAGAGTAGTCTGATTTTGATAAGTCCTTTTTTATTAGATATTGTATACTTCGATACTGGTTCCGTATAAATTTGGGAAAAAAATACATAAAGGTTGGAAAATAGGGGTGATTTATTAGAGAGCAGTTGGGTTTTTATAAATCTTTTTTACTGGATAGGGAAGCAGAGGTGGCGAACCTTTATGGATAAACGTGCCATTTTTTCTAAAGTAATGTTTAACTAGGCAAAAACGTGCCGTAAAAAAGTTGACATCTAGAATATTAGAAAAATTAAATCAATAATACACGCAATTCAAATTATAATAACACTAGTGTGACTTCTGTTGTTGCAGATTAGATGACAAATAACTTACGAGTATATTGCGGTTGTAAAATCCTAAATATAACACAAACGAACTTTTAAATACAGTTCATCATCATCATCATCCTAACAGCCCTTCAAAAGTCCACTGCTGAACATAGGCCTCCCCCAAGTAATGCCACAAAGCACGGTCCTGAGCCACCTGCATCCATCGAGTTCCTGCATATCTTACCATGTCGTCACTCCATCTAGTGGGGGGTCGCCCGACACTACGCCTACCGGTACGGGGCTGCCACTCGAGAACCTTTCTTCCCCATCGGTTATCGGTTCTTCGAGCTATATGGCCGGCCCATTGCCACTTCAGCTTACTAATCCGTTGGGCTATATCGGTCACTCTAGTTTTTATGCGGATATCCTCATTTCTGAGTCTATCACGCAGAGAAACTCCGAGCATAGCCCTCTACATAGCTCGCTGAGAGACCTTGAGCGTCCTCATACGGCCAGCAATGAAGAACCACGTCTCAGATCCGTAAGTCATCACTGGCAAAAAGCACTGGTTGTACAATTTAGTTTTCAGAGATTGAGGTATACCTGACGAGAAGATGTGTCGTAATTTCCCGAACGCTGCCCAGCCGAGTTGAATCCGTCGATTGACCTCTCGGTCGAAGTTGGACTTACCTAGTCGGACTATTTTTTCCAGGTAAAGTTACTCGTCAACAACTTCGAGCATAATGCTCCCAATAACTACCGGCATAGGTGTGACATGGACGTTAAACATGATCTTTGTTTTGTCCATGTTCATCTTAAGACCTATCCGTGGGGAGACACCATTGAGGTCATTGAGTACAGTGCTAAGGTCCTCCAGCGATTCTGCCATAAGGACTATATCGTCGGCAAATCGAAGGTGAGTGATGTACTCGCAACTGATGTTAATTCCGTATCCTTTTCAGTCCAGTAGCTTGTAAAGGTCTTCCAACGCAGCGGTGAAGAGTTTCGGGGATATAACATCACCCTGTCTTACACCTCCCTGCAGTTGGATGAGTTTCAAGCTCTGGTTCTGAACTCGGATAGCCATCGTAGCCCTACTGTACAAACACTTCAGCACTTCGATATACCGACAGTCAACTTGGCACCGCTGAAGGGAGTGTAGTACCGCCCAAATTTCGACGGAATCAAGGGCTTTCTCATAGTCCATATACGACAGGCAAAGTGGCAGATTATACTCTTCGGTCTTCTGTACAATCTGCCGCAGGGTATGTATGTGGTCTATGGTACTGAAGCCTTTTTGGAAACCTGCTTCTTCGGGAGGCTTGAAGTCGTCGAGTCTGCGTGCGAAACGATTAGTAATGACTCTCGAAAACAGCACTTAGACGCGGCTCATAAGGGAAATCGGTCTGTAGTTCTTCAAGAGAGCGTTGTCGCCTTTCTTAAAGAAAAAGACCACCGCACTTCTGCTCCACGCCTCCGGAGTAGTGCCACCATGGAGGATGGAATTGAAAAGCTTCTATTCCGTCCGTCCGCCTCCGTTCCGAAGGACTTCAAGTACCGGTTTTCCACCCGCTTTCAGAAGCTCCGCTGTTATTCCATCCTCGCCTGGAGCCCTGCCGTTTTTAAGGTGCTGGAGAGCCATTCTAATCTCGCTCAGACTGACGTCCGGGATATCATTGGAATAGTATCGGATAAGACTTGCTCTTGGATTGTTACTCACGCTTATGTGTGGCTCCAACGATGATGTGTACAGCTGCCCATAGAACCTCTCAATCTCACTCAGAATCTCAGATGTCCCGGAAACGATGCTGTCACACTCAGTCTTCAACTTTGGCAGTTGCTTTTTTCTGGCGGACAGATCTCTGGTAAAGACTTTGAAGCCCTGGTTCCGCTCGATCGCTTTTTCAATACGAGTAGTATTAAAGTTGCGTAAGTCTCGCCGCATGCATTTGGAGATCTGTCTGTTCAGTTGCCTGTACGCTATCAAATCTGTTGACGATTGCAGCCTCATCTCCCGTCTAACAGCCATTAGATTAAGAGTGTGATCGGAGAGTTTTTGTGTTCTTCTGCGGTGAGTCTTGCAGAACTTAGCTCCGACCGCATGGACAGTTTCCACGAGCTTGTCAGTCATATCGTCCACTGCATTGCAGACTTAAAGGCACTGAAAACAGTTTTGTATTTCGAGCTAAGTTTTCGGGACCCTGGAACAGTGCACGAGGGGGACGGAGCGTTGACTTCATTAGACAAGACCTCTCAAATTTAACCTTTAGGTTTAGTGTGTCTCTAACCATTCGGTGATCGCTGCCAGTTATCACCCTTGCGATCACTGAGACATCACTGAACATTTGGCGTCTGGTCGTCACAATGAAGTCAATCTCATTTTGATTTCTTATATTTACGCGAACACTACACATGATTAAAACTACTTTTACGGATTTTATCGCGTTTATTTTTACTTTTTATTTTTAATTCCCGACGTTTCGGGCGCTTTCCAGCACCCATGGTCACGGGGGACTGAGATGACTGACGTCCCGATGTCATTGTTAAACCCGGAGTACCTTCAGCTTTTTTATTTATTGTTTATGGTCCGATCTATGCAAAATGAACTAACTCTGTCTTGAGGTCTTGCAGTGGTATGCTTGGGTTTAGTTTTAATTTTATTGATTATAGAATCCCAAGCAGGTGGTAGTACCCAGCCTCCTTCTCTATTGAAATTAGGATGTTTTTTAATTTCAATAGCCTCACGTATCATCCTTGGTAGGAATCGGTGTTCTTTCGCGAGGATTTGTGGTCTATCAAATCTGATGTAATGGTTGGGGCCGTCTAGGATATGATCACAAACTGCAGACTTCCCGGAACGTTAATGCTTCACATCAGCTATATGTTCTTTTACGCGGGTCCTAATTGATCTTTTGGTTTGTCCTATATAAGAGAGACCACATTCACAATCAAGCTTGTACACTCCTGCATCTTGTAGAGGAATATGACACTTGACGGATGGTAGGAACTGACTAATCTTCTTCGGCGGCTTGTAGAATGTTCTAATAGAAGCTCGCTTCAAGATATAGCCAATCTTGTCTGTGACACCTCTGACATATGGTAGTACAGCAAGCACACGCTCGACTGTGGCTGGCTTCACTCGGTCACTGTGACGTAGGCGCGGGACCCGAAGCTTGTTGTCGTGCAGAACTTGCTTGACGTGCTGAAGCTCGGCGGCCAGGTGTTTGCTGTCACAGATCCCTCGTGCTCTCCGTAACAAAGATTTGCCCACGGTAGCTAACTGTGAAGGATGGTGGTGAGATTCACCGTTTAAATATCGGTTTGTATGGGTCTTTTTCCTATACACAGTGTGACCAATGGTGTTATTAGGATTTCGGATGACTAACACATCTAGGAAAGGTAAGGAATTATTTGCCTCTAACTCCATAGTAAATTGAATTTTAGAGTTTATGGAATTAAGATGTTCTAAAAATGCAGTTATTTTGTCTGATGGTAAAATTGTGAAAGTATCGTCTACGTACCGCTTGTAGATCCTTGGTGTAACAGGTGCAGTAAGGAGGGCTTTCTCCTCAAAGTCTTCTATGAATATATCGGCGACAATGGGAGATACAGGTGAGCCAATCGCCACACCATCTACTTGCTTGTAAAACTCTTCCTTCCACAATAGATAGCCAGATGTAAGGCAATGTCTTAGTAATACTGCATATTCTGCTGGCATGTTATTTTCCTCTAGTTTCCTAGTTATAATTGAGATGCAGTCTTCAACAGGTAGGGATGTAAATAGAGACTGAACATCAAAACTGACCATGGTTTCATTGTCAGTAAGATGTAGGTCTTTTATCTCACTGACAAAATGGTATGAATCCTTAGTGTGTGCTCTTGTGTGTCCTCTGAGTGGTGATAATATTTTAGCAAAGTATTGAGCCAATCTATAAGTTGGCGAACCAATCTGACTCACTATTGGACGTAAAGGAGCATTCGGTTTGTGTATCTTTGGTAACCCATACAACTTCGGTGGTTTGGCACATGAAGGTATTATCGAATTAACGTCCAGATTCAATTTTTCGGAGTATTTCTTAATTTGATCGCTAGTTGTTTTAAGCGTATTAGTTGTAGGGTCTGTTTTGACCTTTCGATAAGTAGTTTCATCCGACAAAAGTTGTTGTATTTTAAAACTGTAATCTGACGTATCCATTATAACCGTAGTATTACCTTTATCTGCACGGAGAATCGTAAGCTCTGGTCTGTTGCGTAAGTTTTTCAACGCGTTAAATTCATTTTTGGGGAGATTTAATTTCGGCGCTGAACTTCGACGTAACATAGACGAGATGTTTTGACGTATGGCCTCTAAATCTTCATTACCAATATTATTTTTATACAGACAGTCCTCAACACTACAGATAATGTCCTCATACGGTATTTTTCGCGGTGTAATTGCGAAATTAATACCTTTTTCTAAAACTTTTATTGTGGCGTCGTCCAGTGTTTGTTTTGATAAGTTGTAGACAGCGCGTTGTTTATGATTCGTGTCTGTGGTCAACGATTTCGTATGTTGGACATTTGATTTAGTTGTTAATTTATGGTATTTATCAATATGTTTATTTTTGCATTCATTGTATTTATTTGTTTCGCGTTTGTCTAAAGTTTCCATGCAATTTTTATAATCAAATGTCGATAAAACTGTCTTTAATTCACTGGACGAATTGTCTATGGTTTTGTTTATGAAATATAGATCGGTACGTTTTTGCTGAATCACCGTTATTAACAACTTTTTACTAGCCTGATTTAAGATCTTAGCGCTTCCTCGAATGTCTTTTTTAGTGGATATCTTGACACACGTAGGAATGAGATTATGATCTCTGCATCTCTTCAAGATTCTCTTCTTTTGCGAGGATTTGTGGTCTATCAAATCTGATGTAATGGTTGGGGCCGTCTAGGATATGATCTGCATCGTCTAGGATAGGATCTGATCTGCAGTTTGTGATCATATCCTAGACGGCCCCAACCATTACATCAGATTTGATAGACCACAAATCCTCGCGAAAGAACACCGATTCCTACCAAGGATGATACGTGAGGCTATTGAAATTAAAAAACATCCTAATTTCAATAGAGAAGGAGGCTGGGTACTACCACCTGCTTGGGATCCTATAATCAATAAAATTAAAACTAAACCCAAGCATACCACTGCAAGACCTCAAGACAGAGTTAGTTCATTTTGCATAGATCGGACCATAGACAATAATTAAAAAAGCTGAAGGTACTCCGGGTTTAACAATGACATCGGGACGTCAGTCATTTCAGTCCCCCGTGACCATGGGTGCTGGAAAGCGCCCGAAACGTCGGGAATTAAAAATAAAAAGTAAAAATAAACGCGATAAAATCCGTAAAAGTAGTTTTAATCAATCTCATTTTTTGTCGAACCGTCGGGGCTCGACCATATCCACTGCCTGTGGGGCTGCTTCTGGAAGAAAGAGTCCATCATAAAGAGTCCCTCTTTCTCCATAAAGTCGGCCAGCTGCTGGCCCCTTCGGTTCCGTTGCCCTACTCCAAATTTCCCTAACTTCAGCTCACAGTTTTTTCTTGTGCCTATTTTTGCGTAGAAGTATCCTATCAACACCGTGTAGTAGGCTTTGGAACAATGCATGGCTCTGGAAATATCCTCATACATTTCCTCCACCTCCTCATCGGGATGTGCCGAGGTTGGTGCGTAAACCTGCATGACCTTCAGCGAATAGCGTTTGGTGATTCTGAGTTTCAGGTACGCGACCCTCGTCGACACACTCCCAATCTTTACAACTTTATTGACGAGAGACTTATGGACGATAAATCCGATACCTCCTTGGGACAGATGGTCGCCCTCCCGGTGATAGAACAAGTTGCCGGACTCGAGGATTACCGTGTCCTCCCCTTCTCTTCGGACTTCGCATAATCTAATAATATGCCAGCGCAAATTGTCTACCTCTTCTTCTAGCTCCAGTATCTTCTCGTCAGTCCTCAGGGTGCGTGCGTTATATGTTGCCAGGTCGAGTTGTCGTAGGTGGCAACCGAACATCCAACGGAGATTCTTAGCACCCCCTGCCCCGCCGTTACCGTGGTCGCCACCGTAGGCAGGAATATCGGAGTAGCCGGGGACTGGGGGCCGTTTGTTTGCGTCGTTATTCATGGGGGGATATTTGCCATAGTTGCCACGCTTGGCGAGCGGGCTGGCAACCGCAGTTTTTTATTATATCACTGTTGTTATCTGGAAGATGCTGCTGCTCATCTCCTGCCTGTCTCCCTCTTCCCTCTGTCGCTTCTTACGTCACCCACGGGAAGATATGAGGTAGTGGATATAAATACGGTTGTGTCAACGAAATTGACTATTATGCTATGCGTAAACGAAATATGCAGGCTTTGTGTGAGGCGTGGACTTGTGAAGGGCTGTAATGATAATGATGCCAAATCGAACTATGTCTGAATAATAAAAGAGCTATGTATCATTAATAATAGAACTATGTCTCACTAATAAAACAATAGTAGTCCACGATGTAACAAGGATCACTCGCATTTGTTCTTAATATAATACTTCATAGTGAACTTTGTGATCGGTGGCGTACCCAAAATACTGTGTAGCGCGTCATCGATGGCACGCGTGCTATTAGTTCGCCATCCCTGGGATAGGGTATATACCTGGAAATGGGTCTTATATAAATTTGGAAAAAAATTACCCTAAAGGTGGGAAAATAGGGGTGGTTTATTGTTTACTCACAGATTTAATACTGAGTTGTGTATTACAACGTTACATAAAAATTACATTACAAAAAATACTTGAATGAGCTTTAGACCTGTCAGTCTCTTGTGTGTAGACCTCCTACCTAGGCTGAGAGCTATAAACCGTACTACAAAATCAGAGTCAGAGTACGGTTTATAGATCTCAGCTAGTCTCTGCATTTCTGACAAAGCTCGTAATACAATATATCTATGAACAAAGATCAATAAATTATCTTAAACTTAAAGAAATAATCGAATAAATGAACAATGCAACAGGAAATCTTCATCGATAAACATTGATATTTCAATTTTTAATACGCCTTCCACGCGATCGCTCGCAATGACGTGTATATTCGTTCGTGTTTGTGTCTCACTGTCATCAACGTCGTGAAACCTCGGTATTTTCCGGCAAAAGGCAAGTAATGCCGCGCATCACGCTTTACGTTATTAATTCATTTGCTTGTTTGACGCCGACTGAAAATTACTTAGGTTTACTTACATTAGTTTAAGAACTTAGTTATTAAGGTAAAAGAAAAAGCTTTATACTTTTCTTTTCAGTTTTTTCGGTGGTTTAATTTTTTTGGTAAAAAGTGTTTATAAAATAATTAAAACATTAATTCACTGCAAATTATATCATATTTGAGTGTTTTAGACTATAAATACGTATGGTATGGTCTACAAGACGATAAAAGAGCTTTACTGTCTAGTTATATAAGAATAAGGTAAATAATAAGAACGTTTAGTGACGGTATAAGAATAAAAACTTCCCCATACTAATTGTCCAGTGGGTGTGCAAACAAACCTGGAGAAGGATAGTAGCGTCTTCCTTATACAAAACTGCAGCTGCCGCCAGCATGCTGAGCGCGGCAACTGTGGCAAATACTTACTTATAACGCAATATATGTTTAAGTTCAAGCAGAAGTTTTGAGAGGCAATAACGGTAAAGTTAAAGTAATTTTTAAGAATGATAAGCAGTAAGCACTTGATCTTGTTCAATAAATGTGTGATTTAAAATGTTCTGAGGTACTTCAACTTTCAGCGCTCTAGCTGGCAGAGAATACCGGGAAGCACTAATTCCGCCCATTGTTACCTTAGTTACATGGTGTAACAATTAAGAATAAATAAAATCTCCCTCACGTACATTTGTTCAAGGATCGATTTACTCAAGACGTGACTTGACATATGCACGTGTCACGCACTGCCGATCCTGTCAATACGTCATATTAAATAAACTTTATACAACCTAATAATACCATTCATTTATTTACTAAAGACTTCAAAAGTCCACTGCTGAACATAGGCCTCCCACATAGATTACCTCATAGTAGGAATTTCACCATATTTACCACGCTTGACAGGCGCATTGGCAACCGCAGTTCTTTATAATTTTCGATAGTTATCAGGAGGATACTGCTGTCTGTCTTTTGTTTCAATTTCTCTCTGCCGCTTCTAACGACATCAAAGGTAGTGCGTATTCTTACGCTGCTACGTCGTAACTAAGATATCTATTACAATACGAGTATTATTAAAACACATATAAATTTTTTTTCCTAAATTATAAAGAGACCTGACATAATTTTATAATTGAATCGTTCATTTTGAAAAAATATAAACGAAATAAACGATACTTTAGCACTACGTTATTATCAATAAAATAATCATTTGAATTTTCAATGTTGATCCGCGATAAGACACAAAGTTCGGTGGTGGGGAAAAATGTCACGAGGGGTTCTGAAAAGTTGAGTGTATGCAATTCGGTCGACTCTCACTCTCAATTAATTAAGACGCATTGGTGACACTAATGGTTTCTGAGTTCGAATCCGGAAACGGATGGTCACTAAATGGTTAGGGTGACTATGTTACCCTTCGTATCCGGAGAGAAGGAACCACTAAATGATTGGCCCACAGGGTCCCGAGTTCGATTTCAGGAATAATGATTTCGAAAACTTGCATGCGAGATTAACGATAGTGGACTTTATTTAGCGTGGTTCTCTATGACAAAAACAAGATGGCGGAAGTGGCATGTAGCCGGTTTTGCGCAATGCACTTGCTAGCGCCTAATTTACTATACCAGCTGGCACGGGCAGGAGCATGAGCTGCTGTGGTAAAAGAATAACAAATGAGAGCGGCTCAGGATAGGAAATGCACTTACTTGGGCGTTGATCTTTTGACTGCCTTTGGTCGATCGAACTGGAATGGATCGAACTTAAACTGCTAGGCGCGGCCACGCCATGTCATGTCACAACTCTGGTCAGCCGGCGCCGTGTTCCGGCCCCTTTTACTTTTCTGTCATTGGGCGATCAAAATGACGCCACTTATCCAGCCTCCTATTGGTGTGCGAAATGACGCCACTATGTCTAGACTTCTATTGAATATGTCCATTCAGGAAAAATATATATATATATATATATATATATATATATATATATATATATATATATGTATATATATTAGAAACAAATTACATGTATTACAAATTTAATATTTGATTGCTGCAAGATTATTTTATTCTGTTTAATAGTTAGGTTTTTTTTGTGGTAGTAAATTTTTACTAGTATATATATATATATATATATATATATATATATATATATATATATATATATATATATATATATATATATATATATTAGAAACAAATTACATGTATTACAAATTTAATATTTGATTGCTGCAAGATTATTTTATTCTGTTTAATAGTTAGGTTTTTTTTTGTGGTAGTAAATTTTTCTCTTCAACTACATTACCTATTGTTTATCGTAATATGTGGTACACGATGTTGAATGTACTAACTATTTTTGATAAAACTTTTATTAATAACTTTGTACATTTGTTTATATATCTTAAAAAATAAAATAAAAGTAAAATAAAAATATCGGTATATTCCGTAGTCACCGACATGTTCATGGAGGACTTTGAGGAGAAAGCCCCTCTTACTGCTCCTGTAAATCCAAGATTCTACAAGCGGTACGTAGACGATACCTTCACAATTTTACCAACTGAAAAAGTAACTGCATGTTTAAATCACCTTAACTCAATAAACTCTAAAATACAATTCACTATGGACTTAGAGGCAAATAATTTTTCAGCTTTCCTAGATGTTTTAGTCATCGGAAATCCTGATAACTTCATTGTTCACACTGTGTATAGAAAAAAGACCTATTTCAAGCGATATATAAATGGTGAATATCACCAGAGTCGGAAAGGGACGTCCTAGGCGAAAATTTATCGAACAATTTGACGATTTATTGGAAACGGGCCAAATTAGGAGTACCCTTAACCGACGAGCATGTATGCGTAGGTGTATGGATGTGAAGGAGGCGAGAGAGGTGTGTCAGGATCGTGCCAAATGGAAATCTGTAGTCTCTGCCTACCACTCTGGGTGACAGGCGTGAGGGTTTATGTATGTATGAATATCACCACCATCCCTCACCGTTAGCCACCGTGGGTAAATCTTTGTTTCAGAGAGCACAATGGATCTGTGACTGAAGAAAAACCGGCCGTCGAGCTTCAGCACGTAAAGCAAGTATTGCAAGATAACAAGCTTGAGGTCCCGCGCCTATATCACAGTGACGGAGTTAAGTCGGCCACAGTTGAGCATACGCCTTTTGTACCGTACCGTTCTGTAGCGTATATCCGAGGAGTCACAGACAAAGTTGACTACATCTTGAAGCAAACTTCTATTAAAACATAATTCAAGCCGCCGAAGAAGATTAGTCAATTTTTACTATCCATAGAGTGTAATATTCCAATACAAGATGCAGGAGTGTACAAGCTAGATTGTGAATGTGTTCTCTCTTACACTGGACAAACAAAAAGATCTATATAAACCCGCGTGAAGGAACATATAGCTGATGTGTAGCACCGACGCTTGAGGAAGTCTGCAGTCTGCGAACATATTCAAGATCGTCCCCATCATTACATACCAAGAATGATATGCGGGACTATTGAAATGAAAAACTTCCTAATTTTATTAGAGTAGATGGATGGGTGCCGCCATCTACTTAGGATGCTATAGTTAACAAAATTAAATCCAAACTCAAGCATACCACTGCAAGATTTCAAGATACTGTAAGCTCGTTCTGCGTAGATCAGACCAAAAATTATATTCGACAACTGAAGGTAGCTGGACTAACTATGACATTAGAGCGTCAAACATCTTATTCCCTCCTCCTCTCCCCCCCCCCCCCCCCGTAACCATGGGTTCTGTGAAGCACTCAAAACGTCGGGAATAAAAAATAAGTTAATTAAACGCAATAAAATCCGTATAATTTGGTTTTAGTCAGTAAACAAGAAATCTTGTAGCTGTATCGACGAAAGGAACTGTTTTGGTAATTACTAGCAAAGCTATCCTTAAACAGACAATCCAAGAGATAACAAAAGTACTTACTCGTAACTCCGAACGAGCACGTGTCTGCGGGAAGTTAAATTATGACCGCAAGCTAAAACATGTAACAATATTATGCCGAAACTTAATTTCCTCTTTAATCAATACATATTTTATGTATATGTGGCAAAATCGTTGATTTAATCTTATTATAATGTTCCTGATCAATTCATGAAACTTAATACTTTAAGCTACTACTTAATAATAATTTAAGCTACTTATGTAGCCAACACATAATTGTTCTGGATTTATAGTGCTGCCGTCAAGCCCCGTCATGTGTCTAAAATGTACGGAGTCAGTACATTTTAGACACATGACGGAGTTAGACATTTGCCCTAAGCAGTGACAACAACTCATTACACTTTGGTTGAAGTTAACTGCGGCTGTCCGTGAACTACAGAAGCCACTTACCATCAGGTGGACTATAAGTCCGTATATCATTTTAATTTTATAAAATAAAAACCAGTAAACAGCAGTTTTTTTAAAACCCAGGGGCGGATCTGATCTATGGCTTCGCCGCCAACCAAGTTTTGGCCGCGGATGGAATGAGTGGTGCATTACTTCCATCTCACATCGTGACCTCACGAACGCCGTCCCTGCAGCAACATAAAATTTGTCTATATATAAACGTTGTTTTGCTATTAATTTTATACTGAAATAAAGTTTTTTTTATATAGAAGATTAATCCATAAACTTTTATATTCCAACAAAATGTAAACAGAATACGTTAAAGTTTTATGTTTACAGTATTACCTATTTCTTGTTGAACTTTATTGAAAGTATACATGTAATTTTATTTTATTCGTACACCATTGCCTTATTATATAATACGTACATATTATGAAAGAGCCGTGGCAGCTCAGAGGCTAGCTAGCTGTAAATTTCACAGTACGCGAGCAACCCGGGTTGAGTCCCCACCGGCATCAATAAATTGTTAGTTACCACGTGCTCAGCGGCGAAGGAAAATATCGTGAGAAAATCTACATGTCTGAGAAATAATAAAAAAAATATTTCTAAGAAATGTGAAGTTCGCCAACACGCATTGTGGCAGCGCGGTATACATTTTCTTGTCCTAAAACCCCCTCAGAAATGAGCAAAGACCTTTGACCAGCAGTGGGACGTATATAGGCTGCAACTTATTAACATATTATAATAGAACGTACCTACATAATCATCATCACTATAGCCAATCGAAAGTCCACCGCTTAACATAGGCCTCCCCCATAGATTAAATTAGGGACGATATGTAGTTGCCATATTTGGCGGGCGTGGTGGTGTAATAGCTTAACCGTTTAATGTCATAAATTCGTGCTTTATCCAGAATTCGTTAAAAATCTGATATATTTTTACTACAGTTGCAACGTTTTGCAGATGGACTGGCATAATAGATTAGCAGCTAAACATCAACCAATCGTGGAGATTATATTATTTCATGACTCAATCGTGAAATTCATGAAATCACTTCATGGAATGCCTGACCATTTCACAAAATGGTGGCATTTCATCGTATAACCAACTATTACTGGATATATCGTTTGAACGTCAGCGTTTGTCGATTTTTATTCGTTTTCGTTCGGCCATATCATAAAATGTACAATAGGTAGCTGGAGTGGCGTTGTAATAATCATTACGATAATAATTTACGATATGATCATTTATATTTGTCTACATCATGAAGTAGCCGTGAGTTTGGTTAGCCATATCATAAAACAATCTTTCATTCAAAGTACTAAAGCGCATCACGACTCAGACAAACGACTGTAATATTTTATGAAATGGTTGCGCTTTAAAACAATAATAAAGCAAAACACCGGTTGAACAACATCGATGACCTGATTTTGTTATATTTTATGTAACTGAAGGCCTCTCAGAAATAAGAGGGTGTTCCCAGGAGTGGGACGTATATATTATGTATGTTAACTTACTTTTAGTTTTGTGATAGGAACGAGTTTAGATGTATGTTTCCTTATTATTATGGGAACCAGCTATAAATTAAAATTTGAACTGGTTACCTAGTTAAACATTATATGCACTCTTACAATAACATAATATAAATGTGATATGGAAGTCGATTAATAGAACACAATATAATGTTAATACTACATGATTTTTAGGACGAACTGGTAATGTTTATCTTCATCATCATCAGTGTAGCCCATCACAAATCCACAGCTTAACAAAACCCCTCCCTCTCTCTAATCAATGCCACATAACAATGTCCTGACTCCTGACCCATATGCATTCATCAATTTCTTGTAAGTAAGAAGTTTCCCTACGTCTCGCGTACTAGTACGAGGATGCCACTCGAAAACCTTACTTTTCTATCAGTTGTTAGTTCTTCGAGCTATATGGCCGCCCATTACTATTTCAACTTACAAATATATCATATACAATGTATATTACTCGTATTTCGTCATATTATATGCATTATATTTATAGATATCTGACATCTAGGATATCCACGGTAGACACAGCGTTACTGACATAGCCTAATGAATCAGTAAGTTGAAGTGGCAAAGGGTTGATCAATATAGTTCGGAGAACCAACAACGGATGGGGAATAAAGGTTCTGAAGTGGCAGCTTGATATTGGTAAGCAAAGTCTTGAGCGGTCACACTAGATGGAGCGACGATCTAGTAAGATTTGCAGGAAGTTGATGGATTCAAGAGTCTTAGGACCGTATTTTGTGGCATCCTTGAGGGAGAACTATGTTCAGTGGTGTATTAATGAAGGGATTCAATGATAACAATATCTTCTAATCATAGTTAACCCATTAAATGAAAAGCGAAAGTAGTAGTAAGCTTGCTTGATAACTTTATAATTATTATGTTATAATACTTGTATAAAATAAATTTTCTGTGTCTTTCCACTTCAGAACAGTCACGTACAAAACTTTACTCCAAGTCGAGTATCCAACAGATGTGAAGGAGCAGCTGGGACAGAATACTAATAAGGAGAGTTTAGTTTATCACAACCGATATTATAGTATCAATTATACAATGATTACTTAATAAAAATAGCATTACGTGATCGGACTTCATTTAGTTATTTTCGCACCTTACGAAAAAGGACACTTGCAGAGTTCCTTTCACCGTTTTTCTCCAGTAAGAGGTAGATTTTTTTGGTTGAATGGCCAAAGCCCTTTTTAAAATTGTAATAGAATAAAAAATGACCTCTGACAATCGAAATTCAAATTATTTACTAGAGGCAAAAATATTAATATTATATTTTATTTCATTATACCATTTAGATGACATACCATTTGAGACCAATTCGTTTACTGTACGGATTTCGTATTCGAAGTTATAAGTTTCTCTTGCATAGTAGCCGAACTGTAAAAACGAAATTATTTCTAGTAGCAATAACTAGTACAGTGCGCGCAAAATGACGGTGCGTGACTGATTGCGTACTTAATGTTGCCGAATTAATTAATTTTTCTTACGAGCTGAGGGTTCGTGACAGTAAAATCTGTCGATTAAATTACCAAAATTGACACTTTAATTACCGAACACCAATTACAACTTAAAACACTAATAATTAATCATACTTAACACTTAGCTAGCAATTATATCGCTTCGAAGTATTCGCTTGATTCGCCAATTCAATACCGACTCGGGTCGCGGTCTAAACCGGCCTTATATAGGACTTTTCTACTGAAACATCTAGAATGTTCGATCACATACCAGTCACGACAGATTAGGTGTAAAAAGTTCTTTCCTAGTTTTGCCACTCGATACTAAATGGCGTTAGTGGGAAAGTTCTAGTATATAATTTTCTAGAAAGCTCTTCTACTTCAGCTACTTGATACAAAATGGCGCTAGTTGCATTAATTATGGCACGCAACACTGCGCCCTCCTAAGAAATGCTCGTCCCGAGCATTATCGACCCCATAATAACGCACTAGTCGATCCACATGGATCGATCTTAGGAGTACCTCTTGCTCCTTTCTGTATCCGGTAGATTACGTCATTGATCTTCGTCACGATCCGGTACGGTCCGTCCCATTTAGCTTGAAGATTTCCCTTTGCTGCAGACTGGATTGTGCAACCGTACTAATGAACTATCGTCTAACCCTTTGTTATTGTGTGTTTGTTTTGCGGTCAAATCGGGTTTTCATCTTTTCAGACATTTACTGGCCCTATTGTCTGACGTGCTCATAAATGTCATTCATTTTGTTCCGCAAGTCATTTGCATAATCGGTTATAATGCGTAGGGCATCAGGTGATAGTACAATGATCAGGCCTGCAGGCAGCTGTAATTCTCTTCCAAAGTTTGCTAAAGCTGACGTCACTCACGTACTTTCGTGAACAGCGCTTCGCTATGACAAAAAAAAACGGTTATATGTGCTTGTCCCAATCTCGTTGCCGATTGTCAACAACTATTCCTAGGTACCTCTCCAATGTCTGATTAAACCGTTCTACCATTCCAAAATTCCTTCCTTGATCGTTGTGAACCTCTAAAGCTACTCCAAAACGACAGAAGTCTTCACGAACTAGTTTATCTGCTATTGTTGAAGCTTCTCGATTTGGAATGGCGAACGCCATTTAGTGAAGATGTTTTAGCTACAACAAGTTGTATTTCCATCCCCAAAAGGGAATGCCCATTTTCGGCTATGGAACGCCCAACAATATGCATTTTGTTAAAAATATATCTTTATTTATGGTTATTAATCGCGGTATTCATTTATCCTAAAAAAATGGGAATATTTTTGCACAAAAAAGGTACTGAAATGATAATAATAAAATTAGGTAAATTCGTAATTCATTAGTTTTTGGATAAAATAAATGTGTTGCCAGTCACAAATTTCATTAAAATCGATTCCCTTTTTAATCCATTATTTATGGTGTCATTATTACAATGCTAATATAACTTTTCGATAATTATTATGATGTTATGATATAGGTGTAAAGCTAGAAAAGCTAAAAATAATATTTATCCAAAGTAGCCGATTCGCAACCGTAGTCAACCAGTTGTTTATCCGACTACAGACGAAAAAGGATGGTTATGTATTTACTGTGTGTGTGCAATGGTGCTTAATAACTAGTTGACCGATTGACCGAATGAATGACCGAAAAAATTCTTACATCATTACAATTCTATTATGACTGTGAAAGGTACGATGCATTTTATTATAGAGGGCGCTACTTTCTGGGAATATGTTTTATAAGCTAATCTCGAAAAATACTTGACCGATTTTGAAAATTCTTTCACCATTACATTGCTAATTGTGTGATAAAATTATATTATTGAAATAATTATTTGTGATACCTACCTAAGATGATCAAATTCTATTATTTTTTTTTAATTTAACAATCGTATTTACACACTTTACCTACTTAGGTTGTTTTAGATATAGGTGATAAATCTAAAATAAGAGAGCTCCACTTAAACGAAAAAATGATTAATAAAATATAATTAAAAGTTTGAAAAAGTGGCCCAATGTGAATCGACATAGATTCTACATCGAGTTAAAATACCACTATCATTATCGCCAGCAAAAAGTTACTTTGCTTTTCCTAGTGTTTGTATAAAGGACAAATTTGTAATTGAAAATAAGCTACTTGTAGTACAAAAAAAAGGACTAATCTACATTATAGGGCTTTCTGTGGCTTATTCATTACAAAAGAGAAAAACTTATTGTACAAAAAAATATTTTTATCAATTTCAAGCCAAAAACAACCGTTGTTATCGGCCTGGTTGAAAACGTTAACAACCGCCTTCACATCTGTAGTTACGAAAATTAAATAAGCGATTTACTAGCTGATTTACAATGAATTATATGCAGTATAACAAAACGCTAATGTACAATATAACTGTTATTCTTATCTGTTCTTAATAATACATTTAAAATGAAATTATGTTATGATAATTAAACAAGTGAATTTCTAGCTGATTAACCATGATTTTTTAGAGCATAACAAAACACTACAGCACAATTAACTGTTCTTAAAAATACACTTAAAATAGAATTTAAATAAATAAAGGAAAATACATTTTAAAAAACGAGCAGAAGTTAAAACGCCTCCAAGATTATTATCTTTTTTATGAAATTATTAATCGAATCGCTATCGATATTAAAATGTTATGATAATTAAACAAGTGAATTGCTAGCTGATTTACTATGAATTCTTTAGAGTATAACAAAATGCTACTGCACAATTTAACTGTTATTGTTATCTGGTTAACAATACATTTAAAATGGAATCATGTTATGATAATTAAACAAGTGAATTTATAGCTGATTTACCATGAACTGTTTAGAGCATAACAATACGCTACTCCACATTTTAACTATTCTTAAAAATACATTTAAAAAAGAATTTAAATAAATAAAAGAAAATATATTTTAAAAAGCATTTAGAACTTAAAGCGCCTCAAATATTATTTTTTTTATTAAATTACTAATCGAATAAAAACCGATATCGTTTCATTGTATTTATGTTAGTTATGTGGCAACATTAAAAGGAAATATGTCATGCGAATTGCGAATGAAAATGAAATCACAATTCAAGAAGTAAAAAGGTACTAGAGAATTCACAACTAAATAGTCGCAATTGTGTTATTTTGTTTGTTATTTTTCAAATAAATTCTCAAGAACTCATATGGAGTGAGATTGCCGATCACATTAATAGCGTGACATCAGTTAAAAGTAAGTGTTCAACAGTTTTTAATTTATTAATTCCAGTGCTGATATTTGGTAGTGATGAATGAATGAAATGATGAAGTTGTTTTATTTTTTAACATATGCACAAGCTATATCTGACAAGCATAATAGCTTAACTAAATATTGCAATAGCACATTACATTACGATTAGACGTCAAAGTAGGATGGCATGATTAAACTTTCGCAAGCGTAAAAGAGACAAATATAATTTGCGACAGCGCGTAGTCTTGTGTAGTAGGAACGATAGAATAATTAATCAGATATGACATTATACTGTACACCGTGATTTATGCCTAAAACGCGATTGACTCATGAGTGCAAGTAGTAAAAGTAATAAAGTAGTAAAAATGCGTTAAAAGTAGGAAAATAATTTTTTTTTTGGTTTATTAAAAATTTATTACCAAATAAAGTGCTGTAACAATTATTTATATACGAACGTATATACCACTTCGTTACGCTACAAAACAAATAACTTAATAATTAATAATGACATAGTTAATTTATCCTTCAATAAAACAAGAAATATTATATTTACACAATTTGAATTGCGATACTCAGAACAGACTTTGATCAGAAATGCGAAATATTACTTCTCTTTCAAACTCACTCATTAGGGTATTTTTATCCCTCTCTATTTTTTCTGACAATATATTTTAAATTACGTAATTTTTGAATCTGTAAACAATACGAAAATAAATTAAGGAAATAGTAAACGAATGAAATTCATTTTGACTTTTGGAAACATTTCTTGTGTAGTTTGTGCAGAATCTCATCACATATTGTGGCATTTTCGGTGCAAAAACAAAACACGAATTACTATCAACGCCGTTGTCAATGACGCGACGATAGCGCGACGACTGAGCTCAAATTTACTAATTAGCCTATTTTTTACGTGCCACTAGCGGTGCGCGTATAACCTATCTACCTTTTTTTCTTATAATATCATTGTTTGATACCCATGATGTTATGAGAATGCTCCAGAGAAAACTAGTCCTCCATCTTTAGGAGTCCGCTATATTGTACTTAGAATGACGTCATTCATCTAACCATGCATATTCATTCAAACTAAACGTGTATGCAAAAGTTCAGCTCAAACAAAAATTTCAGTTTTTAAAATATAACTTGGTCGAATATAACTTAATTTTTTTTACATAACTACAGGTATAACTATTCTTTGAGTTTTAAAAATAACTATTGGCAAGATTGAACACTGATATTTTTTCTACAGTGAATTTAAAAAAAGGGTAATTGAAAACAATACGGTAAGAGTATATACTATTTATTACAAAAAACGAAATCAAAAGCACATATAAACCTTGTAAGTGTGTTATTAAATACATTTTTTACATGGGAAAATGCCCACGCATACCCGCCTTCGGGGGCATGTACGGGTTATGTTGAACTCGCACCGACTAAAACGACCCATGGTGTTCCACCTTCGTCACGTATCGACAGGGCCACGGAAAAGATTTTGCACACATCTGCAGCCTAATCAACGTTAGTCGACCCATGGTGACCCCTCCTCGGCAGAGGACCACTTCTTCCCAGCTCCTCCTCATGTAAGGCGCACCAGTACACATGACGCGCCCTCCACCGTGGCCTTCTACTTGACATGCATAACCGACGTCCTGTGTCCGAAGCACGAAGGCCATGAGGCCAGGAAAAACGAACACTCAGAAGCACTAGCCTTCCTGACACCAGCTGAATTAAATGCCTTATAGCATATTATATACATATCAAAATCGTCTAAGTCAAAACTTTTTCTCCTTTCCCTACTTTTTCTCAGCGTCAGAATTTTAGAAGATAAAGTTGTTCCTATATTACTCTCTCGTCGAGTCGAGTCGGTGCGTACAGAAACTTAAAAAAAAACAATGCTTTAAATTCATTATTGCTACATGATATTAATGACATGAATAGGAAAAGTTTAAGAAAAAAGAATCCAGAAAGTTAGGGAGTTTTATTGTTGTGGCAGAACGAAAATTTACCTATAAAATATGCAACGCGGGCTCTTAATTTCGAAAACGGTACTTTAGGCCAGTTATTGTCTCTTTCTTCTCCACAAGCACATGCGACCTTCAAGACAATATCACTGTCAGCACTTTTAATCACCTTTGGCATAGTGATGACGATTATTTAATGTAAAAACTAATAAAACACGAACCCTAACACACTTTCTTGACACTTGCCATAAACAAAAAGATGGTGGCAAAGGATTAATTCCAATTTCAGCCTCGCGCAGACTTCAAATATACAGGTTAATTTTTCAAAGAGTAGCTTAGTAGCGTAGTTAGAGTATTGAACTTGATTTAGGGGCAACGCTTTTGTAAGGATCGAAATGTGTGCATGAGGAGTAAAATCAGTTAAAATAATGCATTACTACGCATTTTGAATTTAAAACATAAAAATTGCGGAATGTTTAAGATTTTTTTTAATTAAGGCCGGTTATTGCGAAATACCATGTATAATTCGCGTATAAGATTGTTATATTCAACAAGGTAGGTACTCGTAGGTAGGTAATTTAATAACTAGTTTGTAAGGTAGATGATATATTTTATTATGCTACCTACCCACAAAACAAAATTGCTAATACTTACGTTTCAAATTAAGTTTTTATCTTGTTATCTACTTCCGGTTTTTGGTTTTGGTTGGATTCGTAAGATAATAATTTAATGAGAATAAATAAATGACAAATAAGTAGTATCGACTGACGCCGTAAGCTTGTCAGATTCCGGCAAACCTAACATTGATATTATACAATGTATATAAAAGTCAGCTTTGATGATAAGTCAAAGACCAGTTAGTTGTTTTATAACCGCCAATAAGTGAACCAATGAAAAGGGGTAACTCTGCTATTCTGCTGTGAAGAGCCAAAAGACTCTTAAGCTAAATAAACATTTTTTTGGACTGGAATAATGAAGCTAAGTCACCTACGTAATAAGTTCATATACTATATCTTTTAAATGTCAATGCCACGGTGTTATCTTTGTATTTAATAAAATATGGTAAATTAACATTTACTTAAAAGAAATGTCCCGCTGGTTTTCTTGCTGGTTCTTCCCAGGACAGAGATTTTCTTCGAACCAGTGGTAGAAGTACTCTATTGAACAAAATTGATTCTATTCTATTCTAAAGCCCTTTCTTGTAACCCTTCATTGAATATTGGATAAATGACTCAAAAATTATATTTTAAAGCTTTTTCTTGTAACTCCATATTTTACATATCTAACTAAGTATAAGTATATATTTGTAGATTTCAAGCAGTTATCTTTCGGCGAAAGTTAACTAACCTTTAAGGATGGTACTTCTCACATTTGTATGTACTCTAGCATGTGTAATAAAAAGGAGATACTTTTGATGTAGTTCTCATTTATACTGGGTGACTTTTTACCGTCGGAAAAAAAAGGTGTGGCAGGTGAACCAAAGAATTCTAAATAATAATTTATTTAGATTTCTGTGAAGTGAACGGAATAAACGCCTATGGCACGGAAATTTTACAATTATTTTGCTCTCCATTAACATGTTATGAAATTAATCTATCAATAAATACTACTAATTTGAAATAAACTTTCGTTACTAAGAAAATTGAAAACAAAAATTTTGAACTGGGTAAATAAATCAATTAAAACTATAGAAATTAAAAAAATAGGTACCCAATTGGTAGTATTTATTGATAGATCAATTTCATAATAGCAATATAAAAGAAAAAAGTAAAATATCAGTGTCATAGGTTTCTATTTCTTTCACCTGTTACACCCTATTTTTTTCCAGACGGTAAAAATGTCATCCAGTATATTTAACGAAATGCTAATCCTTATTGACCCTAATATAGGGATGTATGCTATCTGGTTTAAAATTGTAAGGAGCTGTATATTTCTTTAAACTGATAATTTGAATAAAATAAAACTTGTTCTTATCAATATGTAGGCAAATGTGTCTTTGAAAAAAACTAAATTAGGCCATTTTAATGAGATCCTTAAATTGAATTTCACTTTTTAAGGAATTCATCGCATTCAAATGTAATTAGTTTTTTCAATCATTATTAGCGGGATACATGATAAAAGCGCCACTTTGATATCAATCCATTGAAGTTGACGTTTATAACATACTTTAACCATAAAAATGTAGTAACAATGAAAAATATGTTTAGGTTTGCATGAAATATTGTATTTATAGAATGTACAAATATATTGTATTATTAGCTAGCTGGCTTAGGACCCTACTTTGTTACATTCCTTGCAGGAGGTTTATGTCCAGCGGTGGGCTTATGAATTGTGAACACTCCCGTCAAGCATGACAGCTATGGCTAATTCCCTAAACATAATGGTGACAGTAATATATCTGACCAATGTAAAAAGTTTAACGGGAGTTTTTTTTTTTTTGTTTTTAATACGAAAATACACCCAACCATTTTGTATTAAGAGCTATCGTTGAATACCGACATGGACTGGTACCCGACAGATAACTGTAGCATATTATTCTGACGTGCGCTTGATCCAATTGAACGCCTCAGTGCACACACTCAGTGTAAACATTTTTATTTATTAGAATAGAATAGAACAATTTTTATTCAATACAGATTACAAGTAATTCTTATTGAAAGTCAATAGTTTACGTTACCACTGGTTCGAAAAAAACCTCTGTTCTGGAAAGAACCAGCAAGAAACCCAGCGGGATTTCTTAAAAAAATTTCAATGTCAAGGGTCACAAAATATTTACAAAATTTATTTAGAAATAGCTTGAAAGCGACCACCTCATTCCCAGGGGTTATTATGAACCATGTATTTCATAATAACCCTTTTTATACAGTTTTTGTTTAATTAAATATTTAAACTTGGTAATAGAGAGACCTTGTATATTTTCTGGGACTTTGTTGTAATAGCGTATACATTGCCCCAAGAATGAAATACTGACTCTGTGGACTGGTAGCATCAGTTTGTGTTTGTTCCTAGTGTTTACAAAGTATATGTCACTTTTTTACTACAACTACCTTTATTTTTGTGAACATACATCAAATTTTTATAGATACACTGAGAGACCAAAGTTGATATATTTTTTCATATTATTTATTAAACAAAACCTTGATATATAATATTCTTGAAAATTATATGGCTAAAAATGTTTTTTTTTTGAAATGTTTCCATTACAGTGATTCGAATAGTTTTGTCATTTCAACCAAGACAAAGTTTATTAATAAAAGTCAGAGGTGACACCTAACACACTAACATGTGTTAGGTGTCAACTTATGTGTGAATTCGTGTGTTGATTCAAGACTGTGGTTTTCTAGTGTATTAGGAGAATTAAGGAACCAATGCTTCAGTAGTTTGAAAAAATAAAAAATAAATGAGGAAAAAGTGCCTAAGCGAAAGTGAGTGACAGATTCAGCAGCGTTGGACGCCATAGATAGAAGTTTGCCGACCATAATTGGTGATATATTGAAGATGATCAGATTAGGCTTAATATAAACCGACGAGCATATATGAGAAATTCTGAGCCGCGTCTACGTGCTGTTTTCGAGACTCATTACGAATCGTCTCGCACGCAGACTCGACGACTTCCAGCCTCCCGAACAAGCCGGTTTCCGAAAAGGCTTCAGTACCATAGACCACATACATACCCTGCGGCAGATTGTACAGAAGACCGAAGAGTACAATCTGCCACTTTGCCTGGCATATGTGGACTATGAGAAAGCATTTGATTCTGTCGAAATTTGGGTGGTGCTACAGTCCCTTCAGCGGTTCCAAGTTGACTGTCGGTATATCGAAGTGCTGAAGTGCTTGTACAGTAGGGCTACGATAGCTATCCAAGTACAGAACCAGAGTTCGAAACCTATCCAACTGCAGAGAGGTGTAAGACAGGGTGATGTTATATCCCCGAAACTCTTCACCGCTGCGTTGGAAGACGTTTCCAAGCTACTGGACTGGAAAGGATACGGTATTAACATCAATGGCGAGTACATCACTCACCTTCGATTTGCTGACGATATAGTCCTTATGGCAAAATCGCTGGAGGACTTAAGCACTATTCTCAATGACCTCAATAGTGCCTCCCAACGGATAAGTCTTAAGGTGAACATGGACATGGACATTAAACATAACAAAGATCATGTTTAATGTCCATGTCATACCTATGCCGGTAGTTGTTGGGAGCACTATGCTCGAAGTTGTTGACAAGTACGTTTACCTGGGACAAATAGTCCGATTAGGTAAGTCCAACTTCGACCGAGAGGTCAATCGACGGATTCAACTCGGCTGAGCAGCGTTCGGGAAATTACGATACATCTTCTCGTCAGGTATACCTCAATCTCTGAAAACTAAAGTGTATAACCAGTGCGTGTTGCCAGTGATGACTTACGGATCTGAGACGTGGTCCTTCACTGCTGGCCGTATGAGGACGCTCAAGGTCGCCCAGCGAGCTATGGAGAGGGCTATGCTCGGAGTTTCTCTGCGTGATAGACTCAGAAATGAGGATATCCGCAGTAAAACCAGATTGACCGACATAGCCCAACGGATTAGTAAGCTGAAGTGGCAATGGGCCAGCCATATAGCTCGAAGAACCGATAACCGATGGGGAAGAAAGGTTTTCGTGTGGCAGCCTCGTACCGTTAGGCGTAGTGTAGGGCGACCCCCCACTAGATGGAGTGACGACCTGGTAAGACATGCAGGAGGTCGATGGATGCAGGTGGCTCAGGACCGTGCTTTGTGGCATTACTTGGGGGAGGCCTTTGTTCAGCAGTGGACTTGTGAAGGCCTGTAATGATGATGATGATGATATATGAGAATATGAGGGAGATGATAAGTTTGTCAGAATCGTGCCAAATGAGATTCCGTAGTCTCTTACTACCTTTAACATGCGTGAGAGTCTATGAATTTAAGTATTGTTAGTAAAATATAATTTTACTGTTAACTTCATCTAACATACATTCTACATTAACATCGATATATTCAGTATAAAAAAGACATTAAATATTTACATCAACATTACTTGCTCTTAACGTTCGATACCACTACTTATCTATTGCTGGTCATTTATCGTCTACCGTCACCTATCGATGGTACAAAATCTGCGTTTACGAAATAGAGTGAGGCACTAATCTTAAGCACTTACACTATGAACTTCTATAAGTTTGTTTATCTTTTTCTTTGAGTTTATTGTGTGTGTTCGTTGTTTTATTATCTTGTTACGTTATTTATTTTACGTTTATTTTGTTATCTTCTTTTACTGTTACGGTTATAAAATGGAACCAGTTCCGTTTACCCCATTTAAGCCGTTTATTTCTCCGTGGAAGAAACGGAAAATGTAAATAGAGATAATTTACCTATTAAAGTACCTAAAAGAAACCTGGCCAAGTCATAAATATGTCCTTCAAAATAATATAAACAAATAATATAAACAAAATATACATTGAAACCTGAGGTTTACCAAGTTTTTAAGTCTTTGCTAATGAACATATTTGTTTAATTTTCTTCCAAATGGTAAATGAGTAACTGTTTTAGCAACGAAACTCGTTGATTTGTTAGTTTTAATTTCAGTCAGACCAAGCCAATTTCAAAAGGTTGTAAAATCCATAATATTAATCATCATCATCATCATCGTCATTACAGCCTTTCACAAGTCCACAGTTGAACATAGGCCTCTCCAAAGGAATCCCACAAAGCACGGTGCTGAGCCACCTTGAGTACCAGCTCCTTCCACTTGACCGCATCCAGCGCAGAGCGGCTCGAATCGTCGACGACCGAATGCTATCCGATCGGCTCGATTCACTGGCGCTGCGAAGAGATGTTGCATCTCTTTGCATTTTCTTTCGCATATACCGTGGGAGTGCTCTGAGGAATTGTTCGGATTAATCCCAGCCGCCGAATTTCGTGAACACACTACGTGGCAAACGTACCGATACCATCCACAACATCTGGATGCTTGGTGGTCCACCATTGTACGTTTCAAAAGAAGTTTTCTTCCGCGTACGACCTCTCTGTTGAATAGTTTACCACCGGCGATTTTTCCGGACCGATACGACCTGGAAACCTTCAAGAAAAAAGCTTACTCCTTTCTAAAGGGCCGGCAACACACCTGCAATTCCCCTGGTGTTGCGGTTGATCATAAGCGGCGGTAATCACTTAACATCAGGTGAGACGCATGCTCGTTTGCCCCCCTTCAGTAAAAAAAACCTGCATCCATCGACTTCCTGCATGTTTTACCAGGTTACTCCATCTAGTGGAGGGACGTCCTACACTTTGCCTGCCGAGACGAGGCGACTTGAGAACCTCTCTTTCCTATCGGTTGCCACTTCAGCTTACTAATACTTACTTACTTACTTATCTTCATGCACAATCTTAGGGATTACACAATCGGGGTAGCCAGAGAGAACAGAGGGCCAAGTGTCACGATCCTTACATACCTCTTTCGCTTCTTTCAGGTTCATTAACTTCTTCATACATGCACGTCTAGGTATCCGAGTACTCTTGACCCTCCCCTCTTCGAGCAATTTGCTCACATGGTCCTCGAAAGTTAGTCTCGGTCTACCTCGACACCTTTTAATGTTTACTTTCGCTCTATATATTTTCTTCACCATTCGGTCTTCACTCATTCGCTCAAAGTGCCCAAACCATTGGAGTACGCCCCTATCAATTTTTGTGATAAGGTCATCTTTCAATCCTGCCATATTGCGAATCTCTTCGTTTCGCTTTCGGTCCCCAAGTATACAATCTCATTTACCTGTTCTAGACATTCCTGATTTACCCATATTTCACATTTCGTTCTCTCTTCGTCCTTTTCAAATACCAGAACCTTAGTTTTATTAGCATTCAAACAAATTCAACTTTATTTTCACATTCCTCTTTCATACACGTGACTAATGCCTGCAGTTCTGCTTCTGATGGTGCAATAAGCACCGCATCATCAGCATGCAGCAGACAATTAACTTTAATGTCACCCAATTTGACACCCAAACAGCTATTTTTCAGCTTCTGTAACAGCTGTCGAGATACAGTATGAACAGCCAGGAAGACATGACACAACCCTGTTTTACGCCCGCTTGAACGCTAAACATGGGTGACAGGTCATGACCTACCCGCACACAGGCTTTACAGTCATAGTAAAGTGACTGCACAGCCCTTAACAATCGACCATCCACACCATATCCCGGCAACAGTTCCCACATTTTCTTCCTTATAACCTTATCAAATGCTTTCTCCAGATCCACAAAAGCACAGAAAATCCTCTGGTTAACACTCAGAAGATTTTCCGTGATCATGCGGAGAGAAAACATTTGATCCGTGCATCCTCTTCCAGGTCTAAATCCGCATTGTGCCTCCCATAAGAATCTTTCCGATTTCTCTTGCATCCTACGTGTCAAAACCTTCGAGTAAACTTTACTTGCTAAACTGGTCAAGCTGATCGCCCGATAGGACCCGCAGTCAAAATGTGAACCTTTACATTTATATAAAGGCACAATTACCGCGGATCGCCAATCATCCGGGACATTTCCCGTCCGCCAGCATAAATTGCACAGCAGATGAAAGCTGACCCAGACGCGAGGCCCACCGTTTTTGACCATTTCAGCAGTAACTCTGTCTTGTCCCGCAGCATTACCACATTTCAAACTTCGAATCGCACGTTCAATCTCTTTCATGCTGATGACCTCAGTGTCATCGAGGTCCGTGTCTGGCGTGCCAGTCACGGCGTCACCCCCGGATCCTTCACTAAGATCATGACACGCATACATTTCTCTATAAAATTCACTCCATCGCTGCATGACGTCTGGTTTTTCTGAGAGGACGTCATTGGTTCTCGAAAGCACTTTGTTCATTCTTAAGGCTGCCTCACCACTCCGGGACCTTCCAACGTCTTTCCAGAAGAGTTTGGAGTTTTCCTTAAAGTTGTGCGACAACCTCTCGTCCGCTTCTATTCTACACCTTTCACGTACTACCTCAATCAATGTTTTCGCATGAACTTTCTGCAGCTTATATCTTTCTTTCATCTTCTCTCTCATATGATTATCGTTACTAGAGGCCAAGTAGTCTAACCATGCTTTTTTCTTCTTTTTTACAGCTTCTCTCACTTCATCATTCCACCATGCATCTCTTATTTTACTACTACCTCTTTTTGTCGTTCCACATATTTCTTCCGCTGCACTTACCATTCCATCCCTAAGGTTCTGCCATGTTCTCTTCACACATTCTTTCTTGCCATCGATGGTGTCAAGCTTTTCGGCTACCCTCGTGTGATATTTGTCCCTAGTATCCGCTTCCTGAAGCTTCCAGCTTCGGATGTGACAGACCGACTGTGGTTCTGTTACTGCCGTCCGGTAGCGCCAACCCGCGAACAAACCCCTAAATCTAGTAATTACTAGATAATGATCCGTTCCTAGGTCAGCACCCCTGAACACTCGTGTATCCATCACCTGTTTTCGCAGTCGGTCATCCACCAGGAACAAATCAATCATACTTCTCTCATTCTTTCTTTCTCTAGTGTACATATGGATTTTCCTGTGATTAAACATAGTGTTTGTCACAAGAAGACCCTTTTCCTTGCATACAGCCAGCATAAGCTTGCCAGCATCATTAACCCTTCTATCGCCAAACTTTCCAAGCAACGACTCGTATCCTGGTCGAGCGATACCTACCCATCCATTCAAATCACCACATACAACAGTTCTTTCGTTTCCCTTAACCAAATCTAGAACTTCTCTTACATTCTCCCAAAACTCCTCCAGCTCAGCCCTGGACGACGAAGCCACCGGCGCATAAGCAGCCAAAAGGAATAACTTCGTCAGTCCCAGTTTAAAGCGAACCCAGAGAAGTCTTGAGTTCACAACCTTGTATTCAGTCATAAGATCGACCAACCGGGACGACAACAGCACCCTCACTCCCTGGCAGGCGTTCTCGCTTTCCGGGACTCCAGACTATATAGCTAACGTCCCGCCAGGGAGCTCTTCAGTACCACTGCCTTTCCGTTTGGTCTCCGACATACACACGACATCTAATTCTCTATATTTCATTATTTCTATCAACTCATTCGTTTTATCTTTCATGCCCCCTCTAACATTCCACGTGCCAACTCTGCAATCCGTCCTCCACCTTCCGCCGTGTCGGGCTGTGCGTGACGGGTGGCGGTCCCCATCGCCGCTTTGCGCGCTGCATTCCACACCAACGGGGACGAGCTGGTGTGCGTCGCCTTGAGGGGCGCCCTAACCCTCGTTTGCATGGGTGCGCAGCTGTGTAGAATTGCAGCCCTGAAAAGGGCTGGCAGGGGTCGCGACGAGCACGCTTCTACAATGACTATGAACTAATGCGTTGGATAATGTCGGTTACTCCGATTCTAATGCGGATATCCTCACTTTAAGCCTATCATGCAGTGAAAACACGAGCATAGACCTCTCCACAGCTCACTACGTAACTTTGAACTTCCTCATAGGGCCAGCTATGAAGGACCACGTCTAAACTCCATAGGTTTTCACTAGCAACACGCACTAGTTTTACAATCTCATTTTGAAGTTTTGAGGCATGCCTAATGAGAAGATGTGTCGTAATCTCCCAAACGCTGCCCAGCTGAGTTTAATGCGTCGCTTGACCTCCGGGTCGAAGTTAAACTTACCTATACTGACTATTTGTCCCAGGCTCTCAACAACTACCAGCACAGGTGTGACACGAACGTTACTCATGATTTTTGTTTTTCCCATTTTCATCTTAAGACATTCGGAGATACCATTGAGGTTATCGAGCGTAGTGCTTAAGTCCTTCAGCAATTTTGCAATAAGGATATATCATCGGAAAATCGAATATGAATGATATACTCGCCATTAATGTTAATACCGTATCCTTTCCAGTTAACGCTAGAGTGGTCGCGCGGATGACATTAGTCATCCATGCTGACTAAATGGCCGGGAATTCTTGATTTTTATATGGCAACACATCGCCGGCGCCCAGTTTAGTATTGCTTATAGTACGCTGCGTGACGTAAGTAACTGCCGTGCACTTGCGTTTGTCGGTTGAGTCAGGATAAGTGCGAATTCGTAGGTGGAGGACACATGTCATCCGCGCGACCGCTTGCGTAAGTATTTTGTGACGACCATTTTATACCCTTTTTAACGATTTTGTAATTGTTATGATATATTTATAGCATCTTTTATAGTAAATAATATTTATTTAATAAAATTAGTAATTTCTTATAGCTATTTTGCTAAAAAAATTGTTTTTAATTTTTATTTTAGACCTAAAAATGGCAAACCGAGATCAGCAAATCGAGTTATGGTTATTGGAGGAAGAGGAGGACATTTTAGAGGGTACTCCATGTTCTGATGACGAAGAGTCGGATCACCTAGAAGTCCAGAGCGAAAATACGGACTCAGAAGAAGATGGTGACCATGATTTAGGTGAATTTGAGTTGAACCAAACATTTGCTAGTTCCGCAAGCCCCGCACACGTTTTCACGGATGAGGACGAGGTACCACTTTCAAATTTATTTTACCAAGGTGTTGACAATACTAGATGGCTGAAAGAACAAGTTCGTTCTCGACGTTTGATGCGCCAACACAACATAGTACGTATACAATCAGGTCCTCGAGAAATAGCGAAAACGAAGGCTACTTCTCTAGATTGTTTGTCTCTCTTTCTTGATGATGAAATTGTAGCTATGATAACGGATTCCACAAATAAACGTATACTAATTGAGCAAAATAAATATTCAAGGGATAGAGATGCGAAAATAACTGATGAGTTAGAAATAAAAGGACTATTGGGCATTTTATATCTCTGTGGGAGTGTAAAATCTGGAAGGGAAAATATCTTGCAGTTGTTTGACGCTAAGAAAGGGACCGGAATGGAAGCTGTTTATCTTACAATGAATGTACAAAGGTTCAAGTTTTTGATGAGAAACCTTCGTTTCGATGATCCTATAACGAGAGCGCAAAGGATAATGTTTGACAAGTTGGCACCTATTCGTGATTTATTTCAGAAAATTGTCAAAAATTTTCAAAAAAATTATACACCAAGTTCTGAACTGACTTTAGACGAACAATTGATAGCGTTCAGAGGCAAGTGCCGATTTCGGCAATACATTCCCAACAAGCCAGCGAAATATGGGATCAAAATATTTGCCCTGGTCGATTGTGAACGTCCATACACATACAATTTGGAAATATATGGAGGCAGTAACCCCGGTCCCTTCGAAGTAAGAAATAATCGGTTTGACGTAGTTCTGAGAGTCACTGAACCTATTCATGGTGAAAATAGAAACGTAACAATGGACAACTGGTTTACTTCTCTCGAAGCAGCTAAGAAGCTTTTTGAAAATAAAACCACAATCGTTGGTACAATTAGAAAGGATAAAAGAGAGGTACCGAAGGCATTCCGAACAACTACAAACAGAACTGAATTTTCGTCTTTGTTTGGTTTTCATGAAAACACTACCTTAGTTTCATATGTGCCAAAAAAGAATAAGGTTGTATTACTTTTGTCAACTGTACATAATGATGGTTGTATTGACGAGAGTTCTGGTGATAAACGTAAACCAGATATTATTACATATTATAATCGAACAAAGAATGGGGTAGACTTAGTGGACAAAATGTGTTCCTTATATGATGTGGCTAGAAACTCACGGCGATGGCCGCTGACGGTTTCTTTTAATTTGATGAATATTAGTGCCATAAATTATTTATGCGTATACAAAGCAAACAATGGACTAATAAAAGTATTGCGTCGAGAGTTTCTTTCTGATATTGCGTTGGGTATGATGAAACCTTTGGCTAGTAGAAGAATGAGTACTGATTGTATACCGAAGATCCTCAAGCTTAAAATAAGCGATTTTTTGGGTATTCCATTGGACGAACAACCAAAAAAAGTGGCGAGTTCTCCTCGTGGAGGCGCGCGTGGTCGCTGCTTTTTGTGTGGAAGAAAACGTAATAAAACCACCCGTATATCTTGCCAATTATGTGGGAAATTTACTTGTCCCGACCATTGCAAGTATATGTGCAATAGTTGTTATGAACATCATACCTAAGAATATTTTTAGTCCCTCATAATTATAGCTAATATCAAAAGTTGATCTCAGAAGCAAAGAAATTATAGTTACTCGTTCGTAAGTTCCTAATTTTAATTGAAACCCTTCTTTTTATTTTTTTCAGTTTTATTATGTAGGTGATATTATGTGTGTTACTTTCAATAAAAATATGCACCCAAAATATTGGTATTATTATTATAAATTATCATTGGCAAATGGATGACACACGTCATCCGCGCGACCTCTTATGATACATTTATATGCGCGACCGCTCTAGGGTTAAGTAGCGTGAAAACGTCTTTGAATGCAGAGTTAAAGAGTTTCGGGGATATTACGTCACCGTGTCTTACACCTCTCTGCGGTCGGATAGGAGTCGTAACCTTGTTCTGTAATCAGTTCGTAGGTATTCTTAAATATAACTGTGATACACATAGCCTACTGAGTTACAAGCGTAGTAAATATATCTAAATTTTAATTATCTTTCTTACTCTACTACTTAAAAATATTTTACAAATATCTTAAAATGTATCTGATAACTGACAGGAGGCATACGTCATTCTACGAAATTCTTGTTGTCGGCAACCAGACTGTATACCTGCTACCTCCAGACTATATACTCCTATAGACTAGATACTCAGATTATCGAATGGTTAATGTGCATCAAGCGTTTTAGGTTTTCGGTCACAATATCTAAAAATATTTTACGGTGTCAAATTAGTATTAAGTAATTAATATCAAAAAAGTATTAAAAAACATAATAACTTTAAAAAAATTGTTGTGTTTATTTGTTGAGTTCGTTGAATTTATCTCCTCTCTGGTACCTCTTTAACGTTGAGTTTTGGCAACGTCATATTACATTGCACACGATGGAAATATGTAATACATAATATAATAATAATATAATCAGCGAGCTATGGAGAGGGCTATGCTCGGAGTTTCTCTGCGTGATAGACTCAGAAATGAGGATATCCGCAGTAAAACCAGAGTGACCGACATAGCCCAACGGATTAGTAAGCTGAAGTGGCAATGGGCCGGCCATATAGCTCGAAGAACCGATAACCGATGGGGAAGAAAGGTTTTTGAGTGGCAGCCTCGTACCGGTAGGCGTAGTGTAGGGCGACCCCCCACTAGATGGAGTGACGACCTGGTAAGATATGCAGGAAGTCGATGGATGCAGGTGGCTCAGGACCGTGCTTTGTGGCATTACTTGGGGGAGGCCTATGTTCAGCAGTGGACTTGTGAACGGCTGTAATGATGATGATGATGATGATGGAAATAAACGACTTTTTCATGATTTCATATTTTCACCATTTCCCATCAAAGCAAACTGGTGCCCGATTGAAGCGCAATAAATTACATTAACTGAGTGATGAGTGATTAAGAGTAATTAAGGGAAGTTTATAATCAAAACGGGCAAAGGGTAAATAATAACTAAATGAAGTTACTTAGCAATCACATTATTTATTATTATTTGCCCACTTTTAACTAAACTGCCCGATGGCGAGTTGGCTATTACCATAATTTTATATTACATATTTTTGTATCGACACCCACGGGACAAAATTATGGATTCTCTTACACGTGATACAAAGATGGTTTCCTTACGTGGTAGAGCCATACTGCAGCTGTATTGTGTTTCCGGCACGAATGGGTCGACTTGACCAGGGTAGGATAACGCTCTCACAAAATACCAGCGTAAAATAGCAGCTTAATGCTGCTTTTTTCGTACGGTGAATGTAGAGGACTGGAGACCCTTTTTACTGGAAACGAGGCATTCCATTCCAGTCCTAAAGGATGACAACGTATCATCATTTTGATTCTTAATTGAAGATATCCTTATCGCTTTAATGTGGATTCGATTAAAGACCATTATACTATATACATATACCAGAGTAACGAACCCTCGAATAATTATAATCTTTGCTCTTACTCTCAGGTAACTTCGTTTGCATTTTTCCGTCACAAACGAGAAGTCAATACTGGGTATTTTTTACACTAAATTTGGTGAATTAATAATTAACAATCATGTAAGAAGGCCTGGTTATAGAATGTTAATCAATATAGTTTGTCACACTGTCCCATCTCTACTATTATTTCCGTGGTCACACCACGGAAATAATAGTAGAGTAGTACCACTTCCGCTATCAGCGCCAGGTTGGTGAAAATCAAATCGCCTCATTAAATCACGGTGCCTCATTAAGTAGCCAGTCTTGTAAATAGAGGTCAGTGGTCACTGGAAATAGAAGTATTCACACCAGTTGTTTGTTAAATCACTGATATATATATATATATATATATATATATATATATATATATATATATATATATATATATATATATATATATATATATATATATATATATATATATATATATATATATATATATAATTATAATAATTAATGCAGTTAAATAAGTTTATCTTTTCAAGTGTTGTATATTAAATTGTGATAATTTTTAATAATTAAAATGTTTGACAAAAGAAGGAAACGTAGCCCAAAAAAAGGAAATTATCCTACTTTGTAAAGTATCCTACTTTTTCAACAAAGCCCACAAAAACTGCTGTCAAATGTAGCGGTCGCCATAAAAATACCATGGGATAACTGGTTTACTCCATCAATTTTTGCAGTATAGCAACTTACTCTCGGATAGAGTTATTCCTGTATTAAAACCAAAAGCAATTTAAATCTAGAGTAATTAGTATTCACAGGATTTTACACACACGTAAGACTTATACATGGTTGGTTGAATTCGTACTTAGTAGAGTAAGTTTCTCGTATAAATATTGTGTCATAATAATGGATAAAGTGAGGGCCTTCATACACGACACTGCTGGATATGTCTCATTTTCTGGGAGGGTATAAGAAAATTGAAAAATTCTATCATGCTACTCGGATTGGTGTTAGAGGACTTCAAATATTCTCGAAAAATATGTTTATTTTTCACAGACACGACGTGACGTGAAACATTTTACAATGTTTTCCGACACTGTTTTTCATACACGTGGTAAATCAGCACTTAAAATTGCAGACGCTTTGGTAGGTATTGCATACTCTGAAATATTAAGGTAAGCACTTGTCCCCAGAGCTAACACGTCTCCAGTCTAATATTAAACAGGTTTGCGGTTTTACAGCTAAACGTTAGGCAGACGTCTGTCCATTTATCTATTCATAAATAATTTTACACATTGATTATTTACATAATTTTTAAATTTTCGTATATTCAACCCTCAAATTCAATTGATAAATTGCTTAATTGCGGACAGTTGCTTAGCATATACATAGATTTTTTATGATTGAAGGAAATGAGAAAACCATTTCACTCATTCGTTCATTACATCTTATTATATCACATATAATAATATATTTCTGATCCTTTCGGTTGTATAATTGCTTCCCAGGTGGATTGAGAATCACAGTTTTTAATTATTTCAAGCTTTTGTCGGGAAGATGCTGCTGTCCATTCACTGTTAAAGTTTCCCTCTATCGTTTCTTGCAAAGTGCAAACCCACGGGATGCTATAGGGTAGTGGGATAGTTAACGTTGGCACTTCACGGCAAACCTATTCAACTTTTACCATAAATCTATTTATTAGATAGAGGTAAGAGAGGTAATAATAATAATAGATTAAATAAAGAAAATACGCGAATCCAAAAAAAATAAAGTAACGTTGACACATAATTTTGAATTTATAAGTGGATCGAAATTTGGCGATAGTAAATATATGTTAAGTTTAAAAGAATTTATGTATTAATTTGTCAAGTAGCGGCGGCGTAAAAGAATATTACCTCATTCTAAAACACTGAAAACTGGCGATCAATTTAGTAAATGCCCTAATCCTACGAGTAACTAATATTTATCTTAGTAATGCGGAGTAATGGCTTAAAATTATTAGTAACCTAGGTTAATTTCTAATTATAATTCAAACGTCAAATTCAAAATACACATTGTAAGTTAAGTGTTACATTTGGCGTTAATTTAAAATATGATGTACCTACTACATCTTTACCACCTTTATTGGGTATTGCATTCCATAATATATTAAATAGGTTTGTGCCTAACATAATTATATTGAGTAAAATTGTTTTATAAGAATTAAACAATAAACCAAAAATAAATAAAATTGCGTAATAATAAAATAAGGAATACATTATATATAATTAGATTTATTGTAGAGTATTTTAATTTTGTTAATATTTTCAAATTGTAAAAACAGATTTTTATGAAATATTTTGTTAATTTGTTATTCAATGGAAGTATTTTTTTTTTTCATTTCTAATTCAGAGGTTATTTATTAAAATTTTTAACTGCCATATAGTATGGGCTACAATTAAGCTTATTAATTCCGGGTGAAAGTAAAAAAATTGTTCTTTATTACGCGTTCAAATATTATGTATTTCTTTCATTTTGGAAAAAATATTTTGGTTTTTGAATGTATATATATCTTAAATATTTAAAGATATCAGAGTTTGTAGATTATATTCTACAAAGTATTGTTTGTAACTAACTGTATTATCTATTTTAGCAATAATTTTCACACATTTTTCGAATGATTAATAGATTATTTATTTTTGTATTGTTGTCCCATGGCATCGTTTAAAGACCTTACGTTTCGGAGACGATTGTACTTGTGAAGAGCAACCTTTAAGTATTAAACCAAAGGACGCCGCATCGCAAGGCATAGCCCTCTGTAAAAGTACGAGAGTCAGACTTTTAGCCGTTATATAAAACTAGGGATGCTATCTCTAAAACCTGCCCCCCAGGACCGGAAGCGTAAGTTCCCAGGATTTCGGAGCTTTCACCCCGGACATTTCAATACTTTTTTCATTCGCTTACATATTGATTAAGATATTTTTTAATCCGCACTTGATAGAAGAAAACTTTAATTTTAAGCCTCTTTTGTTGCATGTTTAATCGTTCTTGTGACGACAAGTGAGTAATTTTGCTTTATTTTTGAAGTAAACACTTCTTTAGCGGCGTTGTACACTTTTTTGTATGGGTAAAAAATGTTAAACTCGGGTCAGGACACGTGACCCTGATCGAAAATGCGTAAGACCAACGACTACACAGCCCGAATAGACGCCTCATGCAAGGCAAACACTTTCTGTCAACACGTTAAACAAATACGTCTTACTTAAGAAAACGACCGCACGATCTACTTTAGTATCGACCACTTCCCTGACCCGTGAACATCTTGCATATGACTCGTGAATTTTCGATAAAATAAAATACAACAGACGCGCAACATGGTTCCCTGTACAATAAAATAGTGCGGAAATAGTAGCCAAATGTGTAGTTTCAAAAAAAAGGCATCACTTTTCATAGATAAGTGAATTTTAATTTCCAAATTCATTAATTAAAATTAAATCAGAGCTCAACCCATATTTGTCACAACCAACTCGCGTTGATTTATTCGGACATCTTCGGATATTTTCGGACTATGCAGCCGTTTCTTTTCAATGCAGTTCATTGTTGCTATACTTTTCTTTAATTACCTGCACGTGTAGCTAGTGCTGCACCAGTTAAACTATAATATTGGTACAAGTAAATATTACGCGTGTTATCGTGAATGTTTTACAGACTTATACTATAAGCGACATAGGTGTAAGCTAAATTTTTTTAGTGAATATTTGAATTAATAAAATATTTGAATTAATTGATTTAATAATTTTATCAAATTATTCAAAACATCTTAAAAAAATATAGTAAAATTGATATAATTTTTAATAGACGGCACTCCGCTCTCTTTATTACTAAGACGCCATGTCAAGACAAGAAGAAAACGTAAGTGAACTTAACAGTTTAAATAAGTTTTGCTATTTTATTTTAATAGTATTCTATTATTATTTCATTATTGTAAAGAAAGCTTGTTTTAATAAAAATATTCTTTAAAATAAAAAATTATAGGTATTTTACTAAATACGATACCTACTTAAATAAACTTCTTTTATTTTATTTTTTATTTTATACTCATTTACAGTAGAAAATAATTCTGGTACTAATTAAGTAGACTTGGTACTAAATAATAAATTTGTTAAAGTTCCCATCACTGTTTGCTTATTAGCAAGTGTCGCAACCTTGATTTTAACCAATTAGCGTGCATTTCAACCCACCTCCCCCATACCGCACTCAGACTTTTGACAGACAGGTTTGGATGCAGAAGTACATACATTAGGCGTCTATTCGGGCTATGTAGTCGTTGCGAAAGACCACATAAATCTAATATAAGACAATAAAAATATAAGACAATAGTAATGCCTTCTTCTATCTTTTAATATCGGGACGCGTGTCGCCAGGTCGTAGCTCTCACACATATACAAACAATAAATATCAATAAAAATCTCTAGCATTCATGCAACAAAGATAGATAATCTATAAACTATTGCGTTAAGGAATATTTTATAAAAACACAAAATTTCACGAGGGCGTAGCCACTCGGTCCAATAATTAAAGTGTACGAAAAACAGAGAATGACATTGCGCGCTCGCTCTCACTTGGGCATAGTGCAGCCCAACGCACGTTTCGATAACTTTCTATTAAGTGTCGTTGATCTTCCAGGAGTCTCACACCAAGATATAACTAATTAACTGAAATTGTCTCAGTAATAGACGCTTTTAGTCTTAGCTTTAGCTTTTAGACTTTTTGTAATTAGAAAAAAAGGGGGAAATAATAATACGTTAAGAATAAATATATCCATTTATCTTTAATAACCAGATCTTTTGGAAACTTGTAAGAAAAGCATTGTATTAAATAAACAGATGTATAAATAAAATGAATACAACATTACACAAACAGCAAACGAATAAATATAATATGTATGGGTGACATATTTATCATTTTTATTAGTGTTAAAGATCTGTAACTGACTTTCTGTTGTTTGCTACTTTTCAGTTTCCCGGCTTCTTACAGATCGAATTAAGACTACTATCCTTACAGTATAATTACTTATCCTTACAATATAACTGATTAAAAATTTATCAAGTAATTTAAAAGTACAAACGAACAGATAATCGGCGATAAAAGGTTAACGGTATAAAATATTTAAAAAAAACAAAAGTAGAAAGGTGTAAATAAATATTTAACGAAAAATCACATTTAATTTCCGTTTCGTTAAAACTAAGTAAGCCAAACATAAATTATCGATACAAAATAGTTGTGTCACTTAACTGACTCGATTCGACTCCTTTTTTTTACACGAGGAAGTGCCTACGCATACCCGCCTCGCGGGGGCAAGGACGGGTTATGTCGGACTGGCACCGACTAAAACCCCATGGTGTTCCACCTTCGTCGCATATTGGCAGGGCTACGGGAACGCTTTCGCACACTTCCGTGGCCCTACCAGCGACTGCCGCCCCATGGCAGCACCTCCTTGGGAGAGGAATATTCCTCCCCGTTCTCCTTCCCAAGTAAGGCGCACCAGAACACATGGCACGCCTTCCTCCACGGCCTCCAATTACATCTGCGCAACAGACGCCCCCGCGTCCGATGCGCGAAGGCCATGGGGCCAGGAAAAACGATCACTTAGAAGTACTAGCCTTCCCGACCCCAGCGGCGGATCTGGTCTATGGCTCCGCCGCCAACCAAGATTCGGCTGCGGAGGGTAGGGAGAGCCCCATTACCACCGCATCAACGGTGCGGCCCCGTTTAAGTCGCGGAGGATAGGGCGAGTGGCGCATCGCCATACCAACACTCCTCTTCCTCCGCGACTCCACCTCGGCTGCAGCGGTAGAGGGTGCGAAGTCCCCACTCGCTGCAGTCCACCAGCACACATCCGAAGTGGGCTCCCCAAGCCCACTCGGAGTGGCCACCTCAGGCCGGCCCTTCACCTCAGGCCAGCCACGTGGGTTCCTCTTTGTTCACCGCACCGTGGGAGACCAAGCCACAGTCAAGGCGGGCACTGACAAGGCGGGAATCCGTTCGGGGAGGACTCGATCCGACTCCTGCGGTCATGTTCTGGGAAATTTACGTACGCAACAATTTTTTTTTATAGCCCATACTATAAATCAATCGCTAATTTTAGCTGTCGCACTCGTAGACATGAACTAGCTTAGGAATCAATGAATATTGAAATGTGAAAACAATTAAAATTTCGGAGACAATCGTAGTACTGGAGGTGGATAATTTTATTTAAGTATATTTCATTAAACACAAAATTATTTCAAACAATAAGTACTCATTTATGAAATGATATCCCTTTATTTGAAAATGTGCAAGTTGTGGAAGAATTTCCGCAGTTGGATATACTTCAAAACACCATTTTTACGTCTCTGCGTCCGAAACAGTACTGGTGACCGAAACAAACGCTCCTCGCGCGCTTGTGGCCTACGAGTCGCATGTGCGGCGACAATGTCACGCACTTTTTTTTTGCGCCCGAAGCAAATATGGGCAACCCTCCGTAAAGCGGGGGATGGAGGTGGGAAATGCTCATAGCATACCACGCAGCCGGCTGCGTGATTATGTGGAGACTTTTACCCACTAAACCCCACCTTTTAGGGACTGACTTAACGGTCTAACTAGAGATCTCTAAGCCGTATACAAACGCGACCCTCCTTGGCAGAAAGGAGGGCGCAATCACGCGCTTTTACGACTTCTATTTATATTTGGATTTCTGTGCGTAAGACGGATGGAGAGAAAGAGACAGCCGGCGCGGCGTAGGAGAGGAAGTATCCCCCCCTCTTCCTACGGCGCGGCGAAAATGTATGCCTGCGCTTGCTGTGTCGTTTAGTTGTGTACGATAGCGCAATAAATAAATATTGTATTCTACCACATAAATAATAGTACTTTTATACTGATAATTAAAGCAATTAGTGCAAAATTTTTCCCTAACCATTCCAAAATATCGAAAATGCACAATTCAAGTTTTCACTTCTGCCGGTACTCCCGGAGTACAACCCGTCGTTTTTTAACCCTCTTAGGTATTAAATAAAAGGTAAACAAACCCAATAATATGATTAAAACTACTTTTACGGATTTTATCGCGTTTATTTTTTATTTTTACTTCTTATTTTCCAGTCCCCCGTCACCATGGGTGCTGGAAAGCGCCCGAAACGTCGGGAATTAAAAATAAGAAGTAAAAATAAACGCGATAAAATCCGTAAAAGTAGTTTTAATCACGTGTAGTGTTCGCGTAAATATAAGAAATCATTAAACCCAATAATACTTATTCAGTTAATAAAATTAAACCCTATCACGCCAAGCGTCGGTCAAGCGCACCCCAACCCCGCTCGCCGCTCGCGTAGAAACAGCGTCGGCAGCGCGTGCGGTGAAATACCTAGCTTTTATTTATATAAATTTTGGGAACGGGATCTGATCGAAAACCTGGACTTTTATTGTAGTTCGGATTACACCCAGACTAAAATTTAAACTCTGCCCGGATGCTTCCCGGATATCTTCCAAACTAGGACAAATCCGGGGAAACCCGGACGGTGGCAGCGCTATTAAAACTCGTTGCTTCGCGTCGTGCGCCATTCCGCAAATGATCGTGCCAGCCAATTGAGCTTTGACAAAAACGCTGAATAGCAGTGTATTTTCATTCAACAAACAAGTTTACAAAAGGACAACACCATCATAGTTCATGCATTGAAAAATAAGCTGTTTTTTTAACAAATATGATTCACTGTACAAAATATGTAAATATATTAATGAAAATGTATTTCCTATTAACTAAATAAGTTTGTGATTAATAATAATTATTACGTAAAGACGTGTAGTGAACTTTGCCAAATGATTTAAATATTTAGCTTAATCTCAACATGATATATCATATAATTTAATGTAATCGATAACCAGTATTTATCAAGATATTACACTGATGTAATAAAACCAAATAAGTCTAATCAATACTTGCCACTTGATAGCAAATGTATGCAATTTTTATGAAATAAACTGGTACTACTGCAACAGAAACTATTACTGCAACTAACTACTGCAACTTTAGCTATCGATAAGTTTATTAACCATTCAGGCTTGTCTGCCAAACAGGTTTTTATTTTTTGTTTAGATTTTACATTTACAAGAAGCAGTAAATGTTCTATTATTGTTTAAAATTACTTTTACGGATTTTTTTAGCGTTTAATTTGAATTATTTTTAATTCCCGACGTTTCGGGTGCTTTTCAGCACTCGTCACTAAGGACAGAGGCAAACCCGTTTACACGGAAGGTGTCTTGAAGCTGTGGTGCGACGATGGTCTTTGGATTGGTTGAAGGCGAACATTGTTACCATTGATTTTAAATCCAAAACCTCGCAATCTCTCATGGAAATCGCCTGGAAAAACTTACGCGACATCGGTCGTACTCATACTCATTTGGCTGCTACTCAAGTCTGATAAGCAGGCGGACGGGTGATTCCTCGTTGTTTTGGTATCGAAGTAACGTAATCTCACTCCGACGAAAGTCGCATGTCATCCCACATGTGTATTTGGGGCGATATACGTAAAATTCCAGGGTCATGGAAAACTCTTTAATAATTAACTGACTGACCGGAGTAACTTCAGCTTTTTTAATTAATGTTTATGGTCCAATCTACGCGAACACTACACATTGATTAAAACGGATTTTATCGTGTTTAATTTTGACTTTTGATTCCCCAGGTTTCGGTTGCTTTACAGCACGTACTATAATGGCGCGCCTTTGATAAAATGCGGCACGTGGTGAGGCGACGTGGCACAAAAACGAAACTGCAAATACGTAAATATTTCACAGACTTAAGATATTTCGCCCTTACACATTATTAACGAAAACCTATTGCTATATTCGTAAAACTTTTGGAACGTTTGCCTGAATCACGGACATTGACTAAGTGGTACAGTATTCTCAATGTTCGACCAGGGCTTATTTAAGAGCCGATACGGAGAGTAACCCTGATAAAAATGTTGTTCATAGATGAAATAAAAATTAAGCAGTTGATGGAATACCATACTTGTAGCCAATGGCATTTCGACTACGGGTTTGATATTATATCCGATAATTCCGATGAAGCTACTAGTGTATTGGAAGAAAGGTGTGGAATGAAATCCAAGTGGACCCCAATCACGTTTTTCAGCAAAAGAACAGAAATAATGGTTGATGGCTACCTTGGGACCAAAGTGCTCCCCGCATCTCGAGCACTAATGAGTGGGCTCCTAGATGCTAGGAGGCGCCACTGTAGAAGCAAAATGGCGCATGTGGTTTACGCGTAGACAACACGAGTGCAAGGGAGGAAAACTTAAAAAAAATAAGTTTATATTTTAATAAAATTATTTAATTTAAAAAATATGCTATTTTGTATACTTCAGTCACAAGAAGATATTATCTAGAAAGAAATGATGTTAATGTTTTTAACCATATGTCTCCTATTTTTCAAATAGAAAAAAGCTGTAAAGAGTACTTATTTTTAGTATCCAAAAAATTAGTTCAGTAAAAAAAAAACATAACAATACTTCCTTTTCAGACTGATTCCATTGCATGGTGATGTATTCATGAATATTTTTTCTAAAACTATTAATTTTCTTAAGAACATGCGCGTATCTATTCAAACATTTCTTTTATTTTTTAAGAGGCGAATAAAGAGAATCGTAATTGAAATGAAAGTTCATATCTAATTAAATATTAACTTCTACTTTTAGTTTGTATAACTTTTGAAAAGAGTATTATTTTGACGTATTTTTGCATTAAGCATTATTCTGCAATAAAAAGATATTAAGAAATAACTAGTTGATTTGCTCTTCTCTAAAATGTATATTTTACACTTATGCTTTTGTTCTTCTCAAGTTAAGATATATAGATATCAAATGAAGGGGCTCGCTGAGAAAAATATGAATAAAATGATGTCCATGTTCAGCTCTTCGAGGAGATGGTGTACTACTTCCCGGCTCAATAACAAGCCTTAGCGTGGTCCTGTTTTAATTAATATTAACCTACACCCTGAGCAAAATCTGGCTGTGGTGAAAAAATCAAAATGTCGGAAAACAGTAGTAGCAGTATATAGTAATAATTTGCTGGTGCTCAAACAAATATTGTAGTGACCGACAAGTGTGAACTGCTGGTGATAAAAATTAAAATGTCGAATTTAAGATGGCGAACAAATGAAAAAAAAAAACAAAAAGACGCATTAAATGAAATTAACAAACTTAAAGACATGTCCAGCGATAACTAATCAATAAAAAATTAAAATTTAATTAAAAAAAACATTCTTGAAAACAAACTTTCCTTTATTGGGTCTAAAAAGAAGTTAATAAATTTTAAATCAAATTAGACGCATCAATTTAGTAAATTACAAAATTTATATGATATAAAAGCATATAGCGAGATTTATCTGTGTAAATAAACAAGAATACAATACCTAAGTAACTTGATATTAACATATGGTTACGCGGAAACGATTCGCGTATTTTAATTTTGTTCGAGGGTATATTTGCCAAGTGTTTATCCATCCTTTGACCTAAAATCCCTTCCGTACACACTGAAATGGGAAAGGGGGGAGTCTAGAAGGTGACGCGATTCTTTCGACCAATGAGAAGTGCGTTCAACCGAGGTGCTTGGTGTGGCGTGGTGGAGTACCTAAACTCCAGGAATTACGCCACAACGACTTTATCGTTGGCAAATCAAAGGTTAGTGATATACTCACCATTGACGTTAATACCACATCCTTTCCAGTCAAGTAGCTTGAAAACGTCTTTCAACGCAACGGTAAATAGTTTCGGGGAAATTATGTCACTCTGTCTTACATGTCTCTGCAGTTTTGTAATCTGATTATATACTCGGTTAATAGGTATATTGAAATATAATTGAGATACACATCAGTACAGTTCAGTCAGTACTCAGAAATAAGCATATTAAATAGATAAATAAAAAAATTATCTTCTTTTACTCTAATTATGAGACTATACTATACTATACAGATACACTTTACGTTTCTGACAACTCGCAGGAGACATAAAAGTCATCATCATCATCATCATTACAGCCCTTAACAAGTCCACTGCTGAACATAGGCCTCCCCCAAGTAACGCCACAAAGCAAGGTCCTGAGCCACCTGCATCCATCGACTTCCTGCATGTCTTACCAGGTCGTCACTCCATCCAGTGGGGGGTCGCCCTACACTACGCCTACCGGTACCAGGCTGCCACTCGAGAACTTTTCTTCCCCATCGGTTATCGGTTCTTCGAGCAATATGGCCAGCCCTTTTCCACTTCAGCTTATGCTATGTCGGTCACTCTGGTTTTACTGCGGATATCCTCATTTCTGAGCCTATCACGCAGAGAAACTCCGAGCATAGCCCTCTCCATAGCTCATTGAGCGACTTTGAGCGTCCTAATACGGCCAAAAGTGAAGGAACACGTCTCAGATCCGTAAGTCATCACTGGCAATACGTATTGGTTATACACTTTAGTTTTCAGAGATTGAGGTATGCCTGACGAGAAGATGTGTCATAATTTCCCGAATGCTGCCCAGCCGAGTTGAATCCGTCGATTGACCTCTCGGTCGAAGTAGGACCTACCTAGTCGGACTATTTGTCCCAGGTAAACGTACTCGTCAACAACTTCGAGCATAGTGCTCCCAACAACTACCGGCATAGGTGTGACATAGACATTAAACATGATCTTTGTTTTGTCCATGTTCATCACCAAGACCTATCCGTTGGGACGCCGTGTAGTGGCGGTTGAGAATACCACTACCCCATATCTTCCCGTGGGTGTCGTAAGAGGCGACAGAGGGAGACAGGCAGGAGATGGGCAGTAGCATCTTTCTGATAACAACTGCGACATAACAAAAAACTGCGGTTGTCAACCCGCTCGCCAAGCGTGGCAACTATGGCAAATATCCCCCATTGAATAACGACGCAAACGGACGGCCCCCAGTCCCCGGTGGCCCCGCTATTCCTGGCTACGGTGGCGACCATGGTAACGGCGGGGCAGGGGGTGCTAAGAATCTCCGGTGGAGGTTCGGTTGCAACCTACGACGACTCGACCTGGCAACATATAACGCACGCACCCTGAGGACTGACGAGAAGATACTGGAGCTGGAAGAAGAGGCAGACAGGTTGCGCTGGCATATTATTGGATTATCCGAGGTCCGAAGAGAGGGGGAGGACACGGCAATCCTCGAGTCCGGCAACTTGTTCTATCACCGGGAGGGCAACCATCTGTCACAAGGAGGGTCGGATTTATCGTCCACAGGTCTCTCGTCAACAACGTTGTAAAGATTGGGAGTGTGTCGACGAGGGTCGCGTACCCGATACTCAGAATCACCAAACGGTATTCGCTGAAGGTCATTCAGGTTTACGCACCAACCTCGGCACATCCCGATGAGGAGGTTGAGGAAATGTATGAGGATAATTCCAGAGCTACGCATTCCTCCAAAACCCACTACATGGTGTTGATGGGAGACTTCAACGCAAAACTAGGCACAAGAGAAAGCGGTGAGCTGAAGGTAGGGAAATTTGTAGTATTGCAACGGAACCGAGGGGGCCAGCAGCAGGCCGACTTTATGGAGAAAGAGGGACTTTTTATGATGAACTCTTTCTTCCAGAAGCGGCCCCACAGGAAGTGGACCTGACGACGGTTCAACAAAAAATGAGATTGACTTCATTATGACGATCAGACGCCAACTGTTCAGTGATGTCTCAGTCATCGCAAGGGTGAAAACTGGCAGCGATCACCGAATGGTTAGAGGCACACTGAACCTAAACGTTAAGTTGGAGAGGTCTCGTCTAATGAAGTCAACGCTCCGTCCCCCTCGTGCTCTATTCTAAAATCCCGAAACATTTCAGCTCGAGTTACGTAACCGCTTTCAGTGCCTAGAAGATTGCAATGCAGTGAACGATATGACTGACAATCTCGTGGAAACTGTCCATGCGGTCGGAGCTAAGTTCTGCAAGATCCACCGCAGAAGAACACAAAAACTCTCCGATCACACTCTTAATCTCATGGCTGTTAGACGGGAGATGAGGCTGCAATCGTCAACAGATTTGACAGCATACAGGCAACTAAACAGGCAGATCTTCAAATGCATGTGGCGAGACTTACGCAACTTTAATACTTCTCGTATCAAAGAAGCGATCTAGCGGAACCAGGGCTCCAAAGTCTTTGCCGGAGATCTGTCTGCCAGTAAGAGCCAACTGTCAAAGCTGAAGACTGAGTGTGGCAACATCGTTTCCGGGACACCTGAGATTCTGAGTGAGATTGAGAGGTTCTATGGGCAGCTGTACACATCATCGTTGGAGCCACACGCAAGTGTGAGTAACGATCCAAGAGCACGTCTCATCCGACACTATACCGTTGATATCCCGGACGTCAGTCTGAGCGAGGTTAGAATGGCTCTCCACCACCTTAAAAACGGCAAGGCCCTGGGCGAGGATGGAATTACAGCGGAGCTTCTAAAAGCGGGTGGAACACCGGTACTTGAAGTCCTTCAGACGCTCTTCAATTCCGTCCTCCATGGTGGCACTACTCCGGAGGCGTGGATCAGAAGTGCGGTGGTTTTGTTCTTTAAGAAAGGCGACAACGCTCTCTTGAAGAACTACAGACCGATTACCCTTCTGAGCCGCGTCTACATGCTATTTTCGAGAGTCATTACGAATCGTCTCGCACGCAGACTCGACGACTTCCAGCCTCCCGAACAAGCCGGTTTCCGAAAAGGCTTCAGTAGCATAGACCACATACATACCCTGCGACAGATTGTACAGAAGACTGAAGAGTACAATCTGCCACTTTGCCTGGCATATGTGGACTATGAGAAAGCCTTTGATTCCGTCGAAATTTGGGCGGTGCTACAGTCCCTTCAGCAGTACCAAGTTGACTGTCGGTATATCGAAGTGCTGAAATGTTTGTACAGTAGGGCTAGGATGGCTATCCGAGTACAGAACCAGAGTTCGAAACCTATCCAACTGCAGAGAGGTGTAAGACAGGGTGATGTTATATCCCCGAAACTCTTCACCACTGCGTTGGAAGACGTTTTCAAGCTACTAGACTGAAAAGGATACGGTATTAACATCAATGGCGAGTACATCACTCACCTTCGATTTGCCGACGATATAGTCCTTATGGCAGAATCGCTGGAGGACCTTAGCACTATGCTCAATGACCTCAATGGTGTCTCCCAACGGATAGGACATAAAAGTAATTCTATGAAATTCTTCGTGCTCGGCTACCATACAAAACCACGAGTCTCAAAATTCAACGTTAAACGGGCACCATAGAGTGGACTATTTCAACAATCTGAACAAACAACAACAAAGTCTTTTTTTAAGTGAATAACATTTTGACACGCTATAAAATATTTTAACTTACTTCAAAAAGGAGTAGGTAATCGATTCAACTATTTCTATGTGTGTTTTACTTTTTTCTAGTTGAACTAATTTTGAAGATTCTTTTTTATTTTAAATCGATTGCTATTCATGTGGTCCCATAAAAATTTGATCCATATTTGACCAGTAGTTTTTGAGTTATCCAATTGACTTCGACTACATTGATTATATATGTTCTTATTAATTTATATTGAAGACGTTTCTACAAATTTTACTTCTTGTTAGGTACTATTATTACAAATTTGCAAATATCACTGTTATTTTTTTGTATTAGCAACCTTAGTACCATAGTTGTTCTTACCGGTTCCAAATAAACCGAAAACGCTTGATGAACATTAATGAACACACGATAATCTGGGTATTGTTGTACATTTGGATATTAGTCACGATTTAATCTGCTTGCAGAATACATTTTTGCTCAATTTTTAACAGCGTCACTACCTGTTCCACTCTTGCTTACCTTTGGTTTTATCCTAGATTTTTGAGTAACCTAATTTTATTTTTTTCTTAATATTTCAGATATTTTCTTTTTATTTGAAACTAAGATAAACAACTATAATACTTAGGTTGCTAATGCAAAAAAAATATTTTGTACAGTGTCATATTCTAAAGTACCTATTTAAAACAGTTGTAGTAACTTAAAAAAGAGTCAGTTTTTTTATTTTTCCTGGGCAGTCATCAATTATTTCACTCCCTGGTTAATTCAACATTAAACGGGCGCTTAACGTTGAATTTTGGGACACGTGTCATGTTACACGTGTTGTACACGATCAAATAAATGGCTTTTTAATTGTTTCATATTTTCAACATTTTCCAACAGAGCAAATTGGTGCGCGATTGAAGCGCAATAAATGACGTTAACTAAGTGATAAGTAATCAATAGTAATTAAGGGAAGTTTTATAATCAAAACAGGCAAAAGGTAAATAATAACTAAATTAAATTAATTGACAATGATACTACATAATATTATAAACAACGGAAAACATAATCAATTGATAGTTCAGTCCATTGCCAAACATAGGCCTTTACAAGAAATAGGTTGATGAGCGTATAAGAGGTGTACTTATACTAATAACACTTCTGTCCATCACCGGTTTGTGGAATTCAGTTTTAGCTATTTTGGGATAGACTTTAAATCATAATTTACTGCAGTATATACACCTAACGAAAATGTAAAGAACAACTTCTTTATCAGTCCGTTAAAGGCCACTACTGGACCTTTCGCATATTTAACTATACCGCCCAATGGTGAGATGGTTATTACCACAATTTTATACAACCATACCCACTGGACACTTCACTGCTGGCCGTATGAGGACGCTCAAGGTCGCTCAGCGAGCTATGGAGAGGGCTCTGCTCAGAGTTTCTCTGCGTGATAGGCTCAGAAATGAGGATATCCGCAGTAAAACCAGAGTGACCAACATAGCCCAACGGATTGGTAAGCTGAAGTGGCAATGGGCCGGCCATATAGCTCGAAGAACCGATAACCGATGGGGAAGAAAGGTTCTCGAGTGGCAGCCTCGTACCGGTAGGCGTAGTGTAGGGCGACCCCCTACTTAATGGAGTGACGACCCGGTAAGACATGCGAAGTCGATGGATGCAAGTGGCTCAGGACTGTGCTTTGTGGCGTTACTTGGGGGAGGCCTATGTTCAGCAGTGGACTTGTGAACGGCTGTAATGATGATGATGATGACCCACTGGACAAAATAATGGATTCTATGACATAGCTACCCTTTTACCTGCAGCACATACCTACATAGTAATATATTTTATAACTTACTCAGTGAATAGTTCAATTAAAATAACAAATGAATAGAACCTATCAGTTTAAAATCAGTTCCTTCTTTCCATCCTTATTGCTTTAGTGTAGATTCAATTAAATACCATGTCATACTAGAATAACAAACTCTCGAATAATTATAATATTTTACTCAAAACGCCTAAGAGTACTTAAAGTGTTAAATGAGAAAAGAGTGTGCTGTGTAGTTCGATTATATTTCATGTTAGTAATATATTAAAAAGTACTTTAGTAACAACTTTAGATCTGTCGCTTTTCATAAAAAAATATGTTTGGCTTTAAATTACCTATTTTTGATACACAATAAATTCAATAGGGTTGACAAGTTCCTTGTCGATAATACTTATCAATGTTTTTTTTTTCTACATATATCTGTTTACAACAATGAAAATTACTGACAACAGATAATTATCAAATATTTTTTTAATTTACATATTTTCACCTGACTCTATACTCAAACTGTGGCTAAAAAGCATAAAACTTCTGAATTGGTGTCCGACGCAAATTGATTATGACGTCAATGATTTGGGGTATGGTATTGTTTATAATTTAAAGTTTGTTAAATTCTAATCGTAACTGTAGATATTGTTGAAACAGGTATAATGTTTTGGCAGCTTATTGATTATTGTTATTACGAGAACTAAATGAATAATTAATTATAAATTACTAAATATTATATTCATCCTACTGCATTTGGATAAAACTAAAAGTAATTAATAAACATAATAAACAAATTAAAGGCAAATAGAGTTTTACAAAATTGTAGAGTATTAGCTTAACTTAAGTAAAAAAGTACTTGTTAAGTCGCCGCCGTCTGTTGGTGGTGTGCCCAGAAGACTGGCTGAGTTGCCTCGCTGTATTGCGAGACTAATCCGCTGACCAAAATATCTTCTAGCTTTTGGGTCACCAAAGATATTGACAAGGCTTGATAAGATATCCCTGCACAAACGTCTTGCTTCAGGACCCCACGGCCCCAGGGTTTCTACATCAAACGGCACGAACATGTAATTATTTAAAATTGTAATTTTTTATATTGTATACTCAGTCTACCTATTTCAGCTTTTCCTACTCAATGGACCTTCTAATATCTCTCGAATGAACCAATGGTGAAACCCGTAATAAAACCCGTTCTCTAGTTGCTAAGAAAAACGTTGATAGAATATCGCAGCGTCAATTTTTGTTTTATATAGGCATAAAGCTTAGAAAGATAAGTAATTATTGATTCATTTATTTATTGTATGGAACTATATTAAAATTATACATAAATAGAGTGGAAAGCTTGGAATAAGTTTTATATTAAGTTGTTGTGTTGCATATTGTGGTAATTGTTAATAAATAAAATCTCTGAGGAAAAAAGTAAACGTAGCCCAAAAGTACAAGGAATTATAAACGCACAACTATAAAATATCAGGGCAGAATACAAAAATAGCTGTTAAAATGTAGCGGCTGCCATTAAAATAATCTGGAATTACTGGTTAATTACATCAATTTTGGCGGTATAGCGATTTACTCTTGCATAAACAGTTACTCCTGGTTAAGATTTGGTAAAACCAATAGTACTCTAGAATTAAAGTAGTTAGTGATTTTATTCTCAGGTTAAGACAAAAATGTTTGTTTGATATCGAAGTTCTAATTGTAAGTTGTAATTCGAATTTCCAGGTTACGAATATTGTATCAAAATAAAAGGTAAAGAGGTGGCCTTTATACTCGACACTACTGGTTATCTCTCATTGTCTGAGTGTGTAAAATGGAAATTGTTTATTTTTCACAAACACAAGACAGACATAATATGAGACATGAAACATCTGACGTTTTCCAACACCACCGTGCACGTTAAAAATCAGCACTAAAAATTGCAAATGCTTTTGTGCTGTTGGAGCGAGTTCGTAACTCGATTTTCTTGCACGCTCTGAAATTTTAAAACAAACACTTATCCCCAAAGCTAACACGTCTCCGGTCTAAAATAATACAGGTTTTTTATACAGGTTATCATACAGGTTTACATAGCGGTTTTATATCCATTCCCATCCATTTATCTATGAATATACATATATGTATGTATATATAAATATATATATATATATATATATATATATATATATATATATATATTACATTGATTATTTCATAATTTTTAAATTTTCTTATTATAATTCGAAATTCACTAGACTACTACGTATTTCCGTTACTGTCTACTACCACCATTTTTCTTGGAATTAAATTTAAAAATTAAATTAGACGCCGTTAAAATGGAGCCTTCACATATCAAAACTAGTAGGCTAAGTTCTGCAGCGTATGCTGTAAAAAATTAGAAATTATACCATTGTTGAAAAATTTGGCATGTTTATTTTAGCTATTTTCATAGCATAATGTCGTATAGTATTTTGCTATGGGGACAGGCGACTAACTCTGAAGTTATATTTGATTGGCAGGAAAGGGATAAGATCAATATATGATTTAAAACTTCAAGAGAGCCTTTAAGGCAAAAATTTAAAATTATTAGTTTTTTTTTTAATTTTGGCTTCTCAATATCCTGACGAAGGTAAAGTAGTTTAAAAAAAAACTTGGCGTGCTCAGCAGAGCGGAACAACAATTAAATGCCGCAGCAGATAAACAAGCAGTTGAGCAAACCCATTCGTGTAACCACTATAATATAGCTGCAGCATGGCTCTACATTAAATAAGTGTATTTTATAAGTCTATTCCAAGCGTTGGTAGTTTTTTCTTCTATTATAACATTCAAATAAAATTATAAACGTTAGTTCGAAATTTCAAACATATAGTCAGAGAAAAATACCATTCGCTAAATATAAATAAAATACAATAAGTTTAATTAAATAAATGTTAATAATCACAACCGTTTTGTGTCATTATTTGGGGGATGTTCAGTTAAACAGTGAAGGTGCCTTTTCACACATCCATGGCTTCCACAAAGTAATGTCCCAAAACTATTGTGATTATGAAGAGTTAATTAATTAAATCGCAGTTCTGAATTTTCAAGGAAAAGGACGTAGCACTGAAACACTCGGTGTTAATTGGATATTTAGGTCAACTTTTAGTTTTTACTTTTAGACATTTGTAGAGAATAATAAAAGATCAACAAAAATAATAATCTAACTGTGAAAGTAAAAATAAATATCTTTTTGTGTAAATAGATATTAATATATAACGTAAATCAAAACAATCAGCCAAAAAAACTACTGTAAAAATCCTGGATAAAGGATAACCGTTTGATTAAATATATAACTAATATTTAGTTTGCATGTAGTGGCGTCGTAAGGAAATCCATTACCATACATCGTTCTGCAGATGTCATAAGAGACGATAGAAAGAAAATAAATTTATAACTAAATATATAACTAATATTTAGTTGGCATGTAGTGGCGTGGTAAGGAAATCCATTACCATACATCGTTCTGCAGATGTCATAAGAGACGATAGAAAGAAAATAAATATATAACTAAATGTATCACTAATATTTAGTTTGCATGGAGTGGCGTCGTAAGGAAATCCATTACCATACATCGTTCTGCAGATGTCATAAGAGACGATAGAAAGAAAATAAATATATAACTAAATATATAACTAATATTTAGTTTGCATGTAGTGGCGTCGTAAGGAAATCCATTACCATACATCGTTCTGCAGATGTCATAAGAGACGATAGAAAGAAAATAAATCAGAAGACAAACATCAGCATTTGCCTGATAAAAAACTAAAAATAATATCGATCTGCGCTTGCCTGACTTTCAAGCGTGGTAACTAAGGCAAAAAATCACAATGAGGCAATCTGTGGGGCAGGCTAAATATTTTGCAGTGAACTATTGGTGGTTATAAATTAAATTGAAAGGAAATTATAATAATATAATATAATAATTATAATAACGGAATGACCTGCCTGAAAAATTAAGACAACCTACCTGCCAACAAACATTTAAGAAAAATGTTCAGGTTCATTTTCTAAAATTGCATTATAACTGCTAAGCTCCGTCATCATTATAGTTGTAATTTCTGTACAATCGTTTCATCAGTATATTATGTATCTTTATACATCTTATATTATATTATTTTTATGTACATAAATGTATTTTAATAAATAATTATGTAGTTATATAAAATATTTATGTATTTTCTATATATATATATATATATATATATATATATATATATATATATATATATATATATATATATATATATATATATATATATATATATATATAGTACCCGGTTGACCGAGCTTTGCTCGGTATTTTTCGCTCGATTTTTTTAATTCGTGTGTTTTGGAAATTATATTTAGATACAAATTACATACTGATGAATTATAAATAATATTTTTTGATCTTAGCGACATAACAGAAAAAACTGAACTGGTTATTTGAATGAAAAATCATGAGTGCAATTATTTTTATTTAAATTTTGGTGTTTTTAAAAAATACTAAAAAAAGGGCTCGAAAAAAATATATTTTCTCAAAAAAGAAAGAAACTTGAAAAAAAAATAAAAAAGTCGGTCGGTCGGTCTGGGCTCGAACCGGGGTTTTACGATTTTGTGACCGCCCATTATACCAATAAGCTATTTATAATCATTACCAAACTGTCAAAATTTACCTTCTTATTCTAACTATATTGTAGCAGTTTTTAATTGCCTAAAAACACGGACAAAAAGACATTTTCTAAAAATAAATCTTAGCTAGATCGATTTATTATCCCCGAAACTCCCTGGACACTAAATTTTATGAAAATCGTTGGAGCCGTTTCCGAGATCCCGATTATATATATATATATACATATATACAAGAATTGCTCGTTTAATAGTATAGGATATATATATATATATTTGTGTATTTTTTTATTTAATTTCTCTGTAACCACAAGCAGGCAAGGCAGAGAATGCTTTTAGAATTAAATCTGCCTTTTGATTCTGTACTAGTGTAAAGTTCAATAAAGTTTAAACAAATAAAATAAATAAATAACAAAAGTATCACGTTGTATTGGGATCGATCAATTATCACGGATAGGTTTATATACGCAAATAAACCTGATATTGTGGTGGTAGGCCGATCTACACACAAGGCAATAATAGTGGATATCAGTGATCGTCATTAGGAAATTTTGTGAAAGCAGAGAATGATAAAAGCCGCCCCTATGTGAGAAGTGTGCAGCGCACACAGGCGCCAACGCCAAGACAATAGAAGCGCCACCATCGAAATTATTTTTGTTACACTTACACAACAAACATATTCTTTGTAGTGGAGTATCGGTAAGTAAGTACAATAGGCGCAACATATGCCTTGTAATTATTGCTTGCGCTTATTGTACAAGTCTTCTAAGATAATATTCACGTGTGCGGTTTAATTTTACGCTTTGGATTTTAGTAAATATTAGTTACGAGCTCAACGTTAAAATTAAAAGAACCGCCGTGAGTTTGTTTGAATGAATTATGAATGTAACCCGATGCGATGCACGCGATGCAAGCGGGATGGGGTCACGGCGATTCCATGAGTTTAAGGAACGAGAGTGCCAAAACAACCAATCGGTCAATTTAAAGTGTGTGCAATATTTTTTTGATTAGTGTGTGATATATTAAAAAAATATGTTATAAATCTGACTAAAACAAGATGGTCAAGCAGAATATATGCTATCAAGCCGTTGTTTACAAATTTACCAGAAATTTATGATGCCTTATATGAAATATCAAATGGTATATCATATGATCAGAAGGCAAAATATGACGCTAAAAATCTAGCAGAAAAGTGATTTTGACAAAAGTAAATTTTGTGAGCAAAATTCTGCAGTCCATCGATTAATATGCAAGTTACATTAGATGCTTTAACGGAATTAAAGAAGTTTATGATAAAAATTAGAACCGATGCAAATTTTGAGAAAATTGTAAATGGTGCCATGAAAATTCCAAAAAATTAAATGTCGAGACTGAATTTGAAACTTCCAGATCCAGACCCCTAAGACGTCAAACTTAAGAAGAGTTTTGATTATGAAAACGGAGACCATACTATAAATGATCCGAAGACCGCTTTTAAAATTAATGTATTTTTTATATATTGGATCAAGCTTTAGGACGTGTTTAATTTTTTATTGAAACTAAGTGTTGACCAAGATCAAAGTCGATTAAGAAGTAGCTGTCATCGTTTGCAGCAAAAACTTTCTGCAAATGATTCATTGGATATTAACGCCGACGATTTGTGTGAAGAAATTGTGTCGTGTCAGTCTCTTTTCAAAAAATTAAATAATGATGTGGTGAAAATTCTCATATTTATATATTTAAAAAATTTGACAGCTGTTTGCCCTAACATCACTATAGCGTTACAAATTTTGCTAACTATATATTTTGATTTAAAAAGGACCTTTCTAAATAAAAAATTACCTACGCTCAACAATAAGCGAAGAAAAATGAACGAATTTAGCAACGATATCCATAGAGGAGGCCATATTAGACCATATACAGATATACTCGAGATTGTTAAGGATTTTGCAAACAAAAAAGCGAGAAGAGTGGAAAATATATAATTTAAGTACGTTTATATTCTTTCGCATTATCAGTGCAGTTGAACCTAGAAGTTATACATCTTCATGTGAAAACTGCTTTCTTAAATGGAGCTATCTGTCTGAGACAATATATATGCAAAAGCCTTTGGGTTATGTCTGTACAAATAATAAGGTTTTAAAATTTAACAAAGCTATATATGGTCTCAAACAGGCATCTCGTGCATTGCATAAGAAAGTGGATGGTTGTATGTTAGCTAATGGTTATATTAAGTCCCAAATAGAGCCATATTTATATACAAAATTTGCTGGCAGCAGTAAAAGCATCGTGATATTACATGTCGATGATTTATTTGTATTCTCAAATGATAGAAATGAAACTAGTAATCTTAAGAATATGTTAAATAAGAATTTTGTATTAAAAGACTTAGGAATTGTAAAGGAATGTGTTACGTTTTATCGTAAATCGAAACGCAACAATGACAGATGGCCCGGGTCAATCGGGGAGTTCGAATTCAATATATAACGGTTCTAGACTTCTTCAAGACACGATAGCATAGTTTAACTTAAGATAGTAGTTCACCTTTTATATACATTTGTAATTGTCTTTCAATATAGAAATCTTGTTTCCATACTTTACTTCTTGAATTATATGCATTTAATACAATTAAAGTCAAGATTTTCATTTTGGGAATTCGACGACATCAATTTATTATATACATCACCCAAGAGCTCCTTCCGCATTCAGGAACAGGATCTTGGGCAAACAATTAGTCCTTCGATCCTCTATAAGACAACCAGCCAATTAAAATTCAAGAATTCAGAGCAATCCAGGTCTTCGGGTCTCAGGAGCAAAATTAAGAAGTCGTCGTCAACGAGCCTTCAATACTCAGCAGCGATTCCTATTTTTGCAAGCAGACTTTGTTCAAGACCGCACTCAATTCGAAGCCCGAAACCGGTTGAAGATCAATAATATCAACTGAATGAGTCCGTTCCAATATTTATTCCTTTTCCATTTTTCTATAATTCCCACTTCCTATAATTTAAACAGCTTTAAAGTGGCAGGCAACTTGATATCATTGTTACAACATTTAAATAATTGCATTTTCTTAATAATCTAATTCACTTAATAATTAAAACTGCTACATTGTTCATCCGTCCCTTACGTGATAAAAATACTATACCGCGTTGAAATAATTTCTTTCTTGTTTATTTACCTACACGCATTACCTTTGCATCGTTTAAAACGGCTGTGAGTTGTGAATAGTGACATAGTTTTATTCAAGTGGCTCCGCTTGTCCTTCGTTCGGCCGGCAAGGTCAACTTTGCATCTGTAGTAATTAGTGAGTAACGTACTTCACTGCATAACAGTTAAATCTTAAAACCCTATTAGAATTACTTTGTTTCTAGTGAATTACCTGTTCATTTTCTGAATTCTTTGTTTGTAAATTTAGTCTAGTAATCATGGCTGATGCAAAACTAAAGGAGCTAGTGAAAAAACGTGCCACCTTTAAAGCAAAGCTGACTCAATTTGTGAACGTTTTGAATGTATACAAAAGCTGTGCGAAATTAAGTGAGTTGCAGGCATCTGAATTGGAGTGTCGTTTAAGTCGAATTGATGCGATATATAGTGATTACAATGCGTTACAGGCCAACATCGAGTTACAGTCCGAACAACAGGAGGATCAGTTTGCTGAGCGCGAGCAATTCGAGACACAATATTATGGCGCCGTGTCGCTGGCGCGTACCTTGCTCGCCCCTACGCTGCAGCCACCTTCGGGACCCGGTGAAGAGTCCGTGACAAGTCAGGGTTCCACTAGTTGCAGACATGACTTTGTGCGGTTGCCCAAAATCGACCTGCCGCACTTTGATGGCGACTATCAGCGCTGGCTTGCATTTCGAGATACGTATCTTTCACTTATACACAATAACAATAGCTTGAGTGATATAAACAAATTACATTATTTGCGCGCTGCTTTAAAAGGTAGTGCAGCTTTAATTGTGCACAGTTTAGAACTTAGATCTGATAACTAAGCCATTGCATGGCAACTTCTATCAGACAGGTATGATAATCCACGACTGCTCGTAAATAACCACGTACAAGATTTTGATTTTGAGCCTTTACAAAAAGAATCTAGCGTGTGTTTAAGAAACATGATTGATGTCACCAACAAAAACTTGAGGGCCCTTGCTACTCTGGGTGAGCCCACCGACCATTGGGATACGCTTATTATTTTTATGATGTCTCGCAAGTTAGATGGTATACCGTGTCGCGAATGGGAGGAGTATCGTAATACTCTTACCGGTTCTCCAACATTACAACAATTTTTAAAATTTTTAACTAATAGAGCAGATTTACTTGAAACATTGTTTAATAATAGCAAACATAATATGCAAAAACAAAAAACACTTGAACCGCCTAAGTCTAAGAGCTTCATTACTACTACAGATCACACAAACAGTAAAAATTCAATGAATGAGATTAGCTGTCCCATGTGTAGTGATAAACATTATTTATACTTATGTCCCACTTTTAGAAGCTTAAGCGTTGATTCACGTATAAAACAAGCTACAGCTGCTCATGTATGCCTTAACTATTTGCGCCCAGGTCATTCCCAAAAAGGTTGCCGTTTATCTCATTATAGGTATTGCAATATTAAGCATAATACCTTGCTACATAAGGAACCTGACGCGGAAAATGTATCATCTTCTGCTTTTGAAAACAGTGTTGCCCTTTCCACAGACATTGTTTTAGCAAACATAAATACTAATCAAGGCAATGTCTTGCTATCCACAGCACTAGTGAAGGTGAAGGATATTCATGGGCACCTACACACGGCTCGTTTGCTTCTTGACAATGGCAGCACTGCGAACTTTATAACGCAGAGCTTGTGTGGAAAGCTGAGTCTGGTAAGACGTGCAACGAACTCTACAGTCTCAGGTATTAATAACCAGTCTTCTAGTACGTCAGAGTCATGTGATCTTACTATCCAATCGGACTGCGGTAGCTTTACGACCAACATAAATTGTTATGTTTTACCACAGATCTCTCAGTCGTTACCATCATGTTATATACATAATATTCATATACCGAAAGGAATACATTTAGCGGATCCTTCCTACAACGTTCCTTCCGCAATTGACATCCTAGTTGGAGCAGAGGTCTTCTGGGATGTTTTAGGTTCCACCCATATTAGCATAGGAAAAAACCAGCCAAAGCTACATGAATCAAAACTTGGTTGGATCATATCTGGCTGTATTCCTCAGCCTACGCAGGCAACATCTTCTATTTGTCATTTTACTCACACTCAAACAGATGACTCTCTTCTTACTCGCTTCTGGGAGCTGGATTCTGTACCTGCGAAGTATCACATGTCTTCCGAAGAGTGACTATGTGAGCAGAGCTTTGAGGAAAATACAAGAAGATGCAAAAACGGTCAATTTATTGTAAAAATACTGTTGAGAGATTCACCCAATGTGCTTGGTGACTCGTACAATATGGCAAAAAACCGTTTTTTGTGCTTGGAACGCAAACTTGAGAAGGATTTTAATTTTAAAGAACAATATTTAGAATTCATGAAAGAGTACATTGAGTTAGGTCATATGACTGAAAACAAATTAAAACCAGTGTTCACACAACCTTCTTATTTCTTACCTCATCATGGTGTCGTACGTGAGTCAAGCACAACTACGAAACTACGCGTAGTATTCGACGCTTCGGCTTCGAGCACCTCGGGTAAATCTTTCAACTCTATCCAAATGGTAGGCCCAACCGTACAAGATGATCTTATGTCCATCTTGCTTCGCTTTAGAGAGCATAAATATGTTGTTACAGCTGACATAGAGAAAATGTATCGTGCTGTCTTAGTCGAGCCTTCTCAACGCTCACTCCAGCAAATCGTCTTTAGGTTTGACCCCTGAGAACCAATTAAGACGTATACTCTTAATACAATTACATATGGGAATGCATCGGGGCCTTATTTAGCCACAAAATGCTTAACTTCACTCGCTAATCAATCCTCAGATATCAATGTTCAAAATGCTATCGAGCATAATTTTTACGTTGATGATTTTTTGTACAGTGGCTCATCTGTAGAATCCGTAATAAAGACTTGCAGAGGTGTCATTAAAACCTTAGAATCTGCGAAGTTTAATCTACGTAAATGGCAGTCAAATTTCTTCCTTAAACTCCCTTGAAATACCTCGTTGTATATGCCATATTACAACCCCTACTAAAATGGAAGTCCACGTATTCACAGATGCTTCAGAGAGCGCATATGGAGCGTGTGTCTACATCAGATCAATCGGACAAGATGGATCTGTGTGCGTTCGCCTTTTGACATCTAAAAATAAGGTGGCTCCTCTCAAACCAACCACAGTACCACGTTTGGAGCTTTGTGGTGCTTTGTTAGGTACGAGACTCTTTAGAAAGGTACTGGAGTCACTTACTATACCTATACATTGTTGCTATTTCTGGTCAGATTCGACAATAGTCCTGGGATGGCTATCGACTTCTCCGAGTCGACTAAAGCATTTTGTTCGGAACAGGATATGTGAGATATAAGATAGTACAACTGGCTATAAATGGAACTACGTACCGTCCAATGATAATCCAGCGGACCTAGTTTCGCGCGGGATGAAGGCTGATGTCCTCAGGATTTCCTCTTTGTGGTGGTCCGGGCCCGATTTTCTACAATATGACCCAATCAAGTTTCCAAAACTTCCCTCCATTCAAACAAATCAACTTCCAGAAATAATATCCTTACATACAGACATAAATACGCAAACAGACAATGTCATTTCAAACATAATCAATAAATCATCCAATTTCACAAAATTAATTAGAATAATAGCTTATATACAAAGGTTCATTAACAATTGTAGAAGAAGTAATATTCATAACACCAATTATTTTTCATGTTCAGAATAAAAATTTTCGAAATCAATACTAATACGTATAGCTCAAATGGAAATGTTTCCTAAAGAATATGCTATTCTGAAGTCGGGTAATTCCCTACCAAAGAAAAATAGACTATTATCCCTCTCACCTTTCATGGATAATAGCGGTGTTATACGTGTGGGAGGTCGTCTTAGCAATTCGAACTACACTTATGATATGTATTAAGCACCCTATTATAATATGTAGCAAGCATCATTTAACCAAAACCATATTTGAAATGAAACACAAATGCTTAATGCACGCAGGTCCTCAAATGCTGTTAGCGGACATCAGGCAAACTTACTGGCCTTTAGGCGGTAGAAATCGAATCGAAGTAGAATGGTTGTATACGTTGTAATAGATTTAAAGCAACTTTCGTGCAGCCTGCTATGGGTGACTTACCTACCGATAGGACTCACTTAGAATTCCCATTTTTGAGCACCGGAGTAGATTATTGCGGGCCTGTGCTGATAGTCAATCGTAAGGGTAGAGGCAGTACCTTAATAAAATCTTACACTTGTATTTTTGTTTGTTTAGCAGTGAAGGCTGTCCACTTAGAACTCGTCACGGATCTCACGAAGGAGGCATATCTTGCAGCCTTAAGTCGGTTTGTGGCTCGACGAGGAAAGCCGCAGCGCATTTATTCAGATAACGGTACCAACTTCGTAGGTGCCTGCAATGAACTCTCTTCCTTTCTTAGGCACACGTCAGATCACATAAATTCAGACAACGCAGAACAAGGTATAGAATTTAAATTTATCCCAGCCTATTTTCCTCATTTTGGTGGATTGTGGGAAGCTGCCGTAAAGTCCGTAAAACATCATCTGAGACGCATTATGAGCCTCACTCACTTCACATTTGAAGAGCTTTCAACTTGTCTGACTCAGATTGAAGCTGTCCTAAATTCCAGACCTCTTACACCCTTATCATTCGATCCCACTGATCTAAGATATTTAACTCCTTCCCATTTTCTTATTGGACGGACAACTACCTCAGTTCCGTATCCACAAATCGAAGACAGGCATATCCACTCACTATCTAGATTTGCGCGAGTGGAGAAGCTAAAACAAATTTTTGGAAGCGTTTTTTTAATGATTATATACATCTCCTACAGCAAAAGAAGAAATGGCGCATCTCTTGCGGGGATCTGACTATAGGACAAATGGTTTTGGTGAAGGAAAACAATCTTCCTCCACTGTTATGGCTTCTGGGGCGCGTCACTAAACTCATTCCGGGAAAAGATGGTGTTGCCAGTGTAGCTGAAGTCAAGACCAAGAAAGGGCATCTTCTTCGGGCCTATAATCGCCTCGTCACATTACCAAATGAAGCGGACTAGACCACTTCAACGCCGGGGAGCATGTTGCGTTTTATCGTAAATCGAAATGCAACAATGACAGATGGCCCAGGTCAATCGGGGAGTTCGAATTCAATATATAACGGTTCTAGACTTCTTCAAGACACGATAGCATAGTTTAACTTAAGATAGTAGTTCACCTTTTATATACATTTGTAATTGTCTTTCAATATAGAAATCTTGTTTTCATCCTTTACTTCTTGAATTATATGCATTTAATACAATTAAAGTCAAGATTTTCATTTTGGGAATTCGACGACATCAATTTATTATATACATCACCCAAGAGCTCCTGCCGCATCCAGGAACAGGATCTTGGGCAAACAGAATGTCTTGACATGTCAGTTGTATTTGATAAACAAAAAGGTACTGTGACTTTAAGTCAAGAGAAATATATTGATAAATTGTTGTCTAAGTTCAATATGGTTGATTGTAACACTGTGAATACTCCAATGGAGGTCAACTTAAAATGTAAGAAGGAAAATGATTGTAGTAATAAAAATCCCTATCAGCAGCTTATCGGGAGCCTAATGTATTTAGTTGTGCTCACACAACCCGATATAGCTCATGCAGTGTCATATTTAAGTCAATTCAATAATTGTCTTAAATATGACACTGCTTAAATATTGAACAAAAATGGGTTTATGCCAAAAGAATTTTAAGATATTTGAAAGGGACAAAAGATTTAGGTTTTAAATATAGTAAGGGCAAATATGTAAACATTGAAGGTTATGTTGATACAGACTGGTGCAGTGATGTTAATGATAGGAAATCATATTCAGGATTTTGTTATACTTTGTCTGGGTCTGTTATATCTTGAAGTTGTAGTAAGCAAAAATGTATTACACTTTCTAGTACCGAATATTTTCTACAGTGGTAGAGCCACGCGGCAGCTTTGCTGTTGCACGTATGGGCCGGCTCAAACCGGGGTGGTACCACGACCTCACAGAATACCGGCGTGAAGTGGAAGCTCTGCTTCCGCGTTTCGTCTGGTGAGTGCAGGTGGCCGGAGGCCCAAATCCCCTCCCCCTCCCCCCATCAACATAGTAGCGGAATTAAATAATGATAGACTACCCAAGGAGGGTACCAGCACCCCTGTAAAATCCCTCGCTGAGCATCCACGACCATGTTTCTCCACTTATGAGCGTGGGTGCTCAGGCGGCCCCGCGTATTCTGGGGGGGGGGGGGGGCAAATTACGCTCAAGACTACAACTGCTCGGGGCAAACGGAGCAACAAGACCAAGGCGACCCCTGCCACGCCGTCCACTACCATCTCGAGACGGCGAGGCCGGCTCTGCTCTTTCTGACCGATACGCAGGTGTCCTCTCCGGCTGATGTCTCGTATCTCTCCTATGCGGGGTACAAACTGGAACATTCCTTTGTGTCTCGGGCTGGAGTTTGCTTTTACGTCAGAGAGGACATCTGTTCTCGACGCCGGCAGACTTGAAGGTTCGGACCTGTCCATCCTTTGGCTACGCGTAGACAGCGACGACCATCCGCGCGTCTACGGGTGCCTCTATAGGTCCCATAGCGGTAATGCCGAAACAGACCGACTCTTTGACCACGTCCAAATGGCTGCAGATTCGTTGCTACAGCAGATCCCCTCCGCAGAGATCGTGATCCTCGGCGACTTTAACGCCCATCACGCCGAATGGCTTGGTTCACGTTTAACCGATCATGCGGGGAGATCTGTTCATTATTTTGCCTTGGCATATGGTCTGACACAACAAGTTACTTCGCCTACGTGGATTCCAGATGTGGAGGATCATGCACCTTCCCTGCTGGACCTTCTGCTGACCTCTTACCCGGACGGATATCAGATTTCCGTCGACGCCCCTTTAGGCTCCTTGGACAATTGTCTGGTCAGGAGTGTTGTGCCACTCACGATGAAATCGCGGTTGCATTCTGCAGGCTGCCGCCGTGTTTGGCACTATAGGTCCGCCGATTGGGATGGGATGCGGTCTTTCTTTGCATCCTACCCTTGGGGGCGGGTTTGCTTCTCGCCGGATGATCCCAAAGTTGTTGCGGATTCTGTTACTGATGTGGTACTTCAGGGTATGGAACTTTTTATTCCTTCCTCTGTGGTGCCCATTGGAGGCAAATCTCAGCCAGGTTTGGTCGCTCCTGTAAAATAGCATCATGCTATAAGCAGGAGTGCTACCAAGCCTGGGCTGATGCATCAGCGTCCCGGGATGTAAACACCAGCGCTCTAAAAAAGAAGTATAATTCCGCCTCTAGGTCCTTCAAAAGAGTCATTGCCAAGGCAAAGTCAGAGCACATAGGCAGAATTGGCGAGAAACTAGTTCGCCTTCCTTCTGGAACCCATGCATTCTGGTCTCTCGCCAAGGCTGTCAGGTGAATATCTGTCAGCCATCTCTTCCATCTCTGCACAGGGAGGATGACTCACTGGCCCATACCGCAAAGGAGAAAGCCAATCGTCTAGGCTCTTTCTTTGCGTCTAACTCGACTCTCGATGACGGGGGGAGTACCGACCATCGCCGACCATCCCGCGATGTGAGTGCTCCATGCCGGAAGTGCACTTCACACAGCGCTCGGTTCGCAAAGCACTCCTCTCCCTGGACATCCACAAGTCGAGTAGGCCTGACGGAATCCCCCCAATTGTGCTGAGGACGTGTGCTTCAGAGTTGGCACCGGTTTTAACGCGTCTATTCCGGTACTCCTACTTCCTAGGCGTAGTCTCAAAGTCATGGAAGATGGCTTACGTCCACCCGATCCCTAAAAAAGGCGACCGCTCTAACCCGTCCAACTACCGGCCAATCGCCATCACCTCCTTGTTCTCCAAAACAATGGAGTCCATTGTAAACTGCCAGCTCATGAGGTACGTTGAGGATCACCAGCTGATTAGTGACCGCCAATACGGTTTTCGCCGTGGTCGATCAGCTGGTAATCTTCTGGTCTACCTAACTCACAGATGGGTGGAGGCAGTAGAGTTCAAGGGGGAGGCATTGGCCGTTAGTTTGGACATTGCGAAGGCCTTCGATCGGGTTTGGCACAAAGCGCTTCTTTCGAAGCTCCTTTCCTACGGGCTTCCCGAGAAATTGTGCGATTGGATCACCAGCTTTCTTGCAGATCGGAGCATCAAGGTCGTTGTAGACGGTGCAAGCTCCGATTGCAAGCCTATTAATGCTGGTGTTCCACAGGGCTGCGTGCTATCGCCAACGCTGTTTCTTCTGCATATCAATGATATGTTGCATATCCGTAACATTCATTGCTATGCAGATGACAGCACTGGTGATGCTCTTTACACCGGCCGAGCCAATATTTCTCGGGAAAACGTCTCCGAGTGCCGGGACAAACTTGTGTCTGAAGTCGAGTCTTTGCTGAACCGAGTCTCGGATTGGGGCCGAATAAATCTAGTCCAGTTTAACCCACAGAAGTCACAATTTTGCGCGTTAACCGCTAAAAAGAACCCCTTTGTCGCATTCCCTCAGTTTCAAGGCACTCCTCTCGTTGCCTCAGCCAGTATCGGAATCCTCGGCGTCGACATATCGAGTGACGTGCAGTTTCGTGGTCACTTGGAAGGGAAGGCCTAATTGGCCTCTAAAAAGCTTGGCGTGCTCAGCAGAGCGGGGCAGTATTTCATGCCGGCACACCGCCTGCAACTGTACAACGCGCAGGTTCGGCCGCACATGGAATACTGTTCCCATCTCTGGGCTGAGGCTCCCCAGTACCAGCTCCTTCCACTTGACCGCATCCAGCGCAGAGCGGCTCGAATCGTCGACGACCGAGTGCTTTCCGATCGGCTCGATTCACTGGCGCTGCGAAGAGCTGTTGCATCTCTTTGCGTATTTTATCGCATCTATCACGGGGAGTGCTCTGAGGAATTGTTTGGATTAATCCCATCCGCCAAATTTCGTGAACGCACTACACGGCAAACGTCCCGATACCATCCACACCATCTGAATGCTTGGCGGTCCACCACTGTACGTTTCACAAGGAGTTTTCTTCCACGTACAACCTCTCTGTGGAATAGTTTACCACCGGCGATTTTTTCGGACCGATACGACCTTCAAGAAAAGAGCTTACTCCTTTCTAAAGGGCCGGCAACTCACCTGCAATTCTCCTGGTGTTGCGGTTGATCATGGGCGGCGGTAGTCACTTAACATCAGGTGAGCCGCATGCTCGTTTGCCCCTTCTTCTATAAAAAAAAATTCTGGATATGTATCCATATCAGAAGCCTGCAAAGAGGCAGTTTATTTGAGAAATTTACAATTTGAACTTACTAAAAGGATGTATATAATCATTTTATATAATGATAAAATGAGCGCACAGAAATTGTTGTTAAACCCTGTATTCCATAACAAAACGAAGCATATTGATGTCAGATATCACTATTGTAGAGAATTAATTAATGAAAACATTATAAGTGTTAATTATCTATGTACATCAAATATGCCTGCAGATTTGTTTACAAAAAGTCTAGCTGCTGTAAAACATTCTTTTGCAAGTCGCATTACGAACGTGGTTGCTGTAATACAAGCGTTGAACCAACCACAGTATTTATACTCACCGGAGTTGGTAAGCCGTATAGTGGAGAAACTTGGAACTATGATTAAATTTAAATGGTTCGAATATCGAGCTCAGCATCCTTTGGAGCCAGAGTTACAGAAGATGGCAAAATTTTTGAAATCATTGAGTGAACAGTTTGGAACGTCCTTAAGCAATGAAAATGTGCCTGAAAAACGGAAACGTCCTGAATTCAGGAAGCAAACTGTACACACTGCAAAGGGGTGTGTACGCAACCGTGCTAAGAGCGAGCTTTATGAATGCGGAAATAATAAAGGGCACAACCGACAAGTGGTTATGATAACCCAGGATAAGCGTGTAAGTCGGGTAACACATAAGTGTGTTATATGCAACAAGGAACACTCTATAGTGAGTTGTTACAAATTTAAGAATATGAGTAATCGCGAAAAATGGGAAGCGGTTAAAAAGGCGAAAGTATGTTTCCAATGTTTGTCACCTAACCACAGGAGGTTAGAGTGCAGAGCGAAAAAATTTGGTGTAGAGGGATGTAGAATGGCACATCATCGAATGCTACATCGATACCCCAATAAAAATACCTCGCCGCAAGGGGACGAGGGGGGTAAAGAGGCTCAAATTACAACTGTTAGTACAGTGAATGCACTGGCATGTGCATATTTAAAAATTATACCGGTCGAGTTGTATGGACCTAAAGGAAAGGTCAAGACCACAGCTCTTCTGGATGAAGAATCAACCATGACACTCATAGAGGAGTGGATGGCTCAGAAGTTAGCACCTCACGGACGCAAAGAAGAATTACGTATTGAAGCCATAGGAGGAAAGCGAATTAACGACGACAGTTCGGATCGCTTGAATGTTAAAATAAAATGCATTTTCTCGAAAGACTTAGAAGAGATAAGTGTACAAACAATTAAGTCACTTAACCTTTCTCCGCAGTCAGTAAGCCGAGAATTATTGCAACGGTGTTCTCATTTGACACCGATTAAGGACGAGTTGATTTATGAGAGGTCCAGACCTACCATATTAATTGGCCAGGACAATTGGCATCTCATAGTCACTCGTGAATTAATTTCAGGAGGTAAGAACCTACCTGTAGCATCGCTCACCAAACTTGGATGGGTTTTACATGGTCACATATCGGGTGGCATCAAACCAATCAAGATTGTTAACCACATTTCCACCAAGAAGGAGGAGGACATGGATAAGTTAATCAAGGATTATTTTAGTTTGGAATCTCTGGGAGTGTCTGCGAGAAAGCCCGCGAACGACCCAGAAGAACGAGCTTTAAAAATTTTGAACAAAACGGTACGTCGTATACCTAATAATAGGTACGAAACTGCTTTGTTATGTCGCACAGATAATGAGTGCATGCCGTAGAATAGAGCGCAGGTTGAAAGTCGCCTGTTTAATATCGAAAAGAAGCTCGATAGAAATAGCGAGTTGAAAAAGGAATATGAGAAGCAAATTGAAAATCTCATCGTTAACGGTTACGCAGAGAAAGCGAACCATATTTCCATTTCCCCACCCACGTGGTATCTTCCTCACTTCGCAGTGACTCATCCACAAAAAAGGAAAATAAGCCGCCGCAAAGACGGGCGGACGTTGTCTCAATGATGCATTGTTAACCGGACCGGACTTATTGAAGTCGTTATTTGGCGTTCTGCTACGATTCAGAGAAGGAAGCGTGGCAGTGATGGCAGACATTAAAGAAATGTTCCTGCAAGTGAAAATCCGGGAAGAAGACAGGGACAGCCTTCGATTCTTATGGCGGCACAATCGTGACGCGCCACCGGAAGAGTATAGAATGACGTCACTCATATTTGGAGCGGCATCATCACCATGCATCGCTATATATGTGAAGAATAGAAATGCGCATGATAACGCACATATCTATCCAGAAGCAGCTTCCGCGACGGAAAGCAATTTTTATATGGATGACTATCTACAGGCATTTCCTGACGTGACGACGGCCAAAAGGATAGTAAACGATACGTATGAATTACATAAACGTGCTTCTTTCCAACTGAGGGGATGGGCTAGCAACCGACCCGAGGTTTTATGTAAAATGGAGAATAAATATAAGAGCGACAGTGCTTCACTGGGAGATAAGGAGCACACAGAACTCACTTTATGTTTGATCTGGAATATCAAACGAGATATAATAAGTTTCTCCATAAGTCTTCGTAACACACCGGAAGAGGTGGTGGAAGGTTTACGACCGCCTACGAACAGGGAGATAACTAGCGCTGTGATGTTAGTCTTCGATCCTTTAGAACTCGCATCACCCATAACGATTCAAGGGAAGTCGCTAATCCAGCAAGTATGGAGGACAGGCATCTCTTGGGATGAAGAAGTTTCACACGAATTACACGTGTTATTTTGTAAATGGATATCGGAAGTGAAGAAATTAGGTAATTTAGAAATACCTAGACCTGTTGCTGAAGGCGTCGGCAAGGGAGAGTTACACACTTTCACGGATGCTAGTGAAAAAGCATACGCCGCCGTGGTATATTACGTCACCACGGATGAGCTAGGAGAAAGGCGGATTACGCTGATCGCCGCAAAGGCAAGAGTAGCGCCGCTGAAACCAATTTCGATTCCAAGGCTTGAATTACAAGCAGCTCTTATGGGCAGCCGACTGGCTGCATCAGTTAGTGAAGGGAGCAAGTACGAGATATCCAAGCGAATATTTTGGACGGACTCACGTACAGTGTTAGCGTGGATTAAGTCAGATCCTCGCGCTTTTAAACCATTCGTTTCTCATCGATTGGCTGAGATCGAAGATCACAGTAAACCATGTGAATGGCGATGGGTTCCGACGTCACAAAACGTGGCAGACGAGGCCACTAGAAGTTTTTCTTGCACCTTCGATGTAAGTCATCGCTGGTTTCAAGGACCTGAATTCCTCAGGACAAGTCCCGATTTATGGCGCAAACAAGTGGACACCATAAATAGCTTAGATACGGGTGAAGAAAAATTGTCGAAAGGCGTAAACGCGCTAAGAAAGCAAGAACCGTTAATTCTACCCGACTACGGACGATTTAGCAGCTTTAAGAAATTCCTTGGGGCAACTACACGCACCTTAAAAGCGGTAGAAAAATTCAAGAGTTTAAGAAAGTCGGTTAAAGGATCCGACAACACAGCCGAAAAGTCGATTATGTGTTCTAACAAAATTTTAGCAAATTCGGTTAAAGGACCCGACGGCGCGTTGGACATAACGCTCTTAAAAAGAGCTGAATTATTAATTTGGAAGTTCGTTCAAGACGAGTGTTTCCATTCGGAAATAAAATGCTTGAAAGCAGGCAAAAGCATTGAAAGAAGTTCACGCTTAAGTAAATTATCTATGGAAATAGGAGAAGATAACTTACTCCGTTTAAATGGGCGTTTACCTTTCAAGTCTAATTTGACTGAGGAAAGTAGAAAACCTGTCGTATTAGACGGTTAACATGAAATAGTTAAAATATATGTGTGTATGTGTATTTGAAGAAAAGGAAGAGGTTGACGCCCTTGTGTGTTACTCCGTTGCGGGGTTCACATACGTTGTTCCCGAACCCAACGTAGGTGTCATAGGAGGTTAGGAAATCCGCTGCTGAACCAGCTGGAACAAACGATCTCCCTCTGTCCCGACTCCGGTTCCTTTTAGTGGTCCTTCGAGGATTTAAGGAACCAGCTGTGAACCTGTACCTTTTCACTAGTGTATCGAATAAGCTACACCTAAATAAAAATTGTTTGCACACTTTTAAGATGGCTAAGGAATACCACAAGTTTAATGTCTAAATATTTAGTTAACTAGAATTTCGTCTAAATATTTAGTTACATTAAAAAACTCATCACTTATTTTTCCGTATTATTTTATTAGATTGGAATTTTTTCTTCACATTTACAAGGTGTAATCAAAAAGTAAGGTGACTTTTTATTTTCATCAAGATATATATATATATATATATATATATATATATATATATTCTTCAATATTTTCTTTGTCCCCCCCCCCCAAAGTAACCACACACAATACACTTGTGCCAACGCTTTTTCCAATCCTCAAAGCGCTTCTGATAAGCATTTTTTGTATAGCCTTCAGCTCATCCAGCGATGCGGACTTTATGTCCTCAATCGTTGCAAAACGCAGTTCTTTCGTGGATTTCTTAAATTTCGGGAAGAAGAAAAAGTAAAAGGGGTCTAAATCCGGTGAATACGGTGACTGTGACATGATAACGGTGTTATTCTTGGCCAAAAAATCACAAACGAGTAATGACGAGTGAGTTGGCGTATTCATTATCATCATCAGAGGGCGGATTATCGTGGTGCAATAACCATGACCGATTTTTCACACTTCCGGGTGTTTTTCGTATTACTTCACGCAAACGGCGCTTGACGTCAAGGTAATACTCCTTATTAACTGTAGGACCTTTTAGTAAGAACCCTTGATCCACTACGCCATGATAATAAAAAAAAATGAGCAATGCCTTGACACTTGACCGAACTTGTCGTGCTTTTTTCGGTCTTGACCCATCTGACTGCTTTAACTAGGGCCATTAAGCCCTTAGTTTCAACTTCATAACCGTATACCCATGTTTCTTCACCTATTATGACCCTTTTGAGTAAATTTTGGTCATCGTTGACGTCATTCAACAGCTCTTCAGCGATGCTCATTCGACGGTTCTTTTAGTCAAAGTTTAGCTTTTTGGGAACAAACTTCAGTGACACACGTCTCATGCTCAAAATACACGAGTACGTTAAAATTGCTTAGCACGAACCAAATGAAATGCCGATACCATCAGCAATTTTTATCTTATGGTAATGCGATGATTCCCCGACACTATTTCCTTCACTTCTTCAACGTTCTCATGAGTTGATGACGTGCTCGGGCACCAGAGCGGGGTTCATCATCGGTGTCTTGTCGGCCTTCTTGGAAGAGTTCATACCACATGTAAACATTTCTTGTAACTTAAAGTAGACTAACAGTATGCTACTTTCAACATTTCAAGAGTTTCAAAGCTAAAGTAAAGTAAAGCACTTGATTCCATTTTTTATACAAGATTTATGGCAAACTCTTTTATCCATATTTTTTGACAGTAGAAAATTGCCGATCACGTAAAACACTTCTGATCTTAATGCCTCTCACAAACAGGCAAAATACTATACACTTGAAACTTTTCACAGATGTTCAAGCCAAGTGTACCAATATAACAAACGAAATCGAAGGTTGAACGGACCTAGCCCGTGAAATTGAAAAGTCACCTTCCTTTTCCATCACATCTCGTATATGGCACCACACCTGAAATATAACAAATTAAAAAAAGGAATAATTAAAATCAAGTAAGTCATTTTTGAGTGATAATGTGCAACCAAGCTTACCAGAAGTGGTTAAAAGGAATATTAGTAATGTTAATTAATAAGATTACTAACATTTCATTTTAAAAAAAAACAGACATCGAATGCTAAACTTTGTTAAAAATTACGTTTTAATTTATAGCATTCGAATTTTATTGTACAGTTATGCAGTTTAGTAAAAATGATCCATTAGAAATTTATTCCTTATGGTGGAAACTTAAAAAATTGTTAGTAAAATTTTTATTGCTCTGTTTAAAAATTTTATGCTGCTGTAATGTAGACTGTGGGCTCGTTTGTCTCTCATTCTATACAATTATGTAGTAATATTTTAATAAACACACTTTATAATCATTACCGTAACTTAAAAAATTAGTTTGAATTGATGAAAAGGGCAACACAACTAAACAGCTGAACCTAATGGTCGGAATAGAATGATTCATAATAAACACAAGACCCTGTTGTAACTCTTCCAAGTAAATTTATTCTCAAGCTGCTAATTTTTTCTTGAAGCTAAGGCCAGACTTATAGCACGATCATTTTGGCCGTTGTACCTTGAATAATTTAAAAGGCGGCTACATTTTCTCCGCAAACGTTTTCGAAGTAAAAATATTCCCCTAATTTTCCGAAGGTTCGTTTGAAAGGGAACATTATAAGAACTCTTATTATTCAAATGATATTATATATTGATATTAATGTAAAATAATCATTCGATCATTCTTTTGGTATTTACTGGAGTATGTCTGGGTAAGCAATCATTTTCCCTTATTCTGGCACCATAGTTCGCTTAATACATCTCGCAACTCTAGATGGAAATTTAACGACCTGGAAAGACATGTACGAAGTCGATGAATAACGATGACCCTGTATTAGGGATTTCCTTGGATTCAGCGGATTTGGGAATTGATGTTAAGGGCAACCTCGAGTAATGATGATGATGTTTTAGTGGAAGGCAACTTCCGTCACATGATTATTTTATTTGTACTTAATTTTATTATTTAACTTTATACAGTTCTAATAGAATTTAATTAATACATGGTTTTCATAAGCATGTCAAATATTTTCAAAACTCACAAACTCTTTTGATTTGCACTAATTTAAGAGAAATAAAGCTTTTTACATTCTTTTCTTATTTCATGTAACAATTAATGGACCAGAATAGTTCTCGTGTTGAATATTATTTAATTGAAAGCTTTTAAAGAAGTCGTGGCTGCCTACGAAGAAGCGATTTCCGACCTGTCAGATCAAGACTGTTTTCAGAGTTAGTTTAGGAGAATAGAACTTTGTATAGAGTGTGATGGAGAATATTTTGAAAATTAGGGGGTCATTGTAGAAGCGTGCTCGTCGCGCCAGCCCTTTTCAGGGCTGCAATTCTACACAGCTGCACACACACCACGAGGGTTAGGGCGTACCCCCAAGGCGACGCACACCAGCTCATCCCCGTTGGTGTGAAATGCAGCGCGCAAAGCGGCGATGGGGACCGCCACCCGTCACGCACAGCCCGACACGGCGGAAGGTGGAGGACGGAGTGCAGAGTTGGCACGTGGAATGTTAAAGGGGGCATGAGAGATAAGACGAATGAGTTAATCGAAATAATGAAAGAAAGAGAATTAGATATCGTGTGTATGTCGTTGACCAAACGGAAAGGCAGTGGTACTGAAGAGCCGGGACGTTGGCTATACGTTCCGGAGTCCCGGAAAGCGAGAACGCCTGCCAGGGAGTGAGAGTGCTGTTGTCGTCCCGGTTGGTCGATCTTATGACTGAATACAAGGTTGTGAACTCAAGACTTCTCTGGGTTCGCTTCAAAATGGGACTGACGAAGTTATTCCTTTTGGCTGTTTATGCGCCGGTAGCTTCGTCGTCCAGGGCTGAGCTGGAGGAGTTTTGGGAGAATGTAAGAGAAGTTCTAGATTTGGTTAAGGGAAACGAAAGAACTGTCGTATGTGGTGATTTGAATGGATGGGTAGGTATCGCTCGACCAGGATACGAGTCGGTGCTTGGAAAGTTTGGCGATAAAAGGGTTAATGATGCTGGCAAGCTTATACTGGCTGTATGCAAGGAAAAGGGTCTTTTTGTGACAAACACTATGTTTAATCACAGGAAAATCCATATGTACACTAGAGAAAGAAAGAATGAGAGAAGTATGATTGATTTGTTCCTGGTGGATGACCGACTGCGAAAACAGGTGATGGATACACGAGTGTTCAGGGGTGCTGACCTGGGAACGGATCATTATCTAGTAATTACTAGATTTAGGGGTTTGTTCGCGGGTTGGCGCTACCGGACGGCAGTAACAGAACTACAGTCGGTCTGTCGCATCCGAAGCTGGAAGCTTCAGGAAGCGGATACTAGGGACAAATATCACACGAGGGTAGCCGAAAAGCTTGACATCATCGATGCCAGGAAAGAATGTGTGGAGAGAACATGGCAGAACCTTAGGGATGGAATGGTAAGTGCAGCGGAAGAAGTATGTGGAACGACAAAAAGATGTAGTAGTAAAAGACGAGATGCATGGTGGAATGATGAAGAGAGAGAAGCTGTAAAAAAGAAGAAAAAAGCATGGTTAGACTACTTGGCCTCTAGTAACGATGAGCGTATGAGAGAGAAGATGAAAGAAAGATATAGTTGTGTAACGACGTACGTGTGTGTCTACAAACATACTTTTGTTTTATTTTTGCTACTCCATAATTGTGTAAAAATACTTTCAAAATAAATTGTTAAGGTAAAGTCGTTATCTACTCTCTTAATAAAGGACCAAGCTTGTAAAGCTCTAATGGAATAGCGCTATGTTACTTTGACTAAGCGTCTGGGTCGGTCATTAGTGTAAGCTAACGTTTGCTATGCGGGTGAACTCGTAAGGTACACATTTTTTTTATATGGAGATTGGTAATACCACAAATTGTGGCAATACTTAATGGAATACTACGTCAATATATTCCTTATAAGCTATAGGCTACAATAGTAATATTTAGTGTATGAAGCTCCAAAAAACCTAAAGACAAACTATAAGCGATTGTCTTGTATCTAGTGAGAACACCTGTATTATAGTGCACTAGTGCACTGTCCTATAATAAATATTATAAAACAAATTTGTTAATTTTCATTCAGCATTTTCTTAAGGTTTAGATTTAGAATTAGGTACTTTAAGATCGCTTTAAAATCCTTTTAGTTGGTCCGGCGAAATATAGTGCTCAGAAACGTGGTGTGGAGTATATTTTTTACATCTGTTGATTAATTTGTTAGTGTACACCTCTAATACCATTAAAGTAATTATAAATAAGTATAATTGATGCCAAGATGACTAGGAAATATTTTGTCTACATATAAAATTACCTAGAAACTCTACATAGAAAGATGTTTTAAACTGTTTGTGTATGATTAAAAAACACAAAGTATAACACAACTGCATTTGTTTGTCGAGACTTTTTTTAATACGTTTTGATTTAATAAGAATCGTAAATAATATTAAACTCAAACTGACTGGGTAATAACATGCCCATTTATGATTTAAAGCACTTATAAATAAATAGCAAGTAAGATGACTTTCAAGTCGTTTCTTAAAAGTAGCACATAAAAGATATTTGGATAACAGAATTTGATATTTTGGATGGGAAAGCCAGAGAACTTGCTTCAATGGCTATTTACGAGAAATATCAAATTCAATCCCATAAGTTAAAACGACTTGTATCTTCTTCATCCGGTAAACGTAACAACGACATACATACTGAATATCACCAATTTTATCCCCGTGTTAAAAATCTTTCCGATGTCCAGTTTCCAACGGATGAGTTGTCCCTTTTACACAAAGGCCTAAAGTATAATTTAACACCTTCGGTCTCCCAAAGATCGTTAGAGACTGTAGCCGTTGACACGGAGGTGGCTGTTATGATCGGGAGGAAAGATAACATCGTTAAAAGTCTGTTAGCTAAAGAAATTCAGGAGGCACCCGCATCTTCCCATTGCAATCCTGAGTTCCCCATTTTTATGTCACTAAAACATAGAATAAAAGACAATAACCTTATTGTTACTAAGGCCGACAAGGGAAATACTGTTGTCATTATGGAGAGTAGCGGGTATAGCCAGAAGGTTAACGATGTTATCCAAGGTGACGACTTTCAGCTGTTAGAGTCTGATCCAACCAAAAAGTTTACTTCGGATATTAAAGTATGTATACAAAAGTCGTCATATGTTTTTCCCGATCACAACTTGTCTCGGAGCAATCTTGTTCCAATGAATCCTCAAGCACCCACTTTATATGGGTTACCTAAATTACATAAAGAACATGTTCCTATTCGTCCAGTTGTCTCATATATAGGTGCACCAGCTTATCTCCTTGCTAAAAAATTAAACTTCCTCCTTCGGGAGAAATCTGGTTTCAACCCCACTTACAGCCTTAAAAATAGTTTAGAACTTATTTCCAAAATAAAAGATATCCGTATTCCACCTAAATCTATGTTGTTGTCTTTAGACGTTGATAGTCTTTTCACAAACGTCCCATTCCCTGACTGTTTGCGTATACTCTAAAATCTCTTTAAAAAACGTCGTCTGCATCCCGGGGAAACAAATGATCTTCTTAATTTAACCTCTCTCTGTATGAAACAAAATTATTTCCGGTTTAATAACCGTTTCTATCTACAAAAAGAAGGGTTAGCTATGGGGTCCCCTCTAAGTCCACTTATGGCGGACATTTTCATGGATGATTTCGAAAAACAACATATAGTTGTTAACCAAAATATCTTATACTATTATCGATATGTAGACGACATAATTATTTGCTGGATAGGCACAAGGAGACAACTGGATGTTTTCCTTAATAAAATAAATAGAGTCCACGAAAAAATTAAATTTAAACTTGAATTGGAACAAGACGGCTCCCTTAATTTCCTTGATTTAACAATAACAAGAAAAGAGTCGTTACATGTTTTTCAAATTTATCGAAAGCCAACTCATACCGACACGGTCATCCCCGCATCATCGTGTCATCCATGGCAACATAAATTAGCCGCTTTTTATTGTTACATTAACTGTCTGTCCACTGTTCCATTAAATAAAGAAAATTATTTAAAAGAACTTAATATAATTTATCAAATTGCGGTCTCTAACGGTTTTTCAAAAAGTCTCATTGATAATCTTATTAAAAAGAAACAAAAGCATGTTGTTCGCAATTCTTTGTACGCGGTTCGATCTCAAAGTGTCCGGCGGTATGTGGGTAGTTTGACCTACTTAGGCCCCATATCGGAAAAAATAGCTAATAGTCTTAAGAAAAACGGCATTAACGTGGCATTCAAAACAAACAATTCGCTTAGGAATATTTGTAACAATAAAGATAAGTTAAATATTAGTCAAAAATCGGGTGTTTATAAACTTGTTTGTGACGAATGCCACGCCGTTTACGTGGGTCAGACTGGTCGCAATTTCGGGACGCGCTATAAAGAACATATGGCCGCGTACAGAAATTGCAATCCTGATAAATCCCATTTTGCTAAACATCTCTTGGACACTGGACACAACCTAGCTAGCGACCATTCCTTTGAAGTCTTACATACCTGTAATAAGGGGCTGCGACTGTGTGTGCTGGAGCAGTTGGAGATTTTAAAAAGTAATAATGGTAATTATACACTGCTGAATGAACAAACAAATGTTTCTAATTCACCTTTGTTAAACATCTTTAAGGCCAATCTTTAATAATAATTTTAAGATTAATAATAATAAATAATTATAATAATATCAATAAAACAATAATAATAATAGTATTTAAAATATTAATCATAACAATAATAATAATTAGTAGCAGATTTGTTATCGCACGGCGCGGTCACTCAAAACAATAATAATAATAGTATTTAAAAATAATCATAACAATAATAATAACTGTTGACAGGTTTGTTATCGCACGACGCGGTCACTCGCTACTTTGGTAGGGAGCGATTGTGTCAGCGTGTATAAATAGCAACTGTTTCGACTCGCCGCTCACTTAGCGGTCAGCCACCGTAGAGTCTATATTACCTGAGGATGCCTCGTGTAGAGGCGAAACACGTGTCGTATTATCGTCGATGGTGTGTCTTGCCTGGAATAGTGGTGTTGAGAGTAGTGGTGCTTGGTCTAGTGGTGACGGAGTTAGTGTATGCAATTGAGGGAGGGCGGGAGGTGCGCTTCAATCCAGGTAAGACACATCATTTTATATGTTTAGCGGAAAGTTGCAAAGAAATTGATATTTTTACTTTTTAATATCCCAAAGACTATTTAAGCCTAATAATTTAAACAGTGATAAATATTAAGCAAGTTATTGTGTATGGACGTAAAGACACTATGTTTAATGTCTCTGTACTTATTACTATAAATCATCATTGTAAAGCAGCACAGGTAGGTGCAGTGTGTGAATTTTTTAAAATGATTTAATTGATTATTAATCATATCCTAATCAATATTAAAGCTAAAATCTCTAGGTAAGCTTCGGGCCGTACCTATTCACACCTGTGAACAATATTGATAACTTCTGAATATGTAACTATGTGGATATGTTTGAATCGTGCTGCAGGGGGACAGCATTGACTGGGTTGGGTTATGAGTCTACCAACCTTATTTTGCTAACACGCCTTACAGGAATGATTCCAATTATGACAATCTCCATTAACAGCGGGCTATAAAAAGCGCTGAATAACAAGGCATATTGAAGCACGGATTGGAACACTGATATTGAAACACGGATATGGAAGCACGGATATCAGGATATCTCAGTCCATGCAACTTATTAAATGCCACTCGATGAAATTCTGGAGACAAATACGCGCGCAAATGCCTAGTTGATGTTTTGAAGACCAGGAGAATATTTGACCCTGGAAGCGGTAACTTTTGGTTTTTGGTTTGCTTGGCTTACTATTATTATTAATACTATCTATCCTAATTATGATAGCTGTTGGTCTTCCAAATAAAATAAAATATCAGTAGTGAATTGGCTAATAAAAGACAGTTGATTTAATTAAGCTGGTATAATTATTCACGGCGTTCTTTGAATGCAAATAACAACGGCTTATGATCTGTAAGTTTATATTTGGAAGGATTAATAGCTATACTATACTTCTGCAGCCGACGAAAGAGTATACAACGTGAGTCTTGGCGTCCGGTGACAGAATGAAAATGTCGTTGATATAAGCGAACCAAAAACCCAAGTCGCCGACAACATCATCAATGAATCGCTGAAATGTTTGTCCTAAGTTTCGCAAACCAAAGGTACTATAGGGTGGTTTGAATAAGCCAAACGGAGTAACTATACTAGTTTTGCAAACATCTTTATCAAAACCGTTGTCTGTTGGTAAATTACAAAGCGACAGTACTAAATATGATGGAACCAGCAATGCTTTGATTGAAATCTCCTGTATGATGCACTGGGTATCCATCCGGGATAGTCCGCACGCTTAGAGCTCTGTAATCACCACACGGATACTACTTAGCTTAGCTTACTTAGCCATGCACTTTTCGAAGGTCATTCTGTCTCGTTTCGCATCACTTCTTCAAATTCTTTTTTAGCTGCAGCTAGTTTAAGAGGGCTCTGTAATCACCACACGGATACTACTTAGCTTAGCTTACTTAGCCATGCACTTTTCGAAGGTCATTCTGTCTCGTTTCGCATCACTTCTTCAAATTCTTTTTTAGCTGCAGCTAGTTTAAGAGGTGCAAAACATCGCAAGTTACAGTAGACTGGGACCATCGGTTGTATTAAAATAATGCACGGTGTTATTATTAACACGTTTGGGTAATCTAGATGGATGAAAGATATCCGGAAAGTCTCTCTGTATCTGATCAAAGGGTAAGTTAGAGTGACTCACAACCCTTAATACTAGGCTGGTTTATGGCAGCTATGGATGCATGGGGCAGAAAGTTTAGTGTTGCCATCTATTAAACATTTGTTACGGCAATCTGGCAAAAGTCAGTAATATGCCAGGAAGACCTGCCCCAATGCTATCAATGCTTACATGAGCCACTACAAAATTCCAAATAAAATACGGCGCAAGCCATGCTATGTATAAGTTTTGATTTTACTTCTATTGGCTACACTAAAATCAAAATCAGTATCATAGTTGTAGCCTTTGACAAACCGACGAAGAAAACAACAAAGGTCTGAATCAGTGTCAATCGAAAATTGGTGCTTCGAAGATTTGTCTGTAAATGCGGTTAGTAATAATACAATCGGCTGCCGCCATCACTGACTGCTCTGATATTTTGCCTGTTCATCAGATTTCCATCTATATGGAGGAGTTCATTCATCTGCTGAATAAGCATCGCTAAATTAGTTAGATAATTTAAACTAGTTTTTATTTAAGTTTGAGTAAATTATTTCAATAAGGATTTGGTTTGTATTAAACTATTGATACAATTTATTAATAATATTTAGTTAATTAAGGCCAATAACATCATCAGTTACTAGGTTTATTATATTTATTATTAATCACTATTCCAAAACAATCATAAAGTCACAAAAACATTCGTATTCCTGCTGCTGCTGGGCGGTGCTGTAAGCGGCACTACCCTTTCGAGATCGATAACCTTCCCTTTTTACAGATCGCTTAGGGCAGTGTGTTCGAGTTTGGCGACCAGATGTTTAATGTCACAGGTCCCTCGTGCTGTTTGAAACAAATATTTACCCGTGGTAGCTAAATGTGAAGGATGGTGGTGAGAATCACCGTTTAAACATCTATCTGTATGGGTCTGTATTCTATACACAAATTTCACGAATCTGGATGCTTAGTGGTCCACCACTGTGAGTTTTAGTAGAAGTTTTCTTTCAAACAAATTCTCTGTGGAATTGTTTACTACTGGCGGTTTTGTCCTCACCGATACAACTTAGGGACTTTCAAGAAAAGAGCTTACTCCTCTCTAAAAGGCCGTCAATGCACCTGCAATTGAATTGCTGTACCCTGGTGATGCAGTTAATTATGGGCAGCGGTAGTCACTTACCATCAGTAGAGCTGCATGTTCGTTTGCCCCGTCTTCTATAAAAAATACTATTTATATGTTAATTCTAAATATATTGATATTTGTTTTATTAAAAGAAATAACCATGTACAGATAATGCATGAGTTTGAACGAAAAAATACTCTGACGATCTTTTTCAGATTAAAATGCATTATCTCATTAGACGGTTTTCTCAAAGATATTCACAAAAAACGATGAAATTCAACTACTAGATAATGAACTAATTAAAATTTTAAGCGTAGTACTCAAACTACTTAAACTTGTTAATCTTTGACAAACAGCTACTATCTTACATGTGAAACCTTGGATTAAGCGCTACTTTAAAGAAAAGTTTCCAATATAACAACTTTCCAATGAAAGGTCATTTAAATGGCGTTTAAGTTTTTTTTCGTACAATGTACAAAATGTGACACATATACATAATGTGACTAATAAATTTAAAATTCATCTAATAGTAAATGGCTACGGCAGTTCATGTATCAAATGCAGTGCTACAACTGAGTACTTGAAATACCTCTCAGGCTCTCTATACCATTTATATTGGGACACGGACAAGAGGAAAAAGAGGGTGTTACCTATGTAGATGGTCTCTTAGACGGTAAAACCTACCTATTTCCAAGTATTTGCAAGTATTTTGTGTTATAAACGGGAATCATCATAAATGGGATCAGGTTTTCCTCACCTTCACTAAAAGTCAACCTCTTCTGCATGCAGCGCACTCTGCTTATGGACAGGACTTTGGCAACGTGCTGATTGTACTAAATACGTCAAAAAACAGTAAAAAAAAGTTTATAGACTGGTTTGGGACCAGCAATATCACTTCAAAGAGTATCAAGTGCATACAAACAAACTCTTATGCTACCCAGATGGGTGGTCAAAAGACTATAGACTTCTATTTTGCACGATCCTGATACATACCCGCCATCAACCACATAAATATTTAGGATAGTTTTGTTTGGCGGTAAAATCTCATTATAAATGACGCCTTTCCAATCCCACCATACACATAGCATCACCTTATTGCGTGTTAATCCAGGTTTCGCCACAGTCTGTGAAGCTTGATTACCCTTTGACAATTAACTTTTTCGCACATTCTAGTCGTAGGTGATCGATTTTTCATCACCAGTGATCAACCTTTTCAAAAATGCTTTTGTTTCTTTACGTTTCAATAGAGTATTGCAAATGAGTACACAATTCATTAGGTTTCTTTCAGTGAGCTCGTGTGGTACCAAAATATTTTTGTTGTAGCACTTATGGGTCGGCTCCACCGAGAAAGGACGACGTTCTCTCAAAAAACCAACGTAAAATAGCAGCTTAATACTGCTGTGTTTCGTATGAGTGTAGAGATCCGGAGACTCTTTTTACTGGCAACGAGTCACTCCATCTTAGTACTCAGGGGTTACAAGGCATCTGCGTTTTGATTAATCGAGGATAAATGTAGATGTGTAAGCTATAGCATCCATTTACCGTCAGGTGGACGGTGTGCTCATTTTTCACCTTATTTCTATAAAAAAAAATAGCCAGATTTTTCCAAATGGGTCAAAATTGTTTTGTGGTTAGTTCTCAATTCCTAGACTATTTTGTAAGTAGGAGTGTGCCGATCTTGCTCCACTTTTTCAAAAATGACATCTTCTTCGTCCGTATGAGGGTGACCAGAGCGAACTGCATATTTGACATCAAAATTTCCGTATTCAAAACACTTGAACCAACTTTGTGTTACTCTTACTGACACTGCATTACGTCACAAATTATTTACTTTCCCACTTTTTCCTTTTTTGTAATAAAGCTTCAGCTCACTTTGGTGAACATAAAGTTCACCAAATGAGCAACAATTGAAAAATGGGGGCAAAATGCCTTTTAATTTTTACTTTTCTTTGTTTTTATTCCATATATGTATTGATATTAAAACTTGACAGATACAAACAGTACAACAAAACAAAATACGAAGAAACTTTTTCGAGACCTATTATTATGTATGTCTCGTGCGTAATAAATCTAAATTTGCCTTTAGTCACCTCGGCTCATTAGCTGCTTCCATGAAGATCTCAGATCTACAAAGATAGATGCATTGACATTTTTAATGACAACATGCTCAACTTATTTTATGAATAAGCACTTATGCACACATAGCACACCTAGATCTAAAGAGAACTAACTCAAAAATTTTAATTTTTGAGTTATGAAAACTGATTCAAAAATAGTTCCACAATTCAACGCTAGGTGATCCTAGAAGTCCCTTCAGTTGAACGAGCAAGCCCCGCTCATCCCCCAATAAAACAGGGACATTGTTACTTGCAGTTAATATTACAAGCGCGACTTCGATGGCTGTATTTCTATAGAATAAAAGATTTTCTTTACCATTAGTGGGACGCTTATGGGTTGTACTACAAACAAACTTGTCTTTTTTGCTGCTCTAAAATTATGTAAAAATACATTTAAAATAAATTGTGAAACAATCTTGTAAAGCTCTTCTGGAATAACGCTATCTTACTTTGATTAAGCGTCCCAGTCGGTCATTAGTGGTTATTAGCGGTTACTTAACTATCTGAACAGATACAATATTTTATCTTCCTCTCAGTATGGTTTTAGACGGGGAAGATCGACTGAAGACGCAGTCTCTGCGCTGAGCTCGCTGGTGGTTGAGAAACTTGATAGTCACAAAAAATGCATGGCAGTATTCCTTGACTTACAAAAAGCGTTTGACACTGTCTCTATCCCTATCCTGTTGCGTAAACTGGAAGCAATTGGTATGAAGGGAACACCACTTAATTTGCTCAAGGACTACCTGTCTAATAGGATACAGAGGGTAAAACTTGATTCCTTCATTAGTGGAGACTCGGAAGTGACATATGGTGTACCTCAAGGTAGTGTCCTTGGGCCTACTCTTTTTCTCATTTACATTAATGACCTTTGTGATATGAAAATAAAAAATGCTCAAATCCTTTCATACGCTGATGACACAGCCGTAGTCTTCAGTGCAGACTCATGGGAAAACGTAAGGAAACAGGCTGAGAGTGGCTTGGAACAGATAAACAAGTGGCTAAGCAATAACCTCCTTTCTTTAAATACCACCAAAACTAATTATATTTGCTTTAGTATTTATAACAATACACAACCACCAAAAGACTTTTCTATAAAAATACATAAATGCAATACTAGCCCAAATGTAATAACTTGTAGTTGTCCTGAAATTCAGAAAGTTGACCAAGTAAAATACCTAGGCGTCTATGTAGATCAGAGGTTGTCATGGTATCCGCAGCTGGAATATGTTTCCTCAAGACTCAGAAAATTAATCTGGATCTTCAGGATGCTGAGATACGTGGTGCCCAGGATGATTGACAACCAAACTAGCTCTGAAAAAGGTCTCCTTATTAAAATATATTACTCGCTGGTGCAATCTATCTTGATATATTGTATATCTATCTGGGGTGGTGCTGCCAAAACCCGTTTTATTGAGGTAGAGCGGGCCCAGCGAAGACTAATTAAGACCATGTGTTTTCAAAATTTGGGGTTTTCGACCGAGCGTCTTTACCAAAACACTGGTATTCTTTCTGTTAGGAAATTATACATAATGCAGGCAGTTTTAAGAAAACATTTATCCTTGCCTTACAATCCTGATATCAAGAATAGGAGAAGACATGACATTGTTGTACGAGCTCCTCGAAGCAACACTGCCTTTGCTAAAAGACAATATACCAAACGGTCAGGACATCTATATAATACAGCAAACAAGGTATTGGGAGTATATGATAAAGTCTTTTTTGAATGTAGAAGACTTCTTAAGATATGGCTACTCCCTAAGTCTTACGATGACACTGAGGCTCTTCTAGAGTAATGAAGCAATAATTAAATTACATTATATTATTTTAGAATTTTACACACAAACACACCACTCAGTTTCACACACACACACACACACAAACAAACACACACACACACACACACACACACACACACACACACACGCACATACACACACACACTCACACACTCACACACTCACACACACACACACACACACACACACACACACACACACACACACACACTCACTCACATACACACACACGCGCGCGCGCATTCAGGCTTATGTTGCTTAAGTTGCTTTGGCTGATTTATAAATGTAAATAAATAAGTATATTAAGTCATTTTTGTTAGACCACATATATTATTGTTACTTATATATTTTTATTTTGTTTCGTAATTATTATTTATTAAGTTTTCTTGTAAGAAATGACCTATTTTAAGGAAGAGCAGTGTCCCCTGGCACAGGCTGATTCAAGCTTAAAAGGAGACACTGGTCACATATATTCTAAGTACTTAAACTGTTACAGCAAAATAAAACATTATTATTATTAAACATTATTATTATTATTATTATTAGTGTAAGCTGACTTTTGCTATGCAAGTGAACTTGTAAATTTCTACACAGCACTTTTTTATTTTAGAAGGCATACTTAGCAGTCGATCCATTAACAAAGATAGTTTTCAAAGTTTATAGTTATTTTTAGGAGTACTAGACCGTCTATTTTATTACTTCGGCAAAATTACTAAAAGGGAACTATAAAATAGGCCAGAAAGTCCACATCCAGCTGTGGACTTCGTGGGCTATTTATAAAACAATTTATATGTAAACGAAAATATTTTAGCTTTTCTAAGTATTCCTATTACATTTTAAATATTTTTTCTTGAAGATATCTATATTTAGCTGTGACTTGTAAGCATATCGGTTATGGTATGATTTAAGGAGTCATTGTTTTGAATATTTTTAGACAATAATGTATATATATCTTTGTTACAATACCAATGTCTTGGAATTTTATGGCGAGTTTTTTTGTCATAATATTTGGAAGAGGTTTATTGAAACTTTGTCTAGTCATATGTAAAGGACAAACATGAAAATGTTTGCTAAAGGATAAACATCGATGTGTCACTTTTACACATGACTTCAAAATATTCTCGCATAAGGCACATATACACGTATAAAGAAATGGAAAATGACGTACGAATTCAGTGATTAGTGTTCCGTTACTTGTTTCATGATTTTAATATACCCGGTGGTGGCTAGCGTTACGTATTTCTCAAATATTTATTTCAGAAAAAATGCTAATAGAATAGCAAAAAGCGAAAACCATATTTTTTTTTGTATTTTACTTTCCGTAAAGTTTTGAAAAGAAAAAATTTTCATTTTATAAAATTTTGTAAAAGAAAAAACTCCATATAAAAAACGATGATGATTTTCGTTGGACTCCTTCCCTGATGATGATTTTTCTTGCACTTGTGATGCCATAATAACGAAAGTGATGATCTTAATTATGGTGATATACGGGTCATTTTAAAAATAATTGTAAATTACAGGTATGAAACACATAGGAAAACGATCCGTTCCGATGTCCGTGAACGAACAGAAAAGTAACAGAGAGAAGTTGTATGGGCCAGTTTATAATCACATACTTTTTTAAGAAAATTATAAGTAATAATAATAAGAAAAATATTATTTTTCTGTATTCTATCCAAAATAGCTTTAGATAAAATGTAAACAAATCTTAAAACATTCCGTTTTTTTTTTAAATAAATTCTTAGTATTCATTATATTATATTTATAAACATAAATAAAAATAATTATGCTATTAATGTTGTAGTTCCTATAAATTGTGTACCCTAATTCTGTTGGAATAATGAGATAAAAGTTTTTAAATTAAATTTTTAGCTATTAAAAAGAAAGAAACAGAAAAAAATTTATGTTATTGTTTACCTCTTGTCTCAAGCAAAATTGAATAGGATCTATAAAAGTTATTTCTCTTTGGTTATTTCTCTTTGGTTAGTTGGATAAACGTATATTATATTAAAATACAAATACAAAAACGAAAAATATTAATAAACTAAAAACTTTTTTATTTGTGTACAATGTGAAAAATTCTTAACCTTTCATATCTGTTTAGTTACAGAAAAATGTTACCGATATGATAATATATATGAAATAATTGCTCATCCTAACCTACAAAATCTCTCTTATTAATATATAAATCTTTTATTTTATAGCAATTGTACCAATATTCTAATATAATTAATTAAAATTAAAGATAATTATTCTAAGCTGAGTTATAAAACAATAAAGTACTAACCGATGCTTTAAAAGTCTAGCAGTAAAAACTAACTCTGATTTGTCGAATAGAGCCGTGGTAGCTCAGATGGTTAACGGTCGCAGTAAATATAACAGAACGCGTGTAACCCGGGTTCGATCCCCGCCGACACCAATGAAATTGTTAATTGCAATTTTAGGTGCTGATTTACCACGTGCTCGGCGGTGAAGGAAAACATCGTGAAGAAACCTGCATGTCTGAGGAATAAGAAAAAAAAATATTTCGAAGCTAAAACCCTCTCAGAAACGAGGGGAGGCCTGTGCCCAGCAGTGGGACGTATATAGGCTGTAACTTTACTTTACTAATTGTCGAATAATCACGGCACCACAAAAATCTAGACACCGTTAAGGTACGATTCCGTAGCCGACTGCAGACAGCAGCAGCAAGCGACGTGTCGTCGCGACACAACTGGTCCCTATGTAGTTCTATGAAATGAGTTCTGTAGCTAGCGACACGTCGGTTACCTAGCAGCAGACGACACTGTAGCCCGGCCGCAGATCAGTAGTGTTGCCAACGCTCAAGCGAAGAAAATACGTATTTTTCTTAAAAAATGAGTTTCACCGATTCCAAGGAAGATTCACCCACTTCCTCTGCATTTCAACATAGGTCGTGTGTCTTTTCTCTTTATACTTGTATAATAAAAGCAAGTCAATCATCATCTTCTTCCTCTTCTAACAAAAGATATAAAAATAAATCACGATCGCTAATTTCAAGCGCGTAAGACATCATGTCCCACCGAACACTTGGAACAGACTAGACACGGGCTGCTGCCGCCTGCAGTCGCGTTCGGAATCATGACTGCAGTGACATGACGCCACAACATGTCAGTCGCAGCGACGTGTCGCGGCGACACGTCGTCTACTGCTGCTGTCTGCACTCGGCAACGGAATTGCACCTTAAAATCAACAAAATGGTCGAACATTTTTGATTCGTCATTTAGTATGACAGTTCAGTGACTAGTGCCACCAGTAAAATAATCTTGATAACTACCATAAAGAGAATAAAAATATAACACAACAGAAAAGAATAACAGAAATTAGAGAAATCAGGACATTCATTAAATAATTATAAATTACACGTTTTGTAGAATTCATTATATATTTATCGAATTCATTGGGCTTTTACACTAATATTGAATTATAAAATATTTTTAAAAGTACCGTTATAAGGTGCAGACATGTTGCCTTTACGAAATATAATCTACCCTTGGTAGATTTTATTGAAATTATTAATTTATTAAGATTTACGAACGGTTTTATTGTTTATTGACGATTAAGACAAATCCTCCCTACAACGGGATAGGCCTATGTCCAGCTGTTGACTTTAACGGCCTAATAAAAGAGGAAGAAGAAGATAATATATATACTCCTCATGGAATTCCTCTATAAAAATATTTAAAAATGTATGGTATATCTAAATATATTTAAAAAGGTATAGTTAATATGTTCTTGTAAACAATCGCCTTGTCAGTATTATGTTTAAGTTTAGCTAATATAACCATCATCATCATCATTATCACAACTGCCTTTCAAATTTTATGGCGACCATAATAGGCCAACCCAACAGATTGCTTGATTGCAAATGATTACCCATAGAATACTATAATACATACATAATATAGTATTCCATGTGATTACCACATTTTTGGTAAATTTCTTACCTTCGTACATCAACGGGGTAATTTAAAAAATCCTATTACTATTATGTTTTAAATAATAAATAATACGCTTAACTGGCTTAATTTTTTATTGATCTATGACCACACATTTTAAGTCAAATATCTCTTTAACTATAAGGTTAAATGGATATTTAACAATAATACTTTGAAACTGTAACAAAAAGATATGTTTTCCAACAAAATTAATTAGTAAAATTCCATTCTATTAAGACAAATTCTCCGAAAGCCGTATTTCGAGATAAACGGTTTAATCACCGCTTGAATGAATGGAATGAATACTAGAACAAATGAGTTGGATGATATTGCTTTCAGTTGTATTTCAGTACCGCTTCGATTAAAACCTCAGCAGTCGTAGCCTTTTCATAAACTTTTATCATTATACACATTGATTTTAAACTCCTACTTAAACCTACATATACAGTGAAAATTATTCCTTAGACCTAAGTCTTGTAGTTTATTCAGTTGTTTTGAATAATTAATGTAGAACTTACAACATGCAACCATTGTTACTGTTACTATAAATTTAATCACATAAATCAATTTGTCAAGACCATATTTCATAAATTAATATGCATGTTAATGCATTTATAATTAATCCCCGTATACTGCGACATGCAAAATTAATATTATGTATCGGAATAAGCCAATACATAATATATTCAATTTTAAGATAGTAGAATCAGGCATTACTTTTCGGAAATTCACTACATTAAAGATGTTATGATGTCTACATCACAACTCGCAATACCACTACACTTGGAAGACACCAAAGATGAAATAGCTTGAACTCATTGAACACATTAAACGGACGCCAGGAGAAATAAATAGTCATCAACAGGAAAAATAGACTCTGTGATAGTCGGTGGTCATAGCAGAGTCTATTTTCCCTTTTACCACGAAACACGCATCATCGTTGATGTCTATAGCTATTATCATACTTAACACTTTGGCCATGGAAGTAAAAGAGGAGATTTCCCACCGGGCAAAGTGATCTGTCTGAAGAACAGCGATCACTCCGCGTGGTAGTATAGAGCTATTCTATGTATACCCCAGTACTTCGAAACCTTGATAGCGTGATTTAGGCTTCGGTGCGTTATGCTTGTAGTGCGACGAGGCGCTGTCACAACACTACACCTTTGTCAATGGGCCTCTTATAAGATGGTCGTAACGCCATCTAACATAGGTCATCTCTTCTGGACAATTTCGTAAGTTCAAAAGCTCCAGTGACACCAACGCAATGAGATGGGATGAAAGATTATCTTATTCTGTCACTGTACGGCTTATAAGCTTATAACATATTACGTGTGTAAGATAAATGTATCTTTTTCGTTCTCTTAATCAGCTCGTAAAAGTCCATTACTACACATGGGCCTCCATTGATCAAACGTTCCAAACATTTGATACTTCTCTCAGTCGCCGATCTGAGTATTTTATGCTTGGCATAAGCCAATGATGGACGCAAGTGGCTCAATACCTTGCTATGTGGCATTCTTTGGCGGACGCCTATGTTCACCAGTGGATTTATAATAAGCGAAATGGTTGTTTACGTGCAAGTACATACTTCCATTCATCTGAATTCATAAGGTCTTTCTGGCATATCCTATAGTAACCTCTCACGGCACCCACGAGCCAAAGTACGGTGATGAATGACTATATCTTCCAAGAAACGAAACCTAATAGTTCTTTATATAGAACATATTTTTAGTTAAGAACGAAAATGAATTACTCTTCAAAGCGCATTATCTCCTAAAGACTTTCAGAGTTTCAGTTAATTTTAAAACACTTCTAAAACGCAAAGACAGGGTTTCGCTATATAACGTCTTTCTTACTCTGATAGATTCTTAATAATTGAAATCCTTGGTAATGCAATTCAGTGAAAGTTTTAATAAAACTGTAGTAATTGTGAGCAATCCCCTGAAATTTTTTTGTATTTTTCATAGTACAACACTAAACCTTCATATTATTTTCTTATGTTTTCGGAAACACTACACATTTAAACGAAACTAAGTTTTACGGATACGAATCTCGTATATTAATTTGCATTACTGGTTTCGATATAATTTGTCTTTAGAGTCTTTGAATTTAATCATATAAAAGATATTGAATAATTTAAATTAAAAAAACGGAGTTGTTATGTTACTTACTCTACGCGGCTAGTCCTACAAGTACTATCCCAAAAATAATATAAATGTGAATTTTTTCAAAGATTTTAAGTTGCTTGGAACCTGTTGAAACCAATTGTCCTCCAGTCTCAGCTCATTCAATTGAGGAGGAAGAAACTCGTTGATCATGGCCGGTCGCCGTTCACAGTAACCGTTTGGCCAGCGGCGTTACTTCCTCCAGCGTAAACAGCGCACCATAACCTTGAGCACATATAATAGCTCACTATGGATCACACGTAGATTTTTCGTGCCTCAGAAGCAGTCATATTGGCGATTCACGCAGCCACTGAGGTGGAAATGAGCCTCATCGATCATGATGAGTTTCGATGAAAAATCGTCATCTTCTTGGTAGAGATTCAGAATGGCTTGTTTTGCGGTCAACAGCTAACAGCTGATGCACTCTCTGCCTTTTTTTTAGAGGGTATTTCTCAAAAATTCGTTGTAAGAGCTGCCTGCTAAGGCCCAATTGCATGGCACGTCGTTTGGTCGATTTTCCGGGGTCCTTTTTGACATCTTCGGCTACTGCAACAATATTCCCAGCAGGACGGTTAGTTCGAGGCCGGTCACTTCGAGGAGCATCTCGTGTTGTCCCAGTCTCTTCAACGCGTGCCGAAAAAAGCAGCAGTATTTGTCCAGGTCGTGGCGACGATAGGCAAATCTGTGACGAAAATCACGCTGTGCCAACATCACAGGCGAATTATTGTGCAAAAAAATGGAAACAATTATTCCACGTTCTTAAGAAATATAGCGATTCATGACTTGTCGTCGTGTATTTAACATTTGTTTACTTCAAATATGTCAAAACCGATTTGTCATTTGACGCCATTTGAAAAAAAATGCGTCTTCCAACAGAGTGATTACTTTTGCCTCATCCGTTATATAAAGAGCTTAGCCGAAGATGCTTAGATGTAAACTAAATTTTTTGAATTTAATGTAGTTTACAGAAGTGTATTGTAGTAGAACGTTCGAAATCTTTTTTTTTCGTCACATTTTTATAAAATGCGAATGGAGCCGCAGGTTAAAGATACAAACCTTCTCCTCCAAATTGTAACCTTACATGCACGCGCTCAATCTACTAACGAATGAGGCACTTAAAATCGACAAGTGGCGGAGTGTGCATTCGAAACTGCGCAGATTTAGCGTACGTATAGATGTTATGTTTATTATACTTTGTCGAAACACGCTGCAGTTATATAATGGTTGAAGTAAATTTGAAATAAAAAAAAACCATGTCGCAGTGCAAATGACTTCAAGAGCCATTGTAGTTTAGGACAGAGCCGGGTACTGTTCCCGTTGATATCAATTAAATTGATAATTTAAAAATAGATGTGCTGAATAGGCATGTGTGTGGGATACAGAGCCGGGTTCTTTTCCTACTGATATCAATGAAATTGATAATTTTAAATTTATGTGCTGAATAACTGTGTGTATGTTGATAATCGACTTCCGCACAGAAAAAATATGGCCTACAAATAGTCGTTTAACATCTGTGTATTATATGAAGTCTATGTTCATTTTTGTCACGGTCACCTACATCTGTCCACTATTAAGCATCAAAATGCATATGCATTTCATTTCTGAGGACTATGATGAAGTGTCTTGTTACCATCAAATAGAGTATTTGGTTTTCGTCACTCACCAAAAAAAGCACGGGAACGAGATGTTGCAATTTTTCATATAAATAAAATAGTAGCAACATATTTTTATGTACATTTATCGTTCCGTAAAAGTTCTTTGCTACTGGCCCTCCTGTTGTAAGGAAGATGTGCCTTAACCGTGGACGGATCGACGTAAAAATTTGTAGTATACCCAAGAATAATATTCGTTCACCATTCAATACAGACAATTAAAAGTCTTCTGCTCAACGCAGGTGTTAACGCCGAAGCGAAAAAGTTGTTACGGTGCAGGGTGTAAGGCGGAGGTCGTACACGCAGACTGCACCGCGTCGCATCAAAAGGAAGCAGAACGCGACCAACTGTTTAAAAAAGCATTGGTATTTTATATATTTAAAATTGTAACATTTTAATTATACGTATTTCTCAATAAGTATATCTTACCTCACTAAAACCTTCAGGGGCTGTTTTTAAATAACCGTCCAGACACAGGCCTCCCAACAATGAATTATGCCATGGCATTATGACACGGCAGTAGGGACTTCCATAATTTTATTAATTTTCAATTGTTGTCAGGATGAAGTTGTTGCCCATCTTCTGCTTCAATTTCCATCAGTCACCTCTTATAACGTCCACGATGTTATGGGGTAGTAAATATATTTACGCCTCCACTACACAGGACAAGTAAACAATAGAAATTCTCAAATATTTTAAAATTATTTCTTACTCCTTAGAAGATTCAGGATAAAACAAAACTGAACTTTATAGCTCTACACTTACATACATATCGTTTACTCTAGAGACTAAATATACAAGAAAGGTTAATGGATCCTTGTTGTAATGGGTTTTAAGTTTTTACCAAGGAAAATTCGCAGCGCTGAGCTATCTTAGCAGAATTTGCATGACTTAATGTTGTCTTATGAGAATTTCCTTCATCACAAAGAATGTGGTAATTCAGATTACAATTACTCGTATAATCAACAAGATTACTAGCGCCAGCAGGGATAGAGTTCGGTTTGCTCGCGTGTAATAAAATTTTAACGCAAGCGATACTCTCTTGACTTAACCACAGCTTCACCCGTACGCAAACTAAAGCAACTATAATATATAATTATTGATTAAAAGAATATAAAAGCCATATAGTTTTGATGAGGAATTTATTTCAAATGATATAATTTGAAAACTATATCATTTGAAAGTTTTTGTATTATTAGTCATGCTTAGCAAGTAAATTTAATTTCAAAGTACTAGAAGACTCGCACCTTCGATGCCCCCGCCCGCCGGGGTATTTTACGTTAGATATAAACGAAATGTTTATATATGGCCATTGAAATTTATAAGATTTTTCTTCCGTTTACAGCACACATATAAAAGAAAACTTTACAAAATATATCAAATAAATAACAAAACTTATCGATCCATGTTGTAACAAAAATGAGGGCTACAATAGTGCGGCCACCGTGGGATACAACTTTTTGTAGTTAAAGCTTGTGGTTGATGCAGTTGGGCTCCATTAAAACTTTTTGTTTTAAACAAGTTTTATTAGACATACTTAGTTGTTATGACAATCACAAAATATCAAATATTGTAAGGGTAATTAGATAAACTTAATTAAAATTAAATTATTTTTAACTTTTGTGTTGTGTTCAGTGTAAAGGAACTTACTTTTGTTTTACTTTATTTAAATTGCAGGGTCTAATTTGTTCCACTAAGCGAAATCTATCCTATATTTATGTGTATATTAATGAGCCCACTTCGGATGTGTGCAGGTGGACTGCAGCGAGAGGGGACTCGCGCACCCTCTACCGCTGCAGCCGAGGTGGAGTCGCGGAGGAAGAGGAGTGTTGGTATGGCGATGCGCCATTCGCCCTATCCTTCGCGACTCAAACGGGGCCGCACCGTTGATGCGGTGGTGGTGGGGCTGCGGGGGGAGAGGATTGTCGGCATTGCGAGGCGCCGCTCTCCCTACCCTCCGCAGCCGAATCTTGGTTGGCGGCGGAGCCATAGACCAGATCCGCCGCTGGGGTCGGGAAGGCTAGTACTTCTAAGTGCTCGTTTTTCCTGGCCCCATGGCCTTTGTGCATCGGACGCGGGGGCGTCTGTTGCACAGACGTAATTGGAGGCCGTGGAGGAAGGCGCGCCATGTGTTCTGGTGCGCCTTACCTAGGAAGGAGAACGGGGAGGAATTTTCCTCTCCCGAGGAGGTGCTGCCATGGGGCGGCAGGCGCTAGTAGGGCCGCGGATGTGTGCGAAAGCGTCACCGTAGCCCTGCCAATATGCGACAAAGGTGGAATACCATGGGGTTTTAGTCGGTGCGAGTCCGACATAACCCGTCTTGCCCCCGCGAGGCGGGTATGCGTAGGCATTTCCCCGTGAAAAAAAAATGATCTAATTTGTTCCACTAAGCGAAATCTATCCTATATTTATGTGTATATTAATACGAACATATACATAACATTATTTTTATGTTGTGTGTGTGAGTACATTTACTTATATTCAATATACAAATAAAATAAAAGTCCTGGCTCCTGGTCACTCCTATAGTGGACTTTTAATTATATATTTAAAACAAGAAACTAATGTATTGATTAAAATATTTTTACGAAAACATTTAAGAGCACCTCATTTGAACGCCGTTGATTGAAAGGCGTTGAAACGCAGAATTCGATCGTAGCGGTGTTACTCTCCATGTTAAAACTCGTGACGGTCGACCCTCAACTATAATCATTGAGGAAAATAATATAAGTACTATCAGGCGACTAATTAAAGGAAACTGGTTCAGGACCTATGAGGTGGTTCGAGGACGATTTACCTCTTTCTATTTTTTATAAGCTTAGTTTTCCATACAAAATAATAACAAATACGTTACATAAAAAGTGTAAATGTTTATCAAAAGTTATCAAAATTTGTAGTAAAATAAAAAGAAAATGTTTATGGAAGCATAGGTCTCCATCTAAAAAGAAATAATAAACACGACTTTGAGCAATACGCCTCTAAGTTTAAAAAAACTATATCACAAACGCAAAAGTCACAAAATAATTACTATATAAGTACATCACAAAATAAATCAAAGGCAACATTGTCAGTTATCACTCAAGAGCGGTCCCAATTAAATTAGAAGATCAAGTTTGGCACTTATAAGAGAAAAATCAAGAGATAATATTGATAACGTAACTATTTCGGTTGTTATACATTTTGGTTGTTGCTCAAGCTCAAGGTGACAACTAGAATGTGGATGTAATGAATTGTGGCACGAATACTTCCGGCTTTAGATGGTTGTAGTTGGCGAAATAATATTATCATAGCTATATAAATTTTCCTACGTAATAATACAAAAATTCAGCAGCACACAACTCCGTCATCTTTGGAATAACAATCATGTTAGAAAGATAAGTAACAACTATGCAAAACAATTTACGATTAAGATCATGTGAATGGTACATTAAACGCCTAAAAATTTGTTAGCCTTTACGTTTTTAAACTTATAAGTTATGGAGACATGCTGCAGCGATATTAAAGTAGTAGCCAGAATAGGTCGGCTAGACACGGGAGGACCATGCTTTCACATAATACCAGCGTAAAATAGCAGTTTAATGCCGCTGTGTTTTGTACGGTGAATGTGAACCGGATGTGTACACTTTTTATTAGAAACGAGGCATTTTTAACTTAGACCTCTTGGTGACAAACACGCACACAGTCCATCTGATGCTAAATGGATACATTGTGCCCATAGACTTCTATATTTATCACCCATTTATATATGTTGTTACCCCTGAGGACTGAGACATATTATGGGATGATTCAGAAACAGAATAAGAAACAGTTATAGATTTTACTGTGAATAGGAGTCCTTATTTCTATTAGATACGCTTAAATTTAAAAAATTATTAACTATTATATTTTTACTACGTAGTGGAACTCTTTCTGGCTAGAAGTACTTTTCGGTAAGCATCACGCAATTACCTGTTTTTTGTTTCCACCAAATAACAGTGCTTGTCTGATGTGTTTCAGTCTGAAAGGTATAGAAAGCATGTATAATTACAGGTTTTTTTATAGTATAGGGTGACAAACGAGCACACAGTCCACCTGATGGTAAATGGTTGCTGTGACCCATAGACATCTACATCTATCCTCGATTGCGAATCAAAATGCAGATGCGTTGTCACCCGTGAGGACTAAGATGGAATGCCTCGTTTCCAGTAAAAAGGGTCTCCGGTTCTCTACACTCACTATACGAAACACATCAGCATTAAGCTACTATTTTACGCTGGTATTCTGTGAGAGCGTGGTCCTTTCTCGCTCGAGCCACATAACTGCAGCATGTCTCTACCACGTATAAAATTGTGAGGAATTCCGTCTTAGTCCTCAAGGATAACTACACATCTGTAGACTAATTTGTTTAAATTGGTACCATTAGACAAAATGCTAGTTTTTCAATTTGGTTTTATAAAAATAATAAAGGGAACGTAATTTAAACTTTTACTTACTAACATATATTAAATTATGTAACAAGGTTTGACCAATGTAAGGAATAACATTTTAAAACTACATAAGCTGACACCATCTGCACTCCGGTTTTAATTACGCAAACACGGGTCCGACGCAAATTTCATTTCCTTCATTGTCTACCTACGAATATGCTATCGATACGCTATTTTCCACATCCTTTCTTCTTATTGGGTGATTGGACTTCGATTCTCAAAAAGTGTATACCTAAATGTCCACGAATAGGTTTTTTTATAAAATAAAAGTTCAACACATTCTCTTTAATTCTTAATTTGAAAAACCTTAAATTTAAATTAGTAGTTAATTTTTAATAACCACAAACTCAAACAAAATACACATTACGTATGGCCGTCACCGTTACCGTTACAGTTAATAGGCTGAGTCCATGCGTTACGCATTGTATTTAAATCAAATAAAACTTCCTCGTTTGAAATAATATTACTACGTAATTTATAAATCCTTTAATATGTCCAGGCAATTTCCAACACTAATTTAATTATTGAGTAAACGTAATTTGATATCCTGGATCAAAAAATAAATAAATCTGTAATCCTGTCAGCTACTCCTTTTATTTTAGCGTTGGTTGACCTTTCAAACAAGAAGTGTAAGTTTCTTCTAAGTATCTTCGTCGTTAAGTAACGCTTCGCTTAGATTTTCTTCAGATAAAGATAAAAATACAAGTGAAATAATGGTTATAGGTAACATTTTAAAAATTAAAAAGTTGGTTAATTATACAATAAACATCGTGAAAGTAACAAATAAGATAAGCGTTTACAATTATTAAAAACGATTATAAATTAATTTAAAAGTTGATATGTTAATTGACCATGTAATTCTCTAAAGAGATCCGATAATGCCACGCCGCCATCTTCGATTTTTTAGTGACATCATAATATATATGTAGCCTATATAACCCACGAATTTGCTCTAACTAGCCTTTAAACTAGACCCAAATGTTGCTGTTAGCTAACATTTGGGTCTAGTTTAAAAATTATATTAATAATAACACAAATTTCTTAAATGATCTTAAGAAACATATTTGTTGTTCACATTGCATGGCGTCGCAACATTTAATTAAGACAACACTAAGTTATAAACACTCCTATTATTTCTAGTATTTACATGTCTCTCTCATGTGTTTGTGCATATTTGGTTGGTCTTAATAAATAAAATAAAAAGAGTACGACGCCTCCAACATGTCTTGTCGTAATTTGACAAATTAATGAGGTTGTTATAATTTTTGTTTATAACAACCTCAATTACTTAATTGTCATAATTAAGTAATTGAGGTTGGAATAATTTGTCAAAGTACGACAAGTGCCTAGATTGGGTGATCTGAGGAAAGAGGCAAACATACATACATACGTATATGTAATGCATACATAGCTTATTATATATTCCTAACCCTTTTTTTTAGCTTTTCCATATTCAGGTTACGAGATAAGTAATGTAAGGTTACATTACTGTGTCCACCTGTGATCATAGGGTAACCGCAACACTTGTTACGGTGACTCTGATCCTTATTACCAATCTGTGGACTATGATTCAGCATTTTGCACAATTATATGTTATTCCAACAATTTTTCGTTATTTAGAGTTATTAATGCACCGTTCGCAAGCGCAGTAGCGTAGCATGGGTTTTAACCTTCCTGTACCCGCGCCAAATATTGTAACACCTAAAGCCGCGCACGGTATTACGGACCGAACTTTAAAAAGCTGTTACTGCGAATTTTTAAGGAAAACCTATTTCTTACTTATGTTTCATTTATACAGTTTTAAGAAACAGTCATTTAAAAAAAATATAGTAGGAAAAAGTAAACCAAAATTTAAATTATTCCAAACTAATAAAAAAAATCTTATCCTATCTTCTAGATGTCAGTAAATAAAAAATAAGCTCATCATCTCGAAACTGGTTAGTATATCGATTAGAACAGACCATAACCGCATGTTCCAAATAAAAATATTTTTGTAAGTAATACAATAGTAACACGTTTTACGGTTTTTTAACCGACTTCAAAAAGGAGGAGGAAGGATACCTGGAGGTATTCAATTCGACTGTACGTTTTTTATATGTTACCTCAGAACTTTTTTCTGAGTGAAACGATCTTAATGATTCTTTTTTGTTTATTTGAAAGCTGGTGCTTTAATCAATAATAGATAATTCTCTGCTTCTGGATTTTCACGGCATGACCACGACTTTTCCTGTCATTATAAAGTATCCCAAACCTTTACTCGTGTCTATCTGGTTGCGCGGAAAAAACGGGTACCCTCACATTTTGTTTAGTAGGTTATTTTTTTGCCAGTGTCCCTCTCCGTCCCATCCTCGCATTCCATTCCACACGTACTGAATCGGGGGAAGCTACATTATGTGGTGTTATTTAAGAAACGTGCCCCACCGAGATGGAAGTGGAGATGGTTGACCAATAAAAAGACACCCGCTGCCGCCGCTTGCCCTTTTTGCATCGCAGTCGGTCACAGAAAAGTCTAGAAGTAACCACCTTGCATACTGTAAGTTATCATCGCGTACTACCGCCCTCTTCCAACGCAGTCGCAACACCAGGGCCATCGTCGTCGAGGCCGCCAGCAGAAGGAACCCTACACCGTTATGTATTCCTTAAATTATACCGAGCTGTTCAATATTTTCCTTACTGTGTTATCTTTTCCTGACTGCTCAAGTAGAATCCCATCTCAGGACACTTTCTAAATATTACTATTTTATTAACTTTTACTTTAGAAAACTTGAAAACAAAATGATACAATAATGGCAGTGAAGTGAAGTGGCGGTGAGGCGGACATATACCTCGAATAACTGACAACTGATAGAGAAGAAATATTTTCGAGTGACGGCCTTGTACCGGTAAGTGAAGCGAAGGTCAGCCTACCACTAGGAGGAGTGACGACCTTGTATAATATGCAGGAAGGCAATGGATGTAGGTGGCTCAGGACCGTGTTTTGTAGCATACCTTGCGGGAGGCCTATGACCACCAGTAGACTTGTGATGGGCTTTTATAGTGGTGGTGATTCAGAAGTAGGTATATTAAATAAATATGATAAGCCATGATAGGTTTGAGGCTAAGCGCTCTAATGTTTTATTACTTTTTTCATAGGAGAGGGGGTAAACGAGCACACGGCTCATCTGATAGTAAGTGGTTACCGCTGGCCATAAAAAACTACAACACCAGGGGAATCGCATATGCGTTGCCGGCCTTTTAAAAAGATTAGGCTCTTTTCTTGAAGGTTCCTAAGTCGTATCGGTCCGAAAAACCTCTGGTGGTAGTCGATTACACAAGGAAGTTGTGCGAGGAAGAAAACTGCTTTTAAATCGCACGGTGGTGGACCGCCAGTCATCCAGATGGTATGGATGGTATCGCGAGTTTTTTCGCGATGTGCGATGGTGAAATTGTGCGGCTGGAATGAGACCGACCAACAACTCAGAGCACTCCCCGTGTTAGATGCGATAAATTACGCAAAGAGATGCAACATGCATCTCTTCGCAGTGCCAGTGAGTCAAGCCGATCGGAAAGCGCTCGATCGCAGACGATCCGAACAGCTCTGCGCTGGATGCAATTCAAATGGAAGGACCTGGCACTGGGGAGCCCCAGCCCAGAGATGGGAACAGTATTCCATGTGCAGCCGAACCTGCGCCCTGCAAAGTTGCAGGCGGTAAGCCGGCATGAAATACTGTACCGCTCTGCTGAACACGCAAAGCTTATTGGAAGCTAATTTGGCGTTGTCTTCCAAGTGACCACGAAACCCCACGTCACTCGATATGTCGATGCCGAGGATTCCTATACTGGCTGAGGTAACAAGAGAAGTGCCTTGAAACCGAGGAGATACGACAAAGGGGTTTTTTTTATAGGTAAACGCGTAAACTTGTGTCTTCGGAGGGTTAAACTGGACTGGATTTAGTTGCCCTCAATCTGGCATTTTGTTCAGCAAAGACACAAATTCAGACATAAGTTTGTCCCGGTACTCGGAGACGTTTTCCCGAGAAATATTGACACTGCCGGTGTAGAGAGCATCACCAGTGCTGTCGTCTGCATAGCAATGAATGTTACTGGTTTGCAACATGTCATTAATATGTAGAAGTAAACAGCGTCGGTAGTAGCACTCAGCTTTGTGGAACACCAGCCGTAATGAGCTTATAATCGGAGCAAGCACCATCTACTACGACCTCGATGCTCCAATCAGCAAGAAAACTGATTATCTAATTGCACAATTTCTCGGGAAGCCCATAGGAAGGCTTTTTTTTTTCGTGGGTAGGAGTGAAATAAGTAACACATGTTTTTGATCAGTCTCGCGTAATTTATATTTTAAAAATAGAAATTATGATATTTTAATGTGTAAAATATATATGTAATAATCATCTGTTTACCAGCCTTGATTCCTTGATATATTTTTTCCTTAATTTGTTAATACTACACGAAACCATGGAAGCCCTCAAAGGATCACTGTCAGCTATGTCAGAACTCTTCAATACTCGTATGAATGAGTTTCAGCAGGACTTAAATAAGACTAGTCCAACTGTGGCCTCAAATATATCTGTACTCTCAACGGAGTTCGCAACATTCAGAAAGTTTATCTTGTCCGCTCTGGAAACTGTTCAAAAACAGGTTGAAGTTCTTGGGAGAGAGATCGACCGCTTGGAGATAAGACGGCGTCGTAAGATTCTGCTGCTTCATGGGATTCCCGAGGACAAGTCCGAGGATACATCTTCAATGGCTTCTAACCTAATTATGGACAAGCTCAAGATTCCCAATGTCTCTAACGATTCTTTTAGCCGCTGCCATCGCCTTGGACGTCCGATAGAAAAGAAGCCAAGACCAGTTCTTGTAAAGTTCCGGGATGTCCGAGTCCGTGATCAAGTTTGGTTCCCAAAAACAAAACTGAAAGACACGGATGTAACTATGTCCGAGTTTTTAACAAAAGATCGTCACAAGATGTTCATGGTGGCCAGGCAGAAGTTTGGCATAAGTAATTGCTGGACTAGAGATGGTTACATTCATATTATCGCTTATGACGGTTCGCGCCATCAAGTTGAATCCTTCGCTGAGCTCGAAATCGTCCCAGTGGCACCAGCTGCTGCTACCCAAGCACAGAAGGCAGTCGCTGGAAGTAATAGATCTACTGACAAAGTAGTTCAGCGCTCCAAGAGGATAGTGAAGAAGTGATAGTTATGTGGTATAGGACCTTTAGTTCTCTTCAATAAACTGTATGTATTGTCTTTTATCACATTATGATTTCTGTCAATATTTCAGTATCTCTGCATTGTGCTTTTTGCTAACCTTATTTCTTTTTTTACCAGTCTTATGTTAAGTGTTATTTAAGACATGAGTTAATTTTTTCATATATATATAATTAGTCTAGTGGTTTTATATATACTCGTATATGAGTTAATTAGTCTCTGCATTGTACTTTCGATAACCTTAATTCTTTTATACCAGTCTAATGTTGAGTGTTAAATAAGATGTGAGTTAATTAGTCGTTATGGATTCTTATTATATACGAAGTATTATCTATCTACATCACTTTGAAACTTAGACTTTTTCTATTGTTCTGATTTTGTTGTTCTAAGTTAGGTTATTTTAACTATGTAGATATTTGATATTGATACTGATAATTAACTGTTATTTTAGGTTTCGACAACAGATTAATAAATTTTTGTTTCTACAATTATGCAAAGAGTATATAATCACTATGTTATTTACCTTAGAGAAATATCCTCTCATTACAGAGTAGGTATTAAATGCTCTTGGTGTACTAACATGAGATGTTTACTTGTATTTTTTTATGCTTATGCGGCCTTGTCGGACGTGTACTTTGTTAACATTATTGCAAGCATCAAAGTGGTTTTGACTTAATGTTTAATATATACTCACAAATGACTCCTAACGTACTACTCACAGTACATAATTCTATTTAATATCAGTGTCTGTGGTTTCAGTTATTTCTCATAAGCACCTTGTGTTATATATATATATATATATATATATATATATATATATATATATATATATATATATATATATATACTCACAAATGACTCCTAACGTACTACTCACAGTACATAATTCTATTTAATATCAGTGTCTGTGGTTTCAGTTATTTCTCATAAGCACCTTGTGTTATATATATATATATATATATATATATATATATATATATATATATATATATTTTTATTCAATCAAATATGATCTGAATGGCATATGTGTAGTACCTTTTTTGATTGTTTTTTTTTAAATATTTGCATTATTTTCTATTCTGTAAATGCTGGTAGGTAGTAAATTTAACTAAAAGGTTTAGTTTATAACTTTTATAGTTATTAGTATTTTTTTAAATAATTTACAGTTGTTTGAATTTTTCTTAAATATTATTGTAAGGATAACATGTCTTTTGGTGAAAGTGATCATATTCAAAGCTCCTCCCCTTTCTTTTCAGTGTCTGATGTATTAAGTAATGACGACAGTTTTGAGAGCATTCCTCCATTAAAACAGACCCTTGACTCCTATTTTTCTCAAGCTATCAAAAACTTCAATATAGTCCACATAAATGCACAGAGTATTCCGGCTCATTATCCCGATATGTTAGCTAGTTTTGAAAGTGATAATGTTCACGCAATTCTCGTTTCAGAGTCATGGTTAAAGCCATGTCTTCCTTCTATATCCTATTCCATTCCAGGATTCCAGTTAATACGCAACGACCGAACTGCGCGAGGTGGTGGTGGTGTTGCCATTTACATTCGTGCTCATATTCCTTTTTCTATTGTTTTTTTATCATCTCCATCTCAAGCTGAGAACGAAGCAGAATACTTATTTGTTGAAGTACTTCTTTCGCACAACAAATTACTTCTCGGAGTTTTTTATAGTCCTTCTTCCACAGTGGACTATTTTACTACTTTGGATAACCTCCTTGAAGAGTTAACTCCATTATATACACATACAGTGCTAATGGGCGACTTTAATACTTGCCTTCTCAAGAATGATGCCCGATCTCTCCGGCTTAAGTCCCTTACAGAAGCAGCCAATTCAAATATCCTTCCTCTCTCTGAAACTCATTTTTTCCCTAACTGTATCCCATCCCTCCTTGATTTGGTTATCGTTTCTTCTCTTGACCATGTTGATAGTTTTGGTCAATGTGCTGCAAATGCTTTTTCGTATCATGATCTCCTGTTTCTATCTTATAAAATAAGACCACCCAAAGCCAAATCAAGGATACTTCTGCAGCGTAATTTTGAGAAAATGGATTTGGATGAGCTTCAAAAAGACGCTGCTAATATGGACTGGAGCGTTATAATGAAGGCTTGTGATGTTGACGAACAGGTAGCATTGTTTAATTCACTTCTTGTTCAACTTTATGATGCTCATGCTCCTGTCCGCCCAGTGCGAATACGTCATCCTCCAGCTCCGTGGTTGACCGAAGATCTTAAAAGATTAATCTGCAGGAAGAATAGTGCAAAGTCGAGTTACAAGTCAGATCCTAAGAATGGCAGGATTCGGGAGAAGTACAGACTCCTACGAAATCAATGCAACAAGATGTGTAGAGATTTACGACGCCGCCACATCCATAAGTCAGTACAAAACGAAGATCCATGTCGTATTTGGAACTTCTTTGGGTCTATTGGAGTTGGGAAAACTCGTTCATGTCCTATTCCAAATAACGTTGATTTAAATTTGCTTAATCAGCATTTTTCTTCCGTTTCTTGCCTGAACAATATGGCAAAATCAGCAACACTTACTCAACTTTCATCGTTTTCCACTCCTGACTTTTCTCCATTTGTGTTTAGGCAATTTGCAGATTGTGATGTTAGGAAACACATACTCTCTATCCATTCCGACGCTGTCGGAAGTGACGACGTCAGTCGTAAAATGATCATTCCCTTGTTGGACTTTTTAACACCTATTATAACCCATATCTTAAATTTTTCCATATCCTCATCTTCTTTCCCTTCCCAATGGAAGGACGCTCAAATCATACCTTTACCTAAAAAAAACAAATCCTTCGAGTTTTTCTGAATATCGTCCTATTTCAATTCTTCCTTTCCTTTCCAAAATTTTAGAACGCCTTGTCAAATAACAAATTAATTCCTTTTGTTTAAGAAATAGCATCCTTAGTCCTCTCCAATCTGGCTTTAGATCTGGTCATAGTACGACTACGGCGTTATTAAAAATCACCGACGACATTCGTCACGGTATGGAGAATCATCAAGTCACAGTATTGGTGTTGCTGGATTTCAGCAATGCCTTCAATACTGTTGATCATGATATCCTGTTAGGGATTCTGCGTTCTCTTAACATATCTCCAACTGCAATTTCCTGGTTTCATAGTTATTTGCACGGGCGCCGGCAACGTATTCGTGTCCAAGATAGACTTTCTTCGTGGCTTGATAGCGTAGCAGGCGTTCCACAAGGTGGTGTCTTATCTCCTCTTTTATTCGCAATCTTTATTAATATGATTACATCCCAAATATCTTCTCTCTACCACTTGTATACAGATGACCTTCAAATATATTTACAAACAACCATCGAAGATCTTGCCAAAGCTGTTGAATGTATCAACAAGGATCTGGCTTTTATTCTCGACTGGACACGATCTTATGGGTTGACGGTTAACCCTTCAAAATCGCAAGCTATAATTATTGGGAGTTCAAGAACTATTTCCAAAATTAAAAAATGTCAAATTCAACCCGTTGTATTTAATGGTATTCTAATTCCATATAATGAAGTAGTTAAAAATTTAGATATCTTTTTGGATTCCTGTCTGTCTTGGACACCCCAAATTAATGCAGTGAGCCGAAAAATTTTTGCGGCTTATGCTTCACTCCGAAGGTTTAACTACTTTTTACCCATTTCCACCAAAATTACGCTTGCACAATCCTTACTACTCCCTATCCTCGACTATGCTGACATTTGTTACCTTGATATCACCGAGGAGCAACTTAATAAACTTGAGCGACTCCAAAATCTCTGTATACGGTTCATATTTGGGCTTCGTAAATATGACCATGTCTCTGAATACCGCACTAAGCTCAAGTGGCTCCCAATCCGTCTTCGTCGGAATACTCATATACTTTCTGCGCTCTACTGCGTCTTATTTAATGTATCAAGTCCTCCCTATCTGAAAGAACGTTTTAAATTTCTTAGCTCTTGTCACGATTTTTCCTTACGGTCCAAAGAAAACCTTTCGCTCCAATGTCCTATATACTCCTCGACATTTTATGATAAATCTTTTGCTGTTCTTGGAGTAAGACTCTGGAACTCCTTACCCCAGTCCATTAAAAGTGCTCAATCTTTAAATGTGTTCAAGAAACAAATTAAGGAACACTATTTAGGAACACTATTTATCTCTTTAACTCCTCTCTCTTTCTCCTCTTAGTTATGGTCACTAATATACCTTAAGTATGTTGTCATTATATAGTATATAAGTTATTTTTTTTTGTCTAATTTAGTGCACCCTACCCATTATTCTTATTTTTATTTTTATTAATTTCCTCTTCTGGGTTGTCTGGAAGAGATTGCTATGTAGCAATAAGACCGCCTTTTGTTTATCCCTCATTATTTTTTTTCATTATTTATTAATGTTTTGTTGGTGTACAATAAAGAGTATTGTATTGTATTGTATTGTAGGAAGGAAACTTCATAAGAACCGCTTTGTGCCAAACCCGATCGAATGCCTTCGCTATGTCCAAACTAACGGCCGACGCCTTCCGCTTGGAGTCTACTGCCTCCGCCTATTTATGAGTATGGTAACCCAGAAGATCACCAGCCGAGCAACCGCGACGAAAACCGTACTGGCGGTCACTAATCTGCTGGTGATCCTCAAGGTACCGCTTGAGCTGGCTGTTAATAATGAATCCCATTATTTTAGAGAACAAGGAGGTGATGGCGATAGGCCTATAGTTGGACGGATTAGAGCGGTTACTTTTTTTAGATATCGGGTGCACGACGGCTGTCTTCCATGATTTCGGGACTACGCCTAAGGAGTAGGAGTACCGGAAAACACGCCTTAAAACCGGTGCCAACTCCGGAGCACATGTCTTTAGCACAATGGAGGGTGATGGCCCACTCGACTTGTTGACGTCCAGGGAGAGGATTGCTCTTCCCATCGAGTGATGGGTAAACAGCACATCCTGCGTCAGGCACTCACACGGCGTTGGCGTGTCGGCGGTGTGTTCCCACCGTCATCAAGATTCGAGTTGGACGCAAAGAGAGAGCCCAGTAGATCGGCTTTGTCCTCTGTGGCTTGCTTTTTCCCTGTGAGTCGTCCGTCGAGAGACCAGTGTTCCAGTGTTCTTTCTAGACAGATTGACTATCTGTTGACAGATGCATGAAATCGATGGATGCGGGTGGCTTGTACTATGTTTTGTGGCATTTTGTATATTATCCTTCTCAGAAGAGATAGACGTACATTTCGGCGGTAGGTGAAGAAAAAGTTAACACATACGTAATTTTTTTTTTTAAATTAACTTATACAGTATTCTACATAATTTGTTACATATTTGAGTGCTAATTAACACCATTTTCTTGGTAATCGCATTTGTAAAACTGTGTATATGTGAATTCATTCCATCTAAATACACCACCTGTCAGCATATTACACACACTTGGATTTCATATATATCTTGGCACAACACAATGTCTCAACTTGATGAGATAAGAACTGCACAGAACAGTTTGGAGGAATGCTTTTCAAAAAGGATGGCCGAACTGGAAGCACAGTTACACACGGGGGGGATCCGCCAAAGACACGGTTGCAAAGGTGACTGAGGAGTTTCGAACATTCCGTGAACTCATGTTCTCTATGCTCGGTATGCTCCGTAAACAAATTAATGAGTGCTCCCATATGGTTGACGCTATTGAAACCAGGCATCGACGAAAGGCTCTCTTTTTCTTGGGTGTTGCTGAAGAGGAGAAGGAGGACTGCAAGGCTACAGTGCTAAGTATAATCCACAAAATGGAGTTGAAGGACATCACAGCATCTTGCATTAGTGTCTGCCACAGGATTGGAGTAGCCACCAAAAATCGTCTCCGGCCAATCCTAGTTCGATTTCTTAGCGTTGACTTCAGGTCATCAGTATGGAGGGCAAAGTCTAGACTGAAAGGTTGTCCAGTTTTGGTAAAGGAGTTCTTGACAAAGTCTCGCCAAACTGTTTTTGGCAAAGCCCGTCAGCATTTCGGCATGCGTGCATGCTGGACCCAAGATGGAGTAATTGTGGTGAAAGTTGCAGATGGATCTCGGCATAAAGTCACTACCTTAGATGAGCTGACTATTCTTACGCAAAAACACCCTAAGGCAACTGCTGAATCCTCAACTTGAGGCGAGCGCATTGCAGGAAGCAATTCTAAGCCACGTAAATAACTACGCAGTATTGCGTTTTATTGTCTTAATTCTCCTTTTTCCTTTTACTACAACTTTAAATTTATTCAATACTGCAGAATTACTTAGCATAATTTATTATTACTTTTTATCCACAGTATTAAACCTTGTTTTGCTTTTATGTAACCTTAAGCTTCTTTCTTTCTCATTTATTTTCATTTTTTTTAAATTAGTTAATTTCTAATTTTAATATAGTTTTTCGTTTTACATCATTTATTAAAACTTGTATATTTTCACTTAAAATTTTAATTATATTTTAGGTTAAGTTCTATTTTGTTTTGGTATTAAGTTGTTTTGCTTTTGGTTATATTTTATCCATAGATTAATAGATTCGTAACAAGTGCATAGTGCAAGTTAACTTTTGGTCGCTGGGAAGGTTTTTTTTTATTAATACATGATCATGGATACAAAGTCCTTTGGACATAGTATATTTGTCGTCTATGAGACACTTCTCTATGATACTTGTTATTTGTTCTAAGTTCTGCTATTTATTATTAATAATCTTAACGTAGTTTAGTTGTAGTTGTCTTGCAAATCATTTTTATTTTTATTGTTTTGTGTATTATATTTGTCTTTTAATTTTTGAGTGTGTTAGCTGGCGGGTGGCGCAGGGATGGCAGTTTAGCAATCGAAATTATTACTATTTTTTTACGTTATATAATTTTAATTATACTAATTTATTTATTCTTATAGTTTAGGTCTATTTTTTATTTATTTTTATATATTCTATTACATATAGATGAGTTCCGATGATGATTCTTTTCTTTCAGCCAACGAGTTTTCTTCATCAAATGACAGTTATTGCTCTATTACTGAAACGTTAGGGGATTTTGTGGGACATAAATTCGATGAATCCCGCTCTTTGTTTAATGTTTGCCACATTAATGCACAGAGCGTACCTTGTCATTACAGTGATCTGATTGAGGCTTTCTCTGACGCTGATGTTCATGCCGTCTTGATTGCGGAGACTTGGCTTAAGCCCCATCTTCCTTCTACCTCTTACCCTCTCTCTGGCTTCAGTTTGATGCGCAACGATCGAATTGATAGGAGAGGGGGTGGGGTCGCTAATCTTCGTTCTGACTTTTCTTATAAAATTCTAGCTTCTTCTTCCCCCTATTATACTGCATCTGCAGAATTTCTATTCCTTGAAGTTTGCGTAAAAGGAGCCAAATTAGTACTTGGCGTTGTCTACTGTCCTCCTTCTGTCGATTACTTCTCCAGTCTTGAAACAATTCCGGAATCCTTTGGGTCGGAATACTCACATCACATCATCATGGGCGATTTTAATACAGATCTCCTCACTCCGCACTTAACCCGTTCCTCTAAGCTCCTTCAAATTGTCGAGTCGGTTGGCCTCCACATTTTACCTTTACAAGCCACTCACTACAATATTGATGTGGAGGATACCTGGCTTGACTTAACCCTTACCTCTGCTCCTTCTCTTGTCTTCTGCCACGGTCAACACTTTGCACCTGCTTTCTCCTATCATGACCTCATTTTCCTTTCTTACGTCCTTAAACCTCCTAAACCTCCAGCTAAAACTCTACACATGCGTTTTTTTGGTCGCTTGGATGTTGAAAAGCTTTGTATGGGTGCATCCAAAATAAACTGGAACAGCGTGGTTTCTGCACCCACTGTGGATGAAAAAGTTGGGACTTTGAATGAAGCTATCCTTAAATGATATGACGTACATGCTCCCATCAAAAAAGTGAAGCTCAAGCGTCCACCTGCGCCTTGGATGACGATTGGGGTTCGGATTGCGATGAGACGTAGGGATCACGCTTTCGGCAAATTTAGAAGAGATCGATGTGATCAAATCTGGACGCTTTATAAAGTTGCAAGGAATCGGTGCAATCAGATGATACGCAACGCCAAACGCCGATTTATTCTTAGTAACATCTCATCTTCTTCCCCTGCTAATATCTGGAAGTTCCTTGGAACCATAGGTATCGGTAAATGACACCGTTGTGAGTTTCAAAGGACGTAATGATGATATCAATTTTCATTTTGTCTCCAACAGTCCTCTTGATCACCAGACCAAGCGCCTTACTGTTGAACACTTAATGGGTTTACCTCGTCCTGATATTAATCTGTTTCAATTTTCTCCAGTAGTTGTAGATGAGATCAAGAAGATAATCCTTTCCATTAAATCTAATGCTGTAGGTTACGACAACATCAGCCGACGGTTGATTATCTATATACTTGACCATATCCTCCCAGTCATCTCGCACATCATTAACTTCTCCTTGGATTCTGGTAATTTTCCCTCACTGTGGTGTAATGCTTACGTTATTCCCTTACAAAAGATCCGAAATCCCACTTTACCCAATCATTTCCGACCTATATCTATACTTCTTATCCAAGGTCCTTGAGGCCTGTGTCCACAAGCAACTTTTGCAGTTTATCTCTCGTAATAACTTATTAAGTCCCTTGCAGTCTGGCTTTAGGCCCGGTCATAGTACCGTTTCCGCACTCCTGAAAGTAACTGGTGATATTAGGGCAGGCATAGAGGACACTAAAGTCACTGTGTTGGTTTTGGTTGACTTCTCGAACGCCTTTAATACCATTAGTTATGACATTCTAATTTCCATCCTTTCCCTTTCTATGATCTCACCCGAAGCACTGGATTGGTTTTCATCATATCTTGGAGGGCGCCAGCAGTCGGTTCACATCGATGAGCTATCATCTAGCTGGCTTGACATACATGCTGGTGTCCCTCAAGGCGGCATATTATCTCCTTTGTTGTTTTCTATATTTATTAATCTCATTACTCAAAACCTTCAATCTGCGTATCATCTGTATGATGATGCCTTGCAATTGTACACACAAGCGAGTATTGACGATATTTCTACAGCGGTGGACACACTTAACAGGGACCTTGAGTACATTAAGAACTGGTCTGACAGGTTTGGCTTAATGGTCAACCCTTCGAAGTGTCAGGCCATAATAATTGGTAGCCGTCCGATTATCCAGAGATTGAAAACAGTAGCTCTACCTCCTATCTTTTTTAATAGTACTGAGATTCAATTGTGTTCCACTGTGAAGGATTTAGGTTTATTAATTGATTCTACTTTGAGTTGGAAAGCCCAAACAACGACCGTTAGGCTGAAAGTCACTGGTACCAAAGGTGGTAAAAAAATTTCTACCATCTGAAATTAAGACAATGCTTGTGCAAAGTTTAATTTTTCCCCTAATCGACTATGGTGATGTGTGTTATTTCGACCTGAATGCAGATCTTCTCAACAAATATGACCGTCTTCTGAATAACTGCATTCGATTCATTTTCAATCTTCGAAAGTATGACCATGTATCCACGTATCGATCTCAATTAAAATGGTTACCTATTCGTCAACGCCGTAGTTTGCGTGCACTCACCACCCTTTATTCTATCCTGATGTCTCCAACTTCCCCTTCCTACTTATCTCCTCACTTTCAGTTGCTTAGTACTAGTCATGAGAGAAACCTCCGCTCTACGAACAACCTTCTTCTCCTATGTCCATCCCATAGCTCTGGAATTGTTCATTCTTCTTTCCACATTCAATCTATTCTCCTTTGGAACGCACTCCCTCTCGAAATCAGGACGGCTAGCAATCGGTACGCGTTCAAGATGAAGGTTCGGGAACACTTACTTAATAAATTGGCAGAATCATCACCCTCATCATTGGCAGAACCAGCGTCCTCATACGGCCAGCAGTGAAGGACCACGTCTCTGATCCGTAAGTCATCACTGGCAACACGCACTGGTTGTACATGTGTATGTGTATGTATATGTGTGTATGTATGTATATGTATATATATACATATATGTATATATATGTATGTATGTATATGTATGTTTATATGTATATATATATATATTCTTATTGTTCTTATTGTAATTATGTATATTATATATTTTATATACATATATGTGTATGAATATTAATATAATTTTATCTATTTTTTGCGATGTACCATTTATATCTTATGTATTTTATTTCCATATATTACAATTTTTTTTGTTATTTTATTTTAGTATTCGCATATTAACTTTTTATTACACCTACTTCATTCTATCTCTGCATCATCCCAAGGTAGACTGGGAGAGAATGCCTTAGGCATTAAGTCCGCCTATAAACCACTTGTGTATATGAAGTTTTAAATAAATAAATAAATAAGTCTATGTTCAGCAGTTGATTTGTGATAGACTGATCGATAATGATGATGATGAAAATCTTCTTGTCTGAGAAATTATTTCGAGGACATGATACGACCAAGAATTAATCAACATGACAGACTTACTGCTTCTATACCTTGTTAATTAAGAGGAGGCCAGCGCTTAATAGTGCTAAATGCAAATGAAAGTAATTTTTTTTGTGAAATTAACAATGTCTTTTCAAGATTGTTGCTCAGTAACTATTGTTTTACTTAAACTAAATACAACTGGTAGTAGTCATTTCCATTGTTTCTCTTCTTATAAGCAAATGTGACAAACAATCATACAGTTTATCTGGTGGTAAATGGATATTGTGGTTTATCTATTTTCGGTTGGGAATTTAAATACAGATGGTTCGTTACATCAAAGTACTAAGATCCCGTCGTCGTCTGGTTTAGCTGAGCTATTAGTATAGCACCGATATTGCAGCTGCAGCGTATCCCCACTACGTATATGTAAATATTATGAGATATAAATAATGAGTTTTACGTTATATGGAGTCGTACAACGATTTGAGGTAACTTTTTCATTCATTGTTTATTAGATTTTTTATAGATAAAATATTTCGTATTACTTTAAAAATGTATATATTTTAAAATGTATATTTAACTATTTATATAAAGCATAACACGACAGAATTAGATTTAAGTTTTGTTTTTATTGTACTGTGCAAAATAACAAAGTAATACCATTTATTTTTAAGTAGGTATATCGACGACTTTGTGTTAATTGATCATTTTATTATTACTCTCCTTGGTACCAGCTTTGTTCTGATAATCACATCCGTATGATTACTAGTACGTAAAGAGTTCACTGGAGCTTAATCTCCGGTAAAAAAGAAACAAGCTATTTTTACTTTATTATTGTTCATTTGGCTAATATACTTTGATATAACTGTTAAAAATATAATACCGCAGGAGCAACGTTTCATTAGGGTCATCGTTGTATTACTAAAATATATGGTAGGTCCGTTGTCCGCCTAATTAAAGAATTATTTTGATCGCCATTTCGGTTAACACCATTGTTCCATCTAGTACTTCAACCCACGTTTTAAATATGTTGTTCACAGTACACAGAAGGCGATAAGTTTTATTGGCTTGTTAGTTAAAAGAAATAATAAAACACATTCACTGCTTTTAAATATACGATTGTTATCCAGCAGTCCGTTCATCATCACCACCAGACGAAACACTGTTGTGTTTCGTCTGGTGGTGATGATGAAGCTGTTATTTTATACTGATTACGATCGGGCTAGGATTACCGTACAATAATCATAATATAGCTGCAGCATGGCTCTACCACGTTAATGGGCGATGGATTCTCTTCGCCGCCATTCGTCACCTTACATACGTTCTCTTACAATAAATTAATTTTTAAGATTCAATCTATTAAAATATGTTTGCTTACTTTCTACTTAAACAGCGACAGTCATATTTTGATTCCTTATTTTGTTTGAATTCATCGTTTACATCAACAGCTTTATAAAGTCCACTGTTAAATATTGGTATTTCCTAGAACGCGCACACTTGCTAGCATTGGCAAGCGAGATGACAGCAGGCAAAATTACTGAAATTGATTTTGCTTACATTATATTGTTGAAATTTTTATTTCATATTTAAGTTGCTTATTAAATTAATGTCCAATATATTAAAAAAATTCTTATAAAAGCTTTCATTTAATATTTGTTCTTAATTCGAAATAAAACAGCAAACAAAAATATTTTTAATTAATCACACAATATGTTTGATTTTCTGTAAAAACCAGGATTGTTTACCGCATAAAAAGAATCATTATAAAATTGTTTGGAATTCAAAGTAAAATCTCATCGTTTGAAACGACATTAATGAATTTGTTTCCATTTAACCAATCAAAGCTTTATTTACTCGTAAATATTAACTTGCTGAATAAAAATGTAATCACTGAAACAAATCCTTATTATTTATTTGTTCAAATATACTTAATTAAAATTTACATTTAAATAAATTTTGATAAGATTTACTTCTATGTTGTTATTTTTATAGATATCATCATTATCATCATCATCATCGTCATTACAACTCCTCAGAAGCTTACAGCTGAACATAGGCCTCCCGGCATCACCGCACTTATACAAGCCTGACTTTATGATCTGATTTTGCTGCTAATTCTGGCGTGAATTTAAGTTTTTCGTATTGCCACCAGTGTAAGGCACAACTTCCATGTTCCATATTATGTCCACACTGGGCACATCCACTATTTGTACACTTTTTTTATATTTTGAAGAACACTGAATCGATATTGATGAACGAAGTTCGTAAATTGTATTCACACATTAAAACAAAGTTATGAAATTAAACCCTTTTAAGCATTAAGCAGATCATCCCAATAGATCCCTTTCACAAAATATAATTACGTCAAGAGACTCAATTTAATTAACAGCTCATGATCCAATTAAAACTTAAACCACTATATTCAAACTACTTAAAGCTGTTGGTCTTTAGCAAACAAGTAGGTTCTCTTCCAACTTGAAAGTTTTGTTATATATTTAAAGCTAAGTAATGGCGGCATAAGAGAATATACTATTGTAATCCCGTGGGAGTCGCAAGAGGTGAATAAGGGAAACTGAAATAGGAGTTGAGCAGCAATATCTTCCTGATTACATCTATAATGCAAAATAATTGTATTGCCAACCCACCTGAAGTGCGTGGCACCTATGGTGATACTACTCATAGGGGTATACTATCAGATTAGGTGATAATTTTTTTAAATTAATTTGCGGTTCTGTCAATCTTCTCTCCTTTTCATCTGTTCTTAAGATGTTTGCTTTCCTTGTGTACAGCCAAGCGTTTATCTTCCAGGGAATATATCATGATCTCCTCACGTAGTAGGAAAATTTCAATTCTACTAGGATTAACGTAGCAGAAATTGCACTTGTACATTACAGCTGCTTCCAGCAGTAATGTACAAGTGCATTTCTAACCAAATTAATTTTCTTTGTAAGCCATAGTTTTCAGGTAAATTAAGTGACACTTGACAAATAGAGACATTTGATGTAACTTTCTTTAGTTGAACCGCATATTATTGTTATACAATTCAACGAATATGGATAAATTTCTACCCGCATAACACGGAAACTCAATGAGTGATTTGACTACTTCATGAGAAAATCACCCTTCAACTTACTTACTCATTTTAGGCTAACACTCGAGAATCTTAATTCTCTATCGGTTGTAGTTCTTTCGAGATATAAGTCCACGTCATTGCCAATTCAAATGACTGATCTGTTGAGCAATGTGGGTTACTCTAGTTTTACTGCGCATATTCTTATTACAAAGTCTATCACGCAAAAAATTCCTAGCATAGTCGTAGCATAGAGATAATTACTTACTTTTCTACGATTTTAAGATGCACTAACTGTCATCTTTGCGTCGATAGGATGCAGAGGCATTTTGTTGTCTCATTGCCATCTACAATCCTAACTCTTCTTTCATGGAGATCTTTAACAAAAACAGGTATTTTTAGTTATCTTTTTATATAGTTTACATGGTCCTGCTGTTGCCGTATTTCCTGCTTCTTCAGAGACAAATCATAATAATATATATCTTTGAAAATAGTTTTATAAATAATATCCCTTCAATCCCCATAAAATTCCCATGCAGTCGCATGCAACCGCACCCACCCACAGCACTTAAAACCATTAAAACTTATATTTTTGAGACTACTTTTCGATGTAGAAGTTTGGCATTATAAAATCTGTACAAAATTCTCTATCCTGTGGTCTAAACAAAAGTCAGGTTTTACTTCATTACAAAAATATTTTATTGTATTTTAATAACAAAAAAAACATACCAAGCGGATATCGGCAGCGTGAAAATCACAATTATTTCAGTATATAAGTAGTAAGTAGTAGCCGAAGTAATGATAAATGATGGGAAATGTCTAACAAGATTATCATATTATATGTGATAGTGCCTATAAATATCTACTGCTTAATATAGGTATTGCTCATAGATAACCTCTTAAGAAAGTATTTGTCATAGATGTCAGCCGTCAGCAGTCAGCCTTTACTATCGCGCGCGACACACGTACCCTTGCTCTCCTTCTCATATGCTTTGTTTGTACCTACGTTGTGTCATTTTTCAAAATAAACGGTTTTAACGAATTTTGGTTTCCGAGTTTCCTACCATTTTATCGCGCCAGTGCACCCTTTACAATAACTATTTACAGGGTATCAATCTCTCTTCGCATAACAGGTAAGTAGTCACGTGGAGAAAAAACGTGCATTTTATTTGCACCATAAATTTATTTTGTAGGATCTAATGAAATGACGTTAGTAAAGGAGTCATACGCCCTCAGCACAAACACTTCTTTAAGCACACTTTCATTCCTATCACTTCATCATCTTTTTCATTTCATTTCATTCTATCAGTTACACATTCATACTATTTCATACATTGACCCATTCTTTCTGAAAGGATGAAACCAACTCCCTGGCATACCCGCTCGATCTCGTCTACACTAGACCAATACGCGGATACATGCCTTATGCAGTGGCATCCTTTCCCTTTCGTTTCGTCTCATTTATACATAAAACCTCTGTCATTCATCATTACTTACCATTCATTGTTCCACATACACTCTGCGTAGCGAGATGGGCTTCCGCAATCCACTTTTCCCCCCTCCGGAAGGCAGAACGTAACGGGTGGCAAACCTCTTCGCTGGTTTTACTCCCGGAGATTCTTCGCACCCCTGCCCATTAAAAGGGCGGCGGGAACTCGGGGCCATTTCTTTTATTTCATGCCTCATGGTGCGAAATAGGGGTGGTGGTAGATTTTACACCGCTACCATACGGCGAGGAGCCAAGTCTATTTTTTCGGCTTTGTCGCTCGTTTAGCACCACCCGGGGGATATGTGTAGGGTGGGCCTAGGGTTTAGTGGTCGAAACCTGTGGACGCGAGTGAATCATCCCTCGAAAGTTCTATATATCCTGTTTAATAAAAAAGGATAATTTTAATTGGTTAACAGTGATGAAGATATCGCGTAACATAAAACACGTATGAAAAAGAACATTGTTGAAAAAACCTTCTCAATTTTTAACATTCAGCTAATAAAATAAGGGAAATGTTAATCTCCTGAAATAGTAAATTTATTTTTCAACATCATCAATTGTGTTTCCTGGTGTGCGAGTTTGTCATAAATTACACTTAGTCTTAGAGACATGTTGAATTTACGACGTGACCCGAGACGGCAAATAATTCTTAGCAATGAATTATACATACGGACAGTATCCTTGCTACTTGGCAAAGCTATTGATGCCGCTGTTGTAGGACAAATTCAATAAAAATAATCCCATTAAATTTGTAGCTACTATAATTCCACTAAAATACGCTATAAAGAGTACGTGAAGGTTTGTGAAAGACTACTTTTGTAGATTTATTTTATAGAATGGGATGATAAACGAGCACATAGTCCAGCTGATGGTAAGTAAATGCTGTTGTCAATAGACATCTACATTAAGCTTTGATAAATAATCTAAATGCAGATGCGTGCCACCCCTGGGATAGTCCTGATGAAATGCCTCGTTTCCAGTAAAACGATTATTCAGTCATCTACACATACCACATGAAACGCAGCAGAATTAAGCTGCTATTTCACGCTGCTTTTATGTGAGAGTGTGGTTCTTCCCCGGTTGAGTCAACCCATTCGTGCTACAATCAATATAGCTGCAGCGCGGTTCTACGATTACGTTTTTGTGTAGGTATTTAATTCTGCCTAGAAATCCGCGTGGTAAAATATTTTTTTCGTTAAGTAGCAGTGCACCAATTGCTTTATTCTGGTTTATATTTTTGAATAACAAGAGAGCCATTATACCAAGTGAAATTATCATGTTGTGGTGGAGTAAGATAGTACAACGCCTTATTTCATCTTAACTGGGGACTATGGGATATAGCTGAGAGATCATATGTTGTCTTGTTTACACCTATAGTGAAATACAGACCAGTAACCCAGTCTGGATCTGCGATCACCAATCCGCTTGCAAGTGGTTAATATTATTTTTGTTTTTTACCTTTTCGAAATTGATATCGAAATTTCAAACTAGTGTAGACTTTATGAACTGTTCAAGTGCAACATAAAATTTGTTTTAAGGACTTATTTACGTTCCAAGCGCAGATTAGCTCAAAGCAGTATTATTCAAACATGTTAATATCCATCAACTGCTTATCTCACATAAATGTTAAGGGTTATACACATAAGCCAGTTCAGATTGAAAACAAAAATTGTTTGATTAGCATTTCTTTTCTAGACACTAGACATGTAAGAATCATTATTTCGAAACCTTGGTGCTTAATTTAACAAAATATTTTTGATTTTTTTTGCACCAAAAATGAAATCTTTTTCACGATGTTCCCCTTCTGTAGACCGTTCAGATTCGTAGTGACGTAATATAAATGTATTTAAATTTAGTTTTTAACAACGGTTTTTGGAATTAGCTTTGATTATTAAATTAAATTTATAGCATACATATAATTTTTGGTCATATATTACTATTCATACTTGTTAATTAAATAAAATTTCATATAAACTGTCGGTTATATGATTTTAGATCTCTTCTGTGGACATAAAAATCACACTTGGTAAATTCGTTTAAAAACTACCATTTCTCGTCAAAACGTTTTACTGGTAACACAGAGTAGCTGTGTTATTCGGCTTTAATATTTTCTGAAGAAAAGGTTACGCTGCTTTTTTAAATTATTTTTTTTTTCAAAATATTCTCTAATCGTCATAGATCAAATTTTCTTTTCCGTTCTGCACTTATTTCGATAAGTAATTAATTGATTTATAGCAACCACAAGGGCAGCACAGCTTTTGGGGAGTATTTACAAAGCATGCTCTCTCTGTTCCTATAACCTGAAAATTTGGATGTCTGTGTTGCATTTATTGTCGAAATTCCCTTCTGCGGACATATTTTCTGTGGTCATAGATGTCCACAGAAAAGACCAAAGAGATTTTTTTACGGTAAATAATTTGTTTGCCAAAATTATTGATATAATAAGCTTATTTACCTACATTTTTAATGTTTATTTATTTGAATATTTACTTAAAAATATAATAGGAAGTTTTATTGCTTGGATTATGCTAATATTCACAATTTTTAAAAAGCGAGGCTTATTTGCTACAGCTGATGTAGAAAATATACCCCGTTCAGGAAGAAGTAAATTAAATTTAAGTGTGAAACCAAAGAAAAAGCGCGTCGTGAACAAAAAAAAATTAAGCATGCGCCGAGCTAGGACAAGACTTGCTTAAGTTGCCTTAGAAGAAAGACGGGAGAAAGGCTGTGAAAGATACCATAAAAAGAAAGAAGAAGGTTTAATTAAAACAAGTATTTCACGATGATAGAACAATGTAGCGTAAAAAGTCGAAACTTAGACGTGACAGAAAAAATTTACAAGAAAGATTAAATTATATGCTAAGCGAAAATACTCCGCCACCAAGTCCATGCTCTTTGCGCTCTTCTTTTTCACGAGTATCTGCTGGAAGAGTAGTAAGTGCCCGTAACTGGCGCCAATTGAAGGATAAAAAGTAACATTTTGATATGGGAATAATACAAGTTCAACTAGCCGCAAATTCCATACATGTACAATTATCGCCTGACGCCCATACCCCACAGCATACTCTTATTCATTCTCTTGTTGTGGATAGTTGGGATACTTTCATCAAGTCTAGCTTCTTCTCCTAGAAAGGCTGCATTCTCCACTGTATCTGAACTAAGTACGCCATCCTTAATTCAAACGCCAACTCCGCCGTCATTAAATTATCCTATAGAAACTCCAAAGAAAAGCCTAAACATTGATGATATTTCTACAGAATTCGATAACCTATCATCACCGAAAATACCTAAAACTTCAACAGTCACGAGATCCCCAATAATCATTATTTTCTGTGGACAATAATTGCGTCACTTCTGTGGTAGTACGGAAAAATATTGTTTTAATTTTTGTCAAATTAAAGAAAACTTCCTAGTTTTACACTTTTACTATTTTTTTAAAATAATTATACTAAAAAGAGTTGAAATATTGATTTCAAAGCATAAATATTTTCCTTTTTTTAGGTAAAATAACGATTATTTTCTCTGCTGTATACAATACATCACTTCTGTGGACCTGTTTTTTTTTTTTTGTTGCGTATTTTTGATAAAACGCTCAAACGATCTAGTTTTTTCTTATCATTTCCCTATTTGAGAGCTTATCTTTCAGAATAAACTGATTTTGGTAAAATATGAAAGGATTTTAAATTACCCAATTCCAAACTACGTTCTGTGTACCCTTAATTATTATCAACTATAGGAAATTGTATGGTCTAAATAGTCAGCAAAGACTTTTTTAGATTATTACAGTATCTGGGGATGCTTTCAAGAAAACTTTACAGAGTTTTTATTAATTTCCCTTTTAGGGTCAATTTCAAAAAATTTTAAACTTAGAATATCTGAATTCAACATCAAATTTATGAACAAAAAATATAATTAATTAGAATGACGCCAAGGAAAATCGTTAGAAGAAAAAATATTCTGATTTAGATACAAGTTGTTTGGAAAATGGGTGCAAATGCTGAACGAAATGATACCTTAATCTATTTAAAACATATTAAGCTAAGCTTTTCTTAGACAAAGTCTGCTCTTGTATTTTTAATTGAATTCTAAGGTTTTTAAAATAAAACCCTTTTTTCAATTAACTGCTAATAGTGTCCAGTAACAGATATTATATTATAATTTTTTATATAAAAAAATAATTTCCAAGCATCTTCGTCATCAGAATAACTTTTCATTCTACGCATATTTATGTTAACTAAACCAAAAAAAAAAAGGAAATTGTGTTTATTTAACATGTACTGTTGGGCGAAAAACAAATATTGTGTCACGTGTTCCCGATCAGCAAACAAAGGAATTGAGCCACCTTAACACACGTGTTTCAAGAAATGTTGTTTCAACAGGTAAAAGGCCTTTGTTAGATATGGACTCATTTATTCATTTTTTTGCTGATGGGGACACCAGTACCTTCGCTTGTATCAGAAATATCCAACCTTATGGTATATTACAAATGGTCACGTCCTCAGATTTTTTTATTAAATGGAGCATTATTTTAGAGACTGCAAAGTCGCTCTCGCTAGAAACTAGAAAAAAAGTTGACAGCTTCATAGTTTGCTAGAGTTTTCAAGGACCGTGAAAACATCAACTGTGTTTTTCTTGTTACACAAATATTGCATGGCTTCGGTTTAAGTAATGTGCCATCCGTAAAACATAGCAAGCAAATATAAACATAGCAATGAGCATAAAGCGTTATGAGAACTATAAAAGCCTTTATATGTTAATATACAGTACTGTGGATTATACACAGACCACGAATTTTCATTTCTGGGTGCTCCAGATAGCAAATGTGAACCTAATATTGTACAAATGAGGTGCTCAACGTCCGATTTTGATATGAAAACCGCATGAGTAATCAAACAAAAGAAAATTGACTCTTGGGTATTTAAATCTGACGTTGTCACAATCCACATAAAAAACAGATAATAGTTTTCAGTTCAAGGCCAATTAGTGATCACAACATGTGTACATTTGTCATATAGATAGGCGACGGTAAAAAAGAATACGTATTCATAAAATGAGACGACTAGTTCTGAAAAAAAAATGGAGAGACATTTCTTCTTTAATAATTCTGCTCCTCGATACGCGAGATGTACCAATCTAAGAAACGATAGCTTACACGTCAGTAAAACATATTGACTGATAGAAATAACTTGTATAAAAAAGAATACATTTAGGTTTTCGATTTTTATTAAATTTTGTCCAGTAAAATACCATGTATTAAATATTTTGATTAGTAACCTCATTAGTTTATTATTGTTAAATATATTATAATAATGATTTCTTATTATTACGCGAACACTACACATTGTAATAATACTAGTTTTTACGGAATTTATCGCGTATATTTAACTTTTTAAATACCCGACGTTTCGAACGCTTTACAGCACTCATGGTCACGGGCGGGACAGTCCCGCCCGTGACCATGAGTGCTGTAAAGCGTTATATATACGCGATATATACGCGATAAATTCCGTAAAAACTAGTATTATTACAATATATTATAATTATTCAACTTCATCATATTATATTAATGCATCTTTAATTATGAATTCCATCCATCATAGTGCATTTAGTTACTTACAGAACTTTACAAAAGTAAGGTTTCTTACTTACGCATACATGTTACAATCGGTAAATGTACGGTAATGCAGCTCCAAGTCTACATGTGCAGTGCTGAGTGACTGCATCGACTACAAAATTATTTTCTAAAAATGCTGAACCCCACTGAAATTCGCAAGTAATAAGAACACTATTATCATACCATATGATACCCAACGCGATTGCAAAGTTTCTTGACAAATAACTTTACACAATACTCGTAAAATTAATATTACTTCAAGTATCCTCATACTCTTTAGGATGAACTTTTTCTTTCAGAAGTGGCCTCATAGGAAGTGGACATGGTCGAGCCCCAACGGTTTGATAAAAATGCGGTTGACTTCATTATGACGAACTAGACGGTTCAGTGATGCTTCGGAGATCCCGAGGGTGAAAACAGGCAGCGATCATCGAAAAAACAATGAACTGCCTTAAAAGTTATTCGATTCCGTCGAAGTTTGTGCCGTGCTACAGTTTTTTCAGCGGTGCCAAGTTGACTGTTGGAATAATGAAAGGATGAAGTGTTTGTACAGTAGGGTTACGATTGCTATCCGAGAACAGAAACAGAGTAAAAAACCTATGCAACTGTAGAGAGTTTTAAGACAGGGTGACGTGATATCCTCATAACGCTGCGTTGGAAAACATTTTCTAGCTGCTGGGCTGAAAAAGATACGGTATTAACATCGGCGAGTACATCTCACGATCGATTTGCCGACGGTATATTCTATGTTGAAATACCCCAATAGTGCCTCCCAACGGATAAAATGTGAACAAAACAAAGATTATATTTAACTCCCATGTCATACCTTTGCCGCTAGTTGTTGGGAGCCCTAAGCTCGTAGTTGTTGACGAGTATGTTTCCATGGGACAAATAGTCTGACTAGGTAAGTCCTACTTCGACCGAGAGCTCAATCAATGGATTCAACTTGGCTGGGCAGCGTTCGGGAAATTACGACACATCTTCCCGTCAGATATACCTCAAAACCAGAAAAACTAGATTGTACAACCAGTGCGTGTTGCCGATAATGACTTATGGATCTGAGACGTGGTCCTTCACTGCTGGACGTATGAGGACGCTCAAGGTCGCTCAGCGAGCTGTGGAAAGGGCTATGCTGGGGGTTTCTCTGCGTGATAAACTTAGAAATGAGCACATCCGTAGTAGAACCAGAGTGACCAAAATTGCTCAACGGATTAGCAAGCTGAAGTGGTAATGGACCGGCCATATAGTTCGAAGAACCGACAACCAATGGGGAAAAAGATTCTCTAGTGGCAGCCTCGTACCGATAGGCGTAGTGTATGGTGACCCCCCACTAGATGGAGTGACAACTTGGAAGTAATGCAAGAAGCTGATGGATGCGGGTGGCTAAGGACCGTGCTTTGTGACATTCCATGGGGGAGGCCTATTTTCAGCAGTGGACTTGTGAAGGGCTGTAATGTTGATGGTGATGATGATCCGAAATTTATCTATCATTGACCAATTCCTTGGCATTGACGTAAGAATATTTATTTTTGTTATTTTTCAAAGCTCAAGTTCCATTTCAATATTAAAAATTCACTGGGATACACAGCAACATCAGAAAAGTATTATTTATTAAAATTTTATTTAATTAAAATAGCGATAGGATTGCCCAACAAACAAAAAGGTTTTAATGTAACGAGATTATTCATGGAGTGCAAATAATTTGTTTTCGTACTAATAACTCGTTTTCGAGGAGAATTAATCCTATACAAACTCAAATTAAGACAAATAAATTTTATGTCAATTTGAGCTTTTGGATCGAAATAATCTGACTTAAAATATTTTATATAGATATTATTTTATATCGCCATTTTGAATTATATCACAACAATTATAAAATAATATTATATTTGTAAAGAAAGACAACTTCTCAAGTAATTTTCTCGTACTAGTAAATGGAGTACATGATGGTATAACCCGCTCGTCTAGATGAAATGACTGCATCATGCGACATAAGAGTACAGGAAGTCGATGGATGCTGATGACTCAGGGTCGTGCTTTGTGTCTATCAGTCATGGGGACGACCTCTTTTTAGCACCAGACTTATGATGAAATATAATGAAGATAATGATGAATAGACTTTTTAATGATAATCTGGAATACAATATGCCAAGCGAAAATCTGTGCAGCTTTCTATATATAAGCATAATTTTGTAGTACTGCAATGAAGAAAAGAAAGCACTACTACATAATTTTTTAGTAGTGCTTTCTTTTCTTCATTGTTGAGATGAGAGCAGAGTAAAAGAATTATAATATTCGATCTATTCGATCAGATTTAGAAGTAGAAATAGAATTCAAATATTTACTATATATTGAAAATTAAATTCGCGGAAAGTATAATTATTATATTCGAGATGTGTCAATTTCACGGAATAATCTTTAATTTCTAAGTCTATGTCAGTTGTATTTGAAACGGTGATGTTAATTTTTTCATTTGGTTTTTTTGATACAATACAATTCGTAACGTAAACACACTTGCTTAAGGTATGATTTAGAACTAAGGCTTCATTATTGTCATAAAGCTCAACCGAGTAGTTGATACAGCGCATTTAATGACGGCTTCTGAGCATGCCGGAACGATGTACGTCGGCTAATGAAATATGGTAGGAACTTGGTAACAGCACAGTATCATTATCTTAGAGCTATAATCTATATTAGCATTAAAATATTTGAAAAAATCTTTATATAGTATATAATAATACCGTCGTAATTAATATTTATAGTATCGTGAAAAACATAAAATATTTGCTCCTAAGTTTTATCACTTATAAAAATTATAAGTAGGTTGAGCCTAGGGATTCACAATGGTGCCCCGTCAAAACAGCCCCGACAAAACAGCCCCCGACAAAACAGCCCCGACAAAATAGCCCACCGACAAAACAGCCACCGTCAAAACAGCCCCCGACAAAACAGCACAAGTCAAAATAAATACCATACATATCTATAGAATTTATAACTATACTTATACCGTGTATCTACTTCAGTTGGCGATATATGGGAAACTTTTCTATTGTGAGTTTTAGCAAGAAATTATTGAAAAAAATGTAAGTGGTGTAAAACGAATGTTAATACTTTACATGACTTTTTTGGTTCATTTTATGTATTTTTTGTTTTCAACAAAACTATTGCATCGTCTACACACGAAATAAAAACAAAAATAAATGTAGGTATAAAATTATATTATAATGTATATTTACAAACAAAATTCTACAAACTATATTCGTCAAAGGTTATTAATTACAAAGGTTACAATTATTAATAATTATTATAAAATAAAAATAAATGAAGTTATATAATAATATATCAATTTATAATGTCAGATTGTTGGAAATTCCACGGAGATACGGTAAAAGGTCGTCGTTGTTATAATTTCCCATAAGAGTTTCCAATCTACGATTAAGTTGCACATACTTCTTTTTGGAAGCTTCGGGATTTCTGAAGCCGGCTCGAAAACGTTCCAACTCTATTTCTACCCGGTCTTGTTCCTTCCTGAAGTGGTCTATTAATTTGAAAATACATGGATGGTGACAGTCAACGGTGTGTTGGAAAGCATGATGCCATCTTTCTACAGAGCTGTTTGTACGCGGAAGGCCCTGGTGCACTCTATCATGAACATTCCATAAATGAATAGGAAATTTTGGATCTGCTCTCCGATTTCTTCTTTGCCGTCCTAAGTAAGTAAGTATCTTCCCAGTAATCGATGACTGCATCAATTTCTCGTGGACAGCTTTCGGTTAGCTCCTCAAAAGTAGTGATTACGTCGCCCTCTTGGACAAAAGATAACGCTAGTAACATTTTCAAGTGCATTCTCACATTTTCGTCATTGCGATATTCTTCTTAAGTAATTTATTAACACTTCCCATGTATTTCTAAATGACCCATACTCGTTCAATAGCAATAAGAGGATTATCGCTGCAAGAGGTACAATAGGTATTGTATATAGTAACATATTACAAATTACTTTCTTAAAGCGATGAATGGACTATAAGTTATTATAACATTTATTCAAATCTGCTAATCGGCCGAAACGTAAATCCCCCCTTCTTGGAACCTACTCATAATAGGTAAGTTAATTAAATTGAAAGCTGAATATAAAATTCCACAATATATTCACAGAAATAATAATTATTATTATATTATATTTTCATTATGTAATATACTCTGAAGATAAAAAGCACGATTATCAATGCAACTAGCAAAGTAATAATATTATACTACCTACAACGATCATATTTCGTAAATTACTTACTTAGTTTTATAATTATTTATTTAATGTTATACTTTTATGTTTTGTCTGTTTGTTGTTTGTCTGTTTTGTCGGGGGCTGTTTTGTCGGGGGCTGTTTTGACGGGGGCTGTTTTGTCGGTGAGCTGTTTTGTCGGGGTTGTTTTGTCGGGGCTATTCTGTCCGGGGCTGTTATGTCGGGGAACCATTCACAATACGTATCCTTATCATTCATAACTTTGATTCTTATTTGGTCCTTAAGAAGTTCATGTTTCATTTTTAACATGAGTATTTTATGACAGAGACGCTTGCGCTGGTATCGATAAGAAGTTTGAGATAATTGGGAGAATATTATGTAAATAGATTAGCTTATGGTAACGAAGCATGGCATGTATTTATGCTTGTTTCAAAAATGGAAATACAATTGGAATAAGATTCATTTAGACTTGGCTTAACCTCTTTGGGTTACTGAGATAAAAATATAGCAAACGATTTAGTAGGACTCGGTTTTACCTTTGTGATTAACTGAGATGCACGTGAACTAGCAAGACTCAGCTTTACCTCTTTGGGTAACTGAGATTTAAATGAAATAGTATGTCTGGGTTGCTTGCTAAAGCGTTGTCGAGATGAATTATAGTTAGAATAAGATTTAGCATAGTGATTTACATAAAAATTTGTGAAAATATTATTATCAATTGTTTTCGTGTTGCTGTGATTGTACAATTTCGGCAGACACGCGTCCGAAATCTTATTCAGTTTAAAGATTGCGTCTTTGTAGATAGCGTCGTCGTTGTCACATGGCATGAGTATAGGCAAAAAGTGAGAACTAGAATTATCCTATACTATTAAACGAGCAATTCTTGTATATATATATATATATATATATATATATATATATATATATATATATATATATATATATATATATATATATATATATATATATATATATATATATAATCGGGATTTCGGAAACGGCTCCAACGATTTTCATAAAATTTAGTGTCCAGGGAGTTGATAATAAATCGATCTAGCTAGGATTTATTTTTAGAAAATGTCTTTTTGTCCGTGTTTTTAGGCAATGAAAAACTGCTACAATATTGTTAGAATAAGAAGGCAAATTTTGACAGATTGTTAATGATAAATTGGTATAATGGGCGGTCACAGAATCGTAAAACCCCGGTTCGAGCCCAGACCGACCGACCCACTTTTTTAATTTTTTTTTCAAGTTCCTTTCTTTTTTGAGAAAATCTATTTTTTCGAGCTCTTTTTTTAGTATTTTTTAAAAACTTTTTAAAAATTTTTTATTCAAATAACCACTTCCGTTTTTTCTGTTATGTCGCTAAGATCAAAAAATATTATTTATATGTCATCAGTATGTAATTTGTATCTAAATATAATTTCCAAAACACACGAATTAAAAAAAATCGAGCGAAAAATACCGAGCAGAGCTCGGTCAACCAGGTACTGAATTATTATTTGAGCAACAATCTACATAATTAGAATTAGTATAAGAGTTACGATTAAAGTTTTTATTAAAATTTTGACGTTGTTGCATATTATAATGTCGCTTTCTACATTGATCAATGGTGTGCTTTATGTTTTTGCACAATAATTTATAAGAATTAGAACTAGATAAATGAGAAATTGGTTTATTTTGATTAAAATTAGAATCTTTTTTCATTTTCGAAACATTGATTTTTCTTTCTCTCGTGGCTCTACCCATAGCTCTCACCCCACTACAAAAGGTTAGCTGGCAGAGAATGCCTTTTCGGCATTAAAGTTCGCCTTTGTACCAAGTTGTTTTGTTTGAGTGCAATAAAGAATTTTCTATCTATCTATCTATTGAGTAGCAACACGGCCCACATTATTAAATACAACAATGTAATGTGGTTTTGTAGTTTTTCTCCTTCTATAAACTTGCGTGTCAATCGCGGTAACTTAGTACGATTAAATTTACTTAGTAAATTTCAAAACACGTAACGCTTTTATTGTCCCCAATAGAAGAACGATTTCAACTTCTGAGCTTTTTATTGCAAAATTATTCCATTTGTTTGTGGAAATAGGCTGCCGAATGTAATTGAACCACAAATCGTTTTCGGATTTATGATCATCTCTTATTGATCTATTGATTGATATGATCAACTCCGCATTGTTATTGCCTGATTTTGGAACATTAAATTTTTTTCGATAGGAATAGTATATTATTATAATAGTTTTCAACTATGCAAATCGTAACTTATAAGAAATGCCTCTACTTAAAAAATAAATAAGGTTTTATTTATTGTTCCTTTCAATTAAAAATACTATTTAGAAAGTAATTATAATTTAGAGAATGACCATCATTTTGACAATTCAATTAATGTTAAAACATAAAGTAACAAAATTTGATGTGAATTAATCAATAATAGAATCCTCCAGACCGAATTCTTCGGTCATGGCGACCAGCCTCAATCTAGACTAGCCATCGGCGCAGGAGAGGATTATAGTGCCCAAGTATATGCGCAAGCACAAGTGCACTCTCAATTCCCTCACCCTCGTAATCCGATGGGATGGTAAACGGACACGACCAAAGATAGATCAGACGCAGGGACAACGGCTTTACGTGCTATCCGAGGCAAGGTGTTGAGACACCGCCAACTTCCTGACTCCGGGCAGCTACTGAGAATTTCTTGACGGAAAAACTCAATTACTCATTTTTGGCTCGACCCGGGATTTGAACTCAGGATCTCATGATCAGCAGTCATACTACTACAACCACTAAACCAACGAAGCAGTTAATAATAATTAATATTTTAGTTATATTTTAGTTTAGAACAAAAGGTGTTAAAAATCAATGAAAACTAAACCCAGCTACACACTACACCACTACACTAGGAAAGACATCACACTACCGTCGATAATACGACACGTGTTTGTCCTCAACACGAGGCATCTTCCGGTTAAGTAGACTCTGCGGTGGCAGACCTCTAAGTCACAAAGGCCTTGCGTAGACGCTAAACTACTCGTAGGAAAGACACATATTTGTTTATTGCGCGGAGCTTAGAAAATTAATTTTTAACATCTTATTTATTTGATAAACCTAATTTTGTTTATCATCCCAAAAATTTTGTGAAATAAATTATACTTCTTCTTTAAGTTTGCAGTGAAACATCGTTTTCAATTTCGAAGTTTTCATGTCTTCAATTAAATTACGCTATCTATTTACATTGTTTTTCCACGAATGTGCTTAATTCAATGCAGTACTTGGAAGATTACCCCGATACGTGGAAGATGCCGATTCTTCTGCAGTGGATATGTTACTCGCTTTCACCAGTCTTTGAAATTTAGATTCATCGTTCTTGGACGGGTTTTCCACCATTAGTTGGTCGCCAGAGTCTTGATTTAATTAGTGTTGTGTGATTTAATCGGTATTAGAAACAGGAAAATTGGTATTGGTACGAATTCTACACATTTTCCCTATACTCCATCTACTATGTAATAATGCTTAATTTTATTTTTCAATTAATTACCGCCCGTCGCAAGTCCACTTCTAAACATAGAACTCCTCCTAAATTGCGACAAATCAAAATTCTGAGCCAGTTGTATCCATCGGCTCCCTGTACTACCACTTCATCTAGAAGGTTGCCGTCCGACACTGCGTTGGCCAATATGGCTTAATATAATAATAATAATAATATTCCACAGCTATCACACAACGCCATCTAGTTCCAAGCTAAGCAGAGCTTGTGTTATGGGTACTAGACAACTGATAAACATACTTATATATTTCTAAATACATAAATATTATAGATAAATTACACCCAGACACAGAACAAATGATCGTGCTCATCACACAAACATTTGTCCTGGGTGGGAATCGAACCCACGACCTCCGGCTTAGCAGTCAGGGTCACTAACCACTAGACCAACAGGCCTGTCATTTATATATGTATATTTTTGCTGTGAATTTAGTAACGCATAGAAAATTGTACATATTACTTTCTGTTAGCCTTATAGTGGCTGTGTAAGAGAATCCATTAGTCCTATATCATCAAATGGATAACGTAAGAAGCAACAAGGGGAAATTAAACAGGAGATTTAGACTTCCATTTGGCACGACCCTGACACACCTCTCTCGCCTCCTTCACATCCATACACCTACGCATACATGCTCGTCGGTTAAGGGTACTCCTAATTTGGCCCGTTTTCAGTAAATCGCCAATTAGTCGATAAATTTTCGCCTAGGACGTCCCTTTCCGACTCTGCCATTCACTTCTGCAACATAAATTTTCTTTGTCACTCTTTCCTCATTCATTATTTCTACATGACCAAACCACCGAAGCATTCCTTTCTTAATCCTGGTCACAACATCATCTTGCAAACCACACTCTTCTCTTATTACGCAATTTCTTACCCTGTCATTCAGATTCAGCCCTAACATACTCCTTAACAACCGCATTTCTACTGCGTTCATTCTACTCTCGCTTGCTTGCTTGCTTCTTCTGCCACACCCAACTTTCACTACCATACGTTAAAGTAGGGACCAACACAGCACTGTGAATTGCCAAACGTGCCCTTTTCGACACATTTTGACTTTTCACAATAGAGAAAAATATAAAATTTAGGAGTATGTAGTCAATTGTTCATAATATATTAATACATGACTGTAAAAATTAAATTAGTTCTCTGCATTTTTTTAAGTAAAACGAATTCTAACTCTATTATATAATCTTGGCTCTATAAGCTTGCAATATAATCTTCACAATATTTTTCTTTCATAACATAACGTATTTTGTAGCTTAGTCGCTAAATGTATTATTCCAAGTCGCTGATACACAACATCATACGTGTTTCCTCAGAGCTTGAGACTTAGAAATTACTCGATAAATTTGGGTGGGGTTTCCCTGTGATTTTACTTTCATTCGTGCATGTTTTATATGGATATAGAAATGATAGTATTAGGTAGAAAAATAATATCATTTCGTGGCTAAGTTTTAAAAAACTAACGCCATACTGCTCATTTCCACCAGTTCGGAGCGGTGACAAATCGCTAGTAATTTTATTACAGTTTCAATTAAGATCGATCTAAAATTACTTCTCTTGCAGCAAAATTTAACTCAGTTTTATTTATTGCCTCACAACATAGTAATTTACTATTTTTGTGAACATCGTCTCTTAAATATTTTTACATGAAAGTGAGTTTTTTGAGATCGTCTATATTTGCAAGGTTTGTCTACTACGTAACAGGTCGGGGAAGAAGTTTCTTCGCGTTTTGTTCGTATTTTTTATAGTAGAGGAGGAGAGAGAGAAGGGGTCTTGAAACTGAGGAGATACGACGAAAGAATTTGATTTAACGGTAAACGCGCAATCTTGTGTCTTCTGAGGATTAAACTGGACTAGATTAAGTCGTACCCAGTCCAAGACTTTGTTCAATACAAATTCTCGATTTCAGACACGTGTTTGTCCCGGTACTTGGCGACGTTTTTTCGAGAAATATTGACACGAACGGTGTATATAGCATCACCAGTGCTGTCGTTTGCATCTGCAAAGTCAATAAAAATTCTTTTAAAGAAACGCTTGTCAGTGTCCTAATTGACAAAACCTATTAAACTTTAAATGATTTTGCATTTAATATATTTATGACATAATAATTATATTTCCCACATGCTTAATTTTTTTTCTGAAATTCTGCATCCACTAATGTTTGTTTAAGTTGCATTCGCATTGCATACAGTTATTTTTTGGTACTTACTTTAATTGTTTACTTTTAATTGTTTGTTTGTTTACCTTTTTAAATAATTTTTACTTCGTAATTTGTACATATGTATGCCCACACGGTAGCACACTTAGCTGAACTTGATTATTTGATTATGTATCTAATATATATATATATATATATATATATATATATATATATATATATATATATATATATATATATATATATATATATATATATATATATATATATATAATACCTATGATCGACGAAATAAATGAATGAAAATGAAAAGAGCTCTTCGCGTCCACTTTAACTTATATTAAAAAACGACTTCCAAATGAATTGTCACTTTTGGCAACTAAGATGGAATGCCCCACAGCTTTCAATAATGTTCTCTTTACGCTTCAGAGTGGAATAAGCAGTATACAGTCTGTTACGTCGGCAGAAATTGGTAACAGTGTGGTCCTTACACAGTACCCAGTCCTTGGCATAGAAGGAGCTCTAGAACCTGGAAAAAGCTGTTTCAAATAGATATTATTAGCTTTGGTATTTGTTTTTATTTCAACATGACACGGTATTTATTTCGAGTAAAAATATACAAACTAGTAGTAAAAACAAGTAAACAATGTAAAAAAAAACTACACAATTTTTAACTTTTTATGAAAACATCATTAAATCGTCGCTCGTAAATTTAAGGACAGACGCAAAGGTAACAGTCGTAAATATTGTAGTGGTTTCCCTAGAAAGCCTATTTATTTAAGAAGGTTAATATAACACACTTTACTGGGTTATAAATAAAACCCCCAATACTTAATGTTTATGGCTTCTTGCATGCTGAAGGAGACCTAACAAATTCTGTGTACTTATATATAAATTTGTATTTTTTTATTCAAATTATCAAAAGTCTACATCTCTCAAAGATATGTTTGCTATAGTTGCCCTATTTGGCAGGGAAGCTAGCAACCGCAAAATTTTATTATTATAATGTCGTTATCAGAAAGATATTACTGCCTATATCCTATTTCCGGTTCCTTATTATGCTTTGAATATATCCGCATATTATTTAATTCTCTTTAATCCCTACACTTTTCTCCTGTATTTTGGAGGCGTTTTAAATACACTATTGCTTTTAATTATTCGGAATTCAAACCGGCAACTCCGCAGCGCCACAGCCAAATGCTTAGCAACTATATTATCGAGCCGTTTGCGTTTATATCATTACTTAGTTGAATATAAAGTTACACATATACATATATCTACATCCCACAGTTAGATACTGCCAAACGTGCAGCATAAGTGCGTGTTAAAGATCAAATTTCCTTTAATAACCTATTATTTACTAGATTGAGTACCTATGTAAGTGATGGTCTGAAACACAGGTACTCAACCTAGTTCAGGCAGGTAGCTAGTATTACGAGTATAAACTTGAGTTTTCAAGTTTTCTTATGTAGATTCTACATTATTAAGCTACACATACTTAGTTTCGATTTATATTATTGCATGTTATTTATATTAGACTTATTATTACTTTCTTTAATTGTAATCATATTTGTTCGTCTATGTAAACATGTGTTTAAAAATGAAATAAAAATTAATATTGTTATATTATTATTATTATTTACCAATGAAATTGCCGTTCTCCAGTATGGGCCATTATAAACAAAAATAATTTTGTTTGATTATTATCCTAATTTCAAATTAATTTTATTTTAAAAACATGGAATTCCTTTTTCAAAATTACTCATATGTAAATTGATAACCGTTATGTTTTCATCTTTTATGTTTGATCTTATATATATGTTTGAATCATTTTCGCCATCATGGATACGTTAAAAATTCAAGTAATTATGGAATATGGCTACCGTCGTGAAGGCAGCATAGTACACGCAGCGTTCAACATCAACGACGTTTACGGAGCGAATACTACAAACGAACGCACCATTTATTATTGGTTTCTTCGCTTTAATTTTGAAAATTTGGACCTGAAAAATGAACCCCATGGTCGCTCGAAAATGTTGGTCATCAATGACGAATTTAAGGCGATTGTGAAGCTGTTGTTACTCACTCTACGGCTGAATTAGCAGCAGGTTTCAACGTTAGCATCAAAACAATATTGGTCCGTTTTGAGTCAAATTGGCGAGATAAAAGCTTGACAAGTGAGTAAATTTTTTGTCGGTCGTACAAACACATACCGTGCGGGAATCGTACACGCTGCTTACAGCACCGCAGCTAAACGCTTAAACACTGCGCTATTATACTGCGCAATAAAAGCTATTGAAGCTTCAATATAACATATTTAATTTTGAATAAAACTAAATTTACGGATTTTATCGCGTTTATTTCACTACTTTTACTTATTTTTAATTCCCGACGTTTCAGGTGCTTTACAGCACCCATGGTCACGGGGGTGACTGGTTTTTGGTCACTTCGGCCGGGATTAAATTAACCTTTCGGTCCGGAGAAGTAAATTCATTTTTTTATATATTACAAAAAAATACGAATGTATTATTAAATCATAATAAATTGTAGTTCTAATTATACTAACTACAATATTTATTTGTCCCGCATCGCTTATTACACGTATTATAATACCTTTGTAACGCATACCACACCGCTTCATTATTCCATTAATGATATTTTTCTTGTTGATTAACCGCCATCTTTCTAGTAACGCGAGCTTGCTTCGTTCCCCAGTTAACTAATTCTACCGTCACTTATCGCAATAATTTTAGTCCGCATTTGTTTGTTGAAAATGACGACGAGAAGCAAAGAATCTAAACTGGTTTCGGATGAAGAAGTTAGTTTAAAAATTATTATCGCTAAACGTAATTATATTTACGAACGATTACAAAAAATTTACGAGACCTCAAAGGGCGCATTTAATTCCTTGGACGAGCAGAATTTATTTCTTAGCATCGCTTCGAATATAGAACAATTACGTAGTGAGTTTCAAGAAGTTTTTGATAACTATAATACTAAACATTTAAAATTAAACCCTAATGCAGACGTTGATTACGAGGCTTGGAACTCATTTGAAGATTTATATAGTCGTATTAAGTGCCAAATTACGAAAATATCCACATCGCCTTCCACTGTTACGTTAGAAAATAGATTTCCTACTAAATTAAAAACTTCACTTCCGCCAATTGAATTAATGTCATTTAACGGACACATACGCCAGTGGTCCATGTTTTATCAACAATTTAAGACATTGATTCACGACCATTTACAATTAACTGATGCCGAACGTGTTTATTATTTGGTTAACAAATTGAGTGACAGGGCGTTATCAGTTTGTGCCGGGTTAGCCCCTACCGCAGAAAATTATTCCATTATTTGGAATGCGCTTATAAGAAGATATAATGACGAACGCACACTCGCATCTACGTATATTAACCGCCATATATTTTTGGTCACAGCACCCATGGTCACCCCCATGACCATGGGTGCTGTAAAGCACCCGAAAGGTCGGGAATTAAAAATAAGTAAAAGTAGTGAAATAAACGCGATAAAATCCGTAAATTTAGTTTTATTCAATGTATAGTGTTCGCGTAAATTTAAGAAATCATTATATTTAATTTTATTTCTGTTATAAAATAGTCTTGTTAACCGAGTTCTAAAGTTGAGCAGGTTCTGTAATCAACGCATATATTATTTTTCTTTTTTATGTATCTTCACCGATTTTTGAAAGGACTGAACCAATTTTAATGACTCTTCATTTATTAAGTAGATTATATTTCAGGTGTTGTCCCATATAAATTTTATGAAAAAACTTCATCTCTAAGTGTGAAAAACCAGGGGATGTAGGTTTTATTGAAACTATAAATAGACGACATTCTAGTTGCTACTTTAACCTTGTGATATTCTTCAGTCGACTCAAAAGAGTAAACTAATTGAGGACAAAAAAGTAGGGGTTGTTCCATATAAATTTTTGGGAAAAACTTCATCCCCAAGCGTGGAAAATAGAGGATGAAATTTTTAATGTAACTATTTAGACAACATTCTAGTAGCTACTTTGAACTTAGTTCATTAGCACACTCAAAAGAGTAAAAGTGTTAAATTGAAAAAGTAGAACCAACTTCAAAAAAAGGGATAAAATAAATTTCACGTGATAGTTTTGACGGGGCTTTATTTCTTCGTATTACTTATATGTCGTAACAACGACTTCAGAAGCTTCTATGTGGAAAAATTTTATTCTGTTTTTTTTTTTTAAATCTGTTTAACTTTTTTAAATTGGATTATAATATTTCGTTTATGGTCAAAAGTAATTCAAAAATATTTCAAAGAGCAAACAATAAAGATATTAAATAATGAATCAACAAAATAATACACCAAAACATAGTAAATACTATAAATGGAATTTTTAAATAGTTTAAGTCATCTTTATGTGTTTATATGACTGTTTTGTAGGTCTAGTGGAATCACGACCGCTGATCATGCAATCCTTGGTTTCGAATTGCAGGTCGGGCCAAAAACATTTATTAAAGTTTTTCTGGCAAGAAAATCACAGCGGCAGCGTGGAGTCAGGAACTTGGTGTGTTTTCACCGCTGTGTCGCGGTAAGCACGATGTAAAGCCGTTGGCCCTGCGCTTGACTTCTCCTCAATCTGTAAGATATGGGTATTATGTGGATGATATATTATCAAATGTGGGATAAATACGTAAATACAAAGTCGACAAAAATATAAACCCAATTACCCTCTGTTGCCGCTTAACCTAGGTCTCCCCCAAAAATTGCTTCATAAAGGGAATATTTTTGGGTTGTTTTTATTGTTGTGCGTTATTATCAGGAGGATGCTGTTGCTTATCTCTTGATTTATTTCCCTTTATCACCTCTTGCGACACCCAGCAGATGACATGGCTTTCGCCATTGACACGAAAAATACACGAAAAATTCAACTACAAATTTTCTAACTTTACGTGCATTGAGAATATTACAAGAATAAACGACAAAGAATTGCTCTCAGTTGTTAACTGTTGGTCACCTATTAATCCACTGTTACCATTGTTTTTGTTACTTTTATCATTTTTAGGTGTTAGAGCAACGCTGCAAACAACGCACCGGTCAAACTGACTCAATTCGTGCTGCAGCCATGTATATTACAGTTGAATAAAATAATCCACCACCTCATATCATTCCATGCTGCATTAAAACAGCGAAAGTTTTCCAATTATTTCAAATAATTCTCAATGACAAACGATCTTTTATATGGCACTGGGTCAAACTTTAAAAGTGGCGGGTAATGATATTTCTTGTCTTATTATTTGTATGTAACCAGTAATGTTGCTGCAATTTTAACTATTTCCTAAAGTAACAAAAGGCTAGTTTGATTTTTTTTAAATAACTCTCCTTTTTTATATTTCAATCCATAGAGCAAAACGAGTGGACCGAAAGAGGGGTAACTACAGCGCTTTTCCCCGATATATATATAAAAGTAATCGTCTGTCACTACGAAACAAATACACATCATAACAATTAACACATAAACTAACAATTTCACACACAAATGCATACATTATTAACGTATCGCTCAGTGACAACGACAACTCGAATACAGACTCAGATCAGTTGCTCGACGGATTTGCATTTTTTTGAAGTCGAGCGGCCTGTGTTAGTAAATAAATATGAAACAACAGGACCTTTATTATTGTAAATCAAAAAAGAAATATATATACCAATAATGTGATTAAAAATTTCTGACTTGAGGATGGTATCTCCATCTTTTTGTAAATTTTGTAAATTTTACGTGGCAGATCGTGGATTCAGCCGCGGAACCACCTACATTTGGTCCAGTTTTCCGTGACACGTATACGTTACTATTTGTTTCAAGGCAAGCAAGGAAGCCGTGGTAGCTCAGATGGTTAACGCTCGCTGTAAATATAACAGAACTCGAGTAACCCGGGTTCGATCCCCGCTAACAAATTGCTAACTCAGTAGAGCTACCTTTTTTAAAACCGAACTGGGTGTCACTTATTAAAATAAATTTCCATAAAATATCCAGAACGATAACTCAAATAGTTTCGCACAGGCTATACGGTACAGATACAAGTATATAGGACTCAACCCACGGTTATCCCAAATAGTCAGGTGTCGTGACCCCGACTCTTTAAATTCAGCTGTGAACTTCGCAGTAGCTGGGGAAAATATTCTCTCTAGTGTAAGGAAAAGACCCATATGCCACAGCCATAACCTACATAAAATGAAAGTGGTCACCGCCGCGTCATAATTTACCATTACAACCCAACTATCGTCCTGATAATTTTAAAGCTAACACTAATATCGTTTGCCGGTACTGTAAATGTGTCAGCCATAGCATAGAAAATTGTCGCAAACGACATTATTATAATAGCAGAAAATAGTACGGTGCATCAACCTCAGAAGGTCTACTTCAAATATTCCCACAGCGTGGCCAAAACACGCCACGATTGATCCAGACTGTCAAACAAGTGGTGGCGGACGACTAAGGATACGATGAGGTTGACCGTAATTTAAACGAACTATCGTCGTTACTATAACCATACTATACAGTTATTCTAATTCTTAATTAATAATTTTATATCCTATTCTTAATTATTCTTATATCCTAAGTTTACTATATCTCAATTGTTCATTTTACAATAATATAACGTGTTAATAAATACGTTTTTATAAATAGTTTTTTTAAAGCCCTCTCCACAGTTCCGTACAATAGTACGCATAGGATCACGTGAACTTATACTTTAACAAAGGGAATCGACTGATCCCCTCCAAAGACCGGTGGCCCGTGTAGCTCTATAATTTCAATGTAACCTTGCAAACACAATACAACAAAAATGGCAGCAGTGCATAATTTAAAACTAAGGTTAAACAAATGTCATTAAAATTACAAAGCGAAGTTCCGTGTACAGGAGTCATATTTTCTGTTTCATTCCATAAAAGTTACAATGTCATTTTCAAGTTTAATCGGTTTTGCCGTTATAGAAAATTCTGAATTCGTGTTAGCGCTTAAATAACTAGTTGCGAAGTAATTTATTAGGTACCCTTCATAAAAAAGCAAGGGCGGTATAGAAACATCTCTAGCCTAATAGAGTGATAAGCTTGATCGCCAAATAATTTAGATTTTTGAATATTAAAGTTATATCTTATATTTTATTAGTTTATTATATTAAGCAAACTTAATTTGTTCTATTGATCTTTACTTCCTTATTATGTAAATATTATCATACTATATACAGTTGTAACTATTAAAGGCGAGGCTTTTGCGTTAAGAAATTTTTAGTGCTCCCTTCTTCGCTGCATGCATATTTATTTATCCAGCACGAAGTCAACACGCGACATTCGGTAGACAAAAAATTATTGTATTTGAAATGTTTTTGCTTATGTATCTACACAATATTATCAGGGGCACCACGTTTAGATCTAAGGTGGCAACAGATTTAGCTGAACTGAGTAAGTGGCGCAATTATGAGTCTCGGAGAGATGACTACATATTTGTGCTATTTGCTGTAGAGACAATCGGTCCGTGGGTTCTACGTGCAGTGATGTTCCTGAAGGAACTGTATCCGCAACTTGTCGTCGCCCCTGTTATTTAAACAAAGCCACGAAATCAGTAGGACTGTATATTGTATGTTCATTTAGGGAACATGAATAAAATAGGTGACTCACACGATAGGCAAAATTATGTATTTGAATAATAAAATACAAAATAATTTGGTGGCGATCGGGTCGCGAGCTATCGGCGAGTGCCGGTCTTAGGCGCGGTGGTGAGAAACCCCCCGCACTTCACCTACTCCCCGCAAACACCGTCGGTGCTGTCGTAACGGCGTCGACATTGTATAATATGTAATTTTTTTTGGTTTTTTTTGACCATAACTTTAAAACGTAGTACACTTTCAATCTAAATACAAGTGAAATTTTATTTTTAACGTGTTCTTTCAAAATAACTTTATGGTTGTTTTCCTAGATTAGGTACTCAATATACCATTTCAAATATTATTGTATGTAATGCGTTTGCATATAAAGCTACTATGTATACTACAATATATATATATATATATATATATATATATATATATATATATATATATATATATATATATATATATATATATATAATACCCGATACACACGCCGTGCGCGGTGAGCGCCAACTATTTTGATGCGCTCCCCCGATGGGAACGCTAAATAGGGAGCTGTACCGTAGTCCACAGCAAAATAACTGGCGAACTAGTAAAAAAGGCCTTCGCCCCTTGGTAGTGCGGAAACATAAACATCGACTGAAGTTACGCATGTCAATACGTGTAAACACCATACAGAATACGAACGAATCCAGCCACACGAGTTAGGCAAATAAGCACACTGGCCGTAAACCCTCCGTGAACGCCACCACCTGCCAAACCATCGCTCCTGCAGACGTGATGTAAGTGTATGGCATCACCATCAATTGCATGATCACCACGGCTACTAGCCGCAGAGCGTGTCATGGGTCTACCGCTCACATCAAGGGAATGGGGTCCCACGTTGTGCGGCTTTACGCCGCAGCCTTGAGAGTCTTTTCAGATTCTCCCTCCGGCTACCACCTGCATGAGGTCGACACATATGCTCCACCAACCAATACAATGGCAGATGTAAAGGCCAAAAAGGTCAGAAAGCGTTTGTGTCACTGACGTTGAGTAAATGCATAATCGATCATGTTTATCTCACCCACCAACAGGTTGCCTTCAATCATTCAAAGGTGGGAAAGTTACAGAGATGTATTATTTTGTTGTTATATAAAACACCATGTAGGTCAGATAGTCTGCAGCCCCGTAATGGAGGGATCCAACTTGGGCAAAGCTACTTAGGTGTGAGTCAAACCAAGACGCAAGTCCCTCAAACATCCCAGCAGACATCACCACCCGCATACCTCCATCGACCAGAACCACAAAAATGCGTCGAATCAGGCGCAGCATACCCGCAGATCCATCACAAGATGTAATACCGCAAGTAGCAGTAAGCATCAATGCAACTATCATACGGATGGCGACCCCTCACAGCACAGCCACGTGACCGACTTTGTTAACAAAACTTGTATTGTTTTCAACTAAAAAAATAACACCAACGTATCATAGTAGCACACTACTAAGACGCCAGTGGACAAAACTCCACGTATCATAGCGCTAATGCACTAAGACGAAGAAGTTGAGTATTCTTATTACACTTAAAAGTGCTACCAAACACACTCATCCCAATCCGAAAGATAGACGACGCATCGCTATACGCTATGACGCTGCCTACAAACGGTATGGGTGTGCGATGTCCACGGGAAAGCCATATTGCTACAACAAACGCGCTTACCACCGGCACTAAGATGATATGCCTAGGACACATCGGTTAGCGAGTCCAAGTTTAACTCGGTCTCCGTTGCTCGTGAAGTAAACGCCACTATAATAATCCTTTTCAAGTCCCATTTCTATTAATATAATGCTTTTACCTATTTGAGATCTTCCACATATTTGCTTTATTTCTTAGATCTTACTATTGTATGTATTTTATATGTGGGATTTCAACCCACAACTCTACTATTTGTAGTGCTAATTCATCATAGAGATTATCTATAATAATGGTTTTGTATCATAGAGCTTACTATGATAAGTTATTAATATATAAGACGTCAACCCACAACTCTAGTATTGTAATGCTAATTCATCATAGAGACCTTCTATAATATTGCTTTTGTATAATAGAACTTTCTATCATAAGTCCCTAATATAGGACTAGTCATTGTGCTACAGTACTTCAAGCAGTTGATCACCCGACCAGCCCATGTATTATACGACCTTGGGTATGCGTCACCGGCATCTCCTCCATACAAGTCCTCTATTCACGACCACCCTCCATAACTTGAGAAAATTTTCTATTATACACGACCTCCCTTAGACTAGACTTAGATAGTTTTTAACCAATTTTCCAATTATTTTATAAATGTTATTTATTTTTATTTTCATCATATTTTCAACTTGTATTTCAATTATTTATCAAATTTTGAATGTTTTTACAGGGTTTTTAATAAATTTATTTATTTTGAAAGACAATATTTTTACTCATTGCAACAACTGCTATTCAAAATATTCTCAATTAAGTACATTTTAAACATTTTTAATTTATTCAAGTTAAATTAAAAGCATTGCTCCGAGTGCGTAATATATAGTTGTAGTAGTTGTATAGATATAGTTGAATTTTAACAGTATTCATTTTAAACGTATTTAAGGAAAATTACAGTCCTAAAATATTTCTACGTGCTTATGAAAATTGTAAAGTTTTGTAATAATCCGCTTTATAAATATGTCTCCTTCAATAGATTCCATCTGAGATGTTAAGCTTGTTTCTCGAATCAATGAATCTAAATATTTCTTCGACCATAAACCTTTTCCACTCCAGCTAACTATGAACATTAAGGATGTATGGTTGCTATTGCATTATAATGTTAAAGTACATATTAACAATTAAAAATCATAAAATTCAAAATATTTTTAAAGCAACGTTAGATATAATATTTTAATTAATTATTAAATAGTAATTAAAGAAATTATTTGTAATAAAATATTTATTTACTTACAAGCGATCTGCCCCAGTAGGAGGTAAGATATATTAATTTGGGATTGTTCAAATTTAGGATAGTCAAAGACAACTAATTTTATCATTTTTTTATATTTCAAGATTTTTGGATAAAATATAGTCTAGATCTCTTTGTTCTCTGGCATTGTTCTCTATCTCTTCGTAAAATTTTATTACAATCGGTTCATCCATTCTGAAAATTAGCCCGGACAGACAGACATTCTAACGGTGCGCACAACCCTCGGTCTATTATTACCCGACCTGAAGCTTATCAGTCTGCCGATAAGGGCCCTTGCCTTTGCGATACGGTCCTCAATTCTTTTTCTCCAGGCTGGGATGGCGCTACTTTGTTTAGTAACGCGTGCAGCCATGGGAAGTTTGGCGCCAATAATACGGCAAGCTGCCACTGCGGCGCCAAAAAGAACTGATTCCGTCTTGCAAAGGTCCCGGCTGGCTTCCAAGTAGGTTACCAGCATTGGGTTAAGAGCCCTCACGACAGCCCGATTTCGCTTGCTTGCTCGCTTGGTATGCGGGGAAGTCGCGGTCGATTTTCGAGAGGCATGCTGCGCGTTTCCAAAATCGCCTCTTCCAATATACTCCTCATTTGCTCTAGTTCGTGGGAGACCATTTCATCATCGTCTGAATCAACCACAACTGGAAGATCCATGGCGGCTTCTACACGTGGTAGCTGGTCTGTCGCCTGAGGAGCCGTATCCCCAGCCGTAGCCAATTCATTTGATGAGGGAATGGCCTCACGTCGTAGTCGTTCGAGCTCGGCATCATCAAATATTTTCGAGCGCATGATGTACCGAACTCGGTCTGCCAGGTTTTGTTCCGTGACGGGAATAAACGGCTCCAGCTCAGCAAAAAAGCAATGCATCCGAGCCCGATACGCTATCCCCGCAGCTTCTTCCCCTTTCGCCCTATAGTACGCCCGCAATGCATTTGCGTTCATATCCCTTGTCCAACGCATGCCTCGCACTCCACCAGGGGCGGATGCCGCTTGCCGAGTCTGAGAGGACCCTGCCGACATCAAGCCGTCTGGATGGATGCGATGATCCTCGCGCTCGGCTGGCGGCCCGCATGCTGCCGCGTCCAGCGCCAGCTCCAGACGCGCCCCGGCGACCCCCAGGCAGTGGCCATATACGCTTTCTAATCATATCCATCATCCATTTTTGGGCGCCAATTAACGGGAGATGCCCAGGCTCGGCACCGTTTCATTGTATCATTGTACGGCCGTAAGCACAAACGGGCCTTTGCACCCTGAGTACTGCCGAGGCACGGCGCTCACACCTCTTGGCAAGGCGCTGACTGACTGCACCGACGTAGCTGTTTTGTCACATTATTATTATTATTATCTAAAATTGCAACCCTGCGGCGAACAAACTTGAGTTACTCACATACTCTTACAATAATATCGAGCATCTACGGCTCTAAAACTAATGTGATAGAGTGTGGAGTTATCTATATTTTTATTTCAAGAATTGTTTTAACACAATTTATTGTTGTCATACGCCATGCTATCTGTTTAAATGTTGCTTGAAACCTAATAATGCACACTTTTTGAGGAGGTTTTAAATGCTTTCACGTGTGGCACGCAATGAGTTTGAAGGCTACTTAAATGAAGTTAACGATTTTGTGTTACTTTATGGTTCGGTTGTTTGTATTTTTAAAGTATGTTTAAGTAGTTTTAAGTAAGGTATTAATTGAAGTTACTTTCTATAGAAATATTTAATATTATTTTAACAATTTTATTTTTTATTTTAACTGGAAATGAGACATTCCAACTCAGTCGTTAGGGGTGACAACCCAGCAATATTTTGATTCTTAATTGAGGATAAATATAGATGTCTATGGTATTAATTTACTTTCAGGTTTGACTGTTTGCTCGTTTATGACCGTTGTTACATTAAAAAAATGAAAGTTTTTTTCGTCATAAGCAAGTTTAGATCAGCTAACAGCTGTACTATCTAGTTATAAGAAGGTAACAATGTTAAATAAGAACTATCTATGCCTAGATTACCTTAGTCGATAATCTGGCATTTTGATTAAAATAAAGCAAAATGTATGACATATTTCCACTAGATAAAGTAACGAACTAGTAAGAGATGCAGAAAGTCAATGGATGCAGGGAGCCCAGGACCCCAACCCATACTTACTCTCAAGGCAAAAAGGCTCTTATTGCTTGATAAAATTATTAGAAGACGACGTAGGTTTTTAATTTCTAAAAATGTATGTTTAGGAATTATAAACCTATAGAGTATCTATAGATAAGCATTAGCCATACATATAAGGCATACATTGCCAAGGGTGAGGAATAGATGGGTATAAAAAGGAATTATATGTATTCATATAAATATGATATTCGGGTTTAGTTGGCTGCAGCAACCCATGCAAAAGGAAAACTAAATAGCAGAGAGAGTACCATTTAACCTGCTTTACCCAGGGACCATTAGCGAAAGCGACAGCATGATGATAAAAATTTTCACCAACTTATATAAATTTGTTCAAAGTACATCACACATACACTTTTCCTACAAGTTTAAGGGGGAATACTAAAATTCTTAGACAGAGCAGATTCAGTCATCTTACTCACTTATCGGTTTATCTTTTATTAAGAAATTATTATTTTATAAAGCAATTACCGTGTGGTGGAGGCGTAACAATATCCACTACCCCATATGAAAGCTAAAGTTGCATATAACAGGGAATGTCCTCCTGAATAAATGACGAGATAAAAATAATTTAAAGTTTATAAGTTGTAATATAATAGCGATCCGCCACAGCTTCTCATGGGTGATTTCTGAATCTCGATAACAACACCACTTACCGAGCGCAAATGTGAATATAAATTATCTAGGGACCCATTCAAACACACACAAAAAATTTCATTAAAATCAGTAGGATGGTTTCAAAGTCTATAACGGACATAGGTAGAATTTTTTGTTTACACATATATATATATATATATATATATATATATATATATATATATATATATATATATATATATACATATATATATATATATATATATATATATATATATATATATATATATATATATATATATATATATATATATATATACTAAAGAATTGGGATAGTTTTTTCGCCCATGAGAGACCCGCAATATTTTTTGAGAATTCAAGGATTTTTAATAGGACATGACAAAGGGTCGTCGAAAAGGGCTGAACAATGTCTGCCAGGCAAGCTAGTATATATATAAAAGCCCATTTATGTTAAACTCAGACTTTTCAGTTAGTGAAATAATGCAAAAAACAACTGTAACCTTGAACAGTTTCACAGTGCCCTATTTCATGAGAAGAAGAGTGCAACTTTTTTATAACATCTTCAGTTCTACGGGTCTTCTTTTTTCTTTGTTGATCTGTTTGTAAAACTGTTATCTTTTTTATCAATTATTGAGCCAGAAAGCATCGTTTACTTAATCTAAATTAAAAAGGCAAGGAACTCATAACCTCAAAATCACAAGTTCACAACTGTCCTCTTATTTGCCGGTATTTTTAGTTCATTCTTAGTTCTTTACGCATCGGGCATAAATAAAAACGTATTTTTAGCAAAATCTGTTAAGTATTTGCAAAAACTATTGGTTTGGAATACAATTACCATAGATATAAATTTTTGTTTCCAGCACTAAACAAAGAAAAATAAAATTGTGATATTCGCTGTTCTTTGCCTGCACTATTCATATCGTCTTTGGAGAAATAACATTGCTCATTAGCCTAGAATTGAAACAATGTCGTCCATTGTATGTTGGAAGAGGCGGCATAAAGAAATTAAAAAAGGAGATTGGCGGTGGTATCTTCCTGAAAACAACTTAAAAATAATTAAAAAAAGCTGCGTTATCAACCGCTGCCAAGTGCTGAAACTATAGCAAATTCTGATATAAGGCACTCTGTGGGATGTCCATGTTTAACAGGGCACTTTTGATAGGTCGTAGTAAATAATAGAAATTGTTTTTTATAGTTATTACGGACGAATTACTTATTACTTAGGAGCTCTCCCAAGTAATACATAATTCCTTAAAAAAAACTTCTTTACGTTTTATTTTCTTCCGCGCACAGCAGACCATAGGTTACCTCTCTGTTCTTTATGGAAGAAGATACAACATGTTTTGCCAGTGAAAGCTGGCGAACGTCACGTCGCAATATATATTTTCAAACTTATGATAATTTTATCGATTATTATCTTCATAATAGGACATGCAATAAGTTCAGACATAAATTGCAAAGTTACTAAGGTTTAGAAACGTTTGCAATCTCTTTATTTTTCGAGTTCATATAAAATAAATTTTTTCTATACGTATATTTTTATAGTTATTACGTACGAATTACTTATTACTTAGGAGCTCTCCCAGGTATAGGTATAATCAGTGCTTAAATAAATAATGCCAAAAACAACAATTTTTCTTTAATGCCATTTTATCATCATCATTACTGTATATCAATAGTCTACTGCTGAACTTAGGCTTATATATATATATATATATATATATATATATATATATATATATATATATATATATATATATATCCTATAGGCGGGATAATAATTGTTGCAACGCTTGGTAGACGGGTTGTAAGCCGCAGTTTTGTATTTTTATCAAGGAGCTGTCTGTTATTAGGGGGCTGTCCATCTCTTTTATTTTCTTCCGTCACCTCTTACTACACTCAATACTACGTGGTAGTGTATTATCTTACGCCACCACTTAATGACGATTGCCATCTCATAGGGTAGTATTTCTTTTAGTTTAGAACGCTGTACATAATGTTTTATCTTAATATATATAAATTACGTGTCACGTTGTTTGTACGCGATGGACTCCTAAACTACTTAACCGATTTTAATCAAACTTGCACACCGTGTTCACTTTGGCTCAACTTGAGTGAAAGGATAGTTTTTTGCCCATGAGTGACCCACAATTTTTTTGTGAATTTAAAGATTTTTGGACATGACAAAGGGTCGTCGAAAAGGGCAGAACAACGTCTGCCTTGCAAGATAGTCTTGTATAATGCAGCATGCTAATTTTTGTACGCTGTAGCCCCGACAGCGTAAGATAATAAACTACTCCAAATCATCCCGAGTGTGCCGGAACTTGTATTGGAGGTGGTCTTAATATTTTTCCTTTAATAATTCGAATAATATAATAAAAAACTGAGGTTGGCAAACTATTGAAAATGAAAAAATCTGCTGAATATTGTAAACAATAGGAATAACTGTTACTTTTTTTAGAATATTAATGAATTTCTTAAACAGTGGAAGTAAAATAATATATTTACAAAAAAATTAATGAGTTTAAAATGGTGAAAAATTAATGAGTTGTAAAATAGAGTTTAAATATACTTAATTCGTGTCGCAAGTCGTCGCAGCTTAGTAATTAGTTACAGCACTAAGGACAGCGGATTCAAACCCTGCACGGAAAAAATATTTCTATGGCCTACAAATAATTTTTCCAAGTGTAAATACTTGTCCTTATTTGTGAACTGTCCCCACGATACAGAAGTAAATCCTAGTGCAGATGTAACGTTTAAAAAAAAGTGAAAATGAAAAAAATGGAGAAATTCATCCAATAGGTAAATCCAATCAGCATAAACGGAGGAAAGTTAAAAGAATCACACATGAAAACTGCACTTTACACACTAAGTACCATCACGCACTAGTATTTGGTAGTACTAATAGAAACATTATTTCAATTCTTTATGATCAACTGTAAACAGTGTATGACAACATGTACAGTTTGTCCATGGATGGAGATGAGTAGCAGCTAAGTAGAGTAATCGTGGTCTTTCACACTGCCATCACACGTCAAAACGGCGGCCACCTCGTTATCCAGTAATTATGTAAGCTAATGTAAAAAGTTCAAACTAATAATAAAGACGTAGTAATCACCACCATTACAGAGGATTTATTGATGCACTTTACTGAATCCTCTATAGGCCTCTCCCAAACAACGCCACAAAGCACGGTCCTGAGCCACTTCTATCCATCAACTTCCTGCATCCTTTACCAGGTTATCACACTATCTAATGGGGGGCGCCCTACACTTCGCTTACCAGTACGAGACTACCACTAAAGAGTTTTTCTCATTGGATATGTCTGCCATAGTTTCTACGCATGACATGCGAGGTAGCAACCGGTAGCTTTTTTATTTTAGAGTTATTTTTAGGAATACAAAGGAACTGAAACCAGATCTGGGCAGCAGAATCTTTCTGACAGCATCCTAATGTTGCGACTATGTCAAATTCCCCTACGAAGCATACTGTGGAATACCTATGTTTCAAAAGCAATGGACTTTTGATAGACAGTATTGAATAATAAATATTGCCTATTAAGCTATTAAAACATATTTAATTCATAGAAACAAATATTGAGCTTTCTGAATACTTCTTTTATTTTTCTACCATCCTAGAAAGAGGCCACAGGTTGCCATTCTCAACGAAAGAAAATCCATCACATTGCGCCAGTGGAATCTGGCGGACGTCACGTTTGCGGAATATATATTATCAGACTTTGAGTATTTTTATCGACTATTGTTGTCATCACAGGACATGCTGTGAGTTCAGAGTTAAATTATTTTTTTATTTTCTTTTGTCGCCGTCAATATGGAGTAGTTGGTGAATATTCTTATACCGCAAGTACATGGTAAGATTTAGGAATTTCAAAGACTGAATTATAATTAAAACCACAACAAAAGTAATTTATGTTACTAGCACTGGAATCTAAGAATTACGACTCGGCAATCTGATACCCAAACTGCTTATCATAGTGGTCTAGGCAAAAAAGCCAATTTATAAATTTACACTCCATTTTGCAAAATCTTTGTCATTTGTACCTATAAACGTTTGCTATAAATTTCCAGTAAACCTTTCACGTACAAGTAATAAATTCTACTAAGATATCAGCGACTTAGAAATTTATATACCGATAGTTTGTTGTTTAAGTTGTTTGTATTATAAGTTGTAACACTATCTATTTAATAAAAACTGTAGAAAATAATTGCCGAGTGGTGGTGGCGTAACGGATTCCAACAAGGGAAAAGTCAGGATATTACATTGACTACGATGAATGGCACTACAAACGTGTAGTGGAGTTTTAAGAATACCCACTACCTCGTATTATCCCGTGGTTGTCATAAAAGGTGACAGAGAAAAACTAAAATAGAAGGTGGACAGCAGTATATTCCTGATAACAAATCATAAACAAATAAACAAAAGACTGCGGTTACCAATCCACCTGCTAAGCACACAACTATGGTAAAATCCCACTTACGAGGCAATCAATGGGGGAGGCCCTATGTTTACAGTGGACTACAAGCTTATATATTATTTGTATATTATACGTGGTAGAATCATGCTGCAGTTATATTAGTTGTATAGTTGTAGCACGAATGGGTCGGCTCGACCGGGGAAGGACCACGCTCTCACAGAATACCAGCGTGAAATAGCACCTTAATGCTGCTGTGTTTCGCATGGTGAGTGTAGAGACCGGAGACCCTTTTTACTGGAAACGAGGCATTCCATCTTAGTCCTCACGGGTGACAACGCATCTGAATCTTGATTCGTAATCGAGGATATCTCTATGGGCCGCAGTAACTACTTACCATCAGGTGGACTGTGTGCTCGTTTGTCACCCTATCCTATAAAAAAAAGAAAAAAATTGTAATGGATGGATGGGGATGAAATGGAATTTTATCCATGTATTTTAAAATAAAAAAATAGAATAATTTAATACAGCTTTAAAATACCCAGATTACTGGTGAAGAGCGTCTATAAATATTTGATGTGTCTTCTACTACACCCTCCAATTAAAGTTTAAAAAAAATGTATATGACGAAATTATCTCTATTCTCCCTATTTTGAAAATAATACATATGTATCTTTTAAAAGTCTGAAAAGGCTCTTTACTTTATAAATAGCATTAGCATACGTTTAGTAAAGTACTTATGGGAGGAAAATGGAGCTTGGAGAATACATCGCGTTGCTATACATTTAATGTTCTCTAAATGCAAGTGTAGTTAGATATCGTAGAGTTAGATGAGAATCGCTCCCGAAGGAGCGATAGATATTTTAAATATATTCACAATGTTTTGTTTATCGCTGAGTTCGCAAAAGTATGACAGCCATTTTCATGGGCACGGTAGTTTAAAAGTTGCATCGCCGTTAACAAATGAAGTCGCAGTTCGCAATGTGGTGGAGCCATTTACATTGCAGCTTTATTATTACTATAATAAAAATCACTGAACCAAATACAAATATCGGCTGGGCTGAGCAAGGACTATGCTTTCAGCAGAATTCTACATTGGTAAGTTTCGTTTGGGTCGCCTTCGTATTTTGTCGTCGCAGTTTCGTCGTTCGTGTATGTCATCTCAAGGATGCGCTATGTTTGTTGCGTAGGGAATTGTACTTAGTTAACTGTACTTATATCCTTGTCGATGGTTTCTGTTGGCCACACCTTAATAGAGGTGGGCCTTGGATAAAATAAAAATGGTGTACGTAATGCTGCTGTTGTGATATGAAGCTTGAGAATGATTTTCGAATCATCACACCGCCAGCACTGGTCAGCTAGCAAAGTGGAACCCCGTTCAGGAAAGCCGGCCAGAAGGACCAGCTAGCTTATGCAGTGAACAAGCGCCACCTTTAAATGTTCTTAGAATAATTCTTGATTAACTAAATTGCTCCCGAAGGAGAGTTTATCTTTTAAAAGCCAGTCCAGTGAATGCCCTATTGTAGATGTAAGTTTATAGATAATTCAGAGTGTAAAAAAATCTCTGATGCAAGGCATTGTAAGTGATGAGCACTGGACCTCTTAACACTAGTAAGGGAGTACGGCATTCATTCATCTATGTCAGGTGAGAACGCTTTTGCACTTAAAAGATAGATGTAAGTATCCACGGGCCACAGCATCCAGCAATATTAGATGAAGTGTGAGCTCTACTGTCAACCTGAATAGAATTTAATAGAGATTTTATACGTGGTAGAGCCATGCTGCAGTTATATTAGTAGTATAGTTGTAGCACGAATGGGTCGGCTCGACCGGGGAAGGACCACGCTCTCACAGAATACCAGTGTGAAATAGTAGCTTAATGCTGCTGTATTTCGTATGGTGAATGTAGAGAACCGGAGACCATTTTTACTGGAACGTGAAACGTATCTGCATTTTGATTCGTAATCGAGGATAGATGTAGATGTCTATGGGCCACAGTAACCACTTACCATCAGGTGGACTGTGTGCTCGTTTGTCACCCTATCCTATAAAAAAAAAAGTAAACGTCAGTTCCACGAAACTGTGACTGACAAAGATATTTCCTTGAACCTGAGACTATCAATGTCGTACATATCAATCATTTTTTTAATAATATCCGTAATTTTCATGAGGTTATAAAGGGCATATACCAGTTTCTTTCTCAATTTTCACCTACACGTGGCCAAGAAGCAATAAGATAAATATGTCTGGGAAATATTGGTTGGCGAGTCCAAGTTTACTCGTACCTTGGTCTCGGACACTGTGATACGGTCTACACGCTGCTATAATAATCCTTTTCAAGTCCTAAATATAAACGTGAACTATTTTATTCCTACGATTGTATTTTTTAATTTGTTTTATCATATTTTACACAATAGGAATTTATTATTAAATACATTTTATTTGAGGATTAAATTTTTTTTAGCTTAGTTATAAAATAAATACATATATAGATTGATACACATAGAATGTTTTTACTATACGGGATACTAAATCCCTAATTACTAAACACCTATTCACTAAGTGCATTAGTATTCAATGATTCATAAATTATGTCATACCAAATTGAAATATCTGTACTGAAATATGCCACATAAATCTTCCATGTGGTCGTAAAATTAAACCGTTATGGCATCGTATTCAAGTTATATTAACGACGCGGCTTAGTAATCATCTCATATGATATGGGAGCAAATATATTTAAAGGTCACAAAGAAAATTAAGGCATTGCTTTTATTTTCTAAAATCAACAGAATTATTTGAACAAATGAAATAACTGTGTTATAAATATAAAAGCGTTAAGTAACGTAAAAAAAATATTACATACTGGATTTACGAAAATTTGATGGGAACAACATAGTATCAAAGATTTTCGTTGATTTCTCTCACAAAAACTTTGGTCCTATAATTTTGGTTCCCAACGATCAATAACAACAAACTCACAAACTGACCTAAAAAAAAAACTACTAGCCCAAAATTGTTTTGAAGGTGTTAAAATCCGTGGTGGAATCCAGCCCTTCACACATAAGTTCTTAAACCCACCCATTTATTATCCTTTAGCTATTTCTCGGGCTTCGATCGCGCAAACTACGGTTTAACTACATACTCGTAATTTTTATCCTCATAGCTACCAAGCGGCTGAATTCGATAGCGGCGATATTCCGTCAAATACCAAGTGATTGTGACATATACGTGTGCAGTACGGTCATCCAACCAGTAATAAACGAGTGTTTCAAGACAGCGGTCGTTTCATTGCATTCACAAACATATCATTGGCGACGAAGAAGGAGTACCCACAAATAAAAAAAAATGGCTTATCTGGGAAATCTGCCTATTTTTGACCATAAGTCAAGTGAATGGTCAATTTTCAAAAGCAGACTAACTCAGTTTGCGAAGATAAATCGCGTCGAAGAAGTGAACAAAAGTGGAATTCTTCTCACCCATCTTACGGATGAAACGTATCGCTTGGTACGAAACTTAGCGTACCCGCAAGACTTAGAATCTCTAAGTTACTCGAATCTCGTTGAATTACTCGACGGTCATTTCAAGCCAAAAAAATGCTCATTTGTGGATAAAGAAAAATTTTTTGGGGCAACCAGAAATCCAGGCGAATCATTGGGAGACTGGGCAGCGCGATTGAGAGGTCTCGCAAGCAATTGTGACTTCGGCACTGCCTTGGAAACGAATTTAAGAGATCGTTTCGTCCTCGGCCTGGGCCCTGGCCCGGAACAAGATAAGTTGTTCGAACAAGATCCGTCCACATTGACACTGTCAGTAGCTATGGAGCTAGCCGAGCAGGCGGCGTATGCCAGGCAGGCGAAGGTTATGTTGTGCACCAGCGAACATGCTCCAATTAAGGAGGAACCGGTATACCGAGCGAGATTTCAAGGTCAAGGAGACAGCGGCGCGGTTATACGGCGTCCTAATGCTGGCAGGACATCAGCAGGTCGCGACCAACCGAGAGATTTTTCTCGTTGTTCGGTCTGTGGCTTGAAGAACCACCAAAGTGATAAGTGCCGTTATAAAAGTTACAGATGTCAAAAGTGCGGTGAAAAAGGTCATTTAAAGAAAGTGTGCGATAGTGTCAATAGATCGCGGATGTACCATATCGAGTCGGTAAGCGAACCAGAGCAGGTCAAGGACACGTCTTGTGAGGAGTGCCACAATTTTAATTTGAGGTATGTGACTGATAAGCCCATTTCAATCGATGTAATAATAGGTAATCAGTGTATGACAATGGAGCTTGATTCAGGATCAAGTAAAAGTGTGATTTCTTATAATACATATAAGGAAAAATTCTTAAAATATTCATTACGTAGTAGTTCTGTAAAAATGTGCTTATATAACGGACACAAGATTGATCCATTAGGTTATATTACTGTAGAAACTAGTTACAATAAAAGTACAAAATTGATTAAATATTTTGTTGTCAAAAATGGGGGACCGCCTATACTAGGTAGGGATTTCATGAGCGCCTTTAATTTTGTGATTACTACCAAATTAAATTACATAAGAAATGATTCCGAATGGCATGAGTTATTAAATAAATATTCGGCGTTGTGGCGTGACGAGTTGGGCGCATTTAATAACTTTAAAGTCAGTTTGCAGTTGAAGGCGAATGCTGTGCCTAAGTTTTTTAAGCCGCGTACTGTACCCTTTGCCCTCAGAGATAAAGTCGAACAAGAGCTAAACCGATTAGTGCACTTGGGTATCCTTGTTCCTATTAATTATTCTCAATACGCCACCCCCATTGTGCCAGTTTTAAAAGATAATGGCCAAGTTAAAATCGCAGGTGATTTTTCTATTACATTAAATAAGGATCTCTTAATAGAAAAATATCCCCTGCCTCGAATTGAAGAGGTTTTTGCCAAAATTGGAGGGGGTGAGCACTATAGTAAAATTGATTTAAAAAACGCTTACAACCAGTTCGTCCTGGATGACGCGTCTCAGGAGCTCACGGCAATTAATACGCATAAAGGACTTTTTAAATACACTAGGTTAGTGTACGGCCTTTCTAGTGGTCCAGCCATTTTTCAACGGAGCATGGAGACACTTTTATCAGGAATAGACGGGGTAAGCATATGGCTTGATGACATTTGTGTCACGGGCCCCGATAGAAATTCCCACATGCAGCGGCTAAGTAAAGTCCTAGATAGACTATGTAAGGCAGGCCTACGTTTACAAAAAGACAAATGTCAATTTTTCAGAGAAAGCGTCAGGTATTTGGGTTACGTGATTAGTAAAACGGGATTAAGGACTTGTCCGGATAAAGTACAAGCCATTCTTAGTGCACCGGAACCAAATAACGTCACCGAAGTTAAAAGATTTCTAGGAGTAGTCAACTACTATAGAAATTTTATTCCAAACGCCTCTTCTGTACTGAGTCCTCTACATGAGCTATTACGTAAAGATGCAAAATGGGAATGGGGAAAACGGCAGCGACAAAGCGTCGCAGCGATACGGCGCGAACTGGCGTCAGAACGCGTGTTGGCTCATTTCGAGCCAGCGGCGCAGCTAGTGCTGGCGGTGGACGCCGGCCCGACCGGTCTCGGCGCCGTACTCTCACAAAGGGCGGAGGACGGCATCGAACGCCCGCTAGCGTATGCATCTCGCTCACTTACGAGCAGTGAAAGAAACTATAGCCAGATACAGAAGGAAGCGACGGCCATTATCTTCGGGGTCCGACGCTTTCATCAATATTTGTACGGTCGCGAAGATCCTTTTATCCTGAAAACCGACCACAGACCATTGGTATCAATTTTTAATCCTAAAACAGGTATTCCTGTTACTACTGCGCTAAGACTGCAGCGATACTCAGTTTTATTGTCCGCTTATAACTATGTCGTACAATATGTCTCGAGCGGAAATAATATTGTGGCCGATTACTTCTCACGCGCTCCTGTAAAATGCGTCAACGAGTCGTCGAACGATATAGATACAAACGATATAGACACTCATTATGCAGTTAGGTTTCTCGATGCGTCATCGCCGGCCACTTCGGCCCGCGACGTTGCGCAGACGACGGAGCGAGATAGGACGATTAAAACCGTGCTTAGGTACATGCAACACGGGTGGCCGCGTAAATTAAAATGTAAATCTATTTTACCTTATTTTCACTGCAAGTCCGATTTACAATATGAGAATGGTTGTCTTTTTAGGGGACATAGGATTGTTATACCACTCGGGTTGAGAGATAGAATGTTACGCGAGCTTCATGATTCTCATTTAGGAATAACCAAAACTAAATGTAACGCTAGAAGTAGAATGTGGTGGCCCGGTATTGACCGGGACATCGAACGCTGGATCGGATCATGTGCGACGTGCGCAAGCGTGCGGGCCGCCCCGCCGCGCGACCCCCCCGCGCCCTGGCCTCCCTCCACAGCGCCATGGCAACGAGTGCACATTGATTACATGACTGTAGGGCAGAGGGTATATCTGGTAATCGTCGACTCCTACAGTAAATGGATAGAATGTCTATACATGCATAACGGAACCTCATCTAATGCTTTAATAACAAAATTAAAAGGCGTTTTCTCTAATTTTGGAATACCAAATGTTTTAGTGTCCGACAACGATGTAAAAATTAATTCACTCGAGTTTCAGACATTTTGTTCATCGAATGGCATAAAATACATGACGTCACCCATTTACCATCCGCCAAGTAACGGTCAAGCTGAGAATTCAGTAAGAACATGTAAAAAAATGTTAAAATGTATATTAATTGACAATTTACCTTTGCACAAAGTTCACGACATGTTATTAGGGTACCTATTTAACTATAGAAATACCGTGCATTGTACCACGGGTGAAACGCCGGCAAAGTTAATGTTCGGCAGAAATTTGCGGTCGCGTCTCGATTTGATTTTACCCTTAAAAAATCATAATTCTAATTCACTTACGGCAGCCGGGAAAAGATCTTTTGAAATCGGCGATATCGTTTGGACCCGATGGTACAGTGCACGAAAAGAATCTTGGCAGTTAGGTAGAATAAAGGAAAAAATAGGAAATAAAATGTATAGAATTCATATTAGGGACATGGAGGTTTGGTGTATTAGACATGTGGATCAAATTATTAGATATACGGGTTCAGACAGTAGTCGCGACGATATTGTCGCTGCTGAGGAGACTCGTTGCCCCTCCACGTCGCCGGCTACTGTAAATGCACACTCTCCCGTGCAACAGCCTATGTTTCCGGGTATAAGTAATACGGAGCAAAGTATGGAGCAGGCTACGAATATGCAGACGGGTGAGCTGCAATCGCCCTCGAATACTGGAGCGCCGAATCTTGGTTCATCTGACCACGGTGAGGCAGAAGAAGTAAGTGACTGTGAGACTAGGGAGTATGAAAAGGACAACATTGCCTCCGTAGAAAGGCCTATGGCAGAAACGGAGGCTGTGCCGTCCACAATTGGCGATTCCCATGTACCGCCAACATTGCCACTTTTAGCCACACGCCCGAAACGTACAAGACCAAGGGTGGATTATAAAAAGTATTTTTAAGTAGCGATTGTTAATTATAGTTATGCAGAGATCAAGTTTGCTAATTATTGTTAATAGTTATTATTAGTTGTTAAGTTTATGTAAAAAAAAAAAAATTACTGTATTTAATTTAGAAACCGTGTTACCAGGTTCCAAAATTAAGTGGGGAGGAATGACATATACGTGTGCAGTACGGTCATCCAACCAGTAATAAACGAGTGTTTCAAGACAGCGGTCGTTTCATTGCATTCACAAACATATCAGATTGAATTCGGCCGCACCCACCCGCAGCACTTTAACCCATAAATATGTATTTATTTATTTATTTAAGCTTTATTTGCACACATAAAAGAAATGTGCAAAACGGCGGACTTAATGCCTAAAGGCATTCTCTTCCAGTCTACCTTTGGTTTGTGCAAAGAATCTAGTGATGGGTGCAAAACTCATAATTAGAAAAAAAATTAAAGGTTTAAGGAAAAATACAAAATTATAATATAATGATAATAAATACAATACACATACATATACATTTACATTATTACTTACATGCATACAATAGTATTTTATACATATACACAAATACCCACAATAAATACATACACAATAAATAAATATGATATTTTTATATTATACATACTTGAGAATATAACAGTTTCCGAAGTTTTTTAAATTTTCATTATTATCCGAAACTACTACTGCTTCGTTAAGTGATATTCCCAGAGTAAACGTTTAAAGATAAGTTTAGTTTTTGCTTCTTTTATATTTCAGGGTAACATGTTCCAGAGTCTCACTGCATTTGAATTGAAAGAATTGTAAGAGAAGCCCGTGCGACAGAAAGGAACATGAAGAGTTAGATTTTCCGCGGAACGGAGACATCGGTTGTGAGAATCGCCCTGATACTGAAATTTGCATTTCAGATATGCAGGGACAAACGGATCGTGTAAAATAGAGAATAGCATAGAAAGGATTCTAAAAGATCTACGAAGTGGAAGAGGCAGCCATTTGAGCTGAGAACGGAATGAAGGAACGTGATCGAATTTACGTAAGCCAAAGATAAAGCGAATACAAATATTGAGAAGACGATCCAGTTTGTTAAGAAGTTCTTGAGAGGCATCAGCATAGCATACATCTGCATAATCTAGTATTGGTAATACGAGCGTTTGAACCAACATTACCTTTGTTCTCACTGGAAGAAAATTCTTCAGTCGATACAGACAACGCAAGGTGTTGATAACTTTTTTGCTTACTTCCGTGACTTGCGGCCGCCAACTTAAACTGCTGTCGATGATAAGTCCTAGATTTTTCACAGTAGCTGATTAAGGTTTGACAGCATTATTAAAATTTACAGGTGGCAATGAATTAAAATCCAATGTAGATAAGCGACGGCTACTTCCAACTATAATTACCTGGCACTTGGTAGGGTTAACAGTAGTACCGAATTTGCTAGACCAATCAGAAATACGAGTGAGGTTAGAGTTTAGCACAGTGATCGCATCTTCGATATCGTTAACATCAGACTGAGCGTATATTTATAAGTCAACGGCATAGAGATGGTACGTGAAGCGAATGTGAAATGTAATGAGATTTATAAAAATTGAAAACAAAAGAGGTGAGAGAATTCCGCCTTGAGGAATGCCAGCAACCAGCGTGCACCAGTCAGAAATAACTGGACCCACGCGAACTGCCTGCTGACGTCCCTGAAGATAGGATGCGAACCATACCCGTGCTGATGAGGAGAAACCGATGTGAGAAAGTATTGTAAGAAGGATGTCATGATCAACAGCATTAAAAGCGTTTGATAAATCTATTAAAACTAACACAGTTAATTTTGACTCCTCCATACCTATACGTAAAGCTTCCGTAACTTTAAGCAGGGCTGTTGTTGTACTATGTCCTGGCCTGAAACCTGATTGATAGCTACTTAAAAAGTTATTTTTATAAACGTATTCAGAAATTTGTCTGTGAGCAACAGCTTCAAATACTTTTGATAAAAAAGGAAGAATAGAGATAGGACGAAAGTGTGAAACAGAACTAGGATTATGAATTTTTGGAAGTGGGAGAACAAAAGCATTTCGCCATAGGGAAGGAAAAACCCCAGTATTTAATGAAAAATTTACTATGTGGGTAAGTACTGGTAAGACATAATCGAGGATGAGATTGATCATGATTCTGCTCACATCATCAGAGCCTACTGCGGCGGACTTGATGGAAGAAATTGACTTTTTTATATCCTCATCAGTAACGGCAGAAAAATTGAAAGAGCTTTTGTAAAATTTTGGAAGAGAATTAACATGGGCAATAGTAGTAGATTTAATTGACGAATGCAGCTGTGGTGCAGTAGAAAAGTATGTATTAAGTTGATTAACAGAGAAGATTGAAGGATCAAAGTTAGAAGCAGGTTTACGTATCCCGATTGATTTTAAAAATTTCCACTAATCAGCCATAGAAGCGTTAAGGATATTTCGATGAATATAACGGCGTTTAGCGGCCCGCACCATCTGATTACACCGATTCCTAGCGGCTTTGAATCGAGTCCAGTTAACAGTACACCGATTACTCTTATATTTAATAAATTCTCGATCACGCTTTGCCATAGCCCTGCGGACATCCTCAATAATCCACAGCGCAGGAGATCGTTTCAGTCTGACTTTGTGTGGAGGAGCGTGTTTATCAAACAACTTCTGTATATTTGAATTAAAAAGAGCTACTTTTTCGTCAACACTCTCTACGCTGAAAGTATCACTCCAATCTATACTACGAGCACCTTGCTGAAGCTCTTCAACATTAAGTCTCGCTAGATTACGCAGATTCACCATCACATGATTGACCTTAGGACATTTAATCCTATAAGAAATATACAGTAAATCGCGCCGCGAAAACCCAGGGGCGGAGAGTTGACCGTGGCCAACGACATGGTCTTCAGAAGCGACCACTATTAAATCTATTAAAGAATCAGCAGTATCAAGATTGTGGTGTGTGGGGTCGAGAGGAAGAAGTGACAAATTAAAGGAGTTCATAACTGTATACAATTCACGTGACCTTGCAGAGTTACAGAGAATATCGGTATTGAAGTCTCCCATTATAATAAAGTGCTGATAATCAGAGCCGATAGAAAAAAGAGCCGATTCAAGGTCACAAAAATAATTAACTCCTGGTGGACAGTAAATTGCACCGAGAACAGTCTTAGTCCTACTGATGGTAATCTCCAAGAACATGTATTCTATTGTACCAGAATAAACAGAAGAAGAAGCACATAACTGTTTATAGGGTATACCATTACGTAAGTATACCGCTACACCACCACTTCTTTTGCCCGTACGATCATTTCTTAAGAGGACATAACCAGGTATTCCAAAGGAGGTGGACGGTAAGGTAGGTTTTAACCAGCTTTCCGAATCAAGTATCGCAGAAATAGACTGATTATGAAAAGTATCAACAAGTTCATTATAATGTTGCGGAATGCTCTGAGCGTTAATGTAACAAACGTTAAAGTTATTAGTCAAACCATGAAAATTTTGAGTAAGCAGATAACGAAGAAGGTTCCGAAAAAGAGTCATTACTTTGTGCTTATGGTTACAGCAACCGCTCGGGATTTGACGGACGCACGTGACTGCATGGGATTTTATGGAGATTGAAGGGTTAATGGACACGTGTAAGGCCGTTTGAAAACCTAAAGAGAAACCATAATGCTATACAAAATTGGATAGTGTTCAAAAAGATACCAAAAATATTCCGCAGCGGCACTTTTAAAATCCGATGGGAGTACAATTTTAAAACATAAATCAATAAATGGAATAATTTTAAAATTTTGCTTTATATTTATATCCGTACATTCATCTATTAAACCATATGAAAGTCCACAGCTGGACATGGGCGTCTCTCATACATTGCCTCATCAGGAGGACTTTTCCATAGTTGCCACGCTCGGCAACCGCTGGTGATCTCCTAATTTGTTTCCCTCTGCCGCCTCTTGCGACACCCACGGGATGAAATGGGGTAGTGGATATTCTTACACCGTCACTACACGGTTACTTCCTTAAACAGCGGGATTAAATCATACAGATTTAATTCCGCTGTTTTAAATACCGCGGAGCTCGTGGTAAAACAGCGGTGCGTGCGTGCGTGAGTGAGTGCGTGAGTGCATGCGTGGGTGCGTGCATAAGGGTGGATAAGGATAAGTGTGACAAAGGAAGACACACTCCACCTAATGTTAAGTGGTTACTGTGGCCCACAGACATCTACACCTATCCTCAATTACGAATTTAAATGCGGGTGCGTTGTCACCCGGTGGACTAATGTGGAATGCCTCGTTTCCAGTAAAAAGGGTCCGTGGTGAGTGTAGGCACCATATGAAATACAGCAGCGTTGAGCTCCTATTTTACGCTGGTATTCTGTGAGAGCGTGTTCCTACCCCGCTGGAACAGGCCTGTTTGAGCTCCAACTATAGTATTATTATCAACATCATCACTACCCTTCAGAAGTCCACTTCTGAACATATACCTCCCCTAAGGAATGCCACAAAGCACGATCCTGAGCCACCTTTATCCATCGAATTCCTGCATGTCATACCAGGTCAAGTTAATCACGCAGAGAAACCGAGCACCGAGCACAGCCATAGCTCACTGAACGCCCTTGAGCGTCCTCATACGGCCAGCAGTGAAGTACCACGTCTCAGATCAATACGTCAATACAGGCTACACGCACTTTTTGCACAAAATAGTTTTTCCGAACGCTGCCCAGCCGAATTGAATCCGTCGATTGACCTCTTGGCCGAAGTTGGACTTTAAAAATGATCTTTGTCTTGTCCATGTTCATCTTAAGACCTAACAGTTGGTAGACATTATTGAGGTCATTGAGCATAGTGCTACTCCACTGATTCTGCCATAAGGACTATACTGTCCTCAAATGGAAAGTAAGTGATGTACTCGCCATTGATTTTAATATCGTAACCTTTCCTGTCCAGTAGCTAGAGAACGTCATCCAATGTAGCGGTCAAGAGATTCGAGGATATATCGTTACCCTGTCTTACACCTCTCTGCAGTTGGATAGGTTTTGTACTCTGGTTGTATACTCGGATAGCCATAGTAGCCCTACTGTACAAATACTTCAGCACTTGTACGTGGTAGAGCCATGCAGTTATATTAGTAGTATAGTTGTAGCATGCATGTGTTGGCTCGACCGGAGAAGGACCACGCTCTCACAGAATATCAGCGTCAAAAAGTAGCTTGATGCTGCTGTGTTTCGTATGGTGAGTGTAGAGAACTGGAGACCCCTTTTACTGGAAACGAGGCATTCCACCTAAGTCCTCACGAATGACAACGCATCTGCATTTTGATTCGTAATCAAGGATAGATGTAGATGTCTATGGGCCACAGCAACCACTTACCATCAGGTGAACTGTGTGCTCGTTTTTCACCCTATCCTATGAAAAAGAACTTCGATATACCGACAGTCAACTTGGCACCGCGGATTGATGGTAGCAACGTCCGAATTTCGACAAAAGGCTTTCTCATAGTCCAAATACACAAAGCAAAGTGGCAGATTTTATTCTTCGGACCTCTGTACAATTTGTCGAAGGGTATGTATGTGATCTGTGGTACTAAAAGTTACGAAAAAATCTTTGTGACGCAATTACAACAAAAAGGAAATAAATATTTCGCATTCATATATCCTTTTTAATCATTAGTTGTCTTTTTTCACTTCATATATTATACTTTATAATAGTTCCAAGATTTGTAATCAATATGCGAAGTGTATGTCGACCTCCTACTAAATGGTGTGAAGACCTGGAAACCTTACTTAATTGACAGACTAGTGATCACAAAACAACAGGAATATATAAAAGGAGGAGGGATGATTTAGAAGGAAAAATAATGTTTTTTAACTTGGTTTAAGGAATCTATTGTTTGAGCACGTTTTATAGTTGATGATAAGGAATTCCAAAGCTTAACTCCAAGGACTGAAAAAGATTTACTGTAAAATGTAGAAGAGTGCAAGGGACATAGAAGGGAAAGATTTTCTAAGGATCGAAGGGAAAGTTTGTGAGAGGAGCTGAGAAATTGAAAACGTTCTTTAATGTACTGAGGACTTGATATATGAAATAAAACGCAGTATTTTATTTTTTATTTATTTTTTGGTCATATTTATGAAGTCCAAATATGAAGCTTATACATAGATTTTGGAGTCGCTCAAGTTTGTTAAGTTGCTCTTCGGTAATAGCTTATGTCAGTATCAGCAATCGAGAATTGGGAGCAGTAAAGATTGGGCAAGCATAATTATGGTGGAGATGGGTAATAAGTTATGCATTCTTCGGAGTGAACCATAAGCTGCAAACATTTTACGAGACACTGCGTTGATTTGAGAAGACCAAGAAAGGCTAGAAACTATCAAGATTCTCAAGTTTTCACTACATCCTTATAAGAAATTTGAACACCGTTAAATGTTATAGGGTTTAACTGAGTTTTATTTAATTTGGAGATTATTCTTGAACTACCAATAATAATAGCTTGGGATTTTATCGGATTAACAGTTAACCCATAAGATCGACTCCAGTTAAAAATACACGCTTGTTTAAATCACAAATTGCTTTTAACAGATCCTCTACGGTCGTTTGTAGATATATCTGGAGATCATCAGCATACAAGTGGTAGAGAGAAGATATTCTGGAGGTAATAGAATTTATGAAGAGTGCAAATAAGAAAGGAGATAACACGCCACCTTGTGGAACGCCAGCAACGGTATCAAGCCACGAAGGCATTCTGTCTTGTACCCGAACACGTTGGCGACGTCCATATAAGTAACTACGAAACCAGGCAATTGCAGTTGGAGATATGTTAAGAGAACGCAGTACACGAATTAGTATATCATGATTTACATCATTGAAGGCATTGCTGAAATCCAGCAACACCATCACTGTGACTTGGAGGTTATTCATTCCGAAACGTATGTCGTCAGTTATTTTTAATAATGCTGTGGTCGTACTGGGTCCCAGCCTAAATCCGGATCGATATGAATTGAGGATATCATTTCTTGTGCAAAATGAATTTAATTGTTGTTGGACAAGACATTCTAGGACTTTGGACAGAAAAGGAAGAATTGAAATGGGACGATACTCGGAATAACTCGAAGGATTAGCTTTTTTGGGCAAAGGAATGATTTTGGCATATTTCCATTGGGAAGGGAAGGAGGATGTGGATTTAGAAAAATTTTGGATAAAGGTAATAATAGGTGTTAAAATATCAAGTAAGGGAATAATCATTTTACGACTGATATCACCACTTTCGACAGCGTCAGAATGGATAGAGAGTATGCTTCTCCTAACATCACAATCTGCAAACTGCCCAAACACAAATAGGGGATAGTCAGGAGTGGGTAACGTTGAAAGTTGAGTTGTAGTTGACTTTGCAACATTATCGGTGCAAGAAGCAGAAGAAAAGTGCTGATTAAGCAAATTTATATAAATATTAAATAATTTATATAAAATATTTATATAAATATTATACATACGTATCACGATTAAAAGATAATATTTATTTCACGAATTATAAATCGAATGCTGTGACACACACTGCGTCTATTGTACGTGTTAGTGATTGATCATAGTTAATGTACGCATGTCGTGTGGTCGCTGCGTAGAGGAAACCATAACCCCTATTTCTTCCCGAGGTATCGTAAAAGGCGACTATGAAAATTTGAATTTTTTATGGCTACCGCTAGATGGCATAACTAAGTACCTAACACAAGTTGACGCCAGATCTAAGACAGGGAGCAGAGTTAAAGTAGCGGGATATCCGGTACTGTGGTCGTCAATACGCCTTAAGCCTGCCAATTAAGGAATATCCCTATAACGGGCGAGACTTCTGTCCAGTAATGTAGAGTAGACTTTTACGGGCTGATGGAGAATAAAAGTCTGTACGTTATGTCTCTTGCGACACCGAAGTCAAAACTTATCTCGATGTTATTTGTTAAAAGATTTCTTTTCATAGAATAAGGGTGACAAACGAGTACACAGTCCACCTGATGGTGTGCACATACAGTGGTTCATAGACATCTATATCTATCCTCGATTAAGAAACAAAAACGCAGATGCGTTGTTAGTCCTGGAGGACTAAGATGAAGCCCTGGTACAAACAAAAATCTGTGGTTCTCTCCATTTACCATACTATATTCGTCAATAAGCTTCTATTTTACGCTGGTACTCTGTGAGAGCAGGATTAGATAAATTATTAAAAAATAGTTATTGATTAAAACTACTTTTACGGATTTTGTGCCTTCCAGCACCCATAGTGACGGGGGACTGAGATGACTGACGTCCCAATGTGCTTGTTAAACCCGGAGTACCTTCAGCTTTTTTAATTATTGTTTAGGTCCGATCTATGCAAAATGAACCGACTTTGTCTTGAAGTCTTGCAATGGTATGCTTGGGTTTAGTTTTGTTGTTTTTGTGTTGTTGAACGCGCGTAAAAGAACATATAGCTGATGTAAAGTATCAACGTTCCAGGAAGTCTGCAGTTTGTGATCATATCCTAGACCCCCCAACCATTATATCAGATTTGATAGACCACAAATCCTCGCGAAAGAACACCGATTCCTACCAAGTACCTACTAAAATTAAAAGCGATTAAATCTGTAAAAGTAGTTTTAATCAATGTGTAGTGTTGGTGTAAATATAAGGAATCATTACATAAAAAATAGTTATAATATAAATAATATTAGGATATTATAAAACAAGAAATCTACGTATAACTCTCTATTATTAGAGACGTTCATAAACTTATATTACTGTGTTGTATCGAATTCATCATATCTTGTCCCGTGAGCATCGTAAATTGGGAATAAATGAACCCGAAAATATACAGTTATATTCTTTTTGCGACGTTAATTTTATATGAAATTAACCAATGGAAGATGTTCGAACATCTTCCATTGGTTAATTTCATATAAAATTAACGTCGCGTCGTTAAGCTTCAGGTCACTGATAAACAAAATTGGGCGATTGTTTATATCAAAATACTAGTTTTAGTATGCATTAGCTAATATATTGATTTAATTTTTTTACGCAAGGTGGTAGTCAATTTCACAAGGAAGTTGTTCGAGGAAGAAAACTTCTGGTAAATCGTATAGTGTGATGTACAGTTAATCATACATACGGTATGGATTTTATCGTGATATGCGATGGTGATATGCGTCTTGAATTAGTCCGAACGATTCCTCTGATCACTCGACAACGAAACGATACATCTCATCTTAATCCTCAGGGGTGACAACGCATCTGCGTTTTGATCCTTAATCGAGGATAAATGATCTACATTTATATGCATATGGGCCACAGCATCCACTTACCATCACGTGGACTATGTACTCGTTTGTCACATTTATTCTATAAAAAAATACATATACAGGTGATAAATTTAAAACATTTTGTACAAATGACTTCAATATAAATAAAATCATTTATTGTTGATTTTTTTTAAAACAGCTCGGCTTATTTCGATAAAATTTAAATAGGACCTTTTGGAAAGTATACTCTTTACAACAAAAAAATAATTTTACAAATCGGTTTAGGAGTCTTCGAGTAATCAGTGAACATACATAAAAAAAGATTCCGACAAATTGAGAAGCTCCTCCTATTTTGAAATCTGTTGAAAAGCGTGGAAATCATCTCAGCATTTTCGACTAGAAAGTTTTTTCCGAAACTACGCTTTCGTAAAATGAAATTGTTAAAATCCAAAGTAATGTATTATTACTGCCTTTTTTAAAAAATGTTTTAATTAGTATGTTTTAATTATATAATTCACTATAACTCTAGCTTTAGCGAAATCCCTGACATTAACTTAAGGGGATAGAGTAAGTCAGCTCAAATTCTAATTTCGTCCCCACTTGCCCGCGCGTCGTATGCTATGTACCGACATGTTTGAAATCACTAAACTGTAAGTAGAAAGGTCGTTAGACACTTATTTTATTAGGTTTATCATATTTATGCCTGTTTCTTAAGGCCAAGCCAGTTGCTTTTTATTTTTATTACGGTTTTTCCCATTTTAATTTTACGTCGTCCTGTTGCGTAATGCATATTCTGATCGTAAGCGACACAACCTCCCCGTTCAAAGGGCTAGGCGAAGTGACCATGCCGCAGGAATCAGAAAGAGGCCGATAGTTTAGGTAATTTCTTTTTACAGTGAAAATAATGGTAATTTAAAAAAAAGTAAATAACATAAGCACTGCTTTATAGTTAGTTCAGTTAGTATGTTCGTTCAAAGTTTCATGATCTTATTTAAAGTATTTTATGAATAACAGCGGTTTATTGTTTATTTTGGAGGTGATTTTGGATTTTTTTTCTATCGAGAAAATTTTACGAAATCGTGTTTTCGTATAACATAATCCTTAATATTAATCCTCAACTTTACCATATATTTATTTCAAAATTAATGCTGCAATATTTTCGGCATAACGAAGGATCTTGCTAAGCTATTTGAGATTATATTTCCCCACTCGTAGACCTCCCAGATTGGTAGCCTCATAAGGGCCAATTTTCTATAGTTGTCAAAGCTGCACAGGTGCTACTAGTACACTTGGCAGGTGAATTAGCTCGCATCAGTTTCTTTTATTATTTTGAGTCGTTATCAGGGCCTCGCTGCTGTGTATCTCCTGTTTTAGTTTCTGTTTGAAAAGAGCGATTGTAGTTCCAGTATTTAAATCGGGGGACAAAAAAGCTTTTCCAGTTATCGGCATATCTCCATAATTTCAAAAATCCTTTGCAATCTCGAACTTAACGTAACTTAACGTGTAACGTTATACATGGTAGAGCCATGCTGCAATTATATTAGTAGTATCGTTGTAGCACGAATGAGTCGGCTCGACCGGGGAAGGCCACGCTGACACAGAATACCAGCGTAAAATAGCAGCTTAATGCTGCTGTGTTTCGTATGGTGAGAGAAGATAACCGGAGACCCTTTTTACTTGAAAGGAGGAATTCCATCTTAGTCCTCATGGGTTACAACGCATTTGCATTTTGATTTGTGATGATGTAGATATCCATGGGCCGCAGCTACCACTTACCATCAGGTGGACTGTGTGCTCGTTTGTCACCCTATCCTATAAAAACTCAGGTAAAGTAATATCTTACGCTGATAACACCGTGCTCCTTTTTCCGAAAATACAAGATTTATTTATGTGCACAATAAGGTTTTAGTAGGGTTAATATATGACTCCAAAAAACATATTAACACTAAATACGGACAAAACCGAATATATTCATTTTTATAGGCGCAGCTCATCGTAGCATATAACCATTTCAGAAATGTATGCACATAAATGGTGCTCAGTCGCAAAGTCTAAATGTAACTGCCCATTTATTTTTTATACAAAAACTAAATAATACCTTGGAATAATTACAGATTCTACGTTTACGTTTAAAAAACATACAAACCACCTGTGCAATAGAGTCCGTAAACTAATGTTTGTTTTTAAAAAGGTTTTGCTGATATTAAGGTAGTAAAGCAAGTATATTTCCTATTGTGTCAAAGATTGTATAACCTCATGGAGATGAGCAGCTAAAACTACACTGTTACTGTTACAACGCGCTCAAAGAACTGTATTAAAAGACGCAACAATCTGCTCTATCCCATTCCCGTCCCATCTTTTATATAAATCCTATAATATCCTCTCAGTGCGCCAGTTATTCGTTATGAGTACGTTACTAAAATAGCGCTTAAAATCGCCCTACAAAAGAGAGGTCACTGATAAAAAACGCAAAGATAAAGTAACTGAAACTAACATTAGAATAAGGCATTCTATCATGCATAGATTTTTTACATTTCTTGGCCTATTTCTGTATAATCAAGTCAATACAATTTTACACATGTATCCATTAAAAATGGCAGATTTTAGAGATGTAATTTGTCATACAACGATACGAAAAAGTTGCTGATTGTTTTAGGTTAATTATTATCATAAGTAAATTTTATACGTGGTAGAGCCATGCTGCTTTTATTAGAAGTACAGTTGTGGCACGAATGGGTCGGCCCGACCGGGGAAGGAACACGCTCTCACGAAGTACCAGCGTAAAATAGTAGCTTAATGTATGATGAGTGCAGAGAACCGGAGACCCTTTTTACTGGAAACAAGGCATTCCATCATAGTCCTCACGGGTGACAGCGCGCCTGCATTTTGATTGGTAATCGAGGATAGATGTAGATGTCTATGACCCACAGCAACCACTTACCATCAGGTGTGCTCGTTTGTAATATATATTGAATATACAAACAAAATACATAAATAAATAAATGACCTCGGCAGGGGAGAACACACGGTCGAGGGTTAGGGGGAAAGGAAAAAACGTTGGCGGACGATGCGAGCGGTATCTAGCGGCGCTGCCGTGTCCGTCACGAAGTCTCAGTCGCCCCGAGAGGCTGACCGGGATTAGCCCGTTTGCAGAGACGACTACAGGACAAATTTCGGTCGGCAGACCATCCCATATGTAGGTCGTGAGCCAGGTACAGATATTTGGTTTTCTTATCTTTTTCGGCTTTCACGAGGTTCTCGTCATACGAAATGGTAATGTCTACAAAAAGTATCCTTGAATGTACCCGGTCAGTCCGCATAATATCAGGCTTATTCGCAGGAATATTCCTGTCTTTGATGATAGCCTGGTCCCAGTCATTTTCGAGTAAGGCTTCCGACATGTAACGAGTGAGGAAAAAGTAATCATCCTATTATATTGTAAGACGCTAAAATTTTTGCAAATGGCGTCAAATGTCTAATCGGTTTTTGACATATTTTAAGTAAATACATGTCGACAAGCCCCTAATTACTATACTCCTCAAAAACGTGGAATAATTGTTTCAATTTTTTTGCGCAATAATTTGTCTGTGGTGTTGGCACAGAGTGAACTTCGTCGCAGATTTCGCGGCCGCTGCGTTCATCTGCCCGCGCTGAAGAGACTGGGACACCACGAGATGCTCTGCTGAGAATATTTCAACGGTAGCCGAAGATGTCGAAATGGAACATCGGAACATCGACCAGACGACGCGCCACGCAATTGGGCCCTCTTAGCACGTGGTTCCTACGACGAATTTTGGTGAAAGCCCTGAAGATATTTCCTTACAAAGTGCAGGCAGTGCATCAGCTGTTAGCTGTTGATCGCCAATTTAAAACATAAACGATTTTTAATACTGATGTGTACACTATAAGATGTTCGTTAATTACGTAATGACTTAAAACAGAAGGAACATTAAGTAGGGACTGAATAAATTAACCGACTTGATAATACATGGATCTCACAACTTTTTACGGTAGAACCGAGTTGCGAGATTTGCTTTTTTTTACATGTTATGTTTTTGTTGGCATTACTTTTGCCTCGCCCATTACTTATAATAAGGTAGTTTCCGATCCGCGAGACTGTATTTCAGAGCGAGCTCCTGTTGTAGAATCCTGGCTACTAGATTACTGCGCACGTACTCAGAGTTAGAAAGAGCTGAACAACCGGAGATGACATGCCTAAGTGCTTCATCGAGATGGCGACAAGCTCGACAGATGTTGACGGTGCCATCCTTTAGGATGTATCTCAGATAGTTTTTGGTCTTAATAACCTGATCCTGTATCGCACAGACAAAATCTTCTTTTTCCCTAAACAGGTCACCGAAACGTAGCCAGGGAAGAGAGGCGACCGTATCTACTAAAGGCTCGTTTAGAGCCTTGTAGAACCTCCCGTGAAGCTCCTTATCCTTCCATACGGTCTCACCGTTGGAAATGCTCTGTACTGACGGGTATTGCTATTATTTGTCGTAAGGATAATGAAGTAATCTTATTATCACAAGAAATGATCTCGTCAGGAAATAATTACGGAGGGTACACGCTTCGCGATTATGCATGGTGAACGCGCTTGAAAAACCACGCCCACCATAATTCCGCGGCAAGTTCAGCCTTATTACTAACGATCTCGGCTGGTGTATCCTATGGGACGTCATAATAGTGCGGACTTTTCAATCCAGAGCGTTCAGTTTGGTCTGAGTCCACCTGAGTATGCTAAAGGTACACATGAGGATAGGCATAGCCCTACTGCTATATGCATGTCTTGTTCACGCTCGACAAAATGCTGTTAAACTCTTTGGTCAAGCGTGCATAAAACAGATCGCAAACTGACTTTTTCATGTCCGCCTTATCAATTCGGACACATACAGACTTATAATTTACAGACTGAAATTATGCCGGTCTTTATTTTTATTATTTTATTTTTTATTTTGTAAAAAGAATATTAACAAAGCTATAAACATTACTAATATGCCCCTTAACCACTCATGGTAAGCTTAAATTGCTTATGTTACGCGTGGTTCATGCCAGTAGTCGAATGGCGGATTCGAACCCACGACCTTTTTGAGTTCGCGGTCCGCGCCTTGCCATTAGGCTACTGTCACTTATACTTATATTATATTATGAAAACGATTTACGTTCTTATTTAATTGAAATGACTTGTTTCAAGTCTGCTTTTGATTTCTTTTTCAAGCATTGTTTCTTACAATAAAAGGAATGATACTTGTTAAACTTAATGAAAATTCCACGCAATTTTGTCAAGTTGATCTATTCCATGCTATCAACAAAGCTAAGTAAGTAATCTTGTGTAAGAGAGTTGCTGAACTGTCGACGTATTTTCGTCGCTCAAGTATTTTCATCACAAATTTAAAACTTTTTCTCCCAGGCACTTTCAGTAAATGGATGACGACTCAAGTTTCTTCTTTACACAGTAACAGATAACTTAATTTATTTTTATTTAATTGAGATGTCATATAACGCAAAAGTATGAAATAAAAAAGCAGATGTATTTTAATAAAGTCCTAGTATGTATTTAAATTTATTACTATTCAGTCAGGTGACGTCAGATAAACCGTTTTGATTAGTTTCATTTTTACATTTCACTCATTACAGCCATCAAACGTCCATAAACGTCATAAGTCCGAACATATGCCTCTCCTATAGATTTCCTTAAAGGTGGATATTTGCCATAAAATTCAGTAGCCACGTTTGGAAGGTGGAATAGCAACTGCAATTTATTTTATCATTTTTATTGTTATCAGAAAGATGACGCTCTTCATCTACTTAGAAGAGGTTATTGGATTATCTCTTTAAATGTAAACAACATAATTTTATGTAAATTTTAATAATGTCGATGAAACAATGGACATTCGATTAAGGGGAAATATAGCCTCAAATGCATTAGCAAGATCCTCCGTTACGCCGAAAATATTGCAGCACTAATTTTGAAATAAATATATATGGTAAAGTTGAGTATTAATGTTAAGTACTATGTTAGACAAAAACATGATTTCGTAAAATTTTCTCGATAGAAAAAAAATCCACCTCCAAACTGAACAATAAACCGCTGTTATTTATAAAATACTTTAAATAAGATCATGAAACTTTGCATACTAACTGAACTAACTATAAAGCAGGGCTTATGTTTTTTATTTTTTTAATTACCATTATTTTCACTGTAAAAAGAAATTACCTAACTATCGGCGTCCTGAAGCTTGCCTTTTCCTGCCGCCCGGTTCCAGTGTGCTTGGAACATAGAACGGGAAGGTTTAAAAAAAATTAACAGTTTCTCTGTCAGCGATATAGACATAATAGTTAAACAATCGAAATTTTCATAATTGTTCATATAGGACAGAAAAGGGTTAACAAGCATTAAATTAATTAAAAATATATTAATTCTAAGTACTAACAAATACATATATCTTCTACTTTTTCGACGACCTATTATTTCGTCCTTATGGTGATTAGTGAATACTACAGCTTGTGGACATCTGCAACTGAAATCAAACAATGACTACAGATGCGTTGTCATTACTGAGGATTAAGACAAAATGCCTCAGAGCCTGTAATTTCAATATTTTTTTTAATCCAAACCTATATCACACAAAGGATTTTCAAGAATGTGCGAATTTCACGATACAAGAAAAATTCTGGTTGGAGGTTAATTTAAAAAAAAATACCATACTCACCGCGTTAAGTAAGTGGAATGGTGAACGCAGAGACATCGACGAAAATTATGATAGCCAACCAAAAAAGCAGTAAATGGTGCCATTCAGCAAGATTTTTTTAATTTACTTCGCTATATATCTATGTAAGTTGTAGTTACCTGTCAGGTGGTGAATACAGTTTCGAGTTACATATTTGTCTCTGTACTACTAGCAAAGCTAGGGATAACGTAACGGTTAATAAAACGCCTTGATACGTTATCTGAACTGATTTTATAAACAATATCTTAGTTTGCCCTTACTGTACTACGATACGCAGATGATACCGGGTAACAAAGTACCACTAGCGCCATCTAGAAATTACAAAATAAACTAAAATATTTTACATGCAAAAACATTGCTTTTTGCTCTTAAACATACCGCCCACCAAGGACATTTAATTAAAATGTCCTTAATTAGCGAATGCCGCCCACCATGCCCATATTACATTGACATTAGTGGACATATTTTACTCATACAACAAATAACCATAGAATTTTAAATTTAAATCTACAACAAATAAAATCTAGAAATAACCAAACAAAAATACATACTAATACAATGGTAAATTGAGACAATAATTTAAAGTTTTATATTACTTATCTACTGGCAATATACACAATTTTGAGGTTGGTCGTTTCAAAGTTGAAGATTTGGTACGCAATGTAACCACCCGGGTTATATTGTCCTCACCCGGATGTTTTTGAATAATGCGACCAAGTAACCACTGTCCCGGAGGAAGGTCATCCTCCTTTACTAAGACAATGTCGCCTAAATTTGGTTCCGAAATTTGACGTGACCATTTATATCTGTGCATTAACATGACCAAATATTCTTGAGACCAACGTTTCCAAAAGGATTGCAACAATTTTTGTACTAACTGCCACCTTGACAATGAATTTACGTTACTTGAATCATAATTCCTATCGATTGCATTAACTAATGGTTCCCCAACCAAGAAGTGACCTGGAGTCAATGGCAGTGGTTCGTTAGGATCGTCTAAGTTGACAGTTGTCATTGGTCGAGAGTTAAGGCACGCCTCGATTTGAGTAAGAAGAGTGCTCATCTCTTCAAACGTTAGAGTCGTTTCTCCAATAACTCTTCTCAAGTGGTGTTTAGTAGACTTTACACCCGCTTCCCAAAGTCCTCCAAAATTTGGTGCCCGGGGAGGTATAAAGTGCCACTCTGTCCCGTTTTTTTCTAGGTGTTCTGCAATTTTCGGCTGAATGGAACTTAATTCTCGTAGTTCCTTAGATGCACCTACGAAAGTAGTCCCGTTATCCGACCACAGGTGAGCGCATTTTCCACGTCTGGCTATAAATCGTCTGAAGGCTGCTAAAAAGGCCTGACTAGTCATATCACTAACAACCTCTAGATGTATGGCTCTTGTAACCATACATATAAAAATGCAAATATAGCCTTTGTATGCTCGGTGGCCGCGACCCTTGGTCGTCCTAATCTGAATAGGTCCCGCATAGTCCACTCCACTGTTGAGGAATGGCCTCGCAGGTGTGCATCTTACAGATGGTAAATCACCCATGAGCTGATTGTGAGTAGTTGCACTATTTTTTACACATGTAACGCATTTATGGATATGTTGTCTTACCAAAGCCTTAGCTCCTATCACCCAATAAGCTGTCCTTAAATAATTGAGCATCAACTGCTGTCATCCGTGAAGAGTTTGAACGTGTGCATCCGCAATGATCAATTTAGTGAATGGAGAATCACGAGGTAGAACAATAGGGCGCTTAATGGTATCATCCATTATTGCATTTCTCAGGCGACCGGCAACTCTAATTATTCCGTTATCATCCAGATAAGGGCCTAATGTTCTTAGTTTGCTTTCTTTCTTTTTTATAGGCCTTCCAGATTTTAAGTCTGCGTATTCTTCCGTGAACTTATCCATTTGTACCTTTCTTAGGCAACACTGTAAAGCCTTCTCTATTTCTGTCCTTTGTAAATAGCGATTCTTTTCGGACCCTTTGAGAAATTTTCTGCAATAAGCGACAACTCTCAAAAGTTTTGCGAGTGAAGAGTACCGCTTAAAAAGTGAGTCTTCTTCACCTTCGGTAACTACTCCCACATATGCATTTACAGATTCTTCTTCCTGTGTATATAAATTCTTTGGTCTATTATATGAAATATGTGGTTCTTTTAAAAAACTAGGTCCTGAAAACCATAAATCATTTTCAGCCAGTAATGCAGGTGAGACACCCCTAGATGTGCAATCTGCTGGATTTTGCTTGGTGGAGATATGACACCATTGTGATGATTCTAGGGTAGTCAGAATCTCTGACACCCTATTTCCAACAAAAGTTTTCCAGCGGCTCGGATGGTTATTAAGCCAGGCCAAAACGATGGTGGAATCAGTCCACGCATGAACCTTGTTCTTAGAAATATTAAATACCTCTGAATTTTCCGCTAAAAGTCGCGCCAACAGAACTGCTCCGCATAGTTCCAGCCTTGGAATGCTCACTTGTTTGACAGGAGCTACTCTCGTTTTTGCTACCACAAGTGATGTTTTAACTTTATTTGAACTATCGATAATTCGCATATATATAACTGCTGCGTATGCCAATTTCGACGCATCGCAAAAGCCGTGCAATTCTACAGCAAGATCATTATTCTTCGTTCCGAGCCAGCGTGGTATTCGCACTTTGGATAATTCATCTAACTCTACCATGTAAGTATCCCACATCATTTTTAATTCATTTGATATCTGTTCATCCCAATTGATTCCTGACAACCATAGCCTTTGAATAAATACCTTTGCTATGATTACACTAGGTGCAACCCAACCTAGTGGATCAAATATTCTCGCAATTTCTGACACTATCTTTCTTTTTGTTTCAGGTCCTGTCACCGGAGAAAGCTGTACTGCGTACTTATATTCATCTTCAGCGCGGCTCCAGGTTAGTCCTAAAATTTTTATTGTATCATCTGATCTTATTTTGACTTCACTTATTTCATTTTCTAACAGTTTTACTTCTTTATTGTCCTTCAATTTTGTTTTCTTTATTATAGGGTCCTTTCCTTCACATTGCTCTATGTGTTTCATCAGCTGTTTACTGTTGCTGTTCCATTTCTGCAATTCAAATCCAGCCTGCCCTAATAGTTCCTTTAATTGTTTAAAAATTACGCAACCTTCTTGAACAGTATCACAACCTGTCATTAAATCATCCATATAGAAGCAGTTCAAGACTTGTTCCGCAGCGATTGGGTATAGAACTCCAGCATCATAAACTGCCTGATGCAGTGTTCTCACAGCTAGGTAAGGCGCCGATGCAGTTCCAAAGGTGACTGTCAAGAGTTCATAATCTTTTATTTCTTCCTTAGGATCTTCTCTCCACACAATGCGTTGATACATGTTGGCATCTGCTTCGGTTACAAGCACTTGGCGATACATTTTTACAATATCTGCTACTAAGGCAATCGGATGGGTTCGCCAGCGTAACATCGTGTGTCTGAGATCTGCTTGTAAGGTAGGTCCTACCATCAATGCATCATTTAATGATACACCAAACTTATTTGGCTCTGACGCATTGAAGACCACTCTAACCTTTGTGGTGGACTTGTCCTCTCGTACCACAGCATGGTGTGGTAAATAACTATGTTCGTTAATCCTTGGATCATGGTTACTTATTGATCTCATGTGCCCTAACTGTAAATATTCCTTTAAAACATTATGATATTTTTCCCGTAGCTCTTGATTCTTACTTAGTCTCGTTTCTAATGACTTTAGTCTCTTTATCGCAATTTCTCTAGAATTGCCATTCTTGCAAAGTATCTCTTCGTCTCGCAATGGTAATTTTACTATATATCGCCCTTCTGGCGTTCTTTTAGTCGTAGTCTCATAAATTCTTTCACATTTTTGCTCCTCTTCTGTAAGTATTTTCTTTTTATTATAAAACGTACTTTCTTCTATTTCCCAGAACCTCTTCAGCATTTCATTTTCCATGACCTGTGCATGCATAACTTGAAGTTTTATTGTAGATGCATTATTTTTGCTATTTACATTGCTTATTACACCGGAAAGAATCCACCCAAGCGTGGTATTCTGTGCTATTAGGGACCCATTTGTGCACTTCTTTATCCCATGCTTAATTATGGTGCTATAAACATCCGCACCCAATAAAATATCAATTTTATTGGGTACGTTGAACTGTGGGTCGGCTAACGTCAATTGGTTAAGCTCTTCCCAAGCTATTGCTTCTATCTTCCTTTCAGGTAGACAGTCGGTGATCTTGCTCAAAACATAAGCTTCAATTCCCATCTTAAAATTTGGATCAACACATGATTGCACTTGGAATCGAACCTTAGATTGAGCGCGCATAACTTTATTATTTGATAATCCTGAAATCACCCCGACCGCTGGAATTTTCTTTAATTGAAGATATTGAACTATTGCTTCTGTAATGAAGCAGCCTTGAGAACCTTGATCTATAAGGGCTCGTACTAGCCTATGTTCACCAGTTTTAGATTCAACTCTTATTAGTGCAGTAGCTAATAAAACCTGCCTGGGCTTAGGTAGGTGACCAGTAGAAAGGCAAGCTACTACCGGAACTTCAGATTCCGAAGTGTCAGTGCAAATGGCCGACTGGTTTAAAACAGCAGCCTGGTCCTTTTTCTCTTGATTGTTGGTGGGATGCAATAGTGTGTGATGTCTTTTTTGACATATCCTACACTTTGTCGGTTTTTTGCAATCGTAGGAAAGATGATTTCGGCCCAAACAATTAAAACACATCTTTCTTGTTGACACAAATTCCCGTCTGCGGTCAACATCTTGACTCGAAAACTGTTTGCAGAAACATAATTTATGATTCTGGGAGCAGTATTCACACTTTAAACTAAAAGACTTAGTCGCTAGCAAAACTTTCGTGTTCGGAGAGTGGGTGGCATTATGAGTAAGTGTTTTACGTGGTTCAATTGTTTCTAATGCTCTAAAACGATTTTCGATAAATATTTTAAACTTGTCAATTGTAGGTAAAGAATCATCACTTGCTATAAATAATTCCCACTGCTTACGTGTTTCAGCATCCAGTTTATAGCTTACAAGATAAATGACAATTATATCCCATTTGCTTACATCTATATCTAAATTTTTTAATGCACTTAAACAATCCATTGTGGTATCTAACAATTCTTTTAAGCTGGATGCCGATTCACTATATATCCGTTTTTGACCAAACAATCTTTTTAAAATACAGTTAGATAAATACCTCTTGTTATTATATCTCCTTTCTAAAACATCCCAAGATTCTTTATAATTTGTTTCGGTAACTGGAGTATGCCGAATCAGTTGAGCCGCCTCGCCAGTGAGATGACTCTTTAAATAATGAAGCCTCTGCACATTATCGAGTGATTCATTTTTATGGATTAATGACAAAAACAAGTCTCGGAATGTCGTCCATTCCGAGTATTTACCCGAGAATGTAGGAATTGTAATTCTAGGTAATTTCACGGCGCTTTGTTTATCTAGCAAAGGAGTCAACTCACTGTGCTGTGGCTTCTCCTCTGATGGACATAATTTATTTTTTACACATTTCATATGAGATTTATAAACAATGTAAGTGTCTTCAGTTTTATCATAAACCTCTAATTTAACATAATCAGATGATTGCAAGTCCTCCGGTTTAACATTTTCGTACAACTTTTTATGATTATCAATAAAAGATTGCCAATTACTGTCTAACATTTATAACCTCGTCTCTAAATATTCGTACGTTAAACGTTCCTTGGGACATTTTTTATAATTACTATAGGCTTTATTAATAACGTTTTGTGTTTCCCTTTGGAGATTAACAATTTTATCCATTTTTTTTTTTAAATCAATATCTCCCTCTCAATTTTAAAGGTAAAAATTAATTAAGTATATTTAGAAAGACAAAAATTTTACAAGTTAAAACCCTTTAAACAAAATTGTGCATTTATACTGCTTGTTTTGAACGTATTTTAAATCTATTTTAAGTCCCGTTCAAAGTTAAAACCATGCGCAAATTTCCTAAGTGTGTACGGCTATACTCCTTGGCAACTTATTTCGAATATTATCATAAGTTTTATAAATAAGAATATTATCATAAGTTTTTAAAATTAACACAAATACAAATTTAAAGAAGTTATTTTCACTTTATAGTCCAAATTGCTTGACATACAAATACAAAAGTACTTACAGTTTTTTTTTCTTTCTTGCACTCACCACTAAATAATTACACTTTCACTTTGGCTTTTAACTTGAGCACTGGTATTGACTTTGCACTTCACACTCACTGCTAAAAGCGGTGCCATCTATATAGACACCTCTTTTATCTTCACTTGTTGCGATTGACAGCTCCCTCTTCAAAGTTGACAGCTGTAGCTGAACTCTTGTGTCCTCCCCTCCACTGTAGCGATAATGGATCCTGCCTAGCAGAAATCAACACCACCACTAACTAGTGCCTGAACTCCTGCTGCAGGGATCCACTGCGAGTTCAGGGGGTGTGGTCCACAGTTACTGACCACTGCACTTCACTGACTAGGCCTCAAATTCCGAACACTTTATCCGGCTCGAAGGACCAATGTACTACTAGCAAAGCTAGGGATAACGTAACGGTTAATAAAACGCCTTGATACGTTATCTGAACTGATTTTATAAACAATATCTTAGTTTGCCCTTACTGTACTACGATACGCAGATGATACCGGGTAACAAAGTACCACTAGCGCCATCTAGAAATTACAAAATAAACTAAAATATTTTACATGCAAAAACATTGCTTTTTGCTCTTAAACAGTCTCCGTATTTTGTGTCATCTGTTAGTGATCCAAATAAAGAGAAATATGGGGAGTATATATAATTTTAGCTTTTACTTTTTTTAATTGGCTTTCCTTTCATCTGAGACTGTATGGATTTCACAAATCTTGGAATTGTTTTATTCCTCAGACGTACAGATTTCATCTATGTATAATAGGTATAATGATATTATAAAGTTTAAATAATCATTATATTAATAATACAGATAAAATAATAGGTAAATGTGTTAAACAATCGTGTTAAACGTCGTTCTTCAGGTAAAAACAAGTCCAGGTATCCATAGTATCCATAGAATGCAATACTATGCATAGAATGTAGGGTATTTGTAGTCTTTTATCTATCTATAAAAAATGTCTCCTATGGCCGTTATAACCGTTATAACTTTGTTACCATCCAACTGATTTGATGAAATTTTTTGTGTGTGTTTGAATAGGTTCCTAAATGGTCGATATTCACATTTGGACACGATAGGTGGCGATGTTGTCGGGATATAGAAACTACCCGTGCGAAGGTTAGGCGGATCACTAGTAGTATATAATAGAATGTAGGAAGGTGACATTACGAGACGTGTTTATTCGTCTAGGCCTTTAATAACACCTTTTATTCTTCTAAACTTAAACAGAAATATAAAACTTTGCAACAAAATTCAGCATCTCTTATTCCTTAATACGTCTTCGTCAAATGTTCGCTCGTAAATTTAAGTGAAGGGATAAAGACAACAAACAAATTTGTACGCGAAATAAAACCTTACCAAAGCCAATTTATATATGTAAATATACTGTTACGTCTACTGGTTTATGTTCAATACCCAAAGTTTATGGCTTCCGAATTAATACAAAATATTGAACTCATTTGAAATTATTTTGATTTTCATATAAATGAGTCGTTGTTAGGAAGATTTTGCTAATCATCTCCTCGATTGTTTCGCTCTGTAGCCTCTTATGATATGCACGGGATGATATGGGGTAGAGGATATTCTTACACCGCTACTATACGGTAAATAAATAACTGCGGTCGACAACCCGCTTGCCAAGCGTGGTAACCATGGCAAATATCCCCCCCCCCCCAAGATACAATCCATAGGGGAGGCCTATGTTAGGCTGTGGATTTTAATGGGATGTAACGGTAACGATAGAAATGAGACTTTTCATGATGTTATTCATTTTTAATTTTGTGTGTTTAACTGTAATATCTTCATTAATTGGTAAAGAATCCTCAACTGCTCCGTCAAGCCTCCTAAACAAGAGTATTGGCGGTCACTGCACTAGATATTTCCCTGATGCTTTCCACTGATGCTCCTACAATTTGCCGCTCGGTGTATCGAAAACTTGAAACGTCATCTAACAGAAGTCGTGAGATTATTCTGCTTCCTTTCATTGTCACTTATTGCTAAACTCGTGGTATGAAAGGAAGACTATAAAGCCAACAATAAATTATACCTACTCATAATTAATTACCTATTAATATTAAATTATTTTTTGTTACTATACTTATACATTATTCTTACGTGGTAGGGTCATACTGTAGTCATTTTATATAGTTGTAGCATGAATCGACTTGAGCGAGGAAGGCATGCGCTCTCTCAGAATACCAACGTGAATGCTGCTGTGGTTCGTATGTTGAGTGTAGAAAATTACAAAACGTTTTTACTGGAAACGAGGCACTCCATCTCAGACCTTAATCGAGGATTCCCTTACCATGAGGTAGAATGTCCTCGTTTGTCACCCCTAACATATAAATAAATATATTTGTTAAATATTTATTGTGATATTGATAAAGTTATAGGGGATAACTAATAAATAAAACTTGTCCTTTGTATGTTCAACTCACCAATGAAAATGTTATAACTTCGAATGGGTTTTCTTTATAAGAGTATGTTTGGCGAAATATTTTCATGTTCGTAACAACTTTGAAACATGTTCAGATCGGAAAAGTTTTTCATTTGTTTTATCATTTGATTAGAATGTCTTAATCAAATGAGCAAAATTCTTATAATTAACATATTAAGCTTAATTGAGATTAAGAAGAGGGGGCAAACGAGCATGCAGCTCACCTGATGGTAAGGTGCTACCGCCAGCCATGAGCAACAACACCAGGTGAATTTGCTGTTTGGTGCATTGCCGGCCTTTAAGAAAGGAGTAAGCTCTTTACTTGGAAGCCTCTAAGTCATATTAGGGTGAAAATATCGCCAAAGGTAAACAATTCCACACAGAGGTTGTACGAGGGTGAAAATTCCAGTAAAACACACCGTCGTGGACCCCCTAACGGTATCGAGAGTTTGTCGCGATATGTGTTCGTTAAATTTGGCGCCTATAATTAATCCAAACAATTCATAAGAGCACTCTCCGTGGTAAATGCGATAAAAATGCAAATGGCATGCATATAAAAATTGTATTGTGCATATAAAAAGTGAGTCAAGCCGATGAGAAATAAATCGGTTGTTGACGATTCTAGTCGCTCCTCCCTGGATACGTTCAAGTTTAAGGAGCTAGCTTGGGGTGCCCCGGCCAAAAAATGAGAACAGTATTCCACGTGAGGCCGAACTTGCGCCTTTTAAAGTTGCAATCAGTTGCCGACATGAAATACTACTAATTGTGAAAAAAATTTAAAGTCTAATTTAGCCATGCCTTCCAAGTGACCACGTAACTACACGTCATTCGATGTTAGCTGAGGCAGCAAGGGGAGTGCCAGAACACTCCCCTTGCTGCTTCAGTGTCTCTTCCATTGCAATTGAAGAGATACGATAAAAGGGTTCTTTTTATCTGTAAACGCGCAAAACTCTTCCGAGGCATAAACTTTGTTGGTTGAGAACGATTAAATCTGATACAGATTTAGTCATCCTCTATCCGAGACTGCTTAAAAATGACCCGACTTCCGACATAAGTTTGTTGCGGTACTTGATGACGCAATCCCGAGAAATATTAAAACGGTCGGTGTAAAAAGGGTCATCCGTGCTGTCGGCCGCATAGCAAAAAGTGCTAATGGCTTGCAACATAAAATTGTTGTGTACAAAGTAGGTGATAGCATGCGGCCTTGTGAAACACCTGATAGACTTGTAATCGGAGCATGCACCGTCTGCATTGCATAATGTCTCGTTCTCATTGGACTCTGCCTCCGCTTATCTATGAGTCAGGTAGACCAGCAGATCACTAACTGACCTCGACGATAACTGTACTGTCAGCCACCAATCAGCTGATGATTCTCAAGGTACCTCACGAGCTGGTACTTTATAACAGATTCCATTATTCTGGAGAATACTGATAATTCTCAAGGTACCTCACGAGCTAGTATTTTAAAATGGATTCCATTATTCTGGAGAATAAGGTGGTGATGAAGATCACCCATAGTTAGAAGATGCTAAACGCTGCGTTGTGACGTTGCGTTTGAGCCGCATACCGCAGCGTTGTGCGTTACGATCAAGAGACCAAAGCTTAATTGTAGGGTTTGGACCGCGAACACAAAGGTCGTGAACTCGAATCCGTCATTCGACTACTCTCGTGAACGGGAGTGGTTAGCGGGACGGTTCGTAATGTAAACTGGAAGATGACAATAAAACATGCATAGTAAGAACCAAAGATTAGTGTGTTGGTTTCAAACGTTTTAATTGCCTTAAGTTGTCGGTTTGTATTGGTTATTATATATTTATGCGTCTTTCAATACCTCCTATGATATTCTGAAGCTATTCAATTTGTTTTTGTGATTCACCAATTTAATTTCGCCATATTCTTTGAAATCTTTAAATTATTAAGAAAGTATGAAGTTAACAATAGAAATGCTTAAAATTGTCAGAATTTTAATGATGAAATCTATGTTGTATAATTTTCTAAATTATCAAATAAAACATAGAAATAGTAGAAAATATTATTTTTATATGTTAATTTTGTGATTTTAATTGTATGTTATTAGAATAAAATGTGGTAAAATTACATATTTTATGTGTGTTGTGTTGGCAGCTTAAGAGAATCCAATACTCTCCATATCATCCCGTGATTAAGAAGCGACGGAGGAAAATTAAACTCGAGATGGTCCGCAGAATCATTCTGAAAACAGATATGGCCAAATATCCCCTGAGACCAATATTTTTTTTTATATCAGAGCACGTAGTAACGACGCGCGAGCATGTTTGTGTGCGTGAGTGCGTGCGTGCGTAAGTGCGTTTGTGCGTGCGTGTGTTATTAGTGCAAAACTTTAAGCTTTTTGATATTATTCTTATAAGCATTTCTCTAGTATGTCATTGCTGAACTTGGCAGGAATTTCGGCAACCGCAATTATTTAATATCATTAATATACATCATTCGTTTGTAATCAAGTAGATGCCGCTGAAGGTTTTAATTTCCCTCTGTCACCACTTACGGCATCAACGGGATGATATGGGCACCACTGTTTTGAAACAATGAAGATTATTAACGCATGAAGGTATAATTGAATTACAGGCTTCGTACTAATATGCAATTTTCTAAAAAAACATTGGAATGAGTAAACTGTATCTGTATCTATACCTATGGAACTGCAGTAGAATAAACGTACATATGAAAAGTAAATACAAGTTAATACTGGATGACATTTTTCCCGTCCGAAAAAAAAAATAGGGCGTAACATGTGAACGGAGAAGAAGCCTATGGCAATGATATTTTACAAAAAATAAAAACAAAAATTTTGAATTAAATAAATTAATAAGTTAAAATCTACGAAAATTCAAATCATATGCACCCTACTTTACGAACAGCAATAAAACAATAAATTTAGTAGGCATCTTTGACCTTGTCACTTCGCAGGGTCACAGGCTAAAAAGTTCAATCAGTATAAACATATTATATTGTGAACCTCCCACTGTAACAAAACTTTACGTCACGTTTTATAGGTAGAAATATTGCGTTACAGTCTTAAACCTTATTTACAAGTTGTGTAACATGCATGATGTTGGCTTACCAGTAAGCTCACAATATTGAGTTTTGAAGTTGACAACTTTTGATTGTAGTATTAATTTATAAAGCAATAAAGGCAGTTGATGGATGTACGTGCACAGGACAGTAATTTGTGGCAATTTATCAGGAAAGTCTATGTTCTGTGGTGGACTTGTAATGTAATAGTGTTATATAACACTATAAAACTTGGAGCTACCTACCCCGCTGTCAAGTCTAGAAATCATCACAACTTTCGCCTTTCATCCCTAGCTGTGGACTTTTGATAGGCTGTAATGGTGATGATGATGGTGATATTCATTATCTTAGGTTTTCTTAACCTGTACGCCAAGCGAGCGCGCGCCATGTTACACTCCCGTTCACTCGGGACCTTTTTGGCGGGAAAATTTCTAGGTTAGGAAATTTTTTGCAATATTGCAAATTTTGCTATATTTTCACTTTGAGACAATATTTATGGATAAAACTTACAGGAAGTCTTGTTGAATGTATAAACTATCGAATAAAATTATTTTTGGTTGCTAGAAATTGTAATAAAGTATATAAATTACACTGTATAGCATAATAGTAGTATAAACTTCAATTTTAGTGACAAAATTACTACTAATTTGAATTCTACACCTTTGTTTTTGTAGAAATTTATATGAAATTGTTTGGAAATATGTATATTTTATGTTTTATGTGTTTCCATTCGTTACTCATACCAAAATATTAAAATATTAAAAAATTAAAAAAAAAAAATAAAATAATATTTTATCTGTGACATTTCGAACAATATTTCTAAAATATGTTCGTGTGAATTTGAAATAAATACAACGTCATGTTATTTCAAAATATGTAGGAAAACTATTTTTACTTACATTTTACACTAAAAATAAATGAGAATTTGAAAAATAACACATTTATAACCCGCCCGCCAAAACAGGCCTTTCGGAATTTGAAGTACTTTTGGCAATTTACTTTTCACTTTTTATACCACAAATTACATATCTACGTGTTGACTATATTACAAGGAATATAAAAAAGTATAATACTTTCGTTTTTAGTCCAGACACAAATATAAAATTCTATAAAAAAGACGGACGGACCTTCATCAAAGTGACACGTGGAACGCCGGAAGTTCAGAGTGATTTCTTTTTTTTTTTTTTCTAAGAAACATTGCCAGGTTATGGTTTAAAATAAAAGAACATATCTTTGTCTTTGATACTAATATCTATTGCATAGTGTCTTTGGTTTTGTTTAAAACGAAAAAATAGTTTTTTCATAGGTAGACATGTTTACATAATTCTGATCTAATTCGATCACTACTTGGCGGGCGTAAGGTTGGTATTGCGCGATCGAAAGTGAGCATGGCTTGGCGTACAGGTTAATTAGTTCACAGAAGTGTTAGTACGTCACTTACTATAGACATTCTAGGTTTCTGGCTTAAGGCACGAAATTAGCCGCCGCGCCGCCGCGCCGCCGCGCTGCCTCAATGCGTGTTGCTTCAAAAAAATTAATAGGGAAAATCGCTGGATGCTACCTTATGCTAAGGACCACACAATTAATAAAATTAAATTTAAACCCGAGCAAACTACTGTAAGACTTTAAGATATTATAAGCTCGTTCTGCGTAGATTGGACCATACATTGTTAATTAAAAGTTGAGGGTAGCCCTTGTTAACTATGATACCAGGGCGGTACCCGTGACCATGGGTGCTGTAGAGTGCTAAAAACGTCGGGAATTAAAAAAATAAAATTAAACGCGACAAAATCGTTAAAATTATTTTTATTTCAAATCAATTTTATTCACAATGAACGTGTGAAGAACTACACTCACTAACGCGAGTAGAAAAATGTTCGCCTTGTTATGGCGGTGAAAAAGAAAAACCCTTCTGTCGCCTCTTACGACTCTTAGGTATACTTAGATAAACTAGAAATTGGCAGCATTATCTTTCTGACAACAAATAAAAATAATAATGGCTGCGTTTGACAACTTACCTACCCAAGCGTACTAACTATAACTATAGCAAATATCCAGCCCATTTAAAAATTCACGGGGAAGGACTATGTTCGTTTCAGTGAACTTTAGATAGACTGTCATGATGACGAAGATGAGTTCATTTTTGCTGCTGCTCTTATCCAAGAAAGACGTGAACCAGAATTCACGCGTAATGTTTCAACAGGTCTCATATAGTCCTTACGAGTTCTTAGATTAGTTCTTCTAATATTACCTCAATCTGACTAGACAAGGATGCTGTGTCCGGCTTTTGCTGCAAAGTATACCAATTTTTTTGTTATATAGGATAGGATGACAAACGAGCAAACAGCTCACCTGATGGTAAGTGGTTGCTGTGGCCCATAGATATCTACATCTATCCTCGATTACGCATCAAAATGCAGATGCGTTGTCATCCGTGAGGACTTAAGAGGAATGCCTCGTTTCCAGTAAAATGGGTCTCCGGTTCTCTACACTCACCATACGAAACATAGCTGCATTAAACTACTATTTGACGCTGGTTTTCTGTGAGAGCGTGTTCCTTCCCCGATCGAGCTTACCCATTCGTGCTACAATTATACTACTTATATATATATATATATATATATATATATATATATATATATATATATATATATATATATATATATATATATATATATAACCTTGAAACATAAATCTCATTGACAAACCGTAAATAAACTTCATGTAAAGAGGTCCGAAAAGTTACACAAAGGATAATCATTCTTTTGTCGGACATACGCAATAATATGTATCTACGGAAGCTCTTTAACAGTTAACTAAGAAAAATAGTGCGCTACGATGCTAAATGAAAAAGAGAAAGCGATTTTTCTGTTTTGTTTTCGTCGCAAAGACGTAGATTATCTTTCTAGGGTTAATATCGTCAAACGATCTCTATTCATTGATTTGATTAAGCTTTATCAAGACATGGTTAACAATCAGTGTTAAATATCATGAAATGACAGCATTTCACGAAATGACTTATGATAAATGATTAATTCTATGATCTGACTACGATATATATAAAAATTATTTCCTAAAACTTTAAGATTAATGAAAATTTTGCAATAATTGCACCGCTAGACGGGATTGATAATCGGACTTACTTTTTTATTGTTGTTCCGCTTTTCCACCCCAAGTACAGTTCAACAGAAAATACTTTACTTAAACAAAAATCATATTAGGTATTGCATGTCCGTACGTATGTCCAGAAAATGACTAACACAAACTTCATTAGCGAGTAGACGTAAGTGTATTATCCTGTATAAATTCGTCTCTCAATAAAAGACATTCCAAAAGTTGTTAAGTACCGTACTATTTCCAATACTGTGTTTATATGATTAACAATATATTTATTTAATTTAAATACATACATATACAATACGGAGAAGGATCACGCCCTTATCCGGTCGAGTCGACCCATTCATCATGCTACAACTATTATATAGCTGCAGCGTGACTCTACCACGTATAGAAATCTATCCATCTTGCACATATGAAATCCACTAACCTACTCTCTGTTGTAAGAATGTCAATGTAATTGCAGTGTAAAGGGTATCTTAGATGTTCTGAGTGACGACGATCTGTAATCTTCTTTTTGAATTTCTTCCGAAAGATCTTCATGGGTTGAGTACTTACTATCAGATAGACCCTCATTTGTTACTCCAAAATTAATAAAATCTATCAATCCATACCTATAGTCTACACAATAAGGAAGGTGTGGCCATAATGATTTTAAATCCTGGGTATGATATATTGCCATTAAATTTAGAAAAGCACACGATAGTGTAATTGGAAAAGGACATAATATTATCTAAAGCAAAGGACATATAAAAGGAGGATAATTAAAGTAATAATACATTAAAATATTCTATCCAGGTATAGCAGAAGTTGCTAGTTGTATATAAACATTAAAATGACTTTAACGTAATCTACAATTTTGCTTCCGAGTTTTTCTAGTCAACAATTGATTCCCATACAACGGATAAAATAACATACCAATTCCTACCTAAAACTAAGTACCCAATTACACTAACAAAATGAATGAAATTACGTTTGTGGTCTATATTATGTCTAGTCTTGCAAAGAAATGAAAAATTAAACTAAATTGAATAGAAGAAAGTATTTTCATTGTCATTATTTATTCTATTTTAAATGAACCTCATGTATGGTTAGTAATATTTCATCATCATCATCATTACAGCCCTTCACAAGTCCACTGCTGAACATAGGCCTCCCCCAAGTAATGCCACAAAGCACGGTCCTGAGCCACCCGCATCCATCGACTTCCTGCATATCTTACCAGGTCGTCACTCCATCTAGTGGGGGGTCGCCCTACACTACGCCTACCGGTACGAGGCTGCCACTCAAGAACCTTTCTTCCCCATCGGTTATCGGTTCTTCGAGCTATATGGCCGGCCCATTGCCACTTCAGCTTACTAATCCGTTGAGCTATGTCGGCCACTCTGGTTTTACTGCGGATATCCTCATTTCTGAGTCTATCACGCAGAGAAACTCCGAGCATAGCCCTCTTCCATAGCTCGCTGAGCGGCCTTGAGCGTCCTCATACGGCCAGCAGTGAAGGACCACGTCTCAGATCCGTAAGTCATCACTGGCAACACGCACTGGTTGTACAATCTAGTTTTTAGAGATTGAGGTATACCTGACGAGAATATATGTCGTAATTTCCCGAACGCTGCCCAGCCGAGTTGAATCCGTCGATTGACCTCTCGGTCGAAGTTGGACTTACCTAGTCGGACTATTTGTCCCAGGTAAACGTACTCGTCAACAACTTCGAGCATAGTGCTCCCAACAACTACCGGCATAGGTGTGACATGGATATTGAACATGATCTTTGTTTTGTCCATGTTCATCTTAAGACCTATCCGTTGGGAGGCACTATTGAGGTCATTGAGCATAATGCTTAAGTCCTCCAGCGATTCTGCCATAAGGACTATATCGTCAGCAAATCGAAGGTGAGTGATGTACTCGCCATTGATGTCAATACCGTATCCTTTCCAGTCCAGTAGCTTGAAAACGTCTTCCAATGCAGCGGTGAAGAGTTTCGGGGATATAACGTCACCCTGTCTTACACCTCTCTGCAGTTGGATAGGTTTCGAGCTCTGGTTCTGTACTCGGATAGCCATCGTAGCCCTACTGTACAAACACTTCAGCACTTCGATATACCGACAGTCAACTTGGCACCGCTGAAGGGACTGTAGCACCGCCCAAATTTCGACGGAATCAAAGGCTTTCTCATAGTCCACATACGCCAGACAAAGTGGCAGATTGTACTCTTCAGTCTTCTGTACAATCTGCCGCAGGGTATGTATGTGGTCTATGGTACTGAAGCCTTTTCGGAAACCGGCTTGTTCGGGAGGCTGGAAGTCGTCGAGTCTGCGTGCGAGACGATTCGTAATGACTCTCGAAAACAGCACGTAGACGCGGCTCAGAAGGGAAATCGGTCTGTAGTTCTTTAAGAGAGCGTTGTCGCCTTTCTTAAAGAACAAGACCACCGCACTTCTGCTCCACGCCTCTGGAGTAGTGCCACCATGGAGGACGGAATTGAAGAACTTCTGAAGGACTTCAAGTACCGGTGTTCTACCCGCTTTCAGAAGCTCCGCTGTAATTCCATCCTCGCCCTGCCGTTTTTAAGGTGCTGGAGAGCCATTCTAATCTCGCTCAGACTGACGTCCGGGATATCATCGGAATAGTGTCGGATAAGACTTGCTCTTGGATCGTTACTCACACTTGCGTGTGGCTCCAACGATGATGTGTACAGCTGCCCATAGAACCTCTCAATCTCACTCAAAATCTCAGGTGTCCCAGAAACGATGCTGATGTAATATTTGCATAACAAGTTTATTGCTTTTTTTCTAACAGCTTTGAAAAATATTTTTCAAATCACTTTTATATTATCCTTATAAATAACAGTTCAACGAATTTATAATGGTGTTCACTGACGGAGAACGTCTCCGATTTCTATTAAAATTATAACAAAGAACGAGCTTTTTTGAAATGTTATTCCTTTCACGCAATCAAATAATCATTTCCGATACCATCTTTGCTTTGTGCTTACAATTCACCTACTTTCAATTGGAAATGATCAATATCGTGACGATCACATTATTTTGTTGATCAATTACTACTTCCTCGCTTTGTTCCATAATGATATCATTATATATTAGGGTATTATGTTGTATATACACGCATAGTAATTTATTTCGAAATAACTACATCATTCTGATAGTAAATGATTTAATATTTAATTGATCATACTTATTACTCCCACAGTTGCAAATAGTTTTCATAATCGCCACATTTGGCATACGAATTCATATTTGCAACACCTTAGGTTATGTACCATTGTCACTAGCGTCACAGTTAACGACTGCAGATGCGACCTCTGGTGATCAAGATAAATAACCTCACAAAGCTTACAATCCCTGTAACTGTAATGGCTCTTCATACATTTTTAATCAGAATAAAATAATTGATGCACTACGAGTACTGTTTAACGGTAAAATATAGTAACAGGATGATACATAAGACGACTAGGAGGTAATTATATCCAATAGATGTCATCTACTTACCTTTTCTACCAGAAGACATAATTATGCTGGAATTATACAATTTTTGAGACCCATTGTTTTTGATATTTCATGCATTAGAACCAAGCAGTTCGTTTCATCTTTCGTAATGTGAAAAGCAAAGGCGGGTTTTAATTCGCCGCCATCTGACTTTTCGCCGATTACAGTCTGGGTATCTTCAAGGCAAGAGTATGTAGGCTTTTGTTACGCTTAGACAGTAAGATTTATTATTTAGGGATTCATCTAGCTTGATTCGGCATGCTTGAAACTAAGGGATTATAATAAAGCACTCACTTAAATATAAGCAACTTAAATATTTTCTTTTCCACCTTGGTACGCCAATTTTCTTTGTATAAGTCTTACCTCTCATGTTATGTGATTTTTTTTGCGATGAACTCAATTGCTGAAGAAAGGCTTCTACTGCGTGATATTCTTCTGCGTCATATTTTTAATATATTTTAAATATCCTTATTTCATTTAATTGGTTATAATTTTAAGGGTAGTCCCATTTTAAATTAGAAGAAAAAATGGGGATAAAATTTTGAATGTAAACTATTTAGGCTACATTTTAGCTATAACTTCAAGGTCGAGATGTTGCTCAGTCCACTCAAAAAGTTCATAAAGTTAAACTTATGAAAAAGTGAAAACAGACTTGAAGGAATAAAAAAAATACTTAAAAATATTAACAGCTTCTGCAATCTGGGCTTTAATTCTCCAAAACCCTAAGTCTTAGCGCCAACTTTAGAACCTTTTAGTTGGAAGGTTTTTTTTAGTTTTATTTTTCATCTGTATTACAATTCGCGTACAGAGTAACAAAAATAAATCATATATAAAATAAATGCGGTTCGCATTACTTCAACTCATTTATATTAAGCAAAGATAGATTAAGTTGACCCCATTTTGTAACATGGTGCGTAAGTAATCATTTTCTGTGAAAAGAAATCTGGGCCATTAGTCATTCGATCCGTTATGACATAGCACCATTTTACTTTTTTCTGCAAGCATTTTTGTGCTTTGTAACGTAATCCCTTAGTTCGATCGCTTAACGTGTTCAGTTACAGAATAGGTAGACGAACAAGAAGATCTTTACAAATAATTTTGCAGTATTTCTCACGCTAGGCACGCAGACCTGTATCGTGAGAGCCATATTTTAACAAAAACATAATAAGGGCACGGCTGACTTTGGAAAGCTATACCTTACTTTAAATGTCTACCACATTTTATTTATAGTCTATTAACATAAACATATACATAAACTGTAACATTATACGTGGTAGAGCCATGCTGCAGTTATATTAGTAGTATAGTTGTAGCACGAATGGGTCGGCTCGACCGGGGAAGGCCCACGCTCTCACAGAATACCAGCGTGAAATAGTAGCTTAATGCTGCTGTATTTCGTATGGTGAGTGTAGAGAACCGGAGACCCTTTTTACTGGAAACGAGGAATTCCATCTTAGTCCTCACGGGTGACAACGCATCTGCATTTTGATTCGTAATCGAGGATAGATGTAGATGTCTATGGGCCACAGCAACCACTTACCATCAGGTGTACTGTGTGCTCGTTTGTCACCCTATCCTATAAAAAAAACTTACATACATATTTACACAAATATACATATATTACATCTGCACATATATACATATAAACATACATATTATATAATTTGTTAATATCACAGTATTTCGGATTACTACTATAATAACAATATCGATATTAATATTGGACATATAGTTACTATGACAACAAATTTAGTATTTTTATTCTAACTTATGTTGCACATAATATAATTAGTTTTCTCGACATTGAGAGTTAAGAAGTTTGATTTTAACTAATGAGCAACCAGTGAAATACCGCGTTCTGCCACAGAAATGCATCATCCCATCCTTAGGCACTGTATAAAATAACTGTATCATCATCATAACATATTATTTCTGAATGTTTTGAGTACACCATAGTTAACTTTCTAGATTTCACTTATATAATTTTCTATTGCCATGCACCGTTTTCGTTCCTGCAAATAGATTTTGGACCTATCTAAAGCTCCAAATATAATAAAAGAATGAATATAAAACGGTTTTATATTGTATTTAGAACGACTCACAATTACACGTTTGATGTGTTTATCCATCATTTTTGATGAGTTGTTAGTAAATATAGCGACTGCCAGATTTACGTCTTTTTGAATCTTTAATTCCCAGTAATCTATAACCGCTAATTCATTACTTATCGCGTCAAAATTAATGTCAACTTTTTTTCAGCTATGGTCGTACTGTGATCTGTTACATCTGTTACAACTGTTTTTTCTACCGTTTTAACAAATATATGGTCAAAATACGAACCAAATCTTGTAGGTTTAGAAATAGCAGGCAGTAGCCCGCAAAACAAACATAATTTACTATATCATTGCCCCTTTTAAAATGTTAATATTAATTAAATTTAATATCTCCTGTCAATACTAATTGAGGTTTATTTTTGTAGTGATTGAAATAGGATGCCAGATCTATTAGGAAGCTCTCCGTGCTTCTAAACGAAGTTGAGCGATATACAGAAAATGATTATTGTATCGGGTATTTCTATTGTTACGAGCTTGAGGTTCGTGACAATAAAAATTGCCGATAAAATTACCTAAAGAAAATTAAAGTGTTAACTTTAATTTTCTTTACACAAATTAAAACTTTAAACACCAATAATTAAGCACACTAATTCACTTTATTCCGCTCCGAAGCTTCGCTTGTCTCGCTGAATTCAATACTTCTACGATCGCGTATTGCAGCGCCTTTATATAGGGCTCTTCCACGAAAAATATCCAGAATATTCCAGAATATTCAAGTAAATACGCGCGCCAACCGACCAAGCGCAGAAAATTCGAGTGTACGGCTTCCAGAAAGCTTAATTCTTCTGTTCGATACTAGATGGCGCTAGGGCCGTCGACTTCAGCGCGTAACACTATTATCAAACAGTCGGCTTCGTTAAAGACTTTCTCTGTAACATTTGAGATCCACGCGTCTTTGAGGTAAACTACTACACCACTATTTTGATTGAATATTTTATGAGCTCTGTACGATGTGTATCCTGAAAGTACCGGGACAATAGAGTATTCTGCAATACGAAATTCCATTAAAACAATAATATCAAAGTCAAATTCAATGCGTTTTAATGCAATCGTAACATACGTAAAGTTTTTTGATATGCTCCAGATATTAAAATTCAATATTTTGAATGTGTAATCATTAGTTATCATTGAAACACATTGTTCGAGTTGGTTAATGTCATGACATGTTATATTTTTGTGTCTAAATTATCTTGTAAATTATCTTTCATTAACTAAAGTTCAGTTGTCAAGTCAAGTTGTCAGTTATTTATTAAAATAAAAACTTTTAAAATGTGCAAAGAGAAGATTTGAAGTTTTCCGTGTATATGAAATTAATAAACATATCTTTTTATCAACATATACATCAAAAACCAGAAGTATTCATTTATGTAGGTATTTTGACAGGAAACACTCATTTTTGATATAATTAGGATCACTAATATGGTAGTATTTATGCCCAAAAATATATATGGTTAAATAGCAATATAAAAATATATGAAAAGGAGAAAATACACACCAAGTCCATAAACTTTTTAAAATTGTACATTATCAGTGTAACTGGAGGGAAAACCAGTGATATCACATGAGAAAATACGAAACATATCATCGTTAAACCTAATATGTTGTGTTGGTTTTCCCTCTCTACGACGTACGTAAATGTTACCTCGATTTGTCCAGCAGTAACTAAAGCCACATTCTTTAGATTAGTAAGTGGTTCATTAAAATATATTTTGTAAGGTGGGGTTTGACAAACCCCAGTCCTTGATAATTTTGCAATAATTTTAAAACTGTGAACTGTTGAAAAACTCAGTAGCTGGAATTGTAACGTTGGCACTCCGACTCCAGTGCTGCTAAGTTGTTCCGGTGGCAATCTGCAAGCAAGCTACACAGCCTTATAGTGCGCGTGGGCGTCACACACTCCACCTCGCATGGCAGGTTGATAAAATGCTAAGAATTTTATTCGATGTAATTTATGTATTTTTTATTCATTTGTGTTTAATTTATGTATGTTTAGCATTTTCAATGAATTTTAACTCATTACAAATGATAATTTACATGAAAAATGTCCCATATTAAAGAAACTGATGTACTAAAAGCACTTTTAGACGAAGGAGACGATTTTGAGTTAAAATCTGAAGGTTCAGGATCCGGTCCTCTGAAGGCAAATCTGAACATTTGAGTATTCAGGTGACACAAACAGCGAAGTTGACGCGGAAATACTTTTTTCCGATTTTGACAGTGACGACGATGTACCATTTTCAGAGCTTCGAGCTTCTTGACAAAGGTATTATACATTCTTCTCGGAATATAACTTTGGATATCTTACATATGGGTACACTATTTTATTAGCTACGAAGGTACAGAAAATTTACTTTATAACTATAAGCTCACCGTTGTCGGAACTTTGCGCGCTAATAAGACGTGTATTCCTCCAGGTTTTAAGAAATACGTGAAGTCTTATTGGATTTCAAAGATCTTAATCATACGTGACAAAGCCGCGTAGAATTGTGTATCTGATATCTTCACTTCACCATAACAGAGAAATAAATTCTGCAACCGGACAACCAAATCCCGCAGTGATAACGTTTTGACATCAGACTAAAAGAGGTGTTGATGTGGAATGTGGTGGATAAGTTATGTCTTATGATATTTCCAGAAATTCTAAATGTTGGCCGCTAAAGATATTTTTTACGTTGTAAACCATTTGGTATAAATTGAATGATTATCCACATATTAAATAACGGTATTGAAAAAAATAAAAAGAATCTGAAAAATAAATTTATTCGAGGATTTGGTATTTCTTTGATAAAAGACCACTTAAACTCCAAAAGTCAGAACAAAAACCTCCCAAATACCTACGCAATAGAATTGCAAAATATTTTGATGATTCGCCTAAAAATTTAACAGAACGTCCAGCAAAAATCAATCGTCTTATGCTCAAAAAAGTTGCTTAAGTTTCCCTATAAATAAAGATCGTAAAACAAAATACAAATGTAAAAAAATTTATGTAACAATATTTATGGAATACATAAATTTTTTTCATCAAGACTGTGGTCAATTGAATACAGATGATCTCAAATAAAATTAGTCTTTCTTGTGTACAATTTATGTTTTATTATTGGAAAATATATTGTAGTTTGCGGAATTAAAATGATTGTAACAATTAAAAGTGCCATTTGATAATAGTATATAAGAAAATGACTGTTGAGTTACATAAATTACAGAATGTTTTTTGTACTTTTGTAATTATTATTATTTTAATACATACTTTCCCTCTTAGTTTTAGCTAAACCAGATTATTATTGTGTATTTATAAATACCTAATATTTAATTCTACAAAAAAATATGTAAATTTTATCAGTATTATATTTTGGGGTTTATCACACCCCACCTAAACCACCACCTATGGGAAGATACTTTTAGTCACCTGGTGCACGGAGGGTTAACATCTAAATCAATCCTAATTATGCTCGAAGTGTTAGCTGGGTACTGTTAGCTGCGTTTGTTTGTAAAATATCAAGAGACAAGATTGAGTTATATCTCACGACAGAATGCGAGTCCGTTGTATATTTACTAGTTGGAAACCATAAAGTAATAGCAAAATGCCTTTATGATACCCAAGCCGTCATAAGACTGATGACTTATGCCAATGATCCAAGAAGAAGAATGTGTATTTCTTTTAATAAATAGAAAAGATTACTTAATAACGATATAAAAGTCAAAATCATAAAGATCAGTTGGTTACAGTATTTTTAATAGTCAGAACGATTAAATCTTGTATGTTACTCGTTAAAAAATTACTGGGACGTTTTATGAATAAAAAGAGAGCAATAACAAGTTTAAAATAGAAACCTGAATTTTATAATTTTATTATTTTACGAACCAATTTTTCAATAGTCAGGTAAAAGTTATCCATCAATTAAATTATAACCTGACTGAATATAAAAGTAGGAAAAAATTGAACTACTTATTTCGCACAACTTTACTGAATATTTTATTTGTTTATTTTTATATAGAAGAATGGACAAACGAGCATGGAGCTCACCTGATGGTAAATGACTACCTCCACCTATGAAAAACCGCAAGACCAGGGGAATTTGTGTAATTTTTTATTTTTAAGTTTTTATCAAATATTTTGGAAATCGAGTTTGTGTGGTGAAATAGAAACATTGTCGTTTTGTAGCTCTTTTTATCCGACTTAAAAAAGAGGTTTTTAATTAGACTGTACTCGTATGTTACCTTGTAATAGAATCCAATTCAGAAGCTATAATGTGAAAATTGTTTTCTATTTTTTTTTAAACAAATATAAATAATAAGTGAAATATATTCTTAATTATTGAATTTATTTATTTTCTTTTTTATAAATCTTCCACGTCAAACATACTCTCAAGTAAACTTAAAGATTGTTTCTTTCAAGCTAAAAATAAAACAGCTATGAAAAAGTTTATCCCGCACCGGGACGTGTGAGTAACATAAATATTGGAAAAACATAAAAATATTGTGTATCATATAATATAATATAAATAAAATCAGAAATAGATAACATTTAACTGTTTAATGCAATCAAATCATATCATATCGTAAAATTGAAATTTGAAACACAAATTTTCAGAGGTCATTACACAGATATTACACACAATCTTTATTGGCTAAACGTGGTCTGAGTGACTCTCTGTTCTTTATACTCTGCCTACCACCTCTCGGGTATTACGGGCGTGACATACACGTATGTATGTACGTATGCATGCATTTTTTTTCAGAAGAATACTATTTACTAAATTTAAATGGCACGCGGTACTATGCCCACCAAATGATACGATAATTAATATGAATATATTTAACTACACATTTTCTGATCAAATTTCTAGGAGAGGGCGAGGGCTAAATCCCTAGTGTGAGATGCTATTTGCGTAGACAATTTGGCAACATTGCATCACAGGCGTACCTTGTTTATAGCCAGGGCGGTATCAAAGGCAGCTGAACTAAGTAAGTGGCGCAGATATGTGTGTCTAAGACTAAGCGAAGGCTACCTACATATTTGTACCATTTGTAAACACCTAATACCTGTACCTGTACCTAAAACAACTGTATCCGTGACTGGTTGTAACTACTGGTAATAAGAGGGCAGATTCTTTTCTCGCTCAAAGGTTAAGAGTTTCTGCCACGATACCGCGGAAATTATGATAATTTCAGTTTTTTGTATTAGTTTTTTTTTTAGTATTGTGTATATCAGGATAGTACCTCAACGCTTGAAATTGAAATGAACAATTATTTTCATTGCAATTTTATTTTATTATTTTATATTTTGGTTTTAGCTCCACGAATTTCCCGTTTAAATTTTGGAATATATATAAGTTGTTTTAGAAGCAATAAAGTTGCTGTCAAAATATTCTTTAAGAAATTCACAGGAAAATTGAATAGGAAGAATGAAATTATACGAAGTTTTCCATAAACATTTACTAATATAATATACTGATTAATAATAAGTGAATAAAATGTATTATTTTCTCTGTATACAGTTTAATTAGAATAGAAATTCAGCTTTCAATTTATTTATTTTAAAATTGCTTATATAACATTTGTAGCATATTTTACAAAACATCTGTTTGTTTTAATTATGATACTAATTCGTCTTTCTACGACATCTATTATAAAAGATTGTAAGTTTTGTAAAATAGATTCACCTATTAGATTCTGGTTCAAGATTCATGTACAAAAATATTATATAAAGCGTGACGAAAGCCGGTGACCGTTATTGCGCATAATTCGCCGTATTGCGCATTACTGCATATGACTGGCTGTGCGTATCGTTCGCACGCGCCGATTGTCTCTCCAGTCGAATTCCGACCCCCGTACTGGGATATATTTCGTTCAGCGCTAGACTAACGTGCCGCGACTTGTGACTTACACTTCTCTCGTAAAAGTAACAAACGGATCATTAAGCTGAAGTGGTGTGTATGTTAGGTCTGCTCGAAAAACCGACGACTAATGGATTCTCGAGTGACAGCATGGTTCCGAAGTATAGGCCGGCCCCTCACTGAATACAGTTACCAACTTCAGTAATGCAGGTGGCGGGACTGTATTTTGTGGCTTTCCTTAAGGGGAAGCATATGTATATTAGCAGTCTTGTGAGGGGTCGATGACCATAATAATGATTAAGTCAACAAGAAAGATCTAGTATTGTTTACACGAATAAATATTATCATTACTTTTACAGCCTATCAAATGAATGTCCACTACTAAACAAATGTTGCTCCCCATTGACTAAATTATGAGGGAAATATTTGTCGCAGAGTTGGCAATCGCATATTTCGGTTTGAGTAGTAAAATTCCCATCTCCTGTTTTGTTTCCGTCCTTCGCCTTTAACAACACTCACGGGATAATATAAGGAAGTGGATATTATTACACCGACACTAAACTGCACGTAACTATATATATATATATATATATATATATATATATATATATATATATATATATAGGAAATAAAGTAAATGGGACTCTACACTCTATTGTGAAAAGTCAGAATGTGTCAAAAAAGGCACGTATGGCAATTCACAATGCTGTATTAGTCCCTATTTTAACGTATGGTAGTGAGAGTTGGGGGTGGCAGAAGAAGTACGAAGTAGAATAAATGCAGTAGAAATGCGGTCGCTAACGAGTATGTTAGGACTGAATCTGAGTGACAGTGTGATAAAAGAAGAGTGTGGTTTGCAAGATGATGCTGTGACCAGGATTAAGAAAGGAATACTTCGGTGGTTTGGTCATGTAGAAGGAATGTGGAAAGTGTAACAAAGCAAATTCATTGCAGAAATGAATGGAATAGTCGGAAAGTGACGTCTTAGGCGAAAGTTTGTCTATCAAATTGGTGAAATATTGAAAATGGGTCAAATTAGGGGTACTCTTAACCGATGAGCATGTATACGTAGGTATATGAATGTGGACGAAGTGAGAGAGGTGTGTCAGGAGGACGGTCGCTAAGGAGTATGTTAGGGCTGAATCTGAGTGACAGGGTGAGAAACTGTGTGATAAAAGAAGAGTGTGGTATGAAAGTTGATGCGGTGACCAGGATTAAGAAAGGAATGCTTCGGTGGTTTGGTCATGTAGAGAGAATGAATGCGGAAAGACTGACAAAGCAAATATATGTTGCAGAAGTGAAGAGTCGGAAAGGGACGTCCTAGGCGGAAGTTTGTCGACCAAATTGGCGATATACTAAAAATGGGCCAAATTAAGAGTACCCTTAACTGACGAGCATGTATGCGTAGGTATGGATGTGGATGTGGAAGAGGCGAGAAAGGTATGTCAGGATCGTGCTAAATGGAAGTCTGTAGTCTCTGCCTACCCCTCTGGGTGACAGGCGTGAGTGTTTATGTTTATGTTATATATATATATATATATATATATATATATATATATATATATATATATATATATATATATATATCCTATACTATTAAACGAGCAATTCTTGTATATATGTATATATATATATATAATCGGGATCTCGGAAACGGCTCCAACGATTTTCATAAAATTTAGTGTCCAGGGAGTTTCGGGGATAATAAATCGATCTAGCTAAGATTTATTTTTAGAAAATGTCTTTTTGTCCGTGTTTTTAGGCAATTAAAAACTGCTACAATATAGTTAGAATAAGAAGGTAAATTTTGACAGTTTGGTAATGATTATAAATAGCTTATTGGTATAATGGGCGGTCACAAAATCGTAAAACCCCGGTTCGAGCCCAGACCGACCGACCGACTTTTTTATTTTTTTTTTCAAGTTTCTTTCTTTTTTGAGAAAATATATTTTTTTCGAGCCCTTTTTTTAGTATTTTTTAAAAACACGAAAATTTAAATAAAAATAATTGCACTCATGATTTTTTATTCAAATAACCAGTTCCGTTTTTTCTGTTATGTCGCTAAGATCAAAAAATATTATTTATAATTCATCAGTATGTAATTTGTATCTAAATATAATTTCCAAAACACACGAATTAAAAAAATCGAGCGAAAAATACCGAGCAAAGCTCGGTCAACCGGGTACTATATATATATATATATATATATATATATACACATACATACAAAAATATTTGTGTTAAGGCGGAGAAATGTTTCATTTTAATAGAAATTGAGCTTAATTGGGTGCCATTGAGGTAAATTGCTATTCTCCTTAACGAGGATCAAGCATCATATAGGATATCCCTTTATGTTTTATATTAGGTTTACGATACCCTCAGACAATTTTGCCGAAAGTAATCAGATCACCACAGCGTATGGTTTTACTGCACAGGGAAGACGATGTTACTAAAATATAATATTGCAAAGAGGTTCCAAATAACAATATATATATATATATATATATATATATATATATATATATATATATATATATATATATATATATATATATATATATATATATCCAGAGTCTATACTCCGTTTATGTTTCGTCTTAGAATCCCTGGGTCCACGAGTAAATTACTTGCCGAGGTAATAATGCATTATAATTTATAGTTGTGATTATTATCATTTGGTTAAACTTAACTTTTTCTGAACTACAAAAAATTACGACGGCGAAATGACTTTATTTCAGTAAAAGATAATAAAAATGGAAGCATCTCTATCTCCAAAAAATGACCCAAGGCAAATTCAACTATAGAAGACACATAAGTAGATAAAGGGAACAGATACATCATAAAAGTATGAATACGCGTTTAAAAATCATTTTTAAATGAAAACTTATCATTAATGCCTACATCGTTCTTATTTATCGCTACTAGGCGATCTCTCTTTCTCTGGCGATCTGCCTTTAAATCTTGAAAAAAAATATTATCAAGATTGGCAACGAAATACTTAAACGTATTAAGGACTGTAAAGATATGCCATGTATTGTTTCTCGTTATATTACTTGAAAAAACTTTATGTTAGATTCAGCGTCCCGGGATGTAAACACCAGCGCTCTAAAAAAGAAGTATAATTCCGCCTCTAGGTCCTTCAAAAGAGTCATTGCCAAGGCAAAGTCAGAGCACATAGGCAGAATTGGCGAGAAACTAGTTCGCCTTCCTTCTGGAACCCGTACATTCTGGTCTCTCGCCAAGGCTGTCCAGGGGAATTTCTGTCAGCCATATCTTCCATCTCTGCACAGGGAGGACGACTCACTGGCCCATACTGCAAAGGAGAAAGCCTAGGCTTTTTCTTTGCGTCTAACTCGACTCTCGATGACGGGGGGAGTACGCCGCCGACCATCTTGCGGTGTGAGTGCTCCATGCCGGAAGTGCAGTTCACACAGCGCTCGGTTTGCAAAGCACTCCTCTCCCTGGACATCCACAAGTCGAGTGGGCCTGACGGAATCCCCCCAATTGTGCTGAGGACGTGTGCTCCAGAGTTGGCACTGGTTTTAACGCGTCTTTTCCGGTACTCCTACTCCTTAGGCGTAGTCCCAAAATCATGGAAGACGGCTTTCGTCCACCCGATCCCTAAAAAAGGCGACCGCTCAGACCCGTCCAACTACCGGCCAATCGCCATCACCTCCTTGTTCTCCAAAACAATGGAGTCCATTGTAAACTGCCAGCTCATGAGGTACCTTGAGGATCACCAACTGATTAGTGACCGCCAATACGGTTTTCGCCGTGGTCAGTCAGCTGGTGATCTTCTGGTCTACCTCACTCACAGATGGGCGGAGGCAGTAGAGTTCAAGGGGGAGGCATTGGCCGTTAGTTTGGACATTGCGAAGGCCTTCGATCGGGTTTGGCACAAAGCGCTTCTTTCGAAGCTCCCTTCCTATGGGCTTCCCGAGAAATTGTGCGATTGGATCACCAGCTTTCTTGCAGATCGGAGCATCAAGGTCGTTGTAGACGGTGCAAGCTCCGATTGCAAGCCTATTAATGCTGGTGTTCCACAGGGCTGCGTGCTATCGCCAACGCTGTTTCTTCTGCATATCAATGATATGTTGCATACCCGTAACATTCATTGCTATGCAGATGACAGCACTGGTGATGCTCTTTACACCGGCCGAGCCAATATTTCTCGGGAAAACGTCTCCGAGTGCCGGGACAAACTCGTGTCTGAAGTTGAGTCTTTGCTGAACAGAGTCTCGGATTGGGGACGACTAAATCTAGTCCAGTTTAACCCCCAGAAGACACAAGTTTACGCGTCAACCGCTAAAAAGAACCCCTTTGTCGTATCCCCTCAGTTTCAATGCACTCCCCTTGTTGTCTCAGCCAGTATCGGAATCCTCGGCGTCGATATATCGAGTGACGTGCAGTTTCGTGGTCACTTGGAAGGGAAGGCCAAATTGGCCTCTAAAAAGCTTGGCGTGCTCAGCAGAGCGCGACAGTATTTCATGCCGGCACACCGCCCGCAACTTTACAAGGCGCAGGTTCGGCCGCACATGGAATACTGTTCCCATCTCTGGGCTGGGGCTCCCCAGTACCAGCTCCTTCTGCTGATGTTGCATCTCTTTGCGTATTTTATCGCATCTATCACGGGGAGTGCTCTGAGGAATTGTTCGGATTAATCCCAGCTGCCAAATTTCGTGAACCCACTACACGGCAAACATTCCGATACCATCCACACCATCTGGATGCTTGGCGGTTCACCACTGTACGTTTCACAAGGAGTTTTCTTCCAAGTACAACCTCTCTGTGGAATAGTTTACCACCGGCGATTTTTCCGGACCGATACGACCTGGGGACCTTCAAGAAAAGAGCTTACTCCTTTCTAAAGGGCCGGCAACGCACCCGCAATTCCCCTGGTGTTGCGGTTGATCATGGGCGGCGGTAGTCACTTAACATCAGGTGAGTCGCATGCTCGTTTGCCCCCTCTGCTATATAAAAAAAAAGATTCAGAATTTACCACATCTTTAAAAGAAAAAAATAAATTGTTAAAAAACAAAAATTATAAAAAGGAAATTATTAGAATAAGTAATTTGTAAAGTATTATATCATACTGAATAATAAAACTATTTAACAAATGTTTTGTTTAATTTGTTTTCACATATTGTGACAACTCTACCAAATTAAGTAACAGTTTTGCACGTTCTTGAGAAGCTTTTTCTCTGTTCCGTTTATTTACTCATGTAGTAGGCGGGGTTTTCCAAATGTGCTGTAAATGATTCTTGTTCAAATACCGTCACTATCATTATAATTACTAATTGTTATTTGTGTTGCACCTTAAAACAAAAATGTCCCTGCGAGTTACGAGCACAATGTCACAATAAACGTTGTAATGTGACTTGTGTATGGCACTTGAAACCAATGATTGTCTGCGTTTGTGCGTCCAGATTCGTAACAAATTGTTTACAATATTGTACCATTTCACGCGCTTAACTATCTTGAAGTAATACTTGTTTTATTTCAGTTCGCTGTTTAATTGAAATATATAACATTTTTCGCACAATAACTGAATTGAAAATATATACACTTATTTATGTAATAATTTTTTGTAAACATTTATGAATTATATTTAAGACCACATTCCTATGTACATTCCTTTAGCTCTCGCAAAATGTTTCAACATCTCTTTGAACAAAAAAGGGATCTTTCATTACGCGCGAGCGTAAAACTAAAATGTGATATTAGGATACAAAATATACAATGAAAGGGATATTGTGTTATGGATAAAAAAAATTAAAAAGAGACACAAATGAAAAGTGTAATATTCTTTGAAATAATTGCTTTTCCTAATTGCATTAAAAACAGATATATTTGTAAATTAAAATTTAAGTTTTAAAAATTTCAGTTAAGACGGTTCCCCTAGCGAGAGACCTTGAGCATTCGGTCCCATACAATCCACGCGCTCTCGCTACAATATATCACGGAAAAATACGCCCAAATATTTGGAATTATTTCAATTAAAAGAGATAAGCGAACTTAAGAAATTAAATAAAACGTGTAGAATATAGATTTTTAATTATCTATCCGTTAGTGTAATTCTCAAATGATTAATTTCCTTTAGCAACAGATGCATGTAATCAATATTTTAGTCATTTTTTAAAAGTAGATTTTAAATGTATTCATAACACATAAAAACAAATTAGAACGTGGAATGTGATGATAGGATATCGAACATTAATTATGTGCTTTTAGATGTAGCTTATTTCTCATAACTAATGAGATAATAGTCTCTGAAAAACGCACTTTTGCCAGGTTTTGGTCAGGGTACCGCCTTAAAAGTCACTTATTTTTCAATCAAGAAAAATGATTGTTACATTTATATAAATATAACATTCGTCACGATTACGAGCATATTAGTGTTCCCTCTTCCTTTAGCCGAAAGCTTTTGGAAACAGCTCGGTTTTTGTTAGTCCCACAAATATTTTTCTGAGATTATTCTAAGTATATGACCCAAATACTGACGTGCAGTTTTTTGAATTTTCGTAAAAATGGTAATAAAATATAGGGTTTAGTTTCGAAGTTAATTTTTGTGAGATTATCGCATAAGATGACAAATAAAACTAACCTCAATCGCGATTTCTAAAATATGTTATTATTTCATTTATGATAATTATTATTTAACAAGTTTTACAAAAAAATATACCTTGAAGTTTTCAAGTTTAAAAGTATATTCGAAAGTTATGCAAAAAAAAAAAACACAATTATCATAAGACACACAAATTGGGTAAAAGAAAAATAACTAAAGTTGTGTTTATAATTTCTGGTATAAAAATAGACAATATATTATTTTAAGTAAGATTTGAACATAGAACCCGTGGCGTAGTAATTTTTAGCCTGTAGGCAGACACTTTCACTCCAGTTCCTTCTGTTCTATACCATGTATTATAATAATTTATATTACGGAATTCTAAAGAAAATTAAACACGTGCTTGAATATTATTAATATGTTACACTGATGATATTTAGTCTCATTTCTAAAGGTTATTTTAACAAAAGTTTGATATACTGATTTTCGACACAGTGATATTTATTTCGAGTGTCGCAAGGTATGGTCGTGTAGCTTTTACCCTTCCATTGTTACCTGTGACGAGTAAGTTTTACAAAACTTTCGTTTAAGAGACAGATTTTTGAACGGGTTCAATTTACTATCCATAGGGGTTAATTTATTATCCAATAACGTCACAAACCTGTAGTTGCAAATGTACAGTACTGTTATTTATTGAGCCATAATTAAGTTTTACTGATGTTGCAATATAGAATAAATACAACATTTTGTTTTATTTACACAACTAACTTTTGTTTATAAAAATAAGTGTTAGTATTTTATAATAGCAATTTTTTAATTACATCATCGTCATCATTACAGCTCTTCACAAGTCCACAGCTGAACATAGGCCTCCCCCAAAGAATGCCAAAAGGCATGGTTCTGAGCCACCTCCATCCATCGACTTCCTGCATGTCTTAACAGGTCGTCACACCATCTAGTGGTGATTTTTCTGGTTCTACTGCAGATTTTGTCATTCAATGTTCATAACGCAGAGAAATTCTAAACATAGCCCTCTCCATAGTTCACTGAGTGAATTTGTGCTTCCTCATTAGGCCAACAGTGAAGGACCACGTCATCACTGGCAACACGCAATGGTTGTACAATCTAGTTTTGAGATTTTGAGGTATGCCTGACGAGAAGATGTGTTGCAACTCCCGAACGCTGCCCAACCGAGTTGAATCCGTCGATTGACCTCTCGGCCGAAGTTGGACTTACCTAGTCGGACCACTTGTCCCAGATAAACATACTTGTCAACAACTTCGAGCTTAGTGCTCTTAACAAGCACCGGCATAGGTGTGACATGGATATTACAAATGACTTTTGTTTTGTCCATGTTCATATTAAAACCTATCCGTTAGGAGACACTATTGTGGTCATTGAGCATAGTGGTTAAGTCGGTAGGTTTAAAACGTCTCGTCTCGTCCAATGCAGTGGTGAAGAGTTTCAGGGATATAACGTCAACCTGTCTTATAACCTCTCTGCAGTTGGATAAGTTTCATATTCTGGCTCTGTACTCGAATAACCATCGTAGCCCTACTGTACACTAGCACTTGGTTACTGTACACATCTTGGCACCGCTGTAGTGCACTGAAAGGACTGCAGCATCGCCTAAATTTCGACGGAATCAAAGGCTTTTTCATAATGTGGACTATGTTGACAGGCCTGTTGGTCTAGTGGTTAGTGACCCTGACTGCTAAGTCGGAGGTCGTGGGTTCGATTCCCACCCAGGACAAATGTTTGTGTGAAGAGCACGATCATTTGTTCTGTGTCTGGGTGTAATTTATCTATAATATTTATGTATTTAGAAATATATAAGTATGTTTATCGGTTGTCTAGTACCCATAACACAAGCTCTGCTTAGCTTGGGACTAGATGGCGTTGTGTGATAGCTGTGGAATATTATTATTATTATTATTATTATTATTATTATTATATTATGACACATTCACGACTTACGTCGGTTTTAATAAATACCCCGTTCTGCATCCCACAGAAAAAAAGGTATTTATATATCCCCATTAATGTGTTTTAAATTAATATAATGTTGTAGTTTTTTATAGTACTTTTTTTAATATTGAGATGTAATTTAATGAAAATTATTACGCAAATTAAGTCATTCAAGATGTACCTTCTGTAAGTTGTTCGTCTTTTCTCATTCTTTTTCTCTCTCGTCCCCGTTTTTGTCGCGAATTTAGTGACTGTTTATTATTATTATTATTATTATTATTATTATTATTATTATTATTATTATTATTATTATTTTGGGGTATCTATATAATTTTCTCACCTGGTTGGGTGCTATAAATATATAATTATAAATTAAAATGAGAAGATAAACATACATAAATATCAATAAAATGAAATAAATACAAAAACTACATAAATAAATAAGATCCAACCAGATGGGAGCCCTCGGCAGGGGAGACCAAACGGCCGAGGGTTAGGGGGAAAGGGAAAGAAACCGGCGGACGATGCGGGCGGTATCGAGAAGCACCGCCTTCTGCATTTGAGCCCGGAGCGGTCCGTCGCCAGTCCCAGTCGCCTCAGATGACCCGAGAGGCTGACTGGGATTAGCCCATTCGCAGAGACGACTACAGGAATAATTTCGGTCGGCACACCACCCCACATGTCGGTCACCTCGTGAGCCAGGTCCAGATATTTTGTTCGTTTTATTATTATTATTATTATTATTATTATTATTATTATTATTATGGGGTATCTATATAGTTTTCTCATCTGGTTGGGTTCTATAAATATATAATTATAAATGAAAGTGAAAAGATAAATATACATAAATATCAATAACATAAAATAAATATAAAAATACATAAATAAATAAAAGCCCAACCAGATGGAGGCCCTCGGCAGGGGAGACCAAACGGCCGAGGGTTAGGGGGAAAGGGAAAGAAACCGGCGGACGATGCGGGCGGTATCGATGAGCACCGCCTTCTGCATTTGAGCCCGGAGCGGTCCGCCACGTAGTCCCAGTCGCCTCAGATGACCCGAGAGGCTGACTGGGACTAGCCCGTTTGCAGAGACGACTACAGGAATAATTTCAGTCGGCAGACCACCCCACATGTCGGTCACCTCGTGAGCCAGGTCCAGATATTTTGTTTGCTTGTCTGTTTCGGCTTTCACGAGGTTCTCGTCATACGGAATGGTAATGTCGACCAAAAATATCCTTGACTGTGCCCGGTCCATCAGCACAATATCAGGCTTATTCGCAAGAATAGTCCTGTCTGTGATGATGGCTCGGTCCCAATAGAGCCTGGCGCGATCATTTTCGAGCACGGCTTCCGGCAAGTACTTGTAATACGGCAATTTCCGATCAACGAGACCGTATTTCAGAGCGAGCTCCTGGTGAAGAATTCTGGCTACTAGGTTGTGCCTGTGCAAGTACTCAGAGTTAGAAAGCGCCGAACAACCGGAGATAACATGCCTAAGTGACTCACCGGGATGGCGACAAGCTCGACAGATGTCCACGGTGCCATCCTTTAGGATGTATCTCCGATAGTTGTTGGTCTTAATAACCTGATCCTGTATTGCACAGACAAAACCCTCGGTTTCCCCGAAGAGATCACCAAAGCGTAGCCAGTGAAGGGAGGCTACTGTGTCTACGAAAGGCTCATGTAGAGCCTTGTAGAACCTCCCGTGGAGCTCCTTCTCCTTCCACACGGTCTCCCGGTCGGAAATTGTCTGCACTGCCGGGTCTTGCCATTGCTCGTTGGCTAAGGATAGAGGGGTAAGTCCTTTATCACAAGAAATGACGTCCTTACAGAATGGATCATCCGATCTCGCCAGGAAGTAATTACGGAGGCTGCACACTTCGCGATTATGCATGGTGAGCGCGCTCAAGAAGCCACGCCCACCATGCTTTCGCGGCAAGTACAGCCTCATTACCGACGATCTCGGATGATGCATCCTGTGGGACGTCATGGTAGTGCGGACTTTTCTATCCAGGGCGTTAAGTTCAGTCTGAGTCCACCTGAGTATGCCAAAGGTATACATGAGGACAGGCATGACCCAGCCGTTATATGCGTGTGTCTTATTCACACCGGACAAAAGGCTGTTAAGCACTTTGGTCAAGCGTGCATAAAACACGTCGCAAACTGACTGTTTCATACCAGCCTCATCGATACCGATGTTCTGTGACATACCCAGGTATCGGTATGTTTCAGCCTCGGAAAGGGTCCTTAAGTTGAAGGGCATAGATAAGTCTATGCCCTCAGAGTTAGCAACCCTTCCCCTTTCAACATGGAGGACCGCACACTTATCCGTTCCCAGCTCCATTCCAATAGAATTGCTAAATTCACAAGTGATGTTTAGCAATTCCATAAGATGGGAGCGACTGGAGGCGAATAACTTGAGGTCGTCCATATAGAAAAGGTGGGTCACTTTTGTACCTCCTTTCCGAAGCTGAAATCCCCTCCCGGAGCCCTCCAGTAAAGTACTGAGAGGGTTCAGGGAGAGGCAGAACCAGATTGGTTATTATTATTATTGTGGGGTATCTATATAGTTTTCTCATCTGGTTGGGTGCTATAAATATATAATTATAAATGAAAATGAAAAGATAAATATACATAAATATCAATAACATAAAATAAATATAAAAGTACATAAATAAATAAAAGCCCAACCAGATGGAGGCCCTCGGCAGGGGAGACCAAACGGCCGAGGGTTAGGGGGAAAGGGAAAGAAACCGGCGGACGATGCGGGCGGTATCGAGGAGCACCGCCTTCTGCATTTGAACCTGGAGCGGCCCGCCACGTAGTCCCAGCCGCCTCAGATGACCCGAGAGGCTGACTGGGATTAGCCCGTTTGCAGAGACGACTACAGGAATAATTTCGGTCGGCAGACCACCCCACATGTCGGTCACCTCGTGAGCCAGGTCCAGATATTTTGTTTGCTTGTCTGTTTCGGCTTTCACGAGGTTCTCGTCATACGGAATGGTAATGTCGACCAAAAATATCCTTGACTGTGCCCGGTCCATCAGCACAATATCAGGCTTATTCGCAAGAATAGTCCTGTCTGTGATGATGGCCCGGTCCCAATAGAGCCTGGCGCGATCATTTTCGAGCACGGCTTCCGGCAAGTACTTGTAATACGGCAATTTCCGATCCACGAGACCGTATTTCAGAGCGAGCTCCTGGTGTAGAATTCTGGCTACTAGGTTGTGCCTGTGCAAGTACTCAGAGTTAGAAAGCGCCGAACAACCGGAGATAACATGCCTAAGTGACTCACCGGGATGGCGACAAGCTCGACAGATGTCGACGGTGCCATCCTTTAGGATGTATCTCCGATAGTTGTTGGTCTTAATAACCTGATCCTGTATTGCACAGACAAAACCCTCGGTTTCCCCGAAGAGATCACCAAAGCGTAGCCAGTGGAGGGAGGCTACTGTGTCTACGAAAGGCTCATGTAGAGCCTTGTAGAACCTCCCGTGGAGCTCCTTCTCCTTCCATACGGTCTCCCGGTCGGAAATGCTCTGCACTGCCGGGTCTTGCCATTGCTCGTTGGCTAAGGATAGAGGGGTAAGTCCTTTATCACAAGAAATGACGTCCTTATAGAATGGATCATCCGATCTCGCCAGGAAGTAATCACGGAGGCTGCACACTTCGCGATTGTGCATGGTGAGCGCGCTCAAGAAGCCACGACCACCATGCTTTCGCGGCAAGTACAGCCTCATTACCGACGATCTCGGATGATGCATCCTATGGGACGTCATGGTAGTGCGGACTTTTCTATCCAGGGCGTTAAGTTCAGTCTGAGTCCACCTGAGTATGCCAAAGGTATACATGAGGACAGGCATGACCCAGCCGTTATATGCGTGTGCCTTATTCACACCGGACAAAAGGCTGTTAAGCACTTTGGTCAAGCGTGCATAAAACACGTCGCAAACTGACTGTTTCATACCAGTCTCATCGATACCGATGTTTTGTGACATACCCAGGTATCGGTATGTTTCAGCCTCGGAAAGGGTCCTTAAGTTGACGGGCACAGATAAGTCTGCGCCCTCAGAGTTAGCAACCCTTCCCCTCTCAACATGGAGGACCGCACACTTATCCGTCCCAAGCTCCATTCCAATGGAATTGCTAAATTCACAAGTGATGTTTAGCAATTCCATAAGATGGGAGCGACTGGAGGCGAATAACTTGAGGTCATCCATATAGAAAAGGTGGGTCACTTTTGTCCCTCCTTTCCGTAGCTGAAATCCCCTCCCGGAGCCCTCCAGTAAGGTACTGAGAGGGTTCAGAGAGAGGCAGAACCAGATTGGACTCAGACAATCGCCCTGGAAGATACCCCTTCTTATCCTTATGTGGTTCTCCGCAGCCATCATCCGCTCACCCAGATGACAAAGGATCGTACTCCACTGCCCCATACACTGCTCGAGGAAGTCTCTAACTGTACAGTCTATCTTGTACAGCTCGAGGACTCTCTTTAGCCATGTATGGGGCACCGAGTCGAATGCCTTTCTGTAGTCTATCCAGGCGGCGGAGAAGTTCCGACGGTTGCGTTTCACCACTTTGCCAATGACCGCGTCAATGAGGAGTGGTTCCTTGGTTCCACGACCACCGCCCCGACATCCATTTTGAGCGCGCGACATCACCTGATTTGAGTCCAGGTGACAAGTGATTCTCGCGCTCAAAATGGATGTTAGTGTCTTGTATATTGTCGGTAGACAAGTGATGGGGCGGTATTTGCTCGGGTCTGTGGTACCCTGGTCTTTAGGAACCAAATGAGTGATCCCAGTAGTGAAGAGGCTTGGGAGCGACTTCTGGTTGAGAGCCTCTTGAAACTGTCGGGCGAGCACAGAGTGACACACCATGAACCCCTTCAGCCAGTAGTGATGCAGCCCGTCAAGCCCCGGACTTTTCCAGTTCGGGGCCCTACGGACCGCCTCAGCTACGTCATCCGGCGTTATGATGACGGGGTCCATGGGCGTAATACCCGCACACTGACTCGCCACAACTTCTGTCCAAGGGCCCTCGCTGTGGTTTACGGGCTCTGACCACAGGCCGCGCCAGAATGCTACACTGTCGGCCTGATTCGGTGCTGGACCCGTTCCACTTACCATTGGTCGCTCCAATGATTCATAGAGCCTCTTCTGATCACTCTGGAAGAGACGATTCTGGTTGAACCGTGTCGACCTCTCGGTATATCGCCGAATCCGCTTTCCCCAAGCAGCGATTCTCTGCTTCAGATCATCTATGCGCTCCGTCAGTTTTTGCGTTATATCCGGCTGGGACAAACTGACATTTGTCCCAGCAAACGCCATCCTGACGGTGCGCACAATTCTTGGCCTGTTGTTGCCTGATCTGAAGCATATCAGTCTGCCGATGAGAGCTCTAGCCCTTGCGATACGTTCCTCAATTCTTCTTCTCCATGCTGGGATAGCGCTACTATGGCCAGTAGCGCGTCCAGCCGTGGAAACCTTGGCGCCTATGATACGGCAGACTGCCAGCGCGGCGCCAAAAAGAATTGAGTCCGTCTCGCAAAGGTCCCGGCTGGCTTCCAAATAGGTAACCAGCATTGGGTTCAGAGCCCTCACGACAGCCCGATTCCGCTTGCTTAGGGCTATGCGGGGAAGTCGCGGTCGATTTTCGAGAGGCGTACTGCGCGTTTCCACAATCGCCTCTTCCAATATACTCCTCATATGCTCTAATTCCAGTTCCTGGGCGACTGTTCCATCATCGTTTGAATCAACCACAACTGGGGTATTCACGGCGGCATCCACGTTTGCGGATTGCTCTACCATTTGTGGCGCCGCATCCTCAGCCGTAGCATTCTCATCCGACGAGGGAACAGCCTCACGTCGTAGCCGTTCGAGTTCGGCGACATCAAATATATTTGAGCGCAAGATATACCGAACTCGGTCTGCCAGGTTTTGCTCTGTGACGGTCAAAGATGGCTCCAGCTCAGCAAAAAGACGATGCATCCTAGCCCGATACGCCAAACATCCAGTTTCTTCCCCTTTTGCCCTAAAGTACGCCCGCAGTGCGTTTGCATTCATTTCTTGTGACCAACGCATGCGACGTGCTCCACCAGCGGCGGGTGCCGCTTGCTGAGTCCGAGAAGACCCAGCCGACACCAAGCCTTCTGGTGGGGATGATGGATGCGGAGGGCTGCTAGGTGACCGTGCAGCTCCTCGCGCTCGGCTGGCGACCCGCATGCTGCCGCGTCCAGCGCCAGCTCCAGACGCGCCCCGGCGACCCCCAGGCAGCGGCCCTTTGCGCACTATCTTCTTATCCATCATCCATTATTTGGGCGTCCATTAACGGGAGACGCCCAGGCCCGGCACCGTTTCGTGTGTAGCCATAAGCACAAACGGGCCTCTGCACCCTAAATTCTGCCGAGGCACGGCGCTCACACCTCTCGCAAGGCGCTGACTGACTGCGTTGACGTAGCAGTTTTGTCACTTAACTGTTACGTCAGCGGGCGATGGGGTCGTCAATTCCCTACGCCTTTATTATTATTATTATTATTATTATATGGGGTATCTATATAGTTTTCTCATCTGGTTGGGTTCTATAAATATATAATTATAAATGAAAGTGAAAAGATAAATATACATAAATATCAATAACATAAAATAAATATAAAAATACATAAATAAATAAAAGCCCAACCAGATGGAGGCCCTCGGCAGGGGAGACCAAACGGCCGAGGGTTAGGGGGAAAGGGAAAGAAACCGGCGGACGATGCGGGCGGTATCGATGAGCACCGCCTTCTGCATTTGAGCCCGGAGCGGTCCGCCACGTAGTCCCAGTCGCCTCAGATGACCCGAGAGGCTGACTGGGATTAGCCCGTTTGCAGAGACGACTACAGGAATAATTTCAGTCGGCAGACCACCCCACATGTCGGTCACCTCGTGAGCCAGGTCCAGATATTTTGTTTGCTTGTCTGTTTCGGCTTTCACGAGGTTCTCGTCATACGGAATGGTAATGTCGACCAAAAATATCCTTGACTGTGCCCGGTCCATCAGCACAATATCAGGCTTATTCGCAAGAATAGTCCTGTCTGTGATGATGGCTCGGTCCCAATAGAGCCTGGCGCGATCATTTTCGAGCACGGCTTCCGGCAAGTACTTGTAATACGGCAATTTCCGATCAACGAGACCGTATTTCAGAGCGAGCTCCTGGTGAAGAATTCTGGCTACTAGGTTGTGCCTGTGCAAGTACTCAGAGTTAGAAAGCGCCGAACAACCGGAGATAACATGCCTAAGTGACTCACCGGGATGGCGACAAGCTCGACAGATGTCCACGGTGCCATCCTTTAGGATGTATCTCCGATAGTTGTTGGTCTTAATAACCTGATCCTGTATTGCACAGACAAAACCCTCGGTTTCCCCGAAGAGATCACCAAAGCGTAGCCAGTGGAGGGAGGCTACTGTGTCTACGAAAGGCTCATGTAGAGCCTTGTAGAACCTCCCGTGGAGCTCCTTCTCCTTCCACACGGTCTCCCGGTCGGAAATTGTCTGCACTGCCGGGTCTTGCCATTGCTCGTTGGCTAAGGATAGAGGGGTAAGTCCTTTATCACAAGAAATGACGTCCTTATAGAATGGATCATCCGATCTCGCCAGGAAGTAATTACGGAGGCTGCACACTTCGCGATTATGCATGGTGAGCGCGCTCAAGAAGCCACGCCCACCATGCTTTCGCGGCAAGTACAGCCTCATTACCGACGATCTCGGATGATGCATCCTGTGGGACGTCATGGTAGTGCGGACTTTTCTATCCAGGGCGTTAAGTTCAGTCTGAGTCCACCTGAGTATGCCAAGTTCAGTCTGAGTCCACCTGAGTATGCCATTATTATTATTATTATTATTATTATTATTGTGGGGTATCTATATAGTTTTCTCATCTGGTTGGGATGTATAAATATATAATTATAAATGAAAATGAAAATGAAAAGATAAATATACATAAATATCAATAAAATAAAATAAATACAAAAATACATAAATAAATAAAAGCCCAACCAGATGGAAGCCCTCGGCAGGGGAGACCAAACGGCCAAGGGTTAGGGGGAAAGGGAAAGAAACCGGCGGACGATGCGGGCAGTATCAAGGAGCACCGCCTTCTGCATTTGAGCCCGGAGCGGTCCGTGACGGAGTCCCAGTTGCCTCAGATGACCAGAGAGGCTAACTGGGATTAGCCCGTTTGCAGAGACGACTACAGGAATAATTTCGGTCGGCAGACCACCCCACATGTCGGTCACCTCGTGAGCCAGGTCCAGATATTTTGATCGCTTATCTGTTTCGGCTTTCACGAGGTTCTCGTCATACGGGATGGTAATATCGACCAAAAATATCCTTGACTGTGCCCGGTCCATCAGCACAATATCAGGCTTATTCGCAAGAATAGTCCTGTCTGTGATGATGGCCCGGTCCCAGTAGAGTCTGGCGCGGTCATTTTCAAGCACGGCTTCCGGCAAGTACTTGTAATACGGCAATTTCCGGTCCACGAGACCGTATTTCAGAGCGAGCTCCTGGTGTAGAATTCTGGCTACTAGGTTGTGCCTGTGCAAGTACTCAGAGTTAGAAAGCGTCGAACAACCGGAGATGACATGCCTAAGTGACTCACCGGGATGGCGACAAGCTCGACAGACGTCGACGGTGCCATCCTTTAGGATGTATCTCTTATTATTATTATTATTATTATTATTATTATTATTATTATTATTATTATTATTATTATTATTATTATTATTATTATTATTATTATTATTATTATTATTATTATTATTATTATTATTATTATTATTATTATTATGAAAAAGCCTTTGATGAATTGAACACAAGACAAAAGTGGCAGATTGCACTCTTCAGACTTCAGGTATATATGTGTCCCAAGATGTTAAAGCCTTTTCGGCATTACACACATATTACACACAATCTTTTTTGGCAAACGTGGTCTGAGTGACTCTCTGTTCTTTATACTCTGCCTACCACCTCGGGTATTACGGGCGTTACATACACATATGTATATACGTATGCATGCATTTTTTTCAGAATAATACTGTTTACTAAATGTACATGGCATGCGGTACTATGCCCACCAAATGATACGATAGTCAATATGAATATATTTAACTACACATTTTCTGATCAAATTTGTAGGAGAGGGCTAAATCCCTAGTGTGAGATGCTACCTTCGTAGACAATTTGGCAACCTTTCATCACAGGCGTACCTTGTTTATAGCCAAGGCGGTATCAAAGGAAACTGAACTCAGTAAGTGGCGCAAATATGTGTGTCTAAGACTAAGAGATGGCTACCTACATATTTGTGCCATGTTTTGTAGAGACTATCCATTCGTGGGGTCCACTAGCGGTGGTTTCTAAAACAACTGTATCCGTGACTGGTTGTAATTGCTGTTAATAAGAGGGCTGATTCTTTTCTCGCTCAAAGGTTAAGAGTTTTTGGCATGATAACGCGGAAAGTATGATAATTTCAGTTTTTTATATTAGTTTTTTGTTACAGTTTTTTTTTAATATTGTGTATATCAGGATAGTACATCAACGCTTAAAATTAAAATGAACAATTATTTTCGTTGCAATTTTATTTTATTATTTTATATTTTGGTGGTTTGGTCATGTGGATAGAATGAATGAGGAAAGAGTGACAAAGAAAATTTATGTTGCAGAAGTGAATGGCAGAGTCGTAAAGGGATGTCCTTGGTGAAAATTTATCGACCAAATTTAAAGACCAAACCCTTAACCGACGAGCATGTGCGAGAGAGGTATGTCAGGATCGTGCCAAATGGAAGTCTGTAGTCTCTGCCTACCCCTCTGGGTGACAGGCGTGAGTGTTTTATATATTGGTTTTAGCACGATGAATTTCCTGTTTATATTTTGGAATATGTATAAGTTGTTTTAGAAGCAATAAATTTGCTGTCAAAATTTTCTTTAAGAAATTCACAGGAAAATTGAATAGGAAGAATGAAATTATACGAAGTTTTCCATAAACATTTACTAATATAATATACTGATTAATAATAAGTGAATAAAATGTATTATTTTCTCTGTATACAGTTTAATTAGAATAGAAATTCAGCTTTCAATTTATTTATTTTAGAATTGCTTAAATAACATTTGTAGCATATTTTACAAAACATCTATTTGTTTTAATTATGATACTAATTCGTCTTTCTACGACATCTATTATAAAAGATTGTAAGTTTTGTAAAATAGATTCACCTATTAGATTCTGGTTCAAGATTCATGTACAAAAATATTATACAAAGCGTGACGAAAGCCGGTGACCGTTATTGCGCATAATTCGCCGTATTGCGCATTATTGCATATGACTGGCTGTGCGTATCGTTCGCACGCGCCGATTGTCTCTCCAGTCGAATTCCGACCCCCGTACTGGGATATATTTCGTTCAGCGCTAGACTAACGTGCCGCGACTTGTGTGGTGGTGTGTATGATAGGTGTGCTCAAAGAACCGACGACTAATGGATTCTCGAGTGACAGCCTGGTTCCGAAGTATAGGGCGGCCCCTCACTGAATAGAGTTACCAACTTCAGTGATGCAGGTGGCAGGACTGTATTTTGTGGCTTTCCTTAAGGGGAAGCATATGTACAGCAGTGGTCTTGTGAGGGGTCGATGACCATAATAATGATTAAGTCAACAAGAAAAATCTAGTATTGTTTACACGAATAAATATTATCATTATTTTTACAGCCTATCAAATGAATGTCCACTACTAAACAAATGTTGCTCCCCATTAAATGAATTATGAGGGAAATATTTGTCGCAGGGTCGGCAATCGCATATTTCAGTTTTAGTAGTAAAATTCCCATCTCCTGTTTTATTTCCGTCCTTCGCCTTTAACAACACTCACGGGATAATATGAGGATATTGTTACACCGACACTAAACTGCACGTAACTATATATATATATATATATATATATATATATATACATACAAAAATATTTGTGTGAAGGCGGAGAAATGTTTCATTTTAATAGAAATTGAGCTTAATTGGGTGTCATTGAGGTAAATTGCTATTCTCCTTAACGAGGATCAAGCATCATATAGGATATCCCTTTATGTTTTATATTAGGTTCATTAGGTAGATTCCAAATATATATACATATATATATATCGCTCACCTAGTAATATGTGAGCGATATATATATATATGTATATATTGTATATATTGACACATCTACGCTTTTCACATTTTACAGAAACGAGCATTAAAGATTTTATAAATGTTAAATATTAATTTATGGGTTCATTTTTCGTTTTTTTTTTTTGCAGATTTTATAGGTTTGTTTACTAGTATAGACGTTAATGCATAATAAGGGAAGAAAATTTCCACTTCAGGTTTTCAGGATATACTTTATAAAGATCAACGAAGTGGAAGAGTCATGCATTTGTGCCGTTGTCACTTTGAACAAATTCCAAAAATGTCATTTGTTCACCCGGTAGCTTGCAAAATCCTGTGTGAAAGGCAAGAAATAAAAGAACTGGTCGATGGAAAATAAACGTTTTATTTTGTAAGAATCACATACAAAAGCATTTGTTCTTAATGTTCAACATTATAATGGTCAATTTGTAAATAAGTATCCTGTATTTGTTAGTCTCTTAGAAAATAATCAAGAACAAATTCTTATTAAAAACGAAATAAAATGTAAAACTTAACACCACCTTTATCAAAATAAAGTAAAAAGTAAGTCTCAATAAAAAAAAACGCAAGTACTTAATAGTTATTAATGGCACTTGAAGTTACAAACTATCTTTTAAGTAAAATCCAGATTCAAATCAGATTTGACCTAGTAGATTCAATAGTTTAAGGCTGTATAACTTATCTTTATAGTATCTTTATTAAATGAACAAGCACTTAACTTAACTATAACGTATAGTAGGAATTTGTTGGATTACCCAGTTTAAAGTAAGTTTTAAATCACGTACCTACCCACATTAATAAAATAAAAAAATAAATCATTCTTTAATTAATACAATAATTATTACTAAGGGCTGGTTTTTCAACCGCCAGTTAACTTTTATCCGACGAACAAGATTGTCATATTGACAGTTTTTGTATTAACAATCTGTCAAAACGTCACATTTATGCCTAAGGTGTAAGTTATGATTGAATCTAATCAGCCCTTAGGGTCAATTTCAAGATGTCCGAATTAAACGACTACTCATGGAGGAAATAAAAAAATGAAATGGAATTTGTATAAGGAACTTAAACGTAGGTGGTGAAATGGGCCCTTAACTGTATTTAATTAAAGACTATTATAGAAGCCTTCATAACAGCTGGGCACTATGTCAGACCAAAGTGATTGTATCAAATCTCTTTTCTTTGCATCAGAAATATTAATTTTTGATTGATATGCTGCTTTTAAATTAATTTCTATTGCGTTTATTTAACTGATTTTACTTATTTTTAATTCCCAACGTTTCAACAGGCATGTTGTTATCTTCTAGCTTCCTAGTTACAATTGAGATGCAGTCTTCAATAGGTAGGCGTGTGAATAGTGACAACATCAAAACTGACCATAGTTTCATTGTCAACGTGATGTAGATCTTTTATCTCACTAACAAAATGGTATGAATCCTTTGTGTGTGCTCTGGTATGTCCTCTCAGTGGTGACAGTATTTTTGCCAAGTGTTGTGCCAGCTTATAAGTTGGTGCTTGGGATCCTATAATTAACAAAATTAAACCCAAACCCAGGCATACCACTGCAAGACTTCAAGATAGTAAGTTCGTTTTGCGTAAATCGGACCAAAAATTAATATTCAAAAACTGAAGGTAGCCGGGCTAACAATGACATTGGGACGTCAAACATCTCAGTCCCCCCCCCCCCGTGACCATGGTTGCTGTAAAGCACCCGAAACATCGGGAATTAAAAATAAGTAAAATCAGTTAAATAAACGCGATAGAATCCGTAAATTTAGTTTTATTCAATGTGTAGTGTTCGCGTAAATTTAAGAAATCATAATTTCTATTTATTACATTTGTCAAATGTGCCATTTTTTACTTATTAACTTAATTTACGAAGTGTCACAACTGTTACTTACGTCAACGCAGTTCTGAAAGCGGCTGCACCTAGCGGAGAGGCCCGCACAACTGACCAATGAGCCGTTGTTTTACGTGGATGCGGGGGGAAACAGCAATAATGGTATAATGACACTAACGACCTCTCTCGATGAATACGGAAACTAGCGTTGTGCCGTTTTACCATAATGTAGATTATGCACTTTTAAACATGTATGCCGTATTCCATTCCGTTTCACAGTTTTTGCAGATGTGCCATTATATTACTAGGTGAGCGATATATATATATATATATATATATATATATATATATATATATATATATATATATATATATATATATATATATATATATATATATATATATATGTATATATATTTGGAATCCTTAAAAATCTTAAAGATAAGATATAATGTTTTCCGTTATAACTCAAAATGTAGGAACATTACGTGTATATAAGTGTTTACTTGAGCTGGTCGTATAAAGAAGCATAGCAAGATATTGAGAGCGCTATGTAAGTCATTTTTCTATATGATTAAACTTCTTGAGATATTTTTTAAGACTAAACGCGTCAAACAAACGTCCATCTTTTGGTACGTGATTCTGTGGTGCATGTACATAAACGTACATACTTAGTCACCACTGATAACTAAGATGGAATTCCAGGTTATCACTAAACAGTACGATATACAGCAATTTTATGTTGTTATTATGTGAGAGCGTGGTACTTTACTGGTCAGAACTACCCATTCGTACTGTAATCCGCCACCTAAGCGTGATGATTAAACTTTTCCCTGTCCCGTGAACCACATATGGGTCATTGATATTGTCGTACTATTGTGTTTGCAAATCTAACTGTGAAAATGTTAAAGCAAATTGTATATAATATCTATATCCAGTAGTAGTAAAATAAAAAGAAGTATAATTTACTGATTTACTTTTTATTGACAGAAGGTTGTTTTATGACAGTATTTGGAACATACCTGGCATCACATGGTTTAGCTTTCGGCATGTGTGTTAGACTTTTACGTCCAGGTGGAGTGCCGCTCGATTTTTGTCAGATTTTAAAAGGAGTCTATACTCCGGTTATGTTTCGTCTCAAAATCCCTGGGTCTACGAATAAATCACTTGCTGAGGTAATAATGCATTATAATTTATAGTTGTGATTATTATCACTTGGTTAAACTTAATCTTCATTTTGTGTTTTGGATACACAACGCAAAAACTAGTAACACTAAAATAATGTAACACATTATTTTTGTAACACTATTAATGAAAACTTTTTCTGGACTACAAAAAATTACGACGGCGGAGTGATTTTATATTAATCGATAATAAAAAATGGAAGCATCTCTATCTCCAAAAAATGACCCAAGGCAAATTCAACTATAGAAGACACATAAGTAGTAAACGGAACAGATACGTCATAAAAGTTTGAATACGCGTATAAAAATCATTTTTAATGAAAACTTATCATTAATTCCTACATCGTTGTTATTTATCGCTACTAGTCGATCTGCCTTTAAATCTTGAAAAAAATATTATCAAGATTGGCAACAAAATACTTAAAGGTATTAAAGACTGTAAAGATATGCCATGTGATGTTTCTCGTTATATTACTTGAAAAAACTTTATGTTAGATTCAGAATTTATCACATCTTTAAAAGAAAAAATAAATTGTTTAAAGAACAAAAATTATAAAAAGAAAATTATTAGAATAAGTAGTAATTTTTAAAGTATTCTATCATACTGAATAATAAAACTATGTAACAAATGTTTTGTTTAATTTGTTTTTACATATTGTGACGACCCTATCAAATTAAGTAACAGTTTTGCACGTTCTTGAGAAGCTTTCTCTCTGTACCGTTTATTTACTCATGTAGTAGGCGCGGTTTTCCAAATGTGCTGTAAATGATTCTTGTTCAAATACCGTCACTATCATTATAATGACTAATTATTATTTGTGTTGCACCTTAAAACAAAAATGTCCCTGCGAGTTACGAGCACAATGTCACAATAAACGTTGTAATGTGACTTGTGTATGGCTCGTGAAACCAATGATTGTCTGCGTTTGTGCGTCCAGATTCGTAATAAATTGTTTACAATATTGTGCCATTTCACGCGCTTAACTATCTTAAAGTAATACTTACTTGTTTTATTTCAGTTCGCCGTTTTATAGAAATATAAAACATTTTTCGCACAATAACTGAATTGAAAATATATTCACCTATTTATGTAATAATTTATTGTAAAAATTTATGAATTATATTTCAGACTACATTCCTATGTACATTCCTTTAGCTCTCGCAAAATGTTTTAACATCTCTTTGAATAACAAAGGGATCGTACATTATTTATTAGTCACACAAATATTTTTCTGAGATTATTCTAAGTATATGACCCAAATACTGACGTGAGCTTTTTTTCAATTTTGGTATAAATGGTAATAAAATAAAGGGTCGAAACTATACCCTTTAATTTTTGTGAGATCATCGCATAAGATGACAAATAAAACTGACCTCAATCGCGATTTCTAAAATATGTTATTATTTCATTTATGATAATTATTATTTAACAAGTTTTACAAAAAAATATACCTTGAAGTTTTCAAGTTTAAAAGTATATTCGAAAGTTATGCAAAAAAAAACACAATTATCATAAGACACACAAATTGGGTAAAAGAAAAATAACTAAAGTTGTGTTTATAATTTCTGGTATAAAAATAGACAATATATTATTTTAAGTAAGATTTGAACATAGAACCCGTGGCGTAGTAATTTTTAGCCTGTAGGCAGACACTTTCACTCCAGTTCCTTCTGTTCTATACCATGTATTATAATAATTAATATTACGGAATTCTAAAGGAAATTAAACACCTGCTTGAATATTATTAGTATGTTACACTGATGGTAGTCTCATTTCTAAAGGTTATTTTAACAAAAGTTTGATATACTGATTTTCGACACAGTGATATTCATTTCGAGTGTCGCAAGGTATGGTCATATAGCTTTTACCCTTCCATTATTACCTGTGACGAGTAAGTTTCAGAAAACTTTCGTTTTAAGAGACAGATTTTTGAACGGGGTCAATTTACTATCCATAGGGGTCAATTTACTATCCAATAACGTCACAAACTTGTAGTTGCAAATGTACAGTGCTGTTATTTATTGAGCCATAAATAAGTTTTACTGATGTGGCAACATAGAATAAATACAAAATTTTATTTTATGTACACAACCAACTTTTGTTTAGAAAAATAAGTGTTAGTATTTTATAATAGCAATTTTTTATTACATCATCATCATCATTACAGCTCTTCACAAGTCCACAGCTGAACATAGGCCTCCCCCAAGGAATGCCAAAAGGCATGGTTCTGAGCCACCTCCATCCATCGACTTCCTGCGTGTCTTTACAGGTCATCACACCATCTAGTGGTGGTTTTTCTGGTTCTATTGCATATATTGTTATGCCTAAGTTCATAACACGGAGAAATTCCAAACACAGCCCTCTCCATAGCTCGCTGAGTGACTTTGTGCTTCCTCATTAGGCCAACAGTGAAGGACCACGTCTCAGATTCATAGGTCATCACTGGCAACACGCAATGGTTGTACAATCTAGTTTTGAGATTTTGAGGTATGCCTGACGAGAAGATGTATTGCAATCTCCCGAATGATGCCCAGCCGAGTTGAATCCGTCGATTGACCTCTCGGTCGAAGTTGGACTTACCTAGTCGGACTATTTGTCCCAGGTAAACGTATTCGTTAACAACTTCGAGCGTAGTGCTCCCAACAACTACCGCCATAGGTGTGACATGGACATTAGACATGATCTTTGTTTTGTCCATGTTCGTCTTAAGACCTATCCGTTGGGAGACACCATTGAGGTCATTGAGCATAGTGCTTAGGTCCTCCAGCGATTCTGCCATAAGTACTATGTCGTCGGCAAATCGAAGGTGAGTGATGTACTCGCCATTGATATTAATACCGTATCCTTTCCAGCCCAGTAGCTTGAAAACGTCTTCCAATGCAGTGGTGAAGAGTTTAAGGGATATAACGTCAAACTGTCTTACACCTCTCTGCAGTTGAATAAGTTTCATATTCTGGCTCTGTACTCGAATAACCATCGTAGTCCTACTGTACACAAGCACTTGGTTACTGTACACAACTTGGCACCGCTGAAGTGCACTGAAAAGACTGCAGCATCGCCCAAATTTCGACGGAATCAAAGGCTTTTTCATAGTACACATAAACAAGACAAAGGTGGCAGATTGCACTCTTCAGACATCAGGTATATATGTGTCCCAAGATGATAAAGCCTTTTCGGAAGTCAGCTTGTTCGAGAGGCTGGAAGTCATCGATTCTGCGTGTCAGACGATTCGTAATGAATCTCGAAAACATCACGTAGACTCGGCTCAGAAGGGAAATCTGTCTGTAGTTCTTCAAGAGAGCATTGTGGCCTTTCTTGAAGATCAAGACCAGCGCACTTCTGCTCCACGCTTCGGGCATAGTGCCACCACGGAGGTCGGAATTAAAGAACATCTGAAGGACTTAAAGTACCGCTTTTCCACCCGCTTTTAGAAGCTCCACTGTGATTCCATCCTCTCCCGGGGACTTACCGTTTTTAAGGTTTTGGAGAACCATTCTAATCTCGCTCAGACTGACGTCCGGGATATCATCAGAATAGTGTCGGATAAGACTTGTGATTGGATCGTTACTAACACTTGAGTGTTCCAATCATGACGTGTTCAGCTGCTCGTCAATCTTACTCATAATCTCAGGTGTCCCGGAAATTTTTTCTAGGTACTGAAAACGATTTTGTAACTTGGATTGAAAGTTTTCGGGGCTTTGGATTAGAGCACAAGGGGAACGGATCGTTGACTTTATTATACGTGACCTCTCCAACTTCACGTTTAAGTTTAGTGTGCCTTTCACTATCCGGTGATCGCTGCCAGTTTTCACCTTTGCGATCACAGAGACATCACTGAACAGGTGTCGTCTGGTCGTCACAATAAAGTTAATCTCATTTTTGTTGAACCGTCGACCAGTTCCACTATCTGTGGGGCCACTTTTGTGAGAAAGTGTTCATCACAAAGAGCCCCTCTTTCTCCGTACTATCAGCCAGCTGCTGGCCTTTGTGTTTCGTTGCCCAATTCCGAATTTCCCTAATTTCAGCTCACTGTTCTTACTTGTTATAAATCATTGTTATTTTTGTTCTTTAAAACTAACTTTCGAGTGTATAAGGAACCTTTCCAAGTTACATAATTTAATAGTATAAAATATACTATATCGTCGTTTCTTAAAGTGGTAAATTGTTTACTATGTACCTTTTCTAACTTAGAAAAAGTCCAAATTATGTAAATACGTTGGCAGTCCAAAACAAGTTCTTTACGAAACTATATAATATTTTAGCATAAAATTGCAAATATTTGATGCCAAAATTTTATATTGATATGCTTAAATTGATTTATTACAATTTTATTCAATTTCTAACAATGCTATAACTATTATAGCTATAACATTTTAGAAATCGTGAACACTTTCAAGAATTAAAAGACCAATATGGTGAAATAATAACATTTGAAAATAACAAACTATAATCTTTTACATTTAATTATAATAACAATTATTCCCGTCAGATTTAAAAATTAAGGGTCAGATGGTACACTATTCAGAGTCAGATTTGCTTCTTTTTGTTGGATCACCCATCTTGGATGGTCTTGAAGGACTTACAGGGAGAGGACTTTTTATTTCGGATATTCCTTTACACGATGATATATATATATATATATATATATATATATATATATATATATGTCGGAGCAAGTACATCATCGGTTGACAAGGCATGGGCTTTGCATCGTCTTTTAGTTGATTATAATAATCAACGGTGTATGATTATTGATGCTGCGGTTTAATAGGGGCGGTTTTTCGGAGGCGTAGCATGTGACTAGCTAGTTCTTTAGGGCTCTTTTGGTTTACAAGTCTCTTTATTGACCACTGATTCCTGGTGAAACAACTATTTATTCCATTATCAACTTTTGGCTCGGATATGGTTTTGAATCGTAGAATAAATAATTGTCGATTTGATTAATAATCCTGATAATTGAAATTGCTTAAGTAACCTAATGAATTCAATAAAAAGTTATTGTTTAGTCAAGTATTGACCAATCAAATCGTCGACCAATCAGAGCACACCTAAGTCGTTATTACGTTTTCCTTATTGAATGAACGCGGCCACAGAATCACTTCAGTTCCTGCGCTCGTCAGTGTAGTTCTATTTTCCTGGTAAAACTTTGCAAGTATTATTTGTGAGTCTCATAATAGGAAGTGTAGAATAAAGTTGTAGTGCTAAATTAAAAGTGTGTGGTCTTAGATTTCTTTCATTACAATGGAAACAATATGCGGTAGCTCGACTGAACCCTTGTCAAACGGGGACAGTGGTGCTGCCTCACCATAAAAACAACCACTAGGTTTTCCGCTCCAACAATCATGTAGTTGTGTCCTTCACATTGCGCCGGTGTGTAATTGTGACAGGGACACACTGCAGTATGGCCAAACCGTAATTACTCTATGCTGAATGTATAGAGCGTTACGCTGTCCCATTATTGAATACAATAAATTGCGCAAGCAAGAGAGCAAGTTGAACATCAGCTCTCACATTTTTACCATTTTTAATAATTAACGCTATCCTGTTATTTCCCACACAATTTTGGCTTATCGTGTTACACCATTTCCGACATATATATATATATATATTCCCTACTATATTCCCACAATTTCTATAGAAGTATGTGTTTTGCTTTCAAAGGTAGCTTTTAAAAGGTAGTGTGTCAAATACCAAATTAATGCTACTCAAGCATAGAATACTATAATACATACGTAATAGAACGGGGGAGTCCGTGTAGCCACTAAAATGCTACTAACACGTCAATTCACACGTATAAATGTCAACACGAGATATGTTTTGACGTTACAATCGTTTTCAAATTTCGCATGCTAATTATTTAGAAAATGCCAAAGTGCACGCTATTTAGAAATAAACATGTATTAAAATCCGTCTGTCAACACAGCGGATCGGGTTTGTAGTAGTGATTAACTGATAATACGACGTAATTGCTTGTATGTGTGCCCCCAGCGACGCAATTCCTCGTACAAAATAAGGTTGACAGCCATTCTATTGTGTATTATAGTATTCTATGTACTCAAGTACCCTGTGCTGAGTCCCTCGCGGTTAACATCGTGCCTTTTCTACGGAACTGATTGCAAGTGTCTATCCGCTGCAAAAACCAAAGTTTTATCAGTCAGTCATGTCAACCGTGTCAGTACAAGATGAAAACTACTCTATAACAATCGTGTTTTCTCTTAACGAGTTTTAAAAGACACAGATAATTAAACCATTTTGTCTATTTATTGTTGATTACTGATTAGACTGACTGATTATTTGGTTGGCTTTATTACCATCAACGTCATTTCAGCTCTTCACAAGTCCACTGCTAAACATAGACCTCCCAGTATGGATGCAGGTGACTCAGGACCGTCCTTTGCGGCATGCAAAGGATGGTCCTGAGTCACCTGCATCCATCGATTTCCTGCATATCTTACCAGATCGTTCTACAGTCCACTAGTTGGTACGAGCCTTCAATTCTAAATCATTTCTTCTACATCAATAGTTGGTTTGTCGAGCTCTATGACTTTGAGTGGTTAACTAATAATGACAATTTACGCGTTGGAGTCGATTTTAGATGCATATTGCATGGCCAGTGGACTTCATGGTAAAATAAACAAAGATTCCCCACAAATTGTTTGGATAGCGTTACGAATAGTTGAAACATATGCGCAGCATCTTATACATGAAGTACCCTACACAGGTACGAATAATCCATATAATATACCTTTTACTTGCAGAAATAGTCGATAAATGTAAACTACGTAATAATCTTATAATTGAAAGTAGTAGAGCTACGCTGCTGCTATATTATGGTTGCAACAAATGTGTCACAACTACTGGACAAGGTCCACGCTCGTTCAGAATATTAGCGTTAAACAGGAACATAGTACTTCCCACTTATATTTATATTTTACTTATATTTTAAAAGTAACTCATACTTGAACACTTGCACAATGCTTATATAATTCATATGTTGGATAGAGAATGGGTAGAAGAGTACAAACCTTTAAAACAGCTCTCTGAGCTCTTTCCAGTGGAGCTAATGTAGTTTTTGGGGCTCCGCTCCATATTGTTATACCGTAAATTATAATGGATTGACACAATGCAGTGTATATTTGTTTCACTAGTTCGGGTTTAGCTACATGCCTCAGATTTTTAAAGACATAAATAAGTTTTCGAACCCGGGACGTTAAAACTTCTAAATGATCTTTAATTCAGTTGATTATCAATAAAAATACTTAAATACTTAACACAGTTGGTTTTGGATAAAGATGGGCAGGTACACGGTAATCCTAAAGGTTTTATTAAATTTAAACAAATGTGAGCAATTAACTTATAGTTGATAGTTGATTGAGGATCATTTGTCATGGAAAAGTTTATATACTTAGTTTTTTCAATATAGATAGGTGGTTACTACGTAACCATACCGAGAAAACATCAAGTCCAGTTTGAGCGTTATCAAAAGCCTCCTTCCATGTACTTACTGAGATGGAAGTATTTAAATTTTAAGAGGTCATTTATGTAGACGAGGAATAGAATTGGGCCCAGAATACTCCCCTGAGGAACTTCGTAGCTAACAGGTACATCAGAACAACATTGGTTATTTATTGTAACACACTGTAGGCTTCCAGTTAGATAGCTTTCAGATAATTTTAGTTGTGTACCCCGTATACCAATTTTTTCAAGTTTCCTTAGCAGAATGGGGATAGAGACCGTGTCGAATGCTTTCGCAAGGTCCAGAAAAATCCCTACCGTTTTATTGAATTTGTCTAGATTTTTGATGATATTATTGGTTAATTCGTGTACTGCATCATTGATAGACTTTCCGGATCTAAACCCGAATTGACAGTTTGATAGAATATTAAAGTTCTCTAGGTATTTTACAAGTCTGACAGTAATAAGATTTTCCAATACTTTTGAAATAGAAGGAAGTATATAAATAGGCCTATAATTATTGACACGGTCTCTATCTCCAGATTTATATATGGGGCTAATTATGGATTTTTTTTAATAATTAGGGAATATTCCGTTCGCGAAACATAAATTAAAGATATAAGTTAATGGTGGGATTAGGATATGTCGGAAAGTTTTTAGAAAATTATTAGAGATTTTGTCCCAACCAACTGTACATTTTGATTTTAAATTTATTATAATGCGTTCTACTTCGTCCACATCAGTAGATATTAATACAAACGATTCTCTTGTTGTATCAGGGTTTATTTGTGATAATTCTTGTTTTTCTACAATACTTTTTTCTGCGATGTTTTTCCCAACAGTTGCAAAGAAATTATTAACACTATTTAAAGAGTCTTTAATACAGTCAGTTTTCAGTAATTCCTGAGACGATGATTTCTGTTTAGATGTGTGTGTAATAGTTTTAATGGCTTCCCAAACTTTTTTGCTGTCTTTACCCGCTAATTCTAATTGTGTTTAATACAGTGTATATGTGAGTTTAAGCACTATATTTTCTGGTGCACGTTTTACTTCCAGATGCATTCGATCCCTATTACGCATACATCTTATTAGGCCGGGGGTTATCCATGGCTTAATGTTTTTTAATCATCTAGATGTATATACTATGCTTGTATTTTGTTCTATTGCAGTTTTTAATGATGTAACTAAAAATTCTGTACAAAAGTTAGCGTCATTTGACTTATATATTGTTACAAAGTCTATATTACCTATGTCCGCAAGTAATCGTTCATTATTTTATTTAGTTCTATGTTTTAAAGAGGACTTTTTAATTTCATTCTGATTTAAGCACAGGAGTACTGCTTGATGGTCAGTTAATGTAGAAGTAATCACCAATGTAGGAGCTGGCTTTTTTGTTTTGAGCAAGACGTAGTCGAGACACGTTTTATTTTCCCTTGTTGGACAGGTGTGGGCAGGTAATAAACGTGGCTAGCGCCAAGATTAGGATAATCATGAGCTCTTTTATCTCTATTTTCTTGTCTAATGTCTATGTTTAGGTCACCTATAATTGATATGTTTTTAAAAGTTGATAAATTTGACAAGATAACGTTAAGATAGAGATTAAAAGAGTCCAATTCGCAGTATGAAGACGAACGATATATAGCTATAATTGCAGTTTCAAGACCGAGTTTCATAACAAGACAGTTTCCTTCTAGAAATGTCGGTTCTTCAAAAGTAATATTGATATCAGATTTTGCATATACCACGATTCCGTCATTCTGCAATGCATGTTTTGTTGTTGCATGACTACTATATCCATTTAAATTAGGCAATAAAGGATCAGAACCAAGCCAGCTTTCGGTCAGAATAATAATGTCACAGTCAACGTCAAGTCTTTTCGATAATACTGTGAAACCGTCAAAATTCTTATTGATACTGCGAATATTTTGATTAATAATAATAAGACTTTTGGGTTGGCCATGTAGCAATAGTTTAGTTTGCTAAACTTCACATATGAAATTCTGATTCAAATACAGAAATTTGATCAAACTCATCTCCTATTTCTTCATCCATTTTTATAAATTATGTGGCATTTAAGTTCTGGTTTAAATAGTTCTACTAAGTAAATTAAATTGATCAGAGAGAGTAATAAGTTGAGAACAATGTTATTAACTATATAAATAAGATTTTTATAAGTATTGGTTGTGTATTGTGTAAGTGTGTAGTGGTATGTTATGGAGTTATAAATATAAAGGAGTATCATTAGCATATAGAGTGTAGAGTAGTTAAAAAAGTTATAAGATAATGTGTACAGAACAAAATAAGAAAAGAATAATCTAGGCTAGTACAACACGTTATTTGAATAATTAGTAGTAAAAACATTTTTCTTATTATATACATTATAAACAGGAATCATAGTCATATGTTGGCTTCCTTTAGCTTTGCAAGATCTGCTTCTTCATTTATTCTTATTTGTGGGCTACCTCCTTTCTTCCCCAAGTATATTTTTCCATAATATGACCAACAGAAAGCATATCCATGTGTTTAAGCAAAGTTGCGAGCGAGGAAAAATAATCTTTTACCCTTGAAAGTGAGACTTTCAGAGATGAAAATAGGTCCTGAAGGGCCATCCAATTTCAGAAGTAATGTGTTAAGTTTCTTTTCACTTCCAGATTTGTTATAAGCTTTAACAGATTTTAATATACTCTTCTTCTTAAGGAAGGATACAAATTCGACCACGATAGGTTTAGGCGATTGGGGTTTGGCGAATCCTCGATGTAGATCTTTTATATCCGTCGTTAGAATTGGTGTATTTATAAGATCTCCAATGCTCCGTACCACCCTAGTAAGTTCTAGTTTTGATAACATATATAACATAAACACTCACGCCTGTCAACCAGAGGGGTAGGCAGAGACTACAGACTTCCATTTGGCACCATCCTGACACACCTCTCTCGCTTCCTTCACATCCATACACCTACGCATACATGCTCGTCGGTTAAGGGTACTCCTAATTTGGCCCGTTTTCAATAAATCGCTAATTTGGTCGATAAATTTTCGCCTAGGACGTCCCTTTCCGACTCTGCCATTCACTTCTGCAACATAAATTTTCTTTGTCAGTCTTTCCTCATCCATTCTATCCACATGACCAAACCACCGAAGCATTCCTTTCTTAATCCTGGTCACAACATCATCTTGCAAACCACACTCTTCTCTTATTACACAATTTCTTACCCTGTCATTCAGATTCAGCCCTAACATACTCCTTAACGACCACATTTCTACTGCGTTCATTCTACTCTCGTGCTTCTTCTGCCACACCCAACTTTCACTACCATACGTTAAATTTGGAATTTTAAGAGTATTACGTATTTCAATTTTTCCAGCACACGTGTTACTTTCGAAATTATCAAGCCGGTTTTCAAGTATTTTTATATAAGGTAGTTGTTCTTTATGCTCAAGTTTCAACAGATCCAACTCCTTACGAAAGTCATCATATTTATCCGACAATAATTGTATCGTGGACGTAATCTCAGAATTCTGTGTTTTAATATCCTTAATGGCGGACTATAGGCTTTCTAGTTTATTATTTTGTTGCTCAGTGAAATTATTAAATAAACTGCAAATTTCGTCCATAAATCCAGATCCTTCGATCTCCCGCGTACGTTTCTGTCATACCTTATTATTCTGAGATTCTTTTTCCATTACCACTTTATCGCTTAGGCCCACGTCTTCAAGATTAGAATCCGAAACTGATTTTTGAGGCGGTGAAGTGCGTTTTAATGGCATTGTTAATTAAATGTTATTAGCCACGAAGTAAAAGTAAAGTTTGTAGCTCACCACAGTTCAACAGCGTAGGTGTTTCGTAGCGCTGGTTACGAAGAAATTGCGGCCAGCGGTAATTAGCGCGTCGTAGAAGATCGTAGCGTTGATCGATGATAAGGAAAGCAATTATGCAACCAACTCTTTCCCTCGAGGTGTGCTGGTCGGTGAGAACACAGCGACGAAGCGGCTACGGCGATCAGCTTGAGTTCGAATGTATGAATGTATGTTATACAGTTTTATTCGTTATCCTACATTCACTTAAGGTGTACAATTATGTGAAACTATTATTAGGTTTTAAAATAAAAACAAAAACACGTCTGTTTGCAATGCTATCTCGGACGAAAGAGGATTTTTTTAATTGATAATTATAATTAATTGTAAGATTCGCAGTCTTTGAAAAACGAGAGACGATAGTAGAAACCTAACAAAAAAATTATCTCGCATGTGGCTTATAAATATTATAATTTCCAGGATTCGAGATGGAACCACGAGATCGTTCTTGTCAAACTCGTACCGGCGTCAGACTCACGGAATGAATCTGGGCCTTTACTGCGCATGGTAACATTTGCGCTGGGGTTACTAGGCGTCTATTGCCGGACGGACGTATTAGAATTATCGCTGAGCAGCTTTTTATTCCGACATTCGGGGCACAGCCAATCTGCCTTAACTTTAGTAACCAAATATAGCATGCCACACAGGCACAACATTGCATGCATTCAGAGTCCTTATGCTACCTTAGAATGACAGGCGGAGCATTGCAAAATTGATTTTGTTCTCAATATCACGTAAACAAAGCAGGTGCAAGCGTTGCTTGAGTGGAACAGCAATTATGCAGGCAGCGACTGAGTAAAGTATTTTAAAATATTATTTTTACAGTTCGCACAAGACACGAGATTATAGCCGTAGCTGTTAGTAGTAAGTACCTTTCGTAATAAATAAACTCGCACGCACTGATACTGGACTTTTGCTAAACTAACTGACAACACGTCCACTTACGAGAAATATGTTGACGAAAACATAATAAAAAAAATCAGTAGTTAATTAGCTTATAGACAACGCTGGGCTTGTAATACAAAATTTATCGATGAGATGATGAGTCTACAACGTGATATATATATATATATATATATATATATATATATATATATATATATATATATATATATATATATATATATATATATATATATATATATATATATATATATATATATATATATATATATATATATGTGGGATAATTTAGCAATGAGTAGTTTGTTTTTATTGTTTGTTGTAGAATATTGACCTCCTTGGATTATTGAACTGAATATAAAATTGTAAGATGTCACTTTAAAAAAATGTCATTGTAATCAAGATAGTAAGATGTAATGTATTTTTTGTGATTTAATGAAAATAAAAGAAGCAGTATAAAAGTGAGTGTTTCGTCTCAAATTCTTGAAATATCACCACAACTTTGGGGGCTCGTCCGGGATCGCCCAAAATTTGAGGCGAGACGAAGACTAAAGATTCGAAGATTTATTACAACCGTTTGGAATTTGGATATGAAAATTTATTTTAAGGACTGAAAACTTAATGAGTTCAAATAAGCTGTCATTTTGCACGACTAGAAAAAGAAAGACTAATAGTAGTTTGACAACCACAATGCCGCCGAAGAAAGATGTAAAAGAAAGTGAAGATGAAGGGCAGGAGTTAGATATACAGATTTCATTTAAAGACTTGGAGAAGTCAATGAACATTTTTACCGGAGATGACACCTATCCTATTGAGACATTTATTGATGAATTTGAAGATACTGCCGAAATTATGAAGTGGACTAAAGTCGAGAAGCTGGTCTATGCAAAGAGACTTTTAGAGGGTACTGCCAAGCTATTTTTACGATCTTTGGGAAGAGTAAAGGACTACGCGAGTTTGAAAAAGTCACTTAAGGAAGAATTTGGTCCCAAGATTAATAGCGCAATCATACATAAGAAACTTGCATCGCGTAAGATGAAGAACGATGAAACTTACCAACAATATTTCCTGTCTATGAAAGAATTAGCACTTCATGGCAAGGTTGAAGACGCTGCGCTGATTGAGTATGTCATTGATGGTATTCGTGATCTAGAGACCAATAAATTTATTTTATATGGCGCTACAGACATAAAGGATTTTCGCAGGAAGTTAGAAATCTACAGTGCTTTTAGAACGAAGGTGCCTAACAAATCGGCACAGTCTGGCCAATCACATGGGCATCATTCAACCCGTAAGATGACTCATGTAAAAAGATGTTACAACTGTGGCGAACTGGATCATCAATCGCCCACCTGTCCAAAGGGAGTCAAATGCTTTAAATGCAATGAATTTGGTCACAAATCAACTGAATGTATAAGCAAACCTAAGAAGACGCTGAAAATTAGAAATAAAAGTGAAGAAGAGAAAGTACCCTACAAAAAGATAAAGATTAATGGTAAAGAATTTGTTACCTTAATAGATACTGGAAGTGATATTAACCTCATAACAAAATCAGAATTCGAGAAGGTTAAAGAGGGAATTAAAGATTATAAAACAGAATCAACGTGTATAACAGGAATAGCCGAAAAACAAATTCTTACTGAAGGAATGTTTACAGCCAATGTTCAAATTGACAATTACTACACAGATGTCAAGTTTCATGTTGTAAAAGACAACGAGATACCGGTAACTTTACTGATTGGAAATCCTATTCTTAAAGATTTCGAAGTGTGTTTCACTCCTGAAGGTGTCTTTATACAAAAGATTATGCATCTTACACTTCTAATGGAGGAAAAGGATAATGAACAAGAATATGATATAGGAGATTCTAAATACGCGGAAAAGATTCGTAAGATGTATGAAGAGTACAGACCTAATGAAAAGAAGAAAGAAAGTAACGTTGAATTGAAAATAATACTTACCGATGAAGAACCAGTTTTTCAGAATCCCCGACGTTTGTCACCCTTAGAAATGAATGCCGTGAATATGCAAGTAAAAGAATGGTTAGACAAAGGAATAATCAAACCTAGCAAATCTGATTTCGCCTGTCCTGTAGTTCTGGCTGATAAAAAAGATGGGTCACGTAGAATGTGTATAGATTATCGACGATTAAATAAAAAGGTAATTAAAGAAAGATTTCCCCTACCTATAATAGAAGACCAGATAGACAAGTTGAAGGAGGCCAAAATGTTCACGTCCCTTGATCTGAAGAATGGCTTTTTACATGTGAAAGTACACAAAGATAGTCAAAAGTACACTTCATTCGTAACACCCCAAGGCCAGTACGAATTTCAAAGAATGCCTTATGGATTATGTACAGCGCCATCTGTGTTTCAAAGATTTATATATACAATATCTTGGATACATTATTTGTGACAACGAAGTAAGACCGTCTCCAGAAAAGATTAAAGCTGTAGCGAATTTCAAGAAACCAAACAATATAAAAACTGTGCAGTCTTTCCTTGGGCTGACAGGGTATTTCAGAAAGTTTATAAAAAACTATTCCCTGATTGCAAAACCGATGACGGATTTGTTAAAGAAAGATGCTGTATTCAATTTTGATGAAAGGTGTGAGAAAGCTTTTATAGAATTGAAACAAATATTGTGTAACTCACCAGTTCTCCGAATATTCAATCCAGATTTAGAGACAGAATTACACACCGACGCAAGTACTGACGGTTATGGAGCTGTTCTTCTACAAAGAAGCCCTAAAGACAATCAATTTCACCCCGTGCACTATATGAGTAAAAAACCAACTCCAGCTGAAAGAAAATACCATAGTTATTACTTAGAAATTTTAGCTATTGTTGCTGCCATAAAGAAGTTCCGAGTTTACCTTCTTGGGATAAAATTTAAAATAGTTACAGATTGCTCTGCTCTTACTATGACACTACAAAAAAAGGACTTACCACCTAGAGTCGCTCGTTGGGCCCTGCTTCTAGAAGAATACGACTACAAGATCGAACACAGACCAGGAACACGAATGAGACACGCCGACGCACTGAGCAGATATTCTATCTGTATGATACTTACTGAAACTACAGCTCGTTTAAAGAAAGCACAGAATGAAGACGACTATGTGAGACTGATTAAGAGAATTTTAGAAACAGAAAAATACAAGGATTATATCATACAGAACGAAATACTATATAAAGAGAAAGATGGCAGTAAATTGATTGTTGTGCCTAAGAAAATGCAGTATGAGATAATCAGGAAAAATCACGAAAAAGGACATTTTGGAATTTTAAAAACTGAAGAACTGATTAATAGGGAATATTTCATTGAAAATTTAACTGAAAAAATAAAAAAAGTCATAAGTAATTGTATTGAATGCATTCTCATGTCGCACAAAAGAGGTAAAAAAGAAGGATTCCTACACCCGATAGACAAAGGTAATGTCCCACTGTCGACATACCATGTGGATCATCTAGGACCAATGACTTCGACTCACAAGAGTTACAAATACATCCTTACCGTCGTGGATGCTTATACGAAATTTACATGGATTTATCCTGTTAAGACTTTAACCACGGAAGCGACTTTAGAGAAACTAAGACTACAACAACAAACCTTTGGAGCACCTGAAAGAATTTTTACTGATCGAAACGCTGCTTTTACTTCAAGAGACTTCCAAGAGTATTGTAAGAGTGAGAATATAACGCACTATACAATTACCACCGGACAACCCAGAGGAAACGGCCAAGTTGAGCGCATCCATCAGATTATCATAGCCGTGTTGAGCAAACTAAGTGCTGATGACCCGACTAAATGGTATCGCCGTGTGTCCAAAGTACAACGATGTTTGAATGGAACATACAAAAGAAGTATAAGAATGACACCATTTGAACTGCTTTTTGGCACTAAAATGAGAGACAAAGATGATGAACTTCAGAAATTAATAGAAGAAGAAAGCATACAGAATTTTAACGAGAAAAGAGAAGAACTTAGAAAGAAGGCCAAAGAATCTATACAGAAAGTACAAGAAGAAAACATAAAAAGCTATAATAAAAAGCGAAGGGCAGCAATACCCTTTAATATTGGAGATTTGGTAGCCATAAAAAAGACACAGTTCTCACAAGGGAGTAAATTATGTCCTAAGTACTTAGGACCCTATGAAGTTGTTAAATGCAATTCAAACGATCGTTATGTTGTAAAGAAGATTGGTATCAGCGAAGGCCCGATTAATACAACCACCTCAGCTGATCTCATGAAGCCGTGGATTTCGCCGGAAGACGATTCATCTGGGTCAGATGAATGATCAGGACGGCCGTGTGGGATAATTTAGCAATGAGTAGTTTGTTTTTATTGTTTGTTGTAGAATATTGACCTCCTTGGATTATTGAACTGAAAATAAAATTGTAAGATGTCACTTTAAAAAAATGTCATTGTAATCAAGATAGTAAGATGTAATGTATTTTTTGTGATTTAATGAAAATAAAAGAAGCAGTATAAAAGTGAGTGTTTCGTCTCAAATTCTTGAAATATCACCACATATATATATATATATATATATATATATATATATATATATATATATATATATATATATATATATATATATATATATATATATATATATATATATATATTCAGGATAGTTCACCGGATCTCAAGGAAGATCTGGTGAATCATCCTAAAAGTAATTTTTACGATTGATTTGTTATTTGAATAAATCAAAATTACTGGAAAATACGAGATAAACCTTCAACAACAAAAGCGTGAACTTTTTAAACCAGTGATATAAGAAAAAATGACATGTTTCCATTCTACATTGGTACATAACGATTCGACGCATTAGCATTATTCACGCATTTCGCGCGATCATCCGGGCTTAGACTAAAACGATTCTGACGATCATTTCTTTTGCTCACAACGTAGTAGATTTTATATATATATAACCTCTAAAATAAAGATATATATATATATATATATATATATATATATATATATATATATATATATATATATATATATATATATATATATATATGCGTATATGTGTGTGTATGTTTATTTATAAATATTTCATATTGTTTGTTAATTTAGAGAAAATACCAATGAATAAAAATAATATTACGTATTGCGAAATTGCTGGAGAAAGCTATTTGCGAACAGTTGACAAAATTTGTTGAAACGACCAACATCTTGCCTCATTTACAATCTGGGTTTCGCAAAGGACGTGGCACATCGACTGCTTTACTTGATGTCACAGACAATATATTAGCTGAACAAGATTCCGGACACAGTACGATTCCAACGCTATTAGACTATTCTCGCGCTTTCGACTGCCTAAATATTCACCTACTGCTTGTTAAACTGTCATATTATGGTTTAGACAAAAATTCGGTCAAGTGGTTCAGTAGTTACTTGAATAATCGGTACCAATCAGTAAAATTGGTAAAAAGTGATGGGTCTATCGTAAGTTCTCAACCAAGGCTTATTAATCGTGGTGTTCCTCAGGGTTCAATACTTGGTCCACTTCTTTTTATAATTTACGGCGCTGATCTTGTCAAAGTTATAAAGTATTCTACGTACCACTGCTACGCTGATGATGTGCAAATATACGTGTCGGACTCACCAGATAAGTTACCACAAGCTGTCACACGGCTTAATGAGGACTTGGACAGAATTGCTGACTGGTCAATAAGAAATGCTCTTGTTTTAAACCCTTCAAAGTCAAAATATATGGTCATGGGCACAAAGACGCAAATAAATAGAATTCGTGGTGACCTAGACGTTAAGATTCCTGGTAAACATATAATGCGCGTGGATGAATCCAAAAACCTTGGCATTACCTTCGACACTAATCTCAGATTTGTAAATCATGTCCTTAATATGGTGAAAAACTGTTTTTATCGCCTAAAGATTTTATATTAAATCCGTGACCAACTTTCTGTACCATCACGCATTACTCTTTGCGAGTCATTGGTTTTGTCTAGGCTCAACTAGGGGGATGTTGTTTATGGACCCCGGATTTTCAGCAAAACAAAGCGACTAATACAACGCGTGCAAAATGCATGTTGTCGGTTCTGTTTCGATGTACCTCCCAGAAATCACATTACACCCTTTCTGAACAATGCTTCCATGCTCAATATGGACTCACGTAGAGAGCTACATTTAGGGGGTCTAGTCTTTAGTGTTATTAAGTTTAAGAAACCAGAGTACTTGCATGCAAAGATAAAGTTTGCTAAGCAAGCAAATTCTGGAAAACAATTGAGATCAATAAGATCAGCACTCCTATATTACAGCCATAAAACAGCAGCATTTACCGGCAGTTTCCGATATATGGCAACGAAGTGTTGGAATAACATCCCACCACCAATAAAAAATCTTAACACCAACTACAAATTTAAAAATAAATTCAAAACATATCTTCTAGATAAACAAAAACAAGGTATTCCCAAACACTTCGTTTGCCACCTATAAACCATGGCATGTTATTTCCTTTTTATCTTTTACTAACTCATCATGGTTTTAAATCATTTGGGTACTAGTCTAAATTGGGTACGCAGTCTTACACATCTTTTTCGAAATTTTTTACTAAATTAAACCCAAGATATAAATCATAGAGCTGAAAGGACACATCTTTGAGACATAATTACACTACAACAATATTAACGTGCAAAAAATAATTGTTTTTTCCTTATTTCTTTCTGATTGTACTATTGTGCTCATTTTCTTCTCGCCACCTCGAGGGTAATAGCTGAAAATCAGTATTTGCTCTCTGAGCAATATTAATCGCTGAGCTATGACCCATTTGTTTAACTGCAACACACATGTATATTTAGATCATAAGTTTATGTATATTTTTTTTCCATAATACCTTGATTGTATATCTTGTTTAATCACTGAATTTACGTGTGTGATTGGAGATACAAATAAACGTTTTATCTATCTATCTATCTATCTATTGCAAAAAAATTACAGAATAATTACTGGGCCCCGACGCCTTCATTTTTAAATTATTTTTATTGTATAAAAACAAGATTAAATTACTAATAACATAATAAGGTAAGGTAGTTAATATAATATTAGCATAAAAACATAAGAAGATTCACATTTACATGCTAGAGTGATGTGAGTGCAGCTATATTAGTAGTATAGTTGTAGCGACGAATGGGTCGGCTCGACCGGGGATGGACCACGCTCTCACGGAATACCAGCGTTAAATAGCAGATTAATACTGCTATGTTTCGTACGGTGAGTGTAGAGAACTGGAGACCCTTTTTACTGGAAAAGAGGCATTCCGTCTAAGTCATCAGGGGTGACAACGCATCTGCATTTTGATTCGTGGTTTAGGATTGATATAGATGCCTATGGGCCACAACAATCACTTACCATCAGGTGGATTGTGTGCTCGTTTGTCTCTCTATCTTGTATATAATAACAAGTATGTACATACATAAATACTCACGACTGTCACCCAGAGGGGTAGGCAGAGACTACGGACTTCCATTTGGCACGATCCTGACATACCTCTTTCGCCTCCCTTATATCCATACATCTACGCATACATGCTCGTCGGTTGAGGGTACTTCTAACGTGGCCCATTTCCAGAATATCGCCAAGTTGGTCGACAAACTTTTTTCTAGGGCGTCCCTTCCTGACTCTGCCGTTCACATCTGCCATATAAATTTGCTTTGTCACTCTTTCCTCATTCATTCTTTCTACATGACCAAACCACCGAAGCATTTCTGGTCACAACATTATCTTGCATACCACATTTATCTCTTATCACGCAATTTATCACCCTGTTATTCAGATTCAACCCTAGCATACTCCTTAAACGCCGCATTTCTACAGCATTTATTCTACTTTCTTGCTTCCTCTGACACACCCAGCTTTCACTACCATACATTAAAGTAGGGACTAACACAGCATTATGAATTATCATACGTGCCTTTTTCGACACATTCTGGTTCTTCATAATAGAGTGTAGTGCCCCATTCACTCTATTCCCTGCATTTACTCGTCGTTCTATATCCTTATCATATCTACCATCCCTGCTAAATACACATCATGGGCAAGGACGCAGATGATTAACACACGCAAACGTTTATTTCAAATCCATTTTACAATTAGATAGCGGTTTGGTAAAGTGTAGGAAAGTTTGGCTGCTGTGCTCCTGGCCACAGGTGTGCTTCCCGCAATCAATTATTTATATCGTCTACAACGAGTAGTTCCCGGTCTGGGTATTTACCATATTAAAAAAAATGTTTGCACTGTCCATGTTTTTCTTTAACTGTTAACACGGAAAAAATATTCATGATGTAATGATTTCTTACGCGAACTCTACACATTTAAATAATACTAGTTTTTACGGATTCTATCGCATTTATTTATGTTTTTAAATACCCGTCGCTTCGAACGCCCATACACACCACGGTACCCACGTGGTCACGTGACCATGGGTGCTGTAAAGCGCTCGAAACATGGGTGGTACACACACACACACACACACACACACATATATATATATATATATATATATATAAATTGATTTTATCGGGTGATCACTTGTAATATCAACACACCGCAAAAAACGTTTTGCATCTTGGGTTTGGTCACCTGATGGTGTACACAGCCAAGGCTTATTAATATTTCAAGCACAGGTGTGGCTTTAATTTCCATACCGTAAACTTTATTATACAGAACTCTGTGGTAAGTTTTTTATGTCGAAATTTAAATATTGTTGGAAATATTAAAATTTTTGTTAGTTCGTTTTTTCATTAAATATCTTGTATAATATTATCAGTTACACACGTGGAAGTAAATTTAGGGAAACATCAAACAGTCAGAGTGAGCGGTAGCGGTAGTAACTGATGGGTGCTCGCTTTGAATTTCAATTTAAGCGAACAACATGACTATCGATTTACTACGTCTGATAAATTTAAAAAGTTTCGAGGGCAGGTGAAATATGTAGGTTGCTGATAAGTAGTGGGACGAGCAAAACGGGCTCCTCTTAAAAGCCTTTCGGAATTAAGAGTAGACCTGTGTCTACAAATAGTTCAACGTATAAATACTTATTTTACTTTGTGTGTCAGACTAAAATATCAACCTAATCCTTTACTACCTATCTAATAGTATTGTCAAAAGCTTGAAACATCTGATGAAGTCATTGTCATTTCACCTGCCAAGCGTTACGATCACGGTAATGTAGGAGGGACCCATTCCAAGCGGTGTCGTGTTTAAGTACTGATAAATGTAAATGATTGTGCGCTCTAATCAGTTTATTTACTGCATGTGATTCATTATGGTGTTACTTTGCGTTTTAAAGATAAAGTAAAAACGTATTATTAAGTATCCGGAGACCCAGCGTACAAAATGTGCCCTACCTATTTGAATTTTACTTTATATTGCAGGAAAAAGATAAATGACATTGTGTTGTGAATCGTGATACTCGTATTCGACTATAATTGTATTTAAAATAATATGATGAATCATAGTTGAATGATATTTTATATTTTTATTTAATTATTTATTTAAAGTATTAGAATCCCTTACTTATGATTCACCCTTTAAAAATAAATAACTTATATTGCATATTATACTAAGCACGTCCCACATTCTAAGCATTTTGACTGGCGGCTTACCTTACGCTTCTTTCACAATTTTATACAGCTATAATACGGAAGTTTAGGCGGTATGTAAAAGCATCGCCATTTACATATAATATTCTAATGGATTCGGAGTTATTTAAAAAAATGTTCATGCATATTATGATTGCAAACCGATTTTTCAATAAGTAATTTAATTTTACTAATAAGAAACTCAGAAGACTATTGGTCTTTTGCACTTAACAAATTAAATGTAAATTTATATGTTAGCTTACACGAGTCCTTTTAGGTTTTGCGAAAGTTGTATTGGTGTTATTACTATAAAATAAAGTCAAAATCATGGGGGGATATTTGCCATAGTTGCCACGCTTGGCAAGCGAGTTGGCAACCGCAGTTTTTTATTATATTAGTGTTGTTATTAGGTAGATGCTGCTGCCCATCTCCTGCCTGTCTCCCTCCCTTCACTGCTGGTCGTATGAGGACGCTCAAAGTAGCTCATCGAGCTGTGGAGAGTGCTATGCTCGGAGTTTCTCTGCGTGATAACTTAGAAATGAGGATATCCGCAGTAGAACCAGAGTAACCGACATAGCTCAACGGATTAGCAACCTGAAGTCGCAACGGGCCGGCCATATAGCTCGAAGAACCGACAACCATTGGGGAAAAAAGGTTCTCGAGTGGCAGCCTCGTACCGGTAGGTGAAGTGTAAGGCGACCCCCCACCAGATGGAGTGATGACCTGGTAAGACATGCAGGAAGTCGATGGATGCAGGTGGCTCAGGACCGTGATTTGTGGCATACCTTGGGGGAGGCCTATGTTCAGCAGTGGACTTGTGAAAGGCTGTAATGATGATAATGATGAAAGTCAAAATCCGCCAGGCCGTGATTGTAAGTGCTGTGGCCTATAGGCACCTACATGTGCTTTATTCCTAATTAAGAATCAAAGTGCAATGCGTTGCCTCTCCCAAAGTCTATGATAGAACTTGTCTTTAACTGAATAATAGTGTTAGGTCATTGTCAAATTTTTACGGACGGAACGCAACCGTTTTCCCAATGACGAAAACGGTTGCAGAAAACGTTCGTCGTTGCAACTGTTTGAAGACGGCGTAAAGAACGAAACTTACCCAACATGGAATAGAATTTCTTTTACGTCAAGTGAAATGGTTGCAGTTTCTAATATGCGATTCGAAATGTATGAAATGGTTTACTAAATAATTCGTTTTATCGATCGACTTTACTAACGTTTGTAAACGAATGCGGAACCAAAGACTAACGAGACGGAACGTTAAGGAAGACGACGCGACGTGTGAGATAGATAGTTGAATCAATGCGTTCTAGAATGTAAAGTAATTCAAAGACTGGTTTGTGCAACGAAGAATGTTTGAACTCAGGACGTAAAACCGTTTCATCGTCACAGAACACAAAACGATATTTGTAAACGGTACATCGTCGCAACGCCCACCTGTACTGAATAAGGAATGTTCAGTTTACATCACTCACTATAGGAAACACAGCCACTGTTTAATGAAACACTCACTTTTTATCACTTTGTTTTACTCACACACCTCTACACTGTATTATAGGAACACACCAAGAGGTTAAGAATGTTTAACTATACATCATAATGAAAACCCAAATGATACCACGTTTAACTCGGCGATAGTGCCATCTAGTGAGAACAGGAGAACTACATTTACTTACAAAGTTTGTTAGCTAAACATTCCGCCGCCCAAGGACGATTACAGTCCTTAAAAAAAATGAACATAAAACAAAACAAATGTATAAAACAATCCAAATTCTTATAACTAGTCGGAATCATTCAGGGGCAGAGGGCACAATTTTGCGATAGGCCTCTTAAAAATATTATCCTTATATTGTAAAGACACAACTCTTGTGACGCCGTCTGCACCTGGGTGCTTCCGAATGATTCGTCCCAAAAGCCACTTTCCAGGGGGAAGTCTATCATCTTTTACCAACACGATTGTACCAATAGCAAGTTCTGGCTGACTCTTGTTCCATTTATAACGATGTTGCAACGTTGTCAGATACTCATTTTGCCATCTTTGCCACAAACACTGCACCATACGTTGAATAATATGCCACCGATGTAAAGGGCTGACTTTAACATCAATTAAAGGTGGTTCTGGTACACCAATTAACGGTTCCCCAACTAGAAAGTGCCCAGGCGTTAAGGGAGGTTCATCAAGTGTAGAATTTACTACGGTAAGTGGACGAGAGTTGACACAAGCTTCGACTTGAGTTAAAAGAGTAGAGAACTCTTCGTAGGTCAGTAAAGGTTGTCCAATTACGCGTTTCAAGTGTCCTTTAACGCTCTTCACTCCAGATTCCCAAAGTCCCCCGAAGTGAGGTGCGCTAGGGGGTATAAAATTCCAGTGAGGTTGGTCATTAGCTAGTTGTTCAGCAATTTCAGAAATAATTGCAGATTTTGCATCTCTAAAGGCAAGATCTAGTTCACGGGCTGCGCCTACAAAATTTGTACCATGATCACTCCAAATTTCCTTGCAGTGACCACGGCGAGCAGTGAAGCGTCGAAAAGCAGCTGTGAACGCAGCTGAAGTGAGATCAGTTACCAATTCTAGATGAATGGCTTTTGTTACGGTGCACACAAATAAGCAAACATAAACTTTACAGGTTTTTCTACATCTACCAGGGTACAGTTTCATTGTAAAAGGTCCAGCAAAATCGACTCCACTTGTCAAAAATGGACGACTTGGTTTAACACGAAATTTAGGGAGATTTGCCATAAATGGTACAGAAGGATTAGCCCTTTGTTTAAAACATGGTATACATTTAGTGAGGACAGTTTTAACAATACTTTTGACTCTAATAATCCAAAATTTTTGTCTTATAAAGTTCAAAGTAAGTTGATGCCCTCCATGCAGATTTTCAAATGAGCGTTCGAAACAATAAGTTTAGAAAGACCACAATCGTTACTCAAAATAATAGGTTTTTTCATAGTATCTGAAATCTCTGCATTGGCAAGTCGACCACCCACATGAATAATGCCTTTATCATCTAGATATGGGTTAAGAACATGTAGTTTGCTCGATTGGTGAACTCGTTTACCATGTGCCAATCGAGAAATTTCATCACTGAACGAAACCGATTGAGACATCTTAATACATCTATTTAGAGCATCGTCAAGCTCATCTGGGCTCAGATAAACGGGTTCATCAACTGCTATCCCATATATTTTAAGTTTACACAGTTTAATAAAACGTAAACAATGAGCAGTGACACGTATCAGTTTCGAAAGTGTCGAATATCGTTTTAAGTAGGAAATAACAGCATCATTTTCAAAAACATTAATATTTGTCTGTACTTTAGCTTTAACCTTCATTTCTAAATCTGTTGCAGGTACAACGTTATCTAAATTAACCACAACATCGAGGTTTTGTAAAAATTGTGGGCCATTCCACCATAGTTCAGATTGCTGCAAATCGGATGGGTATACTCCACGGGAAGCTAAATCGGCTGGATTATTCGCGGAACTAACATGATGCCATTGGTTACTATTCGTAAATGTCAAAATCTCTGAAGTGCGATTAGCAACAAATGTGGTCCATGTATTAGGTGACTTACGCAGCCAAGCCAAAACTATGGTCGAATCCGTCCATGCATATACATTTTCATCAGGGATATTTAATATAGTCTTAACATGTTGTATCATTTTCGCCAAAAGAACTGCACCACAGAGCTCGAGACGGGGAAGTGAAATTTGTTTAACGGGAGCAACTTTAGATTTAGCCATAACCAGATATACTTTAACAACATCATTTTCCCAAACTCTGAGATACACTACTCCAGCATAAGCGGCACAGGAAGCATCACTGAATCCATGCAGTTCTTGTCTAATTGTGCTGTTAGAAACTCCAAGCCATCGTGGGAACTGAATGGGTTCAGAGTGCGCAAAACGTTCAAGATAAGTAATCCACTCATTTTTCAGATCTTGAGGTAGTTCCTCGTCCCAAGCTAAGCCAGCTAACCACAACTTTTGCATAAACATTTTAATTAAGATTATTTCAGGTGTTAGCCAACCTAGAGGGTCAAAGGTTTTAGCAATTGTGGACAGAACATTTCGTTTTGTGACATTATCATCAGTAAAATTCATGTTTATGTTTAATTCAAAGTTATCTGTTTGTGAGTTCCAGGTGATACCCAAAGTTTTCAGAGTATCTTCAACCTTTATATTTATTGCGTTTTGTGATTCTTTATCATGATCAGGAATTTGTGATAACACTAATTGACTGTTAGATGACCATTTGTGCAAAGGGAAACCACCGCGAGACAACAATTCAGTAAGCCTTTTTTGCAAGAGAACAGCATCTTCTTCATTAGACGCACCAGTCATTAAATCGTCCATGTACAAATCATTTTTCAATATTTCAGATCCCACAGGAAAATCATGTTTTTCATCTTCAGCAAGTTGGTGAAGAGTACGAATAGCTAAGAAGGAAGCACAAGATGTTCCGTAAGTCACGGTGAGTAGTCTATATTCCTGTATGGATTGTGTTGGAGATTCTCGCCATAGTATTCTCTGGTAGTCCACATCATCTGTAGATACTAAGATCTGTCTATACATTTTTTGAATGTCAGCGACTAAACAAAATTTGTGTTGTCTCCACCGAGTAATTAAATCTCTGACATCTTGTTGCAACGGATATCCAATCAAAAGTTCTTCATTTAACGATTTTCCCTTTTCAGGTTTAGCACTTCCGTCAAAGACAACTCGTAGCTTCGTGCTCAAGCTCGTCGGCCGAAGAACAGCGTGGTGAGGTAAGTAGTGAATTTTATGTGTTTTCTTTTCATTTTCAGGTACGGTTATCATATGAGATTCTGACTCATATTGCTTCATAAATTTGTGATAGTCTTCCTTGAAGTCAGCGTTACGTGTGAAACGTTTCTCCATATGCTGTAAGCGACTAACAGCAAGAGGTCTAACATCACCAAGACTTGTGGGAGGATCATCCTTGAACGGTAAACACACAACGTAACGTCCGTCATCATTGCGCGTGTGTGTGGATTTAAAATGTTCCTCACATTGTGCTTCTAATTCAGTCATCGGCTTTTTGCGAGGTAAGTTCTCTTCGATTTCCCAGAATTGTCTGAGTAACTGATCTGCTTCGAATTTAGTGTGAGCAACTATCATATTGTGTTTCTGTGTAGCAGTATCAGTTTGTAAAGCCTTGCCAGAGATCAACCAACCCAGACGAGAGTTAAGTGCGATCAGAGAATTGTACTTGTGTAGTCCTTGTAGTAGTATGTGAGCATGCACATCGGCACCAAGTAGAACGTCAATAGATCCTGGCTTGTGAAAGTTTGGATCAGCTAGATCCAACTGCATATATGAAGGCCAAGTATCTTGTGGAAATTCACGTGACGGCAACAATGAAGTGAGTTTCTTGAGTACATATGCATTTACTTCGAATGTGGAGGATTCACATTTTGTGGCGTGTATTGTAAGTTTAACCATAGATTTTGTAGTTACCACTGATGAGTTTGATATACCAGAGATCCTGCCAATAACGGGAGTGCGATCAAGATTCAATAACTGTGCTGCTGCTTCAGAGATGAAAGAGCCCTGTGAGCCCTGATCAACAAGAGCTCTTAGTGTATAGATACCACTGTCCCTGGACTCAACCTTTATTTCGGCTGTAGCTAAGATAACCAGTTCATCATTTGTTTCAGCCTTCAAGTTTACACTGAGGTTGCAAGAAGTACTAGGAGTAGATGTATTTTCCTTTGGTGTAGCGGTATCCTTTTGAGCTTTATCGGAAGTGTTATTCTTGGGAGAGGTTGTGAAATGTAGTAACGTATGATGTCGACGTCCACATTTTTTGCAGTTTGTACTCTGTCTACAATTAAACACGGAGTGACCTTTTACCAGGCAATTGAAACATATATTGTTTTTCTTTATAAAATCTTGGCGTTCAGAAACCGTTAATGCAGAAAACTCTTTACAGTGGCAAATGTAATGATTCTGTGAGCAGTAAGTACAAGTGCTTTCAACTTCGGTAGTAAAGCTTTTAACTGTAGTTGTCTTAGGAGTATGTTGAACAGATTTCGGTGCGTCTTTTCTAAATGTTTCTCAAGATTGTGAAAGATTGACCATTTCCATTGTTCGGAATCGTTTTTCTAGGAAGCTGTTTAGGTCGTCATATGTGGGAATATTTGTTGAGCTTTCTAACGACTGTTCCCAAAGCTTGTGAGATTCAATGTCTAGCTTTGAGACTAGAATATGAACGACTATTGCATTCCATGAATCAATCTTCAAATTTTTTAGAGATGTGAGACATTGGCTAGTAGTGTCTAGTAAATCTTTGATACCTTTTGCTGATTCAGTTGTTAGTTTTTTCTGAGTTAAAAATCGATTTAGAATATTATTTACAATCACTCGTTTATTCTCATATCTTTCATTTAGTTTTTTCCATGCATCATCATAGTTCGCTTCAGTTAAAGAATAATTTTTGAGTAACTGTTCGGCTTCTCCGGTTAAACTAGATTTTAAATAATGATGTTTTTCGATTTTAGACAAGCGGTCATCACAATGTATCAAGGAAAGAAATAGATCTCTGAAGCTCATCCACTGATTATAATCACCAGAAAATTGTGGTATAGCTATCGGTGGTAGCTTTGGTCTAAGTTTAGGAAGTTCTGAAGTTGTGTCAGATTTTGAAGATTCACTCATTGGTGCAATATCATAAAACCTATCCTTTAGCCAAGTCTTTAAGTCCAAATAATGTTCCTCTGTTTGTTCAAAATTATCATCAATATCGAAATCATATTTGGTTTTCAATGTCTCACCGTCGAACGATGCAGTAATCAAATCATAACCTTTTGTGTAACAAGCCCAATATTCATATAATGTCTCCATGCGCGTATCTAAATAACCTCTTGTTCGTTTATCCTTTGAACATTTTTTAGTATTTGTAAGTAATTTCTCGATTTTAGTTGAATTTTGAATCATAATAGCTACATGTTGTTTTGCAAGTTGATCCGCCATATTTAATGATATTCGGAAATGTAAATTGATGAAAAAGTTTAATTTACACAAATATCACTATTACAACGCAGATACTAAATTTTCATCACTCAATGTTATGTTTGATTGCTAAGTCCAAATCTACTAAGTCTATATACAAAACGGAGCAAATTTTTCTAAGTCTTTTTTGTCAAGAAAGGCGAACGGCAGGCTTGTATGAGAATTTCGTACACCTAAAAAATTTCGTGTTTTGGGATATTTTTTGTTTTAATTGGTAGTTAGTAGGATAGACAAGCACTTTTTAAATTCTTAGATTTTTAAAACTTGGGACGTAAAAGTTATAACCAATTTTATTTTTTAAGGTTATGTACTAGTGTATCAATGTAAATTGTTACATATAGGCACATAAACATTGTTTTGGTTATAAAGTAAATGTTCTAGATTGCTTGTCGCTATCTTTGTAGTGTTTTACTTACCAATAAGTAGGTAGTTTGAGATGAGGATCGTACCTACATACTCAGTGGGGTGCTTTAGGGGATACCTATAGCTAGCAGCGGACTGTTTGATAGAACAAAAGTTTGATAATGATGAAGTTCTGGTAGGGTTTTGAGTGTAGGTAAATGAAACAATGCTTTGTTTTTGCAAGTACATTTATTTTATTGTACTTAAATTCAATTTATTCTTAATATTACTTCATCTAAGAAGGGGGCAGGTCGGGTAATACCCTCATGGCGAGCATAACTAAGGTACCAAATAATGCTCATCACATGTGAGCAGCATCCCACGGTTCTTAAACCTACAATACAATTACAACAATAACTCCTGATTGCGTCCCGACCATTCATGTTTGTTTCTGCAACTATAAATACAAAATAAGTTTTAGCAGAAGAATGGCGGGACTTTATTTTAGCACGAAGCAACATTGGGTTTGTTCCCTCTAAGCCACGTATTCTCTCTCGGGATACCTCTAATGTGTATATTCCATGAAAGCGGAAATGCTCACCTACATATGAACGAGCCTGGCGAATTTGGTATACACCACATGCAAATAGTATCAATTCCTCCATGGATAGCCGCGGAAAAGATAGGGTTGTCGCATCTATGGGTACAAACCAGGAACCGCGCCTGTTTAAATTATGTTCCCTAACTAACTCGGCTATAGTGTTGGTTAAAAACAGGCGCTCATATATAATTGAAACAAACTGCTCTGCATGTATATTTTCTGTGAATGGTGGAGTAAACGCATTTAGCAGAGCAGCTGCTATTTTAAAATCTGTCATTAGATTGCGACAACCACGGTTAAAATATTCATGGCGGAATATTTTGAAGTCCCTTTTAAAACGGCCATTCAAAGCTTCTACTACCCACCTGTTTATAGTTACACAACGTGATCTGTTGGCTTCAAGAGTGGATAGCTGTGATTGGCCGTCTTCTTTAATTTCAGGCATATGGCCTATATATCCTTTCTCATGCAGACTATCCATGCAGTCACGAAATCCTCTATCTACAATAAAAACATCATTTTCTCTATAAAAATTATTGAATTCCGTTTCGTTTAATAAATCATTCATTATGGTCGCATCATTTGTAGTGGCACTATATGGTCCACGTACATCTATGATATATCCATCAGAGGTACAGAGGATAAAAGGCTTTATTAAGTTCCTATATTTATGTAGGGAATATGTGTCTTTTTGGAACAAGTAATTACTGCTTTTTTGTGTATATATATATGTTGCATCGGCTATTGTAATTGCAGGTTTTTGTTCAGCTGGCGCATCAGGCTCACCAAAAATGTGATTGGCAATGTTGGTAGTTTTTGCTGCCACCTGCTCTCTTCTTAAATGAGAAAATCCAAGAAATTGTGGAACATAGTCTGTTAACAAGATATTTCTTGCTACAGACATTAATGTTTCTATGGTCCTTCTTGGTACTTGAAATAAGCACGACAATCTGTCTCCTGAATCTCCAGTCCTTAACTTGCACAATAAGGCTGTTAATGCAAAACTACCCCGATGCATATTCCTCAGCCTAGGTGTTGCTTCTAATATTTGTTGATGTTCTTGTTTACTTATGCCTATAAAGTACTGCACTTGGTTATCAGGGTAGTTTTGAATATTTTCATAAGAAATGTTATGAAGTCCTTCCATTAATATAAAAATAATCTCTTCTATTTGTATGGAAGTAAAGTAATTAAGGCTGTATTCAGCAGAATACAGATTTTCATAATTTGCCTCCTGTCTATGCAGAGAACAAATACGAGCACCTCTTGGTATAAAATATTGATACCTAATTAATACTTCTCGCCTGGTTTCTTCAGGCACAACATTTCGCTCTGGTTCCATGCATTCTTGGAAAATGCAATGCTTGGGTGTTTCAGCCGCTCTTCTTATGTTGGGCAACACAATATGCTGGGGTCTTTCTTGTGGTTCTTCTGGAACATGTAAGCTCAAATCTCGAGCTTGGTCCCAGCAAATTCCACAAACTTCATTCATGGATGACATCTGTAAATAATTAATTTCATGAGATGGCCATTGATATCAAAAGAGTCAATACTATTATATATGAAATACAAATTAAACACTAAGTTCAATAGACATAAGTTGTCGCCAACATGTTCAAGCATAAAAGAAACACAAACAAGAAAGATGTAGGGTACAGTGAGATTTCTGATTGAATTTGGGCAACCCAAGCTGGAGAATGGTTCTTGAGATACTATATGTATGGATAATAATTGGTTTCCTTCACCTTACAGAAAACCTTTACCAAATAGCTATGTTGTGTTTCTATGAGTGAATAAGTTTATTGCTCATTGGAGTAAAGGAGAAGGGCTCTTTGTTGTTAGTAGAACCAACCTCATGAGTATCCCAGGGTTAGCAACATTTAAGTGTAAAGCCCTTTGCATGGCAAGTGTTTATAAGCTAGTTACTGTAAATATATAATCTCATATATACCTGCTGATGCTCCAACAAACGGGCAATATTGTCGGAATTCCACTCTTCATCTGATGTTGTGGTGGACAGACTCCGTCCACATACAGCACACATTAAAACAGAATAATCACCATCCACATGATCGGGTGAAGGGGGTTGAATGTCTTCAACTGGTGGACCGATCCTCGTTCTTCTAGCTCTTAGCCAACATGGCACACAAGCTTCATCTTCAGAACAAAGCTAAAACAAAAATATAAATAAATAAAAACTTTCACTCAAACATGCATGATAATAGTGGGAAATAATTAATATTATTTTATTTCTTAGTTAGTTTATTTTTTAGTTTAAATGAAATAAAAATATTTAATAATAATTATAGTAGGTATACCTCTCGTGGTTGGATCCAAGTAGAAACTGTATTAGCCATTCTTTGTTCTTCTTCATTGGCCCCTTCAATCAAAATCCTACGTCGACTAATTCTAAGTATGGATCGTCCGCATACAACACATACTTTTTGATGGCCAACTCGTCTTCTCGGAATATTATTAGATGAAATTGAATGAGTAGCTAGCTGCCAGCATGGATGACAAATATGGTCAGCAGGTGTTATCTGGAAATAATGAAATTATTTGGAGTACTGTTCAACATTATATACTTTCCTCTCCTTTTCAGTGGTCATACTATCAGACTAATACCTATTCTAACACTAAGGAGAACCAAGATACATGTAAATAACAAATTGTATGCATACACATAACCTTATTTTTTAGTTTTTAGAATATTATATACATATTTAGTGTGGTATGGTGTGGTTTAAATGATCAGGACTACTTTTCAACACGTAAAACTCATTACAGAGTTCGTCACTAGCCCACTCATATGTGGAATGTTATTCGTAAACTACTTACGTCTCTAGGATATGTCCACAGTCGAATAGTATTGACGACATCTTCACTCTCATCGGATAAAACGTGCCTTCTTATTCGGGACAAGCGAACGTTGCAATTAACACATTGCAAACTCGACATTTTAATTATAGCACGTACACACACAACACAGTTAATATAGCGTCCTTTCGCGAAACTACTATCAAGAGATAGAGTACGGAGGAGCATATGCTCAACTCAATAATAATAATATTAATATAAATGAATACATTGTTGATAATGATTTCTTATATTTACGCGAACACTACACATGATTAAAACTACTTTTACGGATTTTATCGCGTTTATTTTTACTTTTAATTACTTTTACTTTTAATTCCCGACGTTTCTGGCACTTTCCAGCACCCATGGTCACGGGGGACTGATATGACTGACGTCCCGATGTCATTGTTAAACCCGGAGTACCTTGAGCTTTTTTAATTATTGTTTATGGTCAGATCTATGCAAAATGAACTGACTATGTCCTGAGGTCTGGCAGTGGTATGCTTGGGCTTAGTTTTAATTTTATTGATTATAGGATCCCAAGCAGGTGGTAGTACCCAGCCTCCTTCTCTATTGAAATTAGGATGTTTTTTAATTTCAATAGCCTCACGTATCATCCTTGGTAGGAATCGGTGTTCTTTCGCGAGGATTTGTGGTCTATCAAATCTGATGTAATGGTTGGGGCCGTCTAGGATATGATCACAAACTGCAGACTTCCCGGAACGTTGATGCTTCACATCAGCTATATGTTCTTTTACGCGGGTCCTAATTGATCTTTTTGTTTGTCCTATATAAGAGAGACCACATTCACAATCAAGCTTGTACACTCCTGCATCTTGTAGAGGAATATGACACTTGACGGATGGTAGGAACTGACTAATCTTCTTCGGCGGCTTGTAAAATGTTCTAATAGAAGCTCGCTTCAAGATATAGCTAATCTTGTCTGTGACACCTCTGACATATGGTAGTACAGCAGGCACACGCTCGACTGTTGCTGGCTTCACTCGGTCACTGTGACGTAGGCGCGGGACCCGAAGCTTGTTGTCGTGCAGAACTTGCTTGACGTACTGGAGCTCGGTGGCCAGGTGTTTGCTGTCATAGATCCCTCGTGCTCTCTGTAACAAAGACACGAGATTTTGTTACAGAGAGCACGAGGGATCTGTGACAGCAAACACCTACCGAAGAAGATTAGTCAGTTCCTACCATCCGTCAAGTGTCATATTCCTCTACAAGATGCAAGAGTGTACAAGCTTGATTGTGAATGTGGTCTCTCTTATATAGGACAAACAAAAAGATCAATTAGGACCCGCGTAAAAGAACATTTAGCTGATGTGAAGCATCAACGTTCCGGGAAGTCTGCAGTTTGTGATCATATCCTAGACGGCCCCAACTATTACATCAGATTTGATAGACCACATATCCTCGCGAAAGAACACCGATTCCTACCAAGGATGATACGTGAGGCTATTGAAATTAAAAAACATCCTAATTTCAATAGAGAAGGAGGCTGGGTACCACCCGCTTGGGATCCTATAATCAATAAAATTAAAACTAAGCGCAAGCATACCACTGCAAGACCTCAGGACATAGTCAGTTCATTTTGCATAGATCGGACCATAAACAATAATTAAAAAAGCTGAAGGTACTCCGGGTTTAACAATGACATCGGGACGTCAGTCATCTCAGTTCCCGTGACCATGGGTACTGGAAAGCGCCCGAAACGTCGAGAATTAAAAGTAAAACTAAAAATAAACGCGATAAAATCCGTAAAAGTAGTTTTAATCATACATTGTTGATAATAACCCCTGGGAATGAGGTGGTCGCTTCCAAGCTGTTTATAAAATAAAATGTTGTAAGTATTTTGTAACCATTCAAAATAAGTCCTGCTGGGTTTCTTGCTGGTTCTCCCCATGACCAAAGAATATATACACTACGCGAAAAGAAACGACACTTAAGCACGTGTGCACGTAAAATCGCTTGCGGCTATGTGTGGGTGTATGGATGTGTGCGGGGGCCTTGAGAGGCGCGCGGGGCGTGGAACGGGCAGTCGCCGACTGCCCTGGTCGAGGGCTAGTAGTAATACCGATATTTGTCAGTATTAGTTAATATGAATATATTCGTCAAGTGATATAATATTTCAATTAATATATGATTATTACTGATATCTTAATGTACATATTACTATTCTATTCATATAGGTATTTAGTTTATGTTACCAAGTAACGTTATTAGTTTTTATAGCCGTGTACGCTAGGTTTATATGCTTTGATAAATATGAATGTTTTTATTAAATAAATGATATTATAGTATATGTATAAGTATTACTGAAAGTGATTTTAAGTGATTAGAATTAAAATAAATTCCACTGTACAAAATAAGGGCCCTTGTTTTGGTAGCTTAATTTTTAATAACATTTTATGATACCTAAAAATATGTGAACTCATTTTAATGAAAGTCGATATGATCTTAACAAGAATTATGGGGAAATACCATGAGAATAAAACTAATATATCGCCAATAATTTTATTGTATAACATTAACTAAAATATACACTATTAAAAATACCACTACAGAGTCAAATTTTAGATATCTATAAAGAGTTTTTGTATTTGTTCATTGTTGTATTTATGGATTATTTCATTAGAAATAGAAACGACTTATATCCTCAACACATAGGGGACAATTTGTTGGCCGCCATGTCCCAGGAAACCTGCATACCTTTGGATTTTCTAAAAAAAATATACATGCTACGAATTTCTACAATTGTTAGAAATAATAATGTGAATTAAAAGATTAATCGAAAAATTCAAAAATATATAAGATTAAATTATTTTTAAAGGATAGTAGGTAATATTGATTATTGCGTACTGAAATAAGTGTTGGTTAATTATTTAAGATTACCATCAACTGTCGTGCATATTTGGTTTTGTCGGAAGTTTTAATATTCCTCATTTAATAAAAGTTGATTTATAATTGAACGTATCTTTCACTACCCAAATACATAAGTTTACATAATATATAACACATACCTACTATGTATCTTCTACGGTACAAGTCTATAATATTCCATTTCGGTTCGATATCAACCCTAGCGTTACACGCTTCGACTCAAGGTCACCGACGCTTAAGCTCTCACGTACAGGGAGTGTCACCGCTGTGCCATGACAGAGGTTTTTTTCGAACCAGTGTAAAGTAAAAAATGACTGTCAATAAGAATTAAATGTAATCTATATTGACCAAAAAAGTTATTCTATTCTACTCTATTCTATTCTATTTTGTCCTTGTGGATTTAATTTTGTTTAGTGTGGGGGTGACGTAATAAAAAAAAATACTTTACACTTACTTTACATAACTACTTTACATATATTTGATTTATTAAAAATTGGAAAATGGTTACGAAATTTTTACTTTTGATTTAATTTTCTTGTTTTTAAGTACTGCTACCTATTAGAAAATATTTAATTGAATGCAGTTTTATGTAGAATCTTTCCAAATGATTTAAAAAACGGTAAAGAAGAGTTATAACTGCGTATTTTCAGTAGAGCGTATTGCCAAGCGTGGCGATTGTGGGAAATCCTCACCATTAGGGAAGAATCTCTTGTCCACAAGTCACCTTTTCTTATAATGATGAAAATAAAGAAGGAATATGAACAAATTATGAGCTGAATTAAAAATGCAATGTATATGTGGAAGAAATATTTTATTACACATTGTTTTACTAATTCACAGTTAAAGTTTTATTTGAAATACTAATTTTTAAATAAACATTTAGATATTAAAATTGACACGATATGCACACTGTGTTGAATACGTATTGACGTTGTATTTAATTGTACACGTTTATAAAATTTTATTAACATCATTATAAAGCTACAATTGTACATTAAAAGGACATGATCTTAGGCAAAATATATTAGACTACCATCAATTAATATCTAATAGAATACTATACTACTATAAGACCTTAAACTTGCTTTTGAGTTTTTTGTGCATTCATGTACTTGGAAAAGGCTTATGGCAGAGTGTACATGAATGTATTGTGGCAAACACTGAACTCATATGGGTTGTGCGCTGGTTTGATACAGGCATCGAGGTCTCTTTATAGGGACTCTAGTCTACTCGGATTGGTTTGGCATCCAAAAAGGTGTCAGACAGGGCTGTGTAGCTTCCCCTTGGTTGTTCAACCTATTTATGGACAGGTGTTTGCAAACTTTGAAAGATGAAGAATGTGGGTTAAGAATGGGCGAGTTAACCGTCTAATGCCTTTTGTATGCCGATAATCAAGTCATATTTGCGTCATCGGCGGCTGAGTTGCAAATGATGGTTACCTTAATGAACTGGGAATTAAAAGAAAAGGGGAATGAAAGTGAACGCAAGTAAGACGGAAGTGATGGTTTTTGAAAGAGAAGAAAGCAAAACGGTATGTGACATAAGAATAGAAGGAGAATTAATTGAGCAAGTGGATGAGTTTGTGTATTTGGGATGTGTATTTAGCAGGGATGGTAGATATGATAAGGATATAGAACGACGAGTAAATGCAGGGAATAGAGTGAATGGGGCACTACACTCTATTATGAAGAACCAGAATGTGTCAAAAAGGGCACGTATGGTAATTCATAATGCTGTGTTAGTCCCTACTTTAATGTATGGTAGTGAAAGCTGGGTGTGTCAGAGGAAGCACGAAAATAGAAAAAATGCTGTAGAAATGCGGTGTTTAAGGAGTATGCTAGGGTTGAATCTGAATGACAGGGTGAGAAATTGCGTGATAAGAGATAAATGTGGTATGCAAGATGATGTTGTGACCAGGATTAAGAAAGGAATGCTTCGGTGGTTTGGTCATGTAGAAAGAATGAATGAGGAAAGTGTAACAAAGCAAATTTATATGGCAGATGTGAACGGCAGAGTCAGGAAGGGACGCCCTAGAAAAAAGTTTGTCGACCAAATTGGCGATATTTTGGAAATCGGCCACGTTAGAAGTACCCTTAACCGACGAGCATGTATGCGTAGATGTATGGATATAAGGGAGGCGAAAGAGGTATGTCAGGATCGTGCCAAATGGAAGTCCATAGTCTCTGCCTACCCCTCTGGGTGACAGGCGTGAGTGTTTATATTATTATATTTATATATATATATATATATCCTTATTTTAGGGGTTATATATATTACCTCTAAAATAAGGACAGAACGTAGTTTTATAAACTGTGTAAAACTGCTTTATGACGGACCTAAGTAATCTTATTCGCTTGGTGAATTACGGGTTTAAATTATCAATTTGTACGTTGTGAGCAAAAGAAATGATTGTCAGAATCGTTTTAGTCTAAGCCCGGATGATCGCGCGAAATGCTAATGCGTCGAATCGTTATGTACCAATGTAGAATGGAAACATGTAATTTTTTCTTATATCACTGGTTTAAAAAGTTCACGATTTATTTGTTGAAGGTTTATCTCGTATTTTCGAGTAATTGTGATTTATTGAAATAACAAATCAATCGTAAAAATTACTTTTAGGATGATTCACCAGATCGTCCTTGAGATCCGGTGAACTATCCTGAATATATACGTAGGCGGTCCCATAATGAATTGGCCTAACTATGAACCAATGAAGGAAATGAAACGAAACCAATTTTATTTTTCAATATAATCACCATGAATACTAACACACTTCTGACATCTGTGAATCAACATCTCTAAACCTTTATAAAAATAATCACATTTTTTATCCTCAAAATGACTGAAGACGGCCGCCTGCAACTCTTCATCGCTTGAAAATTTTCTTCCTCTTAAGTCCCGCTTTAAATTTGGAAATAAATAATAGTCGGACGGGGCCATGTCTGGACTGTAAGGTGGATATGGAACTTCTGTGAACCCGCATTGACGAACTGCATCCTTCGAAACACCAGCGGTATGAACAGGGGCGTTGTCATGGAGCAACAGGACACCTTTAGACAGCTTGCCTCTTCGTTTTTCCTTTATCTTGTCTCGTAATTTATATATTAAAAAAGCATAATATTCGCCGTTCACGACTGTATTACGTTCTTTAAAATCCACCATCAAAATGCCTTGAAAATCCCAAAATATTGTGCACACCAGTTTTTTAGTCGATTGTTGCACCTTTGCCATTCTAGGGGGCTTTTCACCCTTATAACGCCATTCCATTGACTCGCGCTTGCTTTGTGGATCATAATACAAGATCATAGTTTCATCACCAGTCACTAGCCGCTCGATCACAGTCTTTGGATTTTCGCCACAAAGATCCAAAAACTCCGAAGCGCAGCGCACTCTTTCCTGTCTCTGTACCGCTGAAAGAAGTTTCGGTACCCATCTTGCACTCACTTTTTTCATGTGAAGATGTTCATGGACCGCGCGATGAACGGTACTCTTAGAGAGCCCAAGCCTTGCTGCAATTTCTCTAATCTTCAAACGGCGGTCACTCAGACCCTCCTCTTCGATAAGAGTAATCGTTTCGGGAGTGAGCGCTTCCACAGGCCGACCGTCGTGGCCAAAGTCTTCGACGGTTTCTCTCCCGAGGCGAAACTCTTTCACCCAATTTTTCACTGTACTATAGGAGGGGGCAGACTCCTTATACACGTCGTTCAATCGTTCTTTTATTTGGGCAGGGGATAAACCTTCTTTAAACAGAAACTTTATGACACTTCGATACTCAGTTTTCGACATTTTGAAAAAATACGCGACTCTCGTTACTCAAATGCCCGTTAAACTAAGACTAAGCATTTCATGTCGATGCATGTTTCTTATATTAAGTGCACGATAAACGTACTATTTAATGCAACACAACATGTAGCGACATGTCGCTTTGAACTATATCAGGCCAGTTCATTATGGGACCGCCTGGTATATATATAATATATATGTGTGTACCACCCACGTTTCGAGCGCTTTACAGCACCCATGGTCACGTGACCATGGGTGCCGTGGTGTGTATGGGCGTTCGAAGCGACGGGTATTTAAAAACATAAATAAATGCGATAGAATCCGTAAAACTAGTATTATTTAAATGTGTAGTGTTCGCGTAAATATAAGAAATCATTACATCATGAATATTTTTTCCATGTTAACAGTTAAAGATAAACATGGACAGTGCAAACATTTTTTTAGTATGGTCTTAAGAATGGCTATTATTATATATTGTGGTGGTTTACAAACATGACTTGTACAAAGATAAATACCCAGACCGGGAACTACTCGTTGTAGACGATATAAATAATTGATTGCGGGAAGCACACCTGTGGCCAGGAGCACAGCAGCCAAACTTTGCTACACTTTACCTAACCGCTATCTAATTGTAAAAGGGATTTGAAATAAACGTTTGCGTGTGTTAATCATCTGCGTACTTGCCCAGTGCTAAGTTGACCTAGCTTTACGCCTGTATTTTCCGAGAAGTTGGGCAGATCAGGAGTGGTGAGCTACTCAGACCACAATTAGCCGAAAAATATGTTTTGTTAGATTTAGAGTTTAATGCTATAAATAAGATTTAGCGTTGGAAAAGATTGTGGAAGAATTGGTTACGGTAAAAGGTGATTAGCTCATTTCCTATTCAATTACAAACCCAATATCCTGTTAGTAGCCTTTAATGACATTCTAGATATGTAATACTAGTTGGCATATTTTTTTTCATATATGTCTCACATAAACATGGGACACATACTAAATCCCAAAATAACATGGGACTTGCTTGATGATACATGATTATTTGATGCGATTTTATATTTTTTGCTTGACCCGACGTCTTGACAGTGTTCACGAATAGCTTGATCTAACATTGCCCAAGACGTGCATCCAAAAATTCCTTGGATTGCTTTAGCGGCTAGACTTTTTTTTTTTTTATAGAAGAGGGGGCAAACGAGCATGCGGCTCACCTGATGTTAAGTGACTACCGCCGCCCATGATCAACCGCAACACCAGGAGAATTGCGGGTGCGTTGCCGGCCCTTTAGAAAGGAGTAAGCTCTTTTCTTGAAGGTCCCCAGGTCGTATCGGTCCGGAAAAATCGCCGATGATAAACTATTCCACAGAGAGGTTGTACGTGGAAGAAAACTCCTTGTGAAACGTACAGTGGTGGACCGCCAAGCATCCAGATGGTGTGGATGGTATCGGGACGTTTGCCGTGTCGTGCGTTCACGAAATTTGGCGGCTGGGATTAATCCGAACAATTCCTCAGAACACTCCCCGTGATAGATGCGATAAAATACGCAAAGAGATGCAACATCTCTTCGCAACGCCAGTGATTCGAGCCGATCGGAAAGCACTCGGTCGTCGACGATTCGAGCCGCTCTGCGCTGGATGCGGTCAAGTGGAAGGAGCTGGTACTGGGGAGCCCCAGCCCAGAGATGGGAACAGTATTCCATGTGCGGCCGAACCTGCGCCTTGTAAAGTTGCAGGCGGTGTGCCGGCATGAAATACTGTCCCGCTCTGCTGAGCACGCCAAGCTTTTTAGAGGCCAATTTGGCCTTCCCTTCCAAGTGACCACGAAACTGCACGTCACTCGATATGTCGACGCCGAGGATTCCGATACTGGCTGAGGCAACAAGGCGAGTGCCTTGAAACTGAGGGGAGACGACAAAGGGGTTCTTTTTAGCGGTTAACGCGCAAACTTGTGTCTTCTGGGGGTTAAACTGGACTAGATTTAGTCCCCAATCCGAGACTCTGTTCAGCAAAGACTCGACTTCAGACACAAGTTTGTCCCGGCACTCGGAGACGTTTTCCCGAGAAATATTGGCTCGGCCGGTGTAAAGAGCATCACCAGTGCTGTCATCTGCATAGCAATGAATGTTACGGGTATGCAACATATCATTGATATGCAGAAGAAACAGCGTTGGCGATAGCACGCAGCCCTGTGGAACACCAGCATTAATAGGCTTGCAATCGGAGCTTGCACCGTCTACAACGACCTTGATGCTCCGATCTGCAAGAAAGCTGGTGATCCAATTGCACAATTTCTCGGGAAGCCCATAGGAAGGGAGCTTCGAAAGAAGCGCTTTGTGCCAAACCCGATCGAAGGCCTTCGCAATGTCCAAACTAACGGCCAATGCCTCCCCCTTGAACTCTACTGCCTCCGCCCATCTGTGAGTGAGGTAGACCAGAAGATCACCAGCTGACCGACCACGGCGAAAACCGTATTGGCGGTCACTAATCAGCTGGTGATCCTCAAGGTACCTCATGAGCTGGCAGTTTACAATGGACTCCATTGTTTTGGAGAACAAGGAGGTGATGGCGATTGGCCGGTAGTTGGACGGGTCTGAGCGGTCGCCTTTTTTAGGGATCGGGTGGACGAAAGCCGTCTTCCACGATTTTGGGACTACGCCTAGGGAGTAGGAGTACCGGAAAAGACGCGTTAAAACCGGTGCCAACTCTGGAGCACACGTCCTCAGCACAATTGGGGGGATTCCGTCAGGCCCACTCGACTTGTGGATGTCCAGGGAGAGGAGTGCTTTGCGAACCGAGCGCTGTGTGAACTGCACTTCCGGCATGGAGCACTCACACCGCGGGATGGTCGGCGGCGTACTCCCCCCGTCATCTAGAGTCGAGTTAGACGCAATAAAAGGAGCCTAGAAGATCGGCTTTCTCCTTTGCAGTATGGGCCAGTGAGTCGTCCTCCCTGTGCAGAGATGGAAGAGATGGCTGACAGAAATTCCCCTGGACAGCCTTGGCGAGAGACCAGAATGCACGGGTTCCAGAAGGAAGGCGAACTAGTTTCTCGCCAATTCTGCCTATGTGCTCTGACTTTGCCTTGGCAATGACTCTTTTGAAGGACCTAGAGGCGGAATTATACTTCTTTTTTAGAGCGCTGGTGTTTACATCCCGGGACGCTGATGCATCAACCCAGGCTTGGTAGCACTCCTGCTTATAGCATGATTCTATTTTACAGGAGCGACCAAACCATGGCTGAGATTTGCCTCCAATGGGCACCACAGAGGAAGGAATAAAAAGTTCCATACCCTGAAGTACCACATCAGTAACAGAATCCGCAACAACGTGGGATCATCCGGCGAGAAGCAAACCCGCCCCCAAGGGTAGGATGCAAAGAAAGACCGCATCCCATCCCAATCGGCTGACCTATAGTGCCAAACACGGCGGCAGCCTGCAGAATGCAACCGCGATTTCAGCGTGAGTGGCACAACACTCCGGATCAGACAATGGTCCGAGGAGCCTAAAGGGGCGTCGACGGAAATCTGATATCCGTCCGGGTGAGAGGTCAGCAGAAGGTCCAACAGGGAAGGTGCATGATCCTCCACATCTGGAATCCGCGTAGGCGAAGTAACCAATTGTGTCAGACCATATGCCAAGGCAAAATCATGAACAGATCTCCCCGCATGATCGGTTAAACGTGAACCGAGCCATTCGGCGTGATGGGCGTTAAAGTCGCCGAGGATCACGATCTCTGCGGAGGGGATCTGCTGTAGCAACGAATCTGCAGCCATTTGGACGTGGTCAAAGAGTCGGTCTGTTTCGGCATTACCGCTGTGGGACCTATAGAGGCACCCGTAGACGCGCGGATGGTCGTCGCTGTCTACGCGTAGCCAAAGGATGGACAGGTCCGAACCTTCAAGTCTGCCGAGGCGTCGAGAACAGATGTCCTCTCTGACGTAAACGCAAACTCCAGCCCGAGGCACAAAGGAGTGTTCCAGTTTGTACCCCGGGTAGGAGAGATACGAAACATCAGCCGGAGAGGACACCTGCGTCTCGGTCTGAAAGAGCAGAGCCGGCCTCGCCGTCTCGAGATGGTAGTGGACGGCGTTTAGGTTGGAGTGAAGTCCCCTGATATTGCAGAAATTCACGGACAGCGTGGCAGGGGTCGCCTTGGTCTTGTTGCTCCGTTTGCCCCGAGCAGTTGTAGTCTTGAGCGGAATTTCGCCCCCCCCCAGAATACGCGGGGCAGCCTGAGCACCCACGCTCAGAAGTGGAGAAACATGGTCGTGGATGCTCAGCGAGGGATTCTCCAGGGGTGCTGGTACCCTCCTGGGGTAGTCTATCTTTATTTAATTCCGCTACCATGTTGATGGGGGGGGGGGATTTGGGCCTGTGTGTGTGTGCATGCGAAATTAAATTACGTACTTGGCATCAAACAGCCGGATAGTTTCGGAAACCCTTTATGAAAGCGTCAAAAGTTGCAAGCGTTGATACAATTAAGTCATAAAATATGCTATTTTCGCAGGATTCCACTGGGTGGAAGGTCCGCCTTGGTAACACCCTCTTACTTATTTCTATCACAAACCATCAGTGCGAGACAGCTGTATTCCGATCTAAAGGGTATAGAAAGCCAGTGTAATGACATACTGTAAAGCCATTTATCTCAGTCCCTGGTAGTGACAACGCATCTATGGCTTTCTTCATTTGAAGTTGGTTGCAGGAGTATATAGTCTGCAGTAGCCACTAATATAATATGGTGGATTGTAAGTTTTTTTATTGGATAGGGTTACAAAAGAGCACACAGTCCACCTGACGGTAAGTGATTGCTGTGGCCCATAGACATCTACATCTATCATCGATTACGAATCAAAATGCAGATACGTTGTCACCTGTGAGGACTAAGATGGAATGCCTCGTTTCCAGTAAAAAGGGTCTCCGGTTCTCTACACTCACCATACGAAACAAAGCAGCATTAAGCTACTAATTTATGCTGGTATTCTGTGAGAGCGTGGGCCTTCCCCAGTTGAGCCAACCCATTCGTGCTACAACTATACTTCTAATATAACTGCAGCATGGCTTTACCGCGTATATGTACGTTTAGTAGTAGAGAGTAAGCAATAAATTTATTATATCATTAATCATCAAAGGTCTAAAATCTAATACAAAGGATGAATATAGCAGAATGAATAAATTACATGTTAATTATTATTTAAATAGAATTGGTCAATAAACTTATCAAGTTCGATTACTCTGGTTTAACCAACAAATATAAAATGAAATTGCTCGTTTCATCCTTCCCTTCACACATACCTAAGCCCATTTCACGTACGATCGAACGTCTTTTGTGTGCGCTGTCATTTTATGGTTTTCATCAATTGCCGTGTTCATTCGCAAGGCGTGTCGTAAAAGAAGTTTGTGTAGAAAAGCAAAATAATTTCATGTTTCGTTTTCTGTAAGATTACAATATAGTGTTTAGTAATTTGTATATCGTTGACACTATTTGATTTCTTTATTTGAAACTTCTTTGAAACGGAATAAACATTTTTATAATAAAATATTATTGGTCTTGTCAAGTACAACAACAATCATAAAATAATATTGTTCATACTTTTGATTCATAATTTTAATTTTGTAGTTTGTGTTTTTAAAAATATTGATATTAAGCTTCTTTCATCCTACTGAATATAAGGTCATAGTCGTGAAATTATTGTGTTCTTAAAACATCTGTAAAATTTCAGATTACTTAGAATTTCGGTAGTTAATTAAAAATGAATTATAAGTTCCATTATAAATTCATTCTTATAAAATATAAAATTCATACTTGAATACAGACCAAGCTAATAAATTCGTGTAAAAATGGGGTAATACGGTTTAATTTTTAAGATTATTTTCGAAAAATTACCATTTTATGAATGATAATAAAAATGAGAAAAACAATCCTTTATTGATAAAATTATTAAATTGGAAACTAGCTTTTAGGAGTGTATGTAGAACTTCAGAAAAGGGAGTGTTTTATCGATTCTTTAATGGTGTACATATTATAAAATCAATATATTGAGCTCAATGGCATGTCACGTGATATACCAACTTTGTCTTCAAATGGTAACTGCTCCGGCACAAGGTTTAATTCTTTCCTTCACTGAAATCCACTGCTGAACGCAGGTTTTCCCTAGGAATATCACAAAACACGATCAACTGGTACATCATCAGTTCGTCTTCGTTACCAGGTTGTTGTAAGTTTATAAACCTAAACATAAGAATAAACACATACCCACTCTATAATTATGCTAGTACCATAACTATAGTTATATTGAAACGTAATTGTTATGTCTTATTCTTTTGATAATATTCTCTTCTGTAATGGGGATACTACTTTTTTGAACCTGAAAAAGAAATCTGGACATTTCTGCAAAGTCCTAGTTTTACTACGGACATAATCCTTCAATTGCCGCCTGATTTTAGCTTACTAAAACTAGCACAATTTCATACATAACTAGTGCAAGGTAACCTATTCAGGCTCATTAACCTACATACCCAAATTGGCATGGGAAAATCTTTCAAGTTTGCAAGATTTTGATTAATGCAACTTAAAGACCATATAAAAATCCATGAGTGTATAATAATAATTATCCAGTCATGGATTTTTAAAGGCTACGTTGAAATAACACGTGGAAAATATGTATAACAATATACAACAATATAAGATGAAGCAAACATACCTGTAGCTCCCCTGATGATTAGATTAGAACCAATCTTACCAGTCTCAAGCACAGCGCAGCGTAGCCATTTGCGGTATTTTACAGAATATATTTCAGAGTCGCAGGCACTGCACGACGTAATTTCTCCTTTTCCGTTCCATTACCAGACCAACAGATGCTCGGCTGTTCACCCCTTTTATTGTCAATATACGCATTCGAACAAAATGGTTTGCGTCGTCGTTCATAATATATACGTGAGTGTAATAATTTGTCAGCATCTCTCAGCAGCAGCAACATGTCGTTAGATCCGACTACAGTGTGGCGTTCTCCAAGACAAGAGTGATTAAGCTTTGTAAAACTAAATCAGTGCGCTTTACCATCTTCAGCTACATCACTACGAGTACTTACAGTCAGGTGGGATAGTAGTCAATCGCTAAGAATCATTTAATACAAACAAAGATAAAAAAGACAGTTTATACCTACACAGATCAAAATATTATGTAACCAATAGCGGCATACGACACATTATGATTGTTTTTAGTTGTTCAGAATGTTGATACATATAAGCAGTGATACAATATGACTTCTAGTATGGTATGTATTCGCAATAATATTAAAAACCATGCTTTTGGTGTATAAATCCATTTCATGATATGAAGCATATTGCTTCAAAATTAGGAAATTAAAAGGATTGGGTGCAGCTTTAATTAATGAGTTTATAAATCAAAAATTATGATGTTTTAACGTTTTTGAAAAAGCTTACAAAATTTTAAAATTGCTTTGAACTGCGTAATCGTAAAATGTTAACTTATGTTTAACAAAACAGCGGTAGAATACTCAGTAAAAGTTCACTGCTGCATATGGACCCAAAAAGGTTTTCGATTGCAAATGATTTGGAGAATACATATGTGCTTAATCACTTATTCAAACAATAAGTTCAGGTAATAAGTTGAGCATAGTGTTGGCTCACTAGTGAGCCGAGGTGACTATAGGCAAGTTTGGCTTTATTACACACGAGACGTACATAATATTATCTGTATAAGGGAAAACATGTATGTTCAGAACGTGATTTTGAGGTATTATGTAAACATGATTCTCTATTTTTAAGAAGAATTTGCCTAAGTTGATATGCTCAGCAAGCAGATTAGCCATCACAGTACCAAACGTCTCCCACTTTTGAAAAACTTACATTCAGGAAACATTATTTATTTCAGAATTTATTTAAACACACGAGTAGTGTGTTTAAATAAATTCTGAAAAAAAAGAATAAGAGTATTGTTTTGAAATATGTACAATGCTTTAGGCTTCGTAAAGGTTTTAATTCTGCATCTGTGTAGTTTGATGCTCTCATACAGGTACGCTGCCATTGTTAAGAAGCAAATGGAAAGAACAAAAGTAACAAAAACAATTGAAGGCGACAAATTGACGTCATTTAAATAAAAAAAAAGAATAGACAAAAGGTTTCTTTGTTAAAATCAACTTAAAGCGCCTGTTTTGAAAACGTTGCCTCGTTCTTGTTTTTAAATTATCTCTCTGATGTTCCTTTGTAGATAATGAGAGGACTATCGTATATTTTTTTTATATAGGATAGGTTGACAAACGAGCACACAGTCCACCTGATGGCAAGTGGTTGCTGCGGTCCATAGATATCCACATCTATCTTCGATTACAAATCAATATTGGATCTCTTAATAGCCAACATTAATCGCAAAGTCAGTTCAGTAACTACTCCAATAGTTTTAGAGGATTCACACCATCCAGCTTTTGAGTTTACAATATTAAAATCATATGAGAAACTACTCGAGGCTCGGGCTCACAGAGTCAAGTTATATAGAGATGCCGATTATGTGGAAATAAATATAAATCTTTCGCAAATAGACTGGGAATCTAATTTTACGGTAATATTGATGTCTCTGTGTCGAATTTTTATAACATTTTAAATAATATAATAGAAAAACACGTACCTACTAAAACTATTAAATTTAACACTAAGTACCCAATTTGGTATAATAGCGCATTGATTAAAATTGTAAATGAAAAATTAAAATTTCATCGCAAGTGGAAGGTGTATAAACAGGATAGTGATTACAAGTCTTTTGCCATACTAAGAGAGAGACAAAAATTAATGGAGGACGATTGTTATAACAAGTTTATCAATAATGCTGAATATAAGATTGGTATTAATAGTAAATTCTTTTGGTCTTTTGTAAAATCAAAACGAAAATGTAATGATCTTCCTGACATAATGTTTCTAGATGATAATACGACTTCAGATCCTGTGAAAATATGTGATTTATTCAATACTCATTTTAACTCAGCTTTTAGTGTTAATATTCCAAATCATAATACTCAGATTTCTAACTCCGCTCACTCGATTAGTATAAATTCCGTCACTTTTACAGTCCCTCAAGTTTCAATGTATTTAAAACACTTAGATGTCAGTAAGGGACCAAGACCTGATGGCATTCCACCCTTGTTTTTACAAAGATGTTACCGTCAATTAGCTAAACCATTAGCAATTTTGTTTAGAACTTCCATGAAGTTGGGTGAAATGCCTTTAGAATGGAAAAAATCGTTCATAACTCCCATATTTAAAAGTGGTAATAAGCACGATATTTCAAATTACCGTCCAATTTCAAAATTAAGCTCGATTCCAAAACTATTTGAGAAAATTATTTATGACACACTCTCTCAAATAGCTCGACCAATTATAATTCCCGAACAACATGGTTTTATAGGTCGAAAGTCTACAGAAAGTAATCTTTGCGAGTTTCTTGATCACCTCTATATTGCAATGGATAGTGGACTGCAGGTAGATGCAGTGTACACCGATTTTACAAAAGCATTTGACAAAATTTCACATAGTATTCTGATACACAAATTAGATCAAATCGGTGTACATGGTGATTTACTTCGATGGATATCTTCTTATCTTAGAAATCGTAGTCAGGCAGTTGCGATAAAAGGACACCAAAGTGTTCCTCAGGATTCGCATCTTGGTCCACTACTGTTTATAATATTTATAAATGATGTAATGTCCTGCTTCCATAATTCCAAAATTCTCCTTTTTGCAGATGATATGAAAATTTTCAGATCTATTAAATCTATAGAAGACTGCAATCTACTTCAAGAGGATCTGTGTAGGCTTAGCTCATATTGCCAAGCAAATCATATTTACTTGAACATCAAGAAATGTAATTTTATCTCATTTACTAGGAAAAAGAATCCAATCCTCTTTAACTATAAGCTCGACGATAATTTACTAAAGAGAGCAAATGAACTGCGTGATCTTGGTGTTCAGTTGGATAGTAAGTTGTTACTGAGATCACATATTAATATAATAACTCAGAGAGCTTATAAAATGCTAGGTTTTGTGATGCGTATCTCAAAAGATTTTAAAAACTCTAAAACAATAATTATACTATTTAATACTCTGGTGCGATCTATTCTTGAATATTGCTCTTCTTGTTGGAATCCTCAATACAAAGTTTATGTTAAAATGATTGAAACAATCAATAAGAAGTTTCTGCGTCACTTAAAGCGATATGATTCTTCCGTAGACTCCTTTATTGATAGCTTACACAGTTATACACTCGAAAACGCCGTGATATAAGAGATCAGATGTTGTACAAATTGCTACATAATATCATCGACTCACCCCTACTTTTAAGCGAAATGAATCTTGCGTGTCACCGGTTAGGTGCACGAAAAAAGCCTCTTTTTGCATTACGTAAAGTAAAAACGAAGTACGCTTCTAATAATTTTTTATCTCGTACATGTAAAAATTTTAACTTAAAATATTGTGAACTAGATATTTTTCACCTTAAATATAATAGTTATAAAAAATATTGTAAAACTTAATTTATAATTGGTAGCTTCACTATAGGTCGTGTGTATTGTATTACTTTTATTTTATGCTTAGAACTTAATGTTTGATTTAAATCCATTTAGTTATATTTTTTTTTCAATCTTTAAACATATTGTGGTTGCAAGCTTTTAATATGTTTTAGATATCTATGGAAACTTCATTGGTTTTAGGATTACTTTTATATGTTTTATAATGTATTTTTATTGTACTGTATGTTTCCCTGAAAAAGCAAATAAATAAATAAAATAAAAAAATGCAGATGCGTTGTCACCCGTGAGGACTAAGATGAAATGCCTCGTTTCCAGTAAAAAGGATCTCCGGTTCTCTACACTCACCATACGAAACACAGCAGCATTATGCTACTATTTCACGCTGGTGTTCTGTGAGAGTGTGGTCCTTCCCCGGTCGAGCCGACCCATTCGTGCTACAACTATACTACTAATATAACTGCAGCACGGCTCTACCACGTATATTTAGTTATTTTATTTAGTTTTCGTAGTACCAAAATCATATTCATTACTCGTACCACTGCTGATCAAAGATGTCCCTGCTGAACAAAGGCCTCCCTCGTAGATTGCTTCATAGAGGGGATATTTGCCAGTTGCAACGTTTGGCAAGTAGGTTGGCAAACGCAGTTTTTTATTTTTATTTATTATAAGGCAGACGCTGCTGTCAATGTCTTAATTTAATGATTTCTTAAATTTAGTTTTATTCAATGACTTAATTTGTTCCTCTCTGTCGCCTCTTACGACACCCACGAGATGATTTGGGATGGTAGATATTCTTACAACTCCACTGTACTGTGTTCGACCTACGCCCTAATACAAATTAATATTTGTTGCACAGAACACTTAATAATTAGGTGTTCTATGATTTGTTGGATTATAGTAAACGCTTATGTTTGTTGGTTTGATAGTAAGGGGTGTCTTGAGAGAACCTTAACACTGTATTCAAGTTGTTTATCTAATAAGTCTATCTTATAATGTTGAATTTGTTTAAATTAAGACGAATTTAGTACACGTTGGCATTAAAATATTATGTATTTATTTAACAATAAAATTTCTGTTTTCTATTAAATATGTTAACGTAATTTTTTTAAATATTTTTTATTTCTATTAATCCAAGTAATCATCCATTCAATCGATGCAACTTTGCCAACGCAGTGGCCGTTTATGATGCTCTTCTTCAAGAAATCACCTGAACGGGAGGCAACAAATTCTTTAAAGGCATTTTGTACTGCTTGTCGGGTTTTGAATTTTTTTTCTGCCAAAAAGTAATCAAAATTCTGTAAAAAGTTGAAATCTGTAGTCACTTGGTCTAGTGAATACGTAAGATGACGGAAAGCTTCCAACCCCAGCTGTTGTAACTTCTGTTGTGCAGTATGAGGTCGTGCGTTGTCGTGCAGGAGCAGCGGGGACGAGCTATTAACCAAAGCTAGTTTTCCATAATTGAGTTAAGTTCTTCATGGTGAACATCTTCATTAATGCTCAGCCCGTTTTAAGAAGCTGTGATGCTAGCACTAATCCAAAAAACAGTGACCATAACTTTTCTAGGTGTAAGTATAGAATAAATTTAAAAAACAAAAAACAAAGAATAAATTTTTCGTCACAACCAACAATGCCGTTAAAATTCTTTCGTTGATCTTCCTTTTGAGCAGTGCAAGTCAAGAATTGATGCGTGTTTCGCGCTGGCGATCTTTAAGTTCGTAGGGCACCTATTAGTCAAGCATTTTTACCTTGCCAACTTGATGTAAATAGACCAATATTGTTTTGATACGTAAAACGTCGGAAGCTGCTGCTGATTCAGCCGTAGATTGAGTATCATCAGCTTCCACAACGACTTTTTACTCATTATTATCAACTTAGTTTTTGGACAACCACGGGTTTCATTTTCCAGCTCGAAAATCCCACAACGGAAGAGAGAAAATCAATAGCAGGTGGTGCATTGTAATATTCGCACCGTAAACGTTCATATTGCGTGCCGATTGTGCCGCGTTGCTGCCACGTTGTACCCATATTCCGTTATTACTCTAACTTTTAACGTATCCATGATAACAAAAAAGATTCAAAAGCGATTAAAACATAACTCTAAGCTATAAACAAATGATTAATTTAAAAAAAAATCCATGTTTTTAAAATAAAATTAATATGAAGTTAGAATTCCTAATCAAACAAAAATTATTTTGTTTTGAAATGGCCAGTACCGCAACACGCAAATTTCATGGGTAAGGACCAAATATATATTTATTTATTCATTTGTTACAGATTATCTAAGTCCGCTGCTGAACGAAGGCCTCTCCCACGGAGATCTTCGGCCACATGCATCCAGTTGTTGCCAGCGCCTACCTCGCGCAGATCATCGCTACATCTAACCAGGGGGCGTCTGACACTTCATTTACCTTAACGCGGTATCTTCTGCGACATATGTGACCACCTCATTGTCACTTCAGCCCGCAATACGGAAGGCTACGTCGGTGACCTTGGTTCTCCGGTGGATTTCTTCGTTACGAATCTTATCCACCCGAGAAACTTTCAGGATAGCCACTTCCATCGGCCGCTGTGTAACTTTAAGTTTGTGGAGTAGTCGTAACGTTAGTGTTCACGTATCGCAACCATATGCGAGCACAAGCAGGACGCAATGGTCAAAGACTTTTGTCTTCAAGCTTTGTGGTATGGGTGACGAGAAGACCTGACGAAGCTTCCCAAATGCTGCCCAGTTCAACTGAATCCGTCTATCAGCTTCTTTCTCAAATTTGTTTCTATCTAACTGTACTATCAAGACGAGGTATATACACTCGAACAACTTCAAGAATCTCACCATCAACGATAATCAAATCTGGTATGACGTGACCGTTAAACATGATTTTCTGCTTATTTAAATTCATACGCAGTCCGACACGTTGGGAGGATTCATATAGATTATCTCATAATCTAAATGTATCCTCTCAACGTTGCCTCGTAAAGGGGATATTTGCTTACGGATGATGGACTGATAATATTCGCTTACGGAGCTCGATTCGAGCAGTCGTGCATATTAGCAATTAAACAAACAACATGTTTTAAGTAAATTAATATCATAAGTACATTAATGATTATCCATTTTACCGAAATAAACCTAATTAGTTTGTATGTTATTCATTTTATAAAAGCAACAGAAATTATTTGTTAATGTATCTCTTAGCACAGGTAACACTCTGAAATGCCGGTGCATTCTAGTTCAGGTGCCTGTTAGTGCAGACTATTTTAAATTAAGGCATTATTTGTATTAATTTTACAGTTTATTGAAATAAAAATTATTATTATTATAAATTATTATTCTTATTATTTTCCACAGTTGCCGCACTTGGCAAGTTGGTTGGTAATCGCTATTGGTAGTTTTTTTTAGTTTTCTAGTTGTCATTGGGCAGACGCTGCTCTCCACCTCTTGGTTTCTTTTTCTTTTCAGCCTCATACGATAACCTCAAGACCAAACGCTTAACGCATATTCCTATATTGCACAGTGAATAATTCAAATTTCATATATTTTTGATGTAGTGTATACTGCGCTAGTAAATGCTTTTGAAAATGTATAGATATTGTGGTGATAGTATAAAGGTATTTATAGCTGCATTTCGACCCATAGATGTTGTCGGAAAAGCTTTTACGTCGTCTTCGCTGAAAGAATGAAGTTGTTTCGGTATCAGTCTTCTCCTCCATTACGCACTATAAAAGTCTACTCGAGAACATAGGCCCCTCCCATCATATCTTATAGAGGGGATTTTCCCCATTCATTCCCTCGAATTATTTTATTTCTTGCCTAAAAAACTGCATCACTGGCAAGTGTTTGCACTCACTGCCGAGCACGTGATAAATTAGCACTTAAAATTGCAACTGAAAAGCTTCTGAACAATAAGAGATAAATCCACTTAGTAAAATTTTCGACAAATCCGAAAAAAATTTCTTCTACGTTTATTTTAGGCAAAAGAGAATGAAATATGATATAAATTATAGTAACTTTATTTGCATTAACAGATTCGTGTGCAAAATTCTAAGCGAAAACAAAAAGAAAAATTTTATAATAAAAAATTTTCAATTATTATAATTTCTTAGTAAAGGAGATGGGCGAATTTGGACCTAACGTTACACAAGTGAAATATTTACCAATCATTTTTTAAAGTTTTTTTGTAGTTAATATAACAGTATTAAGCAGTTTTATCATGGCAAAAGAAATTAAATATTTAATAAAAAATAATACTGACTTCCGTTATTTTCATTTTAATCAACGCTGCCAGATGAAATAGGTTGGTTAATCAATTTTAATACAAAAATAGAAAAAAAAGACAATAGCAATTCAGTGTTTTCTTCTTTACGTAAGTTTAAGAAACTTATTACTTAAATAATGGTTTCCTCGTGAGACACTTCAACGTTTCAAAAAAGTTGTAAAAAATAAATTGACTAAATAGATTAATAAATCGATTTCACAATCGAGTATCAATGTTTTATACAGGCCACAAAGCGGAAATGTCAACTTTAGTTCAAAAACGCAAACGTCAATGAAATCATTTGTTGCGTTTTTTTGGCTCTGAGCTTGCATTGAATACTGTTATTGAATATTTTCTGATGTTTTTGTGTGCTGTAATAATATTCTGATATTTAACGACTCTGGCTACGTATAAAGGATTCTGACGGTTTCTTTTCTGACTTTACAAGAATACATGTGCAAAATGATAACTTAAATGAGTTTCGTTCTCGAGTAGAGAGGTCATCAAACAGTATTATTTTACTTGCTTGGTAGGAAAAAGAACTGTAGGTTTCTGTTGTCATGTAATGTCCATAATATGGTACCTAAGTTGGGCAAGGCATCAGGAGAATTACTACCGCATGCACCGTTTTTAGACGATGTTTTATTTGTTTATGATGAAGTGGACGATTAATTAATCATCAAAAGAGAAAGTGTTTTTAATTCATACTCCCTCTGTTTTTTTTATAATTATTTCAAACCTTTAGAATTTAGTTAGACGGCGACGTCTGAATCCTCTATGTGTGAATGTGATAAAATACATAAAATTATGGTAAAGTCTAGTTTACACTAAAGTCTAATAATTATTTTCTTAAAGTGTAATGTGAGAGCTTGGTGTAAGAATAACATTCTAATTATAACGTAAGCAGTAACATTGTTTTTATACAAACCAATAGCATCCTGTATTTTTTTCTACCATTAAGCAGTCGTAAACATTTTAGTTTTTTAAAATGGTATTGGTATATAAGTAAAATAATGCAGTAATAGTTACTGTAACATCAGGCCCAGCTTTCTATGAACTCTCGCCCTTCTCCTTTATGCTTGACGTTTGTTTTAATTAAGTTTTAATGTTTGCTAGAGAGAATATGAAACGTTGCTAAGTTACGTAGAAATATCTATAATAATAAAATAAAATCTATGGTTAACTAGCGATCTGCCTCGGCTTCACGTACGTCACGTACCGGGTCTAACTATGCCTATATAACCTTCGGAAAAATGCATGCAATGTGTTCACAAAGTTTTACCGCAATCTGATGAATGCTACGGCAGCGCATAAAATACGAACGAACAAAATTTAATTTTATATATTAGATTACTCCTTTCGATCAGACCCCTATATGATAGGTCTTTTTACCTATAAAATTGTCGTTCTGCAGTACTGGCCAATTCAAATCAAAATAATTTTTGGTTAGCTAAGAATTTTTATTTGAAACTAATTTCATTTTAAGTACATGGATTTTTTTTTCAGAATTAGTCATTTGTTTATTGATAAGTATTACGTTTTAATCGCATACGAATATTATTTGCCATCACGGTTACATTAAAATTCGAGTAAATATGGGATACGAGTGCCGTCGTGGCGGCAACGCAGCACTAGAGGCACGCAATATCAAAGACGTTTACGGTACAAAATACATCAATCAAACACACTACCTATCAGTAATATGCCCGCTTCCGTTCTGGAAATTTTGACCTGAATAATGAACCCCATGATCGTCCGAAAAGTTTGGACGACATTGACGAATTAAAGGTGATTGTGCAAGCTGATGATACTTAATCTACGTTAGCATTAAGAAAATATTGATACATTTACGTCAAATTGGCAACGTAAAAAGTTTGACAAATGGGTGCCCCACGAACTCAATGATCGCCAGCGCGAAGTACGCGTCTAGATGTGCCTTGCACTACTCAACAGGCAAACAAATGAAGAAATTTCGAACTGCATTGAACCTGTGACGAAATATAGATTCTGTTTGACAATCGCAAGAGCTCAACAAGAAAGTTGGATCCCGTTTCAGCACCTAAACAATGCCCCAAACGAAAACTTACGCCTAGAAAAGTGATGGTCATTATCTGGTAGTCTAGCGCCGGTCTGATGCATCACAGCTCCTAACAAACGGGATAAGCATTACTGCAAATGTGTAATATGAGGAACTGAACATAATGATTGAGAAGCTTGCATGTTTCCAACCAGCTTTGGTCATTCGCTCGTACCCGCTGCTCACAGCAGACGGTCTCCAAATTACAAGAGCTGCGGTTGAAAGTCATCCTTCGTACTCATCAGACCTACAGCCTACAGAATTCAACTTTTTCCACGATTGAGATAACTTTTTGGCGCGAAAAAAATTGAACACTCAAGACGTAGTACAAAATGCCTTTGAAGAATTTGTTGCCTCCCGTCCAGCTGATTTTTTTAAGAAGAGCATCAATAAACTGTCATTGCGTTGGCAAAGACACATCCATTGCGTGGGTGATAACTTTGATTAATAGAAATAAAAAATATTACGGTAACATATTTCATAAAAAACGGCAATTTAATAGGTAAAAACCTATTGTACAATATATACTCATGAACAAATTTAGAGTAACGCAATTTTTTTTATAAATCAAAACATCATGGATATTTGTGACAAATTACTTTATTAATTTGGATTATGCTTATTCGTTACTTTAAAGTTGGAAAAGTGAAAAAAACACACGATCAAATGACATAAGTTAACCAAATTAAGAGTAAAAGAAAAATTTTACAGGAAAGAAACATTTTTGTACATAATATTTTATTATTCTTTTAACATATATGCTTATAGCGTGGGCTATAATGAGTACTTAGTGTTTCCCCCTTTAGCTATTTGAACTGCTTCCAGTTTAACAAAACCTAAATTAAAAATCAAATTCATAAGTTGGCAAATGTTTCGCTGTATTAGAAAACGCAATAACACGCAATACTTACTGAAAAACAAATGAAATTTGGAAAAACATCTCAAAATATTTTCCTTATATAGCAGCAACTAATGATTATGGCCAGTACGCATGATAATTAAAACAGGAGAAATGAAATGTTTTTTGTCTTTCCTTATGAGTGTATTAGTTTTGAAACATCGGTCTAGTGATAGCCGTACTTATTAAAATTCTGTACAACTCTTTAAAGATTGTTCATTACTACACCTATTAATTAATTTTTCTTGTACATTTTTATGATGATACATATAACAGTATTCCGATATTTTCCTTCAATTTGTACATTTTTATTATATACAATTATTTTACAGATTGTCTTCAACAAATCAGTTGAAGATACAACTGAAATCAGCGATTTTGATGCATTTTATCGAAAAAATGTTGTTATTTGAATATAAACTTAAGATAGTAAATGTCCTCTTTGAAATGTTGATTTAAAGGAGTTTTTAATACATCCAAAGCATTTTACCCAAAAATAGTAACCCCTTCAAAAGAAAAACGTCCTCATATTGTCAATATATTTCTATCGATCACTTTCATGAAGGTTTATTTATTTTATTTATTTATTTATTTATACTTTCATGCACAAAAAAGTACATATGGCGGACTTTATGCCATAGGGCATTATCTCCCAGTCAACCATTAGGCTAAACAGAGATAGACATTATGGAGGCGGTGCAGCAATAATTAAGTAGAGAGGATAATATACAACATGTCACAAAAACCCTGTGGTTCGCGTTAAGTGTGTTATCAAAATCAGTATCCAAGCGTATAGAAACATTTTTTTTTGAAAAAAACACATTTAAAAAAATTACATTTAACGAAAAAAAATTAATTTTCAAATTGTATGTGGTTTTATTTCCTCTAACTTGCGCGAGTATCGGTAATGCGGGGTCTTAGTCAATCCTCTCACTCCTCGGCAAATGCAGAGATAATAAAACCACATACAATTTGCAAATAATTTTTTTTTAAATTAAAATTAATTTTTTTAAATGTGTTTTTTTTTTTTGAAAAAAATTGTTTCTACATGCTTGGATACCGACTCTGATAACACAGTTAACGGGAACCACAGGGTTTTTGTTACATGTTGTATATATATATATATATATATATATATATATATATATATATATATATATATATATATATATATATATATATATAATAGATTCATATAAATATTATCTATGTCGGAACAAATACGAAATATATACGAAAAAAAGAGCTGAGTTAATTCAAACTTGTAACGATTTAATCATATACTTCTTAGGTTTAGGTTTAGGTTCGTTTATGGGAGAAGATTAGTTAAAGACGGAAGTCGGATAAACATTGAAGTGCTTCCGTAAATGTACCGTTCTACTTAAACGTAATGGTTTAATATATATACTTGCTGCTTTTGCTGTTTAAGCTGACATAATAGTAAAATAATATATTATTATGTTGTAATACCAAAACCGCAATTAATAATTTAAATTAGACATTAAACAGTACACGAATAACTTACACTATCCAAAAAACACAACTCGTAATCCTCAGTAAGCTTGATTGTAATTAACTGAGGCTCTGAAAAAAATAATAACAGGCAACCTTTCTGAAAACGTTGCTGTTTATATAACACCTGTTGTCGCTGTGAAAATTTTCCGGCTGGTGCACATTTTTCAGTAAGGTTTATTAAATTCAGGGATTTAACTTGGTATTTACCTTAATGCTTATAAATTTAAATCAACCAATTCGTTGAATGTATTATGATTGTATATTACGTTTTTAAATTAACTTTTACTTTTCATTAAAATAAAATTCTACCGATGCATTGACAGAAGACATTTAATAACATTTTTCAAATACTAGAAAAAAGAAAGTGTATGAACAATAGACGAAATATACCTACCATAATGCAACAAGAGCATGCGGAATGTATGACTACGTAATAACTACTTCAAACAGTCACGAACCTGAGAGCAATGAATTTTGCTAACAAAAAATTATTCCTAGATGAATGATTAAATATAAATTATTAATCTTATCATATACCGCGTCTCAAGAGTCCATTGCTCAAAATACGTCTCCCCCTAGGAACGCCATAAAAACGACCTTAAGCAAACTGCATCCATCGAATTCCTGTACGTATTTCCAGATCGTAACCATCATTTGCAACTCAGCCGCCGATGACGCAAATATTACTTGATCATCGGCATACAAAAGGCATTTGACGGTTAACTCACCCATTCTTAACCCACATTCTTCATCTCTCAAAGTTTGCAAACACCTGTCCATAAATAGGTTGAACAGCCAAGGGGAAGCTACACAGCCCTGTCTGACACCTTTTTGGATGCCAAACCAGTCCGAGTAGACCCCATTGATCCTGACACAAGCACTAGAGTCCCTATAAAGAGACCTCAATGCCTGTATCAAACCAGCGCTCAACCCACATGAGTTCAGCGTTTGCCATAACACATTCCTGTCCACTCTGTCATAAGCCTTTTCCAAGTCCATGAACGCACAGAAAACTTTCTGATTTTTGGTCAAAAACTTCTCCGCAATCATGCGCATGGAAAAGACTTGATCTGTACACCCCATTCCCTTTCTGAAACCCGCTTGCACATCCCAAATTTTTCCATCAGTTTCTTTCATAACTCTTTCAATTAACACCTTAGCATACAGTTTAACCACAATACTAAGCAAGCTGATACCACGGTAGTTTTTGCAGTCCTGCTGTGACCCTTTTCCTTTATATATTGGTACTATAACTGCTTTACACCAGTCATCCGGTACCCGTTTTAATTCCCAACATAAATTAAACAAAGTGTACAGCAGGCCTGCCACCACTCCCTCTCCAGCCCTTAGCATCTCGAGTGATACTCTATCATATCCAGCTGCCTTACCTGCTTTCATGCTTTTCATTGCTTTCATTATTTCATCTACACTTATCTCCATTACCCTTTCCACTTCTTTCGGAATTTCTTTTTCATTTAATTCAGACGACTCTTCACTCGTAAACACGCTTTCAAAGTATTCCTTCCATCTGCTTAAATTCGAAACTTCATCATTCAGAATACATCCATTCTCGTCTCTTATAGCATTCATTATAGGCTGTTTTGTATTTCCCCTGGCAGTTCCTAGACTTCGAGTTTAAAGAACATTTTTATGTTAGCCTGGAAATTATCAGATATCCTTCTGTAAGAATGACAGAAGGATATCCGCTCTTTGTTTCTTTTTCCTTTCAACAACTTCTTTTACTCTCTTATTTAGACGTCTAAATTCTGCCTTTTTTCTTTCAATCTCATTATTCATACCAGAAGAATTACCAGCTTTGGTTGCCAGTAAATCTAACCATGCTTTCTTCTTTGATTCAACTTCCACCCGTACCTCATCATCCCACCACAACGTATTACTACTACTACTGACGTATTACTTTTCCTTTCATTTGTTCTCTTACTTACACCACATACTTCGATGGCGGCATCCACCAAACCTTTCTTAATATTATCCCACACAGTATTCAAGTCTAAATCATTCATACAAAACTCATTCAAACATCTAATAATTACTCTCAGTCTACAATTATACTTCTCTTTCACATCTTCATCTTGTAACTTCTCTATTCTTATACGCTGTAACGCAGTGGTAGACACAGATATCCGATGCCGCCAACGCTTGAAAAGACCATTAATTTGACATAAGACCAAGTAATGATCCGTCCCTACATTGGATCCCCGGTAAACCCTTGTATCTACGACTGCGCTCCTCATTCTTTCATCCACAATTACGAAATCTATCATGCTTCTATCATCACCTCTTTCCCATGTATGCAAGTGAATCTTCTTACGACGAAAAAAGTATTCGTCACAAAAAGATTCTTTTCCACACATACGGTAAGGAGGTCTTCACCATTCTCATTTATACTTTCATCACCAAACGTTCCCAATATCCTTTCATAACCAGACCTCTTCACCCCAACCCTTCCATTAAAGTCTCCTAACATAATAATATTTTAATTTTCCTTACATTTTGTCAACACCATCCTTACCATGTCCTGAAACTGCTCTCGGATGTAAGTGGGCTTAGACATGTCTGGGGCGTACACCCCTAGCAGGAACAGTTTCTTTAAGCCCACTTTCATTTGTATCAATAGCAGCCTCGGGCTTACACATTCATACTCTATCACACATTAACCCATTCTTTCTGAAAGGATGAAACCGACTCCCTGGCATGCCCGTTCGGTCTCGTCTACACCGGACCAATACGCGGTATATGTGCCATGTACAGTGGTATCATTTCCCTTTCGTTCCGTCTCATTCACACATAACACATCTATTCCTCTGTCATTCATCATTTCGCATACTTCATCCATCTTATCATTCATTCCTCCACATACATTCAGCGTAGCCAGACGGGTTTCCTCAGTCCACTTTTCTCCGGGAGAAAAACCTCGTCGCCGGTTTTTCTCCCGGAGATTCTTCGCACCCCTGCCCCATTAAAGGGGCGCCGGGAACTCGGGGCCATTTCTTTTATTTTCTCAGTCATGGCGCGAACAAGAGGTGGTGGTAGATTTTACGCCGCTACCATACGGCAAGGAGCGGAGTCTATTTTTTCGGCTTTGTCGCTCGTTTAGCACCACCCGGGGGACACGTGTAGGGTGGGCCTAAGGTTAGGTGGTCAAAGCTTACAGACGCGAGCGACTCATCCTCCTGATGAATAATGAACTGGGAATTAAAAGAAAGGGCAATGAAAGTGAACGCAAGTAAGACGAAAGTGATGGTTTTTGAAAGAGAAGAAAGCAAAACGGTATGTGAAATAAGAATAGAAGGAGAGTTAATTGAGCAAGTGGATGAGTTTGTGTATTTGAGATGTGTTTTTAGCAGGGATGGTAGATATGATAGGGATATAGAACGACGAGTGAATGCAGGGAATAGAGTGAATGGGGCACTACACTCTATTGTGAAGAACCAGAATGTGTCAAAAAAGGCACGTATGGTAATTCATAATGCTGTGTTAGTCCCTACTTTAATGTATGGTAGTGAAAGCTGGGTGTGGCAGAAGAAGCACGAAAGTAGAATAAATGCTGTAGAAATGCGGTCTTTAAGGAGTATGCTAGGGTTGAATCTGAATGACAGGGTTGAGAAATTGCGTGATAAGAGATAAATGTGGTATGCAAGATGATGTTGTGACCAGGATTAAGAAAGAAATGCTTCGGAGATTTGGTCATGTAGAAAGAATGAATGAGGAAAGAGTGACAAAGCAAATTTATATGGCAGATGTGAACGGCCGAGTTGGGAAGGGACGCCCTAAAAAGTTTATCGACCAAATTGGCGATATTTTGAAAAGGGGCCACGTTAGAAGTACCCTTAACCGACGAGCATGTATGCGTAGATATATGGATGTAAAGGAGGCGAAAGAGGTATGTCAGGATCGTGCCAAATGGAAGTCCGTAGTCTCTGCCTACCCCTCTGGGTGACAGGCGTGAGTGTTTATGTATTTCCAGATCGTCACTTTATCTCCGCTACCCCACCACAGATATTACATTAAGTATGTGCAAATTTATAATAAATGTATAATTCAAAAATAAAATAGTACTTAAGAGTTATGCAGAATTTTTTTAAATACGTTCTCCACACTTTTTTATTTCTCGTGGAGAAAATTTACGTACACAAATTGCATAAGGACAAATAAAAATCCAGATCCGGAACGATCTCATATTGGAAAATTAGTATTTTCAAAATAACAAAGCATCTTTTAATGAAAGAGTCTATAAATAAATTGTACGTCTTTTTAAAAAACATATTCTATTTTTATTTTAACCATAAACATCTTGGCGTTAAAGTGGGATATTATATAGAAAAGTACACTATGAGCAAACAAGATCGATAAATGATAAAAAGTATAAATCTAAAGTATAGATCTACAGGGAAAACTTGTGTTCAGAATTGGACTTATGATAGGCTGTAATGGATAAGTAGCAAGATTGTATGCGTATTCTCGGAAGGGCCTTTGTGTAGCTGTAGACTCGTAAAAAATTCTGAGTGATGTCGATAAATATGAAACGAGTATGTAGTGTCCTAACATAGTTGTGATTAAATTAAAATATTATATGGTAAATTTTGTAAGAGAAGTAAAGCAACAACAAATACGAAAAAAATATTCTCAAAAAGAACAATGGTAAACACATAAAAGTAAAAGTATTTTTCCATTATATCTCTTGATAAAAGTTACATATTTTCCGAAGCTATATCCGTAAATCTTTATTTTACCTGAGACTAATGGCCCTTGAGCAGCGCTTTTGTCTTTAAGTTAGAAATGTTTGAGTGGCTTAATATTAATCCTCCTTATACATCATAGACCATTTTGAACGTTGTTTTATAACAGATTTTTTATAAAACCACATTATTTATACGTGGAAATATTAAGCTACATGAATGCAACAAGATAATGAAATGGTTTCCTGGTCATGTAAAAGTTATTAATAATGGTATAGGAATAAAAAAGGATATTTAAAGCAATTTTTACATAGGAAATGCGATATTGAAAATAAAGTAACAATTACAAACGTAATCTATAAAAATAAAATAAAGGCAGTAATGTTGAGAATTCATTAAATGATGGCGATATACGAGAAAATATCACCCCATTTTCATTATCTGGAAAGAAAAGACTGATCCGTTCCGAAGTATTACTTGTATTTTACTTGCCCGCTCGTCAATTACACACTTAGGGAAATTCCCAAAAAACTTGTGGCTTCTTGTAGATAGTGGTATCGAAACTTTGAAAATTCGGGTGTTTTCTTGTGGACCTACTGATAACACAAAAAACTTATTTTTGTCATTCCATTGTTTTTATTGATAACAGGTAAATATCACGAAATAAACAGTTTACTTTTTCACCAAAAATATGAATAATGATATTTTTTACCTTTTTCGCAATTGAATTGAAAAAACTCTAAAGAAACTGAAAAAAACATGCTTTATTCGTATTATTTCTTTTGATTCACATGATTTATCAAAGAATAAAAAAGAAAAAGGTGGTAAAGAAAATATCAGCTAACCATTAATGAAATTTTCTTTACTACAATTAACTTAGAAAAGTAGTCGCATTGATATATTTGTACTATGCACTAGATTTCGCATTCCGAACGATCACTATGTTCAACTGATCTGAACTGCGATCCGTTCACCTTACTATAGTGTCATTTAGTGTGGCTTCTATATTCATGCAGTACGAAGTACAGTGCTAATAATACGAGAATTCAAATCAAAGTTTGAAATTGGACTTAAATAACAATTCAGTAGTGAAGTAACTAAAATATTTTGTTGTTCAAGTGTTAAAATACGTAACAATATCGTAATGACACAATAGAAAAAGAAATATTTCTTCATTTAAATGCCACGCCATCTCAACAATCATGGACTAAAACATGCAGATGTTCCATTGCAAAACAAACGAATGTAGGTAAAATATTTTACTGAACAAACTTGACGTGGTGCTTTTAAAAACGTTTTTAATGTTTTTAAATTGTTTTATACTGACTTATATTTCTGAATATTTATTTTATGTTCTTTCCTTGTATGAAATATTGTTCTTTTCGTTAATCTGTATAAAATATTATGAGTAAACTTATAGGTAAATATAATTTAATAATTAAGTGTAATAATAAATGTATGTTTTATATTTTACATTATTACCTTTCAAAATATTCAAAAAATGTCATTGAATTGTAATTAGGACATAACATTATGTAATATTATAATAAATTAGCGCAAACGTAAAATAAACGACAGTTAAAAAAATTGTATTCGATATAATTAAACATCTAAATAAACAATTATAAATAGTTATAATTGTTTATTTAGATGTTTAGTAGTTAAATTAATTTGTAATATAATTGTGTAATAGTTAAATCAACATAATCTAAATAAACAATTATTACGCTTACATCGACTGCGCAAGCGCGACTCTACTGTCTCCCGCGCATGCACAAAGACATGTAGTAGCGCACATTTTTTTGTTATGAATAACTTTTAACTTCTCTAGTACGATTATTATAACTGAATGAGTATTCGTAGCCTTAATCTTCTTTTCCAGTTATCATTAAATATTAATATGGTCGAATGTAATCACGTTTATAAAATAATTATTCTCCCAGAAAGTATTTGCTTTGCCACAATTTAGTATAAAGCGAAGTTTCCCATTATATTAGTAATGTTTGTTGCGAAAATTGATAAAATGAAACCGAAAAGAAAAAATAAAGTCTCCGACTTCATACAGATATCGATGTGTTATGGCCGAAGTGCGGTTACACCAAGGTTTAGCCGACTATAACTAGCTGCAGCCGATTGCAGTTGATTAAATTTAGGTATTTGTCCGAATAATTTCTAAACAAAACAAATATCAGAGGTGGGCTACCCCAGCAACACATTAACCTAATGAACTTAATTGTACTTGATATGGTCTTTCGTATTTTTAACAATTTTAATTTAAGAAGTCATAGTCTATTTAATTTTTATTCGCACAACTACGTACTTTTACCCAAAAACAACCGGCCACACGTAGTTTTTGGTTTGAATAATCGAATACACCTAAGTTCAACCAACTGATAGCGGCTAGACCTATTTGTTTTTAATGCTTCAGTAGAAATAAACGTGAAATATTCATAATAACTCATTTTGCAACATTTATTATAACATTAAAAAGAAACAAAGAAATTTGAAAGATACGAAAATGTTTTCTAGGTTTTATAAAAAATTTCTTTAGATTAAGAAGTAGCAACAAGGGTGAGAAACATCAATGTGTACTGAAATAGACATTCCACCTGTCAAGCGAGATGACAAGAGCTTCTTCCAAGTACTATTCCCAGTAAAGTGTCAAATTATAATTAAAATTGTATATAAGTTAGTCGATCACTTATTTCTTTTACTGGAGACTATATGATTTCAGAAAATAATAATTTTAGCACACACAGCATGTCAGAATGTTTTTACATTGTTACATCCTGTATTGTATGTACATAATCAAGTTATTGTCTAATTAAAGACAAAGTAAAACGATATACGTAATATTAATTACATAACTGACAAAGTTTTAATTAGTAAAGTAATTGAATAAAGTCTCATTAAGTTAAGATTGTCTTTAACCAGTTATTTTACCAATAATTATACGTGGTAGAGCCATGCTGCAGTTATATTAGTAGTATAGTTGTAGCACTAATGGGTCGGCTCGACCGGGGAAGGACCACGCTCTCACAGAATACCAGCGTGAAATAGTAACTTAATGCTGCTGTATTTCGTATGGTGAGTGTAGAGAACCGGAGACCCTTTTTACTGGAAACGAGGCATTTCATCTTAGTCCTCACAGGTGACAACGCATCTGCATTTTGATTCGTAATCGAGGATAGATGTAGATGCCTATGGGCCACAGCAACCACTTACCATCAGGTGGACTGTGTGCTCGTTTGTCACCCTATCCTATAAAAAAAAAATCCATGACCTGAATTCAAAACCTTCAATAACGACGCAAGGTAATCGTTTTCTATTAAAATATAACATGATATCGTAATAGGTCTGCTGCCAGAGCTCAAGAAAGTCCATCAATCTGACTCATTCTTTATACATCGTGAGTGTCAGCTTCGGTAATTTAAGAATACTAAGACTGCAGTTAACAGTCCAAGTACTCTCTTTAACCACTCCAACTAAAGCTTGGTTGCCTATAATAGGAGAGGTGGCCAACACAATTCAAATGGCTGAATTCAGGACTTTAGAGCTTTGCGGTATGTATGCTTAATAAGGCCATTCGCTTAGACGTTATACTACAACGGGAGAGGCCTATATCTAGTAATAAAATATACGAGCTTATAAAGAAATCAGATAAGACACGCTAACATTTGAACAAAAGTGACCTACTTAAATAAGGGAGTTTTTCCGCTGCATTTATTGCAAGTAACAAAGTCACGTTGTGCAGACAATAAATAAACAATACAAAACCGGCGACCAATATCTGTTTTGATAGGCGTATCTGTACCATAATTAAAATCAGAGACAATGCCCTAGGTTATTATTTTTTTTTATTAATTGTAATCAATATGACCAAGGTTTATACGCTGGCTTGATGTCGTGCAGGATGACATGCGCGCCAATGGGCGAGTTGCGAGGGACGCCGAAGACCGGGCAAAGTGGAGGAGGAAGGGTAGGAAAGCGGACCCTGGGTTCTCCCGCGCTGGGCGGGATGAGCAACCGGGATAAACGCTAGGTAGAAGAAGAAGAAGAAGAAGTTATAATGATTTCTTATATTTACGCGAACACTACACATGATTAAAACTACTTTTACGGATTTTATCGCGTTTATTTTTACTTTTTATTTTTAATTCCCGACGTTTCGGGCGCTTTCCAGCACCCATGGTCACGGGGGACTGAGATGACTGACGTCCCGATGTCATTGTTAAACCCGGAGTACCTTCAGCTTTTTTAATTATTGTTTATGGTCCGATCTATGCAAAATGAACTAACTCTGTCTTGAGGTCTTGCAGTGGTATGCTTGGGTTTAGTTTTAATTTTATTGATTATAGGATCCCAAGCAGGTGGTAGTACCCAGCCTCCTTCTCTATTGAAATTAGGATGTTTTTTAATTTCAATAGCCTCACGTATCATCCTTGGTAGGAATCGGTGTTCTTTCGCGAGGATTTGTGGTCTATCAAATCTGATGTAATGGTTGGGGCCGTCTAGGATATGATCACAAACTGCAGACTTCTGTGCAGTGTGCAGGTGCTGGAAAGCGCCCGAAACGTCGGGAATTAAAAATAAAAAGTAAAAATAAACGCGATAAAATCCGTAAAAGTAGTTTTAATCATGAGAAGAAGAAGTTATCAATATGTGACAGCTGATGTTAAGTATTATAATCCGAGGTAATCAACATTTTAGCCGCTTTAAAACCTAACCCTATATTATATAATGCATGTAACGACTGTAATTCCGCTGGTATTGTGGCTATCTTTCTTTTTTATTTTTTTTTCTAATACTTGATAGAGCCGCGCATCATTCATGAAACAGTTACGAAAAGTGAGTGATTTGAATAATCACTTTTATTCTGTACTATATTTTTCTAAACAAAATGCTATACGTTAAACGTTATTGAATTCACAAATTATAACGACTTAACTATTATTATAAAAGGTGTACGTTGTAACGTAACATTTCCATTACGACCATGTATTGATAGTAAAAGTTAGAATTGTTTATAAAATAAATATGAAAAATCAACGAAAATTTGATCGATATAAACAATCGATTTTATTCTGTACTATATTTTAAAATACATTCTCCTACTTTATTACTGACATTAAACTATGAAGAATTAGGCTAAGGACATGTGTCAACTCCAAATTTCAATTTCACAACCTTCTGTTAACCTTCTTCATAAGTCTACTGCTGAACATATGCCTTCCTCAAGAAATGCAACAAATTACAGTCCTGAGATACCTGCATCCATCGAAATCCTGCATCATTTACCGTATGGATATGAGACGTGGTCCTTTCACGCCACAACGTGATGGCCGTAAAAGGAAGCTCAAAGTCGTATAGCAAGCAATTAAGAGGGTTATGCGTCGGATTTTCTCCGCGTGATAGATTTAGAAATGATGATATCCGCAATGGAACCAGAACAACCGACAGCGCAACGGATAAGTTAGCCGAAGTGGCGGTAGGCCAGCTATTATAGCTCGAAGAACCGACAACCGATGGGAAATAAAGGTTACCGAATGACAATTCGTCAGCGCAAAAATATTGAACCCAATACTTATACAGATAAATGCGATGAGAAGCAAATTTACCGGTGTGTGAATTGGCTACAAACCTAGTATAATTTTGAGTATTTATTATCAAATTATTCGAAATAAGTACCTTAATCTACAAAAATTAAAACATGACAAATCAATTCACGCCATTCCGGCTAAATACGTATTACATAAACAAAACCTAATGTCACCATTTTATGATGCCATAAAAGTTTGATAATTCATGAGGAGAATAAGTAGAATAAAAAGTCTAATAATCATGTTAACTTTTTACAAGTGTTTATTTTCAAGGTCAAATAAAAACGGATGGTTTTTTAACGTTTGTATAACATTCTGTTAAAACGTTTACGTACCAAAAACTTTTCACGTACTTCTGCAAGCCTCTTTGCCAACTTTGTTAACCAAAATAATAGTTACTTTGAAGTATATTTGCATTGTACGCTTTCTAGATTCTCTATAAGAGAAAATAATTATTATCAATCATACGATGCAGTGTATTACAACGTAACTATCATTTTGATATTAATAAGTTTTGAGCACAGACCTGCAGATCTTATTTCATATAGTTTCATGTAGGAAGGAATTTCTAATAATTTCAGAACAGCTTTAATATCTTCCATAGTTAAAACTAGTTTATTAAATTTGATTTAAAATACAATGTACTAGATTTATTTTAAAAATGCGGATAGTTATTGCATTCAAATGAAACAGTACAAAAAATAACAGTAGCGCGGTATACTCTACACTAACGAATAATCAGTCGGGATTCGTAAACATGAGCTGGGCAGTATTAAAATTTTATATATTAAAAAGTCAAGCGGTGTCAATGTTTGACTCTGTTTCGTGATAACACCAACATTCTGCTGATATATATATATATATAACTGTCAGATGAAAGTCGGTAGATAGTATTTCCTTTTCCGATATATAGTGTCGTCCCTCTCGATGGAGTTAGGATTTTGAAGGAAACGCTTAATATATTTTGAATAATGCATGTAGGACCAGGTAAATACATTTTATACATTTAGTAGCAATATCTCGTAATTTTGATATAATATAATAATATATGGATTTTAATTTATCTTCTATGAAGGGAATGTGGTAGAGCTACCCTGAAGTTTATTATGGCTACAGCATGAACATGTCGATTTGACCAGGAAAGAATCGAGCTCATGATAATAGCAACATTCTGCTGCTATTTTTCAATATACTATATAATATATAATAATAATATAAGTTGTTACCTGTTTCGACAACAATTTCTGGTTATAAGACAACAACCAAGTAAATCTTGAATATTCAAACTGGAGCAAAATTGGGTTATATGTCGTCTGTGGTAATGTAGATTATATTTATAGGATAAATACGTGAATTCAGTCCTCTTAAATCTGGAATTTGAACTTGATTTTATAACAAAGCAAAAATTTAACATGTCGCTATATCATGTGCGGTCTTATCAGAATACAGTTTTAAAATGCAGTGGGTTTTTCAATTTCACATCGTTGCAAATTTTCTCGTGCTCTTTAACGGCAAGTTAGAGGGTTTAATAAAAGTCACTAAATGTACGCATTTTTTTATTTTAATCTAATGCTAAAAAATTGAATTGAGTTTGCACGTAGCATATATCGAACATAATTAAAATGTTTTTTTTTTTCATTTATTGTTACTTTGAAAATAATAACTGATCATCTTTACATACATTATGTCACATCACATTAATAGCCTTTCTAATTTCATTGATGGACGTTTTAATTTACCGAGAATGTGTTAAGCATTTATTGAAAGCTAAAGCTAATGTGATACCCTTGCCATATACCATGAATGCTATACCGGTCTGTATAGGCACCGTTGCCACGATCAACGGAGTAGGAACACACGAGGTTGTGGAGCTTTCCGTGGCTGCTCTATCGGTTTCTGAATAGTTATTTAGTAATTATGGAGATTCGGATGGTGAAAAATGGAAGTCCGTAGTCTTGTGCCTACCCCCGCATGCAGAATAGGCTGAATTTTAGAGAAAGAGGAGGAAAACCTGACACTTTCCTATTCATACCCACAAATTTCTTGGTAAATAGTACTTTTTTTCTGCCTAGGAGACCATCTGGACTGGTACTTAACTACGACTTGAGATTTTACATAAAACTTTACTTAACTTTACATAAAAAACCGGTTTTAGTGGCTTATGGTTTAGATTTATCGAGTCTACATGAAGGCGTAAACACGATAACTTTTGAAAATATCAAATGTTTAACTCAATCTATTTTTTAATCTCTTCGTCTTTCGTCATGTGGGAAGCCATGGTATTTAAATGGTTGTTTAGTTTTGTTTGGTTCAGAATTATAATTAATTTTTTTTTCGGCTGAGAAATTCCGAAATTTTCGGTGTTTGGGCCGCCTTGTAATTATATATTTTACTAAATTCAGATACACTTTGACTAACTCCGAGCTCGGCCCCCGTCGTGAGTATGTTACTGGTATCGTTCGTTAACAGCAGCTCGTCATAAAAAATATCGATCGCTGTAGAAATTACCGTGAAGTGGCGGTGGAGAATATCCACTACCCCATGTCTTCCTGTGGGTGTCGTAAGAGGCGACAGAGGGAGACAGGCAGGAAATGAGCATTAGCATCTTCCTGATAACAACAATTATAGAATAAAAAACTGCGGTTGCCAACCCGCTCGCCAAGCGTGGCAACTATGGCAAACATCCCCCCATGAGCAATGACACAAACTAAAGGCCCTCAGTCCCCGGTGGCCCCGCTATTCCTGGCTACGGTGGCGACCATGGTAACGGTAGGGCAGGGGGTGCTAAGAATCTCCGGTGGAGGTTCAGTTGCCACCTACGACGGACGACTTGAACTGGAAACATATGAAGTACGCACCCTGATAACGACTGACGAAAAGATCCTAGAGCTGGAAGAAGAGATAAACAAGTAGCGCTGGCATATTAGGATTATCCGAGATCCAAAGAGAGGGAGAGGGAGGCACACAGGTAATCCTCAAGTCCGGTAACTTGTTCTATCACCGGCAGGGTGACCATCTGTCCCAGGGAGGTGTTGGATTTATCGTCCACAAGTCTCTCGTCAACAACATTGTAAAGATTGAGAGTGTGTCGAAGAGGGTCGCATACCTGATACTCAGAATTACCAAACGGTATTCGCTGAAGGTCATACAGGTTTTCGCACCAACCTCAGCACATCCCGATGAGGAAGTGGGGTAAATTTATGAGGATATCACAAGAGCCATGCATTCCTCCAAAAGCCAATTACGGTGTTGATAAGAGACTTCAACGCAAAACTAGGCACAAGAGAAATCTCAACGGATTAGTAAGCTGAAGTGGCAATGGGCCGGCCATATAGCTCGAAGAACCGACAACCGTTGGGATAAAAAGGTTCTCGAGTGGCAGCCTCGTACCAGTAGGCGAAGTGTAGGGTGACCCCCCACTAGATGGAGTGACGACCTGGTAAGACATGCAGGAAGTCGATGGATACAGGTGGCTCAGGACCATGCTTTGTGGCATACCTTGGGGGAGGCCTATGTTCAGCGGCGGACTTGGGAAGACGGCCTTGTTCCTCCTGTCGGTGGGCCTGTTCCTCCTGGCACCCAGGATTGACTAGCAGAGAATTCCACATGGTATTAAGTCCGCCCTATGTACCCTTTAGTTTCAGATGTTACTTTTAAGTTTTAAATAAATAAATAAAAATAAATAACAGAGTAAAATTGCAGCTTAATGCTGCTTTGTTTCGTAGGGTGATTGTACAGAAACGTAAACCCTTTTCACTGGATACGAGTAGTCCTAAGGGGTGACAACACATCTGCATTTTGATTCTTAATCGAGGATAAATGTAGATGTCTGTGGTCAAGACATCCACTTACCATCAGTTTTCTTTTTATAGAACAAGGGTGACTTCGATTAAGAATCAAAACGCAAATGCGTTGTCACCCCTGAGGACTGAGAGGCAATGCCTCGTTTTCATTAAAAAAGGGTCTCCGTATGTCTACACTCACTATACGATACAAGTATTAAGCTGCTATTTTACGTTGGTCTTCAATGAGAGTGTGGTCTTTCCCCGGTTGAGCCGACGCATTTTTGCAACAACCATAATATAGCTGCAGCGAGGCTGTACCACGTATGGTGGACCGTGTGCTCTCTTGTCACCCCATTCTAAATTTTTTTTAAAAATCGACTCTTACTTTAAAAAGAAATAAAATGAATAGTTTTATTTACGTAAACGCAGTTACACCGCAAAGCAATACTACTATTCACTAAATAATTATTTGTAAATAAGAAAACTATTTGTTGTTCGTTGAAAGCTTCTTTACGGTGCTTTTAGCGTAGAATCTGTTAGTACTATTTTACAAATACGAGTATGTTACAATGTTGTACGCTTGTTTACTAGAAGTGTAATTTTCTGTATCCTAAATTCTTGTTTTGCTTCTTAGAAAAACTAATTGGAAACTTATTTATTATATTATCTGGGATTAGCGCTTTTAGCCAGATGTATATATAGGCGGTATTATAGACTAGACATCCTACGTCTTCGGCTTTGCTACTATCAAAGATTTGAAAAAGTCTAAAATTGAAGGAAATTATAGGATTTGTTTTTAATCTTATAACGGGTTACATTACTCTACTTCTTTGAACTAAAGATTCGAAGTAAAAGGAATATTATACCAAAATATCATATTTTTTTTATTTAGTGCTTAGCTTTCATAAGTGGTAGAGTTACGCTGAAATTGTATTATGACTGCATCACGATCGCGCCGCTTCAATCGGAGAAGAACCGCACTTGCACAGAACACTAGCGCTACGTGCAACCGTAACAAACAAACTTAAAATGTCTGCTATGTTTAGGTTGATTAGTGACGAGAGCTAGAGGATTTTTACTGGTGAAGTGTATAAATATCAAATATTATATTTAAAAATCTAATTACACAAATTCTTACATGAAACACGATGTGAGCGTCTTCAAGTATTCATTAATCTAAACCAGTCCATATTAGGGCTGAATTGCCTTATTATTAGGTAAGTCGGTAGAAAAATTAATTATCCTAATTTTAATATGAAATCTCGCCGATTGCACCATTGCGATTACATCAGGGCCTTAGCATGTTCTCTGGAGAGTTCCCATCCATTCATGTTTTTGATTACTGTACTATAACTATACACTTACTCGTAAAATGGTATGAAATTGAGTTTGACTGTTAACTGAGCTTACATTAAAATATTACTTAAATTAAAAATTTTAATTACCCAGACACAAAAAGAAGTGGTGCTCTTCAAACGGTTTAAAAGATTTACTTAAGTCATAGCTAACTGAAACAGAAAGACACACTGATACGAGCACACGCGTTAAACATATGACAACCCTCTTTTTCGTCGGGGGTTAAAAATATGTAGCAATCTAACACGTACGTTGCGTCGTTTCCAATAACTGACGGAATGGTATTGGTGTTGCTCAGGTCATATCATTGGAAAAATAGCAAAATGTTTTCTTTTATTCTCGCTAGCCGGAGTGAAATAAATCGCTAAGGAAAAAGAAACTTGCAGGATATATTTCTTAACCAAAGATATTTAAACCGATTTCAAAGTAGGATGTTACGTGAAATCTTCGCCAATTGACGTAATTGTAGCTTAAAGAAATAAATATATGCAATCAAAAACATAACCTGTAAAGAAAACCATGTCTTGCAACTCTGTTCTTCTATCGTAAAAAGTTGTGAGATCCATGTGATACCAAGTCGGTTAATTTATTCTGTTCCTTCTTAAGGGTCCTTCTGTCTTAAGTTATTATGTAATTAGCTAACATAACAACATCTTATTGTAACCATATCAATATTAAAAATCTTTTATGTTTTAAATAAATCGACTGCTCGACTTGGCGGGGGCACCGCCGTGCCCCCAGATAACTTAATATATTAATAATCTTGGCCTCTCAGTATATTTACGAAAATTTAATCTATTTTCTCAAAAAGTAAAGTAGTTTTAACACAAAGAAAGTGATGTGAATCTGGTATTTATTTTAATTTATTTATTTATGTTTAATTTTAATTAATTTAATATTTGCAACCAAATAACATGATTTAGGTTTATACTCAAACCATGTTATTGGTTGCAAATATTTTAGATACATAATATGCAGGTGTAAGTGCGTGTTCTTACAATAGGTGCATGGTTTCTTGGGGCTTGGGGTTGGCGTCAATAGATATGTACGTAGCGCTCTTTGTCTATTTTGCTTTGTTTTTCTGAGAATACACTTAGATATTATGAAAGGTACGGCGCGCGCTATTAACAATAATACCGTCCTCCAGACTGAATTTCGGTCACGGCGGCCAGCCTCAACGGAGAGACTAGCCATCGGCGCAGGACAGGATTATAGTGCCCAAGTGTACGTGCAAGCACAGGTGCACTCTCTATTCCATCACTTTCCGACTCTTCCGATTCACATTCCGATGGGACGGTAAACCGACACGACCGGAGAGAGATCAGGCGCAGGACCAACGGCTTTACGTGCCTTCCGAAGCACGGGGGTGATATACCGCCAACTTCCTGACTCCGGGCAGCTACGGAGAATTTCTTGACGGAAAACTCTTCTTCTCTTCTTTCTCTTCTCTTCTTGATGGGCGCGCTTATTAATATATATAATTAATATTTAAGGTGCCACAGCAATTCATCACAATTTTTTTTTCGTAAGTTCATCAGGTTAATTTTATAGGAGTGAAAATTTAGTTAGTCAGTTATAGCCTGTTAACTGTTGAAGTGATCAAAAATTAGCGTGGTCTAACAAGCTGGATTTCTAGAATTATTAACTCTAATAGAAAACTGTAGAAATGAATAAAATAAACGTCAATTCAGATGGAGAACGTGAATTATGTCCCAGGTGTATCCCCATTCACTTTTATTGTAATTTATTTTATAGTTTTCTTATAGAATACGGTGACAAACAAGCCTACAGTCCACCTGAAGGTAAGTTGATGCTGTAGCCCATAGATATCTACATGTATCCTCGATCAAGAATCACAATGCAAATGCATTGTCGCTTAATGATTTCTTATATTTACGCGAACACTACACATTAAAATAATACTAGTTTTTACGGAATTTACCGCGTATATTTAACTTTTTAAATACCCGACGTTTCGAGAGCTTTACATCACCCATGGTCACGGGAAGAACTGAGATGTTCAACGTCCAGATGTCATAGTTAACCGCGGTTACCATAGATTAAAATTTAACTTTTGTTCCGATCTACACAGTATGAACTTATGGTATCATGAAGTCTTGTATTTGTATGCTTGGGTTGGGACTTAATTTTATTTATTTTAGGATCTCAAGCAGATGGTAGCACCCAGCCATCTTCTCTATTGAAATTAGGATGTTTTGTGATTTCAATAGCCTCGCGAATCATTCTTAAAAGGAATTGGTGTTCTTTAGCGAGGATTTGTGGTCTATCAAATCTGATGTAGTGACGGGGGCAATCCTGTACGTGTTCACAGACTGCAGACTTCCCGGAGCTGTGGACTGTGACGTAGGCGCGAGACCCGAAGCTTGTTGTAAAGCAAAACCTGTTTGACGTATTGGAGCTCGGCAGCCAGGTGTTTACTATCACAGATCCCTCGTGCTCTCTGAAACAAAGATTTACCCACGGTAGCTACCTGTGAAGGATGGTGGTGAGAATCACCATTTAAATATCTATCTGTATGAGTCTTTTTTCTATATACAGTATGGCTCGAGGTGTTATCAGGATTCCGAATTACACATCTAGAAAAGCTAAGGAATTATTTTCCTCTAACTCCATTGTGAACTGAATTTTAGAATTTATAGAGTTAAGATGGTCTAAAAATGCAGTTACTTTATCTAAAGGTAGAATTGGGAAAGTGTTGTCTACGTACCGCTTGTAGAATCTTGGATTTATGGGAGAAGTAAGCGGGGTTTTCTCCTCAAAGTCTTCCATGAATATGTCGGCGACAATGGAAGATACAGGTGAGCCCATCGCCACACCATCTACTTGCTTGTAGGACTCCTCCTTCGACAATAGGTAGCCAGATGTAAGGCAGTTTCTGAGTAATACTCTATATTCTACGGGCATGTTGTTTTCTTCCAGCCTTCTAGTTACAATTGAGATGCAGTCTTCAACAGGTAAGCATGTAAACAATGACTGCACATCAAATCTGACCATAGTTTCATTGTCTGCCAGACGCTGGTCTTTAATCTCGCTGACAAAATGGTAGGAATCCTTTATGTGTGCTCCCGTATGTCCGTATAGGTAAATCTTTGTTTCAGAGAGCACGAGGGATCTGTGACAGTAAACACCTGGCTGCCGAGCTCCAACACGTCAAGCAAGTTTTGCTTGACAATAAGCTTCGGGTCCCGCGCCTAGGTTAGAGAGAACGAGTGAAGCCGGCCACAGTCGAGCGTGTACTTACTGTACTACCATATGTTAGAGGAGTCACTGACAAGATTGGCTACATCTTGAAGCGCGCTTCCATCAAAACATACTTCAAGCCGACGAATAAGATTGCTCAGTTTTTACCAACAGTCAAGTGTAACGTCCCTCTGCAAGATGCAGGAGTGTACAAGCCTGATTGTGAATGTGGTATCTCCTACATAGGACAAACTAAAAGATTAATTAAAACTCGCGTTAAAGAACATATAGCTGATGTGAAGAATCGACGCTCCGGGATGTCTGCAGTCTGTGAACACGTACAGGATCGCCCCCGTCACTACATAAGATTTGATAGACCACAAATCCTCGCTAAAGAACACCGATTCCTTCCAAGGATGATTCGCGAGGCTATTGAAATAAAAAAACATCCTAATTTCAATAGAGAAGATGGCTGGGAGCTACCATCTGCTTGGGATCCTTTAATAAATAAAATTAAGTCCCAACCCAAGCATACAACTGCAAGACTTCATGATACCATAAGTTCATACTGTGTAGATCGGAACAAAAGTTAAATGTTAATCTATGGTAACCGCGGTTAACTATGACATCTGGACGTTGAACATCTCAGTCCTTCCCGTGACCATGGTTGCTGTAAAGCTCTCGAAACGTCGGGTATTTAAAAAGTTAAATATACGCGATAAATTCTGTAAAAACTAGTATTATTTCAATGCATTGTCACTTTTGAGAAGTAAGATGAATGCCTCGTTACCAGTAAAAAGAGTTCTCTACACTCACCATACGAAATACAACAGCATTAAAACTTTTATTTGACGCTGGTGAGAGCGTGGTTCTACCCCGTTCGAGCCGACCCGTTCAAGCTGAAACCATAGTATAGCTGTAGCGTGTCTCGACCACGTATGCTTTAATGATAGCTATTATTATATTCGGTTGGTCAATAGATTCTGACCACGTATTTATGGGTGCACGAATTCGAAAGGTATTACGAGTTGAACCAAATGGTGGATTCTATCAGCGTAGCTCGTTTTGAACCAATAAAAAATAGCGGACGTGGCACGTGGTGGTCTTTGGACAAATATTCTTGCTATAAATTTGATTTACTACATTAGCCGGCACAACAGAAACATGAGCTGCTACGGAAAGAGAACAACAAAAACCACTTCAAGATTTAAAGGAACTGGCCTTACCGGGGATTTTTGCTAGTGGCCTATCTCTAAGGTCTCGGTTGGACGGTACTACGTTGCAACTGAGCCAGTGGTGCGCAACGAAAAATGCACTGGGCAAGCGGTTACGACGAAGTTTTGTACTGTACTGGTCTGTGGCTCGACTGCCACTGGCGTTGCGCTGGCGGCGTGCCTATGCCTTTCACTTTTGGCGAGCACACCTCCCATTCGTCGAACAAAATGAGGCCACAATGGCTGGCCTTCCCCTCCCCCCGCCTTAGGTAGTCCCATGCGGGAAGGGAGCGGAAATGAGGAGAGGTTCTACCGGCTAATTTAACTTAACAAAACAAAATGCGATGGTGTATTTCCCGCAACCAATATTAATTTTTATAGTGTTAACTATTTTAGAAATTCAACTTGGATAAACGCGCAGTTAATTGGATATCTATATAAAATATGAAATGTTTTCGTAATACGTTTTCAATGTAAATTCTCTCCTGCCTGCACTTAACGTATCGATTATTCATTTTCTCGGATAAGAGTTAGTTAAACTGATGAAAGCAGTACTTCCGCTTTCGTGGGGTTGTGTTAATTAATTGAATTATTCATCGCTTTGCGGTGCAAATGCGTAGTTTTAATGCTATTTTCCATGGTAAAATGAATAGTTGGTACACGTAAATGAAACTGTTTTATCGCATATTGATGTTTTTTTTTAATTCAATGTTATATTTTAGTAGTATTTTTGCTTAATTAATGTAAATTTTACTTAGAATAAGCATTTAGTTAAAGGCATCATCCATTTCGCTTGCCGTCTGTTGTTTTAAGATTAAATACAAATAGTTTCTATAATTTTAATTAAAAAAAATTTTGATACCGTTAGATTATAATATTTATAATAGTTATTCAAGTTAAAGAAATAATAATAAAATACATATACTACTACTAATTTATATCTCTAGAGAATACGGAGGGACGGCATAAAAAAAATTCTGCATGAATAATGTTTAATTTAATTAATAAGTTTAGAAGTGGTGTTTTACCTAAACCCATATAACATTCTAAATATAACTTTTTATTAACTGTTATTTATATTCGTAATATTATATTTTCCTATAAAATTCATACTTTTTCGAGTAGTTTTCCAATAATTTCACTTTTTAAAATAAAGGCGGGCCTATTTAATACCGAAAGTGAAATATACAAATATTATTTAGAAATTCCAACAGGACCTACATTGTTGCAACATCGTGTTTATATGTAGGATGGATAACACTGAAATTGAATCTGCACGGAGTCCGTGTTTGCAAAATGGACTCAGAGCGTATCTGCTGTTTGCAAACTATATAAATTTTCGTATATCTTACGTATTTATATAAAGTACAGCTTGTAGAGACATAATATGGCAAATGGCTATGCTTTCCGGTTTTTCCGAAAATTTATTACGTTTAAAAATCAATGGAAAAAACATGTTAAAATTTATGTCATATTAAAAATCTTTACTGTTCATTCACAACCATAATTTTGAAATAAAAGTAAAAAGTAAAGTTACAGCCTATATACGTCCCACTGCTGGGCACAGGCCTCCCCTCATTTCTGAGAGGGTTTTAGGGCAAGGAAATGTCCACCGCGCAGCCCCAATACGTGTTGGCGAACTTCACATATCTTCGAAATATTTTTTCCTATTCTTCAGATATGCAGTTTTCCTCACGATGTTTTCCTTCACCGCCGAGCACGTGGTAAATTAACCACCTGAGCTACCACGGCTCTAATTTTGAAATGCGAAGAGATAATAACAAACAAAACATAAGTTTGGAATGGAGAATGGCTAGGGAACCTGTAGTGGGTCAGAAGATTTAATGATTATAACTGTTAAATGCCAGATGTCTTTACGTCATTGAATTTTATTTTCGCAGATGTAGATTCTAAAATATTCTAACTACAAACTTAATTTTATACTTCGAATTAGAATTATAAAGAGCAATTGTGAATAATTTTACTTAAATGGGTTATATTTTGGGGATTTTTTTCAATTAGCCTATGTTCCAAAACACCTAATCTATGCAGCTTCCGTTTACAACTTGTACATCAAACTTCGGACATTAAAACTTAAATATTAAATTTAAAAGAATCACCAAAAGTTCACGGGGAAAATATTTCAGGATTACATTACGTCATCGTAGAATATAATTATACAAGCCAGTATTTAGGATAGAAAGTAATAGAGCTTATTAATCCCAGTGTTGTTATAAAAAAGACTTATTACAATAAATTTTATCGACTGTCTACGGTTTTACCATCATCATCATCATTACAACCCTTCACAAGTACACTGCTGAACATAGGCCACCCACAAGGAATTCCACAAAACATGATCTTGAGCCATCTAGTGGGGGTTTCTCTCCATTTCGAACAAAACCTTAAAAAATACATACATTGGTCATGACTTGCAACGATCCTAACGAGAATACCAAGTATATCATGAAATTACAGTGTTGTCCGTCGGTTATTAATACTTGTCCAAATTTTTGATTATTCAAATACTAGTTTTTACGGAATTTATCGCGTATATTTAACTTTTTAAATACCCGACGTTTCGAACGCTTTACAGCACTCATGGTCACGGGCGGGATTGAGATGTTCAACGTCCATATGTCATAGTTAACCGCGGTTACCATAGATTAAAATTTTAAATTTTTTTAAATTTTAATCTATGGTAACCGCGGTTAACTATGACATATGGACGTTGAACATCTCAGTCCCGCCCGTGACCATGAGTGCTATAAAAAAATTTTAAATTTTAATCTATGGTAACCGCGGTTAACTATGACATATGGACGTTGAACATCTCAGTCCCGCCCGTGACCATGAGTGCTGTAAAGCTTTCGAAACGTCGGGTATTTAAAAAGTTAAATATACGCGATAAATTCCGTAAAAACTAGTATTATTTCAATGTGTAGTGTTCGCGTAAATATAAGAAATCATTATATTCAAATACTCAAAAGTGGCCAAAACTGATATAAGAAGTTGCATTATATACGTACAAATAAAATAAAACAAATACAATGAAATGGTTGTCACTTGCTATACTAGCTACAGAAGGTGTATGAGACGGTCAAAATATAAATAGCATAATATTTCTGTTAAAGTCGAGCTGATTTTCACTTGCCTCCTACGCGGATGTCTCACGACAATATGAAAGTTCTAGATTTTCACCAAACAGTCTCACGCAACTTCTATTTAAATAATGTCATTTCGAACAAGAATCCGACATTTTTCCCTTTCTCTACTTTTTATTCACAATGTTGTGTTTTACATTTGAAAAAAAATTTTAGGTTTCCTTTTCAAGTGTGAAAAAGTTAATATTTTACTAAGTATCATTAAAGATATTAGGTATTAGTGTATTATATTGTGCAAGATCTGGGACTTTCTCAATTAGTTTTTTGGAAGTCCTATGTAAAGAGGACTTATACCTAGTGTTGTCTAAAATCAGTCTTGTTCTTGCAGTCTCGGTCCTGTTCTTGCATTTTTGCAAGACCAAGACCGCCTAATTTTAGCAAAACCAAGAACAAGACTGACTGTGCAAGATTTTAGCAAGAATAAGACTAAACCTGCGAGACTCCTGCGCCTTGCAGTTAGAACTAAATGTCGTTTCAGGCAGTATAGGAGTTCGGATATACGCTAAGGTACTCTATGAGACGCAAAAAAATATATAAAAAAATTGGAAAATTGAACTTATGCGCATTATAAACAATACCATGAACATACTTACACAGGGAATTAAAATATCCATTAAAAGAAAAAAGAGTGCATCCCTAGTTTTGACCATATTCCAAAGATATTTATGTAGACATTCATATACATATTCATAAGACACAAATACTTTATGCAGATCTCGCAAGGAATATTGTAATTAGACAATGGTAAGTATAGGTAGATATAATAATAATTTTTTCTAGTAAGCAATTATTATAATATTTATTATATGGGTTTATAATTATTACTTACTACTGTTATTTTTGGGATATCTGTATAGTTTTCCAAATAAAAGGAATATTAGTAATGTTAATAAGAAGACACACTTGAAAAGTGTAAAACGTTTCTACAATGCAAATCGAATACTATAAAAACGTGGATATAAAATAAAAAACGTGCAATAAGATCTATGTACTGCTAAGGAGCCCGAGTATCTCTCAGAGAACTGTTTAAAGAAATTGATATCTTGACTGCTGCATCACAATGTATTTTTGAAAATATCATGTATGTACTACAAAACATTCACTTACTTGTAAAAAATAGTGATTTTCACAATTTAAATTGTAGAAATAAAAATAAAAGTTCATATTTCGAAAGCCAATATCAGTACAATTCTTAATCAAAAAAAGAGTCATAGACGATTAGGTAAGCGAAGTATGTTCTATTGTAAAATAAAACAAGAAAAATACATATTCACTGCCAATTTTATATACATTTGGGAACTGATGTATGTAGGTGGGTAATAAATAATATAAAAGTGACAAACGAGCTATGGGATGTGAACCGCTGAGAAGAGTATGGTCCAACCCAGATGGACTATGTGACGAAAAAAGAGCTTTACTATTTAGTAAAATGAGAATATTTTTCTTAATAAACCTTACCTCCACACTAGGACTTTCTCCTGTATCGTGGGGGCAGTTTACATACATAAATTTCACAAGGACAAACATCCAGACCCGGAACATTTACTTGTAGGCCATACAAATTCTTGTTCCGTGCGGGATTCGAACCCGCGGCCCTCAGCGCTGTAACTCATTGCTAAGCCACTGCGCCACGGAGCCGTCGAAATGTGTATGTGTTAAATGAGTATAACGTGTAATGGTAGTGTAAGACCGTAATCTACCCCATGTTGTCCTGTGGGTGTGTAACAGACGACAGATGTAAACGAACTAGGAGATGGGCAGCGTCTTTCTAAAAGTACCTTAAAAAAGACTCCAGTTGCCACCCGCCTGCTAAGCGTTGCAAATATGGCAAATATTCCCTCCATAAGGCATCTATGGGTGACTTAAGTTTAGCAGAGCACTTTTGGAAGGATTAACAGTAATGATAAAATAATATTGTTAATAATGATAATCAGTAAGCTCTTAACTTTGTATATTCTAAGACACTTCACTTTATTTTACTGTCTCTAAAATCTCCCTCACGTACATTTGTTCAAGGATCCATTTATTTGAGACGTGACTTGACATATGCACGTGTTACCACGCTCTGTCGATCCTATTGATACGTGATGTTAAATACATTTTATACCAGCGAATAGTAGCATCATCTTTCGTTCATTCATTCCAACCTATCAAAAGACCACTACGGAATATGTGAATATTACAATCTTATAGTTCAGTACAATACAATCTTAATATTTAAAGTATTATACAAATTTATATTAAGCTAAAATTTTACCTCTCTGCTTCATAAGTGTTATTCAGCATTCTTGTAGGGGACAATCACCATATAGTATTATTTGCTGATGATACCTCTTTAATTTTCAAACTCAATCGACAGTCAATTAATTTTGACAATGTAAATAATGCTCTATCGAAACTAGTACATTGGTTTAACGTTAATAATTTGCTCTTAAATGGCAGTGAGACAAAATGAATTAAATTTACAATACCTAATGTTAAACATTCAAATACCAACGTGTTCCTAAATGGGGAAGAGTTGAGTCTTTTGACACCACTGTTTTTCTTGGTATTACTATTGACGCGAAGCTTCAATGCGGCTCCCACGTATCTAAATTAGCAGGCATTTAATTAGACTTAGTTCTGCAGCATATGCGGTAAGAAAGATTAGAAGTCTAACCAATGTTGAGTAGCTAGATTAGTTTATTTTAGTTACTTTCTTAGCGTAAGACTTATGGAAACTTACTTATGGACTGACATTGAAGTCGTATTTGTTTTGCAAAAGAGAGTCGCACGGGCGATTTACAACTTAAATTGTAAAGAGTCCCTTAGAGAAAAATTTAAGGAAATAAACTTATTAACTTATATATATTTATGAAAATGTAATGTATTTACATAAAACATATATAACTTTCATAAAAATAAAGATGTTCATACTTTAAACGCTAGGAAAAACATAAGCTTTTAATACCAGTTACTAGACTTCACAGAATTAGAAATTCATTAATGGGGCAATGTATACGCTTTTACAACAAAATCCCAGAATATGTACAAAATTTGTAATCAAACAAGTTTAAATGTTTTATTAAGGAAAAATTGTACAAAAAGGATTATTATAATATAAATGAATATATAAATGAAAATAACCCCTGGGAATGAGGTGATCATCACCATGCTGGTTCTATAACAATTCATTCAAAAATTGTAACAAAATAAATTTATTGTAAATTTAAATATGTTTAAAAAAATCCCGCTGGGTTTCTTGCTGGTTCTTTTCAGGAGAGAGATTTTTTTGCGAACAAGTGGTAAATTAAAAAATCACTTTCAATAAGTATTATATAATAATCCATGTTGAATAAAATCATTCATTTCATTTCATTTGCTGTAAAATTCTGTTATAGTATGGAGTGTAAAAGAAAGGAGTACTAACTCCCATAGTAGAGCAGTTGAAAAAGTGGCCATCTGTAAGCACTAAATAACAGCTCAAAAACTCTCAACAGCGGTGCTGGAGTAGCTACTGAGATGAAATGAACTTAGTAGTTGTTGACGGTTCAAGTGTGGTTCTAAACTGCTCAGTAGCTCTAAAATCTAAAATATTTTATTTAGTAAATATAACCTCGAAAAAGTCGTCTATCCCACTAATATTTTTCGGTGCGGTTTTTAAAAGTTACCCCGTAGTTACAGTGGCGCCACCCTTATTTAATGGCTTTTATGGACACTTTTTAATACACAGTCTGTACTCCTTACTTCTACACTCCATATCAAAAACGATGATTGGGCAAAAGTGGTAGAAAAAAGAAAAAAAAAGATTATGTATGACTTTAAAAGACAATCATTTTGACTGCATTTAATAAGCTAACAATAAATTTATTACCTTGTATAGCCTATGTTTTATTTTAACATAACCACAGAAAATACTAAAATATAGGTACGAATGTAATTTTCAGATAAATAATGGTCATTATCACCGTACTTAATGTGTACATTGGCTTGGGACACTCTTCCACTGAGCGACTCAAATGTTTTCATTTCCCGAATTGACATGAATCAAGCAGCGTATATCCTAACAACTTGCAAACATATGATTTCGAACATATTTTAAATATTTATGAAAATAATTGAAATAAAATGAAATTAAAAACTGAGGACTAAATTTATAAACTACTAAAAATGTGTGTGAATTTACATAAAATATATACGTCTCACATAGAACCTCCTAGTTTAATAACTCGGTTAGCAAAACAATACTATAGTTAATGGCAACGCTATTTACTATGATATGTTTTACTACGTTACATTGAAGATTTGGAAAAACATAATAGTAAAATAATATAAATATATATACTTAATAGTATTTAAATTTATACTGAATAAACAAAGACTTGCAGAAAACAAGAGCTATGAGCTATAAACGTATGAACGGTTGCCAAATTTTATAAAAAGCCACAACAACGAAATTGTGAATTGCAATTTGAAGTGTTGATTTTCATTATGCTCTAACTTAACCCAGTGAGAAACTAAACAAAGAATTTTAAGAAACATGGGAAGCCTTCCAAAAGACCTCACACCTCTTCCTCTTCCATGGAGTAAAGATCTCTCAGAACTAAGACTAGGCCTGTACCGAGCAATGGAATGGGTACATATTTATTGATAATATACTTTTATTAACTTTTTAGTTATAAATATGGAAAGATGAAATATAATTAATTGAATTAACCAAAAATATTTAATTAAAAATATCTAATACGTGTTATAATTAGAGAAAGTTAATAAAGTTTTAATTCTAATAAGATGTGAGAATAATGTTTGCCTTTTAAAAAATAGGTGCTATGACAGTTAGCTGCATTTAAATTTTGGTCTGTCTGAATGAGAATACAAAAAATAATAATTATTAATTATACTAGACGCGATACTGGATTTTTTTTCGAAACATACCAGGCGGTCCCATAATGAACTGGCCTGATATAGTTCAACGCGACATGTCGCTACATGTTGTGTTGCATTAAATAGTACGTTTATCGTGCACTTAATATAAGAAACATGCATCGACATAAAATGCTTAGTCTTAGTTTAACGGGCATTTGAATAACGAGAGTCTGAGTATCGAACTGTCATAAAGTTTCTGTTTAAAGAAGGTTTATCCCCTGCCCAAATAAAAAAAACGATTGGATGGCGTGTATAAGGAGTCCGCCCCCTCCTATAGCACAGTGAAAAATTGGGTGAAAGAGTTTCGCCTCGGGAGAGAAACCGTCGAAGACTTTGGCCACGACGGTCGACCTGTGGAAGTGCTCACTCCCAAAACGATTGCTCTTATCGAAGAGGAGGTTCTGAGTGACCGCCGTTTGAAGATTAGAGAAACTGCAGCAAGGCTTGTGCTCTCTAAGAGTACCGTTCATCGCGCGATCCATGAACATCTTCACATGAAAAAAGTGAGTGCAAGATGGGTACCGTAACTTCTTTCAGCGGTACAGAGACAGGAAAGAGTGCGCTGCGCTTCGGAGTTTTTGGGTCTTTGTGGCGAAAATCCAAAGACTGTGATCGAGTGGCAAGTGACTGGTGATGAAACTAATATAAATGATCTTGTATTATGATCCAAGAAGCAAGCGCGAGTCAATGGAATGGCGTAATAAGGGTGAAAAGCCCCCAAGAATGGCAAAGGTGCAACAATCGACTAAAAAACTGATATGCACAATATTTTGGGATTTTCAATGCCTTTTGATGGTGGATTTTAAAGAACGTAATACAGTCGTGAACGGCGAATATTATGCTTCTTTAATATATAAATTACGAGACAAGATAAAGGAAAAACGAAGAGGCAAGCTGTCTAAAGGTGTCCTGTTGCTCCATGACAACGCCGCTGTTCATACCGCTGGTGTTTCTAAGGATGCAGTTCGTCAATGCGGGTTCACAGAAGTTCAACATCCACCTTACAGTCCAGACATGGCCCCGTCCGACTATTATTTATTTCCAAATTTAAAGCGGGACTTAAGAGGAAGAAAATTTTCAAGCGATGAAGAGTTGCAGGCGGCCGTCTTCAGTCATTTTGAGGATAAAAAATGTGATTATTTTTATAAAGGTTTAGAGATGTTGATTCACAGATGTCAGAAGTGTGTTAGTATTCATGGTGATTATATTGAAAAATAAAATTGGTTTCGTTTCATTTCCTTCATTGGTTCATAGTTAGGCCAATTCATTATGGGACCGCCTACGTATTTCAATTTACAATAAATTTAATTTGTACAATTTTGTATGAATTTTTGTGGGACCAGCATGGTGGCGATCACCCCACTCACACGGGTTACTTTCATTTATGAATTAATTTATATTATAATAACGCTTTTGTAAAAAAAATCTTTAATAAAACATTTAAAGTTGTTTGATTACAAATTTTGTACATATTCTGGGATTTTCTTGTAAAAGCGTATACATTGCCCCATAAATGAATTACTAATTCTGTGGAGTCAAGTAGCTGGTATTACAAGATACAAGCTTATGTTTGTTCCTAGTGCTTAAAGTATGAATATGAGAGCTATTTATGTTTTTATGTACATTTTCATAAATATATATACCAACCATTACTAAAATTAACACGTTTATATTTTTATTGCCATACCTATCGTGCTACGAGGGTGCTTGGTCTTGCATCCGATTTCTCTATAACAGTTTCTGATTACTGTCAAATTTGACTATAAAACTGAAGAAACAGAGAATACACCTGTGCTTGTGCACACACACACACACACACACACACACACACACACACACACACACATGCACCATAACTCTGACTATTAACATAGATTACTGTATCTGATCATAGACTTCAAAACAAATTTAAAAAACCTTACCTATATCTAAAGTAAGTAGTATTCAAGTAAAATATAAGGGACCTTTCAGTGACCTTATAAATATAATATACGCTTATTCAAGCAAACCGCCTGAAAGTTGGAAACCTTTCGAACCGCCCTTATGATGAAAACTTGTGCAGTTGTTAATGCGGCCAAATTTGCAGATATCAAAGCGCTCAGTATATAAACTTATGTTAATTCACATTTGTACTTGTTCCTGAACCTGTGTCATTGTAAGAAGGGTTAAAATTTGTTGTAATCATCAAGCGTGGTTGTTGGGTGAACAACATCACCCGTCTAGGTAAAAATAATCTATCGAAATTCGTATGAATTTTCTGGCTATTCCCACTCACCTTTTGTATAAAATAAGGGTAACAAACTGGTACATATTCCACCTAATGGCAAATGGATTCTGAAACTCATTGATATCTCAGACGACTCCGTGGCGCAATGGCTTAGCAATGAGTGGCTGCGCTGGGGGTCGCGGGTTCGAATCCCGCACGGTACAAGTATTTGTATGGCCTACAAATAGTTGTTTCGGGTCTGGATGTTTGTCCTTGTGCAATTTATGTTTGTAAACTGCCCCCACGATACAGGGAAAAATCCTAGTGTAGGGGTAACGTTTTTTAAAAGAAAGAGAGAAGATATCTACATCTATCCTCGGTTAAGAATCAAAATACAGATGCATTGCCACCTTTAAGGACTGCGATGGAATGCCTCGTTTCCAATAAAAAGGGTCTCTGGTTCTCTACACTCATCATTCGAAAGACAGCAGTACCTATATAAACTGCTGTTTTACGCCGATATTCTTTGAGAGCGTGGTCCTCCCCTGGTTGAGCCGCCCCATTCATGCTACATACAAATATAGCTGTAGCGTGGCTCTTATATTAAAAAAAATAAAACTCTTATAACACCAAAAATGGGGCGATGGATTCCCTCTCACCGCCAACACAAGACGTCAAGTCAAAATGTCTGAAAATTTGGGTTTAGTTAGCTTATCATCATCATCATCATTACAGCCCTTCACAAGTCCACTGCTGAACATATGTCTTCCCCAAGGAATGCCACAAAGCACGGTCCTGAGCCACCTGCATCCATTGATTTCCTGCATGTCTAACCAGATCGTCACTCCATCTAGTGGGTCACTCCAGCTAGCCCTACACTACGCCTTCTGGTACGAGGCTGCCACTCGAAAATCTTTTTTCTCCATCCACTTTCCACTGCGGATATCGTCATTTCCAAGTTTATCATGCTGAGAAACACCGAGCATAGCCCTCTCCATAGCTCGCTAAGCGACCTTTAGCGTCCACATACGGCCAGCAGTGAAGAACTACGTCTCAGATTCATAAGTCATCACTGGCAATACGCACTGATTGTACAATCTCATTTTTGGGTTCCGAGTTATACCTGACGAGTAGATGTATCGCAGTTTCCCGAAATTTCTGCGTTAACTTTTACAAACAATGTGTGTGGCTCAGGATTCAGACGGAGCTATATTCAATTACCAGTGGCAAACTATGATGTTCAGCGAGATTATAAACATATTGTATATATGATATTATATACTGATGTCAAAATACAATGTCGCTGTTACTTGCAAATACTAAGATTTGTTTCTGTATAAACCTCAGACGATATTACCCTAAAAATGTAAAATTATAAAATTCTATACTTTTCGTATTAATTGCCAAAAGTTTGAAAACGTACGAATAACATATCGAAAAAATTGCTTGCATTACTGTCGTGCGTCCTCGTTAACCGGTAGAAAAATTAAAAGCGGTCGTCGCGTGGAAGTGAGTTCAACGATAGGCCAATGTTCTTTAGGTCGGCCACATATATTTACATTCGGAATTCCGTTTCGGCATCCCGTTTCGGAATTTCAATTCGGGATTCCGAATGCAGCAAGTCTATATAAAAGTAAGGACTCATCAACAATACAAGTCACACACGTACAGTAGTTTTCCGTTCGAAATTTTCCGGGCAAAACAGGATTCTGGATGTGCGGTTGACCTTAATTTGTCGAAAAACTGACAACACAATGAAACGCACTTAAGCGCTTAAGGGTAACAGCTCTTATGGTAAATAACAATATACCCATGACACCCTCTCTACATTCCCCTGAGTGTTGGTGGATAAAACTTGACCAACGTGTAAAAGAGGCAACAGAAACAGTTCATAATTTTTGCTCCAAATATTCCAGTATTAGTTAACTGTCAATATTTAATTACATTCAACTTTCTGAATAATAAAAATATCTGTTTTAAGTTTCAAACGAATATACATGTTTACGAAAATTAGCAATGAGAGCAGTAAGTGATCATACTTTTCTTTATCAAGCTGTTATTATTGAAGCAATTAAGGCACAAAATTAAAATAAAAAAGTAACCGCTGTAACCTAATTTCCTAATTTATTACTGTTCACGTATGATACGTAATTAAATAAAAGAATAGAAAGAACAAACAAATCACTTATCCCCAGAGTGAGTAAGAAAATATTTTCTCGGATACAGAGGGCAAATATTAATCTTTCCCAATACCATTAAATGAAGTAACAACTGAACGTATATATTAGAGTTTAAACATATAAGAAAACTTTATATATCGCATTATTACTTTTTGAAGTTATCAATGTCTTTATTTGTTGCCTATGTATGTACATCTTAAATAATTAGAGATTAAATAATGTAGTATATAGTTTTAAGCATTTGCCTAAATGAGTATCGAAAAAAATGACTATGGGATTTGTTTCCTAATTATATAGACTTTGAATATATTGATGGCTATTAGAGGTCATAATATAAACTGGACATTGGAAGGAATTGCATAATTTAACCTCTCTCCATTCCATCATCGGGTAACCAGAAGTTCGGCCAGTCTTCCACTCTTTCGTTGTTAACTTACCACGCATTCAAACGGTTTGCTACGTCGTTCATCATGCGTAGAGCAAAGGAGTGGAAAAAGTTGCCAGCATCTGTCTTTTCATTCGATTACAGTGTGGGTGTCACTTCAATTCAAGAGTGAATAGATTTTCGTTAAGTCGGTGCGCTTCACCATTTTAGCCTACATCACAACTTACCATCAGGTGGGATTGAAGCTAAGCACTGTCTTAGAATATTAAAAAAAAACAAGATGCAGTGAGATGACTTAACACATAAGCGTAATTTCCAAACTATTGGGTGATTTTTCCTAAGTGTCATCTATGAAATTAGGAATATAGGAATTTTCTTTTATTTTACACGATAGGTAAGGCGCACTGACTTAGTATCACAAAAGCCTTTTCACTTTTCTCTCGAAGAATATTGTAATCGGATAGAAGGACAGTGCCTGATTACTCTACAGGAAACATTTTGGAGAGTATGAGGAATCAAATGATCTAATTTCGCACGCTCCTTTCCAAAATCGGGCTACCAGGCGCCCGGACAGGTTGGCAATTGAAATATTTTTATTATTATCAGGTTGGGATTTAGAAGATGTAGTTTAGTTCTGTTATTTGTAGCCGAAAATAGTAAATCGCAGTGACTTAATTTTAATAAAAGCCTATTCACTTTTCCTTTGATGGCACGTTGTTGTTGACTGGTACACGAGTAGATTTTAGTACTTATAGGTTTATTCGATTCCAATTAATATGTAGAAATTAAGATGTCGATACAAAGGGATAATAAGTAGAAATTACGGGAAGCGTTCGTTTTACGTCGGTGTTCAATATTGAATATCGCCCCCGGAGCTCACGCGGATCTCGCCAGCGGTCAAAAGGAGGTTCAAGGCATAATACGTCTCAAATGCGCAAGTGCACAACAAGATGTCGCGACCACACGTAAATTGCAATTGTATATAAAATGAGATGCTGAAAACTTCTTCCATTCTTTTGCTGTGCACATGACAAACGGTGTAATCCAAATCAAGAGAGGAAGAACATGGAATTAATAAGTGTAATGATATAGGAAATTGGCGATGTAATGGATAAATTCTCTTACATTGCCATTATACGTTCTGAGCACATCGGCAGAATTGGCGAGAAGTTAGTTTGCCTTCCTTCGAGAACTTGTGCATTCCGGTTTCTCACCAAGGCTGTCCAAGGGAACTTCTATCAGTCATTTCTTCCATCTCTGCACGGAGAGGACGATTCACTGGCCCACGTCGCAAAGGAGAAAGCCGATCTCTTTCTTTGCGTCCAACTCGACCCTTTATGATGGGGGAACACACCGCCGACCATCCTACAGTGTGAATGCTCCATGCCGGATTTACCCAGCGCTCGGTTCGCAAAGCACTCATCTCCCTGGACGTCAGCAAGCTGAGTGGGCCTAATGGAGCCCCTCCCATTGTGCTGAAGACGTGAGCTCCGGAGTTGGCACCGGTTTTAACGCGTCTTTTAGGGTACTACCACTTCCAAGGCGTAGTCCCGAATTCTTGAAAGACAGCTTTGGTCCACCCGATCACTAAAAGAAGCGACCCCTTGGACTCGTTCAACTATAGGTCTATCGCCATCACCATCTTGTTCTTCAAAATAATGGAGTCGATTGTAAACTGCGAGCCCATGAGGTACCTTGAAGATCACCAGATGATCAGTGACCGCAAATACGGTTTCCGTCGTGGTCGATCAGCTGGTGATTTTCTGGTCTACCTTACTTATAGATAAGCAGAGGCGGTAAGAGTCCAATGGGGAGGCACTGGCCGTTAGTTGGGACATAGCGAAAGTCTTCGATCGGGTATGGCACAAAGCGCTTCTTTCGAAATCCCCTTCCTATGGGCTTCCCGAGAAATTGTGCGATTTGATCACCAGTTTTCCTGCAAATCGAAGCATCAAGGTCGTAGTAGACGGTGCATGCTCTGATTACAAGCCTATAAACGCTGGTGTTCCACAAGGCAGCGTGCTACACCAACGCTGTTTCTTCTGCATATCAATGATATGGTGCAAACTGGCAACATTCATTGCTGTGCAGACGACAGTACTGGTGATGCATTATAAATCGGCCGTGCCAATATTTCCTGGAAAATTGACGCCAAGTACCGGAACAAGCTTGTGTCTGAAGTCGAGTCTTTGCTTAATAAGGTCACGAACTGGGGGCTTCTAAATCTAGTTCAATTCAAACCTTAGAAGGCATAAGTATGCGCGTAACCGCTAAAAAGAATCCCTTTGTCGTATCTCCTCAATTTGAAGGCACTCCCCTTGCTACCATAGCTACCATGCATCGAAATTCTCGGCATCGACATACTTTTGTGATCACTTAGAGGAAAAGGCCAAATTGACGTCTAAAAATCTTGGCGTGCTCAGCAGAGCGAGACAGTTTTTCATGCTGGCATATCGCTTGAAACTTTACAAAGCGCAAGTTCTGCCTCACACGGAATACTGTTCTCATCTCTAGGCCGGCGCACACTAATGCCAGCTCCTTACACTTGACCGCATCCAGCGCAGAGCGATTAGAATCGTTGACGACTGAGTTCTTTCTGATCGGCTCGATTCACTGGCGCTGCGTAGGGATTTTGCATACCTTTGCGTTTTCTAACGTATCTTCAATGGGGAATGTTCTGAGGAATTGTTGGGATTAGTTCCAGTTGCCAAATTTCACAAACGCACATCTCGATTCATGATACCATCCTTACCATCTGGATGCTTGGCGGTCCACCAATATGCGTTTCACTAGGAGTTTTCTTCCTCGTACAGCTTCTCTATGGAATTGTTTACCACCGTCGATTTGTCCGAACCGATAAGACTTAGGAACCTTCAAGACTACTTTCTTGAAGGTTCCTAAGTCTTATCCTTACTCTTTTCTAAAGGGCCGGCAACACACCTGCAAGTCCCCTGGTTTTGCGGTTGTTCATAAGCGGCGGTAGTCACTTACCATCAGGTGAGCCGCATGCTCGTTTGCCCCCACTTCTATAAAAAAAAAAACAATTTTTAAAAAGAATATTAATAATGCTATAAACATCACTAATATTACCATTAAATTGCTTGTGTTACGAGTGGTTCGCGCCAGTAGTCGAATGGCGGATTCGAACCCACGACCTTTTTGAGTTCGCGGTCCGCGCCCTGCCATTAGGTTACTGTCGCTTTTTTGTTTGAGTACCACTTAATGACAATTCTTCACACATAAATTGGCTCAAAACAGGTTTATCAGTAAAAAAATCATTTAAAGCTTTAAACAAAGAAATATATAATCAACAATCGCTATGTTTGTGCCGTGAAGTTCGTGATTGGTTACTAGTTCTCCGAATTGAACTGTAGCCCTAGTTAACTGCACTGTACCTTTAGCATATTGTGTCATCACAAAAAGGTAGCATATCACTGATACACATCATACATTTTTTTAGGTTATTCCCGCACTGGTGATTTTTACAAATTTGTAGGCGTGCCTAATTCGCCCTTTATCTTAATTTGGCACAATTTTGTACGTCCAAGCGTCTCTTAAGTCTCCTGGTGTCACTGTAACTTTGACTTATCAAAATGAGTGTGACGCCGGGAGACCTAAACACATCGTTATATTGAGTAGTGTTTAAGTACTTGGCCATAAGGCTTATAATAGGTGGTAGGACTCTTGTCCGCATGAGTCCTTTTGGATGGGTACCACCCTCTTACCTATTTCTGCCGTGAAATAGCATTGTTTGCACCGTAAAATATTGTAATACGGAATAGAATGGCTGTCAACCTTATTTTTTACTAGGATCAGCGTCGCCGGGAGCACACATACAAGCAATTACGTCGTATTATTAGTTATGACTACTACAAACACATTTTGGACTTTTTATTAATGTTTTTGGCACATCAATATTTCCTTATCTTTGTTTCTAATATTCACAAAATATAAATAGTTTCGACTTAGTTATGCATCTCGGTCCTGAGTCAATTTCGACTACTTACTGTTTGTTGAATATGTCTCCTTTATTTCCATTGCCCGCTGTTCTTTCGACACGTAATTAGTGCACAATTTGGCATTTTTTAAATATTTTGCATGCAGCAACGCTCGACACGAAAATTGGAAACGATTGATTTGATTGTGTTGACATTTATAGGTGTGAATTCACGTGTTAGTGACGTGTTAGTTGCTACACGGGCTCCACCCACTCCCCCGTTCTATTATGTATGTATTATAGTACCTATTCTATGGTTTACACCGCTGAGTTCCAGTTTAATGGGTATTGAGAGCCAGTTTCATTACCGGCTGTGAGGAATTCCATCTTAGTCCTTAGACCATCTGTTTTGTAGCCTTTTTTGTATATTAAGATTAGGTAGACTGTAAGTGCGTTTGTCACTCCGGTTTAAAAAAACACTGAGTAAGAAATATTTTAACTTTAATCTAATGGGATAATTCGTGTTAGGCAAAAGGTACTAAATTAAAATTTTCATTGAATAAAACTATATATATATATAGTTGGGTTTGGATTTAATTTTGTTAATTATAGGATACCAAGTAGATGGCAGCACCCATCCATCTTCTTTATTGAAATTAGGATGATTTTTAATTTTAATAGCCTCGCGTATTATTCTTGGTAGTAATCGGTGTTCTTTTACGAGGATTTGTGGATTATCAAATCTTATTTAATGGTGGGGACAATCTTGAACATGTTCACAGAGTGCAGACTCCTGGAGCGTCGGTTCTTCACGTCAGCTTGTAGTATACGTCAGTATGTGTTCTTTCATTTTCAGCTCTATTGAGGTTTTCAATCCACTACTGTACATTTTTAAATAATTTTCTGTCACACGCGAGCAGTTACTACAACCCGCAGTTTTCCGGGTCGGCTAATACCTGCGATTATTTTGATGATATATATATATATATATATATATATATATATATATATATATATATATATATATATATATATATATATATATATATATATATATATATATATCATCAAAATATAAAACATCGTATTGCCAGTGATGACTTACGGATCTGAGACGTGGTCCTTCACTGCTGGCTGTATGAGGACGCTCAAGGTCGCTCAGCGAGCTATGGAGAGGGCTATGATCGGAGTTTCTCTGCGTGATAGACTCAGAAATGAGGATATCCGCAGTAAAACCAGAGTGACCGACATAGCCCAACGGATTAGTAAGCTGAAGTGGCAATGGGCCGGCCATATAGCTCGAAGAACCGATAACCGATGGGGAAGAAAGGTTCTCGAGTGGCAGCCTCGTACCGGTAGGCGTAGTGTAGGGCGACCCCCACTAGATGGAGTGACGACCTGGTAAGATACGCAGGAAGTCGATGGATGCAGGTGGCTCAGGACGATGTTCAGCAGTGGACTTGTGAAGGGCTGTAATGATGATGATGATATATATATATATATATATATATATTGTTACATACGCTGGCCATTTTCTGTTTTCTCTTGATTAGACACCTATATATTTATACGGGGAAACGATAACACCGGATCGTAAGTGACCAACGCTAAAAATGATTATTTACACATACGAGTAAATAATCATTTTTAATGGCAGTCTCTCCGTCTGTCCGTTCAAGCTTATCTTCAGAATAACTGAACCGATTGTGATGAATCTTTATGAACATATAAAGGGTAATTCCTGGAGGGATACAGGCTTTATTTTATCCGATAATATTAGAGGGTTTTTTAAAGCAAAAAAATGATAAAGTATATGATTTTTATGTATCTTAAATCTAAACGCCACATAAATAGATCCAATTCAAACAAAACCGGGGTTGGTTGCTATATTTAAATAATTGTTTACAAAAGTACTACAAAGTTGGATATTTTCTTTAAGAAATTAAATATATATTTGCTACAACAGTCCAACGAACTTCTTATACTCACGAAAGTTTACAGTTGATTGGATTAGTCGCTTAAGTAGACTGTAAACACTTTGAAACTGTGGAAAACTAAAGCAAGGCAACCATATTACTGTTGATTTAGTTGTCTTCTGATACAAACAAAATGTACATTTTTATTATTCGTAACTGTTTCTTTGTTCACAAAATTTTATTACAACTGATAAAGTTTTACCAGTAAGTACTCTTTTTAACATAACTTTCAGTTGTTTTAAGCTCGTGTGTTATAAAGATATTATGACTTTCTGACCTTTTATTTGATTTAATAAAAACTTCGTAGTAGAATAATTAGTGTTTAAAAAAGTAGAAGTTCGTTAGTGGAAAAATGTAATTTATCCAACGATTCAAGTTTCAAGGGTAAAACGTAATTTAATTCCGAGCCACTTAAGCTTTAACGATTGCTGGTTCTAACGATTAAAATAAGAGATAAACTTAATTTCAGGCAATGTAGTCCGTAAATTGTTACAGTTACAAAAGAAAAAGTTGTAGAACGCGGAGTAGTCGAACTTTCGTTCATCGACCAAATTGGAAATATTTTGAAAATGGGCTAAATTAGGAGTACCCTTAATCGACGAGCTTGTATGCGTAGATATATGGATGTAAAGTAAGCGAGAAAGGTTTGTGAGGATCGTGCCAAATGAAAGTCCGTAGTCTCTGCCTACCCCTCTGGGTGACAGGCGTGAGTGTTTATATATTTTATATAAAAAGTCATAAAATATATGTCAGTAACGTAGGTAATTATTTAAATAAATAAATATTACTTCATATAACTAAGGAGCCTGTGCGAGGCATAAGGAGGTATTAGGTAAGTTATTAATGGTCATTACCTAAAGCTTATATAATACGATAACCTTTAATTATATCAGGTTACAGGAATAGTTATTGGAATTATATATTTTTGATTAAACAGATATAACCTTCTCGCGGAATAAATTACGTTACACCTCCCTACTTATTTGGCTGTTCAGGTTGGTGTTAGTGAGCGATTTTTAAATTCATTAAAATACATATTATGATTCCTTTGACGCATCAGTGTGGTAACGATGTAAGAATCCATTACCATGTCGTGGACTGTGTAATGGCACCGTAAGAATATCCATTACCCAGTATCATTTCATGAAAGTCGTAAGAGGCTACAGAGGAAACCAAATCGGGAGATGGGCAGCAGCTAGCCAGGCGTGGCAACTATGGCAATAATTCCCCTTATGAGGCAATCTGTGGGGGAGGCCTATGTTCAGCAGTGGACTTTAAAAGGCTGCTACGGTAACTGTCACGGTGTCTTAAGTCAACAGTTTGCTTACACCTAGCTTTTTCACTTTTTGCTGAGGTGACAAACCGCAGTCAGATCTAGTTTTTTGATGAAAGGCCGCCATTTTCTATTTTTAATCAATAAAAAGGTTAATCCCACTTTCATTCATACATGACAAATTTTTTCAAAAATTATTCAATATATCGGTAACAACCAAAGTTTGCGAAAATCACAAATTGTTAGTAGTAGTATTTAGTTCTATAGTGATCATTACCGTGATGATACTGTGTTAGAAACGTAGTATGACAAGATGTCATTTACGAAACGAAGCTAACGTAACATTAAGCTGCTATTTTAAAGTAGGTATTTTATGACAGCGTGTCACTTATGCTGTGGCCATAATACACTAAAGAGTTGCTATAACCCGTTAAATATTTATGTAATAATCAGTATTCAGAATTAATCATCATAGTAAAAAAATGGCCAGGTGAAGAATAATTATAATGAAAAACATCATTATGTCAGTGTCAGCCAGATATGATCGTAAAAGGTGAACTGGGAACTGATGCCTAAAATCCTTGCTCACAATTTGAGATATAATATGTATATATATATATATATATATATATATATATATATATATATATATATATATATATATAGTGTTATATTATATTATTATTATATATGCGTTTATTTCTTTATTTTATTAATAAATACAGTTTTAGAAAATAATAGGAGTATTAATAAAACTTAATAGACGTGGTGTGGTGGTAGCCATTACCCCATAATTTTCTCGTGGGTTTCGTAAAAGACCACAGAGGTATGATTGACTCCCCATAGATTTTTTTGTAAGAGGATAGCAAAAATTCCTTTATATGACTTGATTTTGATGCAATGATGATAAATAAACCTTAAATTTCACAATATGCGATCAACCCGCTTGACCCAAGTAAAATAAAAGTTATTTTATTTTTATTTATTTATTACTTTAACAATACTGGTCTCATTGCTTCGTAAACGTCGTCGAAATGAAAGGATACTTAGGGGACAAAAAGTTTGATTTTGTTTTTACTTTTCAACCCTATAACTAAAATAAATGTAGAATTGTATGTCAAGCATTCACGCAAAACATCGCAATAACTATTGTTAACTTTAAATTTATTTCGTATAATATTGATATTTCTAAAAAGTTATTAAATTTTAAATGGTCTTTTTTTACACTAAACACCCTAAAATCAAGTTAGCATGTAACCCTTTGTCAGAATCTTCTATAGACATCAATTTAAATTTTAAGAAATGCTAACGTTGCTTTAGTTACAAAATATAAAGATGGGAATATTAAACTCAAATTATGTTAAAACAAAAAACCTGTAAGATATTCCGTTAAACCGGAAACTTTAAATTCGTCACAAGGAAAGCCCTTGCAACTGTCTATTAACGCATATATTACTATTTATTACTCGCCAACTTATAAATATAATAAACATTCTACGGAACGCTCAATACGGAGATTTTACTCGCCCCTGACCGTAACTTTTTATAAAATGTGAGCGATGTTGAGCAATAAATAACCGCTACGGTATGAAAAAAATAAAATTTCGCTCTGAAGCAAAATCTCTTCCCATCAATTTATATCACCGCCTTATTGTATAAGTTATAAGGACAAAGGCATTTCCAAAACCCAATTAATTTAATAGCCGGCAATATAAATCTCTTGTTTATTACTCAATTTAGTACCCGGTTGACCGAGCTTTGCTCGGTATTTTTCGCTCGATTTTTTTAATTCGTGTGTTTTGGAAATTATATTTAGATACAAATTACATACTGATGAATTATAAATAATATTTTTTGATCTTAGCGACATAACAGAAAAAACTGAACTGGTTATTTGAATAAAAAATCATGAGTGCAATTATTTTTATTTAAATTTTCGTGTTTTTAAAAAATACTAAAAAAAGGGCTCGAAAAAAATATATTTTCTCAAAAAAGAAAGAAACTTGAAAAAAAAAATAAAAAAGTCGGTCGGTCGGTCTGGGCTCGAACCGGGGTTTTACGATTTTGTGACCGCCCATTATACCAATAAGCTATTAATAATCATTATCAAACTGTCAAAATTTACCTTCTTATTCTAACTATATTGTAGCAGTTTTTAATTGCCTAAAAACACGGACAAAAAGACATTTTCTAAAAATAAATCTTAGCTAGATCGATTTATTATCCCCGAAACTCCCTGGACACTAAATTTTATGAAAATCGTTGGAGCCGTTTCCGAGATCCCGATTATATATATATATATACATATATACAAGAATTGCTCGTTTAATAGTATAGGATAGGAATAGTACAATTCACAAGAGTTTAGTCGTGTAGCGCCATCTAGCAGCGACGGGTAGAAAATAATCAAATTTATTTTTGTAGGTGTCACTACTGAGCAAACAAAGAACTGACTACGTAAAATAAGAATAAATTATAAAAGAGATATTAACAAAATAGTTTTCATAATATTTACTGTAAAGGAAACAATTCTTTTTTTTTTTTCATTAAGCCAAATAATATTATGTGAAAAGTTACAAGAATGCTTTGATACTCTGTACCATCAATTCAGTAACGACGTCACGTCAGTTTACGGCAAGACATTGGCGTATTCAGTAATGTGAGTGGTTAACTTATCGTGCAAAATTAAAACCATTAAAAATATACGTATTTTACGTATTAAAAATTGTAAGCCTTCACTTCAGCGTGAACTTGACGGTAAAGAACAAGGAAATCCAAAAAAGCCTACAAAGGTAAGAATAAGCTATAAATTGACAAATAGTAATTATTTTATTGGAAAATTAAGTAAATTAATTTAATTTGTTATTACGGAAATTAAATTAAACCATGAAATTATGTCAAAGCTATTCCTGTCTCCGTAAATCAAGCTTTTTATAATTTTTTTCACTGTCATGTATATAGATGGGAATTTTAATATTTATTTACATATTTTTCGATTCTTTGTTATGCGCTACAATATAAAAACAGGAGCGCTAAAGAATATTATGTTTATATGTAAATTTAAGAACCTGGTGGCGCCATCTTTTAGTTTGTGAAGCAAAACCCCATGAAAACTTTGTCAGACAATTTCATGTTTATTAAATTCCTATGAACGCCAATAGATATCGCTTTCATTATCTAGTGAATAGGTTTTTATTTATTTTTTAGCTACAAGCTTCATTATTAGTATGTTTTAGAAGGGATTAACACGATACCATAGCATAAAATAGGGATTGGGCTATCATTGATTATATATAAGAAAGAATATGTAATAAACTATGGCCCAATTGCCATTTCAGAAAGTTTGACGAACACTGTTACTCTAATCGCGTATTATTAAAGCACAAGTCATAAATAACTTTAACAAAAAATGTTTTTAATAGATCTCCCACCATGTCTAGATCACAAGTCTGGGTCAGTATTATGTGGACTTTGATAACATCTACGAAGTGCTATGTGATGCATTGAAGTCTTTTAAATTATCATTTTATATTTTCATATTTAAATAAAAAAATTGATATCTAGGTATAAAAAAAACTTTCAACTTATTAAATTCATCAATTAATTTGTATGTACACACATACATATACTACAGTATTAGGTTTACAAAATACTGTTTTTTAATACTGGCTACTTTGACGATCAATATCTAGCGTACGTTATAGGGGTTGGATGTTGCCATAGCTATCCTGCCGTTAGTTTTGGTGTATCTGCGATATAATTTTGACTTCTAACAATATGGATGTCGATCGACAGAAGTCATGGAATCAACTTATATATATACACTAGCAATTCACCGTGACTCGCACGGGTGATATCGTGATCTTGACAACAGCGCCACCTACCGATCCAATTGTGAATCTAAACATAATAATAATAATTTTTATTTCAATAATAACTATCCAATTAATTCAAACAATCTCTTAACTTAAAATAGTCTACAATAACCGAACTGAACTGAACTAGGATAACCCTGTATCTCAGGTGTATTTGCTAATAGATATAAGTACTTAAAAATATTTGTTGTTTTTTTTCATATATAAAATGAATAACAAACCAAATTATTAAAGTTAATTTGGGTAAAATATATTATCATTAATTTACTTAAGAAATTTATAAGCAATCAGCAACTTTTCCGTATTATAGTATGACAAATTTTGTAACCATGTTTGAGTTCCATTTTTACATATCTGCCATTTTCAATGGATACTTATTACTTACATCTACAAAACTGGTACTTCGGTTGAATGGGCTATTTTCGCATATACTAGACATGATTTCTCTTAAAACGTTTTCATTATAAATTGTTATTCACTTCTGTATAATCACAACTCAGCAGAAATTTTTCAATACTTACGTAGTTCACAGTTTTTATTGAAAATATTTAAACATTTGTATAATTGTTAATGGGTATGACTACTCAATTCGAGCTCTGTAAGCACTATCCCTCTCCTCCGATTCTCTTATGGTTTACTTACGAAAACCGTTCTCGAATCAACTTAATCACATCAACAAAATTTCATCAAAGTGGGCCGAGCCGTTATTAAGGAATTCAGTAAAATATACTCGAATAGAAGAATTAAATTTATTTATAAAGATAAATATTTTCGCCAATTTACTTTAGTAATTAGTGCAAGGATATAGAAGTAGGTATTTATTCCCCAAAGACGAGCGGGAAACCGAAACAGGAAATTTTAGGAGGTTTTAAGGCAAGTAAGTGTCCGCCGCGCTGCCCCAATGCGTGTTGACAAACTTCAAATGTCTTCGAAATATTTTTTTTTCTCATTTCACAGACATGCAGGTTTCCTCACGATTTTTTCCTTCACTGCCGAGCACGTGGTAAATCAACACTTAAAATTGCAATTAACAATGTCATAGTTGCCGGCGGGGATCGAACCCGGGTTACTCGCGTTCTGTTCTATTTACCGCGAGCGTTACCATCTGAGCTAACACGGCTCTTAACCTCATCTGTCCCTGATATTAGTCGATATGTATTTGCTCATTAATGATATTTCTAGGCAATAAATATATAATTGCAATGTAATATCATGAATATAAATATTCAAGGCACCGGCATTTTACAATAGCTTAGAATATAATTTTTTTTTATTCAATATAGTTTACATGTAATTCTTATTGAAAGTCTTTTTTTACTTTACTGCTAGTTCGGGAAAAACCTCTGAACTGGAAAGAACTAGCAAGAAACCCAGCGCACCATTTTTGATAGTACTTATATAAGACAATATAAAAGGTTGTACAAACTATTTACAAAATTTATTTAGAAGCTACCTCATTTTCAGAGGTTATTGTATCAATCATGTATCCATTAATATTATAATAACCATTTTTATACAGTTTTTATTGTTAATCGTGGCATCCACTTACCACCAGAAAGACGTGACGAAGTGCTCGTTTATCAAAAATAGTTTAGCACTTCGTGGAGTGATCAAAACGATAAGGCCACGGTGATATACGGAAAATGCTAGGTCACGTCCTACCCTCTGGAAAATTCTTTCTACTATAAAAAGGTTTAGTAACCAACTGAATTCAATATCGTGAGGCTTTATACCTCAATGATAATAAATGAATTCCGTTCCAGTATTTGTTTTGCCCTCCGGAACACTTGCCGTGCGTACAGATCAAAATTATTAAAAAAGGGATCTCTGGAAATTTCCTTTGGCCTTTTGTTCAAAGCGATTGCGAGATTACACTGCAGAGGAAAATAAAATTCAAGATGAATGCAGAATAGGATTAAGATTTCATTTTATTTGAAAGATTTTTATAAAGTCTTTGTAACAAAAATGATGAATGAAAGTTTGCTCTGTAAATTCGTACTAATTAAGTGTACTTAAGAGTACTAATTAAATCTATTATTTCAGGCGGAGAAATACAAAATGGTGAGTTTTTTTATGGATATATTATTTTATTTTTCATCTGTATGTTTATAGAAAGAGTACAAGGGTACTTGTTGCACTATTAATATCCCCTTTAATCACTCTCACTAAGCCTGCAGCTTGTGTTGGAGGAGATGGGCAATCTGTTTCTGCCCGGCGGGAAAAATTGGCAAAAACCCGACATTTTGGGCATAAATTTATTTTTGCCCAATGTATGTCCAATTAATTACAGGGCAAAAAAAGTAATACTAAAACGTTGTCAAATTAAATTTTTAATGTAAATTTGTACTTATTAAAGAAATAAAACAAGGAATTTTCATGATTGAACACATTTTTATTTTAAAGTAATAACATTGATATACTTTGTCATGTAAAAATCTTAACAAGAATCAACAATATATATAATTTTTATATAAAAATATTAGAATATGTGCTTAATTAATAAAATAAAATAAAATAATATGTACTAATCAAATAACGAAAATATGACTTCTAGCATTAATAGGAACAATATTGTAAAAATTCTAAAAATCAATATTATTATAGTTCGAATTAAAATCACACTAGAGCATAGAATCATTGTTAACACCCGACCGGTATATAATTAAAGTATTTTTTTATTGTATTACAAGTTCCATTAGCCTAATCACTATCGGTATCATATAAACATTCGCTAATATTTACGAATTCAATATGATTAGTTTGTTGTGAAGTTGAAGCTACTGGTTCGATATCTTTCCATATATCCTCCCTGAAAGTAAATTCCATATCCTTTTGCATGTGACCCTCCATTGCAGCAGCGTGCAACATATCATCATCTGTGTCTTCCATGTCGGACCTTTCTGGAACAGTATCTTCACTGTAAACACGATTAACGTTTTCACCTTTGTTTAATAAGTTCCAATTATATGATAAGAAAGTTATTTTCGCTGCTCTTTCTGATGTAAGGCGGTTTCTTTTAGCACTGTGTATAAATCCCTGTGTGCTGAACGACCGTTCGGTGGCTGCTGACGTGCAGGGTGCAGTCAATACTCTAAGTGCAACTTTACTTAACTGACTTGAGCCACATATCCCCTTCCACCATAAAATGGGATTTACTTTCTCAGCGGCCTTCCAAGTAAATGGTTTGCTCCAAAGTCCTTCTTTAGCTTTATATTTAGCCAGGTCAGCAAAACGGTCAATGTTGCAATGCTCAGCGAGGTTATAGATTAATTCCATGGCTTCAGTTTCTTCCGCCTGATTTAGTTCAATGCCTGCAGATTTAGGATCAAACATGTAGGCCGCATAATGTATGGGTTTTATGCACTGCTTAACTCATTTTTCAATATAAGTTTTTATGTTCTCCTTGCTGTCGTCATCCAGCGTTGTGATTGTTGGTAACACAAATTCTAACTTTGATTTCAGGTTTCTTAGCACCATAAATACTTCATGTATGTTGAATTCGTTGCCTTCTAGTTTAAAGATACTTTCTGCTATAGGCTCAAGAACACTGATGGATTGTTCTATCATATACCGGAAATCTTCATCTATAAGTGTAGATTTAATATCGGGCGTTGGCTGAAGGTTTTCATTAAGAGCTGAAGTCTGTTGTGCAGCTTTATTAATTTTCAGACTTTTTAGTGCACTGACATGACCGCCCCATCTTGTCTTACAGGATAATTTTAGACTCTGACTAGAGATTTTTTCTTTTCTAATTTCACTTAATAAAGCACTTAAGAATTGACTTTTTTAATATTTTTAATAACATCTGTTGCGAGATCTATGAAAGCTTTAACTTCGGGTAATTTTATTACATCAACGCACAATAAATTCAGAGTGTGAGCAGCACAGTTCAATGGCACAATATGTGGGTATTTGTTTTTTATCATTTCGAATGACTTTTGGACATTTCGTGCGTTGTCTCCAATATGGACCACAAATTTACTCACTCCGTAAGATTTCATTACTTTTTCAGTTTCACAACTTAAATACTCACCTGTGTGCCGATTATGAAGTTTGTTCGGACTTTTTATAAAAACAAGTTCTGGCTTGGATATTAAAAAATTTATAATGCCTTCATTGCAAACATCAGTCCAGCCGTCGCATTGCAAGTGTAGAAAATTTGATGCTTTTAAATCATCACCGATTTCTTTATTCATCTCTTTACGTATTTTTTCTAGATATTTATTTGCAATAGATTTTCTATTAGGCTATTTAATTTTTCAATAATTTTTACCCACAATGGGTGTTCTACCATTGCTAGAGGTGTTCCTGTGATTAATAGAGCCTTCGCAATCTCTTCTCTTAAATCTCTAATATTCTTGGTCGATGTGTTCTCCGAGTTCAATGAAGTGGTTGTGGATTCTGGTGTTAAGATGGATTGTGATTTGTGACTTATTGACATCGTTAATTTGTTTTTTACGGCTTGTGGGCATTTAAAGCAGGTCAGAAGATGTTGCTGCATTTTTATTACATGGCCTTTTTTATAATACTTTTCGCAAAAAGAGCACTTTACGGAATTGTCTGGTAACTGATGATAGTACCTCCATATAGTAAGATTTTTTGATCTTCCCACGGCGCTGAAACAACAAATATTTTTTATAAAACAAGCAGTTTAGTAATAAGTAAGTTTATTTGTAACTTAATTTACGACCATTTTTTACAAGATTTCTTATTTCTTGTTGTATATCAAAAATATGCAGAGGGTATTAAACGTTTATAACTTTTACTCGAAATATCTGATTGGTACACAAAAAAAAAGAAAGACTGGCTTACCTTACAAGTAGCAGTAAATTATCACACACTTTATACTAATAATTTCATAAATTAGTTAACTGGTACTAGAATACAACAAACAATGGACACAAATAGAATGCACGTGCAGTAACTGCAACTGACACACGACTAACAACAAAATGGCGGCGCGGTGTGTTGCCTGGACGCATCCCTCGTCCCGCACCTCTTACTCACTCACTCGGTACAAGTATTTTTCCCGCTGCCGCGTAATTCGTAACATTTATGTCGTAAACATGGTTTTGTAAAATAAACATATTTCGAAAAAAGTATGCAAATTCATAAAATAACACCTTTAAATAATTAATCTTAACTAAACTCAACAAGTTAGACCAGCTTCCAATGCTAACAAAAATCTTGTAAATCAATTTTGGTACAAAAATTTATGCCCAGATAAATGCCCAAGGACAGAAATTTATCGGCGCTTATTAGGAATTTTCCCAATTAGCCAAAAATGCCCGGGTATTTGCCCATCGCTTGGGACGTATTTGAATGGCGAATTTAAACCCACGAATTTGAGTTTCGCAGTCCGTATCCTTAACCTTAAGGTCTGATCTGATTAGCATTATATCTGGTAGGTGATACTGAATACGAGAGAGTGTGTGTGTCTTTTTGTTAAAACATACATTTGAAACCCTTTTTAACGGACTTCAAAAAAGGAGGAGGTTATCAATTCGACTGTATTGTTTTGTGTGCTACTTCAGAATTTTTTATTAGGGGAACCGATGTTGACGATTGTTTTATTTAATTTGAAAGCAGGTGCTTTTCATGTAGGACCGTGTAACTCTGACCAAGATCTGACCAGTAGTTTTTGAGTTAGCTTTAATAATGCGTATTTAATTGACTTCGACTACATTGATAATGTTCTAATTTTATTTACGTTGAAGTCGATTGTACAAAACTTTTAATTTCACCACTTGTTCGTTTTACGATTGTTTGTGACTTAAGATTACGCCTGCAATATTATAATTGCGCTTATCCGTTCCTGTATTATTTGGCTCATATCTGTATTAAATGTTAAATACATTTGTAATATGGTAGCCGTGTTAGCTGTTGGGCTAAGCACTCGCCTTAAATTAGCCTTAATATAGCTCTAGCTAATAGCTAAGCTTTTACGCGGGCTCTAATTAATAAAAGAACATATAGCGGATGTGAATCATCAACGTTCCGGGAAGTCTGCAGTTTGTGATCATATCCTAGAGGCCCCAACCAATACATCAGATTTGATAGACCACAAATCCTCGCAAAAGAACGCACTGATTCCTACGAAAGATGATGAGGCCATTGAAATTAAAAAAACATCCTAATTTCAATAGAGGAGGTTGGGTACTACCACCCGCTTGGGACCCTATAATCAACAATATTAAAGATAAACCCCAGCATACCACTGCATGACTTCAAGACACAGTCAATTTATTTTGCATAGATAGGACCATAAACAATAATTAAAAAAGCTGAAGGTACTCCGGGTTTAACAATGACATCAGGACGTCAGTCATCTCAGTCCCCCGTGACCTTGGGTACTGGAAAGCACCCGAAACGTCGGTAATTAAAAAAATTAAAATTAAACGCGATAAAATCCGTAAAACTAGTTTTAATCAATGTATATTGCTCGCGTAAATATAAGAAATCATTATAAAAACATGAATTTATCTATAACAAAATTCCACCTTCGTTAGTGGTGTCATAGTCCTATACTATTCGATTAAAGGTGTATTTTTTCGCGGTGTTGCCTAGATTTACACATATAGGCTGTGACTTTGTGTCCTATAACCAATTATAATGGAGTTCCAACAAGTACAACTGCAATAAAAATTTTAAAGTAAAAAAAAATATCGTTTATTCTTTCAAACCCCTGTTCTTTTTTTTCCAGTACGGATTTGTCAACTATGCTCTGGAACTCCTAGTGTTAAAATCGTTTGGAGAGGAGACATGGGAAAAAATAAAGTAAGTAAGAGTTTAAATATATCTTTGTTTACATTACATAAAATATACATATTATCTTAATAAAAATAATAACAAGTAGCAGATAAGTCAAACAAAAAATTGACCAGAAAAACTGTAAGTCAAATGGTAGATCGATCATTCATGTACATTTTAATCGTGTAATGTTTACATTAGAATATCCACTACTCCGTATAGACTCCGTACAAACTCAATTTGCTCCAAACAAATGTTTTCATTATCTGCCTGTGTTCTGGATTTGAGTTCTGCGAAAAATTATGCACTTTAATAATTTTATACCCGATAACACAAAAAGGTAACGTTATTCGAGTGAATGTATCTATGAATTGACCGTGTAGGGGTTTTGTAAGAATATCCATTACCCCATATCGTCTCATGAATATCATAAGATGCGACAGAGGGCAACGAACTAGAAGATGGAGCATCAGCATCTCCCTTAAAATAGCTAAAAAATTAAAAAACTGCGTTTGTCAACTCGCTTGCCAAGCATGGCAAGTATGAAAAATATGAGGTAATCTATGGTGAAGGTATGTGTTCAGCAGTGGACCTTTGATAGGCTAAAACGTTGTTACTAGGAAGACGCTGCTGTCCATCTCCTGATTCAGTTCCCTTAAGGCACCCACGGGATGATATGGGGTAATTCATATTCTTACAAGTCTATTAAATTAAAAGAGTCGTGGTAGCTCAGATGGTTAGCGCTCGCTGTAAATTTCATAATACGCGAGCAAACCGGGTTCGATCTCCGCCGGCATCAATGAAATTGTTAATTGCAATTTTAAGCGCTGATTTACCACGTGCTCGGCGGTGAAGGAAAACATCGTGAGGAAACCTGCATGCCTGAGAAATAAGAAAAAAAGTATTTCGAAGACATGTGAAGTTCGCCAACACGCATTGGGGCAGCGCGGCGGACTATTCCTTGCCCTAAAACCCTCTCAGAAATGAGAGGAGGCCTGTGCCCAGCAGTGGGACGTATATAGGCTGTAACCTTACTTTACTTTTACTTTATATTCTTACAAAACCACTACACTGTCCATTCATATATACATTCACTTGAAAAACATTACCCTCTTTCTTACGCAGACGGGTAAAAAATTATAAAAATACATCATTTTTCGTAGAACCCAGACCAAGACCTATACAAACGCAGACAATAAAAACATTTGTCGGCGCAAATTGAGTTTGTATTAGTTTGTTATTACTTTGAACTCACGAGGGGAAGTTACACGAAATATGCATTAACGAAATCCCTAACAAAATTACAGCTCATGAATATTCTATGTATTTCTAGGAAAAAAGCCGCTGTGACTATGGAGGGAAGTTTTTTGGTTCGTCAAATATATGAGGACGAAATAACTTATAATTTGATTACCGCCGCTGTTGAAATTCTTCGTAAGTAAACAGTTTCTAGATATCTTTTAGAAAGAAGTGCTTTCACTGCTTGGTTCCGGTCGAGACGGTGTCGAGAGTTAGTGTGATTGAAAGCTATGAGATATTCTATTTGACTGCAGTAACGACTTGCACCATCAAGTGCACTGTAAACTTATTGGAGCGGAGCTCCCATGGCGCAAGAATACGATTCCTTTAAATCTATCTCCTCCTTAACCTGTAGGTATATTTTTTTAAATCTAATTTACATAACTTTTCCGGCAATATTTGTAGCTCAACGCAGATAATGTTTGTAAACAATAAAAATCTGAATCTGTCTAAAAGATATTAAAAAAATAACCAAAAACTAAATTGTCTACAGTAAAATTCATGTAAAGCAAAAGCGCGCGCTTTGGACTTACTCCGCTCTGTTTATGATGCTAGCAAAAGATTTTAGTTTTGCATCTGCATCGGCCCGAGTAATATAAGTTTTAATTAAAAAAAATATTTTTGATAGCGTTATTTCACCGTGGGTGTCGTAAGCGGCGACATAGGGAATTGACGGTAAGACCTTAAACTTAGACGGTAGAACCTCTTAATAAGTCGGAAGTCATGCTGCATGCTAACGCAGTTATTTACTTCTTGTAACGCTCTTTATAGATTGAATGCACGTAGTATTCAATACTATATTGGTGGCTCGTACGCAACCTGTAGTTTTATGTGCTTTCAACGCCAGACTATCACGTTTCATACACGAGTTGTGTGAAATTCCCTCCCTAAAATTTTAATTTAAGAACTCTTACTCTAACTGTGTATGATGTAAAATGATTGGAGGTAGACTAGGACCTAAACACAAGGACCCGGATTTATACTACAATACACCTACTGATACAATAAGAGTGTCTTTAGGAAAACCGGAATAGTGGTAAACACACTAATAGAAAATTACTTATTTACCTTAAAATATCGTAATATAAATTATGAAAATTGATAAATATATTTGCAGAAATTCCCGCTGATGCAATTTTAGAGTCGTTCGGAAGAACTTTCTTTGAGTTTTGCCAGGACTCAGGATATGACAAAATTCTGCAAGTTCTCGGAGCTAATCCTCGTGATTTTCTACAAGTACGTATTTAAATGTTATGTACATATTTAAAATGATGAATATATTTAAGATTGGAACTAATTTATATATAAAACTATCTATCCCGGCAGACGTTATTCTACCTTTTCCGGTAGGTAAGTAGGCAGTTTTATTCTGAATTCACTCCGGACGTGTTGAAGTGTTATAAAATAATTGTAATAGCTCAACCACAGTTCCCATATCGGATCTAGATCTTTTATTTTTTCTTAACCTAATATATGGTAATAAAACATATGTTATATTGCGAATGACTTTTGTCAATATCTTTTATAGACTAAAGGGTCGTTGGAAACAACAACGTTTACTTGGCCAACATGTAAATATATAAAACTGGCTTACTCGTAGTTGGAGAACTGTATCGATATATTTATTATGTTGTTAGATTTTCTTGGGCACACAACATCGGAATATTTTTAAATTCAGTCTCTTATTGCGTTAGGTACACCGTTTTAATTACAAAGCTATTCGAAATGAAATCTCTTCTAAACTAGTTTTTTTTTTAATAATAAAAGTAAAGTAACGGTCTAAAACGCTGCACTGCAGTGCGCTGAATTCGTATTTGTATTTTTGAAAGTGCTATAAAACTGCCAAAAAAGCGTTATTTTGGTTCTAGTGCGAACTTTACATGGTTTAATTTCTTTTGTTATAAATGAGCACTGAGAAAATCTTCTTTGTACTTTTCTTCATATGCAGGCGGACTCCCAACCGCTGCTTTTTATTATTTTGTTGTTATTACGAAGTTGCTGCTGCCCTTATACCTACTATATAGATTAGTTTCTTCCGTCACCTCTTACAGTACCTAAGGTAGTGGCTATTCTGACACCGCCATTATACGGTTAACCGCATGGATATCCGCAGTATAACCGAAACACCCCAACGGATCAGTGAGGTGAAGTGCTAATGATTTGCCAATATAGCTCGAAAACCGGCAACCGATGGAGAAGAAAAGTTTTCGAAAAGCAGGCAACCCACTCCCGATAGTCGCAGTGACGACCTGGTAAGACATGAAGGAAATCTACGGATGCAGGTGGATCAGGACTGTGTATTATGGCATTCCTTAGAGGAGGATTCTGTTCAGCAGTGGTCTAAGGGCGATAATCATGATGTGAATATCCTGATGATATACTGTTTTCGTTTCTGTCATTCTGCAATCCTAAACGTGGCAGTATCAGCTTGAAAAAAAATTAAATAATCATCTCATTTATACCATACCTTAAAATTAATATATAAAATTATTAATTATTATAATTAATCGTCTCGCACGCAGACTTGACGATTTCTATCCTCCCTAACAAGCCGGTTTCCGAAAAGGCTTTAGCACCATAGAACACATACATACCCTTCGGCGAATAGCACAAAAGTCCTAAGATTACAATCTGCCTTTTTGGCTTGCGTATGTGGACTATGAGTAAGTCTTCGATTCCGTCGAAATTTGGGCGGCACTGTTGGAAGCACTAAGCTCGAAGTTGTTGGTGGATATTACCTGGGACAAGTAGTCCGACTAGGTAAGTCTAATTTCAACCGAGAAGTCAATCGACGGATTCCACTCGGATGGGCAGCGTTCGGGAGATCGTGACACATCTTCTCGCCAGGCAAACCCCACAATCTCAAAGCTATATTGTACAACCAGTGCGTGTCGACAGTGATGACCTGTGGATCTGAGACGTAGTCCTTCACTGCTGGTCGTATGAGGAAGCTCAAGATCGCTCAGCAAGCTATGGAGAAGGCTATGCTTGAAGGTATTTTCTCTGTGTGATAAACTTAGGAATGAGGATATCCGCAGTAGAACCAGAGTGACTGACATAGCCCAACGGATTAGTAAGCTAAAGTGGCAATGGGCTGGCCATGTAGCTCGAAGAACCGATAACCGATGGGTGAAAGGTTCTCGAGTGGCAGCCTCATACCGGCAAGCGAAATGTAGGGCGTCTCCCTACTAGATGGAGTGACGACCTAGTAAGATTGGTAAGACATGGAAGTCGATGGATGCGGGGGGCTCAAGACCGTGCATTCCTTGGGGGAGCCCTATATTCAGCAGTGGACTTGTTGTGTGAATTAAGAAAAATGCCCTTCAACTACCACAGTAATCAGTTCTAACATTATTTACCTTGGTTTATATTCTACATTTATTTAATTTGATTGTTATATGTTTGCAGAATCTAGATGGTCTACACGATCACCTGGGTACCTTGTACCCTGGAATGCGTTCGCCGTCATTCAGATGCACCGAAAGACCCGAAGACGGTGCGCTAGTGCTACACTACTACTCTGATAGACCCGGACTTGAGCATATTGTCATAGGAATCGTGAAGGTTAGATAGTTTTCATAACTAATTAAAAATTTTCATTACATGATAACCGAGCATTAATAATTTACTATAAATTAATTTTGCTATGTATATTTTAAGCAGTAGTGGTGGTGTAAGAAATACCACTACCCTTATTGTCCCGCGGGTGTCGTTAAACGTGACAGAGGGAAACACACCATATAATGGATAGCAAAGTCTTCCAAATAACAACCTTAAAATAAAAATAAACTGCGGTTGCACACCCGCCTGCCAAGTGCGGCAATTACGGCAAATATTCGCCTTATGAGGCTGTAACATGTCAATTCACACCTACAAATGTCAACACAATCAATCGTTTCCAATTTTCATGTCAAGCGTCGCTGCATGCAATTTATTTAAAAAAAATAGCAAATTGTGCAATAATTACGTGTCAAAAGAAAATCAGAAAATGGAATTTAAATAAACGAGACATATTCTACAACCAGTAAATCGAAACTATTTAGCATTGTGCTATTATGTACTACGTACTAGAGGCGACACTGCATTCAGCTACTCTGTTCCACTCAACTACGGTGCATACACCGCACTTTAATCAGTCATTCGCTAGTCGCTAGGCGCTTGTAGAGTTGTCACGTGTTGTGTTGATTTAAAAAAATCTCTTGATAAAATATGCCGTAGTGTGTACTCAGATATTAAAATTCAAATTCAGATATATAATTCAAGAAATGTCAATAAAAACCAAGGAGTTACTTTTCATCGGTTAATAAGATACTTTATCAATAAAAAAAGTATTATAGATTAATAATAAAACAAATTATTCCTAAGACGCCATCTCGTGTCATGGAATATGGATTATGAAATTAATATGTTCAGATGCGACATTTCTGTGGGAATATATTATTATACACATTTTTCATGTTTTAATCTGCATATTACCCTTTTATTTTATTTTTAGGTTTCCACATCAAAGTCCAAGTGGTATAAATTCGTCCATTTTTAACTCTTGCGTGCCCAGAATTTATGAACGAATCTTATTCTAATTCAAATAAATATATTTGTAATTTAAATATTATATTAATAAGTTTTGTTAAACATACATTTAGTATGTTTTTTATATTTGACATAGATACCATTTAAAATATTTAGGTAAAAATATTATTAAAATGTAATTGTGATATAGTATTATGTAATATTATATTAAATAAGCAAATGTAATATACAAAATAAATGACAAAATTTAAATATTGTTCTCGATATAATACAATCTACTATTACCTATGACTCATTCTACCTATGTTTGTTTTATGATAAAAAAACCAACCGCGCGAACACAGAGTAGCGCTCATTTTTTGTTTGAGATAGCTGTTCTAGTACGTAAGTACATATTTCTTCAATGCTATTTAGTAACTAATTTTTTTGTTTCCAATATTTTGTGAATATTAGAAACAAAAATAAAGAAATATTTATGTGTCAAAGACGTACATTACACGATCTAAAATGTGTTTATAGTAGTGATAACCGATAATACGACGTAATTGCTTGTATGTGTGCTCCCGGCAACGCCGATCCTCGTACGAAATAAGATGGACAGCCATTCTATTGTGTATTATAGTATTCTATGATGCTATCCACAAAATGATTGTGAAGAACGGTGAGTAATTATTATTTTATATAATCACCAGATTAAATATGTAAATAATGTTCTCCATACAGAACTTCGGTCATAACCGCCAGTGAAAAGAGACTAGCGATCTGCGTCTACTCCATTTGACTGATCAAACATTGTTTCAATTTTCAGACTGTAGCCAGCAAGCTGCACAACACTGAGGTGAAAGTAGAAATTCTCAAAACGAAGGAAGAATGCGACCACGTTCAATTCCTTATCACGGAAACTTCTACCCCAAGCCGCGTTCCTGTACCGGAAATAGCTGAAATTGAGACCTTGTCACTTGGTAAAACTTTATTACTTTCATTTTATGATTACTATTACTCACTGTTTCCTTTCACGAGTAACTTTCCTTAATTGTGCATCGCTCCGATCTGGAAGCTCGGCAGTGCCCCCGCCAAATCGAGCAAAAAAGCGGCACGGCCGTACCATACTTTTCTTGAAGTAGTTCAGACAATTTTCGACCTATAACTTCATTGTGGATAAAACTAGGACCCTGAATTCTCTCGAGCCTTAAATCTTTTATGTTTAAAATAAATAGATTGACTTGGCAGTCGCACTAAACAATCGAATTATTTGTGACATACATTGTGTTTTAATACGATGACCAAGTCAATCTATTTATTTAAAACATAAAAAAAATTTTACATTGATATGGTCACTACAAGATGTTTTACGTTAGCTAATTACGTTATAACTTAAAACAGAAGGACCCTTAAGTAGGGACGGAATAAATTAACCGACCTGGTATTACATGGATCTCACAACTTTTTACGGTAGAAGAACTGAGTTGCGAGACTTGGTTTTTTACAAGTTATGTTTTTGATGGTATTAACTTATTTTAATGTCTTGTGTCTAAGATCATATAGCAAAAATGTATGTGCCATATCCCAAATTGTTCAATGAGCACTGCTTTATTGCAACTATCAAATGGGCGGAGAAATCAGAAAAAGCGTTCCGGATATATATCACCGAAATTTTCCAAATGGCCTACAGGTATATTTCGTACTTTATATGTATATTTCGTAATTTGTCAAGCCCTCGGTTTCAAATATAAAGACCTTAACATCCGAACCCAATGAGGGCTAATAATCTTCCGCTCGCCGGATGTCAGTATGTTGGACAGAAGTGAAATTATTTTTCACATATTGTTTTATCACCATCGTCAGTCATCATTTATCAGTGAAAAGTTGCGTTACAAATAAAAGTAAATGCCGTGCTCTTTACATTTTACACATTTTTAACTCGCTTTCAAATGTTTCTCGTATTGAGAATATGTTGTTGGCTTATCCATGTATTATTATTACATTAATATTAATTATAGTTAATATTTTATAAATAAACATTTTTTTTACGATAGGGTGACAAACGAGCACACAACCCACTCGATGGTAAGTGGTTGCTGTGGCCCATAGCTATTTACATATATCCTCGATTACGAATTAAAATGCAGATGCGTTGTCACCAATGAGGACTAACATGGAATGCCTCGTTTCCAGTAAAAAGGGTCTCCGGTTCTCTACACTCACCATACGAAACACAGCAGCATTAAGCTCCTGTTTTACGCTGCTATTCTATGGGAGCGTGGTCCTTCCCCGGTCGAGCCGACCCATTCGTGCTACAACTATACTGCTAACATAACTGCAGCATGACTCTACCACGTAGAAAAAGTTAATGTTTAACAAATTAACTTATACCTTATCTAATCTCTGGAATATTTCACTTCATTCCAAGGTGACGCCGCTCTGATGGCAGGAAAAATTGTGATCTGGAATTTGTTAGTGGTATGAGATTTATATAAAACGCTTCTCTTAAAATTCATCTTTTTCTTTCAGAACCAAAAGTGAGTCCAGCTACTTTCTGTCGCGTCTTTCCTTTCCATCTAATGTTCGACCGGGAACTTAACATTATCCAGGCAGGGCGCACCGTGTCTCGTCTTCTGCCCAGGGTTACTAGACCGGGCTGTAAGATTACAGATGTCTTAGATACGGTAAGCTATAATGATAAAAGTGGAAGGAGGTATAAAAATTTATTACTTTTTCATAAAATTAAAACGTGATAATTTTATAAATACATACAAGAACACATGATAAGTACTCGTAATATAGTGTGTTAGGATTCCTTTACTATCTATGAGTCTTTTTGATTCTTACGTGAGGTTAAATGTAGATGCGTATGGGCCACAACATCCACTTACCATCAGGTGGACTGTGTGCTCGTTTGTCAGCCTATCCTATAAAAAAAACTGTCAAGAATAAAATACATGAAGAGATTATTACGGAGAAGGTGAAGGATAAGAAAACACCGATGATTCCAATATGACAACCGATAATAATGTCACTAGAATATGCGATTTGGAGAACGAAATCACGAAACAATTGCAAGAAATTTTTGTAACTATAGATTTAACATTAAAAAAGACTGAATTTGAAATGACATTAGTCTAAGAAAAAAATATGAATATTAAGCTTAGCCAACGTTACCTACGTTGGCTAAGCTTAATATTATCACATATATCATTTATTCAACGATTTATATTTAAGGTGCGTCCTCATTTAGAGATGACATTCTTAAATGTCCTTGCACATATCAACACGGTTTACGTGTTAAAAACTAAACCCGAGGAAATGAATGCAACGGATCCACATGAAGAAATTGCTTCTCTTCGTCTTAAGGTACTGATTTTTTTTAACTTCGTTGGACAGTATAATGGAATAGAATTAATTTTAAGACCTTTATTAAAATTCCCATTAATAGTTTTTCTTGATCTTTGATTCGAATTTAGTTTTAGTACTTACCAAAAAACATTGGCGTATTAGTTACATGTAATATGTTTCTTTTTTGAGTTCGTAAAGATTAGTTTACATTAAATTTATAGACTTAAAAATATCAATTAATTATTTTCAGGGACAAATGCTGTACATTCCAGAATCTGACGTCATAGTATTTCAGTGCTACCCTAGTGTGACCAACCTAGATGATTTGACACGGTAAAATAATACATCATATTCTTCTTTAGTTTTTTAAAGATTTTCCAAGGTGTTTTTATGCTATATTGCTATAGTGGGACCAATAACTTTACACAGCAAACATATAATTATAATAATCTATATTTCACAACCCCCGGGTTGATTGGGAGAAAATGCCCATAGGGTTGAGCGTATTTAGCTCTTTATTCGCCTTTTATTTGAGGTGAAAAAAATTATTTTAAATAAATAAGATTAAATAAATTATATAAATAGTCCCTGTACTGATAAACAAAATTATTGTGTATCTAATCAGCATTTTCTGTACCATCTTTCTGGAATACACAGTCGCGGTCTCTGCATCTCTGATATTCCATTGCACGATGCCACTCGGGACCTCGTATTGATGTCTGAACAGTTCGAAGCGGACTACAAGCTTACCCAAAATTTAGAAGTATTAACAGACAAGCTTCAACAAACATTCCGTGAACTCGACTCCGAGAAACAGAAAACAGACCGGTATTAATTCTTGTAAATTTATCATTATTATTATTATCATCCACAGGGCATAATACGTCCAATGGTGAACATTAATCTGATTTCAGGCTTTTATACTCTGTGCTACCAATAAGCGTCGCTACTGAGCTTCGGCATCGCCGTCCGGTACCTGCACGTCGTTATGACCCTGTGACACTTCTATTCAGCGGAATTGTTGGGTTTGCAAACTACTGCGCCAGGAATACCGATCATAAAGGGGCCATGAAGATTGTTCGCATGCTTAACGACTTGTATACAGCGTTTGACGTACTGACCGACCCGAAGAAGAACCCCAATGTTTACAAAGTAAGTTTCTGTATAAATAAGATGAGTAATATTATTTTACAACATGGGAGCTTTCATTACAACTAATAGGAAGTGCCATCTGCATACCACAGTCCGATGGGATGGTAATCGATACGGCTCGAGAGAAATCAGGCATTACGTTCATACTCTGCAAGATTGCTACCAGTACAGGTTTCGCCAAAATCGATCAACTAGGGACCCTCTAGCATATGCCACTCACATATAGCCCTCGAGAATAGGGGCGACTGTTTCCCTTTATGTCTTGAAGGCCTTTGACAGGGTTTAGCACGCTAGCCTCTTCGGCAATCTTCCTGTGTACGGCTTATCTCCGGGCCTGATTGATTGAGTCAAGGTCTTTCTAAGTAAAAATCTCTTCGACCTATCGTCAATGGCTGCTCGTCCAATCCTATCACGACAAATGCCGGAGTTCTCCAGGGATCCGTTCTTTTCACAACTCTCTTCCTGCTGCATATTACTGATCTGTTTATTCTGGTATCTATATGTATGCAGATGACAGCACGGTTGTGGAGAGGTATCAGCCAAATGCTCGAGCCAGTCGTGACCAAATTCAGTCGGAAAAATTCTAAAGTTCTATAGTTGAGCGTGTGAATCGCTCACTGCAGTCAGTCTCCGAATGGGGTAATACAAATCTAGTGAGAATCAACACCTCCAAAACACAAGCTTTTCCACCGCTGTAAGGAATTCGCTCACCCTGGCCGCTACTTTTCGGAAGGTGTCATCGGAGTACACTGACCACCTTCAGTAGTTACGCGTTCAGATTTTTCCGAACTTCAACTATGGCCGTTTCATTGAGTCTAGGACTAAAGCAGCCGCAAAGAAACTAGGTGTCCTTGCAAGGGTGTGGCGGTACCCACACCCTATATAAAGCGCAAGTTTGGTTGAGCATGGAGTACTGCTGTCACATATTGGCTGCGAAATGCCACCTAACAGCGCAGCGTTGGACTTAATGGAGACAAATGCTATGAGAGTGGCTCATTGGTAACCTTGTTTTTTTTATTATTATTTTTATTTTAAAACAACAAAGATACATACTATATACAGTTCATTTTTCTACACACTGCAGCTTGTCAGCTTTCGATCGCAAACAATCAATCTTGCCAGCCGCACGCACAGGGGGCGCAAATAAGACAGCCTCTTGGTTTGGTATTCTATAGGATACATTTAAGGGAGTGTGCGCAGGAATTACAAACTTTGATTCCTCTTTCTCCTTTCGACCATCGGACAACCAGACGGCCCGTTTTCATGCCCTTGTTGTCGTTATTCCACGCTCTAGAACCATGGTACGCGTGGTTCCAATGCGTGGAATACACTGATTGTATATATTGTATATAAAGAATAATGGAGCACTATAAAGTAAAAAAATGTAATTAAGGAGAGGGGGCAAACGAGCATACGGCTCACCTGATGGTAAGTGATTACCGTCGCCCATGAACAACTGCAACACCAGGGGAATTGCGGATAAGTTGCCGGCCTTTTAAAAAGGATTAGGTATTTTTTTATATTTATTTTTATTAGGTTTCTTTAAAAATATATTTGACTTTACTTGTAGAAGGGTGATTCCGTAGATAATAAATATATAACAATTTTAGGTGGAAACAGTCGGTGACAAATACATGGCAGTATCAGGACTTCCTGAATACCAAGTGGCACATGCCAAACACATTTCTTTATTAGCGCTTGAAATGATGGATTTATCGAAGACAGTTACTGTTGATAACGAACCTGTCGTAAGTAGCGTTTTTAGGAGTTTTAGATAAGGTTTCATATAAACTTTACTAAAGTTCTGATATTTTAAAAAATGCAAGTAAATATTTAGTATTTTTTTAATTCCAACAGGGCATAACCATTGGCATTCATTCAGGAGAAGTGGTTACTGGTGTTATTGGTCACCGCATGCCACGCTATTGTCTTTTCGGTAACACAGTGAATTTGACAAGCCGGTGCGAAACTACAGGTGTACCAGGAACAATTAATGTCAGCGAGGATACCTACAGGTACAAATATTTAAAAAAAACTTTATCATCAAGTAAGTCCAAATGTTTTTGTAACGACTATGGTGGTGGTAGTAATTTTTGTATGCCAAAAGGCAATTCAAAATTTTGTTATAATATAAATAATAAATTTTTGGTATCAAAGATCTGCATAGATGCTTTAATTCTACAAACTGTAAACCACAACGCGAGCTGGATATCAAATGGTCCTCAAGTATTTCACCGTATTTTTCAAGTGCAATTTTCCTTTGGTAGTTATAATCATCTGGTAGTTCCAAATGCTTGAATGAGGTTTTATCGACCGTTATATTCAGTATCGGTACAGCTCTTAAAGAAAATATCAAACAAGTAAGTTACTAATTCGTAGGGATATTTCTGATTATACTCTTTACGCCTACATATACAGAATATATACATACACAGAATGCATTCCATAGGATTCGTAGAAACATGATCTGAGTAATATCATTAAAATTTCAGCAGCCCCCATTTGTATTACAACTGTAATTGACGATGCTTTAACACAGCTCTCGGAAGGAACTCGGAAGGTCTCTATAACGATATGTTTTTTCACCTTCTTTGAACTCTAAATTAGCATTGGTTGCATGATCAAGAAAAAAAACTAGGGCGTGAACATTCTCTTCTCCATCCACGAAGTTCGATTTCCACCCTCCTAAGAAATACGGGGTTGATATTCCAAACATTTTACCGTAAAATTTTCATCGTGGTATTCCAATGTTAAGTGATGATGCAGCTAAAGACGGTAAAGCGCACTTACGTAGCTTAACAAAATCCTATTCACTTATACTCGTACTTGCAATACACCCACATTATAATCAGAATATGCCGTGTAGTGGCGGTTAAGAATATGCACTACCCCATATCTTCCCGTGGGTGTCGTAAAAGGCGACTGAGGGAAACAGGCCGGAGATGGGCAGCAGCATCTGCCTGATAACAGCAACTGTGCGACAAAAAAAAGTGCGGTTGCCACCCCGCTCGCCAAGCGTGGCAACTATGGCAATATACCCCCCATGAACAATTACACAAATAGACGGCCCCCAGTCCCCGGCGGCTCCGCTATTCCTGGCTACGGTGGCGACCATGGTAACGGCGGGGCAGGGGGTGCTAAGAATCTCCGGTGGAGGTTCGGTTGCCACCTACGACGACTCGACCTGGCAACATTTAACGCAAGCACCCTGAGGACTAACAAGAAGATCCTGGAGCTGGAAGAAGAGATAGACAAGTTGCGCTGGAATATTATAGGATTATCCGAAGTCCGAAGAGAGGGGGAGGACACGGTGATTCTCGAATCCGGCAACTTGTTCTATCACCGGAAGGGCGACCATCTGTCCCAAGGAAGTGTCGGGTTTTTCGTCCACAAGTCTCTCGTCAACAACGTTGTAAAGATTGGGAGTGTGTCGACGAGGGTCGCGTACGTGATACTCAGAATCACCAAACGGTATTCGCTGAAGGTCATACAGGTTTACGCACCAACCTCGGCACATCCCAATGAGGAGGTGGGGGAAATGTATGAGGATATTTCCAAAGCCATGCATTCCTCCAAAACCCACTACACGGTGTTGATGGGAGACTTCAACGCAAAACTAGGAAATTTGGAGTAGGCAATGGAACCGAAGGGGTCTTTGCCAGAGATCTGTCTGCCAGTAAAAGCCAACTGTTAAAGCTGAAGACTGAGTGTGGCAGCATCGTTTCCGGGACACCTGAGATTTTGAGTGAGATTGAGAGGTTCTATGGGCAGCTGTACACATCATCGTTGGAGCCACACGCAAGTGTGAGTAACGATCCAAGAGCAAGTCTTATCCGACACTATTCCGATGATATCCCGGACTTCAGTCTAATCGAGATTAGAATGGCTCTCCAGCATCTTAAAAATGGCAGGGCCCCAGTCGAGGATGGAATTACAGCGGAGCTTCTCAGAAGCACTTCAATTCCGTCCTCCATGGTGGCACTACTCCAGAGGCGTGGAGCAGAAGTGCGGTGGACTTGTTCTTTAAGAAAGGCGACAACGCTCTTTTGAAGAACTACAGACCGATTTCCCTTCTGAGCCGCGTCTACGTGCTGTTTTCGAGAGTCATTACGAATCGTTTCGCACGCAGACTCGACGACTTCCAGCCTCCCGAATAAGCCGGTTTCCGAAAAGGCTTCAGTACCATAGACCACATACATACCCTACGGCAGATTGTACAGAAGACTGAAGAGTACAATCTGCCACTTTGCCTGGCGTATGTGGACTATGAGAAAGCTTTTGATTCCGTCAAAATTTGGGCGGTGCTACAGTCCCTTCAGCGGTGCCAAGTTGACTGTCGGTATATCGAAGTGCTGAAGTGTTTGTACGGTATGGCTACGATGGCTATCTGAGTACAGAATCAGAGCTCGAAACCTATCCAACTACAGAGAGGTGTAAGACAGGGTGACGTTATATCCCCGAAACTCTTCACCGCTGCATTGGAAGACGTTTTCAAGCTACTGGACTGGAAAGGATACGGTATTAACATCAATGGCGAGTACATCACTCACCTTCGATTTGCCGACGATATAGTCCTTATGGCAGAATCGCTGGAGGACTTAAGCACTATGCTCAATGACCTAGTAGTGCCTCCCAACGGATAGGTCTTAAGATCAACATGGACAAAACAGAGATCATGTTTAATGTCCATGTCACACCTATGCCGGTAGTTGTTGGGAGCACTGTGCTCGAAGTTGTTGACGAGTACGTTTACCTGGGACAAATAGTTCGACTAGGTAAGTCCAACTTCGACCGAGAGGTCAATCGACGGATTCAACTCGGCTGGGCAGCGTTCGGGAAATTACGACATATCTTCTCGTCAGGTGTACCTCAATCTCTAAAAACTAGATTGTAAACCAGTGCGTATTGCCAGTGATGACTTACGGATCTGAGACGTGGTCCTTCACTGCTGGCCGTATGAGGACACTCAAGGTCGCTCGGCGAGCTATGAAGAGGACTATGCTCGGATTCTCTCTGCGTGATAGACTCAGAAATTAGGATATCTGCAGTAAAACCAGAGTGACTGACATAGCCCAACGGATTAGTAAGCTGAAGTGGCAATGGGCCGGCCATATAGCTCAAAGAGCCGATAACCGATGGGGAAGAAAGGTTCTCGAGTGGCAGCCCCATACCGGTAGGCGCAGTGTAGGGCGACCCCCCACTAGATGGAGTGACGACCTGGTAAGATATGCAGGAAGTCGATGAATGCAGGTGGCTCAGGACCGTGCTTTGTGGCGTTACTTGGGGGAGGCCTATGTTCAGCAGTGGACTTGTGAAGGGCTGTAATGATGATGATGATGATGATGCCTGCAATAGGAAAGACAGGTGCTCACAAATTATTCCATTTCTTTGCTGTACGTGTTACGAACGGCGAAGCAAAATGGTTGTATTAAAATGTAATGTAATAGTTCGCAAACAACTTAAATTAAAAAAACTGGTGCCAGTATTACAGAAAGTATTAACAGCTATTTTACATTCGGATTTATAATGTATTTGCCAATAAAAATGACAGAAGGATAATTATCTACATGACTAAAATCATATTTCATGAACATGTGAATATTTCACTCTATTACTTTTATTTTCCGAAGAATTTTTCTCGCGTACTATCAAATTTACGACCAGCGCTCCTAAGCTACTACAGCTTCTGCATTACATATTTGGAAATTATCATCATGACCGTAGATGACCAGGATGGCATCAACAGAAAAGGTACAATCTCATCTAGAAAAATCGTTTCGAATGTCCCTTCAAGAGCGTAAAGTTCATCTAGTAAAGATGCTACCACTCCATTATCTTGATATGATTATGACAATTTTCCGTTAAATATACGTCCCCATCATCTGATATACAATTATTATGATATCGAAGGGCCGACATAATGAAGTCCTTGCAAGTTACATTGTCTGATTTGTTTTGTCCTGAAATAAATATGATGTCTTTATATTTTGAATTGCACTTTAACTTAATAAATGACATACATTTACACTTTACTAATTATTCGCGACTGTCATAGTCAAGACTTTTCAATTTTCAATCAAGATTTTTAATAATGTTAGAGTAACGAATGAATTAATAACCCACCTGATGGAAAGTTGTTGCTTGAATAAACATTGGCAAACATTTTCAAACAAGCCATAGATGTAATGCACACAATTCCAAATTATGTAAATACCCAATCAAACTATTGAATCAGAAGTTGTATAGTACAAGCAAAAAGATTTTTTGAGATAAAAAGTTAAATGTTCATTCCATTAAAAGTAAATATTTGATTTTTTTTTGAAGAGGCCTACAAAATTAACATTAATAATTATGCCTCAAGAAACATTTTGCACAGCCTGATATAACTGAATTAAAATACTTGACGAGTTCTCGCCTTCTGAATCTTTCGTTTAGGCTATCGCGGTCTATGGTACAGAACACTTCTTCGAAATAATAATCCATGAACGTATCCATATTTACTCGATAACTTTTGCCCAATTTTTTTTTTTTTGAAAATTAAAGTAAATTAAAGTTTTGCAAAAAAACTAGAGCATTTTAGCAATCATTTAAATTATTTTTAAATTTTTTTAGACACTGTCATGTAACATCTAGCTGAAAGAATTATTTGTAAAATTAATTACATTGTCACGCTCGCTTCTAACAGTAGTTCGAATAGTTATAAACTAAACCGAAATCAGTTACATTGTCCCTCGCATTCAGTTAGAAAACTTTTAAGTGCATTGAAATCTTCTTACCGTCTGTTGTGTCGTTGGGAAGCTTAAAAAGTATATTCTATTTTCGTTATATATCCTGACACATTATACGATAATAGGTATTATATATTTATGCAGCTCGTATCTAAAAAAAAATATGGTATTATACGCGACGTTCGACTAGATTGGATGTTATGTTTCATAACTACCGATTCGCTGAGTCTCAGGTCAGAACCACAGGCCGGAGAGAACATTAAATAATTATTGGTTTCCATATATTACATAGTACGTAGGACACTCAATAAGTTTAGGGATTTACAAAAAATATGCTAGATACTTTCAATATTTATTTTACATCTATTCAAAATATTCTCCATCATACTCTATACAAAGTTCCATTCGCCAGTCGGCAGTCTTGATCTGACAGGTCTGAAATCGCTTCTTCGTACTCGTAGGCAGCCACGGCTTCTTCGGCGCTTGAAAAAAAATCTGTTCCCAAGAGTCAAAACATAAATAAAAAGCCTTTTATTTATATTTTGACACTTGGGAACAAAAAGAAATCACAGGGGTGGAAGGTGGAGTGCAAATATAAGGGTAAGTGATTTAGAGTTTCAACACCAGATTCCTCAATAAATGCTTTTGTTCTAAGGAAGGTATGTGAAGAGGCGTTATCGTGATCCAGCATGATTCCCCGAAGCCCGGTCTTTGGTCTTCTCTTCCGCACAGCTTGAAAAGCTTTGGGTAATACAACTGTAGTATATCATTCAGAGTTGACTGACCTACAATTTTCCAGCATTGACGTCAACAAATGTCCGCTACGCGAAAAAAAACTGGCCACCATTTTTTTGCCTTGCGAGGTCTTTGCAGTTTTGTCGGTAACTGTCCGTCTGAGTAGAACCATACCGGTGATTGCCTTTTATTTTCCGGGTCATATTGATAGATCCATCTTTCGGCAACAGTAACGTTTAAACGTTTAAAAGTTTCTAAAATACACCTAGATGCCCCGTTTTTAAAACGTAGACGCATTTCATGGCACCAATCCACACGGGTCTGTTTGCACTTTCAGGGAGCAAACGAGGGACCCATCGACATCAAATCTTCCTCACTCCAAGATGTTGATGTAGGATGGTATGAATGATTCCTGAACTAATGCTTACAATCTTTCCGATGTCAGTATATGTGATTCGAGGGTCTTCTCGCACCAACATTTCAGTAGTCCATAAATTTTCTGCCGTTACAGCTGTTTGCGGTGCCCGATTCCTTGGTCATCTTTGAAGTTAATTTCACCCCTTTTGAATTCAGCAAATCTATAAATTGTTGCGGATGATGGAGCTGAATCACCTAATGCCGATTGTAACATTGTACACATGTTAACATTGTTAACATTGGACAGTAAAGTGTGCCGCAAGTATTTACTGAAGTATTCAGAAGACTGGAGAGAGATCAAGCGCAAGACGCCCTTTACATGCTTTTTTAGGCACGGGAGTTGAAATTCCGTCAGGTTCCTGATTACTGAGAAATTCTTGATGGAAAAACTCAATAAGTTAAATAATTTAGCCCAAACCGGTATTCGTAGCCACGACCACACGGTTCGACCATTATATTAACGAGGAAGTTCATACGCTTACGATAAGGGATTTACGATAAGGTATTAGATATAACATAAGAATGGATTAACACTTATGGTAGATACCTACCCTCGTGTTAACGAGGGAGAGTTTCGTTGTTTGCTGAGGCTACTTGTATAGCGGCTGGTAAATTGGTAAGCAGAGCTAATACTCTTACACTGACAATATTGCTTCCTATCACCAGTCCACGAAGTAACACAGAAAACCTAAGTTCAGAATTTTTGGATGATTTTTCGTCATCAGAGTCCGTCCTTATGCAGGGGCCACCGTATTTTTTAAAATTATTATTAGTACCCGGTTGACCGAGCTTTGCTCGGTATTTTTCACTCGGTTTTTTTTTAATTCGCGTGTTTTGGAAATTATATTTAAATACAAATTACATACTAATGAAATATGAATAATATTTTTTGATCTTAGCGACGTAATAGAAAAAACTGAACTGGTTATTTGAATAAAAAATCATGAGTGCAATTAGTTTAATTTAAATTTTCGTGTTTTTAAAAAATACTAAAAAAAGGGCTAGAAAAAATAGATTTTCTCAAAAAAGAAAGGAACTTGAAAAAAAAATTAAAAAAGTCAGTCGGTCGGTCTGGGCTCGAACCGGGGTTTTACGATTCTGTGACCGCCCATTATACCAATTAAGCTATTTATAATCATTGACAATTTTTCAAAATTTACCTTCTTATTCTAACGATATTGTAGCAGTTTTTCATTGCCTAAAAACACGGACAAAAAGACATTTTCTAAAAATAAATCCTAGCTAGATCGATTTATTATCCCCGAAACTCCCTGGACACTAAATTTTATGAAAATCGTTTATATATATATATATATATATATATATGTATATACAAGAATTGCTCGTTTAATAGTATAGGATTTTTTTGTAAAACTGAAGTTACTCTATGTGTTATCATTTCTAGGGCCTAAGATAGAATGCCTCACAGTGGAATAAATAGGTAAGAGAATAGTACCTACCCAGGCGGACCGCTAGGCAGAAAAGGGGTATTTCCACTTACCGCATGTAGGTTAAAATAGCATTTAGAGAAAGTCTTCTTAAGGGGATATAATAACTCAGCTCAAATTCTAATTTCACCTCCACTTCCCCGCGCGTCGTATGCTATGTACCGACATGTTTGTAATCAGTAATACTGTAAGTAGATAGGTCGTTAGATACTTATTTCATTAGGTTTATCATATTTATGCCCGTTTCTTTACGCAAACCCAGTCGCTTCTTACTTTTGCTACGGTTATTTCCTAATGCATAATGTGTATTCTGATCACTGATCTGATCTGATCTGAGTATTTTTAATATTTCCGCTTAAGCCCTGTATGGAGCATTATTACTTAATTTCATTAACGTCATGATTTTTCTCATTTAGTGTCATATTAGCTTGTATATGTACACAATTTTGTTCACTGTAATTTACTATTAATTGTTCACCGTAAACTGTGTAAGTCATGTTTGGTGGTATATCTAATCTCAGAAAAAGGAATAAGTCTAATTTCTGTCTTATTACAGAACATGGTTTATTTATAGTCTAGGGTTTAAAATATGGTATAATAACTAAAGAAATCCCTAAGCCGCGGTGTCATAGTTTCCCGAATATTTTTCTGTCATATTCTATACATTGCGATTAGTTCGTCGTTTTGGCTTAAACCACTTTTTGTAATAATGATCTTAGTGTGTAATAAAGGTAAAATAGTTTGGACCGAAAACTGTCACAGACATTTAACGAGCTCCATAAGTAATTATGGGGAGAAAAAAGCGGCCTAGGTGCGACCCGAAAGTTCCACAATACTAACTTCCCAGTGGAAAGAATAAAAAAATATCATATGTTTTAGTATTTTATAAAAAATTTCATTCGGCACAAAAAACGACTTGACCAATTTTGCTCAAAATTTAATGAAGTCTAAGTTACATAATTATGCGTTAAATGATACTGGTCCCGTGTCAATATCACTCTTTGTTCTCGAGATACACGGGGCGAAAACTGAATCCGAACATACATACATACATACGTACATGTGCACACACGGACGTCCTCTTAAAAACCATACTATTCGACTCTAAAGACCTTGAAACGTGGAGGTAAGTTAAAATTTCCAATTTGCATAATCGAACCCATTTCAATAACTTCCCACTGAGAAGTTAAAAAACCTGAGTTACTCGGTATGAACGTTATGCGAAATGATATATAGGTATGACAAATGTAGTTCTTCTTCTTCTTCTTCATTAGCCTGTAACATGTCCACTCCTGACCATGGACTTCTTCCATTATAGGAAAAATATTTCAATAAAAGTATGATTTAAAAAATTTTGCGACCCAATATGTATGTAATTCCATACTGGTTTACGTAGTTACATAAATTGGTTATTTTTATTATAAAACGTATACTTATAATGAGATTATTTTTATATTACAGTTACTTGATGGGAGAAGACAATTATGACGATCAATTTGAGCTGACTTACCGCGGCCACGTTTCCATGAAAGGCAAGGCTGAGCCAATGCAGACTTGGTTCTTGACGCGAAAGAAGATTTAAATTTATCTTCATGGCATCTATTTATATATGTCTGTTTAGATTATGTTTATTTATGTGCTTAGTGCCTAAATGGTAAAAACTACGTGTATTTGTATACGTGTAGCATAACCAAAGATTTTTCTTAGTAATTCTATGTGTAGGTGATTGATGTTCACAAACCTGTTTCATTATAAAATATTAACTTATTTCTTGTTACTACTTATTTAGCCATCATTATTTTATTTCTTAAACGAACTAAACAGAATTATTTTCATAGATGAGGATTTTTCATCACATTTGGTTGATCTCCTAGTTTTATTTTATTTTAATACACATTGTTTTTGCATATGTATACGCTACATACTTAATTATTGTTTCTGAGTATGAGCCAGAGGAGTGTTTTAAAAATTGGGGGTGACCAAACAAAGCACTATCAACCTGATGGTAGGTGGGTTGTATAGACGATAGAGAGATATTTAACTCCATGGAGATATATCAATATTTATCTTCGATTAAGAAAAAAGGCAAATTCGTTGTCACCCCGTTATTATTATGCGCTCACAGACGGCACGCCATGGCACGGCGCGTCAAAGAATTTTTTTTTGTTGTTGTAGTTATAGATCACGTTATACGTATAGTAGATTACTTCATGTTGTTAAAGGAATGTGATTTCTAATTAATAGAATTAGAAATCACATTCCTTTAACAACAACAAAATAAGGTTGAATCTAACTCATTGCAGCAGTGATCTCAGTGAGCCAGGACGCGGCTGCTTTTATAATGGCGCAAGTTGTCACAGGATTTTTTGCATGCTGCGGGATATCACAGGATCCTTCAGCATGACGCGAGATACCACAGGATCGTTCGGCATGACGAAGTGTACCTTCCCACGCTGTGAGACGCCGTATCGTCTGTGTGCGCACGCCCTTAAGGATTTTATATGTGGAAGTCGTGCTGCAGCGTGTTATGATGATCTGAAAAACAGAGGCATAATGCTATTATTTTACGTTGTTGTTTTCTTCCCCAGTCGAGTCGACCCATTGTACTGCAATCGTAATAATATTAGCTGCAGCGTAGCCTTACCACGTAAACATTTTATTTATTTATGTAGTATTACATGTTATATTGAGAGTAAACAATATTTAATGATACTCATTTTGTTATAAATTGTTAAACTAGATACTAGTGAAAAAATCCTATAAAATAATAACGAAGTTATTTCTATCGTTTATTTTGTGTTACGGGATCTCTTTTTTACTATATTTCCTTAATTTTGCCCTGTTTGTCCAAAATACTCAGCGGCCACCTTATTCTTATTTTTGTTATTTAGGTACCTTGTGTATGGCCTATAATGGTCTTGGTCTATATATTTAAGTATACTAATCTTGGTGTTAATTGTAGAAGTCAGATGATAAGTGAACTGTGTTTTCTTTGCTTGATACTCTCCTGCCTTTTCTATTTATAATCATCTAAAGTAGAAATATAGAGAAATATGAATAGTAGAAACACTACATAGAGCATTAATGTCAAAAAGTCAGCAACCAGACCTAAAGATTTTAATTACGAAGTTACTTATTTGATAAAGTTCGGCAAATTTATTACTATATATATACGCTATACGCGTTCTAAATTGCGCTCGTATTGGCTCACGCTGGCTGACCTTTGAATGTAACTTTTCTTTTTGCGTAAAGTTCTTTTAAGTTTAGTACACAGCCGTTACCATTACCGATACAGCCTATCAAAAGTCGGATGCTGTTCATAGGGCTCCCCATAGCTTACCGCATAGTGGAGATATTTGCTATAGTCGCCGCGCTTGACAGCCGGATTTGCAATCGCAATTTTTATTCTTCAGTTGTTACCGGAATGTAACTGCTGTCCATCTTTATGGTTTGTTACCTTGTTATCCTTTGTCTCCTCTTACGGCACCCACGAGACGATATGGGGTGGCGGATATTCTTACATCGCTCGCTCTAAAATCAAGTTTACGCTTAGAACGTGGCAACAAAGGCCGTTGCGACGTATTCGCGGCTCATCTGCGGTACTAATACAACATATTGCATACAAAAATCCGTTGAAACCACACTAGATCTTCTATTTCCAAATTAAGTGCTACATTCAATGCATTCCGTGCCTTGCGCTAATATACTGCGTTGAAATACGGCTATGTGTCATCCATGCCGCGAAATCATTACGGTACCGTAGCGCTCGTGTAGCTCCGCTCTTATAATGAATACGGCCTACTCTTAATAAAGCTAACATATTTAAATTATAAAAACACGACATTTTAAATAACGCACGTTGTGTAATCAAAATGAATTTTCATTCGAATACAAAAATGTTAGTAACAAAATGTATATCTCAATAATTTATTCCTTTTGGAATAACACATAAAAATACCTTTAACAGGAAGCGAAAGCCGTTTTTTAAACACTGTTAGTCCATAAATTATGTGGAAACGCTATAACACACCCATATGATTAAATCATGAAACAAACAATGCCATTTATTTTGTGATCACAATCCTATAAACATTTCTAGATAGTACTGAAAGGTGATTTATTTTAGTTTATATAGATATATTTAAAGAAATAATGCCAGATGATTATTTTATCATTATTGTTAAAGATGTTGAAAATTAATTGTTAAATTGATGTTTGCTAAGATCCGCGTACTTAATAAGCCTATATAATAGACGTATATTACTATGCGGATCTATTAGTATTTATCATCTTTAATAAAATTGATTTCCCCAAATTGACGCCCGATTCTATTAAATTATTATTATTTTCGTAATATTTCTAGTCATTTGTTACTTATTTATATAGAATTTCATTGAAACTAAATGATATTTTACATTTATAGGTGTGTTACCCTTAGTGAATTTCACGCTTATAAATTAGAAAATATGTAAATTCTCTCTCACTACTTTCTTATTAACGGAAAAAAGTATATTATCCTATAGAATACAGAATTTATGTATGTTCATTAGATTTTTGGTGAATAAATAAGTTGATGTGAAAACTTATGTCTTTCATTTATAAGTATATTATTTGAAACATAGGTACTATTATAAGAAGACGGGATATAATTGCTAAATTAAATATCTACCCAAGCATACCACTGCAAGACTTGAAGTGACTGTAAGTCCAATCTACGTACATTAGACCAAAGATTAATAAATAAAAGCTGAACGAAGTAGGGGTTAACTTTAACATCAGGTAGTTGAACACCACAGTTCTTTCGTGTCCACTGGTACTGTAACGCACTCGAAACATCGAAAATGTACAATATAATGGAATAATAGGTGTAGATAGATACATTGTTGGTACTCAAGAAGTAGAAGGTACCGGAAAGGAAAGAAAGTAGGACTATCTACAAAAAGAAATGACATGCCCTCAAAAACATAACTTGTAAATAAATCCAAGTCTCGCAACTCAGTTCTTCTAACGTAAAAAGTTTTGAATCCATGTAATACCAAGTCAGTTAATTTATTCAGTCCTTACTTAATGGTTCTTCTGTTTTAAGTTATTGCGTAATTAGCTAACCTAACAACGTCTTATAGTGACCATATCAATATTAAAAATCTTTTATGTTTTAAATATATATAGATTGATACTTGGAAGTTATGTTTTTGATGGCATCCCATTTTCTTTTTGTAGATAGTCTTACTTTCTTTCCTTTCCGGTACCTACTACTTCTTGAGTACCAACAATATATCTATCTACACCTATTATTTCATTATATTACACATTACAGATTCATTCGCTGCAAATGTAACTTTGTAATCATATATATAAGGGATTACAAAGTTATTTATGCAGTTGATGTATCTAGAAAACTGGACCAAAATTATAAGTAAAACTAATAGTACTTGGAATAAAGACATTAATTTATTATTATTACACCTTTGCAAAAAATTAGGGGAAAAACACTTTTCTTACATACACTTTCAAATTAGTATTGCTTTCGAAGTAAACCTGTATTCAAGTTATACATAATCTGATAGCTAATATAATAAAGATTCCATTGATATATGATTTTAATATACCTTTCATACAAAAGGTCTTGGAAATAGTCATTTTAATGAACAGCAGGAAGTAGTCTGGTAGTACTTCAAGAAGTGCTTGACAGATGCGCCATATTGGCCAAAATGGCCGCGACATTCGAGAGGGGATGGAGGCGACATCCAAAAAAATTATTTTTCCAGTGAGGGCATTGTTTATTCTTTGCACCAGTTGTTTATAAAAGAAAGTGGAATTATTTATTAAATAATCAGTTAAATCATTTTTGTGTCACATGTTAGAAAGAAGAAAGAAAGAACAAGGCAAAGAATATGCATGCGCATTAAAAATTATTTAGTAAGCAGAACATGCATGATGTTAATTATAATGAATGAAACAAAAAAAATTAAAATTAACTGTCAATCAATTTAATATATTTAGATATATATATATATATATATATATATATATATATATATATATATATATATATATATATATATATATATACAGAGTGTCCGGTAATGAATGGATAACCTTGAAATGTCTTATAGTACAACTTATGGCCGTCCTAAAAAAAATACGAAAAATAATATATCACAAGTAGTACCTTTGATATATTTTTTTAAAGAAAAGTCGATTCTTTTCTATCTTATTTTACTGTCTTGAACACTATGACCAAAGATGAATGATTTCTATTGGTTTTTTGTTATATTATTATTATACACTAACTGTGCTTATAGGTAAAATGTAAACAATATGAATAGCTTTTGCAGTTTTTATTTAAAAAATTCGCAAATCAATTTATTTCTGAAAAACATGCAAAAAATATTATTTAAGCGAAGTTCAAACCTCTTGGATATGAAAAAAATGTATGAATGTCGTGTAGATTTTATAATGGTATAATTCATAAATGTATCTTCCATAAATAGTGACTTATTGCCATTCATGTAGAAAAGGAGAAAATTTGACTAAGTAACAAAATTTGTAATATGGGAACATTTTTTAAATTGAATTGTCCCTGATCATTGGGAATTAATAAAAACACATCAGGAGTTGATCATACATGAAAACAGCTATTTTTAAACAAATTGAAACCAAATTAAGTATTAGAAATTAACTTATTTAAATGTAATAAAATAACCAATTTAAATCTTGAAATGGTTACTTTACTAGCGTGAAATGGGTCGTGTGACCTTCATATTTGCTACCTGCTGCCTTTTGTGTTAGACAAAGAGAGGTCTGAATTGGGTAAGTGGGAGAGAGAAGAGCTAAATGTAAAAGAGAACTTAGTGCGTCACACGACTTGCTCGACTTCGCATGTATTTATTTTGTCTCCTTTGCAATTATTTAAATCAGTGTTAAAACGACCACTTGGCTATTTTACCGGACTATTTGTTTTTCTTATTGATTTGGACTTGTTTTGCGTTTGGTGATATTTGCGACGATTTGGCTTGTTTCTGGACTAAACTGGACTTTTGTGTACCTATCAAAATGCCACGTCATCAGTACACGGCACAAGAATATGCAAACATGCATTTTATTTATGGAGAATGCAGAGGCAACGCAAATGCAACCGCAGCTCTTTATAGGGAGAGGTACCCTAATGCTCGCCACCCAGACTGGCGTGTATTTATAAGAGTCCACGGTTGTTACTCTGAAGGAAGAATGCCGGGTAGTGGTGTCGGTGGTACTAGCGCTGGAAGAATCGCTCGTCCTGATGTAGAAGACGTGGTGCTTGAGGATATTGAAAACGATCCTTCAACCTCTACGCGAGCAATAGCTCGATGCACAGGTATTGGAAAATCGACCGTACACGATATTTTAAAGAAAAACGAATTCCACCCTTACCACGTTACACGCGTGCAAACTCTCCAACCAAGAGATTATCTCTCAAGAGTGCGTTTTTGCCGGCAAATGCTGGCAAAGATGGAAGAAGACCCGCAATTTTTTAATAAAATTTTGTGGAGCGATGAGTCAACGCTTAAAAGAGACGGTTACTTAAATTTACACAATTTACATAGTTGGGAACTAGAAAATCCCCATCTTATGCGTGAAGACAGGTCACAATACCAATTTAAAATAAATTATTGGACCGGAATATTAAATGGTATGATAATTGGCCCATTTGAATTACCGGGGAATTTAACGGGGCAAAGTTATTTGGAGTTTCTTCAAAATGATCTCCCCAATTTATTACAAGAGGTTCCCGAGGAGCTGAGGGAATCGTATTGGCTGCAAAATGACGGTTGTCCTGCGCATTATGCTGTTCCGGTTCGTGCATATTTAAATAGCAGATACCCAAATAGATGGATCGGACGTCTAGGGCCAATTTTGTGGCCTCCACGTTCACCGGATCTAAATCCATTGGATTTTTTTTTACTGGGGCTGTCTGAAAGAGGAAGTATACTGTAAGCCCGTGCGGTCTTTGGACGAACTACGCAGTCGTGTCAGAGAAGTCGCATCAAAAATATGCGAGCGACGGTACACTAGACTGCTCAGAAGACCATTTATCCAAAGATGTAGGGCATGCATAAGAGTGTCAGGCAAACAATTTGAACATTTGTTGTAAATTAACGAAAAATAAAATATTTTAATTTTAAATGTTGTTTTTTTATTAATCCCCAATGATCAGACACAATTCAATTTAATAAATGTTCCCATATTACAAATTTTGTTACTTAGTCAAATTTTCTCCTTTTCTACATTAATGGCAATAAGTCACTATTTATGGAAGATACATTTATGAATTATACCATTATAAAATCTACACAAAACAGACATTATTGTAAAATTATTGGTCACCCATACATTCATACATTTCTTTCATACCCAAGAGGTTTGAACTTCGCTTAAATAATATTTTTTGGCATGTTTTTCAGAAATAAATTAATTTGCGAATTTTTTAAATAAAAACTGCAAAAGCTATTCATACTGTTTACATTTTACCTATAAGCACAGTTAGTGTATAATAGTAAAACAACAGATAAACCAATAGAAATCATTCATTTTTGGTCATAATGTTCAAGACAGTAATATAAGATAGAAAAGAATCGACTTTTCTTTAAAAAAAATATATCAAAGGTACTACTTGTGATATATTATTTTTCCTATTTTTTTCAGAACGGCCGTAAGTTATACTATCTTATAGTATAACTTACATTTCAAGGTTATCCATTCATTACCGGACACCCGATATATATATATATATATATATATATATATATATATATATATATATATATATATATAATTTCTAACATGTATTTTAATATTTCTATTAAAATATGTTCAACTTGGGAAAAGAAATCAAACAATGCTGTGGTAGGATAACACAAACACTTTATTTTTCTATTCGTCATTTTTATAAATTTATGGAAATTTAATAAATATTCTGCTTCCAAATCACGCCTGCAAGTTACACAGTTTTTTAAAACATGTTACTTTGCAAGTTGTGCTATCCAGCCACTGCAATAACCTATTGCTGGGCATTTTTCAAGATCTGTTGGAGTTTTACTTGCTAATAAAGCATCTGGGCCGATTCAATTTTTTGTATCCCTACTAAAATTTATTAACATATTTTTGAGAATAAAAATTTTCCATTAAAATAAATAGCATAGTCGAGAAAATGAAATCATATCAAAAACTGAGAAAATCCCCCGCTTCGCCGGAAAATATAACGTAATGTGAATCTTTATTAGGATTTAGAATCAGGTTTGTTACTTGTTATAAAAAACAAAAATAAATGAGTACACTTTAAAATAATCAAATATTTTAATTTTAAATGCCATCCTTTAAAGTGAGGAAAATAAACAGAGCAATAATTAACAAAAATTAGGCCTCTAAATTAAAAATAAATAATTAATCTCACTGGTTTTGTTACCTTGGGTCTAAGTTAACACCAATTTTTTAAGTCACATAAAATGCGGCATCTTAGTTCAACAAAAATATTATGATCATAAAAGATTACGGTCTTTTCTTTAAAATATCTGCATTATTTACATTTAAAACTCAATTAAATAAGCAAAAAAAAACACAAAATATGTTCACATTTTTTAGGACAGTAACAAAGTTGACATGTTCAAAATTGTAAAGGCACGTTCTCATGATTGAGAACTATTAAACTGTTTTCTTATTAAGTATACATTTTTATTATCTCTGTAACCTGTGTTTTACTTACTCTTTTATTCTTATATTCGCTAGCTATGACACATATTTAGTCTATTCATTTACAAAAAAAAATAGTATAAATAATTTTTTATTTCACAATTAGCTTCATATTTTTAAATCACATCCATAAATCCTTAGGAACACACAGAAATTGCACATCAAACATCTATCCATAAAAAACAACATTAACAGTTATTTCTCTCATATATAATATAATTTACATTGTACCTATTTCTGTTTGTAAATTAATAAAACAGGATAATAACTTAAAATATTTTCCAAACCTTATTACTATTATTATTTTATAGAAAGTAGTTTTAAACCTCCCATATTGGCAGTATCTTCAGTATACGTCACTGACTAATATACAATGGAAATTCACCACACCTGCGCAACCATGTCACTAGCCAACAACAAAAATATTATTCTGTAAATGTAATCCTAATAATATCACAGTAATATTCTTTGAGATAAGTTATTTTAGATTTAAATCTTGCCTACTAATAAAATTAATTAGTGATTTGTACGACAATCAACATAAAAGTGATCTTAGAGAAGCCTTAGATGTGCTTGTGGATCCAACTTTTAATTTGCAAGCAATCATTATAAAGTATGGTTAGAGAATAACTTCATATTACTAAAAGAAATAAACAAAACAAATATTCGAGAAAACTACCTCCATAACAAGTATCACAGATATAGTCAAAATATATGGGACCGTCAACACATTCGTCACAATAGTATTTTTTGCATGCCATGCATTTTGCCTTATATTTTCCCGTAATACGAACACTGCATTGATTACATTTGATGCTCCATTTATATGAGGTTGATGGCATATCGAGACTCCTGGTTTAAGTATTCTGGATGTCCGATAAAACAAGTAAATAAGGATTATCTACATCAAGTAAATCGTCTGTAGTTTCTGGATATTTAGTAATTGTGTCAAAATCATTATTATTAGCTTGTGGACACGTCACCGAAGATAATTGTGTGCTTATATCGTTGGAGATGACATCACTAAAAGAAGAAGTGCAGCGATAATAGGCTGCGCATTTATTAACAAGAACGTGATGCCGCGGTGAGAAACACATACAACGTCCAGGTTCAGATCCACAAAAACAGCTTAAATCCCTATATTTGATTTCTAAGCAGTCTTTCATATTATCCGTTCTTTGGTCTGATATAATTTGGTGTAGTTCGAAAGTTCCTTTTAAAACTTCTACTTTGTCCTGTATTGTTGAATTTATTTTATCTATGTTGTCTTTGTCGATCAAACACACTTTAATGGTCTTCGTATCTTTTTTTTAATACATCATAGGCGTCGTTGGTGCAGGTAATTTCTGTCCCATGATTAACGTTTGCATCTAAAATACGCTTCACACAGCCACCAATACCATCGGCCACGCTCTTCCCATGTCCGCTCTCAAAGAAAGACCACGTTGCGTAGTTAAGCTTCACAAACTTGGAGGATAAGAAAAAAAATTTTTTTGGCTAGTGGGTCCATCTGAGTAAAAATGTATTACACTAATCGTGGGACTTTCGGTTTTTAAAAAATCTAAGATTGGGGTTAGATAAGCCCAGATAGCAGATGGCTGGTGATTTGTACTATCACTTAATGTGCAAAATGACTGCAATTTTTTCCCATAATTAAGCATTCCGGTATGTAGGCTTATCTGGGACTTAGAAGTACCAAAATGCATAGCCTGTATCTCGTTGTACATTTTCGTCTCATAATTTTCAGAGAAATCATACACAATGAGTGCCTCGTTTTCTCTTAGGTTTTTTACCGCCTTTTGGTATTGCTGGAGTTGGTGTACCATATTGAAGAAGTATTTTTTTAAACTGGTGTGTTATAATACTATTGAAGTTCTTTAACAAATCTTTTATTGTCCCATGTTTCTCTACCTTCGCTGTTTTCTTTGTTTTTATTTCCTTTTTTTCGTTCCCATCTTTTTTAATGTAGTAATGTTCTCGTTTTTTTCCATTGTTTCCAAGTTAGATTGCAATCGTATTTATGTATATCATATACTAGTTTTTCAAGAATTCCTTTCAAGTCTCACTTAACTATTCCTATCTGTCTTAACTTTTGATGTTGAAACTCAATATTTGCGTGTTTGATACATATAAATAAGTATTTCTTGATTTTAAGTGCGGAGACAAAACATAATGAGGCCTTTGTTTATAAAATGTTGTGAGACCGTATCGTCCACCTTCCTCTCGATATTTCTTAAACAAATTGTGAATATTGTCCAATAAGTAACGTATTTGTTGCTTTTGTTTATTTTTATTGCGTGTTTCTTTTTTCCAGTGGTACTGCGACTAACATCGTCTCTTAAGTATAATGAATAGATTAATGTTTTTTAATCTTTCTTTTCCGCATTTTAACTTGTACTTTAAACCTAAACATTTTGCCAAGTAAAATTTGTTTTCAGAATTTTGAATCATTTTTTTCAATATTCTTTTATCATAATGTGTGCCACTTTTATAGCAAGTTTTTTTCAAAGCACTTTCTAAAACTTCATTTCGGGCTTTTAACTTATTGTAAATCTTCTGGCTTTTAACTTAACTTCGGGCTTTTAACTTATTGTAAATCTTTTTTTTGTAAATTTTTTCTCTTTCAGAGGCTACTTTTAAACGATAGTATTTTTTTCTGAAGCTTTCATTTCGTGTTTTTAGATTTTCAATAATGACTGATAGCTTATTAACTTTTTTAGTTATTGCCTTAATTTTTATATTAAATTTCTTATTTACAGATTTTTCTGATTGGGTTGGATTGGCTCTTGGTTGGTTGGGCTCTTTAATTACATTTTTTTTTGGATTTTCTACTTTTTCTTTGATATTCTTTCCACTTTTCTCTTTGCTCTGTTTTTTCTGTCATGCTCATTTCGGAAACTTTCCTTTTTAAATTTTATTCTAATATAGAAATATTGCACTTCCGCTGAGCTTCATACTCGTCAGGCCGTACTTTTTTTAACTTTTCTCTATACCTTTTCATTATTTCAGCGGCGGTGAGCGGCATTATAAAGCCTAAAAACATCAGTAACTAATGAGCTCGAATTTCAGTAAAGCTCGATAATTATCACCTCCTTACGATAAAATTACCTAAACAAAAAATATTTTTAACCATGTAACTAAAACGAATGAATTATTAATAATAATTCGTGACAAAAGACAACAATATAATTTATAAAGATGAAATTGTGGTAAAATGAATAAATCTAAATTAATAAATAAGATCAATATAAGAATTTTTAAATGAAATTTAAATAATTAAATAAAATCAATATAGGAAATATTTAAATGAAATAATTAAATAAAACCAATATAAGAAGTTTAAAATGAAATTTAAATTATTAAATAAAATCAATATAAGAAATAGCACTGTGTAAACGTCACTTAAGCAGTCAGTTTGGTTACTTTCTTGGTCAGCCTAAACGTTACTATTAGACGTGGGTCGTTACGTCATTTTCAAGAAACGTAACGGAACCAGTGACTTGGTCGGCGTCACATGTTTCAAAACTAGTGATTTTTGTAACTGGCTATTTTTGTTCGGCTACTGTGATTGTTTGCATAAATATCACCACCAACTATACAGTTACACACGAAACGAAAACAAATTTAATCACAATCTGTACTTGTAGCTATACAGTAACTGTATACTGTTAAATCAATAAATTAACTTCCCTTCATACTTTATTCAGGTTTAGGACTGACTACATTAAATGTATTTATGATTGATTTGCGTTTACTATGACACTAAGATTTTCATAAAATCATTAATGCAGGCAAGTCAATTTGATTGTTTATACAATGATTATTGATATTTACAGTTTATTTACTTTTTCAACGTTTTCACTATCATTTGTTTTTGCACTTTTATTTACACTGTACAATTAATTTGTTTGTTTGTTTGGCTATTTACACATAGTTTTTAAGTTTTATAATATTATAAACATTGAAATTTTTTGTATATATTTTTAGTTTTATTTTGATTTTATGAATAAACGAGTTCATGACTCCGTCAAAAATGTTTTAAAAATAATTTTACTTAAGTTCAATGTGACTCCCGCTTCCCGGAATCGACCGTTGAAATTACTTACAAACAGAGATTACTCTATTTTACTGTCTATGTCTATAGTCTTACGTATGAAAATTAAAAGTACAGTAATACTGTTACAAACGCTGTTTTGTTTATTGTTGTATGCCACATGTGCGCTTTGCGTTTGACCGGCCGACAGTCGACTCTCGCAATAATCACGGTTAACAGTAATAAGTAACGCATTTACAAAAATCACTAGTTCTAATATGACTCGAAACTAGTGATTCGGTTACATGCCGCGTAGCCAGTTACTGTATCTAGTGACGTGAAATAACGCCCACGTCTAGTTACTATGAACACGGTAACCAAACTGAAGTAACGTTTTGCAGTCCTCGTATATTATAATGTTTAAAAAAAGAAAATAGTGAGTATATAAACGACGACGATGAAGACGGCTTTCGTCCACCCGATCCCTAAAAAAGGCGACCGCTCAGACCCGTCCAACTACCGGCCAATCGCCATCACCTCCTTGTTCTCCAAAACAATGGAGTCCATTGTAAACTGCCAGCTCATGAGGTACCTTGAGGATCACCAGCTGATTAGTGACCGCCAATACGGTTTTCGCCGTGGTCGGTCAGCTGGTGATCTTCTGGTCTACCTCACTCACAGATGGGCGGAGGCAGTAGAGTTCAAGGGGGAGGCATTGGCCGTTAGTTTGGACATTGCGAAGGCCTTCGATCGGGTTTGGCACAAAGCGCTTCTTTCGAAGCTCCCTTCCTATGGGCTTCCCGAGAAATTGTGCGATTGGATCACCAGCTTTCTTGCAGATCGGAGCATCAAGGTCGTTGTAGATGGTGCAAGCTCCGATTGCAAGCCTATTAATGCTGGTGTTCCACAGGGCTGCGTGCTATCGCCAACGCTGTTTCTTCTGCATATCAATGATATGTTGCATACCCGTAACATTCATTGCTATGCAGATGACAGCACTGGTGATGCTCTTTACACCGGCCGAGCCAATATTTCTCGGGAAAACGTCTCCGAGTGCCGGGACAAACTTGTGTCAGAAGTCGAGTCTTTGCTGAACAGAGTCTCGGATTGGGGACGACTAAATCTAGTCCAGTTTAACCCCCAGAAGACACAAGTTTGCGCGTTAACCGCTAAAAAGAACCCCTTTGTCGTATCCCCTCAGTTTCAAGGCACTCCCCTTGTTGCCTCAGCCAGTATCGGAATGCTCGGCGTCGACATATCGAGTGACGTGCAGTTTCGTGGTCACTTGGAAGGGAAGGCCAAATTGGCCTCTAAAAAGCTTGGCGTGCTCAGCAGAGCGGGACAGTATTTCATGCCGGCACACCGCCTGCAACTTTACAAGGCGCAGGTTCGGCCGCACATGGAATACTGTTCCCATCTCTGGGCTGGGGCTCCCCAGTACCAGCTCCTTCCACTTGACCGCATCCAGCGCAGAGCGGCTCGAATCGTCGACGACCGAGTGCTTTCCGATCGGCTCGACTCACTGGCGCTGCGAAGAGATGTTGCATCTCTTTGCGTATTTTATCGCATCTATCACGGGGAGTGCTCTGAGGAATTGTTCGGATTAATCCCAGCCGCCAAATTTCGTGAACGCACTACACGGCAAACGTCCCGATACCATCCACACCATCTGGATGCTTGGCGGTCCACCACTGTACGTTTCACAAGGAGTTTTCTCCCACGTACAACCTCTCTGTGGAATAGTTTACCACCGGCGATTTTTCCGGACCGATACGACCTGGGGACCTTCAAGAAAAGAGCTTACTCCTTTCTAAAGGGCCGGCAACGCACCCGCAATTCTCCTGGTGTTGCGGTTGATCATGGGCGGCGGTAGTCACTTAACATCAGGTGAGCCGCATGCTCGTTTGCCCCCTCTTCTATTAAAAAAAAAATATAAGGATTTGTAATAGTTTATATTTCATCTTTAGATTGTAATGCATGACTCTAAATACTGTAATACGTACATACATATTAAAAATCATTTAAAATTCGGTAACTTACCTTGACAAAAATATTGAAGTAACTCTTGCGTAACACAACACTCTCGTCATTTGAGACTATCACAACTGAACGCTGTTTTCAAAAATTGCAGTTTGATAATTGAACGTTCATGTTGCCATTACCATGAATAAAAATGTGTAGTAGTTTAAAATAATATTCTAAAATGAGTAACAATACTTGACATGTCAGGTGACCCTAAATTACAACACGATATTTAAAATTATTTTTTAATTATTATACATAATATACTGCAAGTTAACGTGTTTATTACGTTTAGATATCACTGTTTATGATTTTTAAATTATAACTGTCGTATGCTTTCATAGGAAAAAGGAAAGTAATTTCAAGATTTTTTTACCATTTTACTCATGGGACAAGTAAATCAGTGGTCTTTGATTTTATACAAAAAAAAAAAATAAAAAAAAAATATCAGCCAACTGTTGGCTCATAAGCTCGTCCCGCCCGCTCAGTGGCGACACCCGACACTGTCATCGTACGGTAAACACGTATTCAGTGGTATTTAAAAATGACGATTTGCGCTATAAAAGTGTGCAGGAATTACAAAGGACGATTGAAAACAACCAAAAAAGTTAGCTATCATCGGTAAGTATACTATAAATAACTATATTATAAAGGAAAATTAAATTAATAAAGTGAAATTTTACCTAAAGATGTACCGCCATTTTGACGACAGATTTACAGGGTTAACTGTTAATTGAATGAAAATTTCCCATGTGAGCGTTATTTAATTTAAAAATGTTTGTGCAATGTATTTTACGTACTATAAAAATAAAGGATACACTAACTGTAATAAAATTGTAGTTTACCTATTAAAATTATAAAACCTGAGAAAGGTTTAAGTGCTAAAACCGTTGTTTAAACTTTTAATTCATATTTTTTTTACAGAATACCTAAAGATCATATTTTAAGAAATAGGTGGATAGAAATTATAAGAAAAAGCCGCGGAGAGAATCTCTGGCAACCATCTAAAACAGCAGTTATTTGCTCTGATCATTTCCGTGCCAAATACCTGTGTTTTGCCAACAACCAAAGTCGTCAAAGGTTAAAAAAGGAAGCTATCCCTTGCAAGGTAATTTTATAATTACATATTTTTGTTTTAAGGAAATATCCATAATGTACAAGTTTGTCTCGCACTTGGCCGATTTTTTATCTTATTATATTTTACAGGCATTATTCTTAACGTCATTAGAAACAGATGACGATGAAAGTAACAGCTTAATTGAAGAAACAGGAAAAAAAGCGATTGTGTAACAAATGTTTTAGATGATGCAGTAAGTTTTATTTTTTACAAAAATAGTTTTGAAACAAATAAGAAAGTGTGTGTGTATTCAAGGTTCTCTTCCTTCGTGTGTTTTGGTAATTTTTAGAGCCGTTTTTCCGAATTTGCCGTCTACTATAATAAATTGGGAGATTTTAGTGTGTATTACGCAATATACATAAACTAAGTTTTATTTTCAGAAAATTTCGGGATCCAATGAAGAGGGATCTTTACGTGCTACAAAAAATAACCAATATGATTCTTCTTGTTGTATGAAAACTTCTGACACCAACGTCAGCAATTTTACGGCCATAGAATCTGCCAGTAATAGCAGTCATATACCTGGGCAAGCAACTGGTAGTAAAATCGGAGATGGACGGAAAAAAGAAAATGAAAGTGATATCATTGATGATTTTTCTGATCTTGAATCTATTTTCGATACTCCAAAAAAAATTAAATTGCGTCGAGAATTACGAAGAAGAATACGGCTACAAAAAAAACTATAAAGATCCAATCCTTAAGACGTAAAAACCTACGGCTTAAAAAGAAAATAGCTTCTTTTAAACAAATTATTGGGACGCTAAAAAAAGAGAGAGATATTGACAATGACACTCATAATATTTTAAATGATAATGTGTTTGCTGCGGATCTATATTCCAGTATGAATAAAAAGTTAAAAGGGTCCAAGAAACCGATTAAAAAGTATGCTCCAGAATTTAGAAAATTTTGTTTAACATTACACTTTTTATCTCCAAAGGCGTATAGCTACATCAGAACTAAATTTGAGACTTGTCTTCCACACCCAAAAAATTTATCCAAATGGTATTTAAATATTGATGGCTCCCCGGGTTGGACAGAAGATGCTTTTAAAATATTAAAAGTTAAAAGAAATGAATCAGACAAAAATATGATTTGCGCATTGATAGCCGATGAAATAGCAATAAGACAACAAACATGTTTCAATCGAAAGACTTTGCGGGATAGTCTTGTTGATTTGTTGAGTGGACCCGATGACAACATGAATGTTAAGGCGTCAGAGGCATATGTATTTTTACTTGTCTCACTAAACGAGCCGTGGAAATTACCAGCGGCTTATTTTTTAGTCCATGGCATGACAGGGGAACAAAAAGCTCATATTATTAAAACTATATTATATAAAAGCCATGAAGTAGGCATTGACGTCGTGTCATTGACGTTTGATGGCCATAGATCAAATTTATCAGCCATGGAAGTGCTGGGTTGCAAATACAAAAACCCAAAAGAGCTGAAGACAACATTTAAACGCCCATGTGCCGATTATGACGTGGCAGTATTCTTAGACTTCTGCCATATGGTAAAATTAATCAGAAATCATTTTGAGTCAAAGCAAGTGTTTATAAACAAAGATGATGAAATTAAATGGGAATATATAAAAAAGCTGGCCGAATTACAAGAAGAAACTGGTTTGCATCTTGCTAACCATCTTACAAAAAACATATTCAATTCAGAAATCCATAATGAACGTTAAGTTAGCAACCCAGCTTCTCAGCAGAAGTTTTTCTGCAGCAATAGAATTTTGTAGACAAGAACTAAAGCTGACCGATTTTTTGGAAAGCGAAGCAACTGAAAAATTCATCATGAATATGAATAATATTTTTGATACATTCAATTCTAGAAATTTCCAGGCACATGTTTACAAGCATCCATTATGTCCTGGAAATAAAAATGAAGTGTTTGCGATATTAGAAGATATGCAAGATTTAATTTTAAATCTAAGCCTAAAAGAATCTAGAAAAAGAACGTATAAGGAACATCAAACATCAAAGAAACTGGTATTGAAAGGCTATGTACCATTTCTAAAATCACAATCATTTACTGGATTTCTTGGTGTTCTGATATGCATAAATAGCTTGAAAGTTTTGTATGATTCTTTAATAGAATCGAAAAGGATAAAATATCCGACCACGTATATATATATAATGATAACCCGAGTGCTCGCCAGTTAAAAGGCATTTACAAGAAATTACTTTGCCATATGGAACTTAAATCTGCTTCGTCAGGAAACTGTGTACCACCGGAAAACATAAGTATTCTTATGTGTTCTTCATCCCTTAGTTGCATTAATGTGACAGTTTCATCGTCGAGGAAAGATGACGACGACGAGGAAGAGAGTGAATTGTGAGAGTGAATTGCAGCTATTGGATGATTTGCAATTATCTGAATACACACAACAAATTGTTTGATACATAGCAGGTTTCGTTGTTAGATGTTTACGTAAACAGGTGAAATGTGTCGCTTGCATTGAAAGTCTCATATCAAATGAACCATTGCAATACCATAAATTGGTTAATATGCGTGATGAAGGTGGACTTATTTACGCCTCTCATGATGTATATCATGTATGTAAAACTGCTGAAAGTGTTATAAGGAAGTTTATTAATCAAGATTTTATAATGACGCCCATCAATTATGCAAAAATAGTATCCACTGTAATGAAACAATTTTTTGGAGGTTATAATTATTTTGAAGTGAAAACTGATCATGTCTGCGGTCTTCTGCATCAAGTTAATTTAATAAGACTGGTTGTGAAAAAATATTTGGATTTAAGATATTACTATAAGACAAAATTGGATAATAACAACCGGGATGTGACATCTAAACGAAAACTGTTTAAAAAACAAATTCAACGAGAAGGTCACTAAGATTCTTGCTGAAAATAACTAAAATTAAATGTTTATTTTCAATACAATTATAAAGGTAATAATGTTGTTGTTACGTAATTCCGAAGTAGAATATTAAAAATAAATAACCTTCAATAGCAATATTTTTTCATTTAAAATATATTTTACCTAGCAATTCATATTCACAAACTTCTAATATATGTATAAAATCATAATTGAATGAATTTGAATTTAAAATAAAATTACTTAGAGATAATTATCTCAAAATAAAAACATCATATTTTTCCCTCTTTTAATGGGAAATATTCAAGGGCTTGTATCACCCAGTAGGCTCCAACGTGATGCGCGCGCAGTATAAGCTACGCTTATTTGCGTGCGTAACACGAACACAAGCGCTTCAAAACTGGCCTGTTGTTTTTGTTGCGATTGCAGCGGAACACTCTATCTAGACTCTATATATAATAAAAGCCAGTGGTCTTTCATTATAAAAAAAAAACTTTTTAATTAATTGATTGCATGAATATCTATTACCATTACTTTCAGTACTAGTTTACAAATTGTGTTACTATCTAAATCCAGTATTTTATTCAACACTAGGATTATATTTAGAAAAACAATATTTAATTATGTGGGACACACCGATTTAAGAGGGGGTCAAAAAAATTGAAACCGCTCATCTGCATTAATAGGGCCTACATACAAATGAACATAGTCTAATTCACCCAGCGGGACTTTAAAAATAGAAATAACAGCTTACAATCAATGAATTTACAATCAATAACACAACATATTAGAAATAGCTTGGTAGCAATCACCCTTTATTATCATCTATAAATTCCGTAATATTATGAACTCTTTTTATACAAACTTAGTTTAATAAAGTTTATAACTTTGTGCAAGCCAATTTTTGTATATTTTCTGGGATTTTGTTGCAAAAGCGTATACATCGCCCAATGAATGAATTACTAACTCGGTGGATTCGAGTACCTTTTTTTATTTTGTAGAAAAAGGGTGACAAACGAGCACACAGTCCACCTGGTGGTAAGTTGATCTGTGGCCCATAAGCATTTACAATTTTATGCTCGATTAAGAATCAAAACGCAGATGTGTTGTCACTCCTGAGGACTAAGATCGAATGCCTTGTTTCCAGTAAAAAATGGTCTCCGGATCTCTACAGTCACCATATGAAACACAGTAATATTAAGCTGCTATTTTACGCTGGTATTCTGTGAGAGTGTGTTCTTACCCCGGTCGAGCCAAACCATTCGTGCTACAATCATAAAAGTATAGCTGCAGCGTGGCTCTACCACGTAAAAAAACTGAACAAAAACTAAATATTTACAAATAAATTATTGTCTTAACCTCTTTCTCCCTTTATTTTTAGAGTAGTGCCTATGAGCTTTTTCCTTCATAGGATCATTTACATTAAAAAAGTTATTTTTCCAGTGAGGACATTGTTTATAATATCTTTACACCAATTGTTTATAAAAAAATATGGATTTATTTATTAAAGAATCAGTTAAATCATTTTTGTGTTTTGACATGCATGCAATTATAAATGTCAAAAAATTAAAATTAACCGTCATAATTAATTAAATACATTTAGATATATAAATTTTATCAGTATCTTTTAATATTTCCATTGAAATATGTTCAACTTGGGCAAAGAAATCAAACAATGCTCTTTTTATATTCGTATTATTTCATTTTTATAAATTTATGAAAATTTAATAAATGTTGTGCTTCCAAATCATGCCTGCAATCACACAGTTTTTAAACACATGTTTCTTGGCCAGTTGTGCTATCCAGCCACTGCAATAACCTATTGCTTGGCATTTTTCAAGATCTGTTGGAGTTTTACTTACTAATAGTGCATCTGTATTAATAGAGTCTATATATAAATAAGCATAGTCTACTTCAACTTCACATTTTGTTGCTGTGTTGTTTTCTCTAGGATTTGTTAAAAACATTTTAAGGATTGGAGACAAACACTGTCATCTTTTTCACAGTTTGATCCAACTGAATGTGAAGATGTTATATTGTTTATTAACAATGTTTTAAATGCTCCTTCAAATGCAGATGCTTCAAAAAAGTTCTCCAATGGATCTTGGTTAAAATTTCACAGTAATAAAGAGTTGATCCATTTAGAATTTGAAAATTTCACAATATTTTTAAAACTTTCTATTGTTTTAATCCAACTGGATAAAAGTGGCACTACTCCTTGACTATTACTGCTTACAAATTTCATACTTTTGAGAATTGGGATACTATAATTCCACAAATCGGGATGGGATGAAGTTGGAGTTACTGCAGCACGATACTTTTTGCCCTAATACAATTTTGCTGAAACTACCATTCACGCTGTCAAACAGGTCATCAAAAAACAGTAGGAGGTTTGCTGTCTCGTAACTGCTCCTATCAACAGCTCCGAATTCTGAAATGAAAAAGAAATATATGAACAAATATTAGTGTATTTTTTTTAAAAACCCGCTGATTACAAAATAAGCCAGGTCCAATGACAAAATGTGGAGCACTCATTTTGCAATTTTATATTTGGATTTCAGTTAGAACCTCCTTTATTTTTATTTTTATTAGGCTTCTGACAGAAGCCTAGGCTTACTACCTCGCATTGTTTTCACAAAAGGTGAATAAGAGTTTGTGTCAAGATTAGTAATGCTAGTATTTTTACATGTACAAAATTGCAATAATGAAAGAGAAAGTGCATAACTTTCAATCATTAATAAAAACAACATAGGTACATTTATAATTTAAATTATTGTAAATAAAGCCTGCTTACCTACAATACACGCAGGGCCCACTCTAACAGATTGACTAAACACTTGTATGCAGTGTTTCAACTTCATCTTTGCGATTAAATTTGGTAAGACGTGGTGAGCAGTCAGCTTAGGCACTAACTTGACACCTCTGTAACCTGGGCACCTATTACATGAATCAACAACGTATATTTTAAATCTTTTGTGATTAAATTATTCCTAATTCCTTTGATGAGGTGAGGTGGATCATACGGGGGAAAAATTTTGTCATTCCCAACCTTTAAAAATCCTTCCCTGTATATTTTTCCACTTCGTATACTTCCTGTGTCTCCTTAATTAACATATTTATGGCTGCCACATTAGAGGTACCCTGGTCGCATACAGTTGCCACGAGTTTTAACCCAGTTTCTTGCACTTTTTTTTACAATATTCTTAATATGAGCTTTAAGTTCAATAGCCTTAGTACGTCCACTGCGGTAGTAATAAGCTATAGACTGCTTATGTTTTTCGAGAATAACTCTGATCATAAAAACCAACATGTGATTGCAAAGTTCACATTCAATTATTTTTCCATTGTCGACAAATCCAAATATTTTATCTTTCTTTTTTTCATAGGTAAGCCCTGTTCCAATTGCCATCTATCAAACAATATTGAGCAATATTTGTAATTTTCAGGCAGGTTTGCGACTCTATTTTACAAATTATCAAATATTAACTCATTGACTCCAGGGTTTAAGTCAAATTTGTGCAATAAACTTTACAGTGTCCTTCTGCTTGGCAAAACGCACAAGTTGCTTAGAAAACGATAAGCCTTAGGCGCAGACTTATACAATGATAATGACAAAAAAATTTCATCTAGTGTGAAACGCTTGCAATGTTTTTTCTTGCCACTGAGAAGCTTGCATTTGACAGAATAGTTTTGCAGTAGATGACATTTTTGATGACACAATTTCAAATGCTCCGGTTCTTGTCATTTTTTTTGCAGGAATATATTTTCTTTTCAAGGCAATCTTATTATTTTCACATTTCTTCAGATGCTTTAAGATCGATTTAAATTCTTTAAGTATTGTGAAAGTTACATAAGGACCTAAAAAAAAAATATAGCTTCAGTGAACAAACAAAATAGTGTAACATATTATGTATTGCTTCAGCATTCACGGACCCTTCAGCTTGATAGCAGAGTCATCTCGCTAATTAGTGCTAGGATATCTCCAGTAATAGTAAGTATAATAAATAACCTAATAATTTAGTATTCAGGCAACAGACGCTAACTTTATAAAAAAGGATTAATATTCAGAAGTATTAAAGTATATTTTTTCAAGTTACATCAAAATATGTCGAGGCGAATCAGACTCCAGGAGTCGATTGGACAGACAGGGGTATTTTGACATCAGACTCTAAAAGTCTGATGAACCGACAGGGGGTAGAAATAGGTGAATAAACATATTAAACAAATTATAAGAGAATTATTTGACATTGGTCTCATAGTGATAACCATCGTATGCAAGTCAGGAATAAATTATGAAAGTGCAATTAAAATTTTAATTAGAGAAACTAGAGCTGTGCCTTCAAACAAAAGGGAGACCTTGAAGAATAATATTTTTGTAACATACAACAAACATATTATTCCTTATTTGACCCACATCTACTGATCGGGTTAAGAGATAATTTGATAACTGAAAATTTAGTTTAATGGCAAAAGAGGTAAACAGAATCAAGGTGAAGAGTATGTAGTAGGAAACTATGGCACAGGAAAAGAAGTGAGAATGGTAAGAGAATCGTAAACATAACCTTTGCGAACAACTTAATCATTATAAACAGTCTTTTTAAGAAAAAGCTGGCCAAAAATTGAACTTGGATGTCACCTGACGGGACTTACCGAAATGAAATAGATGCAGAAAAATGACAAAGCTCCTCGAACTGATCACATAACCATGAGACGGTGAAAGCCGGAAACAACAACAAAACTGACCAATTTATTTAATGTTATCCTAAACACAGAAACCATACCCATACAATAGAGAATAAGCTCTATAATTCTCATCTATAAGAAAGGAGACAGATCAGAGATAGGCAACCATTGCCCAATAATAATAAATAATTTTAGCAAGTTTACTTTCAATAAGTAAATTTAGGTTATGACAAGTAACATATTCTTAACTTTTATGCTATTAGGTCACTTCATAAATACGGTATGAACCTCTCTTTTGTACATCTGATTGAGTCTCTTGAACATTCAATATTAAAGGTTGGGAAGGTGCTGTTATTTCAACTTCAGAAGCTGCTTGAGCTGGCGAAGAATGTCATTAACATTTTAAATTATAGTTCAAGACACCCATCACACTGGTTTAGAAATAACCCTCCATTAAAATTTTAAAAACATCCAGCACAAAATATATAAGAGTTGATGATATTTAAACAGCTTAACACTCTTGATCAAGTCACCTTTCAAACAAAAAAAATTAAATCAAAATTTGTTCATCAATTTGGGAGCTACAATGTCACAGACAAACCCTTTGTTCTTGTTGGGGATTAATTATACCTCTTTTTGTGCAACATCACATGTTCACATTTATTCTACTATACATAAAAAGCTTAACAATTTGCCCAACCTGAGAATTGAATCCAAGACCTCACACACGGCATTCACATTTTCAAAACTAGGCATTAACTATTTATATTATATAGGTTAAAAACAAGTAATTGTTGATCCCTATCTGCTATTTTAAATAAATTTCTGTCTCTGTTTCACGTTTAGTAATGTTAATTAAGACAAAACAAGAATGCTCGCAATGTTATATTATATAACATTATTTTTAATTTTTAAATAAAGATAAGATTAAGATGTATAATAATGAAATTAAGATGTTACCTGATAAAAACATACAGGAATTGCTAATTTGGACGATCTTTTTCTTGGATACTTACAAATGTCTTCTAAATGTTTATGACAGACAGGTCTGTTGCTATAAACAGCTAAAACCTTCACTGTAGCTACATGACCGCCAATTTTGGAAATCCACCTATTGAATTTTTCTGCATTTATCTCTGGATGTGGAAACCGGTGTACAGGTAACCCTGAAAAAGCAGTCACAGGTGGTCAACAGTGTTGTTTTTGGGGACTCAACTTACGATTAACCTTTTTCACTACCTATTTATTACAAATAACAATGTTATGATTCATTAACTTCTTAATATTTTTGTGTGGCATCTAATAATAATAATTATTATTTTTTTTACTCAGTTTTAAAGACAGACTTTTTATTTATCTAATTTTTCTAGGAATATCTAATGTAAAGGACACACCTAAGGACAATTGAGGGTTATCAGCAGTTATTAATATTATTGTTTTAAGCTTTCCAAACAGAATACAATAGCATTGCTGTAATTTAAAATAAAAGACTCATTAAATTATAAAAATGTTTTAATGTTACTTTATATTAATTTGTTTTCTTTTAATTTCTTACGTAAAAGAAACAGATTTTTGGTATTCTGTAAATATCATTTTAAGTTTTTAATTTCATAGTCTTATCATTTGATATATTTATAATCAATATTATGTTTTTGATTATGTTAAGCTATATTATAAAGTTCCAAATATGAAAAAATAGATTTAATATGGATTTAGTACATATGTAAGAATAGATACTAATGGTAATAGGTTGATAAAAATATGTTTGTATTAAATAAATGGTTTAATTTGTATCAGAATTTTATTAACAAATCATTATTAAAAAATGGCAAGTGAACACAAGAAATAAAGTAAATGGGGCTCTAAGCTCTATTGAGGAGTCAAAATGTGTCAAAAAAGGCATGTATGGTAATTTCATAATCTCTACTTTGATGTATGGTAGTAAAAGTCGGGTGTGGCAGAAGAAGCATGAAAGTAGAATAAACACAGTAGAAATGTGGTCATTAAGCCTTCGCAGCTTCGGCTTTTTGGTCGCCTTCGGCGACCAGCCTCAGCCGCTACGGCGATCTCGGTGCCTGCGCTTTCCTACGGCGGGCGGGCACTGCTCTCCCTCCTTTTTTTTTTTTGCGCCCGAAGCAATTAAAGGGCTACCCTGTACGTAGGGAGGCGGAAAATGCATTACGCATACCACGATAGCCGGTCTATCGTGGTTATGAGGGACTCACTGTCCTACCGGGGACCCTAAGTGATACCCTCTAAAAACCGCCTTTGGGGACAGGCAGCCGGCTGATTAAGCTCTATTGTGCCTTATCATGAGCGACCCTCTTTTGGGAAAAGAGGGCGCAGGCGGCTAAGAGCCGCTGAGGGAGTGCCTACGAAGGCAAATTAATATTGGTTAATGCAATAATTTAAACTAATTAATTAGAGTTGGCCTGAGCCGCCAGGAGGCAGTTCAGGTCGTTTGACAGTTTATTAGGCGGGTCCGAGAGAGAGTTTCTCGGCCTGCGGACACGATAGCGAGAGGGGGGTGGGGCTGCATAGGAAGCCGCCTCACGAATTAAATTGTTTGGGTGCGACTCTGAGGCTTTGAAGAAGTTCTCAGAGAGGTTTTTGAGGAATTGTTGAATTGTTGGGAGCTCTAAGTCCCGATGAAGGTCGGCATTACGGACGTACCAAGGTGCGTTCGCAGCTCGACGACAGAAGAGGTTCTGAACTATTTGGAGTTCATTTAAAATATTGGGGTTTGCGTGGGCAAAGACGGGGCCCGCGTAGGACATGACGGGTCGTATACAGACCTTATAAAGGGTTCGCTTGTTTCGAAGGGACATTTTACTGTGTCTGCCCAACATACTGTTGAGCCTACTCAGGTAAAACCGTGCGTGACGGGTGACTCGTTTGACGTGGGGCCTAAAAGTGAGCCCTGTGTCTAGAGTGACACCTAAATATTTGGCTGTCGTATGCCAGGGGACAGGGGTCCCTAGCATACGTATTGGAGGGGTGTTTTTAAGACGGCGTCGTTTATAATCGAAGTGAACGGCGGAGCTCTTCTCCGGGTTCACATCGATGCGCCATTTTTTGAACCAATCTCCTAGGTCATCAACTGACTTTTGGATCTTGTTCCGTATGAAGGGTAGTGAGACACCTTTGCAGTAGATGGCAGTGTCGTCTGCGAAGAGGGAGAGTTGAACACCTTTCGACGGGATGGGAATGTCGTTGGTGAACAGGATGCACAGCAGAGGAGCAAGTACTGAGCCCTGAGGGACACCAGCCTTGATAGTTCGCTGTGAAGATAGCGTGCCTTCGTGTCTAAAACGAAAGGTACGGTGTTTCAAATAGGAGGCCACGAGACGAACTAGGCGATCGGGGAGACCTATTTTGTAGAGCTTGTAGATGAGGCCTGTGTGCCAGACTCTATCGAAAGCTTTGGCTATATCGAAGAAGACCGCGATGGTTTTATGACGTCGAGGATAGAAACCGCTGAGGATATATTCCACAATGCGGTGAACTTGTTGGGGACATGAGTGTTTGGCTCGGAAACCGAATTGGTGGGGAATGATGAGAGGGTCACCGTCTGTGGGAAACAGATAGCGCCTCATCCGTGTTTGGATGACTCTTTCGAAGAGCTTGCCCATTGCCTTGAGGAGGCTAATGGGGCGATGGCTGGAGGGGAGGTTGAGAGGCTTGCCTGGCTTGGGAATTCCAATCACAGTTGCCTCTTTCCACGAAGTGGGAAAATAACTAAGGTTGAAGCAGGCGTTGAAGATAATAGATAAAAAGGTTAACACCTGCTCGGGAAAGTGTTTAAGGGCTTGGTTGGAGATGCCATCCGCGCCCGGGGCCTTTTTAGGCTTAAGTCCTTTGATGAGGGATGAAATCTCATCATTGGACACAGAGATAGGTTCGGAGGCCGTAGGGGGTGAGTTCCGGCGGCGGACCTCATCCTCCACTGCCTGGACGTGTGAGGGGTCGACAGGTTGAGAACTAGGGGAGCATTGAGCGGCAATGCTATCCGCAAAGCACTCAGCCTTTTCCTCGTCCTCGAAGGCAACCGTGCCGTCGGGACGGGAGAGAGGGGGAGTGTGGGTGATAGCGTCTATGCGGAGGGCTCTAGCCATCTGATAGTACGCTGTGTGAGATGGAGAGATATTCTCCATGAGCTTACTCTTTTCGAGATCTTGAAATTCAGAGAGGCGGAAGCGGAGTTTTCGTTGAAGACGATTGGCCGCGCGCCTATATTCGGGGGTGGGATATTTTGCTGCTCTCCGGAAAGCAGCTTTTTTGGCTTTTAATACGTTGCTAATATGTAGGGGAAGCCCACTATTGTTAGCAACCGGGACGACCCTTTCGTTCTCCTTAAGGGAGGATTTAATAAGGGTGGAGAGTGAATCGACCGCGGTGTCGATTTTTTCGGGACTGTCTAAGTCCGACGGTATGGAGATGGTAGAATCCTGTGAGTCCAGAGCTTTAGCTAGGGACTCCTTGAATCCCTTCCAGTTAGTGAAGGTTTTTGTGTGTGTTGGGGGAGGTGGCTGATGGCCAAGAATGAGGGAGACCGGTCGGTGATCTGATCCTAGATCGTCTAGTGTCTCGATTGCTCCGAGGTTGAGAGAAACTCCTTGGAGTAACGCAAAATCTAACACATCGGGTGAGTGATCGGTGTTATCGGGAAAGTGAGTAACACCGAGAGGACTATGGACAGTGATATCAAGAGACTGCGTGATATCGAGCAGTATCTTGCCACTAGGGGACGTAGTGCGGCATGTCCATTCAGTATGCTTGGAGTTAAAATCTCCAAACATAATGACTGGATTGCCCAAGGATAGAATGGCCTCAAAATCTTTTTTGAGGGGATAGGTTCCTGAAGGGATGTAACAGGAGGCTATGAGGATGGACTGATGTCCAGTCATAGCTAGCCTGCATACCGTGGCTTCCATATTGGTAAGCTGCGGAGTAGAAATGGGCGAGTAATGAAGTGTCTTCTTGTAATAGATGGCCGTTCCGCCGCCTCGGCGGTCGGGTCTGTCATTACGAAGAAGAGAGAAGTTTCTAATAGAAAGGCCTCTAGTGTCCTTAGCTTTAAGATTGGTTTCCTGTAGGAGGAGGAAATCGACTTCACGATTTCGAAGAAAGAGTTTAAGCTCTGGGAGGTTATTTCGCAAGCCGCGAATATTGAATGATACAAGCGATAAACCCTTAGGTTTGATACGACCGTGGGATCTTGGTAGGTTAATATTATTCTCAGACATTGGAGTTAAGTTAATTAAGTTAACTTAACTTACAACGCTAGCAGAAGATCATTATGTTCGGCAAGAGCGAGGAGACGCTCTTGAGGGGACTTCGCCGCGCGCAGTTTGCGTGAGATTACTGTAATCTCCCTAACATCTATATTCCTAATCGCGGAATATAGCGTGTTGTAGTCATCTATTGTGGGCTCTGCCTCGTGTGCGTACGAGGTTGTCCGCGGACGGTCTGCCTTTTTGGGCCCCCAGGGAAAGACTGGAGGCTGCATTGGCTTTGAGAAGCCCGGAGGGGGCCGAATTATGCCCTGAGGGGGCCTAGGGGGACCCTGAGGGGGCCTAGGGGGACCCTGAGGGGGCCTAGGGGGACCCTGAGAGGGTCGAGGAAAGCCCTGGATAGGCTGAGGAGGGCCCTGGTGGGGCCGTTGTTGGAGGGCCGGGAATGAGCGGTCATTCACCGGCGGTGGAGCTTTCCTACTGGGGCGAGGTTGAGGTGCGCGTGGGCAACCCTTGTAGTTTGCCGGGTGTCCTGTCTGGTTGCACAGGACACAGGCGGGCGGGGATTCGGCGTCTTTGGGCCGGGGACACTCTTTGGTGTTATGTGGCTCCAGGCACTTCACGCACCTGAGTGGGGCGGAGCAGTTGGCCGCCGCGTGACCATAAAGTTGGCAGCGGTGGCACTGCGCCGGGAAACCGGGCCTATGTGGGGGCTCTACCTTCACCCTTGACAGGCCGCACACTGTGCGCACCTGCCGGAAGATGGCTTTAGCCTCCGGCACGTTGGACATGATTACTAGGGCAAGGTTGTATCTCTTGCCCGTACGGTTGTGCATTTTGTGCACTGCTTCAACTGGGAAACCTTGGGACTTAAGGTCCTCGAGGATTTCGTCGTTGGAAAACTCAAAGGGGACGCCTCGGATGACGGCCCTGACTTTACGCTCTTCAGGGAGAGCGTACGTGTGGTAAGATACCCTTCCGGCTGTGAATAGCCGGGTAATTGAGCGGAAGTCCTCGATCGAGCTAGGGATTATTTTGATTGCTTCCCCGAGGTTGACCGCATGGTCGTATTTAATACCTGCGTCATAGCAGGTCTTGGACAGTTGGGTGAACTTGGCCTTGTCTCTTAGGAAGACAGGGGGCGGGACTTGCTTCTTCGCTAGCACTGGAGCACAGCGAGAGGCTGGTTTGGATGGTGTGGGGATGTCTAGAGACATCAGTGGGACGGGGGCAGCGTCAAGGGCTGCGGAGGTTGAAGGAGCGGCAGGGGCCGCTGAAGTAGGGGGGGTGCGTTTGATCGCAGCGCGCTTTCCGTTGCGCTTGGAGGTGACAGTGGTGAAGTTGGATTCATCGGTACCTTCGGAGTCAGAGGACTCCAATGAACCAACAAAAAGGACTCCGATGAACCGGAGCCTGAGGTAGTGGCGGGCCTCTTCCGGGTGGTAGACGCCGAGGATTCGGAGCATGCGTACTCCATTTCTAAGGGGGCTGACTGTAGCGGGGCAAAGGAGTTCCTCGTTTCGAGGTATGCCGCTAGTACTGGCGGCGGACGATGTGCCTGAGGGGCAGGGAGGGGAGCCTGGGCGGCGATGGTGGCAATGGCGGCGAGGACCGTCTCATTGCCGTTTAACCCGTATTGGGTAATGAGGGCGGCTAGGGACTCTGTGAAACTTGAGTTGACCATATTGGGTTGAGTGAGATAATCTAGTAAAGATGAGGACGGGTCCCTGCTCTCGGTAGAACAGGGTTTAGAACGCGGGATGTACTACAACACACTATGCACGTAATAGTAAAGTAAAATGCAAGAAAAACACAAGAAAATAAAAGAGACAGTGCAAAAAAAATTAAAATGATAAATGAAAACTATAATGAAAAAATTATAATGAAAATGAAAATGATAATGAAATGAAAAATGAAAATGAAAATGAAAGCAGAGGTCAGTCAGACCTCCCTGCCCGAAGACAGGGGGGTAAGAGCTGTAGCAGAAAGTGACTCACCGGCAGCCTCGACGCTGTTCCGCGTGAGCAGGACAGCGGAGGCGCGTGGGAGCGAGACAGCACTACCGTACTGTACGGGAGCGCGGACCACCAGGAGGCAACCGTCCGAGAACGATGCCGCCGGCGGACTGAGCACTGCGTCGGCGCTGTACAGCGCGAGCGGGCCAGCGGAGGCGCGAGAGCGGGAGAGCACTACCGTACAGGAACGAAAGCGCGGACTACCTGGATGCAACCGCTCGGAAGCGATGCCACAGGCGGAATGTTTTTTTGCTCTCCCTCCGCGCCTCCGGGCTCTTATATACACTCTAGGGGTAGGGCAGACAAGACCACGTGGATAGTGGGGTACTCTGATTCGGTTTTGGGTACTTTTTGAATATTAAATAAGTAAGTCAATAAGTAAGTAAACACTTTATTGTAGTAAGAATTAGATAATACAGAAAGTTACAAACAATAAAATAAAAGTACAAAAGCTGTACTAATTAAGAAATACAAACAAGTTGCAAACAATGAAATACAAGTACTAAGGTGGAACTTAAATAGAGTAAACTTTATTCTACTTTATATACATATATAATTGCACTTATCAGCTCTTCCTATGCATCTAATTGGTTTGTCATAATTTTTCGTCTCCAAAATTAACGAAATGTACTCGATACCAAGTAGTATTGACACTTTTGATACGATACTTGGTATCGAGTAGGTATCGATACTTTCAAAATATTCAGATCCCTAAACTAACTGACGTTTGACATCAATCATTTGTCAAATTTATTTTGTAATTGCGTGTTATTTACCTTTAATTTGTATGAAAAGTTTAAAAAAATGTATCTCATGAACCGTAAGTTTCCGCAACCTAAAACTTTGCAAAACGCTTTTTTTTAGTGAGTACTATCTTCAAAAAAAAAATATGGGATTTGAAATCGACTAATATTTCCATATTGGAAATATTAGCCCAATCCTCGTTAAAATAGTAAATCGAACACCCACTTTAAAACTTTAAATCGTTTGGCAGGAATTTGAGGGAGTAAGGTTTTATTTGGTAGAGGTTTGGTCCCCGATTATAATAACAGCACTTACATTAAAACACCATTATCGAAAAAGTAAATAAATACCATTTTAACTTAAAAGCGTACTAAAGTATGGAAAATGATACATTTTTTACTATTTAAACTGACTTTACGGCTCTGGGTTCTAGCCCTTCTGAGAAAAAAACGGTATTACTGTGAAAGTTGGATATCATACAGAATTTTGTGGCTGTGGCGGGAGCAAAGGCAACTTGACTTTATAGATATCTGATCTGACCGATTCTATACTTAAATTAAATTAGCACGCCCCAAATCCACGTAGTCTTGTTTGCCCTATTACTAAAGTGTTTTTGTAAAACCGTAGGCGCGGAGGGAGAGCAGCCCCTGCCCGTCGTTGCAAACCACAGGCACCTGTGCGAGCCGTAGTGTGCTTATTATTGTATTATACATTATGTTTATTTGTAAAAGCTAATATATTGGTGTTTTGTAGAGTACAAGAGCGAGCGAAGCGAGCTCGGGACTTAGGGCACCCCGACTCGGACAGGTTAGGTTAGAAAGGGGAATCACACCAACCGCAGACAATTATTAATTGATTTTCGACTCGCTAAGAAATAAATACGAGGATAAACGAATGTTAGCTTTTTCATATTTAGGTCTAATATTCGATCTTAAAGCTATGTTCTCCGCGAATATTTATAGCCTTGAACAATTTTTGGATAGATCAATAACGTCAGTAACCGCTCTCAAAAATCTTAAATTAAATGACCTTATGGACTTTATATTTTTCATATACATATTGCGTTAAAAAGATAGACCCGGACACCGTTCGTTCGTTCGTAAATTCGTAGCTACCGAAGCTTTACCGTCGTTCGAAGCCTTCGCATCTTTCGTTCAAAACGAAATTAAAGTGATACAGAGTTGTTCTAATTCCGAACAGGAAGCAAAAAAAAAGTTTCTAGCGTATGTAAACACCGCGCCTTCATTTTCGTAAAACGTCTGTTTCTTACGTAAAACTCATCTACATGGTAATTTGTATAATTGTGCAATTTTCCGTAAGCGTTCACCGAGAGAACGTTATGGGACAGCAAAAGATAACAACTTGTGCTTGAATTGTTTGAGTAACAAGCATCATGTTGTCAATTATAACTCCAGTTCAGTGTGTAATAAATGCCGTAACAGACATCACTCAATGGTACATTTTGAGAGTGGTGCCGCATCCGTGTTAAGTTAACCAGTGAGTGACGCCTCACCCAAAAAGACTAACACCAAAGTTTTATCTTCAACGGAGTTGAATGGTGCCAACGTTTCTCAATAGGTAACGTCACGCACGCGCGCTGACGACGTTGGTTTGTCCTCGCTGTCAAGTGTTAAAAAATTGCTCGCGTTTCCACTACAGTCCTTCTTAGTACCGCACGTGTAATATTTAGAGGGATTCGTGTAGAAACGAATTCAGCGTTCGTACATTATTTGATAGAGCATCGCAAAGTAATTTTATATGGTAGCAGTGTTGCCAAAGTTTGGGATACGAGACATGAAGGCGTCGTATTTGCAAATAAGACGCCTGCATGTCTCGTAGTTAATGAAATTGGAGAGGCTTCAATAAAATGGTCCAAGGTTCTATAAATTTGAAATCTTATTCTCGTTTCGATCGCAGTATTGATTTTAATATAAATTCATTAGAAGTAGATAAAGTGACCGAGCGTCTGCCGACCGTTTCGGTTGATGCCTCCGCTTGATATGGTCACTGGGGCATCTATTACCTCTTCCTGCATAACAAGGTTAGGGTTAACTCCTCGTGTATCGCACCTTACGCATTAGAAACCGTTTTAGGTTATATTGTTGTTGGTTCCGCTCCTATGGTTTATAATATTTTGGCAACTACTCAATGTTGCATCGTTATTGAACCTCTTAAATTATTGGCTCGCAATTTTTGGTAATAGAGGGAGGAAACGTTTCGCCTATACTTAGTCAGGATTATAGATTATGCTTGGAGTTGAAAAACAAAACGTAAGAGTTTTTTGGTACGGGAGTAGGAATTGAATCTGTAGTAGTTTCATCGCAGCCGAAGGCAACGCCAAAAGAAGTAAGCCCTGGAGCCAGATTTATAGACACTGTGAAGAAGGCCCAAATTAAGAAAGTTAGATCATCCCGCGACGTGTCTGATGACATATTTAGTGTACGTTGACAGCGATACGGGACTCGAGTTGATGTCGTCAGCAGAAGCGGGCACGGCGCGGGGCGATGTTGCGGTCACGGCGCACGGTGACGCTGAGCTGCAGCAGCAGAAGATGTGCCGCCTTGGGAGCAACCGAGTGGACCTGCTGAGAAAAATATTGCTTGTAGGAGCAAAATAAAATAACTTACACACACACACACACACACACACACACACACACACACACACAGGACAGGGAGATCAGGCTGCAAGCAGACCTATCCGCTTTAGAGAAAGAAGTGAGGGGGCTTTGCGAACAACGGGTCACCAGCACCTGAATCCTTCGTCGCATAACTTCATCGCTTAAGATTATTAATAATTCCGATTTCCCCTAGATATTGCATATTTACGTTTATATGATTGTGTGTGTGATTTTAATATTTGGCTTTATCTCTAGTATAATTACAAATTAATATTTAGCTTATTAATAAAATAAAAAATAAAAATAAAATAGAAACTGTTTATTTCTTTAACTTAGCTCTACACTATTTTGTGGCCAGAGTTGCCCAGGAATCATGTAGTAATGCTTGTGTTGGTTGACTCTGCTCTTCCATTGGACCGAGTATACAATACTTATTTTTGGTGCTTTTAATAGTTAAACTATAAGTTTTACAATATTTTAAGGGCTAACATAATAAATGAATGATAAACTTCAGACATTACATTGTGCCAAATTTGTGATTTAATATTAATCATATTCATCTAGCCTTACGATAAAAAATCTTGGGATTGGTTAATAACCACTAGATTTTATGTCGGACGTGTGTGTGTGTGTGTGTGTGTGTGTGTGTGTGTGTGTGTGTGTGTGTGTGTGTGTGTGTGTGTGTGTGTGTGTGTGTGTGTGTGTGTGTGTGTGTATGTGTGTGTGTCACATTTTATTTTTAAGCAGCTGTCTGTATAAAGTTCACTTTGTTCAACTATTATACAGTGTAAAACTTTATTTTTTCCTAATTTATTAAATATTTTCCAGATAGTTCATTCAATAACTCTTCAAAATTAACAACTTTTTTATAAATAGCGGTTGGTTGGGCGGCGGGCCTTAGGGATGCCGATTCCAATTCCCCGGTCGAGTCTTTGACCCTATTACGCGAGATTTTATACTAGATGGACTGTAAACGCGGTAAGCTTCTTCTGCTTCAACAAAATGGCAGAGGTGTCACGCGGTTCCTTGACAATGCACTTGCTCTTCCGAAATCTATTGTTTGCCAAGGTTATGAAGGAATCCTGCTTGAGCACATTAGGAGGAATGAAATGGGGCGGATTAACTAACAAACAAATACTCAAGCAGGCATCATAGGAAAAGAAACACACTTACCGAGGTGTGACTTCGATGCGGCTTGGACGCTTCTGTTGCTGCGGTGCGACTTCTGGCGTATCTCCTGGGACCCCAGGGATGCGGTCCTGGCCAGTGGTGCGATGGAAGAAAGCGCACGAGGGCCGTGTGCGAGCTTATATTGCTTCGGCCCTCCTATCAATGCATCTCGGTCGGGCGCGCTTCTCATTGGTTGCGAGAATCACGCAACATTCTAAAATCTCTTCTTTCCCCTCAATGTATTACTTATAATCAAATAAAAACTTGTGTGGACTATGGTGATTTGTTTATCGATATAAAATATCGACATAGTCCACGCCTTACGTTGCTTACGCATTCAGCCAGCGTTATCAGTGTATCGAAACGTGTACGATTTGATGGCATGCGTAAACGCGATGAACACAAACAAAAATGTTGTAGTGTGCGTTTATAGTTACACGATTTAATTTTGCATTTGTAGTTAAGTATACAGTTGTGTGTTTATCTTGCACCCCCCTGATGTTGACAGAATTTTTGTTTCGGAATTAACGCGCATGGCCTCTCCAGCAGACTCAAAGTCTTAAATATGGGTACAAACTATAGATACAAAGAACAATGGCGAAATAATATGTGATGGAATTATTAAGCGTCTACTTAAGTTACCATTACAGATATCAATAAAATAAATTTACTTTGTGTTACAAATCTAATCAAGTTTATAGTCCAGTCATTTAAGCTTAAATTAGTTAAGAACCTCGGAATACAATACAATAAAATACAATACTCTTTATTGTACACCAAACAAACATAAATATAACAAATAATGAGGGATAAACATAAGGCGGTCTTATTGCTACATAGCAATCTCTTCCGGACAACCCAGAAGAGGAAATTAATAAAAATAAAAATGAGATTAATGGGTAGGGAGTGCACTAAATTAGACAAAAAAAAATACAACTTATATACTATAAAATGACAACATACTTAAGGTATATTAGTGACCATAACTAAGAGGAGAAAGAGAGAGGAGTTAAAGGGACAAATAGTGTTCCTTAATTTGTTTCTTGAACACATTTAAGGATTGAGCACTTTTAATGGACTAGGGTAAGGAGTTCCAGAGTCTTACTCCAAGAACAGCAAAAGATTTATCATAAAATGTCGAGGAGTGTACAGGACATTGGAGCGAAAGGTTTTCTTTGGACCGTAAGGAAAAATCATGACAAGAGCTAAGAAATTTAAAACGTTCTTTCAGATAGGAAGGACTTGATACATTAAATAAGAGGCAGTAGAGCGCAGAAAGTATATGAGTATTCCGACGAAGACGGATTGGGAGCCATTTGAGTTTAGTGCGGTATTCCGAGACATGGTCATATTTACGAAGGAATTCGAGATACCCAGCTGTAAATCTGTAAATACTTATATATTGACACCCTAAATGTTGTCTCAAAACCTACATATGGTAGGGTGTACGCAACTATTAAATTTCAAGGTCAAAGGTCACAAAATCGGTTTTTTTGTGCTTTTTTTGTATATATCTCATTTCCTATGGGTTTTTTGCTATTTTTATTTATTATCAATATTGTAGAATACAAAATTCCCTACAAATTTTGTTTAATAAAATTTTATGCGGTGAACCGTTTTCGAGATAGAGGGCGGAGAGCGCGCTGTCACAGCATCGCTTCAGGTCAACCGGTGCCTCCTGTCGAAAACGCGCCATATATAGTTGATGAACTATCGATAAATCAATGATTATAAGCATTTGTCAATTTTTATTAACTATTATATCATATTTTATCATTTTCTTAATGCATTAAATCTATATCTATTCAATAATACCGGGAACTACTACTAATACCTGGGAATTATACTGTGGGCTGTGACACAACTTCTGCGCTTTTTAAACAGGGAAAAAAATAATTTTTAAAAGTTTTTGTGAAACTGACAAATTTGGATGAACTAGCTGCAGCATTTGAGGAAGAAAATTGTTCGCCCAGAAATTATTAAAGAGTGGAACTCAAACCTCATTGGCAGTCTATAATGCTCCGAAATCTGTGAAAAGTCTCGAAGATCTTCACAAAAAAGCGCAAAATACCGATTTTTGTGACCTTTGACCTTGTAATTTAATAGTTGCGTACACCCTACCATATGTAGGTTTTGAGACAACTTTTAGGGTGTCAATATACATGTATTTACAGACTTACAGCTGGGTATCTCGAATTACGAGGTGAACTTACTGTAATGACTGGACTATTATGGCCTATGAAATCTGGAAAAAAATCATCTTACCTAATTTAAAAATAAATTGACTAGTTGTTGTGGCAAATTGTTGACGGAATTATTAAGCGTCTAGTTATGTCACCATTACAGATATCAATAAAACAATTTACTATGTATTATCTAATCAAACTTATGCCTTATCGAAGTCTGGAAAAAAATAATCATACACAATTCAAAACTTAATTGACTTGTTCAGGCTATAGTATCTTCTAAGAAATTTCATTGTTGGTTAAACTACCGTCATATAGATAATAGTTATTGATTTATGAAACTATGGAGTGTAGAAGAAAGGAGTACAGACTGTGTATGAAAAAGTGTCCATAAAACCGTTTAATAAGGGTGGCGCCACTATATAGCTACAGGGTAAATTTTAAAGAACGTACCGAAAAATATTAGTGTGATAGACGACTTTTTCGAGGTTATATTTAAAAAAAAGTAAAGTTACAGCCTATATACGTCCCACTGCTGGGCTCAGGCCTCCCCTCATTTCTGAGAGGGTTTAGGGCAAGGAAGTGTCCGCCGCGCTGCCCAAATGCGTGTTGACGAACTTCACATGTCTTCGAAAATATTTTTTTTCTTATTCCTCTGACATGCAGGTTTCCTCACGATGGTTTCCTTCACCGCCGAGCACGTGGTAAATCAGCACTTAAAATTGCAATTAACAATTTCATTGGTGCCGGCGGGGATCGAACCCGGGTTACTCGCGTTCTGTTTTATATATACAGCAAGCGTTAACCACTGAGCTACCACGGCTCCATTTATCGGTTATATTTTTCGGTTATATTTACTAAATAAAATTATTTTAGATTTTAGAGCTACTGAGCAGTTTAGCAGCACACTTCAAACCGTCGAAACTGATAAGTTCATTTCATCCTAGTAGTTACTCCAGCGCTGTTGTGGAGAGTTTTTGAACTGTTATTTACTGCTTACAGATGACCACTTTTTCAACTATTCTACCATGGGAGTTGGTACTCCTTACTTTTACACTGGGTGCGTTTGGCAGAAAAAAGCGCTAGCAAGCGCTTGTAAGCAAAATTGAGATCGTAAGCGGTAAGCGCTGTCAATTCGTAAGTAGCTATTTTCCTCCGGGACTCGAAGTTAGTTTTAACCGGGGAACCTAACCTAATTTAAATATATGTTTGTAAAGTATTCGTATTAAAAACTTACCAATCATGAATTTTAATAGCATGTATATGTCTATTCATGTCATTATATTACTTAAAACTAATATTGCACAAAACAACTTATAAACTCTACTTCAAAACAAACAAATTAAATAAGCAAAATGGCGGATTGTGTCAGCGCTACTGAAGTTAACAAACGTGTCCTGGCCGAAAACTGTTTGGTTTCGCCATTTTGCTTACAAGCGCTTGCTAGCGCTTTTTTCTGCCAAACGCACCCAATCCAGATATGAAACACTTAATACTTTTTAATTTATAGCTGCTCTGGAATCTTGAATTTTCAGCTACTTTAAATCAATCAAGATAGTGTGGCCGCCACAAAAAATTAAGCATTAATAATTCTAATGATAGGTATAAAGGAAATACTAAAAAGGAAATCATATTCTATTAAACAAGTTATTGTTATTGTATTTATTAACTACATTAAAAAATATCATCATCATCATTCAACACAACCCTTCACAAGTCTACTGCTGAACATAGGCCTCCCCAAGGCATGCCAAAATGAACGGTCCTAAGCCGCCTACATACATCGATCTTCCTCTTCCTGCATGTTTTACCAGGTCGTCACTCCATCTAGTAGGGGGTCACCCTACACTTTGCCTACCGGTACGAGGCTGCCACTCGAGATCCTTTTTCCCCCATCGGTTGTCGGTTCTTCGAGATATATGGCCGGCACATTGCCACTTCAGCTTACTAATCCGTTGTTCTATATCGTTCACTCTGGTTCTATTTCATCTCATTTCTAAGTTTATCACGCAGAGAAACCCCGAGCATAGCCCTCTCCACGGCTCGATGAGTGACTTTAAGTGTCCTCATACGGTCAGCAGTGAAGGACCACGTCCCAATTCCTTCGTTAGGTCATCACTGGCAAAACGCACTGGTTGTTCAGTCTCGTTTTCAGGTTTTGAGGTATACCTGACGGGAAGACATATCGTAATTTCTCGAACGCTGCCCAGCCGAGTTGAATCCGTCGAGTGACCTTTCGGCCGAAGTTGGACTTACCTAGTGAGACTATTTGTCCCAGGTAAACATACTCGTCGACAACTTCGAGCTTAGTGCTCCCAAACAACTACCGGCATCGGTGTGACATGGATGGTACACATGATCTTCGTTTTGTCCATGTTCATCTTAACGGATAGGTGTCTCCCAACGGATAGGTCATCCGTTAGGAGATACTATTGAGGTCATTGAGCATAGTGCTTAGGTTTTCCAGCGATTCCGCCATAAGGACTATATTGCCGGCAAATCGAAGGTGAGTGATGTACGCGCCATTGATGTTAATACCGTATCCTTTCCAGCCTAGTAGCTTGAAAGCGTCTTCCAATGCAGCGGTGAAGAATAAACATATCGTTGTTACTAAATTAATTAATTTTTTCTTACAAAATAATAAATAATAAAAAATCCCTTCATAGTTATAAATTCAAGTTAGTTCATATTTGCTGTATACATAAGGTTTATATTATAAGGAGTAATAGTAAAAATTAGAAGTTTGAAATGTGTTTCATTAGGCATCACTGAATCAAATTGAAAAGTTATTTAAGAAATATGTCCGCCGGATTGTGTATGTGCTTATTATTTTTGTTTTTTTATTTATTTCTTGTTATTTTTGAGTATTTTATCGTAATTGCTTGTGTATAGCACAAAACAGAGAGCTTAAGAATGTGCTTTAAGGTAGATTTTTAACAGGTGCAGTGAGAAATATAATAAGACATAAAATAATATGTTAATTCAACCCTGTAATTTTCATGATGGTTGTAGTAAGTTACTTTCTACATTATGTGCAGACAACATGGAATTTTATAACATCTCACGTTTTGGTGTTATTTTATTTTCAAAATATCATCTTGTTTAAAATTGTAAAATAAATTGTTAACAATACTGAAAATCTTTCTTTTTGCCCAAGTCCTACAATTTATCGAGACTATTTATGGCGATTTCTAAGTAACAAACAGTGTTTTTATTGTTGTTTAGAAATCTACAAAATACTTAATAAAAATAACAATATGAAGGGAGTAGTATATATATATATATATATATATATATATATATATATATATATAAATATATATATATATATATATATATATATATATATATATATATATATATATATATAGTAAACTATTTAACCGATTTTAATTAAATTTGCACACCGTGTGCGGTTTGGTCCAACTTGAGAGATAGGATAGTTTTTGCCGATAAGTGACCCACATTGTTTTACGAATTTAAGGGTTTTAATTGGACATGACAAAGGGTCGTCAAGAAGGGCAGAACAACGTCTGCTTGGCAAGCTAGTCTTAAATATATATAAATTACGTGTCACGTTGTTTGTCGCGATGGGCTCTTAAACTATTTAACCGATTTTAATTAAATTTGCACACCGTGTGCGGTTTGGTCCAACTTGAGAGATAGGATAGTTTTTGCCGATAAGTGACCCACATTGTTTTACGAATTTAAGGATTTTAATTGGACATGACAAAGGGTCGTCAAGAAGGGCAGAACAACGTCTGCTTAGCAAGCTAGTCTTAAATATATATAAATTACGTGTCACGTTGTTTGTCCGCGATGGACTCCTAAACTACTTAACCGATTTCAATAAAATTTACACACCGTGTGCAGTTTGGTCCAACTTGAGAGATAGGATAGTTTTTTGCCCATGAGTTACCCAATTTCTTTTTTGGCGAATTTAGGGATTTTTAATAGGACTAGACAAAGGGTCGTTGAAAAGGGCAGAACAACGTCTGTCTGACAAGCTAGATAATATATATTATAATATCTATAGTTATGTATAGTTGTAGTAGTAGTTAATAAACTAGCTTCCAGACGGCGCTGTTGTCGCGGCAAACTTTTACGTTAGAGATTCATTCCGTATATAGACAGAGAAACCTATAGACTAATGATTAGCATGGCCTCGAGTGAGAAAAGACGATAACGTAGTTTATTAAGATTATTGTATAACCTATGTTATACAATAATCTTTATGACTTTTAAACATATTTAGATAAAAAAATTTGATTGTTCTGAGAACTAAACTGAACAAGATTCACCAATTTTAAGCTCACAAAACACTTTTTTCTCTCTTAAACCAACTTGGAAACTCCTTAGATCGCTACGAACTGTCAAAGTTGTTTAGCAAAGTGTAGTTTGCTAAACAACAACAACGACAACGACAACTAGTCAATATAATTTTCATATAGGTATATTTATATAGGGTAATTGCCAGCATATAGGGAATCGTTAAAGAACGCATTAGTATATACAGAAGAGTTTTCTGAATAAAATAAACGTCAAACTCGGCTGTATGGTATAAGACCCATGCCTGTCTTAACCGACGAATCGTAACAACTACAATCATGAAGGTTCGTAGACAGAGAAACCTATAGACTAATGATCGGCGTGGCCTCGAGTGAGAAAGGACGATAACGAATTTTTAGGTTATACAATAATCTTTATGACTTAAACACATTTAGATAAAAATTTTAATTGTTCTAAGAACTGAACTGAACAAGATTCACCAATCTTAAGGTCACAAAACACTTTTTTCTCACTAAAACAAACTTGTAAACTCCTTAGATCGCTACGAACTGTCAAAGTTGTTTAGCAAAGTGTAGTTTGCTAAACAAAAACTCCGGCACGGATAAAGGGACAAACAATCACACCGCTCTGTGTCATTTCTATGCAAGACGTATGCATAAATGTATCTTTTTCGTGTGCGAATGCGAAAGAAGGCGTCAATTTGTCTATAGGTGTCTCTGTCTACGATTTTCCACGGTGATCGTTCTCCTGTTCTCTAACCTTCATGACTATAACAAGATACTCACTCACTCATCACTTCATACAATAACAAGTCCATAGATAAGAGAATATTTCTCTGTCTACGATATATACCGTAGACCATGAAGGTTCTCTAACCTTCACGTAGACAGAGAAACCTATAGACAAATTGACGCCTTTTTTCGCATTCGCACACGAAAAAGATAGATTTATGCATACGTCTTGCATAGAAATGAGATAGAGCGGTGTGATTGTTTGTCCCTTTCTCCGTGCCGGTTTTTTTGTTTAGCAAACTCTACAGTTTGCTAAACAACTTTAACAGCGTAGCGATTTAAGGAGTTTACAAGTTTGTTTTAGTGAGAAAAAAGTGTTTTGTGACCTTAAGATTGGTGAATCTTGTTCAGTTCAGTTCTTAGAACAATTAAAATTTTTATCTAAATGTGTTTAAGTCATAAAGATTATTGTATAACCTAAAAATTCGTTATCGTCCTTTCTCACTCGAGGCCACGCCGATCATTAGTCTATAGGTTTCTCTGTCTACGAACCTTCATGATTGTAGTTGTTACGATTCGTCGGTTAAGACAGGCATGGGTCTTATACCATACAGCCGAGTTTGACGTTTATTTTATTCAGAAAACTCTTCTGTATATACTAATGCGTTCTTTAACGATTCCCTATATGCTGGCAATTACCCTATATAAATATACCTATATGAAAATTATATTGACTAGTTGTCGTTGTAACGATTTGCCAATTAAGGCGTTTTATGCCATACAACCTAGTCTAATGTGTATTTTGTTTAAACTGGATGTCTTTAATTCCTGACTTACTGCAGTAGTGTGACCGAAGAAAAAAATGTTCAGGATTTTAAACTTTATATTTTTCCATATTTTGTATCAGTAGACGCAAGAAAAAAGGTCACATAAAATTTGTTTAGTTCGCCATTGTCCTTTGTTTAATGGTGGCGTTGAGTAATCAATTTTGAAATTAAATAATGTAAAATAGTGTTCTATGTTATAATGATATAATTGTATCTAAACGCAGTGAACAAAAATAGTAAAGAATAACGTAATAAGTATTTATAAAAAAATATATTAACAATAATATCTAAGTGAAATAAGTACAATAGTTAACAATGCCATCGATAGATGGTGTTGTGCAAATTTTTTATTAAATTTTAAATTAGTAGGTTTACTTATAATTTTTTTCTTAACCGCCGATTACCTACGACATGGTAAAACAAATTTTAAAAGAACTATTTTAACAATTTATTTGGTTTCGGCGAGGATCATATGAGCTTGGCAGTAATCAAGTCATGTTATACTTCCCTTTTTCAGTTCTAAAAAGTTTTAAAATTCACATAGTCGTGAAATTAAAAATAACATTACCCGATTTTGTGTTGTTTTGATTTATTTTTACCCGTTCTTTTCCAAATAGCACATAGTTTTTATTTTTAATGTAATAATAAATTGACTACCATAATTTTATATAGATGGCGCTATAAGTATTTTCAAGCACCGTAAGGCTTATTATAAGCGAGATATGAAAGACACATAATATGTAAGTAAATAATTACTTTGCTTGCTGTTTTCAACGCAATATTTGTATTGAACCAGCAAATATAAGTTTTTTACTTCTATCTGAACATAAGCCTCCCCATTGATTGCCTCATATTTGGCATAGTTTCCACGATCTATTACGCACGCTTTACCTGATTATGGAACCTAAGATGCAAGTTATATATTATAATATATAACCAATGTAATATGGTCCACATGAAAAGTATATATACAACGGGATATCTCTGTAAGCATTCTCATACTTCCAGAGAGTCCATAGTGTCGTCCTGAAGCATTTGTTCTCTTTACTTTAAAATTGGTAATAAAGTGCATATTAAGTAAGCTTAATTTCTTAAATTTATTAGCATCACACGGCCTGCTGCCTGCACATTCTTTGCCCACTAGACAAAATGAATGTCTTGATCATTTTGTCCGTAAAACTCTATTGCCTGCTTTGACATTAGTCGCCCACTCAGCCTTAACTGATCATGAAACTGAGTTATTATTCCTCGCTAACAAAATGCCAAAAACCGCGGTTAAAAAAACAAAGACGCGCATTCACTATGATCACTGACTGACGATATAAAAAAAATCGACTTTGGTGAAGTATATTATAATACCCAAAATCCTCATGTAGCAGAAGAGTTAATGACAAGGTCGAAAAGAACACAAACACCGTAAAGGTATCAAATGGTAAGAAAATCGTTAAGCCATGGATCACTCCAGACATTTTACGCAGTATTCAACACAGAGATAATTTACACAAAAAATCAAAAGAGTCGCCAGATAACGAAATCTTCAAAATATATTTTACTAATCACAGAAAATATTGTAGTAAGATGTTAAAAAAATTAAATTTGAATATAAAAAAATTAGGCGATTACTGTAATTTTTTATTTATTACTGTGATTACTGTAATCGCCTAATTTTAAATAATTAAGCCTAATTGTAAGCCAGCGTCGCGCTGGTCACGCAGAAAAAATTAGCTCCCATATTTTTTGATTAAATAAATTAGTAAACGTGATTTTTATAAGTATCTAGTACAAGTAATGTGTCAAGTGTTGGCCAAATATCGTGTGCAAGTGTTGTATCCGAAAAAAATTAACGAATTCAGTGAAAATTTGGTAAAAATATCCCATAAACAGTGTACGTGAAAAAACAACCAAGAAACATCAAATATTTCGCAAGTATTACAAATAAACTTTAATAAAGTGACTATTTTATCTAGTAATCAAAATGAATTTGTAAATTGTTAAAAAAGAATAGTAAAAAAGTAAAAATTTAAATTAACGCAGCAGTTTTGTCTCTTAACTGTTATGGGGTCGTCACTACCCTACGCCTATTTTTATTATTATTTTGGGTATCTATGTAGATTTCTCATCTGGTTGGGTTTTATAAATATATAATTGTAAATGGAAATAAAATGATAACTTGATAATTATACACAAATATCTATAAAATAAAATAAATACAAAAAATACATAAAAAATAAAAGCCCAACCAGATGGACGCCTTCGGCAGGGGAGACTAAACGGCCGAGGGTTAGGACGAAAGGGAAAGAAACCGGCGGACGATACGGACGGTTTCGAGGAGCACCGCCTTTTGAATTTGAGCGCGGAGCGGTCTGTCATGGAGTCCCAGTCATCTCAGATGACCCGAGGAGCTGACCGGGATTAGCCCATTCGCAGAGACGACTACAGGAATAATTTCGGTCGACAGACCACCCCACATTTCGGTCACCTCGTGAGCCAGGTCCAGATATTTTGTTTGCTTATCTGTTTCGGTTTTCACGGGGTTCTCGTCATACGGAAAGGTAATGTCGTTTAAAAATATCCTTGACTGTGCCCGGTTCATCAGCATAATATCAGGTTTATTCGGAAAAATAGTCCTGTCTGTGATGATGGCCCGGTCCCAGTAGAGCTCGGCGCGGTCATTTTCGAGCACGGCTTCCAGCAAGTAGTTGTAATACGGCAATTTCCGGTCCACGAGACCGTATTTCAGAGCGTGCTCCTGGTGTAGAATTCTGGCTAGGTTGTGCTTGTGCAAGTACTAAGAGTTAGAAAGCACCGAACAACCGGAGATGACATGCCTAAGTGACTCACCGGGATGGCGACTAGCTCGACAGACGTCAACGGTGCCATCCTTTAGGATTTATCTCCGATAGTTGTTGCTCTTAATAACCTGATCCTGTATTGCACAGACAAAACCCTCAGTTTTCCTGAAGAGGTCACCGAAATGTAGTCAGTTGAGGAAGGCGACTGTATCAACGAAGGGCTCATGTAGAGTCCTGTAGTATCTATCGTGGAGCTCCTTCTCTTTCCATACGGTCTCCCATGCTTCCCATGATTTGTACTGCTGGGTACTGCCATTGCTCGTTGGCTAAGGATAGAGGGTAGAGCCCTTTATCACTAGAAATGACGTCATTATAGAATGGATCATCCGATCTCGACAGGAAGTAATGACGGAGGCTGCACACTTCGCGAATATGCATGGTGAGCGCGCACAGAAAGCCGCGCCCATCATGCTTTCGCGTGATGTACAAGTACAGCCTCATTACCGACGATCTCGGATGATGCATTCTATGGGACGTCATGGTAGTGCGGACCTTTCTATAGAGGGCGTTAAGTTCAGTCTGAGTCCACCTGAGTGTACCAAGGTATACATGAGAACAGACATGACCCAACCATTATATGCGTTTGTCTTATTCACACCGGACAAAAGGCTGTTAAACACTTTGGTCAAGCGTGCATAAAACACGTCGCAAACTGACTGTTTCATACCAGCCTCACCGATACCGACGTTTTATGCTATACCCAGGTATCGGTATGTTTCAGCCTCGGAAAGGGTCCTTTAGTTTACGGGCATAGATAAGTGTATGCCCTCAGAGTTAGCACCCTTCCCCTTTCAACCGACCGCACACTTACCCGCCCTCAGCTCCATTCCAATAGAATTGCTAAATTCACAAGTGATGTTTAGCAATTCCATAAGATGGAAGCGACTGAAGGCGAATAACTTGAGGTCATCCATACAGAAAAGGTGGGTCACTTTTATACATCCCTCTCGAAGCTGAAATCTCCTTCCGGAGCCCGCCAGTAAAGTACTGAGAGAATTCAAAGAGAGGTAGAACCAGATTCGACTCAGACAGTCGCCTTATACCCCTTCTTATACTTATGCGGCTTTTCGCAGCCGTTCTCCGCTCACTCCACTACCTCATACACAGCTCGGGGAAGTCTCTAACTGTACAGTCAATCTTGTACAGCTCGAGGACCCTCTTTAGCCATGTATGGGGCACCGAGTTGAATGCCTTTCTGTAGTCTATCCGGGCAGCGGAGAAGTTCCAACGGTTGTGTTTCACCACTTTGCCAATGACCACGTCAATGAGGAGTGGTTCCTTGGTTACACGACCACCGCCCCGACATCCATTTTGAGCGCGTGACATCACCTGATTTAGCTCCAGGTGACGAGTGATGTCATTGTCTTATGCATGGTGGGTAGACACGTGTTGGGGAGGTATTTGCTCGGGTCTGCGGTATCCTCCTGGTCTTTAGTAACCAAGTGAGTGATCCCAGTTGTGAAGAGGCTCGGGAGCGACTTCTAGTTGAGAGCCTCTTGAAACTGTCTGGCGAGCACAGTGTGACGCACTACGAACACCTTCAGCCAGTAATGATGCAGCCCGTCGAGCCCCGGACTTGGCTCCAGGCTGGGATGGCGCTACTTTGTTTAGTAGCGCGTCCAGTCATGCGAATTTTGGCGCCAATAATACGGCAAACTGCCACTGTGGCGCCAAAAAGAATTGAGTCCGTCTCGCAAAGGTCCCTGCTGACTTCCAAATAGGTCACCAGGGTTGGGTTAAGAGCCTTCACGGCAGCCCAATTTCGCTTGCTTACGGGAATGGGTATGCGGGAAAGTCGCGTTCAGTTTTCGAGCGGTATGCTGCGCGTTTCCAAAATCGCCTCTATCAATATTCTCCTCATTTGCTCTAGTTCGTGGGAGACCATTTCATCCTCGTCCGAATCAACCACAACTGGAAGATCCATGGCAGCTTCAACGTGTAGATGCTGGTCTGTCGCCTGAACAGCCGCATCCTCAGCCATAGCCAATTCATTCAATAAGGGAATGGCCTCACGTCGTAGTCGCTCGAGCCGAGCTCGATCTTCAAATATTTTCAAGCGCATGATGTACCAAACTCGGACTGCCGGGTTTTGTTCCGTGACGAGAATAGATGACTACAGCTCATAAAAAAGCAATGCATCCGAGCCCGATACGCTATCCCTGCATTCTTCACCTTTCGCCCTATATTACGCCCGCAATGCGTTTGCGTTCATATTTTTTGACGAAAGCATGCGGCGCATTCCACCAGCGGCGGATGCCGCTTGCCGAGTTCAAGATGATCCCGCCGACATCAAGCCATCTGGTGGGATGATGGATGCGGGGGATGCTAGGTGATCTTGCAGCTCCTCGCGCTCGGCTAGCGGCCCGCATGCTGTCGCGTCTAGCGCCAGCTCCAGATGCGCCCCGGCGCCCCCCAGACAGCAGCTCTATACGTTGATGTTATTAATATTGATAACATTATTATTGTTATTTTGGGGTGTTAATAGTGTATTCTCATCTGGTTGAGATGAATAAATATATAAAAGGATTATTTTATTATTATTACTATTATTAATACGTATATCTTTTGATGGCGTTTGTACATTACTTACATATAAAAATCCTTTTTAATTCCACTATACGATATAGATGTTTCCGAGAATACAACAGCAACAACACAAATACAATAGACATGCACTTTATATGTTAAGTTCCGAAATGAAAATTTTAAACATATTTCATAAAAATTGAAAGTAAATAAAACACATCATTGACAAATACAGCACTACTTTATTTATTTTCTATACCTGCCAATGACGCCAAGTAAATTTCGTCATTTAGAGGTTATTTCAGCCCAAAAAAGGAAACATAAATTTGCTATGAATTTCGTTACAATGCTTTTTTCAATAATGTAATAATTCTTTATTTATTTAACTTAATGTATACAGTAATGTGTAAGCGGTCTTTATATAAAGAGTCCATCTGTAAGTAGCACCCTCTTGCTTAATTCTGCTATTGCTGTGTTCCGGTCTGAGGAACATAGTGGGTTTCATTTCATTCAGGTTTTAAAACGTTCCAAATTAGTCCTCAGCGGTCAGGCTTACCATCGACTTGGCTCTGAATTCATTTCACTTTTATTAAAAAAATATTGTAAATTAAAAAAATGAAATGACCTTTAAAACATTATAATAAGCATTTCCTTGAAGTTTACTGTTCAACCTTTCATTTAAGATGACGGCTCGCTTACCATTTCAGAGGCCAACATTACTTCAGAATAATTTTCTGTCCTTCTTTTTTGTTTACACACAAAACTTACATTATTTTTTAAATCTTTATAATACTTGAAGCGATTGAAATGTTAAAAATTTAATTTACGAATGTGAAAACCTTATTTTTGATCTTTTGTCTAATAAAATATATTATTATTTCAGTTGCAAAACATCCAGTTGCCAGACTTAGACCAAAAGCAAGAATATGCCAGGGAATAATAAGACGAGCCCGAAACTGTGTATCATGAAAATGGTGGTTTTTGTCATCTTCGTTTCTCAAATCTCTCAAATGCTTTACATACAAACCGCTCTCAATAATACGAAAAAGTTGCAATTGTAATTTCTGTAGCATAGGGAATCCTTTATAAAAGTGTATACCATTTAAAACCCTGTTAATTGGTTGTTTAAATGCATAAAGTTTAGGATTTCCATCTTCGTCAATGAATTGATCTTTGAAACGAACATAATAAGCATAATAAAGTATAGCATACTTATCATGGTCTTGACTGACTGTCGTAATGCTCTGCAATATATTTTCACATCCTTTATTGTTTTCCCCTTTAACCTCAAACGGTACTGATGCGGTTTTCAAATGCTTTATTATCGAAGGGCTTACACATGGTTTTACATTAAAGGTAGTCAAATCGTTCTCGTTAGAAATTTGATATTCGTAGCTAGGGTGTGTTGTAAGACTCGACAGATTTGATTGGTAATGTATGTTAATCAAATAAGCAAAAGCAATCCAAATAAACATGAAATATCTAAACCTTAGCTTACTACCCAACGTCGCACCGTGTTGTAAAAGAACGTCCCACATAACTAAAATTGTTCCAAATTTGTCTTTTATATCAAATATTAGAACAAAAACCATAAAAAATAAAATGAATGCTATGACTAATAATATCCAAACCACGGCATCAAACTCTATATAAGTATTTTTCAAATTTGATACTAAGCCTGATTTCTTGACCAAGATTACGAGTGCGTCGTTGTAAGTATAGTATCCATTTAAGTAGCTAAAAGCTAATATTCTATTATGCTTCAAAATCAATCCCCCCATCATTATGTGAACATCACCTTTCTGAATGGATCTTATAGGACCATAAGCCATCATATCATCTCCTATAATAGAACCTTCTTCAGGATCAAATTGGTATGTATATTTGACGTTGAATTGTTCCAATTCGGTTAAAATTTGCATAATGAATGGTTCTACTCCGGTAGGTTTCCCTTTCTTCTGATAATTATTACGAGCAATAACGTATAGGTTCGCGTCACAAAAAGCTACATTAAATGTGCAATTTCTAAGTCCTGTTACAGGTTTGTAAAAAAATGATTTTGTTATGTTTGCTTCAAGACATTTTCCGTATGATATAGTCCTAGTAAATACCTTTCCACAACCATAGTTTTCAAATGGATTGTACGTGTAGACATTTGTATTACTTGCTCCATTTATTACCAAGACTTTATAAACATTATAATGCAGAAGAATTTTAAATACATCATTTATTTCTGATAATTCAATTTCATTGAATATAAGCAAAAAATAGACATCTGGTTTCCAACCTTCCTCCATTGATAGAAATATAAATTTATCTTTGAAATCTCTTAAATTTTTAGCTGTTATCAAGTAGCCTTCATTGTAATATACTACTTTCTTCATTGTTGTTCGTGATATTAAAGACAAATATTTCATTTCGTGAACTACTTTAATTATTTCATTGTCAAAAGAATTAATATCGACAAACGTAACTTCTGATCCTTTTTGGAACCATTGTGTAATGATTCTCTGAATACACGATGATAATTTCTTATGATTGTCTCGAATTAATATTTCTTGATTTTTACACAAATGTATGATGACACTTAATGAAATCAAAACTTTAAGTGACAACATAATTAAATTATGTCAATTCGTACCTTATAAGCTCAATCGGCAATAAATCAATGTACAAGTACGTACACTTCGTATGGTTCGAAAACAAATGTATCGCATCCTTTTTATTTTTGAAATGTACAGCTACTACTTGTACTAGAACTTAAAAACTACAATTATATTTTGGTTACAGACGTATTATTTTCGAACGTGGGTTAAGTTGGGTGATTCTTCTAAAACACTGTTTAGAGTAAATTCAACTAAATATATTTAAATTCCTGCTTTGAAAATTATTTTTTTTTCAAAGTAAGAAGTTATAGACTTCGAGCCGATTTTAAGAATACGTTTAAGGTACTAAAAATCTGTTACCGACTATTTCCGGCTGGACGTCCGGCCGCGCACGCACACGCGCGCGCGCTCGTTTATGTGTGTGTGTGTGTGTGTGTGTGTTCGTGTGTGTTTGATATAAATGAGCTTTACAGTGTTCGTAAGTGATAATTGAGACTTCGACCAGATTAGATTTTAAAAGCAATTGGTCGAGCCGTTATGAAGATATTCAAAAAATAAAAACCTAAAAGAAATATTTTCAAGTTTTCTCTAAATAATTCAAAAATTATTGACTTATCAACTTCACAAATCTATGCCTTTGTTTTCTACTTGAAATACTGTGTCGAATGCCGCCAAATAAGTCAGGAACGAACGAGGCTTCAAAAAATACAGCTGTTTAAAGTTTTCTAAATATTCGTTTTCTTGGGATAACTTTTAAATTCTTCGATCTATCAACTCAAAACCACAAAAACAATTTTTTCTAAGTAAATCAAAATCGAGGCGTTCAACAGTTAAGTATAGCCATTTAAAATTTCTAAATAATCGCCTTTTTACTTTTCCTTTTTTAATCTTGTAGAGCTCAAACATGAACCAAATGGAAGATTTTCGGGTTTTTCAAGCTCAAAAAAAGCGGAAAGTTCCAGGGTTGGCCTACCGGTCGACTGCTTTTCAGATTTTTTTAAATATAATTGTAAATATAAATTTAACCATTTACTTAATTTAATTGTATAATATGAATAACAAGCTAGTGAAAACTGTTTATGATGTCGGAGTTCTGCAAAAACCGTCGCAGAAGAAGTCATATAAAAACTCTCCAATCACACTCTCAATTTCATTGCTGTTAGACGGGAAATGAGGCCGTAGTTTTCAGCAGATAAATTAGTATACAGGCAACAGAACAGACAGATTCCCAAATGCATACGACGGGACTTATGCAGCTTTAATATATCTCGTATTTAAGAAATGATCGAGCGGAAACAAGGCACCAATACTTTACCAGAGATCTGTGTGCCATAAAGAACCAACTGCCGAAGCTGAAGACTGCATCTGCAGTAATGTTCATCCCTGTTGGTAAGGAGCTGTGATAAATTCCACTAGCGCTAAACCACCAAACAATGACCATCACTTTTCTAGGGGTAAGTTTTCGTTTAGGGTGCTGAACCAGGATTCAACTAATTTTCTGAGCACTTGCTACTGTCAAACAGAATCCATTTTTCGTCACAGGTAACAATGCGGTTCGAAATTCCTTCGTTTGTGTATCTGTTGAGCAGTGCAAGATACGTATCAACTCGTATTCCACGCTGGGGATCCTTGAGTTCGTGGGACACCCATTCGATAAGTTAAGGGATCAAACTTGGAGGTCTCTGAAAAGGCTAAGCTTATTAAGGTCTTGGAAAAGCATAAGAATATGTTTTCAAGCAAATTAGGTAGAGTGAATTGCTACAAACATAAAATTGAAATAGTTGTTGAAGAACCTATAGTTATTAGAACTATGGGTTCTTAATTTTTTCCTCGCTCCATCTCGAAACAATATTTTTTGAGTAAATACAGAGTATGTAACACTGTATTAACGTGTAAAGCTGGCTGTAGAACTTCTCAATCTCACTCAAAGTGTCAGTTGTCCCGTAATCGATTCTACCAAATTCGGTCTTCAGCTTCGACAGTTGGTCGAAGATGAAGACCGAATTTGGTAGAACACGTCGTTGTTGTAGCCACACGGAAGTGTGAGAAACGATCCAAGAACAAGTCTTATCCGATTTTATAACGCTGATATCCCGAACGTCAGTCTGAGCGAACGCAACGACAAGGCAACGCCCGTGGCGAGGGTGGAATTACTGATGAGCTCCAGAAAGCGGTTGGAAAACCAGTACTTGAAGTCCTTCAAAAAATCATAATCATGGGGGTGAATAAGATCATAGCCCGCCGCCATCTTTGGGAGTTCAACTCGTTGTATTTAGAGTGACGTCATTTTACTTTTCTTATTCTTCCTAGCAAACCCCTTCATATAATACCCATATCATAAGGGTTACTATGAAAATTATAAATCGCGATTTAGTGACGTCCCCATATTGGATATAGAATAATATGCCTTTACTTATTGTGTTACGCTTATCAAGCCCTTTCATTTGATACCCACATTACTGGGATTGCTTTGGAAATGATAAATCGCTATTTTGTAAAGTCTAACATACTGGATTAAAAATAGCAGCATTTAAGTATCACGTATATATCGTACATTGTCACGAGGTCCAAACGTGTGTGGCAAATTTTAGCCTAATAGCTTAAGTGGAAGTGTGGGAAATGTTGATCGCAAAATTCCAGGACACATATACACACAAGTGAAGGTAAATAAAAGCTTTCGAACATTGAGCTATTATGTACTACGTACTAGAGGAGACACTGCATTCAGCTACTCTGTTCCACTCAACTGCGGTGCATGCACTGCACTTTAATCAGTCACTCGCTAGGCGCTTGTAGAGTTGTCACGTGTTGTGTTGATTTAAAAAAATCTCTTCATAAAAATATGCCGTCTTGTGTACTTAGATATTGCACAAATAATTCAAGAAATGTCAGTAAAAACCAAGGAATTACTTTTCATCGGTTAATAAGATACCTATTCAATAAAAAAGTATTACAAATTAATAATAAAACAAATTATTCCTAAGACGCCATCTCGTATCATTGAATATAGATTATGAAATTAATATGTTCAGATGCGACATTTCTGTGGGTACTTAAGTTTAGGACGAATATGTTATTATACTACATATTTTTTTTGTAGAAACATATAAGTTATTATAATTAAGCTAAATTTTTCATGTTTAAATCTGCTTACTATTCTTTTATTTTATTTTTAGGTTTCCACTTCATAGTCAAAGTGGAATAAATTCGTCCATTTTTAACTCTCGCGTGCCCAGCATTTATGAACGATTATTTACAACATTTATGATTCTAATTTAAATAAATATATTTGTAATTTAAATTTTATGTTAATAAGTTTTGTTAAACATACATTTAGTACGTTTTTTATATTTGACATAGATACCTTTTAAAATATTCAGATAAAAATATCATTAAAATGTAATTGTGATATAATATTATGTAATATTAGATTAAATAAACAAATATAATATACAAAATAAGTGACAAAATCTAGATATTGTTCTCGATATAATTTACCTATTTAACAATACAATCTACTATTGCTTACGGATCATTCTACCTATGTTTATTCTATGGTAAAAAAACCAAACGCGCGAACACAGAGTAGCGCACATTTTTGTTTGAGATAGCTATTCTAGTACGTAAGTACATATTACTTCAATGTATTAAATGTATATTTTTATATTTCACATATTTACCTGTTAATATTAAATAAAATACCCTTAAAATGTAATTCTGACATAATATTATGTAATATTATATTAAATTAGCACATGTACAAAATAAAAAACAATTTAAAAAATTGTACTCGATATAATTAACAATACAATATAAATAAACAATTATTACATACTGACCATTCTACTTACGTATAATCTATAATAACAAAAACTGACCGCGCAAGCGCAATGCGCGTTTATACCAACTGCGCATGCGCGACTCTACTATTACCGCGCTTGCGCGAAGACATAGAGTAGCGCACAATTTTTGTTTGGAATAGCTTCTCTAGTACGTAGTACATTATAACTCAATGCTTTCGAATAAGATTGTAAGTCTACGATATCGACAATTTATCTACATTTTATAGTCAAACAGGTAAACAACGAAAAGGAATAAATGGTTTTATGGTTGGTTTTTTCATTCTATAAAACGGAATCCCAAAAAAACAAAGCTTATGAGTGTAATATTACAACATACTATTACCGGGTATTTACACGGTACTACACCACCACGTATAATTATTTAAATGATAACATCGCGTCTGATATGTAACACTGTATTAACTCAAAAAAACGTTGTTTCGAGATGGAGCGTTCCAAAGTTTTAAACATTTAAATCATACATTTTTATAAAGAAATAAATTTAGCAATATAAAACTACATTAATCGTCTTTAAGTTTACAATTGTATGCTACTAATACTCAATATTTTTACTTTCATTTTTCTAAGACCATTCTGAGTTACAACTATATTGCTTATTTAAAATTTAATAAAATTTATTTTGATACGTTATTACCTCTTGCCAATCACTTTGAAGTTGTTATTAATTAGATTTGTGTGTCAAATGTTGTTAAGTTGATAAGTTATTACTGTATTTTTTGAGATATAATACTATATTAGAGGTCCGAAAAAATGAAGAACCCAAAGTTCTAACTAACTATGGGTTCTTCAACAATGATTTCAATTTTATGTTTATACTGCAATATGCAATTCACCCTACCTAATTTGGTCGAAAACATATTCTTATGCTTCTGCATAAGCTAAGCCTTTTCAGAGAGCTCCAAGTTTGATCCCTTTTTCTACATTTGTTAAAAGATCATCGGTACTTTGTTCGATGCAGTTATTATACAAAACAGAATTATTGTTGCATTTAAGGTATGAAATAGTCTTTGTTCTTCATATTAAATTCCATCCTAGTAACCGTATTTTTAAACAAATCGGAAATTTTATTTTTCTTGAACCACTCAAAGCCTAATATTAAAGGTATTATTAAATTATTAACAATTAAAGTTTGCGTTTCAAAGACTAACTCATCCATCAATCTTTATAGGCGATATAATCAATTTTCTTTTCTTTTCTTTACTCTAGGTTAGTTCTTTTCTCGTTCAAATGCTAAATATTGTAATTCAGCGAAGAAAAGCAGCCAGCGTTCTTGGCACGATACCACGGGGAGTAGGACTGTATGATAATTTAAAAATTTAGTCCTAATTTTCTATAGGTTATTAATATTGTGTGGAATATGAGTAATACCGTAGCAATAACGCGGCACATGCGGCATGCAACGTCATCAGCGTTTACGGAGCGAATACTATAAATGAACGCACCACGTGTTACTATGCACCCACTTCCATTCTTTAAATTTTGATCTAAAAAATGAATCACGTGGTCAACCGAAATCTTTAGTCTACAATGACGAATTAAAAGCGATTGAGGAAGCTTATGATACTCATTCTAAGGGTGATTAAGCAGCAGTTTTCGATGTTAGCATCAAAATAATATCACTTCATTTGCGTCAAATTGGCAAGGTAAAAAACCTGTCGAACCATAAAACCTTGGCGTTGAATTTTACTATAAGCAGAAACAGAAACTGAAACAGAAACTTTTTTATTCAATGAAGATTATAACAAATACTTATTGAAAGTCACTTTTTTCATTTACCACTGGTTCGCAAAAAAAAAACCTCTGTCCTGGGAAGAACCAACAAGAAACCCAGCGGGACTATTTTTTTCCAATAATAGTTTACAATCATGTTAATAGATTACAATCAATTAGCAACACAAGACAAATTAGAAATAGCTTGGTAGCGATCACCCTTCCCAGGGGTTATTATCATCCATAAATTCCTTAATATTATAATAACCCTTTTTATACAAACTTAGTTTTATAACATTTTTGAACTTTGTGTATGATACATTTTGTATATTTTCTGGGATTTTGTTGTAAAAGCGTATACATCGCCCCAAGAATGAATTACTGACTCGGTGGAGTCGAGTAACTGGTACCACTAGCTTGTGTCTGTTCCTAGTATTTACAGAATGAATATCACTTATTTTCGCAAAACTACTTTTATTTTTGTGTACGTACATTAAATTTTCATGAATGTATTGAGAGGCCAGAGTTAAAATATTAATTTCCTTAAATTTTTGTCTCAGTGACTCTTTTGGTTTTAAGTTATATATTGCTCTAATGGCCCTCTTCTGTAAAATAAATATAGCAATACCTGACCTCAATTTTTCTTATCATTTCATATTAATTACTTTTAAATAAATTGCAAAATATCATTTGTCGTAAGCTAGAGAGTCTGAAAAAATTTTTTGGCCATATAGGCGTACAATAGACGTATCAGCAATATTATTGTATATTGAGGCAGATTTGACGTGCTACATAGACGTATGCGCATACAACAGTCAATGTTCACATGATCCTGAGGATATTTAGTCATTACAGCAGATGTATATACATACGTCCACATATGTTAGTATTGCTGTGTCAAGATTTCGTCAAAACACGGACGCATAGTCTGCAATGTCTACAACAGCCAATATATAAACTCAGGGTCGGCAATTAAAATAACAAAGTCTCGAAAAATATACAAGGTCACTCTATAACCAAGTTTAAACAATTTAATTAACAAAATCTGTAAAAAAAATGGTTATAATAATAAAAATGAATACCTGGTTAATGAAACCCCTGGGAATCAGGCGATCGCATCTAAGCTGTTTCATGAATAGGTTTTGTACAACATAAGTACAAATTATTGTATGATATATTTTGAAAAAAAAATAGTTCCGCTGAGTATCTTCTTGCTGGCAAGGGCAGGGGCTTTTCCGAATCAGTGACAAAACTGGGAAATGACTTATTTATTTTAATCAATATTGAATAAATATATTCTATTCTTATATTACCAAAGATGTTTCATTAGCCTCACATTTGAAACCAATGTCAGTATAAAATACCCAAACAAATACCACTTGAAGAGCTTCTTTAGTTCAAAGTAAATAACTTACACTACTTTCTACACTAATCTTCTATGTGCAGCCATAGTGAAGACCTAGCATATTAGAAAAACAATTTACCACATCCAATACAAATAATAAAACATTACCAGAAACGAGAAACTCTGATGACGATTCTATGGCATAGCCTAATTACATTCCGTCTTCTTATGTCTTACGTTCAATTTTAGAGGTTTGTGATTTTATGTCATTTTAAATAATTATATTCAAGATTTATTAATAAATTTTATTTTTGTGTGCTTATTTTTTGTCCTTTTTTTGCGTCCAGAAAATGTTTTGTTATTGCTACAAATCGTTTTTTTTCTTGTTTGTTGCACAAAATTGTTCTATACTTCTACTTGGAAACCAAACACCTCCCGATATGAATGACAAGCCAAACTGGCGTTCAATTTTTTAAAATCACGGAAATAATGTTAATTTTGATGGTTTGTCATTTCAAAATTGTAATATTTATAATTACAAACAAGTTTCAAATTACTATTGGTACAGTTATTAATAATTTAAGAAAAAATGTGTAACGTTCATAAATTTCAAACATATTTTATTGAATTTTGACGGAGTTTTACCGATTCGCTGTCATGCCAAATAGACGTAAGGGCCAAAAAAAGTGTTATAAAGGAAATAACTCAAAATCGATCACCCCATAGTAACTGAAGGGTAAATATGTGGCCACATGCAAAAACTCAACGAGCTGGCTAAATCACAAGAAAGTTATTACGTTTTTTGTGTCTCCTGAAAAGTAACGGTTTTATGGATACGCCCCTATGGTAATATAATTAATCCAATCATATATTAAGCAAAAGACTTCCGCATTATGTATGCTTAATACCAGTTACTAATTTATTATTTGCTCGAATTTTTTTCAATTACAGAGTTCCAGTTCTATATAATCTTGCAAATAAATTAATAAATATATATCCGTTATATAAGAGAGACAAAAATACTAAATGGCACTACGAACAGATAAAAAACTACTTGAACGTATTGTTTAAATATAAATTACACACCACATACATGCACACAACCGACACATTAATAGCTATACCTTTAAACGAGCAATTCTTGTATATATATTTATATATAATCGGAATCTCGGAAACGGCTCCAACGATTTTCATAAAATTTAGTGTCCGGGGAGTTTCGAGGGTAATAAATCGATCTAGCTAGGATTTATTTTTAGAAAAAGTCTTTTTGTCCGTGTTTTCAGGCAATGAAAACCGCTACAATATAAGAAGGTAAATTTTGACACCGTGTTAATGATCGTAATAGCTTAAGTGGATATCGAGCGGTCGCGAAATCGTAATGCCTCGGTTCGCGTCCTGTCTTCGGTCCGATTTTTTCCTTTTTTTTCAAGTTCCCTTCTTTTGTGAGGAAATCTATTATTACGAGCCCTTTTTTTAGTATTTTTTAAAAATACGAAAATTTTAATTAAACTAATTGCACTCATGATTTTTATTCAAATAACCAATTCAGTTTTTTCTGTTATGTCAATAAGATCAAAAAATATTATTCATCAGTATGTAATTTGTACCTAAATGTAATTTCCAAAAAAAACCGAGCAAAGCTCGGTCATCCGGGTACTAGCACTTAATACACCTACCTACCTTTATTAGTATTTAAAACAGGTTTTTCTTTTAATGTACGCCAAATATCTTTTAATCATTTTTAAACAGTTTCTCCAAACTGAACAAGTCTATTTTAATGTACTTTTATTACAAGTAGTTGAAATCTTTATTAAGAGTTTTACAGTAATATCACTCCTGTTGACGGAGGGGCCTGGTGATCCCATAGCACAGGGTAACCTAGTTTGGGCACCAGTCTCCCGCCCAGATCTTATTTAGTTAGTATTTATAGGTGTTATTTAGTTGTATAATAACCTTACTATTATTTAGTTTATTGTAGAGTACTGATCATATATAAAATAAATACTATATGGTGGAGCCACGTGTTTAAGGCTGCCGAAGTCTAGTTCCCCGGTCGAACCTTAAACCTATTACGCGAGATATTAACTAAAGTGGACTGTATATGCGGATGCTTCTACGCTTACGTAAAGCGACTACTATAGCATGCGGTATAATGCACTCGCTCTTCCCTAAAACTAAACTATTATGGTGCCGAATCGCTGAAAGGGAATCCTGCCTTATTAGGAGAACAACAAAATTGGAGCGGGTTAAACTATATAAGGCAGTAAATAAAGGAGTGTTGACTCACCGGGGTTTCTTCTATCCTGTTGAGCACTATAGCTGCAACTTCTGGAACTTCTTCTGGAACACTCCGGAGAGAGGCGGTGCGCGGCTATATCTCACCCGAGGTGAGGGAACTTCTTCTAGACAGACACTCTGGGGCCCCAGGGGTGCGTCGGGAGAGAAGCGTTGTGTTTTCAGCGACGACTGCGGTGGAAAAGAGGCCGCGCAACGGTCGCGCGTGCCTTATATGTCCTCGGCCCCGATGATTACGTGACATTCTAGAATCATCTTCTTGCCCCTCCCACCCCACCACCCCGATGTGTCGATGGAGGATCGAGGAGGGTATGAATGATATCGTTTTGTCGGAAAGGAACAAGCGGCTTGGCACCTCTACCGTCAAATATAATAATCCAATGGTTTTTTCCGCGCAACCATCCCCCCGCCCTTGAAGGATTTCCTTCAAAATTAACTAATACAACTAGAGCTAAGATCAACTAACAAAATAACTAACTAACGCTAAGATTACTTAAATTCAACTACAATTTAATCTAGAAAGCTAATTTAAATTATGGAAGAGGCAGGGGGCACAAACGGACAACCGGACGCAAGTAAGACCCAACCGTGGTCTTAACGCGAGCTATCCTAACTACTCCGTCGGAACCGGGAAAGACCTCTTCGACAATTCCTAACGGCCAGTGGAGAGGCGGCGTATTCTCTTTGGTGAGCACAACTACAGTTCCTACAGCTAAAGGCTCAGTTGCTGTGTTCCATTTTTGCCGAGACTGCAAAGTATGCAAGTATTCCATCCTCCATTTTGCTTGCACTAACCGATCTAATAATTTGTGGCGTGCGGAAATGCTAAGTCTGTTCTCATCCATACCTGCGGCTGGCAAATACTTTAAAGGCGTTAAATTCAAAAAATGTGCTGGAGTTAGAGCCAGCGGTTCCGAGGGGTCACTAGACAACGTACGACAAAGTGGGCGACTATTCATTACGCATTCAATTTGGGCGAGCACCGTACTTAGCTCTTCGAAGGACAAAATTTGATCTCCTATTACTCGGTATAAATGACTCTTTAGACTCTTGATATTAGTCTCCCAATTGCCCCCAAAATGGCTCGCGGCTGGGACGTTCAGAGACCACTCAATGCGGTTCTCGGCTAGAATGTGAGCGAACTCCGAATTATAATATTTGCTAGCTAAGAGCTCATGTAGTTCCGATAGAATACGTTTTGCACCGACGTAGTTCGTACCGTTATCCGAATACAATCTACTTACAGAGCCACGGCGGGAAAGAAATCTTTTAAATGCACCCATAAAGCCTGCTGTGCTTAGATCACCAACGAGTTCTATATGCACCGCTCGGGTAGTTAGACATACGAAAATGCAGACGTAAGCCTTTGTGGATCTTATACCACGCCCGCGAGTGAGCGTGACCTTAAACGGACCAGCGAAATCAGACCCGGTGTGCGTGAAGGGCTTTACTGATTGTATTACTCTACAAGATCTAAGTTCCGCCATTTCCGGAAATGACGGCTTGGGGCGTGCCCGAAAGCAAGCTATACATCTGTGCACCCGATTGCGTATTAAACTACGTGCAGAAAGAATCCAATAATTCTGACGCAAAATCGACATCAACAAGTCGGGGCCAGCGTGCGAGTTCAATTTATGATGGTAGTCGACTAATAAGTTCATGATATGGTCTTTACGCGGTAAAACAATAGGGTGCCGTTGGTCGAAACTCAATTGCGAGTTGGACAAGCGTCCACCTACCCTTACAATCCCATCCTGTAAAAATGGCTTAAGGCGTTGAAAGGCGCGACTACAAGCTCTATTCGATTGTAATCTTCTAATTTCTTCAGAGAAGTGCGCACGTTGAAGTTCACGCAATACTAGCGACTCGGCATAGTTGTAATCGGATGCTAAGACATACGAACGTCGTGGTAACAGCTTCGCGAATCGACAAACGTAAATTACGCTACGCAATAATTTCGACCAAGAGGACAAGCGGTTCGCCAAAGCAATTATTGGAGAAACCTCGCTCGAAACGTTCGCCACTAGAGCGTGTCTCTTCTCTTCCGGCGGTTGTGACACTGACGAAGGTTCGAAATCGGTTATTGGTCATTGCGAGGGATCCAAGTGAACCCAAGCAGGTCCGTGGAACCAAAGCGGGTGGTCCATTATTTGCATCGGGGTGAGTCCACGGGATAGACAATCGGCGGGGTTTTCCGTACCGGACACGTGATAAAAGTTCCGCGTTTCTAACTCGTCTTGTATCTTGGCCACTCGGTTCGCAACAAACGTATCCCAACGGTGGGGTGAAGAATGAACCCAGCATAAGGCGACGGTGGAGTCGGAAAAGGCAAATATCCTTTCTATGTGAACTCTATCCCTACATGCGCTGATAACTGCGATAATAAGCTTGGCGAGTACTAATATTGCGCAAAGCTCTAAGCGCGCCAGAGAGACAACCTTACGGGGGGAGACTCTCGACTTAGAACTAATGAGGCTAATCGAATTTCTACCATTATTCTGGACGTGGAAATATACAACGCCCCCGTAAGCCTTCTCGCTGGCGTCTGCAAACCCAACGACCTTTATGGCGCTATTCCTATCTACGTTTATATGACGCGGTATTTTAATTTCTCTTAATAAAGGAAGTTCCTCTCTAAAGCGCTGCCACAACCGAACAATGCTGTCAGGCGGCGAGTCATCCCAGTCGCATTCCAATAACCAAAGTTGTTTAATTAAAAGCTTAGCGTATAATACCACTGGAGCTACGAAACCCATGACGTCCCATAATCTAGCAACGCATGACAGTATTGTGCGCTTTGTGCATTTCTCTACGGGCGGATTTACCTTAAGGCTAAACACGTCGGACTCTGGTGACCAACACAGACCGAGCACCTTGTGTGTATCAGAATCGTCGAATTCCTTTATCGCCGAAAGACGGTGTGATAGTGGGACTGTATCCAAAACCGGACGCGAATTACTAGTCCACTTCACAAGATCGAATTGACCCGATTTCATGAGCCTTATAACCTCGGCGGTGGTTAGGGTTGCCTCCTCCACGCTATCGACCGAGTACACAAAATCATCCATATATAATCCGCTTTCAATTGCCCTCTTAGCTTTAGGATAAGAGGGACCTTGATCGTGAGCGAGCTGTCTCACCGTGCGTAACGCATGAAATGGGCTCGACTTTAGACCAAAACAAACGCGGTTAAATTCAAACACCATTAGAGGTTCCTTTGGGTTGAAACGATATAAAATGCGTTGGAATCTACGGTCGCATTCACGGACCCCTATGCAAAGAAACATTTGACGAATATCGGCGGATAGTGTTATACTAAGCAAACGAAAATTGACTATTATATTAAATAAACTGCCCTGTAAATTTTGCTCACTATAGAGGATATCGTTAAGCGACAGGTGAGTGCTAGTTTTAGCACTAGCGTCGAGCACTACACGTAACTTAGATGTAAGTTTGTCCTCTCTAATGACTCCGTGGTGTGGTATGAAATACGACGGTGTGTCTTCGTAGTTATCTAATTTCGAAGCCACAAGTGATATGTAACCTTCTCTTATATATTCGTTAATGACGCCGTCGTAAGCTTCCTTTAACTGGGGTGAAGCGAGCATCCTACGCTCCAAGCTGTAGAAACGTTTTTCCGCCATTTGACGCGAATCGCCGAGGGATAAAACATCTCCTTTAAAGGGTAGCGCTACACTATATCTACCGTCGCGATCACGAATGGTCGTGCGGACGTAAATTTCCTCGCATAACCTGTCATCTGAGCTAGCTATGGGTGGGACGTTCACCTCCTCCATCTCCCAAAATTTGCGGACCAACGACTCGAGCGGTTCGACAGCCATACCACAATAAGAGGTTGCCGAAATACTATCTATCATGGGGGCGGAGCCAAGGATCACATAGCCCAATACGGTTTCCAGTGCGTAAGGCGCGGTATGCGAGGAGTTGCCCCTGACCTTATTGTTTAACAAAAGATAAGGGAAAAGCGATGCTCCAATGAGCATGTCTATGTTTCCAGGAACGGCGTAAGTGTCGTCCGCCAGAGTCAAATTCTTAAATTCAATCATTGCCGAGGTGTCAACCGAAACGGTTGGCAACCGTTCAGTGACCCTATCTACTACTAGTGCATTTATATCAAAGTTAACATTACGATCTATCCGAGAATAAATTTTTAAATTTATATATCCCTGTGTCGATTTACTAGTGCCTCCGATGCCTTTAATTACAGGACATGAAAGTGACCTATTTATTACTAAGCCTAAGCGCTGACAACATTGTCGCGTTATAAAGCTATTTTGGGCTCCGCTGTCCAGCAGTGCACGGACGCTTTGTTCGTTTCCACGCGAATCCCTAACCAAAATACGTGCCGTACCCAGCAACACGGTTGAAGGAGGTTGTGCTCCCATATTTGCCAATGAGCACAGAGCGACATCACCAGGTCGACCGCTAGAATCGTTGACCTTAGTAGGAGCGAATTCCTTATCCGCTTTACTTGACGCCACTATGTTGCTATTTTCAAAATGTAATAGCGTGTGATGTTTCCTGGCGCACTTGCTACATACGGAACTCGAATTGCATTTTGCAACTAAATGCTTATCGCTTAAGCAGTTCAAACATAGGTTGTTTGTCTTTACTAATTTATAACGTTCGCTTGGTGAATATTTACGAAAAGTCGCACAATTATATAAATTACCGTGTCTATCTTTACATACTAAACAAGTATGCTGGAGTGATGTTGGCGTAGCGGTTACGTAAGTTAACGACCCTGCTATTTTAGATGGTTGAGTCTGTCTACGGTCGACGCACCTTTTATTCTCCTGTTTAACGTTCGGAGAGCGCTGCATCACCTTTATTTGATCTCGCACGAACGATGCTAATGAATGAAAGGAAGGCATCTCCGAGCTACGATGCTCCATTTCAAACGCACGCACGGTGTCGGGGTCCAACTTCTTCAGTGCAATATGGAAAAACACCACGTCCATAAGGTCATTAAATTTCAAATTCTTAAGTGCAGCCACCGATGCCACAAATTTATCTAGAAATTGCTCTAAGCCGTTGATATTCGCGGATGATATAGGTTTAAGATCGAATATCTGGTTCAAATATTCGGAAGCTAACATTCTCCTATCTTCATATTTAGTTTTAAGCGTTTCGAATATTAATAAGTAAGTGTTTGCTGTAGGTGTAAAACCAGAGCAGATCGACTGTGCCCTGCCACTAAGTTTACTGATTAAGTAATATAATTTTTCGGCGTCCGATAACGATGGGTTATTGTGTATATTGTTTTGAAAACTACTGAAGAAGAAGGGCCACGTCTTAATATCACCATTAAATACCGGAATATCTATTGGCGGCAACCTAATCGAGTCGCTTGGACGTACCTGTTTTTCCGGCTTTGCTTCGTTTTGAGATAGGGATCTCGCTATTTTTTTCACGCGACACAACATATCTTCGAATGCCAGCAGCGGTTGGTAGTTCACTATGTATTTCGGGTCGATTTGTAATTCCAAATGATTAATTTGGTCTAATATTTTTTCGTAATCTATTCGTAGAGAATCTATCGTTTCAATTTCGGTCAAAAAAGTTTCCCGCACTGCTTCTATATGAATGTTCTTTATATAATCACTTATATTCTGCATACGCGAAAAGAGTATGTCCCTCTTAGCATAAAGCGTTTTAATTTTGATTTCACTTCCACTAACTGCCATTTTAAACTATTATAATAAAGTTATATCAATCACAATTAATCTCACAACGCACAAACAATAAAGGATGGACACTCGGTATGCCGTATTACGTAATTAAATCAAACACCTGCGCAGCGAGTCGAGGTGACGCGTCATTTGCATTCAATAATTTTATCAAGATTGTGGGTAAGCGTATCAAACGGTTCCTATTACACTGTTTCAATTATTTAATAGGCTTTAAATTTAATCAAATACGAGCGCTATAAAAAGAATAATTCTGTTTGCGAGTACCTAATCAAAATTTAAATTTAAACGAACACTATTTAAGTCTATTCTATAAATTGGAGTGCATTATCTAATTAATTAATTCAACAATTCGACCAAAATCCTGCTCGAAGTGACCATAAAATGGTGGAGCCACGTGTTTAAGGCTGCCGAAGTCTAGTTCCCCAGTCGAACCTTAAACCTATTACGCGAGATATTAACTAAAGTGGACTGTATATGCGGATGCTTCTACGCTTACGTAAAGCGACTACTATAGCATGCGGTATAATGCACTCGCTCTTCCCTAAAACTAAACTATTATGGTGCCGAATCGCTGAAAGGGAATCCTGCCTTATTAGGAGAACAACAAAATTGGAGCGGGTTAAACTATATAAGGCAGTAAATAAAGGAGTGTTGACTCACCGGGGTTTCTTCTATCCTGTTGAGCACTATAGCTGCAACTTCTGGAACTTCTTCTGGAACACTCCGGAGAGAGGCGGTGCGCGGCTATATCTCACCCGAGGTGAGGGAACTTCTTCTAGACAGACACTCTGGGGCCCCAGGGGTGCGTCGGGAGAGAAGCGTTGTGTTTTCAGCGACGACTGCGGTGGAAAAGAGGCCGCGCAACGGTCGCGCGTGCCTTATATGTCCTCGGCCCCGATGATTACGTGACATTCTAGAATCATCTTCTTGCCCCTCCCACCCCACCACCCCGATGTGTCGATGGAGGATCGAGGAGGGTATGAATGATATCGTTTTGTCGGAAAGGAACAAGCGGCTTGGCACCTCTACCGTCAAATATAATAATCCAATGGTTTTTTCCGCGCAACCACTATATTTGGGGGTTATTGATAGAGTGTTCATATCTGGTTGGGTTGGATAAATATATAAGAGGAAATGATTAATATACATAAACATATATCTAATATACTAACATAAATAAATAAATAATACATAAATAAATAAAAGCACAACCAGATGGAAATCCTCGGCAGGGGAGACCAAACGGCCGAGGGTTAGGGGGAAAGGGAAGTAACCGGCGGACGATGCGGGCGGTATCGAGGAGCACCACCTTCCGCATTTGAGCCCGAAGCGGTCCGTCACAGAGTCCCAGTCACCTCAAATGACCCGAGAGGCTGACTGGGATTAGCCCATTCGCAGAGACGACTACAGAAATAATTTCGGTCGGCAGCTCACCCCACATGTCAGTCACCTCGTGAGCCAGGTCCAGATATTTTGATTGCTTATCTGTTTCGGCTTTCACAAGGTTCTCATCATACGGAATGGTAATATCGACCAAAAATATCCTTGACTGTGCCCGGTCCATCAGCACAATATCAGGCTTATTCGCAAGAATAGTCCTGTCTGTGATGATGGCCCGGTCCCAGTAGAGCCTAGCGCGGTCATTTTCGAGCACGACTTCCGGCAAATACTTGTAATGCGGCATTTTCCGGTCCACGGGACCGTATTTCAGAGCGAGCTCCTGGTGTAGAGTTCTGGCTACTACTGTACTTTGCAAGTACTCAGAGTCAGAAAGCGCCGAACAACCGGAGATGACATGCCTAAGCGACTTACCGGGTTGGCGACAAGCTTGACAGAGGTCGACGGTGCCATCCTTTAGGATGTATCTCCGATAGTTGTTGGTCTTAATAACCTGATCCTGTATTGCACAGACAAAACCCTCGGTTTCCCCGAAGAGGTCACCGAAACGTAGTCAGCTGAGGGAGGCGACTGTATCTACGAAGGACTCATGTAGAGCCCTGTAGTACATCACGTGGAGCTCCTTCTCCTTCCGTACGGTTTCCCGGTCGGAAATGCTAAGCACTGCTGTGCCCTGCCATTGCTCGTTGGCTAAGGATAGAGGGGTAAGCCCTATATCACTAGAAATGACGTCATTAAAGAATGAATCATCCGATCTCGCCAGGAAGTAATGAAGGAGGCTGCACACTTCGCGATTATGCATGGTTAGCGCGCTCAGAAAGCCACGCCTACCATGCTTTCGTGGCAAGTACAGCCTTATTACCGACGATCTCGGATGATGCATCCTATGGGACGTCATAGTAGTGCAGACTTTTCTATCCAGGGCGTTAAGTTCAGTCTGAGTCCACCTGAATATGCCAAAGGTATACATGAGGACAAGCATGACCCAGCCGTTATATGCGTGTGTCTTATTCACAGCGGACAAAAGGCTGTTAAGCACTTTGGTCAAGCGTGCATAAAACACGTCGCAAACTGACTGTTTCATACCAGCCTCATCAATACCGATGTTCTGTGACATACCCAGGTCTCGGTATGTTTCAGCCTCGGAGAGGGTCCTTAAGTTGACGGGCATAGATAATTGAAATAATACTAGTTTTTACGGAATTTATCGCGTATATTGAACTTTTTAAATACCCAACGTTTCGAGAGCTTTACAGCACCCATGGTCACGGGAAGGACTGAGATGTTCAACATCCAGCTGTCATAGTTAACCGCGGTTACCATAGATTAAAATTTAACTTTTGTTCCGATCTACACAGTATGAACTTATGGTATCATGGAGTCTTGCAGTTGTATGCTTGGGTTAGGATTTAATTTTATTTATTATAGGATCCCAAGCCATCTTCTCTATTGAAATTAGGATGTTTTTTGATTTCAATAGCCTCGCGAATCATCCTTGGAAGGAATCGGTGTTCTTTAGCGAGGATTTGTGGTCTATCAAATCTGATGTAGTGACGGTCATATTACCATAAGTTCATACTGTGTAGATCGGAACAAAAGTTAAATTTTAATCTATGGTAACCGCGGTTAACGATGACAGCTGGACGTTGAACATCTCAGTCCTCCCGTGACCATGGGTGCTGTAAAGCTCTCGAAACGTCGGGTATTTAAAAAGTTCAATATACGCGATAAATTCCGTAAAAACTAGTATTATTTCAATGTGTAGTGTTCGCGTAAACATAAGAAATCATTATGGGCATAGATAAGTCTATGCTCTCAGAGTTAGCAACCCTTCCCCTTTCAAAAAAAAAAAGAAAAAAACTATAATATTATTATTGTTATTATTAAGAGGAATATCAATATATTCCAATATAGAACATTTCCATTCTAATGTAAAACAACTTACACTGGAATTTTTTTATTTTGTCTGTCAAACCCACAGTTGTCAGTAATAAATTGCTTTAAACGTAAAATCTGTCCTATCGCACTGCTTTTCAAATGAAAAATATTCAAACAATTTAGTCATTAATTTAGCAACAGTAAGAAGTTTCTCTTTATATAATTTGCTTATATATTTTTTAATTAAAATTTACTCAAAGAGTAAATTCGACATTACATTTTGTGATATATTATGATGTTCTATTTTAACTATTTTGCTTCTATATCACTCAATGTTCGTTGGTATAGCGGTTGTGAGCGAGACCGCAGATCATGGCTTCAAATGCAGGGTCAGACCAAAGCCAGTTATTGGGTTATTCTATCAAGAAATTCTTAGAAGCAGCCCGGAGTCAGAAATTTTGCAGTAATTCGCGCCCGTTCCGAAGAATCTACGTATAGCCGTTGATACTGCGCTTGATCTCTCTCCAGTCGTGTCGTATTGCTGTTCCATCGGACTATAAGTGTGCGAAAGCACAAGTGCACTGCAGCAATATTACGGCTGAAACACGAGCCCTGCCCTACCGAGTTAGGGTCACACTCTCACAGTATACCAGCGTAAAATTTCAGCTAAACGCTGATGTTTTGTATGGTGGGTACAGAGAAACGAAGACCATTTCACTGGAAACGAGGCACGCTATCATAGTTTTCGAGGGTGACAACTAACAACACATCTGCATTTTGACTCATAATCGAGGGTAGATGTAGATGTCTACGGACCGCGGCATCCATTTCCTTCAGCTGGGCTGTGTGATCATTTGTCACCTTATTCTATAACATTTACATTTAAGGAGCGATTAGAAAAATGACACTACGTGGGTAGGTTCCAAATTTTTTTATTAATATATATATATATATATATATATATATATATATATATATATATATATATATATATTAATAAAAAAATAATATATAATAGTAAATATAAGAAATCATTATATATATATATATAATGATTTCTTATATTTACGCGAACACTACACATGATTAAAACTACTTTTACGGATTTTATCGCGTTTATTTTTACTTTTTATTTTTAATTCCCGACGTTTCGGGCGCTTTCCAGCACCCATGGTCACGGGGGACTGAGATGACTGACGTCCCGATGTCATTGTTAAACCCGGAGTACCTTCAGCTTTTTTAATTATTGTTTATGGTCCGATCTATGCAAAATGAACTAACTCTGTCTTGAGGTCTTGCAGTGGTATGCTTGGGTTTAGTTTTAATTTTATTGATTATAGGATCCCAAGCAGGTGGTAGTACCCAGCCTCCTTCTCTATTGAAATTAGGATGTTTTTTAATTTCAATAGCCTCACGTATCATCCTTGGTAGGAATCGGTGTTCTTTCGCGAGGATTTGTGGTCTATCAAATCTGATGTAATGGTTGGGGCCGTCTAGGATATGATCACAAACTGCAGACTTCCCGGAACATTGATGCTTCACATCAGCTATATGTTCTTTTACGCGGGTCACAACATATAGCTGATGTGAAGCATCAACGTTCCGGGAAGTCTGCAGTTTGTGATCATATCCTAGACGGCCCCAACCATTACATCAGATTTGATAGACCACAAATCCTCGCGAAAGAACACCGATTCCTACCAAGGATGATACGTGAGGCTATTGAAATTAAAAAACATCCTAATTTCAATAGAGAAGGAGGCTGGGTACTACCACCTGCTTGGGATCCTATAATCAATAAAATTAAAACTAAACCCAAGCATACCACTGCAAGACCTCAAGACAGAGTTAGTTCATTTTGCATAGATCGGACCATAAACAATAATTAAAAAAGCTGAAGGTACTCCGGGTTTAACAATGACATCGGGACGTCAGTCATCTCAGTCCCCCGTGACCATGGGTGCTGGAAAGCGCCCGAAACGTCGGGAATTAAAAATAAAAAGTAAAAATAAACGCGATAAAATCCGTAAAAGTAGTTTTAATCATATATATATATATATATATATATATATATATATATATATATATATATATATATATATATATATATATATATATATATATATATTGTGTGTATAAAATAAATAGCTAATACTGGCCTGATTGGCTGGGCGTATAATAATTTATTTATTTTTATATATATATATATATATATATATATATATATATATATATATATATATATATATATATATATATATATATATATATATATATATATTTTATAGACGCTCACTAAAAACAGATTTTACGATAGTCCCATAAAAAAATTCTTGATATTTTATATCTAGGTTTCGCAATAAATTATTATACGCCCAGCCAATCAGGCCAGTATTAGCTATTTATTTTATACACACAAAAATAAACCTTATTCTATAAAAAAAATCATGCCAAAAGATATGGCTATCGTTTGGTAATGTTACAGTCAAAATACGAACTTGTTTTACGAAAAACATATTATCAATTCTGCTGTCGGTGTTCAGCAGTGTGACTACTACTCGTAGGACCAGCTCTGTTCAGTTTGGGAATTTAACCCATCATTTCTAATTTTAAATCCAAGCTCAATGTCTGGTACGTGGACGAAGGTACGCTAGGTGGTAGAGCAAAAAACGTCGTCCGCAGAGATGTTACTCATGTTTATTTTTTATCTTATTTGTTGTCTTATCTTATTATAAATCTCATTTATTAAAATCGGTTTACAATTCATACATACAATTCATGTTATAAGCCCAGATTAGCACACATAAAAGTTATATAAGCACACATAAAAAGTTATATAAGCCCAGATTAGCACACATACCGTTGAGACCTCCTATTTTGAAGTCAAAAAAAAAGACCTTAAACCGTTCCCATTTTCACGTCACAACAATATTGTAAAAATGGTAAAATACAAAATTTTGTACAACCGACTTCAATATAAATAAAATGAAGAAAATTATCAATATGGTCGAAGTTAATTAAATACAAATTATTAAGGATATGGTCACCTGGGGTAAGTGTGACATAAATTAATTTAATCTGTATCGACATTTAAATACTTCTACTCTGTAATGATTTAACATTGAGAATACAGTTTTATAACATTGATTATTAAGTGGTTGTTTGTTTGATCAAGCATTTTAGTATCTACAAGTAGTATTTTGAAATTTAAGATAATTAAAACGAATTGAGATGAAAGACTGTCACACTTACCATCAATTTATTATATCAGTCATTGCATATTGTCTTTGGCTTTGTTTAAAACAAAAAAATATTTTTTCATAGGGCAGTATTTGGTATCAAATTCGATACCGTCCTGAGCCAGCCGTAGGTAGTTTCCATGATATCGAATAAGAGTATGGCCATGAGCTTACGCAATATACTAGCTTATATACATACTTTTATAATTGCTTATATACTTACTTATATACTTACTTATATACTTGCATATTTACTTGATTATACACTTGCTTATATACTTGCTTATATTCTTGCTTATACATTTACCTATATACCAACTTATATAATTGCTGATATAGTTGCTGATATACTTGCTGATATACTTGCTTATATACTTGCTTATATACTTACTTATATACTTGCTTATATACTTACTTTTATACGTGCTTATATTCTTTCTTATATATTGTTTATATACTTGCTCATATACTTGCTTATATACTTACTTATATACTTGTTGATATACTTGCCTTGTCATCATAGTCATCGTCAACGTCAACGTCATCATCATCCTCATCGTCATCGTCATCACCATCGTCATCAACATCGTTATCATCGTCGTCATGATCATCGTCATCGTCATCGTCATCGTCATCGTCATCTTCATGATCATCGTCATCGTCATCGTCATCGTTATAATCATAGTCATATAAGCAAGTATATAAGCAATATATAAGAGAGTAGTGGGTATATAAGTAAGTATCAGGGAAGTATACAACAAATAAATATTATTCTATTCTATTATATCTATTAAATCCTTTCTAATATACTTGCTTATATATATATACTTGTTTGACTGGCCTGTTGGTCTAGTGGTTAGTGACCCTGACTGCTATGCCGGAGGTCGTGGGTTCGATTCCCACCCAGGACAAATGTTTGTGTGATGAGCACGATCATTTGTTCTGTGTCTGGGTGTAATTTATCTATAATATTTATGTATTTAGAAATATATATGTATGTTTATCAGTTGTCTAGTACCCATAACACAAGCTCTGCTTAGCTTGGGACTAGATGGCGTTGTGTGTGATACTTGTGGAATATTATTATTATTATTATATACTTGCTTATATTCTTGCTTATACATTTACCTATATACCAACTTATATAATTGCTGATATAGTTGCTTATATACTTGCTGATATACTTGCTGATATACTTGCTGATATAGTTGCTTATATACTTGCTGATATACTTGCTTATATACTTGCTTATATACTTACTTTTATACGCACTTATATTCTTTCTTATATATTGTTTATATACTTGCTTATATACTTGCTTATATACCTACTTATATACTTGTTGATATACTTGCTTATATTTTTGCTTATATACTTGCTTATTGCTCGTTGCTTATATACTTACCATATAGTCTTCATCATCATTGTCATCATCATGGTCATTATCATCATCATCATCATCGTCATCGTCATCATTACCATCATCGTCTTCATCATCATCATCATGATGAAGTCAATTCTCAAAATGACAAGTCGACATCTTCAACATGATCGTCATCATCATCGTCATCGTCATCATCATCATCGTCATTTTAATCGTCGTCCTCAATGTCATCATCATCGTCATTATCATCATCATCGTCATCGTCATCACCATCGTCATCAACATCGCCATCGTCGTCGTTATGATCATCGTCATTGTCATCGTAATCGTCATCATCATTGTCATCATCATTGTAATCGTCATCATCATTGTCATCATCATCGCAATCGTCATCATCATCATTGTCATCATCATCAATCATCGTTGTCATCATCGTCATCGTCAACGTCAACGTCATCATCATTGTCATCATCATCATCACCATCGTCATCAACATCGTTATCGTTGTCGTCATGATCATCGTCATCGTCATCTTCATGATCATCGTCATCGTCATCGTTATAATCATAGTCATATAGGCAAGTATATAAGCAATATATAAGAGAGTATATAAGTAGGTATATAAGTAAGTATATATGCATGTATGTATATAAGTATATAAGCATGTATGTAAATAAGTATATATGTAAGTATATAGGGAAGTATACAACAAATAAATATTATTCTATTCTATTATATCTATTATATCCTTTCTAATATACTTGCTTATATGCTTGCTTATATAATTTCTAATTTCCTCACTTATATACATGCCTATATATTTACAGATATACTTACTTATATACGTGCTTATATACTTACTTATATACGTACCTATATGCTCTCTTAAATATTGCTTATATACTTGCTTATTTACTTGCTTATATACTCACTTATATACACACCTATATAATTTCTTATATATTGCTTATATACTTGATTATATACTCCCTTATCTAATTGCTTATTACTTTATACTTACTTATATACTTAACTATATACTTAGTTATATACTTGCTCATATACTTATTTATATATATATATATATATATATATATATATATATATATATATATATATATATATATATATAACTACATATATATACTTAGACAGGTCATAAGTTCTCTCAAAATTAATGTAACATTTTTTGATTTTATATAGAAATTATATATAAAATGAAAAGTAATTTAATTTAGAATACAATTTTATTAATTTTGAATACATACCCTTAATCGACGCGGCTAATCATCAATCGCAGCACGCACTACACTCATATCTATTTCTGCCGCTGCTTTAGCCAAAGATACTCGGAGAGATTCCAAATTCTAATGAGGTTTAAAGCAGACTTTCTCCTACAAATGTTGCCATATCTTATAATCCAGTGGGCTAAAATCTGGACTAAGAGAGGGCCAGTCTTCATGTCCGATAAAGTAAATTACATTCATCATCATTCATCATCATTACAGCCCTTTACAAGTCCACTGCTGAACATAGGCCTCCCCCAAGGTATGCCACAAATCACGGTCCTGAGCCACCTGCATCCATCGACTTCCTGCATGTCTTACCAGGTCGTCACTCCATCTAGTGGGGGTTCACCCTACACTTCGTCTACCGGTACGAGGCTGCCACTCAAGAACCTTTTTTCCCCAACGGTTGTCGGTTCTTCGAGCTTTATTGTGCCGGCCTTTTGCCACTTCACCTTACTAATCCGTTGGACTATGTCGGTCACTCTGGTTCTACTGCGGATATGTCCGGTTTTCTTACGATAAGCTCGTAGTCCTAGGTCTTTATTAACACTTTTTTGACCGTGGGTCTGCTTAGGCCTATCTGAAGAGCTAAGATTTTTTGTTTACGAACAGGATTTCGTTGGATTCGCGCCTTCACCGTTTTGATGATCGCGGGTGTCCTAACTTACGAGGTCAGCCAGTTCTCTTACGATCTTCGAAGCTTGAATCTTCAGTGAATGGTTTGATAGTGCGATAAATAAATCGTAGGGTAATTTTCAATTTTTCCAGAATGTTGAAAATCTCTTTTGGCGCGTAAACACAGCGGTGCAACGCGAAAACCGCTACTCTGTCTTCTTTCTTCGACCACTCCATATTTGAAAATGAATGAAAATGAATGTCTCTTTATTTTCGGCAAGCGCAAACGATATATTTTTAAATTTGGTGAAATTCATCTAGCCAGTATTCAAAATTTTTAAATAATAAGGTTTTGAATGAACTTATGACCCAACTAAGTAATTATAAAAAGCATCTCAATTTGTATTTATTCAGTAACTGAAGGGAAAAGTTCGAGGCCTACAACGGGACCGTCGGCACGTAACTAAGCCTTTTTTATCTTGCCCTTTATCTTGCTATTTGTATATGCTTACATCAGAGAATCTGCTGATCATTCTAAGGCTTTTATCATCCTTGTTAGTATTTTTTGCATTACCTTTTAAGGCACTCTTATACTGACACTTTAGGTATTTAGTTAGCGCATCTCCAGCGCGCGCGTAATAAACAACGCAAACACCCCAAAAAAATGAACTCACTTGATCCCGGCACCGCGCTACTACAGACCACAGTACAAAATAGTTCGCAGTAGGACCACTTCTTATGATTTGAACTGTTTTTAGTTTGCAGTGAGTAGTTACAAATTACGTCTTTAGTTAATGTTTTGTATGATGTATTAAATTTATACGTATTTAGTTTTTTTTTACTGATTTCGATTATTTAAAAAAACTTTGTATAAAATATTAAATTAAATTTCTTTTTAATAGTTTTATGTAAGTTTTACAAATGCGTAAGTATTCAAAGTTAAATAATTACAATAGTGATCTAAAACTACATCTTAACCAATCGATCAACTATGAAACAATTTCTAAAACTCTTCCATACTGAGTTGGTGAATTCTTTTAAAATTTTTGTCAGGTTCGTTAGATTTTCGATGGTCAGTCCTGAATAAATCAGGTCTGTTATTTTCTTTGTCTGGTACATCAATTACAGACATGGAGTCACATTCCAGTTTTAGATCTCGGATCGCCATCCCACGCGCATATCTGCTGTCAACAATTTCTGTGAGTAAGCAATTTTTATAAAAAAGTACTAACTTTGGCTCCATAGTTTTCCAAAAGTCATCATCTCTTTCGATATATTTTGTGAAAATTGTTTCATTGTCACCTGACCAAATTCCTAATAAACAAACTTTCCTACCCGTAACATGCAGCTGGCCCTGAATTTGGTAGTACCAGTTACTTTTCTTGTTTACGGTCACCGTGCCTGTTTTTTTTTTGTCGTATTTGAGAATTTGAATTTTGTTTTCCTTAATTGAATTTTCAAGACCTTTTTTAGAAGCTGTAATGGGACACTTTATCTCTACTAGCATATCATCTCCTACCAGTCCGTCCGGAGTTGCACCGATAAATGGATGAGTTTGATCGATAAATAATCCACAATGCGTAATTTTCACATTTTCTTGCTTTTCCAGTTGTTGTAGAGCTTGACTTTCATGTTCGATTCCGTGGCAAATGGAGGCAACGTTTAACAAATTCTTTGGATATAATATATTTTTAACAAGTGAAGCAGTGCCAAAATTAGCCTTTCTTTTACATATAGGGCCGAAATTTGAACCTGTAACAAGATTTTTCTTAACTCAAGCCATTCACTGCTGTCCCTTTGCAACACGGTAGCCCTTTCAATAGCATTCCTATCACATGTAACATCCTTCAAATTTTTCATAAATTCTTCTTTAGCTTTTTCTAACTGTTAAGGAGACATATCAGGTGCTGCACTTGCTGGACCATAATCATGTTACTTTTTATTAATTTCCCTTAATATTCTTCTTTTCTTTTTTGGATGTTCAAAGTTTATCTTCCGTTTTTGAGACCTTTTTCTTTCTACAATCACAACTTTTCCTCCGGGACATTTGCCAGTAAAAGCCGATTGAACTGTGGATATTGCCGATTTGGTGTTGAATGACACTACTGCCGCTGAACACCTACCTTGATAACCTCTTTTCAAAGCAAAATTGATTCGTTTTCCTCCAATAAATTTTGCAATTACACTACTAAAGCATTCGACATTGTTGGTATCCACGTCTTCAATTAAACTTCGTGATTTTGCTGCAATACTGGAAACAATGGCATTTATCCTAAAAATAAATAGTGACATATAAATTAAAAATAAAACAATTGTTTTTATTGTTTTTACGTGAAGTTGCATTTATCAATTTATTTGTTTTTATTAAAAAGTGAAAATAAATATATTTTATAGTATTCATTCATACTCACATTAATGTTTTTTTCAATCTTCGTATTTTTAATTTTGATAATTTTTTATATGCTGTTTTATTTCCCATATTTCTGCAATTCTTATATTATTTCTGCAATTATGAACTGCACTTATATGCTGAAATATAAAACTTCAATCTTAAGTTTACTCGCGAGCAATATTTTCGAGATCGGAACGGCGGTGCGCGCGAAAATTAGACACAGAACCTGCTTCGGCAAGGCCCGGCGGGCGACTAGCGTGAGCAGAGCCTGCATTCTATTTCTATTATATTATTATATATTATTTAGATTTATAAAAAGTAAATAGCAATTTCAAAAAACGAACCGCAGAATTTTTTGTTAAAACAAGTTTGGATATTGTAGTTTAATTTTTATAGTAATTTACGTGGTATTTCAGAAATGAAACGAAATAATAAAACTCAAAAGACCAAAGTTTAGATAAATTTTCTATCGTAAAAATTTTGAAATATAATGTTTTCAACCGCAGATTTGTGAACCTCATATCCTTAAATTTGTTATGTATTTTTTTGGGGTCTTGGAAACTTTATTAGAGTCCATGAAATTGTTTTGAATATCAGTAATTTACTAATAACCGGGCCTTAAAACTAATGTTCTAACCATATTGTAACAAAAAGAATTAAATAACAATACGTTACCTTTAACCACGAACTCGTATATTTTATTATCTATAGGGTAAAACCGAGATTGATGCCCCAGTTTTCGAAAGAGCCTCATTACTTTAATACCTACCAAATATATTAGCATAGATTATTCCTGTAATATAGTATGTTTAATCATATATATAGCTTTAGATTATGTAACTGTTACTGGTTTTGCAAAAATTGAATTCTTGCGAGACACGTTTTTTGGGGATAGATGCCTACCTGTACGGATAGATGCCTCACTATTAAAGAGCTTACCTATGATGGGGGATAAATGCCCTTTCAAATAATCAACAAGGATAAGTAATAACAATGTAAGATTTATTAATAGTCTTTAGATATAGATACAGTTAAAGTTAAACTTTATTCTTACCACTGCACGTTCGTTTTAACTGTATGTAGGTGCATATTATTTTCGTCTTATTTATTTGATAGTAGCAAAATAAATCAGTTTGTTGGCTAAAACAGTAAACGCTTACCCAGCCCAGAAACACCCAGGCAAATGTAACTACTACACGTAAAGTGTTAAAGTTCTGAAAAAAATTATGATATTATTTATTTTTTCTTACTTTATATAAGGAGTAACCTTACCAATGTAAGCTGTACAATTTTTAGAAGAAAAAAATATATAAACAAATTTAAAACAACAGAAAGTAGTCAGAACCTAATAATTACAAAAATTTATGTTTCATATCATTTCTCGAAAACTTTTCGTAAATAATTATCATCTGAACACACAAAAAAGTACCTGATATAATACACATCGTACCGATAAATATCTGTAAAATAATCTATACTTAAAATTTCATGAAAACTAAGTACCAAATCGCTTTTTTCTCATACTTTTACGTACATACCGTGCAACGATAGGATTTTTCTGTTTTTGTATATATAATTATAAAAAGCATCTCAATTTGTATTCATTCAGTAACTAAATGGGAAAGTTTAAGCCCTACAACAGGGTCATCGGCCAATTACTAAAGCTTTTTTTATCTTGCTATGTGTTTAAACTTGCATCAGAAAATCTGCTGATCATTCTAAGCCTTTTGTAATTATTTGCATTACCTTTTAAAAATATTATTTTTAACCATATTATAACAAAAAGAGTTAAATAAAAATACGTTAACTTTAACCACGAAATATATTAATATTTTTTATATGTATATTTTTTTATCTATAGGGTAAAACCGGGATTGATGTCCTAGTTTTAGAAAGAGCCTCATTACTTTAATACCAAATATATTGGCATAGATTTTCCCTCTAATATAGTTAGTTCAATCATTTATATAGCTTTAGATTCTGTTTATTCTATATCACAAAAGGAAATGAATATTTAAATCAAATTATACGGTATTGGATCAATAAAGACATAAAATAGGTTAGAACAAGACCAATTGAAAATTATTCCAATCTTATTGAGAATTTTCAGAAACTAAGCTATTCGTTTTAACTTCTGATATAAATTTAAAACTAAATTTTCAACTTAGCTATTTCCAAAATTGCAAAGACAAGTAATAAAATTCTCTTTTCCTCCTTGAAATAATTTCATTTTATTTAAATGCAGCAATATACTTTCATAATACGTTAAAATATTACTTTAGTTCTATAGACTTACAAAATTACTTAATTCGTTCCCCGGAGAGAATAAACTGTCAACAAATTATATCTAAATTAAACTATTAATTTTAACTTCTTGAACTGAATTCAAAGCCTATAACGTAAATTGTTAGGCTTTACAGTATCAAACCATGAAGAGAAGTAATAAAATTCTCTTTCCCTCCTTGGAATTATTTTATTTTATTTAAATGCAGCAATCTATTTCCAAAATACCTATAGGTTCTTAGAATATTATTGCCTTACAAAATTACTTAATTCGTTCCCTAGAGAGAACAAACTATCAACTTATGATATCGTTACATTCATCAATTTTAAACCTATAAAGCCCTTATAGACGTCACACGTCAGTTTATCGAAATGGATTCAAAGGAGGAACTAGCTCGCGAATACTCTAAATATTTTGATACTTGGTTTCTTTGGCTACTAAAGATTACTGGTTTCTTTCGGTTTGCAACAAAAAATGGACAATTAATAAAGAAAACCGCTACTTCATCTTTACTTCGATGTATTTTTGCCTTACTTTTAGGAAATGCTGTACTCTTTTACATGTGTTACGTAAACTACTGGATGTTAAAAAAGTTAATCTTACCTGAAGTGATCATTTTCGTAATGTTCGATGTGATTCAAAATAGTATTGCAATAAATATAGCTTTCCCAAATAGAAATTCTGGATTAACGATCTTAGATTATTGTATTGAAATTGACTTGCTCTTGGGGATAAAGGAAACAAAATTTATGAGAGATGTCGCTGTTAGAGCATTTCTTTTCTTTAATGTTACGGCCGCCTTTTGTCACATAATCCTACTCATTCTGCTTTACTTTGCTCATTTCACTACAGTTTTTACTCATGTAGTCGGTTTTGTTAATTTTACACTGCATTTCTGCATCTTTTACGATATTTGCTTCCTTCTTACATTTTATGTTTTCCTGGCATTAAGAGTACATTATTTGAACTTGGCTATAATTAAGAAAGCAGGAATCAAGGCAGAGTACTTTCCAGAACAATTTCTCTTCGATGGATTATTATGGAAAAAGAAATTTGATAATTTGGTCACTTTCCATGACTTTGCATCTAGAGAACATTTTGTGGAAGCATTTAAAATTATTTTTATAATTGTACGTCTTGTAGAAAAATTCTATCGTTTCACGGTATGTAAAAGTATGAGAAAAAATGCGATTTGGTACTTACAGTTTTTATAAAATTTAAAGTATAATTTATTTTACAGATATTTATCGGTACGATGTGTGTTATATTGGGGACTTTTCTATGTGTTCAGATGATAATTGTTTACGATAAGTTTACGGTAAATGATATAAAACATCACTTTTTGTAATTCCTAGGTTCTGACTACTTTCTGTTCCTTTACATTTATTTTTATATTTTTTAATAATACAGCTTACACTGTTGAGGTTGCTCCTTATCAATACTCAGAGAAATTTCAACTGAGTTATCGTAACTGAAGTAACAGTATAGTAAGAAAAGATACTTAATATCATAATTTTTTTCAGAACTTCAACACTTTACGCATAGTGGTTACATTTGGCTGGGTGTTTTTGGGCTGGGTAAGCGTTTACTGTTTTAGCCAACAAACTGATTTGTTTTGCCGTCAAATAAATAAAACGAAGTTAATATGCACCTACATACAGTTAAAACCAACGTGCAGTGGTAAGAATAAAGTTTTAAAATAGAAATAATTATTTAGATATTCCTTTCACATTTAGAGTTCTTATATGTAATAATATCTTTTTCATTTTTTAGAATTTAAATTTTTTTACAAGAGTCAACGCTCTTTGTACATAATTGCTATCAGATCATTAATCTATTAAACAAATGTTCAAACAGGATTTTTTTATCTATTGTTGTATATGTAATTTGAACTTCTCCATATTAAATGCAATACGGTTGTATATTTCAGATGAAAGTATAAGATTAACTCGAAGTGTAATACGCACTCTTCAGACCCGAGAACCCCGTTTATCTATTTATGGCATGTTCTTCTATAACACGGGTCTCGTACTCCGCATTGCAGCATCAATTTTTATATACATTACAGTACAGCTTCAAATTATGATGCCACTATCACCAGAAAACAAACCACAACAAACTATTCCTGCAAACCGTGATATGTTTTTTTTTCGTTAAAATGTTCTTTATCAAAACGAATCAAAGGTGTGAATTAAATTATTTGTGCACTTACATATAATAAAATGAGTGGAATGTGTAAATTAAAATTAAAATATTTAGTCATAATGTTTATTTACCTTTTGTTATCACTGAATATTATACTATATACTATTTAAATTGAAAAACTAAATACTTATTTGCAATGCCCTAAAATTGCGATAAACGTGCATAAAGCTATCAATATGTTAAACTAGCTGCTTTCCCGCGGCTTCGCTCGCGTGAGTTTGAATTTAGAAACATCGATAATACTATTTTGTACTAAATTTATCACTTGCAGAAACACGTCGGTATCCGTGTCTAAATTGGCAATATTATAGGCTACAGAAACACATAACTTAGTTTATCAAGTCAAGCAACATCTTTTTTATATCGGACACGTCTTGCGATGTGTCTTTATGATGGGAAAATTCTGTACCTTCAGTGAAAAGTTATTTAACTCAAAAATTATAGTTTTGAGAAAATTGAGTTCAAATTGTATATTAATATAAAAAAATCTAACAGTATTTTTTCTATATTTTGATCAGAGTAATTTTTTGGTAAATGGATTTTAACTCAAAAAATATTGTGCTCTATGAAACAAGAAATGATTGTAAATAGTTTGCCAAAAATTAAAAAAAAGTCGTTTATATCACTACACACAGTAAGCACTGTGTGTAGTGATATTTATTTTGTGTAAATTAACTTGACATTATATAAATCATTTTACACGATGCTTGATGCAGGATTGAGAGATAAAAAGGCATGTATTTCAATTTTTTCTTTTAAAAATTTAATAAAATGAAAAGTTGTGCAATAAAACTAATAAAAGCTTGTTAATTTGTGTGCCAAAAATTTTTATTGTGATAAATTTAAGAATAACGTTAGAAATTTTGCTTAAAGCGAGTAAACTCCTACTAGCTTTAAAAAAAACTAGTGAATAGTATAGTATAGTATAAAACGAATTTAATAACGATACATTATAACTTAAAAATATTAAAGCGCTGTTGATATGGGCAAAAACCATAATATAAATAAATAAATATTAGTAATATTGTAATGGGAGCTATTTCATACGAGTAGATTTTAAAAATAAAAGCAGTATGTATGAAATATAAAGGAAACCTCTTTATTCATGTAATCATTCATCATTCATGTAATCGTTTAAGTAGCATCATTCATTGTTTTTTTGCGTTTTACTTTTATTCGGCATGTTACTATTATAATCATAAAAGCTTGGGTCATTTTGCTATCATTTATTTTCTCATAAAATATCAGGATCAATATCACGTAAATTATTTTTAGTCGGTAAGTTATGATAGTAATCGTGAACACTTGGATCAATATAACCTAAGACAGTAAATCCTTTTTTTCTGCTCGCTAATAGGAACTGGTCCTTTATTACATTTCTGAATAGAATGTGTGTTAACAAAGTTGTAGTTTTAATTCTTCTTGCTGTAAGACATTATGTGTAATCTTCATCACCGTAACTTTCTTTGTGTTCAAAAACTGGGAACTGATCTTGAGTGCACTTTATTATTTTTTCATCCGACCACACGAATTTCTAACCCACGGTATTCCACTTTTAATCATCAAATCAAGTTTTGTAAAGTTGGCAAAGTTAAGAAAATTTTCGTCATTTTGATAACAAAGAATTTATCATTTCTATGATGCATTTCTAACCAATTAATTACGTGGTAGAGCCACGCTGCAGCCATATTATGGTTGTAGCAAGAATGGGTCGACTCGACCGGGGAAGGAGCACGCTCTCACAGAATACCAGCGTAAAATAGCAGCTTAATGCTGCTGTGTTTCGTATGATGAGTGTGTGGCCGTGGAAGGAAAGAAGGAAAGGAAGGGGACATCTCCCGCCGGGCAAGGTGTACTGCCCGGGGAGCTGCCAACACTCCGTGTGATAGTTCGGTGATGTTCTATATATACTGTTTATGATTCGGAATATTGATAGCGTGATTTAGGCTTCGATGTGTTTCACTTGCGGCGCGACAACAGCGCCGCCACAACCACAAGTGTAGAGAACCAGAGATCCGTTTTACTGGATTCGAGGCATTCTATCTTAGTCCTCAAGGGTGACAATGCATCTGCATTTTGATTCTTAATCGAGGTTAAATGTAGATGTTTATGGGCCACAGCATCCACTTACCATCAGGTGGATTGTGTGCTAGTTTGTCACCCTTATCCTTATAAAAAATTTGAAACCAATCTTGCGAGTGATGAATATTCATAGAAGTTTTTTTTCTTGATAAGCGCGTGGTTAGTATCTACTATTTGTGTGTGTGTGTGTGTGTGTGTGTGTGTGTGTGTGTGTGTGTGTGTATGTGTGTGTGTGTGTGTGTGTGTGTGTGTGCATACGTGTGTGTGTGTATGTGTGTGTGTGTGTGTGTGTGTGTGTGTGTGTGTGTGTGTGTGTGTGTGTGTGTGTGCGTGCGTGCGGGCGTGCGTGCGTTCGTGAGTGCGTGCGTGCGGGCGTGCGAGCGTGCGTGCGTGCGTGCGTGCGTACGTGCGCGCGTGTGTGTGTGTGTGTCCGGGTAACAGAAAATTATGTCCTATGACTGAAATCTGTTACGATTCTTCGACTGCTAACAATAATGCTGTGAAAATATAGAATTTTTATTCTGTCCGGAACACGAGTCAGAATACTTAATAAGACTGTTAGCCCTTGGATGAAGTAATGGCAATCGGACTGTATTAAAATCGTATAGACACGAAGCAATTTGATTAGTACCTCTACCATCGCTTGATTCTGGCCAAATACAATAGTAAGCGTTGTTTGACATAAAATATAGTATAGTATTGTAAATTTGTAGACCCACAGTAATTGTCTTTTATAAAATCCTGATTGAGTACTCAACATTGGATTTGGTAAGCACTATTTTAAATCGAAAGTAATCACACAAGTATCTGAATTATTCCGAGCTATTTCTTTATCTTTTTGTTTTTCATTGTAAGCCCTCTCGTATTCATACTGGCGTTTCTTTAATTCACTGCGTTTGTTCTCTATGTGTCACATATTTCAACTTATTTTATAACAAGTTACATTTATTACATGTACCAACGGATATCAACGAGTGATGAGAGCTTGGTTTTTTAAACGATAAGTTCATCTCTTTGAAAACTTTTTCATACACAGTTTTGCAAACGGGTTTATTATTTTCTTCACAATGAAGACGATACATAGTATCTAGGGAAAGGTCAGCGTTTAAGTATTTTTTCGCTGACTTTTCTCGAGAGTAATGGCTTTCATTAGCGGGAAATTTATTGATATACTGTTCAATCTCCTTAACGGAGTAACGAATCGCCATAGTTTCTTGGATAGAGATAATTTATGAGTCATAGAGTGACGCAGGCTACATTTTATCGCAAGAAAACTGTACCGTAAAGTATTAAGGTCTAAGAATACAAATTGAACAAAATACTTGTTGTTCTGGAAAATGCACGGTATTGTGGGCTATGAAATGATAGCCTTTTTATGAGATGATGAAATTTTTAGATTCTGTAAGTACAATTTCCGGCTCACGCTAAAATAAATGAACGGCTTTTGATGAAAATAGGTAAAGTGATTTCTTAGGTCCTAAAATAACATAAAATACAGAACCCTTATAAGTAAAATTAAATAAATAATGAAAACTGCAAAAAACCAACATCACGCGGTGTTCCTAGGTGGTCACCCATCCAAGTACTAACCGCGCCCGACGTTGCTTAACTTCGGTGATCGGACGAGAACCGGTGTATTCAACGTGGTATGGACGTTGGCGAAAGCATCTGCGTAACATGCGTATAGTATTCACTTCATTTCATTTAAATCATAGACCAAAAACTTTATCATTTAACTTGGTGCAATACGGATATTTCCAAAATAGATACCATAATTAGGTTTAGTTGACAAACTGCAGAGTTGGTGGCATCTTTTGATTCGTACCCTCAGTATGATTCTAAATTTCGAATAGCCGTTTCTGAAATCAAGATTGGCTAAGTAACCTAAAACATTGAATAAAATGTAATCGCGTTTAATTATTTTCAAATCCCGTCGTGTGACGTTGAATTAAAAATAAGTTCATTAAACGCGATAAAATCCATATAAATGGTTTTATTCAATGTGTAGTATTCGTGTAAATATAAGAAATCATTAAGTAACCTAAATCTCAATATATTTATGGCTTTGAATATTTACGTGAATTTAAAATTGTAGAGCAGTGTTTTTCAACCTGTGGGTTGCGAGCCCGAGGGGGGTCGCCAAGTCGTACGTCGTTGTACTTAGTTATCGATGTAGCAAGCCTAAAATTAAAAAGCAAGGTTTGTAGGTCTCATTTATTATTCATTTCTTTATACTTCTTTGCACAAAATGTATTTATCCTTTTCCCTTTATCCAGCAGACGTCAAACTTCTGGACAAAATCATCAATAACCTGCAATATATAAATATCCTTCGTGTAATAATATTGCCGTGTAGTATCGGTTGAGATTATCCACTACCACATATCTTTCCGTGGGTGTCGTAAGAGGCGACAGAGGGAGATAGGCAGGAGATGGGCAGCAGCATCTTCCTGATAACAGCAATGATATAATAAAAAATTGCGGTTGCCAACTCGCTCGCCAAGCGTGGCAAATATCCCCCCATGAGTAACGACGCAAACAAACGGCCCTCAGTCCCCGGCGGCCCCGCTATTCCTGGCTACGGTGGCGATCATGATAACGGCGGGGCAGTGGGTGCTAAGATACTCCGGTGGAGGTTCGGTTGCCACCTACGACGACTCGACCTGGCAACATATAACGCACGCACCCTGAGGACTGACGAGAAGATATTGGAGTTGGAAGAAGAGGTAGACAAGTTGCGCTGGCATATTATTGGGTTATCCGAGGTCCGAAGAGAGGGGGAGGACACGGTAATCCTCGAGTCCGGCAACTTGTTCTATCACCGGGTGGGCGACCATCTGTCCCAAGGAGGTATCGGATTTATCGTCCACAAGTCTCTCGTCAACAACGTTGTAAAGATTGAGAGTGTGTCGACGAGGGTCGCGTACCTGATACTCAGAATCACTAAACGGTATTCGCTGAAGGTCATACAGGTTTACGCACCAACCTCGACACATCCCGATGAGGAGGTGGAGGAAATGTATAAGGATATTTCCAGAGCCATACATTCCTCCAAAACCCACTACACGGTGTTGAGACTTCAACGTAAAACTAGGCACAAGAGAAAGCGGTGAGCTGAAGTTAGGGAAATTTGGCGTAGGGCAACGGAACCGTAGGGGCCAGCAGCCGAATTCATGGAAAAAGACGAACTCTTTATGATGAACTCTTCCTTCCAGAAGCGGCCCCACAGGAAGTGGACCTGGTCGAGCCCCGACGGTTCGACAAGAAATGAGATTGACTTCATTATGACGACAAGACGCCAACTGTTCAGTGATGTCTCAGTGATCGCAAGGGTGAAAACTGGTAGCGATCACCGAATGGTTAGAGGCACAATGAACCTAAACGTTAAGTTGGAGAGGTCTCGTCTAATGAAGTCAACGCTCCGTCCCCCTCGTGCTCTAATCCAGAATCCCGAAGCCTTTCAGCTCGAGTTACGTAACCGCTTTCAGTGCTGTTGTGGTATTCAACACCTTTTAATGTTAATGTTAAAATATAATTGTTAAAATGTTTACAATGTTAGGAGTACGCACACGAGACTTTGTTGGCGTCCGTATATGTACTGGCTAAAAATACAAAGTTTAATGTTAAATGCCGACGCGTGCAAAACGTGTTCGGTGTAAACCGAACAAGTGCCTAGAAGATTGCAATTCAGTGGACGATATGAATGACAAGCTCGTGGAAACTGTCCATGCGGTCGGAGCTAAGTTCTGCAAGACCGGCCGCAGAAGAACATAAAAGCTCTCCGATCACACTCTTAATCTCATGGCTGTTAGACGGGAGATTAGGCTGCAATCGTCAACAGATTTGACAGTATACAGGCAACTGAACAGACAGATCTCCAAATGCATGCGGCGAGACTTACGCGAATTTAATACTGCCCGTATTGAAGAAGCGATTGAGTGGAACCAGGGCTCCAAAGTCTTTTCCAGAGATCTGTCTGCCAGTAAGAGCCAACCGTCAAAGCTGAAGACTGAGTGTGGCAGCATCGTTTCCGGGACACCTGAGATTCTGAGTGAGATTGAGAGGTTCTATGGGCAGTTGTACACATCATCGTTGGAGCCACACGCAAGTGTGAGTAACGATCCAAGAGCGGGTCTTATCCGACACTATTCCGATGATACCCCGGACGTCAGTCTGAGCGAGATTAGAATAGCTCTCCAGCACCTTAAAAACGGCAAGTCCCCGGGCGAGGATGGAATGACAGCGGAGCTTCTGAAAGCGGGTGGAAAACCGGTACTTGAAGTCCTTCAGAGGCTCTTTAATTCCGTCCTCCATGGTGGCACTACTCCGGAGGCGTGGAGCAGAAGTGCGGTGGTCTTGTTCTTCAAGAAAGGTGACAACGCCCTCTTGAAGAACTACAGACCGATATCCCTTCTGAGCCGCGTCTACGTGCTGTTTTCGAGAGTCATTACGAATCGTCTCGCACGCAGACTCGACGACTTCCATCCTCCCGAACAAGCCGGTTTCCGAAAAGGCTTTAGTACCATAGACCACATACATACCCTTCGGCAGATTGTACAGAAGTCCGAAGAGTACAATCTGCCATTTTGCCTGGCATATGTGGACTATGAGAAAGGCTTTGATTCCGTCGAAATTTGGGCGGTCCTACAGTCTCTTCAGCGGTACCAAGTTGACTGTCGGTATATCGAAGTGCTGAAGTGTTTGTACATTAGGGCTACGATGGCTATCCAAGTACAGAACCAGAGTACGAAACCAATCCAACTGCAGAGAGGTGTAAGACAGGGTGAGGTTATTTCCCCGAAATTCTTCACCGCTGCATTGGAAGACGTTTTCAAGCTTCTGGACTGGAATGGATACGGTATTAACTACAATGGCGAGTACATCACTCACCTTTGATTTTCCGACGATATAATCCTTATGGCAGAATCGCTGGAGGACTTAAGCACTATGCTCAATGACTTCAATAGTGCCTCCCAACGGATAGGTCTTAAGATGATCATGGACAAAACAAAGATCATGTTTAATGTCCGTGTCACACCTATGCCGGTAGTTTTTGGGAGCACTAAGCTCGAAGTTGTTGACGAGTACGTTTACCTGGGACAAATAGTCTGGCTAGGTAAGTCCAACTTCGACCGAGAGGTCAATCGACGTACTCAACTCGGCTGGGCAGCGTTCGGGAAATTACAACGCATCTTCTCGTCAGGTATACCTCAAAACCTGAAAACTAATTTGTACAACCAGTGCGTGTTACCATTGATGACATATGGAACTGAGACGTGGTCCTTCACTGCTGGCCGTATGAGAACGCTCAAAGTCGCACAGCGAGCTATGGAGAGGGCTATGCTCGGAGTTTCTCTGTGTGATAAACTTAGAAATGAGGATATCCGCAGTAGAACCAGAGTGACTGACATAGGCCAACGTATTAGTAAGCTGAAGTGGCAATGGGCTGGCCAAATAACTCGAAGAACCGACAACCGTTGGGAAAAAAAGGTTCTCGAGTGGCAGCCTCGTACAGGTAGACGAAGTGTAGGGCGAACCCCCACTAGATGGAGGGACGACCTGGTAAGACATGCAGGAAGTCGATGGATGCAGGTGGCTCAGGACCGTGCTTTGTGGCGTACCTTGGGGGAGGCCTATGTTCAGCTGTGGACTTGTAAAGGACTGTTATGATGATGATGATGATGATTCTTCGTGTAGTGGCGATGTAAAAATATCTACTACCCTACACCGTCCCGCAGGTATCGATAGAGGTGACACAAGGGAAAAAACTAAGTGATAAAAAAACTGTAGCTGCCAACCCGCCTGCCAAGCTTGGCAACTATATTATGAAACAATCTATATGGGATGCCAACGTTTAGCAATGGAGTACGGTAACGGTAATATATTATAAATAAACAAAGTTAGTTAAAGTTACAGCCTGTATACTTCCCACTGCTGGGCACGGGCCTACTCTGATTTCTGAGAGTTTTAGGGCAAGGAATAGTCCGCCACGCTGCCCCAATGCATGTTGGCGAACCGCCCATGTCTTCGAAATAGTTTTTTTTATTTCTCAGACATGCAGGTATACACATACATAAATAAACAACGCATGTGTATTTTTTCCCCACTAGATGGAGTGATGACCTGATAAGACATGCAGGAAGTCGACGGATGCACAGGTGGCTCAGGACCGTGCTTTGTGACGTTACTTGGGGTAAGCGTATGTTCGGCAGTGGACCTGTGAAGGGCTGTAATGATGATGATGTATTGTTTGATTATAATATATTTATTTATATAATGTAATAGGTGTTTTTGTATATGTTGTTTTCTTCTTCTGGAAGCGATGAATTACCAATTAATATTTTATGAAATGTTTATGTCATGTCGGTAGCACAGCAGTGCCGGATTAAGCTAGCGCGGGGCCTCGTCAGGTATACCTCAATCTCTAAAAACTAGATTGTACAACCAGTGCGTGTTGCCAGTGATGACTTACGGATCTGAGACGATGTCCTTCACTGCTGGCCGTATGAGGACGCTCAAGGTCACTCAGCGAGCTATGGAGAGGGCTATGCTCGGAGTTTCTCTGTTCGAGATAGACTCAGAAATTAGGATATCCGCAGTAAAACCAGAGTGACCGACATAGCCCAACGGATTAGTAAGCTGAAGTGGCAATGGGCCGGCTATATAGCTCGAAGAACCGATAATCAATGGGGAAGAAAGGTTCTCGAGTGGCAGCCTCGTACCGGTAAGCGTAGTGTAGGGCACCCCGCACTAGATGGAGTGACGACCTGGTAAGACATGCAGGAAGTCGATGGATGCAGGTGGCTCAGGACCGTGCTTTGTGGCATTACTTGGGGGAGGCCTATGTTCACCAGTGGACTTGTGAAGGGCTGTAATGACGATGATGATGATGGGGCCCGTAGAAAATTATATCAAGGGGCCCTTGATCTACTTTAGGGTTTTAAGTAAAGAGTGGTTAAAACAATTTAATACTCAATAAGTCTATTTGCGATCGATAGGTTACAATATTGTTGTTGTTTAATAGTACAGTTGTTTACTATAAGCCCTGTTAGACTCTGGCAAGTACAAAAAGTTAGACGTGAACTGATATTAATAAATGAAAAGGGATTAGATTAATTTTATTTCTTAATTTAACGTGCCGTGTGACCTTTAAAAGTCATGTCACGTCGCCATTTGAGCCGAGATGAAATGTTACGAGCCGTGGCCATATTAGAAAATGGTGCTATTCAACGCGTCGTTTCTGAGGCCACACACTATAGCCAAAACTTGACATCAATATTGTTGTCACATTATCGCAGTGCTGGGATTTCACAATACCCGTCTGCCGTTCAGTCACCTGAACGGCAGACGGGTAGATATCGTGTTACTACGCAGAGACGGGATCGTTTTCTTCAAATGACCGCCAGAAGACAAACAAGGGTATATTCCGAAATACAACTCAGTACACTGGCGAATGCGAATGACGTCATTAATCGACGCCGTATTCCACCATATTCGATACAACGAATCACCAATATGGCGTCGATTTATGACGTCATTTGCGTTGGCCAGTGTACTGGGTTTTATTTCGGAACATACCCCAAATATCACGGCAATGCAACTACTACTAAGGCTCCAGGAAGATTAGAATTTTATTTAACATGTAATAAGGAGAATATTAGGTTTTATAATATTTTTTCACTTTTAATTAAAGTTAATACTTTGATAAGAAGAAGGGAAGTTTTTTAACATACTAATTTTCTACGGCAATTAAGAAAATTTACATTTTTATTTAAAAAAAAATTAAGAAATGTTTATTTATTTATTTATTGAAACTAACAACTATCATGACAGGAATAACCTAATGCGACAGTGTAGTTCTTTTTATGCATAACAAAAATGTAGAAATTAACTGTAACAAACTGTAAACAATCCCACCCTAGTAAATTCACTCAAGGAGCAATAGAATAGGTCCAATGTCTTCAGCCATTCTATTAAGAATGCGTAACGTTCGAGTTAAAGGTGCTTTATCTAGTAAATTGGTTCGGGCGCGCGGCACGGAGAGCAGCCGCGGCCGCCGCCGTTTCCATACGTACCCGTCTGGAACACACAACCCAATCCGCCGCAATATGTCACTATTATATATTTTTCCCCTAAGCACTTTAAAAATATATAGGGCTAAGGCGAGGTCTCGTCTTACCCTCAACTCGTTGTAGCCAACCATACCCAGAATAAATAAGATTGGGTACATTAATGGGTACATAGGGTATACCCCATAATGGCGCATATATAGGTATCTAATAAATTTAATTTGCACACGTTCTAGCATTGTGCTATACCTTTTTTCATGTGGTGACAATATTACGGCGTTACACTCCAGATTACTTCTTACCAGTGTATTATACATAGTAACGATTAAATTAATGTTAGTAAAACCGTGAACTATGCGAAGAATGAAGCCCAAGTTTCTATACGCTTTTTTGCAGCTATTGAGAATGTGTTCCCTAAACGATAATTCACTATTTAGCCGAACGCCCAGATCTTTAACTTCTTTAACTCTTACCATTGGCGAACCATCGACTTCATAGTTATATTCAACGGGCGTGCGCTTTCTAGTAAACGAAATGGTAACACACTTGGAGGTGTTAAACTGTAAACGGTTATTATTGCTCCATGCCACTACTCTGTTTACGTCCTGTTGTAGCTTTTCACAGTCTGATAATGTTTCTACGACATGATACAACTTGAGGTCGTCAGCAAAAAGAAGGCACCTAGATTGCTTAACTACCTCCGGCAAATCGTTAACCAGTAATAAAAACTGGAGTGGCCCTAAATTACTGCCCTGGCTTACTCCAGATTTTGTAATATATGGGTCCGACGTATAGCCGGCATATTCCACATACTGCTTTCTACCTGTCATATAGCCGGCAAATAATTTTAATAAATGTGGAGTGAAGCCAACTGCCGCTAACTTTTTTAGTAAGACGTCGTTATCCACTAAGTCAAACGCTTTTTTAAAGTCAAAGTAGGCGGCATCGACCTGCACCCCCCTATCCACTGCGGACACAATTTCAGCCATGTAGCTAAGAAGGTTGCTAGTAGTACTTTTCATTGGGCGAAACCCATGCTGTGCTTCCGAGAGCTGCTGATTCACCTGCACGAATATTTTGCCATACATGACCGACTCTAACACTTTAGCTGCTGATGAAAGCACGGCCACAGGTCGATATTCGTGTACCTGCGATCCTACTTTTCCTTTAGGAACCGGAACGACCCGTGTGGTTTTCCATATATCGGGAAAAACAGCATTGTCCAGACATTTGGAATATATGTGCATTAACGGCTTAGTTAACACGAAACGGCAGTCCCTGAGAATATATGGTGGAATACCATCCGGTCCTGCGGACCTTTTTGGTTTCAACTTTTTTAAGGCACGTTGCACATCCTGAATACTCAGACTTTCTATATGCACCCGCGCAGCTGCGTTGACACCACCAGCCGCTATTATTGCCTCGGTGACGCTTAGGTTGGGTTGTTCCGTCCTATACACTGAATGGAAGAACTGAGCAAACTCTTCTACACATTGCTTACCACTCAATACTTGTCCATTTTTCAAAATTTGTTTTTTGTTTAGGCAGCCTCTTTTGGACCGTATGTAATTCCAAAAAGCTTTTGGATCTTCTACGAGATGGCTTTGGACGCGACGCTGATGTTGCTCCTGCGCGAGTTTTATCATTTTTTTTAACTTTCGCTCGACACTTAGAAAACAATTCATAATCGTTTTGTGATTTACTCATCTTATACCTCTTATGGCGATCTGCTTTTAATTTTAACACGCGTATTATCTCAGTTGTATACCACTCAGGATAAATATACTTTGACCTTACCTTACTTACTTTTTTCCTAGGTACACAATTATCTAATATATTATTTATAGTACAATAAAAAAAATCAAGGCTTGCTTCTAAATCTAGACCATATATTGGAGACCAATCTACTTCCTCTATAATTTTATACAAGAGAGGAAAGTTAGCTTTGCTAAACTTCCAAGCGGGTCTCTCGTAGCATTCGCTGTCAATGGGGCCCTGCGCAGAAGAGGTTTCGTCTGCGGCGGATTGCAACCACACTATTACCTCAAGCGGGGGATGGTGCGCATCCACTGGCACAAGCTCCAAATCAGCCGCATACACCCTCACCGATTCCTCACCATCAAATGTACTTAACACTGAATCCAATTGTCGTTCATTACAATTTCCTATTCTATTGCTCTGAAAAAACTGACAGTATGTTACAAAATGTTCATAGTAATTACGTATAGCAGTGGAACATGAATACAAATTAAAATCTCCTAGTACTATGACTTTACTGTATTTACTACAACATTGCTCGATTATTTTAAATAATAACATATATTCGTTATCACAACTACCTGGTGGAATGTAAACAACGCATATAAAAAATATAAATCTTTCTCTTAAATATACCCTAGCACACACCAGTTCAAATACGCGACAATCTATGTTGATGTCACTCGATAAAGGGACAAACTGCATTTCGAAGCGCGGTGTGGCCACTAGACAAGCGCCGCCTTGTTTCCGCCCATCTACGCGATCGCATCTTAACATTTTGTATCCAGGTGGAATAACTTCAGAGTCTTGAATAGATTCACTAAAGCCGGTTTCCGTAATAGCAAACAAATCGGAACTCGAGCTAGCAACGGCCACCCAGAATTCATCTAATTTCGTTCTCAGTCCTCTTACGTTCTGGTAAAAAATTTCAATAGTTCTCCTAAAGCTTTTTTGGTTTTTCGGTGTATCGACGAAACCACACCCATTCACAAAATTGAATATTTAATGCCCAATTCTCTGGTAAACATATTTTTTATAGTGACTTTCCGGAACCCCTATTATAAACGAAGCATAATCCCGTTCAGTCTTATGTTTAATTTGTTCAACCTGAACTTGAACTTCAGCCCCACATATGTTTTTAACATGTGTTTCTATGCTTTCTCTCGTAGTGTCCTTCTTCAGACGCCAGACATGTAAATATTTTTTACGTTCAGTACCTTGTATACCCGATAGACTCGTGTTACCTTCTCTTTTTACCTCACTATTAGGATACCTATTGTTTTTTCTTTTTACTACTGTCCAGTTTTCCTCTTTTTCCAATATGTCCTTCGCGTTCTTAGTTGAATTTACTGACACTGAATTAACTTGGTTTTCATTAATTGAAACTGAGCATTTATGAACACTAGATACTCCTGCCGATTTCGTGGCCACACCATCTTTCTTGGATTCATTATTAAAATTATTTGAGCTCGAGTTCGGCGTTTTTTCACTTATTGATACCGTACTATTATTACAATGAGATGGTGATTTTGCGACTACCCCCTCCTTATTTGGGCCGCTATTTTTAACTACCGTATTTTTATTCTGCTTCGTTATATTAGCAAATGACACTAATTGCTCCACATTTGTTTGTAATATTTCATTCGTAGTATTTTTTACTGTTAAAGTAGTTTCCAAACGTTCATTTATTTCTGTAAGTACTTTAATACGCTCCTCCAACTCATCCACCTTATTTGCTTTTTGCTGCACTACTTTCATAATATTTTTTAATTCCCGCAGCTCAGTTTCGGTATTAATAAATCTTTTTTCTAGCCGTTTATATTCCTTCATTTGATCGTCGAGCCGAGAAATCATTTCCATGCGGAACTCTCGGATCTCCTCTATAATCCTACTATCGTTACATACTTCGCGGTAATTAAGACGATCTCTTCGTTCTTTGTTCACATAAAAAGACGGTGAAAACGATTTGTCCATTACGCAAACTCCCCGAATCGGTGTATTGGTGTTGTCTACTTTCGGAATATTACACCGGCATTCTGGACAAACCCATTTACCTTTCTCTTCTTCAGTAAAATTTTGGTACTGCTCAGCCGCTATTGATACACACATATGATGATACACTTTTCTACATGTTTTTTGAGAACACTCTATGCATAAAATATCAAAAATCAACTCATTGCATCCACTACATTTTGTTTCCATTTGATTATCCATATTATTATAAAAAATAACTTATACGTAATAATTAGTCGGCACTACTCGCATAAGCGTCCATTCGCTTTGCGTCTCGCGAGATTATATATATATATATATATATATATATATATATATATATATATATATATATATATGTGTTATCGAAAAAGTTCTCAGTTAAACATTGTGATAATTTCTCTTTTAAGAAGTCTCTGACTGTTAGGCTACAGTACGAACGAGTTGCAGGTTCGAATTCTTCACGTGTTTGTATGACCATCTAATAATTGTTTCGAGAATAAATGTTTGCCTCTACGCAATTTATATGTGTATAAAAATTAAAATGCCTCATGATATGATATGCAATATGATATGAACTGCTGTGTGAATTTTCTCAAGGAGCAATTTTTGGGAATGCTTTACACAACTTAGTACTTACCGTTACTACTTAGTGTTTGGTTTTTAGCTGTTGCATGTCTCTCACGTTTTATGTGTATGGAGTCTTCATCGAAAAGTTAGTTTAAATTAGATTGCAGTATTGGAAGAACAAGTAAACAAATAATAAAAACTGCAAAAAGCACCCAACATCACGCGGTGTTCTCAGGCTGTCACCCATCCAAGTACTAGACCGCGCCTGACGTTGCTTAACTTCGGTGATCGGACGAGAACCTGTGTGTTCAACGTGGTATAGACGTTGGTAGTTGCTTTTTATATAAAAATATCGTTTATATTTTATTTTCCCTATGTATTTTATGGGTCAAAAGAATCCGCAGTTGAGATTTGTCAAATTTTTAAAAATGTATAACTCCGAAAATATTAACTTTATAAAGTCGTAAGATCTTTTTTATTTGTATTTCATCAAATGATATAAAAATAATTGTACTGTTTGAAAATAAAAATTCCTTGGAACTGAAAAAAAATTGGTTTAAACAATATGGCACCGTGTTGCCCCATGTCAACATGCATTTATATCGTCAGTAGGACAATATGAAGAGAATTGCTTAAAAATATTGTATACTTCATCCATCTTATCACTCATCGATTCACACATATTGAACATAGCCGAACGGGCTTCAATCATCCTCTTTTAGAACCTCGAGGAGAAGGGTACCAAAATTTATGTTTATTTAATGTGTTAAATATGCCAAATGAAAACTTTTCAAATTGATATTTGTACGCATATGCTAAAACAAAAAAGAAACAAAAACTACGAAGCGGGGCATTTTTTTACTTTAAACTGCTGCTACTTCGGACACAGACAACCTAGAGGCTGTTTGTCATGGACACCTAACTACCCATTCCGCTGCACGCTTGCACGCACACAATATAGTGAGTGCCGAAGCATTCCTTCGTAATTCTCAGCGGTGGCAAAGCATTTGCATTTTGATTCTTGATCGAGGATACGTATTGATGCCCATAGGTCACAGCAGCCATTATCCATTGATTGGACAGTATGTTCATTTGCTATCCTTAGTTAAATAAGAAATAATATTTAATTTATGAACTCAGAATGCTTGTTTAAATTTATAAAATAATAAATGGTTGAATAATTAAATATTTTTGTGATAAACTTTGATAGAAAATTCCCAATAATGTGAAATAATTTCAGGCAGGCATTAGTCATTCATTCATACACACATACGTGTATGAATTAATGACTAATGCCTGAAATTACTTCCGAACAGGAAGTACCTTCTATAACTAGAAATAAAGGCATATCATACATATTCGTCACTTTAGTAACACTCGCTTCCTACAAGCAAAAATATTCTTTAAATCGAATGTAACAGGTTTCATAACACCGTTATATTAAAAACTTGATAAGCCAACGTATCAAGAAGTATATTCTTATCTACGATAAACTAGATTGTAATGAATTATTTTGTTCGGGATGTGAAGAACTTGGTTATTACAGTGTTGTAAAAAGGTTGCAGTAAATAATACTACTTTATCTAATTGTATCTTATTGTATGCTGGTCTGTAATTAAGTTCTTAACAATTATTTTATTAGATATTATAATATGAAGACCTGTATCACCACAGTCACTATTGAGCTATTCTATCAAATCTTTATCACCAAATTGTTAGTATATTATTAAATTATTTTTACTTATGGACGAGAAGGCGCAATGAGCATACGGTTTACCTTATATGAAAATATCAGTGACGCCCATGAACATCTGTAACACCAGAGGAGTTGCAGTTATATTATTAGTCTTAAGAAAGGTACGCTTTTTTCTTTCGGGTCCCTGAGCGTCTCATATGAGCCTTAGAGCCTAGTAACATTAAGTGTGGTCGTGAGTCGCAGAAAATTATTTGTAAAACGTACGGTATTACACTGCCAAAAGTCAAGACCTTTAATTGGCTCATAGACAAAATAGCATAGAGAAGAATCACCAAAAACGTTTGTGGAGTTAAGCTTTGGTCTCTTGATCGTAACGCATAACGCTGCGGTATACGGATCAAACGCAGCGTCACGACGCAGCGTTTATCATGTCTGCGGGGAAGCGTTCAGTTGATTCTGACGCAGCTACCAAAGCAGAAGTGTCAACATGAACAATAGTTTTGAAATTTGTGCTTTGTTTGAGGAGGAGGAAGAAAGAAGTCTTTATTTTTATATAAAGAGGGATAATTGCGGATTAATTATATTAAATTATCTTCAAACAAATCGACTGTCAACCCGTGTTACAAGAACGACTCCGCGCAGTGCGGAGTACCCGCTCCCCACTTCACCGCGCTTGCCCTTCGCCGTTGACTCATACTGCGACGGAACAAGAGACCATTTTACACGTTTTTCATACGATTATGTGTCCGGCACCGCGTGCCGCATATCGCCGGGTCATGCATTACGATCAAGAGACCAAAGCTTTAGTTTTCTTGATCTGGTTTCAGTAGCATTTTGTTCAAAGCTTTGTTCAAAGTTTTCCTTTCGATTTTATTCCAAGATAGACGATATTCTTCATTTTTGAATATTTTTTTTTTAATTTTAAGAAGTAGAATATGTTTAGAGAAGAAGAAAAAGCTTGCGGTTTAGATACGTGTATTGGTGAATCCACATAATTAGGGCCCGGTTAATCGGAATTTCTGTATACTTTTAATACATTTTCTCAATATGTAGGAACAATTTAAAGAGCACAAGCGTTGCTGTATTATTAATTTTTTTTTTAAAATTGAATTAGAGTATCCAGCCTCTCTTGTATATAATGCATTTCGAATGGTGAATAACATGGTTTAATTCCTCCCAATCCTTTACACTATCGGATAACCAGGCGGTAGGCGGGTCTTCGATCTCAAAGTGTCGATATTCTACGCATTAGAACTAACGGTTTGCTTCATCTTTTCTAATGCGTTTTGTTGTTTTTTTTTATATAAAATAAGGGTGATGGGTGTTTTTATATAAAATAAATGAGCACACAGTTCACCCGATGGTAAGTGGATGCTGTGGCCCATATATATCTACATTTATCTTCGATTAAGAATCAAAACGTAGATGCATTGTCACCCCTGAGGACTAACATGGAATGCCTCGTTTCCAGTAAAAAAAGATTCTCCGGATCTCTACACTCACAATACGAAACACAGCAGTATTAAGCTGTTATTTTACGCTGGTATTCTGTGAGAGCGTGGTCTTTCCCCAGTCGAGCCGACCCATTCGTGCTACAACCATTTGATGAGAAGTCGAAGGAAGTGACTGCGAGAAGTGACAGAACGATCTCATCGCTTCCGATAGATAGCACTGAAGATGAAGAAGACCATGACCAGCAATGGACCTTACAGGCTAATAATTTTCCGGCCTCTAGATATCGCTAGTTGACACTGAGGTTAAGTGTTTTGTTACAAAATGTCACTTAATTGAGAAGTTACTTTTAAATAAAAAATTATATAAATAATATAATGTTTTAAAGTATTATATTAATGCACAAAACAATACCTCAGTGGTTTATTATTTGAGTTTTAGCATATTTTATCTCTTCTTTAATTTTCTAATTTTATGATTATGTGTGGTGCTAGGCAGATACAACAGTTCTCTGTTAAAAAAGGGTTGTCTGGAAGAAATCGCTTCCAGAGCAATAAGACCGCGAATAAGGCTTAGAATAAGTAATAAAAAATTTACTTTAACTATTAGTACCCGGACGACCGAGCTTTACTCGGTTTTTTTTAGAAATAACATTTAGATAGACGCTACATACTGATGAATTTTTTTGATCTTATTGTCGTAATAGAAAAAACTCAACTGGTTATTTGAATAAAAAATCATGAGTGCAATTAGTTTAATTAAAATTTTCTTATTTTTAAAAATACTAAAAAGAGGGCTCGAAATAATAGATTTTCTCACAAAAGAAGGGAACTTGAAAAAAAAGGAAAAAAAATCGGCAGAAAACAGGACGCGAACCACAATTTCGTGACCGCTCGATATCCACTTGAGCTATAACGATCATTAGCACAGTGTCAAAATTTACCTTCTTATATTGTAGAAGTTTTTCATTGCCTAAAAACACGGACAAAAAACATTTTCTAAAAATAAATCCTAGCTAGATCGACTTATTGCCCCCGAAACTAGAAATACAAGAATTGCTCGTTAAAAGGTATAGGATACTGCACACGTACACATTCTTAAGGCTCGATCGGTATGCCAAGCTTTGGCTTTGAAAAAATAACCCTGTATAAATATTTCACGTTCTCTCTTTCTAACGTGCATTGCTGTACAATAAAGAATATATTAATTGATTGATTGAGATAGTTGCTTGAGGCTATTTGCCATTACAAGGACCCTTTTACGTTGCATGATTAAGTAAAGTTCTTGACAGATTACAATTTTCATTAGAGGTTAAGTTAAGGAATGAAATAGAAAAAAATGAAATATTTAAGCACCTTTTTTTCTAAGAAGTAATATTTATTTTATCAAAGTATTTTTCCTTATAGTTATACACCTATTACATTTCAGTTATCACGGCGAATAATGATTTAAGTCTTTGCGATTGAACTCTGAGGATCTAGACTCCCTATATATTTGTACGGTTTCATGAGAACATTTTTTTCTCTGCAGGAAATAGTACATATTTCAAAAAATTTCGTAATCGGTTGTGACTAGATCTGGCGAGTACGGAGAACAGCGTGATGTTGCGTGAAAATTAATAAATAAAAACTGTCCGTAAAATAACTTTTATTAACTAAAACTAACTTAAAATAAGAGTGACAAACGGGCGCACAATCCACCTGATGGTAAGTGGAAGCTGAGGCCCATAGACATCTTCAGCCTCCATTAAACATCAAAATGCATTGTCACCCCAGAGAAATAAGATAATATGCTTCGTTTCCACTAAAATTGTCTCCGGTTGAAAAGTGAATGGAAGAGTCGGAAAGGGACGTCCTAGGCGAAAGTTTGTCGATCAAATTGGCTATATATAAATGGACCAAATTAAGAGTACCTTTAACCGACATGTATGCGTATATATGTCTCCGGTTCTCTACAGTCACCATACATCAACACAGTGTGTTACAGCAATAATATCGCTGCAGCTTGACGCTACCACTTGTAAAAGCTTTCAGAATAGAAAAAAATTGCGTAGAGAGCAGTTGAACATTTTGTGGTGAGGAATTTTGATGCTGGCAAACAAAACGTACACACATAAATATTTTATAGGTGCAGTTCGGATCAAAAACTTTAATGTAGATCTCAGTTCACTACAAAGAAGATATTTGCAGTTGTATTTGCCGTCAAAGATTGTAGTTTCATTAATATTTGCAAAAAAACGAGATGTATAACAAATATTTTATAAAAATAATATTATATAAAGATGAATAAATAAAACCAATGTAATTATATCGTACCAATCTAAAGTCAAAAAAAACAAATGTAAATCTTCATTTTGTTAGCATCAAGGACATAAAATAAGGGGACCTAAGAATTAAGATAAACGAATTTAATATAATAGATAATATAATAGAAAAAAATAATTTTGTTCAATATATATTTTATTGACAGTATTTTTTATTTTACCAGAAATAAATAATAGCAGATCTAAAACTTAGTTTTAAAAAAATCGAACAACTGAACGTGTGTTTTATTAAAGTAAATATAGAGCCCTAATAACGCAGGGCTATGTGGATAATGACAAAAAATTTGGCACACCTAACGTTCCTATTTCCTATCTTATCATGTTTACAGAAGATAACACCATATCATGGGGCACACAATGTACCAACACTTCAGTCGCTGGCTACAATAGTGAGGCACCTGTCGCTGTAGAAAAAATAATCAATGAGATAATCAAAACGAGTGACCCCAAATAATGTGATTAAAATCAGGATAGTGCAGTAAAACAATGGGTGTTAAAATTAAATTAGTTTTAATTGCTTTTTTAGCTGTATGTGCTAGTGTTATTGGACAGGATGATATAATTAATGAAGAGAGAATTGTTAGTGATGTTGACAGTACTAAACTTGATGAAAAAAATAATGTAGAAAAAATAAACAAACAAGACCCAGCGCCATCACTTCCTATTGAAGTGATTTCGGACACGGAATCTGTACAAGTGAGAAATGGAAAGTACCAAATGTTGGATGATACTATTGAGGGTGCTGTTTCTGATTTGACAGCTGTCGACTTCAATTCAAATAATGTGCAGAATGAGAGACAGATTTATAATCCCAGTACAACCAGCACAACTAACACTGAGTATGGTAAGTGATGACAGTTTTATTAAAGTAAGCGATAGGCTTTAAAACATTAACTTTATTATTTTAAAAACGTACACACCTGTGGTGTCAGTAACGAAAGATTTCGCAATGGTATAAACACAAATATTTTGTATGTGGTAAAATGATTTTTTCAGAGATCAGCATTAAGTAAGGTCAGCGTTAAAAAAGTAATAATTGTCAATATTAAATACTCTAAATTACTAATACTCGTATGTATGTCTTACAAAACTAATATATTCGATGTATGCAGGCTGTTTAATAGAATTTATTAAGTAAGTAACAGGTTGTATTCCCTGTGAGAGAAATAAAGAGAAAGAAATCATATGGGCTTTAAATGTATGGTAAATCGTTTTATTTACACAATATGTCAGATGTAAAATATTCGAACTGGTAACGGGACGTACCCTACCAAAATTGGTTATATGATCGTCAATATAAAAGAGACCGAAGTTTAGCAGCGGTCTGACTGATTAAAAAAAATCTACGCATATATATGGTTACCCTGAAAAACTTGACATTTTCCAATTTATTCAATTCGTCAAATAAAACGACAGACAGTACGACACATCGTCACATTTTGCTGAAAACAAAATAATTAAAAATCATTAAGCAAATAATTACAACATCATTATTACATTTACCTGATAATATCCTATATTACAAAGAATCATGAAAATGAGTCAGACAATATGACTCAATCACAATGTACATACACATCGTCTACATTCATTAACTGTAATAATAATAACTAACCTATTTTACACATAAGCACACCCTGGTCTCGATAACAATTTACCGTTGTTATTTTTTTATTGGGTATTTCCGAAATAATAATAACTAACCTATTTTACACATAAGCACACCCTGGTCTCGATAACAATTTACCATTTTTATTTTATTATTTTGTATTTCCGAAATAATAATAACTAACCTATTTTACACATAAGCGCACCCTGGTCTCGATAACAATTTACCGTTGTTATTTTATTGTTGGGTATTTCCGAAAAAATCATAACTAACCTATTTTACACATAAGCACACCCTGTTCTCGATAACAATTTACCGTTGTCATTTTATTATTTGGTATTCCCGAAATAATTAGATCTTCGAAAATTATGATAACGATTTATGTTTATTGATCAGTTTAAATAAAGGCTACTAAAGGCTATTGTAAGCGTTTTAATATGAAATGTCCAAATATAAATTTACAAATGACAAAATCCAGTCCAGTCCTTCCAGTAATGGAAAGTTTTTTATCACATCTTGTCAGTGCCAGATGTCTCGCGATTTTGAGGATGCTTTTCCTCGTCTATAAGATCAGCATACTATAATGTCCTACAGACCAAATTTTGTTTTTGTTTCGAGTATGTGTGGCCCAGGCGTGTCTTCTATTCCCTACTCTTATAGTCCTACGGGCGGCAATAAAGCACGACCGAAATAAGATCAGGCGCAGGACCAACAGCTTTACGTGCTTTCCCAGGTGTGGGAATGAAGTACAGCTAACTTCCTGTCTCCAGCCTGGTACTGAGAATCACTCGACGGAAAAAATCAATAACCTCATGATCATTAGACCAACGAGGCAGTCAAAGTTGTGTAGATTTTTGGCCTTTCCTAAAGCCGCACTGGACATAAAAAATAGGGTAATAGATTTTTTTACATCTCTATGATTTTTTTACGAGTTCTTTACTTTTATCAATAACGCTCATAGTTTTGTTTCTTTGAAATATATTCCCCCTTATGGGGTATATTTGCCATAGTTGCCAAGCTTGGCAGGCGGGCTGGTAATCGCAGTTTTTTATTATCCAGTTGTTATTAAGAAGACGCTGCTGAATAATATATCAAGTTCTTTTTTCTCTTTCTTCTCTTTCTTTGTATCTACCTCTCTCTCTTTTTTATTTTATTGGTTGCTACAATGGTTTATAACAAAATATAACGAGCCATATCGTCTCATAATCTTATCGCATTTTAGCAATGGTACTACGATAAGGGCCTCACCTATGTTTATAACCCAATTAATTAAAAAATCTCCATTGTGTCTAAAATACGATTCAAAAAGAAGCGCATTCGTACCTGGTAGGTTTACACGGCAAACTTCAGTGTAACCAATTAAGTATGATAAGGGCATATCTTTTACAGATAAACAGTGCGTGAGTACACGTCCTGAAAATTTATAATATTGTTAAAATGAGCATGATTTCATCGCAGTAACGACACAGCGTTTTTGGGTCAATGCTTCGTAAAGTTGTGAATTAGTATGTTGCGAGCTTTGAGTGTAATGCTCAGCTTTCTATGTAGTGACGAGTAAGAATACCTACTACCTCATATCTACCCGTGGGTGTCGTAGCGACAGAGGGAAACTGACTTTCTGATAACAGCAAAATGCAATAATAAACTGCGGTTGCTAACTCACCCGCCCCCCATGAGTAACGACACAAATAAACGGCTCCAAGTCCCCGGTGGCCCCGCTATTCCTGGCTACGGTGGCCCCGTTAATCCCGGCTACGGTGGTGACCACGGTAACTGCGGGACAAGGGGTGCTAGGAATTTCCGGTGGTGGTTCGGCTGCCACTTAAGAAGACTTAAACTGACAACATATAATGCAAGCATACCGAGAACTGACGAGAAGATCCTGGTGCTGGAAGAAGAGATAGACAATTTTTTCTGGGATATTATAGGATTATCTGAGATCCAAAGCGAGGAGAAGGGCAAGGTCCTCGAACCTGCCAACTTGTTCTATCACCGGAAGAGCAACCGTCTGTCCCAAGGAAGTGTTGAATTTATCGCCCACAAATCTCTCGTTAACAACGTTGTAAAGATTGAGGGTGTGTGTAGGAGGGTTACGTTCCTTATACTCAGAATGACCAAACGGTAATCCCTGAAGGTCATACAGGTTTAAGCACCAACCTCAGCACATCCCGATGAGGTGGTGGGGAAATGTATGAGGATATCTCTAGAGCCATGCATTCCTCCAAAACCCACTATACGGTGTTAATGGTAGAATTCAACTAGGCACAAAAGAGAACGGTGAGCTGAAAGTAGGGAAATTTGGAATAGGGCAAGGACCCCAAGGAGCTAGGAACTGGCTGACTTTATGGAGTAAGAGGGATTCTTTATGATGAACTCTTTCCTCCAAAAGTGGCCACAGAAAGTGAATCTGGTCAAGCCCCGATACTTGAGATTTTGAGTGAGATCGAGAGGTTCTTTGGGCAGCTGTACACGTCATCGTTAAAGTCACACGCAAGTGTGAGTAACGATTCAAGAGGCAAGTCTTATCCGACACTATTTCGATGATATCCCAGACACCAGTCTGAGCGAGATTAGAACTACTCTCCAGCACCTTAAAAATGCAAAGTTCCCAGGTGAGGATAGAGTTACGGCGCAGCAAGATAGGCGACAACGCTCTCTTGAAGTACGACAGACCGATTTTCTTCCAAGCCGCGTCTACGTGCTGTTTTCGAGAGTCATTACAAATCGTCTCTCATGCAGATTCAACGACTTCCAGCCTCCGAACAAGCCAGTTTCCGAAAAGGCTTTAGCACCATACACCAAATACATACCAACACAATTTTATGTTCAGTAGTGGATTTGTGAAGGGCTGTAATGATGATTATGATGACGATGAAGTTTTAACGGCTTTAAGAGCTATTTACGTTTTCACACATCTTAGATAATACTCTGAAATTATTGAATTCATGAAGAAAATTCCGTGTAGTGGCGGTCTAAGAATATCCTCTACCCCATACTATCCCGTGGGTGTAGCAAGAGGGAACACAAGGACACAAATCAAGGGACGGGCAGTAGCGTCTTCTAGTAACCACAAAAAATACGAAACTGCATTTGCCAAGCCGCTTGTCAAACGTGGCAACTGTGGCAAATATCTCCCCAATTAGGCAATCTATGGGGAGGCCTGTGTTCAGCATTGAACATTTGCTTATAATGTACCACATTAACAAAAGCCGACTTAGCCGCTTTGCGGTGATCAATGTCCCACAACTAGTTTATTGAAAATTCATCGCTGTCAATTTGAGATTCCAATATCTATCAATATTATTCGCAAATTTGGCTAAAAAAAAACAGGAACCATCAGATATATATTTCAATCGTGAAATAATGTACTATATTCTCAATTACGTTAAAAATTATATAGATTACGTAAATAAATAAAAATAAAGTCTTGGCCGTTTTTACATTTCGTATCACAAATTAAAAGTTTAATATAATGCGTAATTTTTATAAAAATTAAGTCAACATAAACTGTGTTCTTTGATGTTCTTTGAAGAATCTAATTCTAATAATCTTAAATGAATCTAATAATTTCTTCATATAATTAGACATTACATCGTTATTAAAATGTAGGTTTCTTAAAGATTTTCGTCATATATTAGTCGACTTCAAAAAAAAAAAAAAAGAAATTATCAATTCAACAGATTTATTAAATGTAATTTTCTTAAGGGTTTTTGTCATTTATCAGCCAACTTTAAAAAAAAAGAACGTTCTCAACCAGTCTAGTTCGCATGTTAAGCGAGTAGTTTAGCCAATTGAGGAACAATTTCAGTCTTTTGCCAATTGAAAAAAAAAAAACACATGACTCAGGACTTTCAGGATTTGATTGATTTGATTTGATAAAAAACGCTGCATATTCACTAGTAATGAGATGAGTTAAAACATAGCGCTTATTTCAACTTGTTTTTGTTAGTTAGCGGTTGCTTACAACCTCTGTGTCTGTTTTAATAAAATTAAATATAGTACATTTAAAATGTTTGCGGAATCCATAGTATACTACTTTTTTAAAGTGGTAGAGCCACGCTACAGCTATATTATGGTTGTAACACAAATGAGTAGACACCACACTCTCATAGAATACCAGCGAAAATAACAGTTTAATGCTGCTGTGTTTCATATGGTAAGTGTAAACTGGAGACCCTTTTTACTGGAACCTAGGTATTAAATCTAAGTTCTCTGGGATGAAAACGCATCTACATTTTGATTCTTAATCGAGAAGATGTCTGGGTCACAGCAACTTACCATCAAGTGGACTGTGTGCTCATCGGCCACCCTTATTCTATTTTGTTTTAAAACTTTTGAAAAACTATCCGCACTATTTGCACAGCCCTGGCCTAAAAAGCGCGGTCAGCAGAATGGATTCCCTTCACATAAATCATACTGCAGGATATAGGTACATAAGCAACTTCCTTATGTGAGTCATCTATACTTTGAGCCATGATACCGTGTAGTGGCGGTCTAAGAATATCCACTACCTCATATCATCGGCTTTCACTTCACCTTTTATCAGAGTCGACAAAGGGAAACCAATCAGAAGATGGGCAGTAGCGCCTTTCTAATAACTACGATGAAAAACCACAGTTGCCAACCCGCTCGCCAAGAGTGACATACTATGGCAACCCAAGTAGCACACAAGCAATATAAGCAGGCACTGTATCACTTTCTTGTTGTATAACAGCTGTTGAAGGAAGTTTGTATCTTTCTTAACCTACATACAACAGATACTTATATCTCCTTAAAAGCAGAGTGGTAAAGTAGCCGTTTAGTAGTGACGATAATGGCTTTGGAATTAAAAAGGGGTTTGTAGAGCTTTTATAGAGGCATCGGATATAAAGCCGAGTTATGAATATATTTATTAACGCTATAAGACCTAATAGAGGAATAATGAAATGAACAATAAAAGCGCTTTAATTGAGTTATAAATATTGCATATAGCACTCAAGATAATACTAAGTAGTATTATGTTAGTCTTCAACTTTACAATAGATCTATGAGAATCTCAAAAACCACTATTACCATATAGTAGAATTATAATAATAATAATAATAATAATAATAATAATAATAATCATTTATTCAAATAAAAGTACAATAATAAGTGAAGACTCTGATCCCCAAACTAGACAAGTCTGTATCTTAGGGATCAGTGGCCTCTCCCAGTGTTGTGACAACAGTATTTTAGTCTTAACAATTAATTAAGTAACTAAGCTTTACATTTTTAAGTAATTGTTTAGCTAATTGAATGTATTTATTTACAACGAAACATATACTTTAACTTAATACGACTCTTTAGTCGTTATTTTATTTCATATAATCGTAGGTATATTAAAATTAGTTTGCAATTTACAATATATATACATATACATACACACACGTATATACATATACATACACACATATATATATATATATATAGAATATATTATTATATAATTTCATACAGAATATATATTTTATTCATTATAACCTATAATGAATAAATAGATGCTTTAAACAAGGATTGCTATTTTTAATTACATAATTTTAAAATTTTATAATTTTATTATACTTTTATTATACGACATACATTACTACATGTTAACAAATTATATTTTCTGTTTCACTATAATCAAGTGACAATAACCAATCTCGAACTTTAACTTTACATTCATGTCTGGAAAGAGGATAAAAATTTAGATTTCTATTTAATTTATTATAAAGCACTGAGGATCGATAAGAACTTTGTCGCCTAGAAAAAGCAGTTTGACATCTGCCAATAATCATTACATCCGGTATTCTGCGTTTATTACAACAGATCTCAGGGTTATAAGGAGTTAGAGCATGTTTCATTAAGATCAGTTGTTGGATATACAATTGCCTAACAGTCAACAGTTTGCATTCTTGGTAAAGCAGATTTGTAGGATACCTGAACGGTTTAAAAGTCATAGTTTTCAGGAGACATCATTGAACTCTTTCTAATTTTATCATAAATGTTTTGCATGCTCCACCCCAGGCAACTATACAATAACCTATAATTGATTGTGCTAAGGCGTAGTATACAGTTCTTAATAAATCAAAGTCAGCGATGTGCCTTAGCCTTTTAAATGTCCAAATAAGAATCCTAGTGCGCGATGAAATAAAGTCTATGTGTGGGAGCCAGCTTAGTTTCTCGTCTACAATTACTCCGAGATATTTAATTGATTTGGATTTCGTCATTTTAGGGCAATGGCATGTATCTGTTGACTGTAAACCACAAGAGTGTACTGTTAGTTGTATATCGTTAACAGTTTGAGTGTTGGTTATATGGAACTGCATATAGGTGGACTTAGATATATTAAGAGTCAGTAGATTCTCCTCAAGCCAATTTGCCACAGATTGAAGACCCCTCATCGCAAACTCCTGGACCTCAGGCCAAGTCTCTCCGTAGAAAATTAAGGCTGTATCATCAGCATAAGTAAATAGCTTGCCTTGAGTTAGTGTCATTGAGCACAGGTCGTTGATGTAAATTAAGAAGAGACTTGGTCCCAGGATACTGCCCTGAGGGACTCCAAATGTGACACAGGCGTCTGAGCTAATAATTTCTTTTATTTTTACTCTCTGCACACGGTCATATAAAAAATCCTTAAAAATGGAAAGGGCAGAATCTCTTATTCCAATTTTTTCTAGTTTGTTTACAAGAATGGGTATCGAAACGGTGTCGAAAGCTTTGGCTAAATCTAAGAAAATCCCTACACACTTCTGTTTATGGTCCAGTTTATTTGTTACAAATTCGGTCAAGTTACGAACAGCATCTTCTGTACTAACACCCGCTCTGAATCCGAACTGCATATTAGATAAGATATTATATTTGTTTAGAAATTTAACCAAACGATTATTAAGCATCCTTTCTAAGATTTTTGAAAGTGCAGGTAGCACAGAGATCGGCCGGTAATTTTCAACAACGTCCCGAGCCCCATTCTTGTAAACAGGAGTAATGAGAGATCTTTTAAAAACTTTTGGAAAGCATCCTTGTTCAAAACAGATTTTAAAAAGGGTTGTGAGTGGCAGAAGTATTTTATCCTTGGTCATTTTAAGGAAGCAGGCAGGAATGGAATCCCAACCAATAGCACAATCATTTCTAAGACCCATCAATATTGTTTCAACTTCTAACTCGTCAGGAGAATCGAGCACAAATGAATTAAGCGACCAGGGCATAGTATTAACATTAGCAGGTTTAGCACCGTTTGCTAGAATTTTATCAGCTAATTTTCTACCCAAAGTTGAAAAATAGTAATTAGCTCTCTCCACTGAATCTGTAGGATTTTTAATGATCAAATTTTCAGCGTAGTTATTTTTAGTATCACATCCGGAGATGGCTTTGATTGCAGACCAAGTTTCTTTACTGTTCTTTGCATTTGCCAAAAGACTTTTTTCATATTGGCGCTTGAGCTTACTTAACAAGGAATTGCAGTAATTCCTATAACGCTTATAAGAAATTTGAAGTATTTCATTGTCAGGGTTCTTTTTCAATTTTTGGTGAAGTTTATCGCGGTGACGAATACACCTTATCAGTCCAGGTGTCATCCAGGCCTTAAGCGTTCGTTTCACTCTAGGAATCTTAATTTTAACAGTATTATTCTTTATAGCAGAGGTTATTAAATCAACAAATTTTTCGGCAGCCGTGTCTGCATTTAAAGTTGAAGATATAAAAGAAAAATCAGCAGACTCTATAGATTTGATGGCATCATCATAATTTATTTTATCAATAAAAATATTATTAGGCTTGCGTTTGGGGTTCAAAGAAACATTTGTTAAGATTAAGGAATGATCAGTGATTACACTATCGAGTACCATTATTTGAGTATTTAATACTGTTTTCACCATAACATGGTCTAAACAATTATTGATACGGGTGGGATAGGTATGACCTGGTAAAAGACCTAATCCAGCAGTTAAATTTAAATAAGGTTCACTGTCTTTGTCTTTGTTGCCTTGAACAATATTTATATTGATATCACCCATAATAAATATGTTACTAGATTTTAAGGGACGAATAATTTTTTCTATAGAATCTAAAAAGTTGTCAATATAATAATAGGAGGGTGATCTATATACCGCTAATATTACTATATCTGGATTTATTTTAATTAAAAGATAGTTACCACCATTTGAATCAGGTTCTGTTATTATACAATCAATTGAGTGTTTAGAATAAACTGTTATACCATCATTTTGGATTGAACATTTTTTTGAGAAATGACATTTGTATCCTGGAAGCGGAGGAACAGGCTTATTAACATCAAGGCGACATTCTGTTAGTATTATTATATCCGGTTCAAATGAGAGTTGTGATATATATGCCATAAAGCCATCCAGGTTTTTATAGACGCTACGTATATTTTGTGCAATGATATTTAAAGAATTACAGGATTTCCTGACAATATCATTGCATTTTAAAACATCACACACAAAAGATGAAGCCACTCTAATATTATCCATATCTGATAGAATTTGATTCTGTTATATTTAATTATAGCTATATTATAGCTCGACAGAAACACCAAAAGCGGTATATTTGTGAAATATAACATGTAAATATAGCCACTGTCTGCATTAGGCGTGCTAATGCTCATGCGGTTATAAGATCTTGTAATCTATGCTTTATGACCATTTATACACTGAAGTCTGTACAAGACCTTTAGTAATTTCACGATTGATTAATTATTTTATCTTTCGTGTGTTAATAAAATTAATTCAAATTACAATCGGATCCTAAAAATGTTCGATAGTAAAAAGGTTCTTAAAGTACTTTTGTACTATTATATAATGAATTATATATTATGTCAATAAAACAATCAGTTTTCTTATGTTAGAGAGCATACTTTTTACAATAAATGAACCCTATATAATAATAATCAACTTCTTTTATATATTTGCCACAATAACGCATCACGATCAATTTTAAATAACATTTGTCATTTATGTTCTGTCACTAATACTTATACAGTTATATTGTAAAAAATACCTTTAAGAAGCTTTAAGATTTAGTTAAGAGTTACAGTCGACCAAGAACTAGTTGTATATCTTTTAGCTCCAAAAATCACATTTCACGCAACTTTATATCGCTTTACAAAATTGCCACGTCGCTATGGTACCTCTACTGTAGCACTGAAGCCCGTATAGAGTGGGCCCTTTTCAGTGGTACAGAAGCGATTGAGAAGTTCTCTATTGCTACTGTAGAACTTACTTAAGAAGGTAAAGCCATACGTGTTAAGCGGCTATTGAAGCGCTTTGTTATACCACTTGTGTGCTACTTGGGAAATATCCCACCTATGAGGCATGGCCGTGTAGTGGCAGTTGAGAATATCCACTACCCCATATCTTCCCGTGGGTGTCGTAAGAGGCGATAGAGGGAGACAGGCAGGAGATGGGCAGCAGCACTACGTCGGCTATCCAAGAACAGAACCAGAGTTCGAAATCTATCCAACTGTAGAGAGGTGTAAGACAGGGTGACGTTTTGTCCCCGAAACTCTTCACCGCTGCGTTGGAAGACGTTTTCAAGCTACTGGACTGGAAAGGATACGGAATTAACATCAATGGCGAGTACATCACTCACCTTCGATTTGCCGACGATATAGTCCTTATGGCAGAATCGCTGGAGGACCTTATCACTATGCTCAATGACCTCAGTAGTGTCTCCCAACGGATAGGTCTTAAGATGAACATGGACAAACAAAGATCATCTTTAATGTCCATGTCACACCTATGCTGGTAGTTGTTGGGAGCACTGTGCTCGAAGTTGCTGACGAGTACGTTTACCTGGGACAAATAGTCCAACTAGGTAAGTCCAACTTCGACCGAGTGGTCAATCGACGGATTCAACTCGGCTGGGCAGCGTTCGGAAAATTACGACACATCTTCTCGTCAGATATACCTCAATCTCTAAAAACTGAAGTGTACAACCAGTGCGTGTTGCCAGTGATGACTTACGGATCTGAGACGTGGTCCTTCACTGCTGGCCGTATTAGGACGCTCAAGGTCGCTAAGCGAGCTATGGAGAGGACTATGCTCAGATTCTCTCTGCGTGAAAGACTCAGAAATGAGGATATCCACAGTAGAACCAGAGTGACCGACATAGCCCATCGGATTAGTAAGCTGAAGAGGCAATGGGCCGGCCAATTAGCCCGAAGAACTGATAACCGATGAGGAAGAAAGGTTCTCGAGTGGCAGCCTCGTACCGGTAGGCGTAGTGTAGGGCGACCCCCCACTAGATGGAGTGACGACCTGGTAAGACATGTAGGAAGTCGATGGATGCCGGTGGCTCATGACCGTGCTTTTTGACATTACTTGGGGGAGGCCTATGTTCAGCAGTGGACTTGTGAAGGGCTGTAACGATGATGATGATGAGACAATCTATGGGGTAGGCTTATGTTCAGCAGCATAAGCCATGAGTATCAAACTCGATTTTCTGTGGTTCTATTTACAAAATTAAGAGTATGCTAGCGGTTAAAACTTAAATAAATAAAAAAATCTATAAATATAATAGATCTGTAGAAAAATTATTTGTTCGATTCACGCAAATACTACTGGATGGATTTCTATGTAATTTATGCCCGGTGTACATTATCCCAGTCCAGAGATCGAATCCAGCGCTGCATTTCTTACTGGAAAAATGTAAACCGGCACTGGAATGCACAGAATACATTTAGTATTCCAGTCCAGTAACTTGATTGGCGGTCTACTTTTGAATCCAATGCGACCAATCCAGTGCAACTGGAATAATGTAGACTGCCAATCCAGTACCATTCCAATGCTATCACTGTAGTGTTCACACTTCAACGGCTCCTAAATAACTGGAATAATGCAGACGTTACAGATCCAGTCCATCACTGGACTGGATTTGCGCTGGAATAAGGTAAACCGGGCATTAGAGTGTAGGCAGTAGATGATGATGACTTTTTATCCCCTTACGGAAGATTAAAAAAGCAGGGTTGTTTTTCTTTTTTTTAAGTTTATTGTCGTAATGGTTGTGGTGGTTCTATTGGTCAAAAAAGTGTGTGTAGAGTGTAACCAGAGAGAGTAGAATAATATCAGTCGGGCCAGATAGTCTGTAATATGTATCACATTTGGATGTTTTGTATTCCCTTTTTATATTTTTATATTAAATGTAACAATATCGTACTTTGTTTACAAGAATTTCACATAACATTATAAAAATATCATATAGTCAACAATTATCAGCTTACTACCTCACAATATAGTACTAAGAATGCTGGCCGCGTTTTCGTTTTCACTTAAAAAAATGAAACAAACAAATGCCTTTTCCTGTAGAGAACATCGGTCCGACAAGTCCACAAGCGGTAAAGTTCCTAAAGGAACTGTACTTGCTATTTGTTGGCGATAAGGGGGCTGGTTCTTTTCTCGCTGTCACTCCTGAGGAATAAGATCAGCTTGATTCGATCCGACCCATCCATGCTACGAACATAATATAGCAGCAGCATGGCTCTACCACAGTTAAGTATAGCTTCAATGAAGAAACGCAACGAGCGTTGGCAGACTATTACGTGTTTAAGTTTTCTTTTATTATAGTATTTAATACTGTATATAGTAATATAAAGATAGTAAAACAAAGGAAACATTGGGCGTTGTACTGACATCATTTATTATACTAGGAATGCTTTACGCCTGAACGATATAAAACTGATAATGTTATTGATAGCACATAGTTATTTATCGAAGCTAAGCGACGATATCGTATGAAAGTGTTAGCTTGTTATCACATCAAAGATAGAAAAATGTAATATATCGGAGCTAAGTATGCCTTTTAATACAGTAATTTACTTTTAAAATTTTAACCGCGTGTTCAAGTGGCCAGTGTTACCAACTTGTTTATTTAAAAAAAACATCATTCCAATACTTAATATGCTTAAATGTGAAATAATTAAACATCCAGAACCAGTACAATTATTTGAAGGTCACACAAACACTTATTCCGTGCCGGATCCGAACCCATGATTGCGGAACACTGTAGCGAAACACTTGACCACAACGCTACAAAGCCGTTGCTTCTTCTTATACATCGTAGCAGTTTTCTGCTACGTATGGGCCTTTCTCTTTATTTTCTATAATCGACACGCTTGATAGACCTAGACGAACTTTTGATACCAATACCAGATCACTTGCACCCGACGCTAATCTATGTATTTCACGTTCAGCTTATTAATGACGTCTATTCATCCATCCATTGTAGCCTATAAACGTCCACTGTTTGGTTTATAGGATAGGGTAACAAATGAGCACACAGTCCACCTGATGGTAAGTGGTTGCTGCGGCCCATAGACATCTACATCTATTGTCGATTACGAATCAAAATGGAGATGCGTTGTCACCCGTGAGGACTAAGATGGAATGACTCGTTTCCAGTAAAAAGGGTCTCTGGTTCCCTACACTCTCCATACGAAACACAGCAGCATTGAGCTACTATTTTACGTTGGTATTGTGTGAAAGCGTGGTCCTTCCCCGGTCGAGCCGACTTATTCGTGCTACAATTATACTACTAATATAACTGCATCATGGCTCTACCACCTATAAAACCGTGCAGTGGCGGTGTGAGGTGACGAATTTTTAATAATTTTTTATCTCTTCTTTAATAGTTTCTTTTATATGATGAGTTAAAGCCAGACAGTAGCGTGTGATGGCTCCACACAAATGGATCTAGTCGACCGAGCTGGGACCAGGTTTGCACAAAATACCAGCGTGAAATAACAGCATAAATCATACATTTTTATTTGCCAGTATCAAGAATTTGCATGAGGCTACAATTATACAGATAGTGCAGTCGTGTTGTGTTTACTGACAATCTAACTGTCCAGGCTAATCTTCACAACGACTAAACCCATTGTAATGAAACTTTACGAAAGGGCTATATTTTATCCGAGAAACTTAGTTTACAAACAAGAAAAATTGATAAAATGAATTATTTTTCATTATTTCCTAAATCCAGGCGAAGCCGGGACGGGTAGATGTCTTACATATAATTTAAAGTCCTGCTTTCTACGGCAGTTATACTCGTTATACTACTCGTACTTGTACATAAGCCGTGGTGGCTCAGTGGTTAACACTCACTGTAAATATAACAGAACGCGAGTAACCCGGGTTCGATCTCCGCCGGCACCAATGAATTTGTTAATTGCAATTTTAAGTGCTGATTTACCACGTGCTCGGCGGTGAAGGAAAACATCGTGAGGAAACCTGCATGTCTGAGGAAAAAGAAAAAAAATATTACGAAGACATGTGAAGTTCACCAACACGCATTGGGGCAGCGCGGCGGACACTTCCTTGCCCTAAACCCTCTCAGAAATGAGGGGAGGCCTGAGACCAGTAGTGGGACGTACGTAGGCGGTCCCATAATGAATTGGCCTAACTATGAACCAATGAAGGAAATGAAACGAAACCAATTTTATTTTTCAATATAATCACCATGAATACTAACACACTTCTGACATCTGTGAATCAACATCTCTAAACCTTTATAAAAATAATCACATTTTTTATCCTCAAAATGACTGAAGACGGCCGCCTGCAACTCTTCATCGCTTGAAAATTTTCTTCCTCTTAAGTCCCGCTTTAAATTTGGAAATAAATAATAGTCGGACGGGGCCATGTCTGGACTGTAATGTGGATGTTGAACTTCTGTGAACCCGCATTGACGAACTGCATCCTTCGAAACACCAGCGGTATGAACAGGGGCGTTGTCATGGAGCAACAGGACACCTTTAGACAGCTTGCCTCTTCGTTTTTCCTTTATCTTGTCTCGTAATTTATATATTAAAGAAGCATAATATTCGCCGTTCACGACTGTATTACGTTCTTTAAAATCCACCGTCAAAATGCCTTGAAAATCCCAAAATATTGTGAACATCAGTTTTTTAGTCGATTTTTGCTCCTTTGCCTTTCTAGGGGGCTTTTCACCCTTATAACGCCATTCCATTGACTCGCGCTTGCTTTGTGGATCATAATACAAGATCATAGTTTCGTCACCAGTCACTAGCCGCTCGATCACAGTCTTTGGATTTTCGCCACAAGGATCCAAAAACTCCGAAGCGCAGCGCACTCTTACCTGTCTTTGTACCGCTGAAAGAAGTTTCGGTACCCATCTTGCACTCACTTTTTTCATGTGAAGATGTTCATGGATCGCGCGGTGAACGGTACTCTTAGAGAGCCCAAGCCTTGCTGCAATTTCTCTAATCTTCAAACGGCGGTCACTCAGAACCTCCTCTTCGATAAGAGCAATCGTTTCGGGAGTGAGCACTTCCACAGGTCGACTGTCGTGGCCAAAGTCTTCGACGGTTTCTCTCCCGAGGCGAAACTCTTTCACCAAATTTTTCACTGTGCTATAGGAGGGGGTAGACTCCTTATACACGCCATCCAATCGTTCTTTTATTTGGGCAGGGGATAAACCTTCTTTAAACATAAACTTTATGACACTTCGATACTCAGTTTTCGACATTTTGAAAAAATACGCGACTCTCGTTATTCAAATGCCTGTTAAACTAAGACTAAGCATTTCATGTCGATGCATGTTTCTTATATTAAGTGCACGATAAACGTACTATTTAATGCAACACAACATGTAGCGACATGTCGCGTTGAACTATATCAGGCCAGTTCATTATGGGACCGCCTGGTATATAGGCTGTAACTTTGCTTTTTACTTTACTTGTACATGCGTTTCTTATGTGGTAGAGCCATGCTGCAGCTATATTATATGTAGTTGTAGCACGAACAGATCAGCTTGACTGGGCAGGGACCACGCTCTCACAGAATACCAGCGTAAAACAGCAGCGTAATGCTGCTGTGTTTCGTATGTGACAACGCATACGCATTTTGATTCTTAACTGAGGATAAATGTGGATGTCTATTGACCACAGTATCCACTTACTATCAGGTGAACGGTGTGCTCGTCGTCGAAGACTCATCTTTCCTACTTATATATTTTCACGCACATATTTAGACAATTCTTGTGTATATTATTTGCTATGTGTTTCGTATGGTGAGTGACGAGAACCCGAAATCCTCTTTACTGGTAAAGAGACATTCTATTTTATTCCTCAAAGGTGACAACGCATGTGCATTTTGATTTTTACTAAGGATAGTCGTGAGTAAAAAAGGAAATTAAAAGTTGGCTGCATGTCTATAAGTTGCAGTAGCTACTTATCATCAAGTGGATTATAAGTTTGTTCTTCCCTTCAACTTAATGCAAAAATATACCGTGACTCTACCGTATCAGAAAAAAGTTGAAAGGGCGTTTTTTGAAATAAATTTCTTTTCCCTTTTTAGCTCACATTGATGGACGAATTCTACCTTCGACGACGTACCAGAACAATGGACAGCCTTACGTCATCACTCAACAGAGGCTAACGCAGATTCGTGGAAACTTTTTATACTGGTTCTATGATCAAGGAGGCAATGAGAACATCGGTGATTATCAGCGAGATATACACACGTCAACACCACAGATCCACAAGAACTTCAATTTTCAACTACCGTTCTTCGGCTTCAGATTTAATTATACCAGAGTAAGCTGCATTAAGTAATTCTCATTGACTTTCACACCATTTTCAGGACAGAGGCAATTTCCGTGTATCACCACAAGGTGGCGTAAATGAATCCAACACACCACACACACACGCACACACACACACACACACACACACACACACACACGTACACACACACACACAGGCACGCACGCACGCACGCACTCGCACACGCACAAGCACACGCAAACACACACACACACATACACACACGCACACGCACACGCAGATGTACACGCACACGCACACGCACACGCACACATACACACACACACATACACAAACGCACGCACGTACGCACTTACACGCAGATACACATCCAAAACGTGCGTCATCATCAATTCGCAACATCGGCGAGGCATAATAGATTTATTTACAGATCGTATGTTTATTATTAACTGCCTTACAAAGAACTTTTTCTACAGAAAACATCTACATAGAATGTTCGAGTAGAAGGTTGAAAGATCTAGCAAAGAATCTTCCAGAAAGCCTTCACCACTCGACACTAGATGGCGCTAGTGGTAAAGTTCTAAAAAGATCTTGACGCTGTTATTTCTGCTACCTTATACTAGATGGCGCTAATAATCACCCGCCGTACACCGGGCATTAATTATGGCGCGCAACACTGTCCCCTCTTGAGACATGCTCGTCCCGAGCATTATTGGCCCCACAGTAACGCCGCAATCGATCCACATGAACTATCTTAGTCTTAGGAATACCTCTTGCACCTTTCTGAAACGGCTCCGCAACATCAAGGGCTAACCTCTCTCATGGTGCACTTTAAATCAAAAAATTATTAATTATTATCACCATATTTCCAATGTAAATTAGATCTCATTCTATGTGAGTATTTTGTTTTCTATAAAAACAATATTTATGACACATCTGAGCTGACGTAAAGTCTTACATAATAATTTTAATTATTACAGTTATCCATGAACGGCTACATTTACTTCAGCGACCCACCAGACCACTATACGTATCCACTTTCCTTCCCCGTTCGAGACTGGCCCAGTGTCAACGACCCGTCTTTCATCGGTATCTTCTTCAGCAAATGCCGCATCGGAAATCAGCGACCGGAAGACCCTGACCAAAGGCGACCGGGAGTCTATTTTAGAATGGACAGGGATTTACAAGTATGTAATACAAAATTAATCAAATAAGATATAAAAGAATCTAAGATTATTATTATATTATTCAATAATTAATTTTTATTAATAATAATGAAAATTAATTAGAGAACACCGCAAGGAACGTCCAACACCGCTGCACGCTTATCAATTAGTTTCTATATTCAGTCTTCATGAATAATTCTTAACTCTAATCCGAAAATGACGCTAGTTTATTTCGTTTATGCACCCCAAAAAATTCACCCTAGGGTGGATTTCTTGCGATTTTTATGATTTCTTAGGGTGGTGTAATAACCCCAATGGTTGATGTCATAATTTATGTAAATTTTTAAATTTCTACTATGCATTAACTTTTTTTTAAAGTTTTAAAAATCACGCCTTGATTTGACCGTGAAGTGGCGAGGCAAGGATATCCACTACTCCATATAGCCCCATTGGAACTGGGAACAAACCAGGAGTTTCTCGTCCTAATAACAACTGAAAAATAAATTGCGGTTGCTAACCCGCCAGCCATGTATAGGCACTATGGGATATCCCCAACATAGATTGCTCTGGGCGAGGTGGGACTGCGAATATTGTGAATTAAGCCGACTTCTCCTATTTTAATGAGACTCAAACGTAATGAGGTTGTTATAATCAGGCTTAGCGATAGGGTTTATTTTTAATAAATGCGAATTATATTTAGCTAAGCTCTCTTTAAATTACGTAATGCAATAATATTAGAACCTTCAACGTTTCAATACGTAATGCATTAATATTAAAACGTTACATCACAGAAATGTAATGTAGTTTTTTATGATTTTCTTAAATTTGATGGCTGGGTAACGCAGTAGGTGGCGTTTCTGCCATTTGCAGTTCCTTCTTCTTCTTCTATGGATGGCCTCGATGGGTTCAGGAGATATTTCTATTGCCGTTGCATTTACGAAATAATGTTCTTAAAATAAAAATTGTGCGTGTTACTGTGTACACCTACTAAAAGTAGGTCAAATAATAGTATACTCTCTGGAGACGCCAGTAACTTAAGGTATCTTCGATAAAGATTTAGTGGACTGTAATTTTGGTGCATACGGCAAAGGGGAAAATAAATAGGTGGGATAGCACGCACTGACCTGATGAGGGCTGCCGCGCCTTCCTCCTGGAGTGTCTGCTATACCGCGAGCTCGCCAGGTGGTTCGGCGCACACGCACTCTCGGAACGGTCTCTTGAAGTCCCACACTCTCCACCTTTGCCCTTACGGAAGCGTCTCACACTTTTATGAGTTACAAAGACACAATATCTGATGCGGTGAATATTAAATATAAACAGGAGAACTCAATGTTCGTCCTGCGCGGTTTGCGGTTAATGTACATAAGACGCGACGGGTGGCCGTGCGTTGCGGATGGCGTAATATCACTTAGTATAATGACGCGCGCCGAGATCCTCTTTTTCACCTCGGCGGCAGCGCGTGCGGTAGGAAAGGGAAGGAAGGAAGGAAACAAAAAATATGTACTAGTCATGTTGATAAAGTAGATATAACTTAGGACGAACTTAATGCGATATGTAATGTAATGTTGATAAAGTAGATTGTTAACTGGCGTTACCATTTCCTCCCGCCCTTAAAGGGTCACCTTTAAAAGACAACCGTAATATAAAAGTAAAAGGAAAACAAATAAATAAGCGGTATATAAAGTGAGAGGATGCGCTCAATGCGTATGTCTCATCTACTAACCTTACTTGGTAAGCGAGAAAATGTATACATAAATATAATATTGCGGTTTAATACTTTTTTTAATATATATAAATATAAACTTAATTCCTAATTTAGATGAATAATTATAATCAAAATAATCGTGATTTATTGTCTTGGGAGAGGGCAAATACGAGCAACAGGATGGAGATATGTTCCCTTAGTAGTTCTCACGGTCACTACTCGAACTACGCCATCCTTCGAAGGATGAACAGACTCGACAATCGCTAATGGCCAAGCAAGGGGCGGTTCATTATCATTTATCACAATTACAACCATGCCTGGTACGATAGCCGTAGACGGGGTGTTCCACTTCTGACGAACTTGTAATCCGTGAAGGTATTCCGTCCTCCACCGGTCCCAAAACGACTGAACTAATTTATCCAGTAAAGAATGCCTGTGTAACAGACTGGTAGAGTCAGATTTGACTTTGGGTGCGGGTAATGACAATAAAGGTGCGGTATTCAAAAACTGACTCGGAGTAAGAGCTGAAGGCTCTGCAGGATCAGAACTTAATACTGTCAAGGGCCGCGAGTTTAGCAAGCACTCAATTTGCGCAAGAACAGTATTAAGCTCTTCGTATGAAAGTAACTGATGTCCGATAACTCGGAACAGATGCGTTTTTACGACTTTGATCATACTCTCCCAGGCGCCTCCAAAATGAGGAGAGTTGGGACAGATGAACTTCCATGTTATACGATTCTCAGCACACTCTTGCTCAAGCTTTGGGCGGTATTCAACGTTTAGAAATTTATAGAAATCGCGAAGATACGAAGCGGCACCTTTAAAATTCGTTCCATTATCCGAATATAAAAACTGAATCGGCCCTCGTCTAGAGAGGAAACGTTTAAGCGCAGCGAGGAAACTAGAACTACTAAGATCTGTAGCGATTTCTATATGTACAGCTCGAGTCGTGAGGCATGTGAAAACACATAAGTACGCCTTCTCGCTGCGTACACCACGACGACGTACAGGAGTGTATGCGATAGGACCGGCATAATCGCAGCCCGTGTGTGTAAATGCCTTAATAGCTTGTCTTACACGACTATGGGGAAGATCAGCCATCAAAGGGTAAGTTGGACGGTGTCTAAGCCGGAAACATATATTACACTTGTAGACTCTGCTTCTCACAGTGCGGCGTGCGGAAAGTATCCAAAATTTTTGACGGAGCAATGACAATAACAATTCAGGCCCAGCGTGTAAATTTTTAATATGATAATAGTCAATGATCATGTTCACTACATGATCACTGCGCGGGAGTATAATTGGATGTTTTTGTGTGTAATCTAATGCGGAGTTCGAAAGACGACCACCAATGCGGATTAAACCATTCTCAATAAAAGGTCTTAAACGATTGAAAGCGGGCGAGCAAGGTTTACTACCTTCAATATTTAAATATTCCACTGCAAAATGCTGTTTTTGCAGGGCGCGGAGGATTATAACCTCAGAGAAACTGAGATCATCAGCAGTCACTACAGTAGTGTTGCGGCGGGGCAATAATTTAGCAAACTTACACACGTACGCAATTATACGTAGAAGTTTACTCCAAGAAGAGATGCGGAGTGCGAGCTCATAAATCGCAGAATTACAGACGGATGTGCACACAGTGTGCGACAAAATCTTCTTCTCATGCATGTTTGCAATAACCTCATTGTCTAAAGTACGAAGAGGCCATTGAGATGGATCTAACGAAGTCCACTGAGGCCCATGGAGCCACAGGGGGTTTGAAACTAATTTATTTGGCGTAACGCCACGTGAAAGTATATCAGCGGGATTCTCAGTACCTGCGACATGATAAAAGTTATCAGCGCGAATATTGTCGGTAATCTGAACAACGCGGTTTGCAACAAAGGTCTGCCACTTGTGTGGCGAACTCTTTATCCAGTACAGAGCTACTTTTGAATCTACAAAGGCATAGACTGATATTGCAAGGTCAAGAGAATAATTGTCGAGTACTCTGCGAAGCAATTTTGAGAGTAAAACCGCTCCACAAAGCTCAAGGCGTGCAATAGATAGTGGTTTCGTCGGTGCGACTTTAGTCTTTGCACAAATCAACTGGACGGTGTTACCATTGACGCTCTTTACATGTATGTAGACTACGGCACCGTATGCGTGCTCGCTGGCGTCGGAAAACCCCAGGAGTGACGCAGTACAGTTTTTGGATACACCAACATGTCGCGGGATACGTAAATCATTAAGAGCTGGTAATTCAGCACAGAATTGCCTCCACATCTTAATAATTGGCGGTGGTGGTATGTCGTCCCAATCTAAATTAAGTTGCCAAAGCTGCTTTATTAACAATTTGGCGTACGCGACTGTGGGAGCAACGAAACCCATTATGTCCCACAGGCGAGCGACAGTAGATAAGATGGCGCGCTTAGTGCACGTCACATCAGCGGGAACAGATATCTTAAAATAAAAGGCGTCACTATCGGTAGACCAATGCAAGCCTAGTATTTTATGTGGCATTGATTTATCGAACTCTACTTCTCCTGTAATTTTATGGGAAGTAGGGAGGTCATCTAAAACAGATCGACGGTTGCTATGCCATTTTATCAGGTCCCATTGGGCACCCTTGAATAAGTCTATCAGCTGCCGAGAGGTCTCACTGGCCTCGGATTCACTGGGCATAGAGAACGCGATGTCGTCCATATATAGCGAAGTAAATGCGATACGACTCGCAAGTGGATACTTTGCGCCGTCGTCATCAATGAGCTGTCTTACCGTGCGCAATGCATGGTATGGACTTGAAGTTAAACCGAAGCACACGCGATTGAAGTGGTATAACACAAGTGGGTCTTGTGGACGGAAGCGGTATAGGAAGCATTGGTAACGACGATCAGAATCGCGAACAACTATTTGCAGAAATTGTTGGCGACAGTCGGCTGTCATAGCGATTGGATGTAAGCGGAAAGTTAAAATTATATTGAACAAGTCGCCTTGCAAATTTGGTCCTGAATGCAGAATATCATTTAATGATCGCCCAGTGCTAGTCTTACTGCTAGCATCCAGGACGATGCGCAGACGCGTTGACTTCTTATCTTCGCGTAAGACTCCATGATGCGGTATGACATATATTGGAGCGGGTTCATGAGAGTCATACGGCGGTGCGGGGGATATATAATTTTTAGCTAAGTATTCCTTTATGACGTCATCATATGCTAACCTTAATGTAGGCGAGGCTTGAAGTTTCCTCTCCAAGCACATGAATCGTCGTCGAGAGGTTTCATAAGAATCTCCGAGAGAGTAAACGTCATCTTTAAATGGCAGGCCAACAATATATCTACCAGTAAAAGGATCGCGGGATGTCGTAGATTTATAAAACTCTTCACATTCAATGTCTGAAGGACACTGAATGGGCGGTGCGGAGGGTGGCTGTTCAAGCTCCCAAAATTGTTGCACTAATTTGTCAACGATAGGAGACTCTAGAACTGAGCAGCACGTTAAAGAATGATTTACCTGAAGTGTCGGCACTGAGCCCATAATAACGTAACCAAATACCGTATTCAAAGCTGAGGGCCCGGACAAGTCGTTAGACGAATAAATTACGTCTGGACACAGTAAGTGCGGGAAAAGGGATGCGCCTATCAAAACATCAATTTTATTAGGCATGCTATAACATTCATCAGCGAGTCTTATGCCATGGAAGTGTGATAAGACAGATGTGACATGATAAAAGTTATCAGCGCGAATATTGTCGGTAATCTGAACAACGCGGTTTGCAACAAAGGTCTGCCACTTGTGTGGCGAACTCTTTATCCAGTACAGAGCTACTTTTGAATCTACAAAGGCATAGACTGATATTGCAAGGTCAAGAGAATAATTGTCGAGTACTCTGCGAAGCAATTTTGAGAGTAAAACCGCTCCACAAAGCTCAAGGCGTGCAATAGATAGTGGTTTCGTCGGTGCGACTTTAGTCTTTGCACAAATCAACTGGACGGTGTTACCATTGACGCTCTTTACATGTATGTAGACTACGGCACCGTATGCGTGCTCGCTGGCGTCGGAAAACCCCAGGAGTGACGCAGTACAGTTTTTGGATACACCAACATGTCGCGGGATACGTAAATCATTAAGAGCTGGTAATTCAGCACAGAATTGCCTCCACATCTTAATAATTGGCGGTGGTGGTATGTCGTCCCAATCTAAATTAAGTTGCCAAAGCTGCTTTATTAACAATTTGGCGTACGCGACTGTGGGAGCAACGAAACCCATTATGTCCCACAGGCGAGCGACAGTAGATAAGATGGCGCGCTTAGTGCACGTCACATCAGCGGGAACAGATATCTTAAAATAAAAGGCGTCACTATCGGTAGACCAATGCAAGCCTAGTATTTTATGTGGCATTGATTTATCGAACTCTACTTCTCCTGTAATTTTATGGGAAGTAGGGAGGTCATCTAAAACAGATCGACGGTTGCTATGCCATTTTATCAGGTCCCATTGGGCACCCTTGAATAAGTCTATCAGCTGCCGAGAGGTCTCACTGGCCTCGGATTCACTGGGCATAGAGAACGCGATGTCGTCCATATATAGCGAAGTAAATGCGATACGACTCGCAAGTGGATACTTTGCGCCGTCGTCATCAATGAGCTGTCTTACCGTGCGCAATGCATGGTATGGACTCGAAGTTAAACCGAAGCACACGCGATTGAAGTGGTATAACACAAGTGGGTCTTGTGGACGGAAGCGGTATAGGAAGCATTGGTAACGACGATCAGAATCGCGAACAACTATTTGCAGAAATTGTTGGCGACAGTCGGCTGTCATAGCGATTGGATGTAAGCGGAAAGTTAAAATTATATTGAACAAGTCGCCTTGCAAATTTGGTCCTGAATGCAGAATATCATTTAATGATCGCCCAGTGCTAGTCTTACTGCTAGCATCCAGGACGATGCGCAGACGCGTTGACTTCTTTTCTTCGCGTAAGACTCCATGATGCGGTATGACATATATTGGAGCGGGTTCATGAGAGTCATACGGCGGTGCGGGGGATATATAATTTTTAGCTAAGTATTCCTTTATGACGTCATCATATGCTAACCTTAATGTAGGCGAGGCTTGAAGTTTCCTCTCCAAGCACATGAATCGTCGTCGAGAGGTTTCATAAGAATCTCCGAGAGAGTAAACGTCATCTTTAAATGGCAGGCCAACAATATATTTACCAGTAAAAGGATCGCGGGATGTCGTAGATTTATAAAACTCTTCACATTCAATGTCTGAAGGACACTGAATGGGCGGTGCGGAGGGTGGCTGTTCAAGCTCCCAAAATTGTTGCACTAATTTGTCAACGATAGGAGACTCTAGAACTGAGCAGCACGTTAAAGAATGATTTACCTGAAGTGTCGGCACTGAGCCCATAATAACGTAACCAAATACCGTATTCAAAGCTGAGGGCCCGGACAAGTCGTTAGACGAATAAATTACGTCTGGACACAGTAAGTGCGGGAAAAGGGATGCGCCTATCAAAACATCAATTTTATTAGGCATGCTATAACATTCATCAGCGAGTCTTATGCCATGGAAGTGTGATAAGACAGATGTGTCTACCACAGCAGTGGGCAAAAGGTCGGTGATTTGATCAACAACTAGCGTTGAAATATTGAAGTTAATATTCGAGTCGAATCGTGAGAAAATTTTAATATCAATCGATTTCGATTTTACAATTTTTTCAACTCCACCGAATCCCTTTACTACAGTACATTCGGTATCGTGTTGTTGAACGCCTAAACGATGACAGCACTCTTTAGTCATAAAATGGCTTTGAGCCGCGGAGTCTAATAATATACGAATAATTTGTTTCTCTCCCTTAGCATCGTAAGCAAATACTTGAGCGGTTGATAATAAAACAGTTCTCTGCGAACGACTTGCGCGCGCGGGAGGCGGTGAACGTTGAGAAACATTCTTGAACGAAGTACACAGCGCGACGTCTGAACGCGCACCTGCGGTGAGGGGTGGCGAGTGTGCGGGCGCGGGGGTTGTAGACTTCAGTGTAACTGGCTGAAGCGGTGGAGAACGCGCCAGCGCAGGGGAAACATTATCGCTTCTGCGGTGGAAGTGCAACAATGTGTGATGTTTAAATTTACAAACTCGACAACTATAATTTGAAGAGCAACTAGACACTCGATGACTTAAACTGAGACAATTCACACATGCATTGTTACTCTTTACGCATTTAAATCGTTCCTGCGGCGTCATTTTATTAAAGTCTGCACACTTAAATAGGTGTTGATGCACAATATTATCGCACAGACGCTTTGAGCAACTAGCGTCGTGCTTACGTACGCCTGATACTTCGGCGACGAAGTATTATTACAGCGACGATTATTACCGTTACCTCGTCGATTGTTTGGTGCGCTATTAGAATTTGTACTAGAATCGGTGCGTTGCAAAACTTTGGAGCGGGTCTTAATAAAATTTACTAAATCATCAAAGGTAGGTACCATCGAGTTATGACTATATTCGAAAGAGCGAATGGTATCCGGGTCCAGCTTCTTAAGCGCGATATGAAGAACAATTAAGTCCGCGAGATTATCTAACTTTAAGTTTTGTAAAGCGCGCACTGCACTTATAAAGTTATCAGTAAATAAATCAAAATTATTTGCGGTGGCCGATTGCAATGGCTTAAATTCGAACATCTGATTAATATATGTAGATGCTAGCATACGCCGGTCTTCATATTTGTCGACGAGTGCTTGCAATAAAATTTTATAATTTTCAGCGCAAGGAGTTATACCTGAGCATACAGATAGGGCTTTGCCCGTTAGTTTACCTAGCAAATTGTATAACTTTTCAGCGTCGGTAAGCGATGTGTTGTCATGGACGGTTGATTTAAAGCTAGCATAAAATAAAGGCCATGAGCGAATGTCACCCGAAAATGGCATAAGTTCGATAGGCGGAAGTGTGAATCTGGCTTTAGACGGTGTACTAGTACTTTGTGAATTAGATTGCGAATATTGTAAATAAAGCCTATTTATTCTACCGCAAAGAGACTCAAACGCAATGAGGCTGTTATAATCAGGTTTAGCAATAGGGTTTATTTTTAATAAATGTGAATTATAATCATCTAAGACCTGTTTAAACTCAATACGTAAAGCATTAATATTAGAACTTCCATCAAGAAAACGCTCCATCGTGGAAGTGTTTGTGAGGATGTCCGAGGACATATCATATATTTTTTGCACTATTTCAAATAAAGCATCTCGTTTAGCTAACAATAAAACCAACTCAGCATCAGGTGTGCCCTCATTATCCGAGGAATCGCTATTATTCGATGCTATTTGTTTTTTAGGCGGCATTACAACTTAAGTTATGCGGCAAAAATAATATAATTATAAGCGGGTAGTCTGTAAGCGACCTCGCTACGCGGTTGAATTATTAAATATTAGTTTCGTTAACGATGAACTTTAATTGTTAACTTTTATAATAATTATGAAGTTATTTATAACGAATATAATGCTTAAATATATGTGCAAATAATAAATGTAATTTAACAGTATAATCTATAGATGTAGTTAAAAGTTGATGACGTGATGTGAACATACAACAAATAATTTATATAGATAATTATATGCTTATTCATTCTATGAATATAGTTTTAAATTACTATGAATGTCACCTATTAGGACCTATTCTAGTGTTCTAATAAGGGCGGGGTTAATCCGAAGTCGGATTAAAATATAAATAATTAATTATATAAACGCTTATTACGATAACGATCTAATAAGGGCGGAAAGTCAAGGTCAATCCAGCGAGAAGTGACCATTAAAAATGGAGACGCCAGTAACTTAAGGTATCTTCGATAAAGATTTAGTAGACTGTAATTTTGGTGCATACGGCAAAGGGGAAAATAAATAGGTGGGATAGCACGCACTGACCTGATGAGGGCTGCCGCGCCTTCCTCCTGGAGTGTCTGCTATACCGCGAGCTCGCCACGTGGTTCGGCGCACACGCACTCTCGGAACAGTCTCTTGAAGTTCCACACTCTCCACCTTTGCCCTTACGGGAGCGTCTCACACTTTTATGAGTTACAAAGACACAATGTCTGATGCGGTGAATATTAAACATAAACAGGAGAACTCAATGTTCGTCCTGCGCGGTTTGCGGTTAATGTACATAAAACGCGACGGGTGGCCGTGCGTTGCGGATGGCGTAATATCACTTAGTATAATGACCCGCGCCGAGATCCTCTTTTTCACCTTGGCGGCAGCGCGTGCGGTAGGAAAGGGAAGGAAGGAAGGAAACAAAAAATATGCACTAGTCATGTTGATAAAGTAGATATAACTTAGGACGAACTCAATGCGATATGTAATGTAATGTTGATAAAGTAGATTGTTAACTGGCGTTACCACTCTCAAAGCCGCGACGGTGGAAAGTTACAAGAAAACTTGGCATTATCTTCATTACGTCGCTAAAGAAATTTCACTTAAAAAAGACGCCAAAGCACAATTTGTTGTTAAAATTGTTTCATAAATTCAAAAATAATATCCAATGTAAAAAAATGTGTAAGTTTTTGCGTTGTATAACAATATCGTTTTTAACAGACACGAACAGATCAACTGGGAGTAGAAATGCGAGAGCGCCTGACCTGGGACATTCGCGAAGGTGTCATTGGTTCTGAAACGTTCTTCCCCAAGCACGCCGTCACCATTACATGGAAGAATATGTCTTTCGCCGGCGGTATAGACAACTCCCTATATATGGTATGATAACGCATTTTGCTTTTAAGTCATTGTCACTGTCATTCAGGTGTTTGGCCAGTTATATTTATTACATTTTTCGAGTTAATTTTTTGCAAAATGTTAGTTCTGTGGTTTTAAATAATTATAATTACGTGTTTTATTTATGCCTTTCTCTCTTTATAACAGCTTAGCAGAATTCACTACAAGAAGTTTACATAAACGTATGATTATTATCGTTTAATTGCGTATGTTCATATATTTTTAGTTTCTTTACGCAGTAGTTTTACAGAGAAGAATAATAGATAGAATAAAGCATTTTATATAAAAATTTACATAAAAATAAAGCAAATTATTTCTAATTCGAAATTAAATTTATAGAGGATAACGCAACCCTAATTTAATTAAATAATAAAAATAAAACTATAGAGTCAGTTTTACTTTTTAATATTAAACTATAATTTATCGATGACTATAAACTAGGACTTTGGGTTAATTGTATTTATTTTCGTGATTTTATTTCGTGATCCTAATATTATATTTGGGAGAATGTAAGTTTTCTAAGCTTTAGGACTTTACAGGCTTTAGCATAGCTGCAAGCACATTGAGTTTTAATTAACAAAATATTACAAGTATGTACACAATGTAACGTTTTTTTCAGACAAATAGCTTCCAAATTGAGTTTTAATTCACAAAATATTACAAGTATGTATATAATGTAAATTTTTCAGACAAATACCTTCCAAATGGTGCTGGCGACTGACGAAGTATTCACTTACGCGATTTTCAACTATCTCGAGATCAACTGGAGCTCTCACACTGAGGCTGGTGGCGATACTACTACTGGAGAAGGCGGAGTGCCAGCATATGTTAGTATTGCTATAGTATAAAAACTTAAAAAAATATAGACCTAATGATTAACAATACGGCTCTGTGACGCAGTGGCTCAGTTGTGAGTTGCAGCCCTAAGGACCGCGTACCGTGAAGTACAATTATTTGTAAGCCACAAATAATTAATACTTTACTTTACTTTACTTATCTTCACGCACAATCCCTAACGGGGTAGCCAGAGAGAACAGATCGCCAAGTGTCACGATTCTTACGTACCTCTTTCGCTTCTTTCAGGTTCATTAACTTCTTCATACATGCACGTCTAGGTATCCGAGTACTCTTGACCCTCCCCTCTTCGAGCAATTTGCTCACATGGTCTTCGAAAGTTAGTCACGGTCTACCTCGACACTTTTTAATATTTACTTTCGCTCTGTGTATTTTCTTCACCATTCGGTCTTCACTCATTCGCTCAACGTGCCCAAACCATTGGAGTACGCCCCTATCAATTTTTGTGATAAGGTCATCTTTCAATCCTGCCATATTGCTACCCTTTAAACTGGAAACAAATAATTAATAAATAAATAAAGTAAAATAGATTTATTTCAGACTTTTGTCCATAAATATTGTTATTAGCATAAAAAATAGATCTTAAAATCCAGGTTAGTAACATATTGGAAAATATTTATTCTAATTTAAATATCTGCCTGCACCGCGCGACACCTATGCAACATGTGTGTGAGCGTACACCCAGTGTCGCAGTATCGGACAGTCAGGCTTTTCACTGATTACTCTGAGAATGGTGTTGGCGCTCCCCCACACCGTGCACAGGAGGGATGCGATTCACTTGCGCACTATGGTGTAAAACCCATCATAATTGTTCCCTTGTGAAATGTATGTATGTAAACAATACGTATATAATATATCCTGACAATACGGACGAAAACCTTCGTGTGGAGGTTATGTTTTTAATAATTTAAAAAAAAAACATCAATGAAGTTAAAGAAAGACCGCGCCTTACTGGATGAAAAGTTAAAAAGTTACAGCCAACATACGTTCCTCTGCTGGGCACAGGCCTCCTCTCATTTCTGGGAGGAATTTTAGGACAAAAAAGTGCCCGCCGCGCTTCTTCAATGCCTGTTGGAAAACTTTATACATCTTCGTAATTTTTACGTAGACATGCAGGTTGTATATGTATATATATATATATATATATATACATATACATATATATATATATATATATATATATATATGTGTATTTATGTGTATTGTATTTATATATATTTACCATAGAATACTATAAATAGATACATAGAATGGAGGAGTGGGCGGAGCCCGTGTAGCCACTAATATGTCAATTCACACACATAAATGGCAACACGAGATGTGTTATGACGTTACAATCGTTTCCAAATTTCCCATGCAAATAATTTCGAAAATGCCAAATTGCACAGTATTTACAAATAAATATGTATTTATTTTGAATGATGATCTTGAACATTAATCAAAAGTCTAAAATGTGTAAATTTACTCAGTCTGTCAACACAGTTAATCGGATTTGTAGTAGTGATAATACGACGTAACTGCTTGTATGTGTGCTCCCGGCGATGCCGAACCTCGTACAAAATAAGGTTGACAGCCGTTCTATTGTGTATTATAGTATTCTATGGTATTCATTATTTAGATAGTTTTGTATTGTGTAATCTAGTATATCTCGACTGTTTTTTTAAGTTTGTTTTTGTTATTATTGACCTTAATTTGCACCCGCCAACATTTTTATTTAGTCCATAATTCGTAGGATTGACTATAGTAGAGAATGCCATAGGGCATTAAGTCCGCCCTTGAGACCCCTGGTTGAAGTTTTGTTGCAACCAAGTATAAAAATAAATACATGTCTGTTATAGAACACAGTTTTGTGCTAGTAAATTCGATTATATTAGTCTATATTAGTCATAAATTCACTTCGAGATTTCCTTTTAGATTGGTTTCAACGCTGGAAACGGCACACAAAGCTACGAATACAAGCCGTACTCTCAAGCTTCCGTACTCAGAGATCTTACTGGACGGGGATGGGCTAACGGTTTCCCTGGAAGGCACATATTCAGGATCGACGAAAAAATACTAATGGGAACGTGCAATAAGGATATTGGTTAGTTTCATCAATCATTATCTTTGCCAGATATGTTAATAATAATATATTATGTTATTAAATATTAAACGGCATTTATTAAACGGAACGGTAAATCATTCTTTGTTAGCTTAGATCGCTTATGTTGTAATTTAAATAAATGTTCGACAGTTAACACGAGTAATCAACCGTAACCTCGATTTGTATAAAAATATCTTGCATCACTGCGATTACTATCAGTGGTTTTGAATATAATAACAAAAACGCTAAAGTTATTGTGTAGAAAGTACTTTAAGTAAGATGTTTGAAGAAAAGCCATATAAGGAATTTTCCGTTTTGGCAAGGTTGAAAAAATAAATCTTCCACATTAGGTTAAGTAGAAGATATGTTTACTATTTACTCTACACGGATTGTAAAATAAACGTTGTCTTGTGAATTTAAAAAAAAGTATTTTTGTCCGTTTATAAAATTAACGTACAAGAATGTATAATAGGTAGTTATTTTGTGCACAAATGTGTACCTTTTATAGTTTTTTTGCTGTTGACATCTAATCGTTCATAGTCTCTGCAATTTATTTCAATGATTCATTTTGATCGTTACGTCCCTCTTAGTATATATTGAATATTTTGAGCTCTATTTGCTTATTTCCTCTATTTTATTTATATCTTTTTCTGAATTTGTAACAAAATTTAATGTACATATTTTATGTTAAGAAATAAATTATTTTCAAAGTTGTCTATTGCTAGGCCCCTGCGGCTATGCGTTCGAAGATTTCGCTAACGAACGAGTTCATTATGGACATCGCTTTTCTGGATATACCAATATCCGGATGCACCCGCTTGAGCACCTTGTAGATGTAGATGGCGTAACACTCCTTCCTCTTGTGCTTCTTCTTCTTCTTATCGTACTTGGAGATGTTTTTCTAAACCTTGCCAGACTTCTAAGCGACCTTACCACTGGTTTTGGTTTTGTATCTTAATGATTATTTGTTGTTAATGTGTACCCTTTACTTCAGTGAGTCAACTAAGATGGGCAGCAGTATCCATTACTTACAAACTCCATGTCCATTCCATTACTTACATTACGTCCATTACTTAATAACTAAGAAATAAAAATCTGTCCGCCTGCCAGTGTGGCAGCTATAGCAAGTATGCGCCTAATGAAGCAATCTATGGCAGAGGCCTACGATCAGCAATGGACTTTTGATAGGCTGTACTGTGATAACAGTAATGTTGTAGCTACTCCATTTTATTATGCACTAATTCATGTAACTATAAAAAATCACATGACAAGAGACCACTAACTGCAGCAATTTAGTTAATTACAGCAACAATGATAGAGTTATTATGTAGGAGTACCCGGTTGACCGAGCTTTGCTCGGTATTTTTCGCTCGGTTTTTTTTAATTCGTGTGTTTTGGAAATTATATTTAGATACAAATTACATACTGATGAAATACGAATAATATTTTTTGATCTTAGCGACTTAAAAAAAAATCTGAACTGGTTATTTGATTAAAAAATCATGAGTAATCAGTAGTTTAATTAAAATTTTCGTGTTTTTAAAAAATACTAAAAAAGGCTCGAAAAAATACATTTTCTCAAAAAATAAAGGAACTTGAAAAAAAATTAAAAAAGTCGGTGGGTCGGTCTATGCTCGAACCATGGTATTAAGATTTTGTGACCGCCCAATATACCAATTAAGCTATTTGTAATCACTACTAAACTCTCAAAATTTACCTTCTTATTCTAACAATATTGTAGCAGTTTTTCATTGCCTAAAAACGCGGACAAAAAGACATTTTCTAAAAATAAATCCTAGCTAAATCGATTTATTGCCCCCGAAACTCCCTGCACACAAAATTTTATGAAAATCGTTGGAGCCGTTTCCGAGATTCCGATTAAATATATATATATATATATATATATATATATATATATATATATATATATATATATATATATATATATAGAGAGAGAGAGAGAGAGAGTTAGTTAGTATATACAAGAACTGCTCGTTTAAAGGTATAGGATAAAATTGCTATCCCTAGTTTCGAATTAGCTTAAGAAACCATTATACGATTTATTTCGTATACAGTCTCATACTTGACATAATTAATTATATAATAAAACTGGTTTATTTACGAATTTTATCGCGTATATAAAACAAGTTAATATAACTTATTTTATATTTCCGATGTTTTGATCACTTTACGGCACGTCACGGAGAGGAACGAGGTGTTCGACGTACTAATGTGATTGATGTGTGCTTGGGTTGGAATTTAATTTTATTAATTATAGGATCTCAAGCAGAAGGTAGCACACAACTGCAAGACTTCAAGATACTATAAGTTCATACTGCGTAGATCGGAGCAAAAAAAGAAAATAATAATAATTTTAATCTGGAGGTAGCCGTGGTTAATTATGACATTGGGATGTCGTTGTCGAACACCTCAGTACCATGGGTGATGTAAAGTACTCGAAACGTCGGGAATATAAAATAAGTTAATATACGCGATATAATTCGTAAAAACTAGTTATATTTAAATGTGTAATGTTCGCGTAAACATAAGAAATCCTATCTTTGTGTTTTGTGATATATTAGTAACTTACGTTAGTATCGCAACATTAGCTGCGTTTGGCAGAAAACAACGCTAGCAAGCGCTCGTAAGCAAAGTGGCGATCGTAAGCGGTAAGCGCTGTCAAATCGTAAGTAGCTATTTTCTCTAGGGCACGAAGTTACCTTTAACTGGGGAACCTAACCTAATTTAAATATAGTTTGTAAAGTATTCATATTAAAAACTTACGAATCATGAATTTTAATAACATGTATATGTTTATTCATGTCATTATATTACTTGAAACTAATATTGCACAATACAACTTATAAACTCTACTTCAAAACAAACAATTTAAATAAGCAAAATGGCGGATTGTGTCAGCGCTACTGACGTTAACAAACGTGTCCTGACCGAAAACTGTTTAGTTTCGCCATTTTGCTTACAAGCGCTTGCTAGCGCTTATTTCTGCCAAACGCAGCCATTGACACGATTTTTTTATATTTCAGATGGATCAAATCTTCCGCTTATGTTCGCACCGGAGAGCGGTAACATGCTCGGTGGCACCATCGTCAACATCACTGGCCCTTGTTTCAACCCTAACGACAGGATCACGTGTCGTTTTGACACTGAGTCCGTCATCGGAGCTGTGGTCGACGTCAACAGGGCTATCTGTGTGCAGCCTCGTTTCTGGCACAACGGTTATGCTAGATTTGAAATAGCTATCAATAACGAACCGTATAAATGGAAAGGGAGATTCTTTGTAGGTAAGTTAATTGTGTGGATTTGGTACCCTCGGTTATAATGATTTTAAACATAGTAGAGCCATGTTGCAGCGGTTTTGACACGAATGGGTCGTCTCGACGGGTGAAGGACTAACTCTCACTATACCCTATTTACTGAAAACTATGAGAGTATGTATGTCGTCTTAGTCATCACGGGTTACAACGCATTTAAATTTTGATTCTCAATCGAAGATAAACGTAACGGCACGTAAAAGTTTATGGGCCACCGCATCCACTTACTACATCTAGTGGACTCTGTGCACCTTTGTCACTCTTGTGCTGCATAAAAGTTACCGTCAACAGAGCTAAATTTATATTTACAGAAACACCAGCGACAGCTACTGAGAAAATATTCTTCCCCGATAATTCAATACACGAACGCAGCCCTCGCGAAATAAGAATGACTTGGGATCGTTTTAACTTGACCACAAATCTCAACGTCCAGCTACAAATCAGCCTTTGGGGTTACAAAGAGATCACAATCAGGCCGCAACTTGAATATATTGACATGATAGAGACAGGCGTTGCCAACACCGGTGAATACATAATAAACCCAGAGAATTTCCGAAACAGAGAGAATATTATGCACAATGATATGCAGTTCGGATTCATTCAGATTAACTTGACCACGCAGGAAACATATAAGGGAGTTACTGTTTCACCGTAAGTATCTGTACAAACAAATATTGATTTCTTATATTTACGCGAACACTATACATTGATTAAAACTACTTTTACGGATATTATCGTGTTTTATTTATTTTTATTTTTAATACCCGACGTTTCGGGTTCTTTCCAGCACCCATGGTCACGGGGGACTGAGGTGACTGACGTCCCGATGTCAAGGTTAACCCGGAGTACCTTCAGCTTTTTAATTATTGTCTTTGGTCCGATCTACGCAGAATGAAAGTGAGTCTCCTCAGTCCCCCGTGACCATGGGTGCTGGAAAGCACCCGAAACGTCAGGTATTAAAAATCAAAATAAATAAAACGCGATAAAATCCGTAAAAGTAGTTTTAATCAAACAAATATTATTAATAAATAAAAAAAAATCTGAAAATGAATAATATTTTAACTAGTATCACACTAGTATTATAATTAATACTACGTAGTATTAATGGTATATCAATACTATTTATCACTCCAGGAGTAGTTCTCAACAAACAGTCGAAAGGTATATTCTTTGTGCCCACAACCTTTTTTATATACGTGGTAGAGCCACTCTGCAGCTATGATGGCTGTAGTATGAATGGGTCGGCTCGACTGGGGAAGAACCACGCTCTCACAGAATACAAGCGTAAAATAGCATCTTAATTCTGCTGTGCTTCGTATGGTGAGTGTAGAGAACCGGAGACCCGATTTATTGGAATCGAGGCATTCCATATTAGTCCGCAAGGGTGGCAACGCATCTGCTTTGATTCTTAATCCAGGGTAAATGTAGTGTGACCACAGTATCCACTTACTATCAGATGGATTGTGTGTTCGTTTGCTACCCTTATCCTATAAAAAAAGTTTCACAGTCCGTATTCTAAACCATTAGACATCGGTCACCTAAAATTTTAGATATAAATGGCCTTAGAAAATCGACTTCAATGTATGAAATAGTTGTTCTCTCACTCTTTTCACTAAATGATAAACGAAAGGGACAGGTAAAAGATAAATTTAAAATTAAATTTGACAGGCCTGTTGGTCTAGTGGTTAGTGACCCTGACTGCTAAGCCGGAGGTCGTGGGCTCGATTCCCACCCAGGACAAATGTTTGTGTGATGAGCACGATCATTTGTTCTGTTTCTGGGTGTAATTTATCTATAATATTTATGTATTTAGAAATATATAAGTATGTTTATCAGTTGTCTAGTACCCATAACACAAGCTCTGCTTAGCTTGGGACTAGATGGCGTTGAGTGATAGTTGTGGAATATTATTATTATTATTATTATAAATAATATCTACTTAATAAAGGAAATGATAATTGATAGAATATGGCGTTACTTTGCGCAAATCCCTTATACTAAAGTTGGTAAGAATTACCTCGCACACATCCACGCAATAAAATAAAATGATGTGTCTTACCCAGTTTTAAGAGCACCTTCCGTTCTTTCCGCAAATTCAAGATTCGAACTCCAGCCGGAGTTTTTGTGTAAAAACACAAATAGGTGGTTTTTCGGATCTGATTATATTTCTTGTCCTCGTATGGACTTCCATTTGACACGATCCTGACATACCTATTTCGCCTCTTTTACATCCATATATTATCTACGCATACACATTCGCGGTAAAGGTTTACTCCTAAGGTGGACCATTTTCAAAATATCGCCAATTAGGTCGATGAACTTGGTCTTATTTTTAGACAATCATTACATTGGAAACGAGTAAATGAGTAGTTAGAATGAGTGGATCAATCTATTGCGATAGTGAATATCCTTGTGGGAGTATATTAATATCTCCCGCACACTTAATTACTTAAAACAGTATACAAAAGGTACATCCTTTTGTGTACTGGTATTGACGGAGTATCATCTTAACCTTTCCCTTGTCCCATTAGTCACATTATGAACATTTAGATTGTTTAACTATTGTTTGTATTGTATTGTATCTATATCGCGGACAGGAAAACTGTTAATCATAATGTAATTATGTCATGCCAAAAGAAGTTATATATTTTTACTCAGTTATTTGATACTGGCAATTTAGAAATAAAACACTGCATTTCACTTACTTACTTACTTATCGTCACGCACAATCCCTAACGGGGTAGCCAGAGAGAACAGATCGCCAAGTGTCACGATCCTTACATACCTCTTTCGCTTCTTTCAGGTTCATTAACTTCTTCATACATGCACGTCTAGGTATCCGAGTACTCTTGACCCTCCCCTCTTCGAGCAATTTGCTCACATGGTCTTCGAAAGTTAGTCTCGGTCTACCTCGACACCTTTTAATATTTACTTTCGCTCTATATATTTTCTTCACCATTCGGTCTTCACTCATTCGTTCAACGTGCCCAAACCATTGGAGTACGCCCCTATCAATTTTTGAGATAAGGTCATCTTTCAATCCTGCCATATTGCGAATCTCTTCGTTTCGCTTTCGGTCGGCTATGATAACGCCACACATTTTACGAAGAGATCGCATCTCCACTGCATTCAACTTGCTTTTATGCTTCTTCTGGCATACCCAGGTTTCGCTGCCATATAACAAAGTCGATACCAAAACTGCGTTATGTATTGCAAGGCGTGCACTCTTCACCACGCCTTGCCTTTTGACTAATGCATTCAGGGCACCATTGACTTTGTTTCCGGCAGCGACACGCCTATCCACATCTAAATCACATCTTCCATCCCGGCTGAAAGCACTCCCCAAGTATACAATTTCATTTACCTGTTCTAGACATTCCTGATTTACCCATATTTCACATTTCGTTCTCTCTTCGTCCTTTTCAAATACCAGAACCTTAGTTTTATTAGCATTCAAACGGAGACCTTTAATTTCACATTCCTCTTTCATACACGTGACTAATGCCTGCAGTTCTGCTTCTGATGGTGCAATAAGCACTGCATCATCAGCATACAGCAGACAATTAACTTTTATGTCACCCAATTTCACACCCAAACAGCTATCTTTCAGCTTCTGTAAACAGCTGTCGAGATACAGTATGAACAGCCAGGAAGACATGACACAACCCTGTTTTACGCCCGCTTGGACGCTAAACATGGGTGACAGGTCATGCCCTACCCGCACACAGGCTTTACAGTCGTAGTAAAGTGACTGCACAGCCCTTAACAATCGACCATCCACACCATATCCCGGCAACAGTTCCCACATTTTCTTCCTTATAACCTTATCAAATGCTTTCTCCAGATCCACAAAAGCACAGAAAATCCTCTGGTTAACACTCAGAAGCTTCTCCGTGATCATGCGGAGAGAAAACATTTGATCCGTGCATCCTCTTCCAGGTCTAAATCCGCATTGTGCCTCCCATAAGAATCTTTCCGATTTCTCTTGCATCCTGCGTGTCAAAACCTTCGAATAAACTTTACTTGCTAAACTGGTCAAGCTGATCGCCCGATAGCTCCCGCAGTCAAAATGTGAACCTTTACCTTTATATAAAGGCACAATGACCGCGGATCGCCAATCATCCGGGACATCTCCCGTCCGCCAGCACAAATTGCACAGCAGATGAAAGCTGTCCCAGACGCGAGGCCCACCGTACTTGACCATTTCAGCAGTAACTCTGTCTAGTCCCGCAGCCTTACCACATTTCAAACTTCGAATCGCACGTTCAATCTCTTTCATGCTGATGACCTCAGTGTCATCGAGGTCCGTGTCTGGCGTGCCAGTCACGGCGTCACCCCCGGATCCTTCACTAAGATCATGACACGCATACAATTCTCTATAAAATTCACTCCATCGCTGCATGACGTCCGATTTTTCTGAGAGGACGTCATTGGTTCTCGAAAGCACTTTGTTCATTCTTAAAGCTGTCGCACCACTCCGGGACCTTCCAACCTCTTTCCAGAAGAGTTTGAAGTTTTCCCTAAAGTTGTGCGACAACCTCTCGTCCGCTTCTATTCTACACCTTTCACGTACTTCCTCAATCAATGTTTTCGCATGAACTTTCTGCAGCTTATATCTTTCTTTCATCTTCTCTCTCATATGCTCATCGTTACTAGAGGCTAAGTAGTCTAACCATGCTTTTTTCTTCTTTTTTACAGCTTCTTTCACTTCGTCATTCCACCATGCATCTCTTCTTTTACTACTACCTCTTTTTGTCGTACCACATACTTCTTCCGCTGCACTTACCATTCCATCCCTAAGGTTCTGCCATGTTCTCTCCACACATTCTTTCCTGCCATCGATGGTGTCAAGCTTTTCGGCTACCCTCGTGTGATATTTGTCCCTAGTATCCGCTTCCTGAAGCTTCCAGCTTCGGATGCGACAGACCGACTGTGGTTCTGTTACTGCCGTCCGGTGGCGCCAACCCGCGAACAAACCCCTAAATCTAGTAATTACTAGATAATGATCCGTTCCCAGGTCAGCACCCCTGAACACTCGTGTATCCATCACCTGTTTTCGCAGTCGGTCATCCACCAGGAACAAATCAATCATACTTCTCTCATTCTTTCTTTCTCTAGTGTACATATGGATCTTCCTGTGATTAAACATAGTGTTTGTCACAAGAAGACCCTTTTCCTTGCATACAGCCAGTATAAGCTTGCCAGCATCATTAACCCTTTTATCTCCAAACTTTCCAAGCACCGACTCGTATCCTGATCGAGCGATACCTACCCATCCATTCAAATCACCACATACAACAGTTCTTTCGTTTCCCTTAACCAAATCTAGAACTTCTCTTACATTCTCCCAAAACTCCTCCAGCTCAGCCCTGGACGACGAAGCTACCGGCGCATAAACAGCCAAAAGGAATAACTTCGTCAGTCCCATTTTGAAGCGAACCCAGAGAAGTCTTGAGTTCACAACCTTGTATTCAGTCATAAGATCGACCAACCGGGACGACAACAGCACTCCCACTCCTTGGCAGGCGTTCTCGCTTTCCGGGACTCCGGACCATATAGCTAACGTCCCGCCAGGGAGCTCTTCAATACCACTGCCTTTCCGTTTGGTCTCCGACATACACACGACATCTAATTCTCTTTCTTTCATTATTTCGATCAACTCATTCGTCTTATCTCTCATGCCTCCTCTAACATTCCACGTGCCAACTCTGCACTCCGTCCTCCACCTTCCACCGTGTCGGGCTGTGCGTGACGGGTGGCGGTCCCCATCGCCGCTTTGCGCGCTGCATTCCACATCAACGGGGACGAGCTGGTGTGCGTCGCCTTGGGGGGACGCCCTAACCCTCGTTCGCATGGGTGCGCAGCTGTGTAGAATTGCAGCCCTGAAAAGGGCTGGCAGGGGTCGCGACGAGCACGCTTCTACAATGACCCCCAACTGCATTTCAAATCTTTATATTTGGAAAATAATTTTTTTGTGAGAGTATACCGCGAATTCGTTCCTAGCAAAGCTAATGGAGTGCAGTTAAAATAATTTTCGCTCTCCGATTTACTGTATTTATTAAAAAGCTTAAAGCCTCAAGAGTTAACGTATCCCATACTACCTACCTTAGCTGCAATATTTCCTTAACCTAGCAAAAAAAAATGAAAAAAATGAAAAGACAATTAGTTTGAATGCAAGAAAATACATAATTGTAGTTAACAGATTTCTCCGGTGTTTGAAGAATGGTGGTCATAGGTTATGTTTAAGTGTTTTTTTCTTACGAAAAGATACGATTTTACTTAGTAACATATAATAAATATTATAATTTTGTGTATTTAGTTTCTTTTGGCATAACCCTCGTTGAAGAGGTGAATAGACCGCTGTCACTTAATTCTCAATATCACACTATTTAAAATAAGCCATGTTTTTTTTTAAATCTAATTGCTAAATTACGTTATCCTTTGATGAAACTGTTTTTCAGGATTTTGTGGAGTCGACCCATACCTCTCGGTTGGTACTTTGACAAACAATGGGAAAGATTGCACGGTCAACGTTGGCCCCAGACTATGTGTAACAACTGGCTCCGCACAGACCGTTTCCTCAAGAACTTCGCTTCACAAGTCTGGATCTGTCCTTGCACACTGGAGCATGCCCTCTTAGACAAGGGACGATTTATGCCTGATTTGGCTTGTGACAAAGATACAAATCCAACCTGTAGATATCACTGGGGAGGAGTGCATTGTGTCAGAAGTGGTGCCCCCAGGTAAGTTACTAATTCTAAAATATAGTAGCCAAAAAAGCTTAAAAACTTAAAGTTTTGAGTTGCGTTTTAGCATGTCAGGTGAGTGGGTAATCATCATTACCATCATCAGACTTCACCAGGCTACTGCTATGCATAGACTTCTCCCAAGACCTGCCACTTAACCTAATCGGCTTCTCGAATACAGCTGAAATCGTGCCAGTTAAACCGATCTTCGGCATCCAGTTGCCTTGCGCAAATCGTCAATCCAATTAACTATGAGGCATCCCACTTTGCGTTTACCTAAACGTGATCTCAACTCAATGACACATGTAACGGATGTCACTTCTGATTTGTTTAGTTTTTGGTTCTCAACATTTGACCAAATGTTTTCACTTATCCTTAGAACGATTCCTAATTTATTAATGAAATTAGTACATTTTTAACAAGATAATACAACGAACGGCTCAAACGGCTCTTCCTCTCCTAATTTTAAAACTAACATCTGTCGTAACTTTTACCGTAAAACGTAAACTAGATTTAAAAAACTTTTCTTTTTTCTCAGTTCGGAAGGTTCAGGTCAACAGTGTTGCTACGATAAGAATGGTTTCCTTATGTTGTCATACGACCAAATGTGGGGTTCGCGTCCACAACGATCTCATGACTTCGGATTTACACCTTATAATGAAGCCAATAAGGTTTGTTCTTTAATTCTTTATTCCTTGGTGTTTGTATCAAATTTCAATCATATTACAAAGTAATTTATTTAAATACAATTTTTAGGTACCATCTTTATCCCACTGGTTCCACGACATGATACCGTTCTATCAATGCTGTATGTGGCAAGAGGAACAAGCCGTAGGTTGTGAGACCTTCAGGTAAGTCATGCCCAATGAGTTTTAAATATTGCGTGAAAACCGTTCAAATAGTTGGTGATAGGACTTCAATAAAACTTCGAACTTGATAGAATGATATCGGAAAAACAGTGTCTTTTTTTACAAAAATGTATGTAAAGTGTTGAGTTATTTTTAAAATATTTGGTTGCGTTTTTATTTCAAGCAGTTTTCGTAACTGAAAACGATATATTAGGTAGGTAACATTTCAATATTAGGGTAAATTAATTAATTAAGGTAATATTTCAATATTAGGTAGGTAACGCAACCGATAGTATCTGTAATTTTTTTTCTTTTCTACAAATTTTCTTTATACCGTGCAATTTCTTCTCGGCCAGTATGCTATACATCAAAAGTTCAAAACATAATATTTACATAACTGTAATTAACGTAACGTAATATTGATCCGAAAGTTCAAGACGCATTTTTCAGGAAGTGTTTGATGCATCATAATACATTGTTGAAAAGTATCAGTCCACTCAATAAACAGGAATATGACTTTTTGCCTGACCTACCTGGATACACCTAGTACTACGCATATAGGTAAGTCACAAAAAAGTTCACCAAAAAAAAAAAGGGGTTTCATTGAAATATTAATAATAATGACTGTCCTTCAGCTAAGTTGACTCAGTCCCAAAAGTCGTATTTTCAAATATTTCAAAAAAAGTGTTTGATTTAATCTCCCATTTTTACAGCGTGTTTATTATGTATAATAAAAATTCTCGCAAAATGACAGACAGTTTCCTCGGGGGTTAATAATTTAAAACATTTAAATAAATCTTGCGTGAACAGAAGACAAATAATGTGCTACAGGTCGTAATAAGTGCGAGAGGGAGCGACTGACTGCGGATCACGTGATCTTGTACAGCTGTTATAATTGCTAAATAAGATATGCATAGGCATGATATTACACATGACTTTTATATCATTATTAAACTTAAATATATTAATTAAATATTACTACTTTTACGGATCTTATTACCATATAGGTAACGTCAGGAATTAAAAATATTTTAAATTAAACGCGATAAAATCCGTTAAGGTAGTTTTAATCAATGTGTAGTGTTCGCGTAAATATAAGGAATCATTATAAAATATATTTGTTAAAATATATATTTTATTAGATGAAAATTTTAAGAAGTAGATAAAAATTAACTTCACTTAAATGTACAACAATAAAATTACAGCTAATGGTAATAAGGAAGTAATTGTCGCATTAAGATAAATCAATGAATTGTCGGGTCGATACAAGTGAGATTTTTTTATTATCTCATTGGTTACATTGAAAATAAATTCTAACAGTAAAAAATATCTATTGCAAATATTTAGATATATACATATTTTGTTATTTTTCGTTTTTTTTATATATTTAAAAGTACGACTTTGGGGTAGTTTGCTCCTATGTCAACCCCTTTAGAAGTATCTCCCATTTTTTTCTTAATTCTTTATCAACTTAGCTGACGGATAGTCATATTATTTCAATTAAACACTATTTTGGGCGAATATTTTTGCGACTTACCTGAATGCGCAGTGCCAGGTGTACAGGCCAGGCAAACAGTCATATACCTGCTTATTGAGTGGACTGATACTATTCATCACAGTTTCATGTTGCATCAAACACTTCATGAAAAATGCGTCGTGAGCTCTCGGACCACAGGCAACAGTTGGAAAGTATTGGCATTATTACGGATAGAAAATAGCATGATGTGACAACTTTCTTACAGATTTGAACGGCGCCCTTCACAAGATTGTGTCGCTTACCAATCTCCAGGAGTGGCGGGAATATTTGGTGATCCACACATTATAACCTTTGATGACCTGCAGTATACATTCAACGGCAAAGGTAAAGTGCAATATTTTTATTGTATACTAAACTATTTGAAATACTATATTTGATATTGATAATAATAATATTATCCTTGCTAATTTTAACTACATAGATGTCATCAATATCGAATACTTTTACTAGTTATTAGGATAAAAACAGAAATTTGAAACCTTCCACACGTGGTAAACCCAATTATTCCGTACCTAAATATTTAAACCGGCGATATCACACGGCAACAAAGATCTTTTGTTCTGAAAACACGCATCTATCTGAAAGAAGCTTTCGGTCAACAACGTGGTACAACGTGGTACAACGTGATAGAGGCACGCTGCAGCTATTTTGGTTGTAGCATGAATGGGTCGGTTCGACCGGGGAAGGCCCACGCTCTCACATAATAAAGTAAAGTTACAGCCTATATACGTCCCACTGCTGGGCACAGGCCTCCCGTCAATACTCAAGAGGGTTTTAGGGCAAGGAAGTGTCCGCCGCGCTGCCCCAATGCGCGTGTTGGCGAACTTCACATGTCTTCGAAATATTCTTTTCTCTTATTCCTTGGATATGCAGGTTTCCTCACGATGTTTTCCTTCACCGCCAAGCGCGTGGTAAATCAGCACTTAAAATTGCAATTAACAATTTCATTGGTGCTGGCAGGGATCGAACCCGATTTACTCGCGTTCTGTTATGTTTACAGCGAGCGTTAACCATTTGAGCTACAACGCCCCCTTTCTCTCACAGAATACCGAGTGTAGAGAACCGGAGACCCGTTTTACTGGAATCGAGGCATTCCATCTTAGTCCTCAAGGGTGACAACGTGTCTGCATTTTGATTCTTAAGCAAGGTTAAAAATGTAGATGTCTATGAGCCACAGCTTCCACTTACCATCAGGTGGACTGTGTGCTCGTTTGTCACCCATATACTATAAAAAAAATTAAGAAAGATTCATTCAAACTATAACTGATGAAGAATATGATGATTTTAACTGTAAAATATGATGCAAAATAACTATGTATACTACTATAAGCATTTTTACAAAAATAAAGTTGATAAGCTTTTCGAGCTTATCTGATGGTATGAGTACTAGAAGGAGAATCATAATGCAGATGTGTTGTTACTCCTGAGTAATAAGATCGAATACCTCTTACCCTTTAAAAAGGATCTCAAGCTCCCATTACTCACCATGCGAAAGAGCAGGATTGTGCTGCTATTCTGCGCAAGCGTGATCATTCCTACGTCAAGTCAACCCTGTAATCACAATAAGCTGCAAGGTGGCGTTACCAAATACAAAGGCAACATCAATAGTATTAATTTCCGATATAATTTCCAACAAAGGTGAATACGTACTCGTGCGAGTGGACCACCCGCATTTGAAGCTCGATGTACAAGGACGGTTCGAGCAAGTGTCCAGGAACATTTACGGTCCGGTCAATGCCACACACTTAACATCGGTAGTTGCCGCGTCCAACAACTCCGTTGCGATTGAGGTAAGTCCATAATTGTGGTTTATCATCATCATATTAGCAAACTAGCTTTGCCTTTCAAGTCCACTCCTGAACATAGGCCTCCACTTAGATTCATTCGGTGGCGACCGCAGTTTTCATTTTTAGTTATTATTTGGAAGACTTCTGCTCATTTCCTGATTTTGCCTCCTATATCAACCTCTATAACATCCAAGGGACAATAAGGGGTAGCGGATATTCTTACATCGCCACTACACGGTAATTTGTGGTTAGAGCATTGGAGCATCTTGATGGACTCTCTTCAATTCCATGACTTTACCAGTCCACTGTTGAACATAAGCCTCCTCCAAGGAACCAGCTAGAACTCCACTTCCTACATGTCTTACCAGGACGTCCCTTTATTTAATGCGAAACCGTACGTAACTGCGCTTACTGGTACGAAGCTGCCCACTCAAGAATCTTTAATTAATTTTGACTTTAAAGTTGCTTAAAACTAGCGCTGCTTACGATGTAAAAAGAATTTTAGCAGTTTGAACTGCGATTCTTCCTTTCGCCTATTTTTTTATTTTTTCACTATATACTTATTTTGTATTTTCTTTCTTAAATAAGTTGTATATTTATATTATATGGACAGGTTCGACTGCGGCCTCAGCATGCCCAATGGCGGTACAGACTCGACGTCTTCGCTGACAACAAACGAATCTACTTTGATCGTACATCTCTTAGAGTACAATATTTCCCTGGTAAGTTGTTTACTTATTTAAAACTGGTACTAACATAACCAAGTGTTTATAAGGAATTTGCTTTAAAATTATCCTATGTATCCGCTTGTGATTGTGGTGATTCGTAAGTAATTGAACGCGTCACTCCAACTGATGAAATTGAGTTTGAGACCAAGTGGTGATTTTGAGCGTACTGATGAAAGCTCGCTTTCCTTACAGCTTTTGGTAAGCCACAAAAACATTCAGTACTCGCTCTCTTACCGTCATAAATGAAACAGACTTTCAGATAATATAATATGTTAATACTAATGTAATTTTAAATGGGAAAGAACTGAGTCTTGTACCACCATTTTTCTTGGAATCACACTGGATGCAAATCTTCAATGGCTCCCCCATATATCAAAACTAGCTATTGGATTTAGTTCTGCAGCATATAGGTACTGTAAAAAAACCCTTACCAGAGTATAACTTAAATACAAACTAATAAATAGTACATAGTCAAATTAAATTGCCGATTTATTAATTGTCTTATCATCGTCGGTAATTTTATAAAAAAGTGTCAGCAGACGTGTCATACTGTCTGCAAATATGTCAATTTCGTCGCGTAGTTTTTTCTATTAATGTTCGATTTGTTGGAATTAACAGTTTAACTGATGGTAATTGGCTATTGCAGCCCATGGATATAACTCACGGCACGTAACTCTAACGCTGAACGAAATGTATCATTCGCAGCTATCTGCGAATGACGTATCAGTACGGGGCACGGAATACGACTGGAGAGCCAATCAGCGCAGATGAAGGATACGCACAGCCAATCATACGTAATAATGCCCAATATAGCCAATTATGCGCAATAACGGTCACCGCTAGACTTTCGTGCCGCGAGTTGTACCTGCAATCAACTTTTAATCAACCATTATTCAACTGTAGCTCTATGACAATAGTTCTACAGCTTATTATTTTTTTTACAGGTGTCACTGTTTACCAGCCAATGTATATCCTAAATCAATCGGAAATTGTTATAATGTTTTCATCGGGTGCCGGTATAGAAGTAGTAGAAAACAAAGGTTTTATGACGGCCAGAGTGTACCTTCCATGGAATTACATGGTAAACAAGATTGTTTTATCCAGATTTTATAGTACTTTGTTGGTGAAAATATTTGTTTCTTTAAACACACGCAAAATAAAAACCAAAGGTTACCACAGTGGTGCAAGTGATATACTGTAATAAGAATTCAACCACTCATAATTCATCCATTACCCCAAGTCCTACCGTGGATATCGTAAGAGGTGATAGAGGGAAATTGGGATAAGAGATGAGCAGCATCTTCCTAAAAACAACCCAAAATAATAAAAACTGTAAATCCACATACCAATCTTTGCGGACGCCAATGTACGTTCAGCCATGGACTTTTATAGGTTGTTATAAAAAAGAAGGAATTCACTCATTGAAACTAAGGCCGAAACAAACAATAGTATCATGCATTGATGTTATTATTATTTTTAAATAAGGCGATAGTAGGACAAAAGTTTAAGATTTTCAATTTACCGAACTGGATAGATCAGGTATCAAATTTTATGGTGAATAAAAACTTATATTCGATTTTCCAAAGCTCTATCCATTGTGACAGAATTACTCTAAAACTTTAGCCCTATGATCTAATTAGTAACTCTCGATGGTTGCTCTAAAGATGAACATTAACATATCGTAGATCATGTTGAAAATGTTTGTATCAATCAACTAAATAAGTTCTACCTGGACAAAGTAGTCAATCAACGAATCCAACTCAACTGGGCAGCGTTTACGAAATCATGACACACCTTCATGATAAAATCGCAACCAGACTAACTCCTATATCCCAACGGATCAGTAATTAAAAGTAACAACAAGCCGATCATAATGTTTGACAATTGGCAACCGATGAAAAAAGAAGATTTTGCGGAACTTCCGTACCAGCAAATTCCGACGTGAAGCTAGTGAATGCAGACGGCGGGTTTGTGACAGTCCTTGATGGAGACTAAGGTTCAGCAGTGGACTTGTAATGATACTGAAATGACTTTATTAAATTTACAGAATCAAACTAGGGGCTTGTTCGGCAACTGGTCTTTAGACATGAATGATGACTTCATGCGTCCGGATGGAACAATTGTCAATATCGATGTCAATAACTTCCAGTCAGCTCATAGAGATTTCGCTCAGTATTGTAAGTTTCTACGCCTTTTCTTCTATTATGGAAATATATGGGTTTATTATGAAAGTACGTAGTCCAGGCTGAAATAAAAACTGCGGTAGAAATAAGTGATATACTGTAGGTATATTATGGTTGTAACACGAACGGATCGGCTTGACCGGGAAAGGACCATGCTCTCACAGAATACCAGCGTAAAATAGCAGCTTAATGCTGCTGTGTTTCGTATAGTGAGTGTAGAGAACCGGAGACCCTTTTTGCTGGAAACGAACCATTCCATCTCATTTCTCATGGCTAGCAACGCATCTGCATTTTGATTCTTAATTGAAGATAAATGTAGATGTCTATGGGCCACAGCAACCACTTACCATCAGGCGAACTGTGTGCTCGTGTGTCACCCTTATACAAAATGGTGATCGATAGATGGAAATTTTACCATATCTTTGCGCCATGCTTGAAATACCGGCTACAGAGACCAAGCGTCAAAAGATAGAGACGATGGTGCAGCTATTGTTGTTTTTTTACAAATTTATTTCCCCCGCTGTAAAATCTATCATATATTTTTACGTGATTACTAAGTGCCGCCGCCCTGGATGCTGAAAAGTCACAGATGCCCTCATGTTAAAACAATATTTTTCTTCTAGGGCAACTGACTGACCGGGAGCAAAGAGATATAGGCGTGGCGATGTTCGTAAGGGAATACGGTCGGACGGCAGCGTACTACAATGACGATCAGTTTATTCCGAACTTTATACGAGAGCCGGCGGACTTCTTGCCAGCGAACAGATCATTCGACGTGACTCGAGCCATAGAAATTTGCCAGGACTCATATCAGTGTCGATACGACTACGGTATGACACTAAATAGAGATATGGCGGAGTTCACGAAGAATTATCTGGCTTCACTTGTGAGTATATTCTTTTTTTATACAAAACATCTTGCAGTCCACCTAATGGTAAGTGGGTCCATGGGTTTCCCCCATGGATTGCCTCATAGAAAGATTCTTGCATAGTTGCCACGATTGGCAGGCGCGTTGACCACTACACGGTTAATATCAGTAGTCCGTTGACACCTGCAGAAGATAGACCTCGTGGCCTTCTATTGATACGATCTCGTATATGATAGATGTAAATACTCAAAACGGCGATGGGAAATATGGTTAAAAATGCAAAAATTTAGTGTCTGGACTGAGTGAGTAAGCCAATCCGCCTGCTATGCGTATCTGCCAAAGACTTTATTACTATAATACATGAAGACAGCAGAAGTAAATAGTGTGTGAATGAGAAAGGAATATCGACATTTCGCGACTGCGCAGTGCGATGATTCTGTATCACCGGAGAGTTAAATTAACAGTTGCAATTTTGTTCGTGTTTAAATTATATTTTTTTGTTTATTATAAGGACACCTTATAGTCCGACAGCTCATGACGCATTTTTCATGAAGTGTTTGATGCATAAATTTTTAAATTATCATAGTGAAGTCCAGGTAAACCGTAATTTACAGGGTCCGTCGGTTTCTTTGGATAATCCGCATTATTTTTAATAATTTGGAATGGTATTTTTTATCCTTTTAAAATAATGCAGAATTATAATCACACCCTTTCACAGCGTGAAACCCTGGCGGTCTGCCAGAATTTCAACACAAAGAGTTGTACAAAGAGTTATCTGAATAAAGAGTGTAATTAAGTGATGTTGATGAAGCGTTTCTTGTTTGCAGCTCCATATTCCGTATAAATATTCATGTTATTACTATTTAAGTGGTCCATAATCACCCGCACAATAATTAATACATATTTATCACATGATTTGATGACTATATTGGCAGCAGAATCCAATTCCAGTTGGCAAACATGATTAAATAATTTTACTATGCGCTTTTTCATGGCTTTCCCATGATAAATTGTCAGTAACTATCGGGGCCACAGCATTATCCTCGACTTTTTACGAATAGCAAAAATCGTAATTTACATTAATAATTCATTTCAGCTCTCTGTCGCACTCATTACGACTCGTTGCATATTTGTCTCCTGTCCACGCAAGATTTATTTAAATATTTTTAAATTATAAACCCCCGGAGAAACTGTCTGTCATTTTGTGAGAATTTTTTATTGTATAAAAAAAATTGTTTCTTTGGTTTTTTCGAAAACACGACTTTAGGGTAGTTTGCCCCTATGTCAACCTCTTCTTCAGAAGTATCTGCCATTTTTTTTCTTAATTTCTTATGAACTTAGCTGATGGATAGTCATTATTATCATTTAAATCAAACACTATTTGGGGCGAATTTTTTGCCATTTACCTGTATGCGCAGTACCAGGTGTACCCATGTAGGCCAGGCAAACAGTTATATACCTGCTTATTGAGTGAACTGATACTTTTCAACAAAGTTTCATGTTGCATGAAAAATGCGTCATGAACTCTCGGACTACTAAAAAGTCCAGCTTTAGCGCATATAAATATCAAAGCCAATATTTTTGACAAATATTGAATATTATAATAACTTCTTTGCATCCTGTTAATTAATATATATTATTCTATTATATACTAGATTATATATATTATGTACTAGATTGTACAACCAGTGCGTGTTGCCAGTGATGACTTATGGATCTGAGATGTGGTCCTTCACTGCTGGCCGTATGAGGACGCTTAAGGTCGCTCAGCGAGCTATGGAGAGGGCTATGCTCGGAGTTTCTCTGCGTGATAGACTCAGAAATGAGGATATCCGCAGTAAAACCAGAGTGACCGACATAGCCCAACGGATTAGTAAGCTGAAGTGGCAATGGGCCGGCCATATAGCTCGAAGAACCGATAACCGATGGGGAAGAAAGGTTCTCGAGTGGCAGCCTCGTACCGGTAGGCGTAGTGTAGGGCGACCCCCCACTAGATGGAGTGACGACCTGGTAAGACATGCAGGAAGTCGATGGATGCAGGTGGGTCAGGACCGTGCTTTGTGGCATTACTTGGGGGAGGCCTATGTTCAGCAGTGGACTTGTGAAAGGCTGTAATGATGATGATGATGATATTTACTCGTAGTAATGCCGACTCAATTATCACTTCATCCAGCACAAACTAAAATTCGTCAAAATTAACGTACTAATAAAATTGAATTTCAAAAAGCGGTAACACATATATATTACTTAGCTAGTCATGACCTCACAGACATCAAAAACATTTTCTCATATTACTCATGGCAACGCAGAGGGTTTCCACAATATGCCTTTTTGTACGCATTACAATGCAGTGGCGATTGAGTGAGTGATGATTATGGTGATTCGGTCATTGTCATCCGGAGATTTGTTTAGGTCAAGGTTAAGATCAAACATATAAATTTTAATTTAACAAACTTTATCTAACAAAAAAAACTATATTTAGGTTGGTGTCAATACTGTAATGAAATTTATTTAGGCTTTGAATTTTAATTCTCAATATATTATCTCTATTCATATAATATGTTAAGTCCTCAAAATTTTGTAGCTTAATTTTTAACTATATTTATACAAAAACCTAATTGATATAAAAAGATCGTATACACTATGAAAGAAATTTCTATAATAAGAGTTAGTACGTAATACAAATTGACTTCATAAAATTATTGCTGCTAACAGAAATGTTTAAATTAATAATTCTATATTTAAAAATCAATTGTTGCCCCTTAGTCTCGCTAATACTCAAAAACATCTCGACCGATTTTAATGAATTTTTGTGTGTATGTTTGAATGGGTCCCTAGATGGCTTAGATTCACATTTGAAACCGGTAGGTGGCACTTATTGAGATCTAGAAATCAAACGTGTGAAGCCGGGGCGAATCCTTTAATAAAAAGCAAAAATCGACTTCAAAGAACTGAAAAGAATAAAATCGTTTCCACATGATACTTTCTAAATTCAGTGCTAAGATATTTTTTTTAAAAATTAAAAGTTTTTATAAACAGCTTAATTTTTTGACCCTTTTGAGTAGACTTATAAATATCTCAAGTTTGTATGCAACTAGAATGTCGTCTGAACAATTAAATTAAAAAGTTATCCCCTATTTTTTTACAGGGACTTTATCTCTTCAAATTTGAATGGCGCTACCCTTGAGGTGTATTCATTTTAATAAAAAAATAATCATCAACATTGGTTCACAGTTGATGAATGTGATCTGTAACTTACATATAAAAAAAACATACAGTCGAATTCAAAGGCTTCTTTTTTAAGTCGGTTGAAAAGAAATTTTTATATGAGGCTATATCCTATATTCTTTCCCATAAAATTCCTAATTCAGTTATATTTACTGATTCAAAAAGTTGCCTAATGTCCTTACAGAGCAATTTATCCAAAATTCGATCTCCCCGTTAATACTGAAAATTAAAGAACTCCTACTAAATTGACAAACCAAAGACTGGACATTGGCAGAATTATTGTGACATAACCACAATAGAAGGACCATATTGTAAAAAAAGTCAACTCAACTAACCCTCAAATCATAGATTTGTGTTTTTGCAATTTGCACAAATATTAGCAAATTGCTAGCCTGGCGGGATTGGAAGAGGATCCATTTACCTGACCATCTTAATCAAGCATTTTCAATGAAGTATTTTAAGGGTATTCCAAAAATCATAAGGTTGCATATTCTAATAGTAAATATAAACTTTAATCAGAAGCCGCACGCTGCATCCGTTTGGATCTGTCTTGTCATCTTTCCATTGTTCTTATAATTGTAATGCATAGGCCAAGGTCTTCCACACCATTGGATATGCTGCGAAAAACGCGCAGTTGCAACTCGATTGTCACGTAGATAGATAAAAATTTTCACGTTACCTCAACATTAAACGTCGTTGCCAACTGAATTAAAATAAAATTAAAAATATACTAAAATTAAAAATATACGAGATAGGTACTTTATTTTTTATTTGTACAAAACAATAAACGTAAATTTTGTTCCTTTTAAGACTAATATTAAAGAACAAAACGCTCGACGCGTCATCAGCTGCGGAATTTTGGAGACTCCTCGTTTCGGGAGAAAGAGCAACTTCTTCTTCACGCCCGGAACTAGAGTAAGTACGAAAATCGATTCAATTAATTTAATTATTATCATATTTTAATTTTATTACATCTAATATCAACAGACATTAACACAGCGGTGGGACTTATTTCTCTTGGAGTGGTGTTGTGATGTACCACTCTTATACCTAATTATGTTGCCAAAAAGCAGTGCTTGCAGTGCTGTGTTCTGAAGGGTATAGAGTGCATGTATTACATGCAGTGTGCCATTTCATCTTAGTCCTCAGAGGTGACAATGCATATGAAACCTTCTTTGTTTGGCTGCAGATGTCCAGGGGCTGCAGTAGGCATTTACCATCAGGCGGATTTTAAGTTCTTTTATCACTTTGGTGTTATAAAAGTAAGACATTAACATTTTTGTAAAACACTGCATTAAATGTGAAATATGAAACGCTCTTTGTGCATAAGCGACTCAACATTATGTGAGCATACCTTTATCGATGACTTTTAAGTAATTTAAAATTTTAGAGCCGTGGTAGCTTAGTAGCGTAACGCTTGTTAGGTAGGTTCAAGCCACGCCAGCGCGAAAGATTTACCACGTGCTTAGCGGTGAAGCAAAACTTCTTGAGGAAACCTATGATAAACGAATGAATAAAACCTGAATATTACGAGGGAATTTAAAGTCCGCCAACCCACACTGAAGTGGTGGAGTAATTGCTCCATAACCCTGTAAGATATGAGTTAGCCTGTACCCAGCTGTGAAACTACTATATATGCTGTAACTTTAACGATAGCTTGCAATCAGAATCATAATTATTTTTGTATGTCTGTGCTTTTCGTTATGTAATTACAATCATTTTTACTAACTATTCCATCTTAAAAATGTGACACTAGTCGTCCAGAAATCTCCTAGTGGGACTTTCTCACAATCAACAACAAAACTTATTTGCATCATCTTTATTAAATTATCTTTAACTTAAACTTTAACTTAACTAAATTTAAATACCGACAACCACCATGAAAGAAAAGTTCTCAAGTAGCAGTCTCGTATTTTAAGCGAAGTGTAGCCCCAATATACATGGAGTGACGACCTGGTAAGAGATGCAGAAAGTCGATGGATGGGGGGGTCAGAATCGTGCTTTGTGTCATTCTTTGAGGAAGGCCTAAGTTCAGCAGTGGACTTGTAAAGGCTTCTAATGATGATGATAATGACGAAAGTTTAAAATGTTATACAAATAAGTAGGCAATGTACGCAAATATTTGCGTTTCGACAACAGTAGATGCCTAAGACTAATAGTGGACGGTCCACTATCACACTATCATTATATGATTAAGAAAAATAGAAATATTAATAATACCTAATAATCTTTGGCTTGCCGTGTATTGTCGTAAGAATATCCACTACCCCATACCATGCCCTTCGTGGGTGTTGTAGAGGCGACAGAAGGAAACCTACCATGAGATTTGGACGAGCAGCAGCGACTTCCTAATAACAATTAAAAATAATAAAATTGCGGTGATGCAGTATGCCAAGCGTGGAACTTTTCTTGTAGAATAAGGCTGACAAATGAACACACAGTCCACCTGATGGTAAATGGATGCTGTGGCTCATAGACATCTATCTACTTTTATCTTCAATTAAGATTTAAAATGCAGATGCGTTGTCAGCCTTGTGGACTGAGATGGAATGCCTCGTTTCCAGTAAAAAGGGCCTTCGGTTCTCTTCACTCACCATACGAAACACAGCTGTATTAAGCTGCAATTTTACGCTGGTATTCTGTGAGACCGTGGTCCCACCCCGGTCGAGCTGACGATTCGTGCTGCAGCTACAATATAGGTGCAGCATGGCTCTACCACGTAAACAAACTACTACAAATATCCTAACTATGACAAATATCCTCCTTGGAGGGAAGGAAAGGTGAGACCTATATTCAGCAATGGAATATAGTAGGCTACTACGGTAATGGTAACGGTAATATCTAATTTGCCATGAAGTGGCGGCGTAACAATATCCAATACCCCATCTCATCCTATGGGTGTCGTTAGAAGCGACAGAGGGAACTGAAACAGGAGTGCGCATATTGCTAATAACAACTAACATTATTATAAAAAACTGCGCTTGCTAAACCACCTGCCAAGTGTGGCTACTATGGCAAATTATGAAACAGTTTATAATCAGTAGTGAAATTTTTGACGCGCTGTTATGAATGATTGCATTTTCCTATAGAAATGCTTGAAAGAACTTAAAGTAACTATATCGTTAATAATATCTAGACCCTGTAATATACCTGTAATAGATCTAGTAAACGAAGAGCAGTGTTGAATATAATCGGTAATTTTATTAAATTCAATAAAACTCTATTTACGGATTTTATCGCGTTTAATTAACTACTTGACTTATTTTTAATTCTCGACGTTTCGGGTGCTTTACAGCACCCATGGTCACGGGGGAATTGCGATGTTTGACGTCCCAAAGTCAAAGTTAGCCCGGCTAACTTTAGTTTTGGAATATTAATTTTTGGTCCGATCTAACTATGATATTGGAACATCAAACATCTCAGTCCCCCCCCCCCGTGACCATGGATGCTGTAAAGCACCCGAAACGTCGGGAATTAAAAATAAGTTAAATAGTTAATTCATCATCATTATCATCATCATTACAGCCCTTCACAAATCCACTGCGGAACATTGGCCTCCTCCAAGTAATGTAACAAAAGTTAATTAAACGCGATAAAATACGTAAATAGAGTTTGGTACAATGTGTAGTCTTCGCGTAAATTTAAGAAATCACAATTCCAGTAAGGTTTTTATACGTAGTAGAGACACGCCGCAGCTAAACTATGGTTGGAGCACGAATGGGTCTTCTCGACTGGGGTAGGACCACGCTCTCACAGAATATCAGCGGTTTCGTATGATGATTATAGAGAACCAGAGACCTTTTTTACTGAAACTCAGGCATTCCCTCTCAGTCCTCTAGGGTGACAGCGCATCTGCGTTTTAATTCTTAATTGAGGGTAAATGTAGATGTCTATGAGCCACAGGATCCATTTACCACCAGGCTGACTGTGTGCTCGTTTGTCACCTTTATTCTATAGAAAAGGTACAAAAATTTAAAGGTAAACGATTCTCCACCCAATATCTTACCAGGCTCATGTCCAATGTCACCTTAACGGAACTAGGCAAGCCGCCTTTCAACCAAGATGGCTATTGCAACAAATCACCCCTCTATAGGAGCGACATATATCCAGCGGTAGACTGTTTTTGGTCTGATGAGGAAGATGTATCTCCCTGGTCCATTAAGGTCGTCAATTATTTCAAAACTTTATCATTGCTTACTACTTTATATATTTTCAATAATTCTAGGTCAATTTCGAATGCAACCAAGACTTCATCCTGATCGGTGACAAACGACGCGTGTGTGAAGACGACGGACGATGGAATCTGCCTGACTACGGATACACAGAGTGCCTCCGTAAGTCACCAATAAATTTGTTTTTCTTATTCACATTTCAACTCACTTCCACAATTGTTCATTAAATGATTTCATCAAATTATGCCTTTTCTTACATTATCTGCACTTTATTGCAAAGTTTCCATTTTAACAAGCTGATCGTAGCTATAAATCATTAGTGAAATTAACAAGACGAGCCGAGGCAATAACAAGAATGCAATTGAATATAGTTTTACGATTCCAGTACAGAGTCAAAAAGTTAACTACAATAAAGTGAAATCGGCCGCATCTATAATATCTCGTAATAGATAATTTAGATTTTACCGTTATAAGTATCATAAAATCTAAATCTGCGCACATTTTCTATTGTGACTTAAACTATGTTTCACATTATGAATGCATGTGCATCATGCTTAACAACATTTCCAGTGTGTTACACAATTCCAGTGTGTTATCGTGTGTTACAAGTTCTTGTGTGTTATGGTACATTTTCTGTGAGCCTCACTCATATAATCCAACAAAAACACAAGGCTGCATGTGCAGTTTTAAATTAGCCGAATTCTACTTACAGATACAAACTAGCTTGTAAATAACCATAATTAAAATACATCACACTGTGTAACGATGCAACACCAACTCGACTGAAAGCAATATACTGAAATATGAGCTTTGTGTCGCGTAAATACAGATCACTTTTCTAAATTAAAAAATCACTATCAAAATTAGTGCACAATGATTCGACCTTTCAATCGCTGACATTATAATATATCACAAGCGATATCACATCATTCAAATGAAGATTTTGAAGTCCAGTTGGTGTTTTGAATATTTTTCATAAATTTTCATAGAATAACATGCCAAGATTTTAACGTTCAATTTAATGATAGTTCTTTGATTTCATAATATGCCAAAATGACTTAAAATACATTTTTACAATTTTGAGGGGTATTATATAAAAGAAGTAGTTCCTTTACCTACAACACGTTCACGGCATTGTCAAATAATAATAAATATTCTTCATTCAGGTAACCAAGAGTACTCACAACGTGCTCTATTCTTGACTTGGGGCATCATCGTGGCAGTTATTGTACCATTAGGCCTCCTAATTTGTCTGATCTGGTTTTGGTGTTGCTACAAACCGAAATCCGAAGGCAAAGAAGGATTCCGCTTCGAGAACATTCCACGATCGAAATCCGCCTCTCGACTAAATCTAAGATCATCTTCAATGGGAAACATCACAGATACGATGAAATCATCCACTTTGCGTAGCCAATACTCCGACGAAAAACCTAAATTACCTGTCACTCCTACTGAGGAAACGCCGATTGAGGCAAATGTTGCCAGATCCGCGCCACCTCCACCAACTGACGGCGAAAGCTCAGGTTTAGGCTATACGGATTCAAATAAAAGTGAATCCGGAAAATCAGATAAATCCTCATCATCCAAAAAGCGTCGCGGTTACGACAAAACCTACCGCACTAACGAGCCTTTACCTAACGCACCCGACGTTGAATTCCCAGACAAACCTTGGGATTTATCCGAGGAAGACTTGCTTTCAATAACATCTCCTTCAGACTCTGAATCTAATCGTGACTCGACACTAACCCGTCCAGCTAAAGACATAGAATACGTGAGCAAGCCCCGTCAGACGGGACGCCACCCTATTCCCAGTGATTCTGGTTATTCCACGAAAGATGGCTCTGAAGATCCCTATACACCTAAATACGAGGGCCAATACAGCCCCATTCCGTCTCATTACTCGCCCACTTACTCGGAAATTTACTCACCTCCGATTAGTCCCACTTCAGACTTAAGCCCGCGAAATACTTATAACAACCCTGGATTACCAGAACCTCCAAAAAGTGCACCACCCACTGAAATAAAAACATTCACTATGCCTCCTAAAAAGGGCAAATCAGTAGAGACTCTTATTGATCCACCAGTTGCTGAAGTACCGACTTTTAGCAGCCGATCGACTATGGTGTAATTTTTTACCATCTACTCTTATACATTTATAATTTGAAGTATCCCACTGAAATTTAAAAAAAATATATTCATATGTACTGCCTTCAACATTGACAATCTAAGATTAAGATATACACAAAATAAATTTTAATTCTAAAGAGACGTGTTTGTGATGTTTGCTATTGATGTTTTTTTTTTTTTCAAGAAATTCTGTTTTAAACTAGTTTTAAATGGATTATAAATAAAATTATATAAAATTTAAAAAATCACAGCGAGAGGAAATTTCTGTTCCGAAGTACGGTAGAGTAACTTCCCAACGATTTCACTGTCATTAGATTTTAAAAGTATAAGAAAGCAAGTTATAATGTTGAAGTTTTCTTGGAATAGAAATTTTCTCGATCGTGTTTTCTTTCTATTTTTTACCCTAACCTAAATTGACGTTATCGCTTGCTTTCTTATCGCACTGTATGCACAAAAATTCGGGTCACTGCTTCCAATAGGTGAGTACCAAAATCTTATTTGTCATAGATAAACTGTTAACGTAGGTCTTGATAGATAGTATCATTTATCAGTTTACAATATTACGAGTATCTACTACGTTTACTTGTCTCAAAATATAGATAGCGTTTTATTTAGCTAATCTTTACTATAGTAACTAGTATCTTTTTTATTCCTTTTTGGTCGAGCAAGTAGATGAGCTTCTATATTTGGGATGCGTAATTTAGCAGGGATGGGAGATATGAAAATGATATAAAACGACGAGTGAATGCAAGAAATAGAGTAAATGGGACTCTACACTCTATTATGAAAAGTCAGAATGTGTCAAAACAACAAAAAAGGCAATTCGAAATGCTGTTAGTCCCTACTTAACGTAGTAAAGTTTTATATGGCAGAAGAAGCACGAGAGTAGAATAAACGCAGTAGAAATGCGGTCGTTAAGGAGTATGTTAGGGCTGAATCTGAGTGACAGGGTGAGAAATTGTGTAATAAGAGAAGAGTGTGATATGCAAGATGATGTTGTGACTAGGATTAAGAGAGGAATGCTTCGGTAGTTTGGTCATGTAGAAAAAATGTACGATGAAAGAGTGACAGAGTAAAGTTATCTTGCAGAAAAAAACGGCAGAGTTAAATAAAATTAGGGGTGATAAAAAGATTTATATTTCACGTGTAAAGTTAGACACTTTTAAAGAATATTTGTCAAAATCGGAAATATATGTAGAACTATACGTGTTTATCTAAAAATATAATCCTAAAGGGGTAGACAGATTCATGAAATTGATGAAATTTTTAATGTGCGTTAGAGTAGGTCCCCGGATAGTTTAAATTAAACTATCCAGGGACCTACTCCTAAAGTTTCTTTAAATTGACAATTGGACCCGCTGGGTAACGCTGTTGTCGAGATCCAGAAAATACCCGTGCGTTAGATCACTTAGATTAGATTATAAAGTAGATTAGATTAGATTATAAAGTAGATAGTAGTCGATTATAAAATTAAACGCCATAAAATCCGTAATTCAATTTTTAATGTTAAACATTCTTAGGAACAAATGACTGGGAGAAATGTCAAGTCCATTTATAAACTCAAGAAAATAATACACAGATATGTAAAAGAACAAGTCCCATGGAACAAAGGATGATATAATAAAAATTTATCACACATCACATTATCAGCCATATTAACCTCACAGCTCTATATCCCAGCTTTTAAAAAAGTTGAAGTTGGTATAAGTTATTCAGGAAGACCTGCTGGACAAACGAAGCGTGATTATGCGTGAACATGACCGTAGAATCTATACCCCATCACTGGTAATGATTCTCTCCATTACCAGTCTGTACAATTTGTCATTAGTCGGTCGCTCAACTCTGGTCCGACTATCATTAGGGTAGTAATATTTAAAAAAATCCATCAACATCATGTCGATGGTTATCAGATAGTCCATCGCCATGCGTTTACCTTGGGTATTTCTGCCTTGTACGACCATATTAAGGGATATATTATCGCCAGCATTTTTTCCGAACTAATATGACTTATAGATGCTCAAAAAAGTGCCCACACCTTCCTAAAAGGTCCGCAACACACCTGCAACTCCTCTCGTGATGCACGTGTTCATGAGCGGTGGTGATCTTTCGCTGAGCCGTATACGTTTGTATCTTCTTCGTAGTTGAGGTATAAATAATTAGAGAAAAAATTTACATAACCCATAACATCCTACATCTCCTAAAATTTTTAACGTAAACGAAAGTTTCCTCTTTGAATGCATATGATTCAAAGAGGAAACTTCTAAAACTTGCTGTCAGTCATAAAGGATACATATATTTAGTTAATATGGTATAGTTCTCGTAAACACGACTAATGTTCTTGAGGTTCCGGGATCGAGTCCTGTGTCAGATCTAAATCAGTTATTGGGTTTCCTGACAAGAAATACTCAGTAGCAGCCTGGAGTCATGAAGGTGGCGGTGTTCCATCCCCGTGCCTCGGAAAGCATGTAAAGCCGTTGCTTCTGCGCCTGATTTCTCTCCAGTTGTGTCGGTTTACCGTCCCATCGGACTGTGATATTGAGCGAATAGAAAGTGCATCTATGCTTACGCAAACTCTCGGGCACTATAATCCTGTCCTGCGTAGATGGCTAGTCTCAGTGGAGACTGGCCGCCGTGTTCGAAATTCGATCTGGAGGACATTAATATCAATAATACATATACCCTTTACATTACATACAATTAACAACAATGTAGGAACCTCTGAATCCCTGTAAAAGTTTTAGTGTGAAAATAATTTATCTTTTTAAGTAAAAAGTATAAAAGTCATTTTGTAATGAAGAAGAAGAGAATTTTGTATAAATCTTAGAATGCCTAACTTCTTCACAAAAAAGTAGTCTCTAAATATAAATTTTAATGGTTTAAAGTGCTGTGGGTGGGTGCGGTCGCAGGTGACCGCTCAGAATTTCACAGACGCATGCGACTACATGGGATTTTTATGGGGATTGAAGGGATGGCTCACTAACTGAACCTCACTAGTCCAAACCTATCCATACTCAAAGCTTTGGATCGAAGGTAGGCCAGATATAGTGCCAGGGAGACGTGCCGATAGATAATCGCAGATAGAACGAGACGTGAAAACCATCAATTTAACAAGAACAACAACAACAAACATTAGTGGAACCAAAGACCCACGTAGTAGGTGCTGGGACCATAAGCAAAAAAAAAGAAACGTGATTCTATTTTTAATTTGTGATTGATGCTAATATATTTCCTTCATATACAGGCAGACAAGAGTATTCTTCGCGAACTCTCGGAGCAACCTGGGGTATTATTAGTGCGGTAATATTACCGATAGTTATTTTGCTCATCTGCGTGGGCTGGCGTATCTTCAAGAGAAAAAAGGAAGAAGAAAAAGAGGAAGATGACTTCTTGAACGTAAAGTAAGATGACATTTAATTAATTATTTAAACAAATCACATGAAGTTATTGAATATTTTAAGAGAGTTTTGGCGGGAACTTGGCTGTAGACGGATTGTCGCTCCTGTTTTGTCGCCTGAATAATGGTTTGAAGTGGATTTTGATTCGTAAAAGTGATGCGATTTTGTGAATTAAGTGTCCGCGCGTGTGGACTATTAGAGAAAACGACGAAACAAGTGCTTTGATGTCGATATAAACCTCAAGTTATTTCGATCGCCTTCTGAACTTGAGTCGCTGTCGTTATCAACTGTCCGCTAGGTTGAGCTGTCGTCAAAATCTCCCAAGGGCTTCGCAATGTGACGCATGAGCATATTGTGAAGAAAAAGAATATAAAATGAAGATTCCGAAAGAAATGATAGGCTCAGAAGGGCTAGAACCAAGAGCCGCAAAGCCAGTTAAATATTACTACGTTTCGATTGTGTAACTCTGGTGGGGTATCGTGGTTAATTTCGTTTCGATATTTAAGTTTCGGTTTTGTTGTATTGAATCGGTATCGATTATAAGCCGATGTTTAATCATCAGCTGCGGCGGGCATATACCGATGATTTTCTTAATATCTTAAGCTATTTTACAAAATATTATCAATGAAAACATAACATTGCGAAGTAGTGCCCACCAGCAAGTGATTCCGACTAGGTTACACATTCACACAGCTGTTGAATACGTTTTTTTTTTGTCATTTGTATATGAAAGAGAATTTTCACTCCTTTACTTTCAAGGCGTAAACAGTCCCCTACTGGCTTACTTAGCCATTAAGCAATTCCCATACGTATTAATCACGATTGTAGACCGTAATAGATACGCTTAGGAGAATTGACGGTAGCCGTAATAATATTTGACACCTATAAAGCCGACCTTCCTGAGTGAGATGATGATCATTATTATACAATATAATATAATATAGTATGACAATATATATAACAATGTATAATAATATATAATAGTATAACAATATAGTATCCCAATACTTAAATATTACTTTTGGCCTTTTTCTCGTTCCAATAAATTTTAAATATATATCTATATAATACTGTAGTTGAAATTTGCATATTTTTCCAGAACTAGATCGATCGATCCAGATGAATCATTTAAGGTGAACTCGGATGATGATAGTATTCCTTACAAGAAGGACGACACCGTAGAAGACAGTCCAGAACCGACAGAACCGGTCAAGTTGGTAGAAACCGAAAATCTACAACCAAGTTATTCTTATCAACCTTACCAAGAGCAATCACAACAGGATCAGGGCCGCCAATGGACGGGTGAAACTGAAATTAACTAAGTTTTATTATCTATTATTATTTTACATTTTATTCGTAATTATTTACTATTAAGTTATAATTTTATTTATAGTAAATATTTGTAGAGATAAATTGCAGCGTACAAACGAAGATTCAATGAAGGCATACCTCTACATTTTTGCTAGGTAATACGAATAGATATACATAAGTGCATAATATGCAACATAATTGTATTATGTATTTATACATTATGCCGAATTTAAGATATCTTTCTAGTACATTTTTCTATATTCTTATATTCATGATATCTGCCTTTGTACATTTTTATAATACTTAATAAATGATCCCACCATTGAAATCAATTTTGTTTTGCTTTCATAGATATAACAAAAATAGATAGTAGTTTGGGTTCAAAATAAGACTGGACGGAAATAGTATTTCTGTTATTTAAAAAACCTTTCATCATTATACTGATTTCAGATTCCAGAGCTAAACAATTCATTCAAAAATAATTGTTTTTACTTTGAGATTAGTAACATGGCATCATGATTTCACGCCCATATGTATGATTAGATTTGTCTAAACAAAAAAATTACATTATGGCTTATGGCTAAAGCCTCAGCGGAAAGCGTGCGGCGGTGTGTGTTAATAGCGGCACAGACTACTATAAGAGTATCATACATGTCATGTATATCATGAGAGTATACTACGCATCGTAGCGGGGTTGATTACTCCTTTTGGACAGTTTGTCATTGACACTACGCTGCACGGTTTCTAATGAGGCCTTATCCTTACATATTCAACTGTGTCATGCGTTGCAATTTTTAAACATCGATTCGTTTATGGAGTGTAGAGGTAAGGAGTATATACTGTGTATTAAAAGGGTGTCCCTAGAAAATCGTTGATTAAGGGTGGCGCCACTACAGCTACGGGGTAAATTTTAAAGAAGCTGCCGAAAAATATTAGTGGGATAGACGACTTTTTCGAGGTTATATTTACTAAATAAAATTATTTTAGATTTTAGAGCAACTGAGCAGTTTAGCAGCATACTTCGCACCGTCGACAATTGCTAAGCTCATTTCATGTAGCTGTTTCTTGTAGCTACTCCAGCGCTGTCTTGGAGAGTTTTTGAACTGTTATTTATTGCTTACAGATGGACACTTTTTCAACTACTTTCCTATGAGAGATTGTTCTCCTTACCTCTATACTCCATAGATTCGTTGCATAAAATGTTACTATGTTATGTCCTCGAAAATACAATTAATTGCAATTTCATTTAGGTTAAGTTCCGAATCATTTCACGAAATAATTTCTAATTGTGTGTTGTTATTGTTATTTTTCTTCAAATAAATATTACGTCTAAAGATGTAAGTTTTTTCTTTTACATTATTTGCTATCGTTAAGTACGAAGGCTAAGATTTAAGTGTATTAATAGAAAAAACTAACGCCCAGAAGTAAAGTCTACAGATAAAGACAGGTTCCCTTTAATGATTTCTTATATTTATGCGAATTCTACACATGAAGGTAATTTTATGAATTGTATCGCCTTTATCAATTAACCTCTTTAATTATCATCGTTTCGGGCATTTCACACAGCTTACTTAACACACAGGGACTTATGTGTTTGCCGTCGTGATGTCATAGTTAACGAAGGCTACCTTCAACTTTTAAATAAAATTATTTTTATTTCACAGGTTCTCATAAGCTATAATATTTTCTACAAAGCATGTGAGAATTGCCATTTCGGTTTGCTATATCCTGTTTAAATCCTGCAATAGCAACCCAGTCGATTGAACAAATAGGACTGTTCGATAGCGTACCTCGCTGGTTTCGATGATGTTGGTGCTGATAACACTGCTTTCTGCGGGTTTGATTCCCGCAAGTAAAAATTATTCGTATGGCTTTCAAATTTCAATTCAAGTTTCCCTGTACGATTGCTCTTTCTTGTACAGTTTTATGTTAAAGTACCCGGTTGACCGAGCTTTGCTCGGTATTTTTCGCTCGGTTTTTTTTAATTCGTGTGTTTTGGAAATTATATTTAGATACAAATTACATAATGATGAAATACGAATAATATTTTTTGATCTTAGCGACATAATAGAAAAAACTGAACTGGTTATTTGAATAAAAAATCATGAGTGCAATTAGTTTAATTTTAATTTTCATGTTTTTAAAAAATACTAAAATAAAACCGGCCAACAGCATGTCGGGCCACGCTCAGTGTAGGGTTCCGTAGTTTCCCGTCCGTCACAATAAGTGTTCCCACTTATGAGTTTAAATGTGGGTATCCATTATGTTCGCGCTCCAGCAGCGCTCCGCGCTCCTGCAACTGCTCCCGGTAGTGGGTACGTGCGCGAACATGGAGCGTGCAACATTGCACGCTCCATGTTCGCGCACGTGCTCCGACTTTCCATCCAAGTTCAAAATGATTTTCCTAGAAAGTCCTTATAAAGTTCTACTTTTCAGATTTTTTTCATATTTTCTAAACTTATGGTTCAAAAGTTAGAGGGGGGGACACATTGTTTTTTACTTTTGGAGCGATTATTTCCGAAATTATTCATTATTAAAAAATGATCTTAGTAAACCCCTATTCATTTTTAAATACCTTTCCAGCAATATGTCACACGTTAGGGTTGAAATTAAAAATCAAATCACTTCCCACTTTACATATAGGGGGGCTACCCTAATAAAACATTTTTTTCCAATTTTTATTTTACCACTTTGTCGACGTGATTGATACACATATTGGTACCGAATTTCAGCTTTCTAGTGCTAACGGTCAGAGAGATTAAGCGAGGACGGACAGACGGACAGATAGACATGGCGTAACTATAAGAGTTCCTAGTTGACTACGGAACCCTAAAAAGGGCTCGAAAAAATAGATTTTCTCAAAAAAGAAAAGAACTTGAAAAAAAAATTAAAAAAGTCGGCCGGTAGGTCTGGGCTCGAACCATGGTGTTACGATTTTGTGACCGCCCTATTAACCAATTAAGCTATTTGTAATCATTAATAAATTGTCAAAATTTACCTTCTTATTCTAACGATATTGTGGCAGTTTTTTATTGCCTAAAAACACTGACAAAAAGACATTTTCTAAAAATAAATCCTAGCTAGATCGATTTATTGCCCCCGAAACTCCCTGCACACAAAATTTTATGAAAAACGTTGGAGCCGTTTCCGAGATTCCGATTATATATATACAAGAATTGCTCGTTTAAAAGTATAGGATAGGATTATTAAATTATCATTTTGTTTTGCTGGACAGACAAATAGTGAAATAATGGGTGCGTTTGGCAGAAAAAAGCGCTAGCAAGCGCTTATAAGCGCTAAAATAGTTTTCGGCCAGGACACGATTGCTACTTCAGTAGCGCTGACACAATCCGCCATTTTGCTTATTTAATTTGTTTGTTTTGAAGTAAAGCTTGTAAGTTGTTTTGTGCAATATTAGTTTTAAGTAATATAATGACATGAATAAACATATACATGTTAATAAAAATTCATCATTGGTAAGTTTTTAATATGAATACTTTACAAACATATATTTAAATTAGGTTAGGTTCCCCGGTTAAAACTAACATCGTGTCCTGGAGGAAAATAGCTACTTTCGATTTGACAGCGCTTACCGCTTACGATCGCCATTTTGCTTACAAGCGCTTGCTAGCGCTTTTTTCTGCCAAACGCACCCAATAAATTATTTTTTGACGGCTCCGTGGCGTAATGACTTAGCAATGAGTTACGGCGCCGAGAGCCGCGGGTACGAATTCCGCACGTATAAAGTATTTGTATAGCCTACAAATAATTGTTACGGATATGCGATTCTGTCCATGTGAAATTTGTGTATGTAAACTGCCCCCACGATACAGTAGAAAATCCTAGTGTAGGATAACGTTTTAAAATGATACTAAATGATTTTACAAAAATAAATATATGGATCGACAAGTAAATTGTTATTTATTGATTAACATTGTATTGTCTTGTTGGATGAGCGGGGTACCCAGTAATACAGGTTCCCAACCTAGTACAGTACTAGTAAATCATTTTTTCATTTTTATTTTCAATATTTTGGCGGTCATTAGGCCCGGTTTATATTCTGAGCAGTGACAAGTGCAAGTGACAAGTGCAGCAGACAAATGACAAGTGCATAATGCGTGTGAACAGGGAGTGACAAGTGGTAAGTGTGAATAAATTACGCACTAGGCACTTGTCATTTGTCAGTTGCACTTACCACTCGCTCTTGTGACTTCACAAAATGTAAACCGTTCTTTACATCCGGGCGTAAGATTCGCAGTGTGATGGCGACTAGAAGAATCCCCCGGGGCCTAAAAGCAACTCTGTGATACAACTTTTTTACGTGGTAGAGCCATACTGCAGCTATATTAATTGTGTAGTTGTAGCACGAATGGGTCGGCTCGACCGGGGAAGGACTACGCTCTTACAGAATACCAGCGTCAAATAGCAGCTTAATGCCTTTGTATTTCGTATGGTGAGTGTAGAGAACCGGAGAACCTTTTTACTGGAAAAGGGGCATCTTAGTCCTCAAGGTTGGCAACGTATCTGCATTTTGATTCGCAAACGAGAATAGATGTAGATGTCTGTGGGCCACAGCAACCACTTACCATCAGGTGGACTGTGTGCTCGCTTGTCACCCTTTTCTTATTGTTACGAGCTTAGGGTTCGTGACAATAAAAATTGCCGATAAAATTACCTAAATTAACACTTTAATTTACTTTACACAAATTAAAACTAAAAACACTAATAATTAATCACAGTAATTCACTTAATTCCGCTCCGAAGCTTCGCTTGTGTCGCCGAGTTAAACTCTGTCTCGATCGCATCTTGCGCCACCTATTTATTTAAATTAGCAAAATATCCGGAATGTTCAAGTAAACACGCGCAAGGTACCGAGTTTGCGAGTATAGATTTTCTAGAAACTTAGTTCTTCGGATGGCGCTGTCGGTTGAGAGATCTGTGATGTCATTTTTTGCAACGCTCTACTCGCTCTCGTTCCTGACACTAGATGGCGCGTAACATTATTAAAAAAAACTCATATCCTGTCTGGCTACCTTTTATATTCAAGATGAAGTTTTACTAGGAACTTGAACGCACTCAGATTTCTATCCCTGTTGCAATTATCGTTTAACTAATAGCTTTATTAATGTGTGGTGACGGTGTTAAGAGAATAATTTTTCGCACTTTATCTCGTGATTTTCGTAATAGATGCCTATGAGAAATGCTAGCAAAACCACATGACTTCCGGAGAAGGTGTTTTTACCATCCCATTTGCGCCAGAAGTAAAATAATCAGAGCAGTTTAATAGTGCTGCGGTCACCGTTCCAATTACCAAGCGTTCTAAAATTGAAGTGACACTGAACTTACAGTTTACCCCATGGTAAGCGGTCGCCGCAACCCATGAACACGCAACCAACTTCAAGTAAAGAAGGCTACAGATTCGCTGTCATCTCTAAACCCTTCAAAATAGAGCACAGCATCGCATGCAGTGCGCGCACTGCTGCTTGTGCGCAAATATAGGTAAAGGGTTAATTAACAAAGTGGACTCCTTGGTTGAACATGAGGTATATCATCTAAAAATGTCTTAACATAATAATATAAATTCTTTGATGTTCCTATCAAATGTTATTTATTTAAATTTTATAAAATTATTCAATATAATGACTTTTACTGGCCAATGAAGAAGAAAACTGGCTAGAAACAGAATTTTGTTCATGAATGCCGTAAAGTTTTATGTATTAAATACGTAGCGGTGATGGAACTTTCCACGTGCTTGTCACCTTAAAGACGGGCGTCTTTTTGCGATCCGGCTGCATTGCGACTGCTATATGACATCGCCGTAATCTGAGGAAATCAGAACTTTAGCAGAACGTAGCCTAAGTTCGTGGCGAAGGCGATGTAAGTACGGCGCAGTTTGACAGTACGTAGGCTAGGCTACTCAGAAAGTTTTGGGGCCAGAGAGTTATATGGTTAAAGCTTTTATTATTAATTTTTTTAAAGAACTCTTCACCAGCGTCTTTACTAAGTTTCATATCTCTGAACGAATTTTCGAAACACTTTTCCAATCCGGCTCTTCTACAGCCTCCTCAAACAATGCTAGTGCATCTTCCGGCAATGCAAACTATATCCTTTTTGCTATTTTTTTAAAATACTAAAGACAAGTGTGACTTCGTATTAGTAGGGGTACCAATACTTAGGTTATCCGATGTGCTCTACAGTAAGTTCCTAACTTTGTGTGCTAAGTACTCGGGTATGTCATGGTGAAGCAGTAGTCCTCACAGCCCCGTATTCGGCCGCTTCTTCTTTACAGCAGTGAACAATAGCATTTAGTAGTACACCATTAAGCATAGAACCGTCGACATGCGCTTCGTTTCTGGTTGATAAATTCAAGGTTCATTTGTTGTTAAGTTTTAAACACACCAGAGTCTAGCCTGCTTCAAATTTGCTAAACATACACTGCATCAAACTGAAGTGACCAACGAACTAACATAACAGTATCGTATGGTAGGTGGCTCCTGCAGTCGATGAACTTACCTGCAACCAAACTCAATACAAGAAAGTTCAATACAATGCCTGTAATCGTATTGGTTCTATATACCCTTTAGACGAGATCATAGCAGTGCAAGCGCTCCCATATGGCGGCAGAAGTATGAAAGAAGGTGGTGGAAGCTATCCAATAAAAGACTCCCACCACCTAGTAAAATTTCGAAAACGCTTCCCAATCCAATCCCTTTATCGGTGGTAGAAAAAGCTTCTTCGTATTTTGTTTGCATAAAATTAAAAAAAAAATTAAAAATAATTTTTGGGTATATTATGTGAAGTCGGTCATCCCGCGTTGGAGTCAAATCAATCAAGAGTTTTTGTTTTAAAACTCGCTGCGGCCTCTGCCCTATGGAAGTGGTGGGATGTGTGTAGGCTGCTACTTTTTTTACTTTTTAATAGGGATCCACTGCTGATCATAGGCTCCTACTATTGCTTGTCAAATAATTTGGATATTAGCAGAAGTATCAACACCTGGCAAGCGGGTTGGCAACCGCAGCTTTTTAATAGGTCGAGGAAAAAGTGTCTTCGTGTTTTGTTTGTATGATATTGAAGAAAAATCTCTTTAGTCGTATTGTTTGTATCTGGTTGGTTTTAATATCAATACATATAGGACCATAGACTTAGAATATACTGGTATAGGACATAAAGAGAAACAAAAATAAAAACCGGCCAAGAGCGTGTCGGGCCACGCTCAGTGTAGGGTTCCGTAGTTTCCCGTCCGTCACAATAAGTGTTCCCACTTATGAGTTTAAAGGTGGGTATCCATTATGTTCACGCTCCAGCAGCGCTCCGCGCTCCTACAACTGCTCCCGGTAGTGGGTACGTGCGCGAACATGGAGCGTGCAACATTGCACGCTCCGCGGCAGGCGCTCCGACTTTCCATCCTAATTCAAAATAATTTTCCTAGAAAGTCCTTATAAAGTTCTACTTTTCAGATTTTTTTCATATTTTCTAAACTTATGGTTCAAAAGTTAGAGGGGGGGGACACATTGTTTTTTACTTTTGGAGCGATTATTTCCGAAATTATTGACATTATCAAAAAATGATCTTAGTAAACCCCTATTCATTTTTAAATACCTTTCCAACAATATATCACACGTTAGAGTTGAAATTAAAAAAAAAATCACTTCCCACTTTACATATAGGGGGGCTACCCTAATAAAACATTTTTTTCCAATTTTTATTTTACCACTTTGTCGGCGTGATTGATACAGATATTGGTACCAAATTTCAGCTTTCTAGTGCTAACGGTCACAGAGATTAAGCGAGGACGGACAGACGGACAGACAGACATGGCGAAACTATAAGGGTTCCTAGTTGACTACGGAACCCTAAAAACTGAAAAACACTTTCCCGCCATTTATCAATTGTTTTTCTGTTCGTCAAAATTGGTCAAAATGAGTGAATCTAACTACGAATTTCGATACATTCAAAGTTTTATTACATTTTTTTAAAGGAAAAAACGTTAGAATTGCCGCGAAAATGTGACGTTTATGGACTAAATTCAGTGTCAGTAAGAACAGTACAAAGTTGGTTTAAGCGTTTTCTATCCGGGAATTTTGATGTCAAAGATACAGTTTGCTCTGGTCGCCCTCAAACGGATAAAGTCGATGCCGACTTTTGAAAAAGTGGAGCAAGATCAGCATATTAGCTTTAACGACATAGCCGAGGAATTGAGGGTTGACTACAAAACATTTTTTACCTATTTGAAAAATTTTGTCTATACAAAATAGCTGGATATTTTGGTACCACACGGGCTCACTGAAAGAAACCTAATGAATCATGTAGGTACTAATTTGCGATTCTCCATTGAAACGTAATTAAACCGAACGATCTTTCAAAAGATTGATCATTGGTGATAAAAAGTGGATCGCCTACGACGAGAACGTGCGAAAAAGATCATGTTCAAAGGGTAGTCACGCTCCACAGACTGTAGCGAAACCAGGATTAATTAAATATATATAATAACTAACCAGGAATGGAAGGGCATCGTTTATGTATAAGCTTTTACCGCAAAACCATCGTTTTAGACTTCAACTGTCAAAAACTCAAGAAACTCAAGTAAAAAATTGAAGAAAAACGGCCGGAATTGATCAACAGAAAAGGTGTGGTCTTTCATTCTGATAACGCCAGACCACACACATTTTAGCCACTCAGCAAAAATTGAGAGAGCTTGGTTGGGAAGTGTTAATGCATCCACCATATATTCCTGACCTTGCACCCTCAGATTTAAACCTGTTTCGGTCTCTTCGGAATTCTTTGGGTAGTGTTAGGTTAACGTCAAGATTAGGACTGTCAAAACTACTTTTCGCATTTTTTTTTTGCTCAAAAATTCCAATTTTTTTACAGCAACGTGATAATATCACCTATAAGATCACAACAAGTTATCGAGCAAAATGGTACATATGTATTATTATTAAATGTAATTAAACTTTGAAAAAAATGTCTTGAATTTGTACTCGTATATAAAATACGAAGAAACTTTTTCCCCAACCTAATACGTCCCTTTGTGCTTAGGTAAATTACGTAGAAAGAGATACTAAGTACAATACATAATACATATTTGTAGTATCCCCTTGTACGTAATTTACCTATTTTCTTCAGTTAAATGTTTTACTGCTAACACGTTTTCTTCCGTAACAGCCGTTAAAGGTCGACAACTTCTTTCTTCATCTCTCAAAGTTAGTCGATTGAACTGAAACTTGTTAAGTAAGTATAGCAGCGACCGGCAGGTCCTGATTTAACCACAGGCTAATCAGACTAGAGCCTAGGGTGTAAAGACCGAGGGGGCCTTTTTCAAGCACAACTTATTTACAGAATTAAATTTTAAATTATATACTCAATAAATAATAGAGAAAGTGTCGCAATCGTTTTACTTGTTAATTTATCCTATCGTGGACGGCTGGCCCGCCGGCGGGTCACGGCGTTGTCTCCGTCAAGCCCGGCTGACCCATAGATTTAGTATAAACTCCACTAAATCTATGGGCTGGCCCGCCGGCGGGCAAACTCTATACCGGCCTGTTTAAAACCTTATAAGTTCTAAACTTTTCACTTGTGCCATATATCAAATGAATGAGAAAGAAACAAACTACTTATTCATGCCAGAATCACATAGCTAAAACAATAGTCATTCAAATCAAATTTCATTCCAACCCTTTCGTACTAGACTGCGGGTAAGTACTATATATTTTTTATATTCTATATATTCTTTACGATTCGATCGATCGATTACCAAAAATCGAGATATTCGTAAAATAATCTGGCAATCATCATCATAATCATTACAGCTCTTCACAAATCCCCCGGAAGGAAATGGCACAAATTAAAGTGGGACCCTACTTCCATCGATTTCCTGCATCTTTTACTAGGTCGTCACTCTATTTGGAAGCCACCCTACAATTAAATGTAACAATATATACTTTGACTGTATAATAGGTGACTTTAAATGTATAATAGGTATTGTAGTGTATAGACAATCGTCTAATGAGTCATCGCTACTAGTGTATAAATACCCCCCGCTTTGGGAACATCGGAGAACGAAATGGTCGTCCCGATTGCTAACAATAGTCGGTTTCCCCTACATATTAGCAACCCATTAAAAGCCAAAAAAGCTGCTTTCCGGAGAGCAGCAAAATACCCCACCCCCGAATATAGGCGCACGGCCAATCGTCTTCAACGAGAACTCCGTTTCCGCCTCTCTGAATTTCGAGACCTCGAAAAGAGTAAACTCATGGAGAATATCTCTCCATCTCATACAGCGTACTATCAGATGGCTAGAGCCCTCCGCATAGACGCTATCACCCATACTCCCCCTCTCTCCCGTTCCGACGGTACGGTTGCCTTCGAGGACGAGGAAAAGGCTGAGTGCTTTGCGGATAGCATTGCCGCACAATGCTCTCCTAGCTCTCAACCCGTCGACCCCTCACACGTCCAGGTAGTGGAGGATGAGGTACGCCGCCGGAACTCACCCCCTACAGCCTCCGAACCTATCTCTGTGTCCAATGATGAGATTTCATCCCTCATCAAAGGACTTAAGCCTAAATAGGTTTCCGGCGCGGATGGCATCTCCAACCAAGCCCTAAAACACTTTCCTGAGCAGGTATTAACCTTTTTATCTATTATCTTCAAGGCCTGCTTCAACCTTAGTTACTTTCCCACTACGTGGAAAGAGGCAACTGTGATTGGTATTCCCAAGCCAGGCAAGCCTCTCAACCTCCCCTCCAGTCATCGCCCCATTAGACTCCTCAAGGCAATGGGCAAGCTCTTCGAAAGAGTCATCAAAACTCGTATGAGGCGCTATCTGTTTCCCACAGATGGTGACCCTCTTATCATTCCCCATCAATTCGGTTTCCGAGCGCAACACTCATGTCCCCAACAAGTTCACCGTATTGTGGAATATATCCTCAGCGGTTTTATCCTCGTCGTCATAAGACCATCACGGTCTTTTTCGACATAGCTAAAGCCTTCGATAGAGTCTGGCAAACAGGCCTTATCTACAAGTTGTACAAAATAGGTCTCCCCGAACGTCTAGTACGTCTCATGGCCTCTTACTTAAAGCATCGTACCTTTCGTTTTAGACACGAAGGCACGCTATCTTCACAGCGCACTATCAAAGCTGGTGTCCCTCAGGGCTCAGTACTTGCTCCTCTGCTGTACATCCAGTTCACCAACGACATTCCCATCCCGTCGAAAGGTGTTCAGCTCTCCCTCTTCGCAGACGACACTGCTATCTACTGCAAAGGTATCTCGCTGCCTTTCATACGGAACAAGATTCAAAAGTCAGTTGACGACCTAGGAGCTTGGTTCAAAAAATGGCGCATCGATGTGAACCCGGAGAAGAGCTCCGCCGTTCACTTCGATTATAAACGACGCCATCTAAAAAACACTCCACCAATACGTACGCTAGGGACCCCTGTCCCCTGGCATACGACTGCCAAATATTTAGGTGTCACTCCAGACACAAGGCTCACTTTCAGGCCCCACGTCAAAACAGTAACCCGCCACGCACGTTTTTACCTGAGTAGGCTCAACCGTATGTTGGGCCGACACAGTAAAATGTCCCTTAGAAACAAGCGTACCCTTTATAAGGTCTGTATACGACCAGTCATATCCTACGCGGGCCCCGTTTTCACCCACGCTGACCCTAAAATTATTAATGAACTCCAAATAGTTCAAAACCTTTTCTGTCGTCGAGCTGCGAACGCACCTTGGTACGTCCGTAATGCCGACCTTCATCGGGACCTAGAGCTCCCCACAATTCAACAATTTCTCAAAAAACTCTCTGAGAACTTCTTCAGAGTCGCACTCAAACCATTTAATTCGTGAGCAGCTACTTATGCAGCCCCACCCCCTCTCGCTATCGAGTCTGCAGGCCGAGAAACTCTCTCTCGGACCCGCCTAATAAACTATCAAACTACCTGAACTGCCTCCTGGCGGCTCAGGCCAACTCTAATTAAATTAAATTATTTATTCATAATTAATTTGCCTTCGTAGGCACTCCCTCAGCGGCTCGAAGCCGCCTGCGCCCTCTTTTCCCAAAAGAGGGTTGCACGATAAGGCACAATAAAGCTTAATCAGCCAGCTGCCTGTCCCTAAAGGCGGTTTTTAGAGGGTATCACTTAGGTTCCCCGGTAGGATGTGAGTCCCTCATAACCACGATAGACCGGCTATCGTGGTATGCGTAATGCATTTTCCGCCTCCCTACGTATAGGGTAGCCCTTTAATTGCTTCGGGTGCAAAAAAAAAACATCGGGCACTCGGGCAGTTGAATTGTAACCGGCGAGCAGACAACATCTCTGTTAATTACGTATAACCGTTAGATGTGTACCGTGTAAAGTGAAGTGTGTTAGTGACACTGTATAATAAGTGATACCGTGTACATTGTGCAAAATAAAGGTATTGTATAGGTATATAACTACAAACAATTTTAGTGAAAATTTGTTATGGTTATTGTTATTACCCAGTGTAAGAATATCCACTACCCCAGATCATACGGTAGGTGTCGTAAGAGGCGACAGAGGGAAACAAATTAGGAGATGGACAGCAACACCTTACCAATAATTTCCGAAAATAAAAAACTGTGGTTGTCAACGCGCTTGTCAAGTGTGCTAACTATGTCAAGTATTCCCTCTATGATACAATTTATGGGGAGGCCTATGTTCAACAGTGGGCTTTAATAGGCTGTAATGGTAAAAGTTATTGTTATTGTGATTGTATAACATCCAAAACGTTGTTGTAAACAACGATGTTGCAGCTACGGCATAGAGCATTTCTTAGCTTACTATTTATGATTTATGACTAGTTATTAAGATCGATATCGAGAAAATGTACTTCGAACTTTTTATAAACTTCGTCAAAAATAAAATTAATGTTGCTGTTAGACAAGGACAGAACACACCACCGTGTAGCTTAATATTCCAAATGTGTAACTTCGCCTAATGTCCCAATTTAAATATTCAGTTAACATTTTGTACAAACACAAATATTTTTCGTGTTAGCAAAGAGTTTTTATTTTTTTATCTGCTTGTGGTCGAGTACAAGGAAATTAAAACAAGTAAATGGCCTTGTGCGTTTAAGTTTTTTCTTTAGCAGTTTATAACTTATGACAATATTCGGAATTAAGCGATGAGTTGATTAATCGATTGTTTGAATCGCTTTTTCATGATATTCTTTTTTGATCAGTGCTGCCAACTTGACGGGTTTCCCGCTAGATTTGACGGGTCAGCGAGGTAGCCAAAGGGAAAAAATTGTGTTTAACGGCTAACGGATTTTACAGCGGGACAACAAAAGTTTATGTTTTCTTAGATTTTTTTTTCGAAATAAAAATAATTTGGAGATGGCAAAAGTTAAATTATATTTATTTTTCATTTTTTTAGTTTAAAAATACGAAAAAATGTGCAATACATTCTTATCTTTAAAAAGTTGAGAGTAAATTTTCATTTAACCTAATTCCTTTAAATACAGCTCGGAAACTGTTTTGTCGTTTGTTGGTTGAATATATAGAAAACTATCAACTACTCTCACTCACTTCATTCTCTCTCTTTCGCTCTCTTTACTGTTTAAGTTTTTTTAGTTTAAAAACACGAAAAAATGTGCAATACATTCTTATCTTTAAAAAGTTGAGAGTAAATTTTCATTTAACCTAATTCCTTTAAATACAGCTCGGAAACTGTTTTGTCGTTTGTTGGTTGCATATATATATAGAAAACTATCAACTACTCTCACTCACTTCATTTTCTCTCTCTTTCGCTCTCTTTACTGTTTGAGTCTTGATCTATGAGATCCTTGATCTATGAGATCATAATATGTACAACGTCTAATCTATATTATACTTTTGTTATTATTATCTCTCCTATTGAATTCTCAAAATAATTCTTTTGTTTGTAATACGGATGTTTGATCTGTAATAAAAGTTTTTGTTGAATACTCGCAATTGTTTTTATTAAAAATGGGAAAACTGCTGGAAATCCTATTTATAAACAAAAATTCCGTAACGAGTGGCTTCAAGATATTCTATGCAAGCATTGGATTGTGCGAAAAGAAACAAGTCCAGGAGAATTCGCGGCGCCTTGTAATTATTGTTTGATCGTATGTGTGTCATAAGTAAAATATATAAATATGAAAAGTAGTAATAAATCAAAAATTCCTACTTAACGGGTTTTGACGGGATTGTAGCATTCTATACAGCGGGAGCGAAAATTAAATGCTGGTAGCACTGTTTTTGATTGACAACTTGCTACTTTATCCATGATTGACAATGACATTTGCATTTGACATCGACATATATTTTGAATTTTGATTGTACTTGATGTTTGTAAATTTAAAAAATGTGTGTGTGCAAATAAATCAAATTATTAGTTTGAAATATAAAAAAAAATATTTCTTTTATGTGTATAGGTAGTGTGATCAAATAAAGTCAAAACAAGTGTATTAAAGCTGAATATTTGTTTTTCTTAAAAAAATATTAGATGTACCAGCGTAATTCTTGTTTACACTGGTTATTTAGTTTATGTTTATTATAAAATCACAAAGGCTAATCTCAAAAAATAACATCACAGTCACATAAAATATTATTTTCTATAGTTGACAGGTAAATAAATTAAAAACACTACGAACCTCGTTCCTTGCTATATAATAAAAATATTTTAATGTACAAAACTTAATTAATTTGATTATTTATGAATACCTACATAGTACAAAATCAACTTTTAAAAGTGGATACTTTAAAATCTCTAAAATAATCCTTTCTTTCCACAGATCTTACATGGCAAAACATTACTAAATCAAAAGAAATTACTGCAATACTTTTTAAACATTGCCTTGCAAAAATGCTATGAAGTTCTAAAAATGAACTTGAGATCAAAGAATGTGGTATCTTGTTTATTCTATCGACCCTGGTTGGGAGTGCCTCTGGGTATATGGATTGCAGTTTCTGTAGTGTACTATTGGTGGCTGATATCTCGGATTAATGTTTTAGAAACCCAGAATGAAGCATTCAAGTCTCAATTAAAGCTATCTCAAAATGTTATGAAACAAGTAGCTGTTGTATCTGATACTACATATAATATTCCTGTGGTAAGCATTCAAGTTTTAATAATGGACACTTAATGCTGCTGTGGATTGTATAGTGAGTGTAGAAGACCGGCGACTCTTTTTACTGGAAAATGAGGCATTCCATCTTAGTCCTCAAGGGTGACGTATCTGTATTTTGATTTTTGATTGAGGATAAATGTAGATGTCTAAAGGTAATAGCCCCCGCTTACCATCATGGACTGAGTACTTTTTGTCACCCTTGTCTAATATCAGTGTTGCAAATTATCAAGATAATAATGTTCATTGATAATTATCTGGTTATTATCCAGTAATATGATGTGTAATAAAAGTATTTTAATAGTTGTAATTCATTTAATTTAAAAACAAAAAATACTCTTTGTTTGATACCATCAACAATAACAACATTTTAACAAATCAACATTATTATTTTACATGCTATAAACTTTACGCATATTATCACATTGTTACTTCTGAGGATCACAATGAAATGCCTCACTATCTGTAATTATACTGGCCCTCCTATATTATGTACCTTATACTCCTGTACGCTTCATACCAGAATACAGCAATGCACACTAGACACACACTAGACAAACGTGGTAGTGGTTCGCCGAGTACTCTGCCAAATACTCAGCTTTAAAAAAAGTTGCGATTCAATACCTGTCAACACCCTCCAGTTCAGTTTACAGTGAAGTGAACTGGCAGGCTGGCTGTGGCTTTTTTCAAAAGCGGGCTTAGTATATGAAGCAAAAAGGAGCAAACTAGACCCAAATAGGGCTGAAATACTAGTGTTTTTGCATCACAATCTTCCTCTCTTAAACTAAATATTAGTAACAAAAATTTCTATTAAAGATTCTTATGTACATTCTCAATGTTTCTGCTGTTCCTCATGTCCCTGATGTATTAATGTGTCTAATATAATAATAATGATAAAAACTTTTATCTGAAATATAATTAAGGCTGAGTATTTGGTACTGGGCCGTTAATACTTGTTGCTCAGCCTAACCCTAAAAAAAGTCTGAATCATCCATCCATTACAGGCTTTTAAAGTCAACCGCTGAACATAGGCCTCCCTCATAGATGGCCACATGGAGGAAATTCGCCATAGTTACCACGCTTGGTAAACGGGTTGGCAACTGCAGTTTTTTTATTATTTAAAGTTATTATCAGGACGATGCTGCTGCCCATTTCCAGTTTCATTTTCCCAGTCGCCTCTTATGACAACCTTTGGGACAATATGGAATAATGGATATTTTTAAACTGCCACCACACAGATTTATATCAGTAGTAGATTATTTCTTTGGCAATTTTTTTTTTTCAAGCAAAGAACGGATAAATTTAAGAAAAATTATGCTAATTTTGTTTCTCTTTTGCAGATCCCAGATGCAGTTGGGACTATTTGTGAGACAATTCACATTGCCCTAGTGTGCATGGGAAAATGTACTCGCATAATTATGCCTATGCTGAAATCGTTACTCCAGCATCGCCAAAATCCGATACATTTCCATTTTATTGTAGAATCAGCTTCACAGCATACTACAACAAAATTATTTGACACATGGGATTTGCCAGATGGTATGTGGATGTTTGATTCACTCTTCACTTTTAAGATTTTAGCATCAAGTTAAAAAGAACAGTCTTATGCTTATGAATTTTTGCCACGTGGTCAGCCGAAGCACTATAATACGCTTAAATAACAGAGCTCTCTCTCCAACATTAAGGCAGCTTCTGATTTATACTTAATACTAATGGTTCCGCCTAGCTTTGCTTGGGTGATTTTTGGATCTCAACAACAGCCACCTACCTGGTCCAAAAATGAATCTAAACCATGTAAGGACTCATTTTCATCAAAATCAGTCTAGCTATTTGAGTTTTAGTGAGACTAATGGAGAGCAATTGATTTTTATATCTATGAGATTTTCATTTAAAATATTTAACTAACACTTATGTCTTTTGACTTCTTCAATCTTAAAAAATTATACTCTAATGTCAAATAAAATCTATGAATTTATGTTACAAATTATTTAAGATTAACTCAAAATCAATTAATTAGTTTCAAAAAAGGTTATGACATGACAATTTATATTAATACAGCATTGTAAATCTCTATAATGAACGAAGTGTACCCACTACCCCATACGATTCCATGGGTGGCATACAGGGCATTAGGAGGAAATAGAAACAGGGGATTGCAAGGACGAAAAGCTGCAGCAGTGAACTGTTAACAAACCAGCCCGCCAAGTATGACTATGAAACTATCTATGCATCAGCAGTTGACTTTTGATAGTCTGTTATAAATAAAAATCAATAGTTATCCCTTATTAGTTAAAAATATTTCAAATTGTACTAAGATAACATAGGATTAGATTGACGGGCTTGTTTTGGTTAAGTCCTCAAATCCGAAAAGAAGCTAAGGCTTAAAGAAAGACCTGCCAGTTGCTAGGTGTTATCTAAACTATGTAGTCACAACATTTATCTAGTTTGGCTTGTAACCATTTTTTGTAAAAACTACTTTAAATTCGATTTTTTTTGTGATTTCAGTGAAGTATACATGTTACAATGCACAAAATCATCTCTCCCAAGTGCGTTGGATTCCTAATAGCCATTACTCGGGTGTCTATGCCTTAGTAAAGCTGCTCTTCCCGGATATACTGCCCAGCACACTAACACAGGCTATTGTGCTGGACTCAGACCTAACATTTTTGTGTGATGTAGCTGAACTTTGGAATATGTTCAGGAATATGAGTGATGACCAGGTAATTATTTTAAAGAATAGTATATTTTTTAATGTTATCACATTTAGTGTTACTCGTGGTATTATAAATTAATTAATCAAATTCATACATACATACTAGCTAAAAATATTACCCTGATTTTGAAAAAAATTATTCAGTTAAAGCATAAGTTTATAAACATAATTTTTTTAACTGTGCACAAACCTCATTATTGTGACATAATCACAAAATACCTGTAAAAAGTGTCAAGGGCTCATGGGAATTTTGCCCAAATGACAGGGTGTTGAGGGCTCATGGGACCTTAGCCCAAATGACAGGGGAAATCAAAATTTTATTCTAAAGCCTTAAGTTTGGTGGCAGGTGTGTGTTTAAGTGAGAAATGGCAAATACAGAAAATATTACAGCTTCCGACAGATACTAATATAACCATCTTGTTTACACTAGACATACATATATATATATATATATATATATATAATTAACAGGCTATTTCCTTTCTGATATTTCCTTTCTGATCTAGCATTTCTTTTTACTGTTTGGATTTTGTTTCCATCATGCCCTAAAACTGCATCCAGGCTCTTTCAAATTTTATTGCATAAATATTACACTGGATTTACTCATTTTAGAACCAAAGAATATTTCTGTGTTTGTACTACTGACTAAGTATTGATTAAAACTACTTTTACGGATTTTTTCGCGTTTATTTATTTTATTTTTAATACCCGACGGTTCGGGTGCTTTCCAGCACCTTGGGAACCTATAATTAATAAAATTAAAACTAAACCCAAGCATAACACTGCAAGACTTCAAAACACAGTTAGTTCTTCTGCGTAGATCGGACCAAAGACAAAAATTAAAAAAGCTGAAGGTATCCGTGCTAACATTGACATCGGGACGTCAGTCACCTCAGTCCCCCGTGACCATGGGTGGACAAAACAAGAACATTTCAGTGGTAATTCTAGATTATATTGTAAAAAATATTTGTACTATAGTAATGTTAAAGACTCACTACCAGCGGTGTGATGCAAGGGTAAACAGGAAGTACGACAAACGACCTGCCTTGCGACAGGCCGTCTGCGGCAGTAAGTGCGACAGAGAGCGCAACAGGCGGCGTCCTGTTTCCCCTTATATTGCACCACGGGCATTAAGTATTTAACATTAGTATTGTATCATTGTCCTGGGAGAAAACGAAGGAATACGTTTGTGTGGACTAAATGACCCCCGAATAACCTCTTAAGGTTTATCATCATTAATTATCTATGTACAGATTCTTCATTTCAGTTAATCGGATTGGTGGAGAATGAAAGCAACTGGTACTACGACACCGCTAAGCGCTGGCCAGCATTAGGAAGAGGGTACAACACAGGTGTAATGTTACTAGATCTAACAAAAATCCGCTCTACCATTGACTGGACATCACTTTGGCATAGCGCTGTAAATGAGAACATAGAGCGACTGAAGCAAACAACTCTCGCCGATCAAGATGTGATAAATGCGGTTATACATAAGAATCCAAGATTTGTTTACAATATAAGCTGTCAATATAATGTACAGATGTCTACAAAGACCCTTGCCAAAGGTTGTTACGGTGAAGATAGAGACAATGTTAAGGTAAAATATATCCCATATTAAACCTGTAATAGTAGTATATATGTGGAAATAAATAAATAAATAAGATATCAATTTTAAATATCAATTTTAATAAAGCATAAATTCTAAGGTTTTGGGTGTGGTCTTTGAGACAGACTGATTAAGTTTGCGCTCAATAATTTCCAGTTAATGGGTCACACTATTTATACAGTACTCACAAATACTTGTACATAGTACACGACGGCTATGGATTCTCTAAAGAGACACATACAAATAAAAACATGACGATATCTTTATCATCAACTGCATATCACAGTTGAATATGAGACTTTTGAAATGTTATTAATTTGTCAAGTTGCTACTGCCCATAGCCGGTTTGGGCAAGCGACATTCGAAATTCACCCAAGTCTAAATCACGCTATCAAAGTTCCGAAGTACTCCAGTATATATAGAATAGCTCTGTACTATAACACGGAGCGATGGCCGTTCTCCGGGCTGAATACCTTGCCCGGCGGCGTACCTCCTCTTACCCTTATAAGGAAAAGTCTTATCGCACGACTACAGCGCTGTCTCACCGCCATCTATCGGAGGCCATGGGATCTGTGTTTGCTTTTTCAACTACAGGATTAAAAGGGGAGGTGGATTCCCTTCCCACCAAAAGGCAACACCGTCGCTAGCTTTCCACTACCTTATACGAATTATAAACAATTTTTTTATAAATTATATATACTTAACAGATTATACATTGGAACTCACCCACCAAATATAACATCAGGATACGGGACGCTGATTACTTCAAAAACATACACCAATCCTATGTGAACTTTGACGGTAACCTGCTAAAAGAAAAACTGCACCGGTGTACGCAAACAGAAGCAGTAACTTATAAGGTAATTATAAAATAACTATATGTTACTATATGATTTCAGCACGAAGAAAGCATGCGACATTCGATGGACAAAAAGTTACTTTTAGTTATTATCAGGAAATAAAGAATCTAAAAACAATTAGCTGATTAAGAATTTAATTTAATAACATGTCTAACATATTATATAATTATCGCCTAAAAAAACTCGAACGTCAAAGTTTTTCCCGGCGATTAAATCATGATATTTTTATCGCGATTAATATAAAGTATTGTAAAAGTATATTTTTTCAAGACGGGTCAATTTTTAAACGCAAAATAGTGTCTAAAATGCAATTTTTGATCTTAACCGTTGAGCTATGAGATATGAAAGAAGTAATATGTATCAGTCTATATCAACTGGAATGAAAGTTCATAGTCTCTGCCTACCCCTCTAGGAGACAGGCGTGAGAGTATAAGTATGTTATTATCAAACCTATCGCCGTAAAATGTACAGAGGTTGTCTAAAATCAGTCTGGGAATAGTATGAGGATAGAATTGTACGGAATTGGCAATCACAGTGCCAGACGTATCCCACCTTTAACGTTATTACACGAGTTGGTTGCACCGCCATCTGTTGGATACCTTGGGATCTTTCTTGTATTTTTATAGTCTCCTCTTACCTACGTAAAAAAATAGAATAGAATAATTTTTGTTCAGATTACAAGAATACGTCTTAAAAGTCATTTAACTGGTCTGTACCACAGGGTGGGTAAAAAGTAAAAACCTCTTACCTGGGAAGAACCAGCAAGAAACCAAAAAGAAATGGTGTGGGATTCTCTAACGCCGGGCGCCATCACACAGCAAGCAGTGTATTTTTTAGAGAATAAGAGTGACAAACGAACGTACACTCAACCTAATGGTAATTTTGATGTATAACTGATGTGGCCCATAGACATCCACATCTACCCTCAATTATGCATCAAAACGCAGATGCATACCCTTGAGTACTAAGATGGAATCCCTAGTATACAGTAAAAGAGGTCCCCGGTTTCTACACTCGCCATTTTAAACACAGCAGTATTAAGCTGGTATTCTGTGAGAGCGTGGTCCTTCTACGGAGAGCTGACCCATTCGTGCTACTTCTATAATATAGCTGCAATATGGCTCTACCACGTAAACACGGATGTTTCAGAGTTGCTTCCATTTCAGATAAACCATTCTGACCTATGTCTGAGTTTCCGCGCGGCGCAGCGTGTGAAACTGCGGACACATTTATACTACATGGAGTATACGTACACGGACATAGACAATTTTGACGTCACACTCGTCTTACAGTTGTCTATGGACCGCCTGCAGTTCCTCGAAAGATTAGTTAAGTACTGGGAAGGTGAGTAAAGATATTCACGAAAGTTGTTATACACTAATGATCTTATCATATAATCATCACCATCATCATCATTACAGCCTATCACAAATATACTGCTTAACATAGATCTCCCCCAAAGGAAGCCACAAAACACGCTGCTGAGTCCCGTGCATCCATCGATTTTCTGCATCTTTTACCATAAAAAAGTTTAATGGTTATATTTTTATAAATTAATTTAAATCATACCTTTACATAAGGTAATGTAACATATGTCCCACTTCTGGGCACTGGTATACTCTCCAACGTGCTTCTAAAATTCATTTAATCATATTCAGTTCCATTCCAAGTCCAATGTTGAACATAGGAATATAAGTGAAAATCGAGCACACAGTTCATAGACACCAACTTCTATCGTATACTGCGTGCAGTATGCGGCTATTGTATGCAGGTAATAGTGAGATTAGTGATTATCATTTATGATAAGCTTCTTAAGAGTCCATATAATGCTGTTTTGGCGATATTGGGCGATCGGTATCTATAAGACCTAGGAGTTTGCTATTTGGACACAATAAACTTGGACTTATAATCTTCAAATCTGTTGAAGCGAAAACACGATTTGATAAAAAAAAATCTCGACTTAAAAAAAAGAAAAAACCTCGTTTTGCACTTATTTTGAGTTAGATCTCTGAAACCTTATAGAATTCAATGATGATTTTTATCGTAATAGATAATAATAATTTCTCAAATCGTGAAGATTCATTTTTTTTTCTACATGGTCTTAATTAGCAATTATGTGATTAGGCGCTTGCGTTATTTTATTCTAAGCGAGCACACTCTCTTTCTATCTCTTGTTTTGCACGCGGTAGTAATAGCGCCATCCTTTTCAATTTGTTCTATCAGTTAGACATGTGTCAATCATACATTTCTAGTGACCGAATCATTCTAGTACATTTCGTCACGCGTACCGGTACATTCGGATCGATCTTTCAAATGGATCATTGCGGGCTTCAGTACTCTGTGAGTCTGTGAGATCCATCGGGAACCGAAAATTTTCTATTTGAGATTTGTAATAGCGCCATCTACTACATGCTATAGGCAATCGACACTAGATGGCATAAACACAAACACCTCAAGTGAGTCAATTGATTTGATTTTGATTGATAACTTTATTCAATATTATTATATATTTTAAACATTAATAAATTTGTTTTTTCTTAAATTTCATTCCTAACAATACACACTTTCATCTTACTTTACATGTCTAAAAATTAGGATTGTAACATTTATTTACTACAAAATTAAACTATTATCTTATATTTATATTGAATAAATCATTTGCCATGTATTATTTTTAGTAAACCCTACGAAATGATATTTTTAACTCATAGATGTAACAAATAAATACAATAAAATGTAAAATAATTTCTAATTTAGGTAACAATATTATAATAAAAAACCCTTAAATAATAAATACTCCTGATACTCTGCAGTCTGAATTGCTTATTCGATTCACCCGTTTATTCAGATCATTCGGGATTCGGTCGGTTTTCTGCTCATTCACAATTCACACCAATCACGAGTTAAAAAGGTTCCGTCAATTGTTTGTGATGGGTTGTACCGGTGCATTCAAAAACAAATGAATGAAACATCAATACTTTTAATTGTACCATCTAAAACGAACGAATCATGCATGATTGACAATCAGTCTGCTGCGGCATCTGTTGCGGGACGAACCTATGTTTGGCGACATTATAGAGAGACGACTTTTTATTTCCGACATTTTTATTTAGATAAGGTCCAGTATATGCTGATCTTGCATTATATAGGCGTTCCGTACAATGAGGGGTCAACTTACACTAGAAAAACAGCTTGATGAGTAGCCGTTAGTATGTACAATGATATTAAATTTGCGATATATAATTTTATGGTCATATAATGACAAGCTCACATTAAATTATGATTGATAATTTTATTACTTTGTTACTCGTCCGATAACAGTTTATTTTACTTTAACAAAATCGCTTTATCCTCGTGTTCACGCGTGACCGCGAGCGCATGAGTGGCGCGGGGAAGTGGGGTGAAATTAGAATTTGTGCTCAGGCATTTTTGCTTAAGTGACTGAGCTTTCCCATATGGAGAGCATTGAAGGATCACGTCTGTACCTTAGGTCAAGTAATACATACTAGTTGTTTACTTTTGACGGAAGATTCTGAAGTATAACTGGTGTTTATAGTACTTCAATAAGAAGTAAAAGCACATAAGATCTAAATTTCAATGTTCACTTTTTTCGACATACGAAATATTGAAACCAAATGGTTTTCCTTCTTAATACGGTAAACTTAAGTACATAATTAAAATAGCCTGAGTCTGTCCACCCGATTACAATTAAGGTAGTCCTTAAAGTAACAATAAATAGGCTTTTGTCTTGCTTGGTCAGTATTTTTTACGTGGTAGAGCCATGTTGCAGCCATATTAACGTGGTAGAGCTATACTGCAGCTATATTGTGGTTGCAGCACGAATGGGTCGGCTCGCCCGGGGTCGGGCCACGCCCTCGCAGAATACCAGCGTAAAATAGCAGCATAATGCTGCTGTGTTTCGTATGGTGAGTCTAGAAAACTGGAGACCCTTTTTACCGGAAACTAGGCATTCCATCTGTCCTCTGGGCTGGCAACGCATCTGCATTTTGATTTTTAATTGAATATAAATGTAGATGTCTTTGGGCCACAGCATCCACTTACGATCAGGTGGACTGTGTGCTCGTTTGTCACCCTTATTCTATAAAAAAACCATCTTTGACTATACCATTTACCATATAATGGGATCGTAGTTATACGCTAGATTATAATTGGAAATAAAAATTAAAACCACATGTCAACTTGTTCTAGGTCCTTTGAGTGCTGCCATCTATCTGTCGGACTGCGAAGTGACTAAGTTCGAGAGTTTTATCCGCGATTGGTCGGACACGCTCAGCACCAGACGAAACATAGGGTACCATTTAGTTTTCAAACATGATGGGGTAAGACATGAAACCGAATTTAATTAGGGACCATTGTTGATCACCATGTGCTCGTTAGGGTGAATGGCCTAAATGAAGTACAGATAAAAAATAAGATACTGTAATGAATAACTTGAGTCACTACCACACGCAAAGCTAATTTTTGAAATACGCTGCACTAATTTACCTTTACAGCAAAGAAGGGATTGTTTGTCGTAAAGCTCATATCATATAAGTAGGATCATATAAGTTGTCGATTCCAATCATCATCATCATCATCATCATCATTACAGCCCTTCACAAGTCCACTGCTGAACATAGGCCTCCCCTAAGGAATGCCACAAAGCACGGTCCCGAGCCACCTGCATCCATCGACTTCCTGCATGTCTTACCCAGTCTTCACTCCATCTAGTGAGGGGACGTCCTACACTTCGCCTGCTGGTACGAGGCTGTCACTCGAAAACCTTTTTCCCCATCGGTTATCGGTTCTTCGAACTATGTGGCTGGCCCATTGCCACTTCAGTTTACAAATCCGAATACAATACAAATTGCCAATTGTACCGTATGATAGCAGCAGAAGTAAATCCATAACTCCAAATCATCCCACGGGCTAACTGTAGCCACTCTTGGGTTTGTTTACGTATGCATACATCAATTAATACAAATTAAAAACAAAAATAAGTTCCGCGCATGCATGTCCCTCCACTTAGAGCAAATAAAAATTAAGAAGGACTAGTATAGTTTTTGTATGGGAGTCAACTATGGGAAAATAGCTGCAACATGGCTCCACAATGTAGTGGCGGTGTAAGAATATCCACTACCTCGTATCATCTCGTGGGTGTTGTTAGTGATGGCAGAGGGAAACAAACCAAGAGATGGGTGAGTCTTTATCATAACGACTAAAAATAAAAAACTGCTGTTGCTAATCTGCTTGCCAAGCGTGGCAACTATGGCAAATATCCCCTTTATGAGGCAATCTATAGGGGAGACCTTTGTTCAGCAGTGGACTTTAATAGGTAGTAACGGTAAAGGTATGGATTGTATGTGCATTCCGTTATGTGGGATTCCGTTATGCGGGTATTGTAAGAGGCGTCTATGGGAAATAACAGAACAATACCTAGTGAAATAATCTGTCATAACCATAGTATACGTGCCGTATGGCTCTACCATGCTACTGACCGTAGTATTAATGACGTGACCGTAGGTATTAGCTGTTATGATGGCGGCTGTACACTCTCGACGAGGGCCCACGAGGCTAGGCGAGGACGAGAGTGTACAGAATACTTTCGCTGAGCCGTGCCTTCCCTCGCCTCGCCTTGAGCGCTCTCGCGCTCGTGTCGGATTTTGGTGCGCGAGTCAAAGGGCCTCGCATTCCCTCGCGAGTGGACACGAGTGTGTCACTGTACACTCGCGCTTCGTTTAGTTTACCGCAAGACGTTTTAGCGTGCAGTATATTTGGTTATCCTACTACCACAAACTTATCATGTGGAAACAAGAGAGCAAACTCAATTTTCTTGAATTTATCAAAGTTAACCTATTTTGGATCTACGAGATGGCGCTTGAAAAGTAATCACTTGCTTTGACACGGTTTCAGTGAAAAATTAAAATTAAAATAGTTTTAACTCAGAAAACTTTACATAAGTGTACTTAATTTAAAAATAAAGTCTTACATGTGACCTGTGAGTGTTATCCAACCATATATTGAAGAAATTATAAAGTTATTACATACTAAAATTTACAACCAAGGCGTAACTGAATTTAGTGCTTAAATTATAAATACTACTTTCTCTCTAAACAAAAACAATTTGAACTAACTTTATAAGTGACAGTGAAAAATAACGAGTGTGAAATAGTACTTTTGTATTTATTAATTATCTCTCCGCTACTCGTCAAGAGATGGCGTAAATAAGTGTTTTTGTTATAAACTATCGAAAGAATTCGGCACTCAATACCATCTATTGTTGATTACCAATACTAAATCTACTACATACTAGATAGCGCTTCAATAACTTTCACATTTTATTTATTTTATACCTCTTCATATTTTGGAAACATACTACAGTTATGGAAAACGTTACTTTACGTAAAAGACTATCAAAAAAATCTAATTCACACAACGATTTAACGAACATTTCACCAGAAAACTCATTCTTTCATTCAACCTTAGAAAATGTTACTAACAAAAGTGTACCATTGGAAACAACTCTGGATGCGTCAATGATTATCGAATTAAAAGATAAATTAGAAGATTTGGAAATACAGTTAAACGGTGCTCATCGAGAGATTGAAAGTCTGAATAGTGAAAATACAGAGTTAAGGCAAAGTTTAAAAGAAAAAGACTTACAAATAGATTTTTTGAAAAACCTGACTAGGGTTGCATCAAAGGATACATCATCCATATTTCCGAAAAATGACATACCTTCTGTAATTACTGCACACGGACGACTCAGCGAAATTAGGAAAAAATTTCATAGAACAGCCTCTAATCCGATGGCAAAAAATATTCCCATCTTAAATTTCTCAACACCTCCTGCTTCCAAATCATATAAAAATTTCAAAAACCATTGTTCCTCAACACCCCGTAGAAAAGTCCTGTGCCCGCCTGTACTACAAATCGTAAAACAAGACATAAAAATACCACGGATGTTCACCTTCCGCCTGGCGCAGGTCCTCACCGGACACGGTGTGTTCGGTAGGTTCCTGCACCGAATCGGGCGGACGGAAACGCCCGGGTGCTCCCACTGCGAGGATGGATCGGAGGACACGGTGGAACACACCGTGGAGGTGTGCCCTGCTTGGGCGGAGCACCGCCGTGTCATCGTAGCGGCGATAGGCGGCGGCGACCTCTCGCGTCCGGCCCTGGTCGAAGCCATGGTCCGGAGCGAGACGGAATGGGAGGCCGTCACCACCTTCTGCGAAGCAGTGATGCTAGCGAAGGAGGTGGCGGAGCGGGAGAAGGAGAGAGCAGCAGCTTTCCTCCCCGGCCGCCGCGGGAGACGCCCCGGGCGTCGGAGGCTACGTCGTGGCCCCCGGCCACCGTAGGCGCGGGCCTGTGGACGGCGAGCAATGGGTAGCTCGCCGCCCGTCCGTCTAACGACGACAGGCCGTGTCGACGGTGCGTTTTGTTCCACGCGCGCCTCAAAGAGCTGTCAGCAGCGTGAAGAGGCCCGCAAGGGCCGACGCCTGCCGGGACTGCGGGCTGTTCGAAAGAGATACCGCGGCTCCGGAACGTAAGGGCACTGAAGGAACACGGATGGTTTTTAGTCAGTAGAAGTCTGACACTCCCTTACGCTCCACCCAGAGCGAAAGGCGTCATTAGATGATTTTCCATCCGCAAAAAAAAAAGAGGAGATGAACAAGTACAAAAACTAGCTCCAGAAATGATTAAGTCGAGAACAAACAGGTGGAACGATATTTATTCTGTTACGGGGATCGCCAAACCTAACGCAACAAGTTCACAAATTTTAAACAGCTGTGATAATATTATATCTACACTTAACAAGGATGATATTGTTATTATAGGTCTGGGTGCACATGATAAGAATCCTTACGTTCTATACTCGGAATTGTGCAACGCCCTTTACAAACTGAAAAACAATCATGTATTTATTTTTAGTGTACAATTTAATCCCTATTTAAATTTAAAAACGCTTAATGAGGGCATCCAGCATTTTACTCAAAACTTTACTCATTGTACCTTTATAAATTTAAATAATTTTGTCACTTATTATACCCAATTATTATACCCAATATAGGCACAAAGGTAATACATTTTAACGAATTAAACATATCTCATTTAAAATCAATATAGAAATTGACTACTTAAACTACAATTTAGAATATATAAAAAAAACCTAAAATATATGTAGATGCCATACAAATGTTAAAAATACCAATACGTCATCCTATTTTAATAACGGGGATTTACAGGATGGATCCAAAATGTCTTTACCCTGCAGTTACAAGCCTAAGAACACAAATAAAAACTTTTTTCGTGAATAATTTACGTACACAATATACAATTCAACTACTTCATCAAAATATTGCAGGCTTATTAAAAAAACTGGACATATTGGAACTAGCCCTAAACGAAATGAATTCACAAAATTATGAGATTAATATCATATGTATTACAGAGACATTTGTAAGGAATGGCTCCGAGTCAAATGTAAAATTAAAAAATTACAATCTCTTATCACATTTTTCCAGAAGTAATGAACGCAGAGGAGGTTCGTGTATTTTAGTCAAAAAACATTTACAATGCGAGTTACTGAATAACCTTATACCACCGATGCCATATTTTTTTGAATACTGCGCCGTGAAAATACTGTCAGTGGATATAATCGTGATATGCATCTACAGAACACCAACATCAAACGTAGATCAGTTTTTCAGTAATTTATCATTATTACTTCATAAACTTAAAAACAAGAAAATTTTGCTGTGCGGTGATTGGAACATAGACATCCTTAAAAACACTAAAAACCCAAAAAAAATATTGTCTATATTGACGTGTCATAGTTTATCAAATCACATTAATAAACCAACAAGAAATTCATCTTGTATAGACTTAATTGTTAGCAACATAGAAAATGTAAAACCTCAGATACATTGTTTAGGTTTATCCGATCATGAAACAGCTCAAAGTGTTTCGTTTGATATCTGTTATAACCCAGAGAAAATGGCTCCATTACACTGGTTTGAAACACGACGTGACTTAAATACTAATAATATTGATAAGTTTCGAGAATGTATTTCATCGTTGTCGTTTAGTGAGGTTTTTTCTGAAACTGATACCAATGCTGCATTTGAAAAATTTCATGACATGTTAGTACTTTTTTATAAACTTTGCTTTCCCCTTATCACTATTAAAAAAGTAAACAAGGTAACAAAAAATAAGTGGATAACTAAAGGACTCAAAAGATGGTGCATAGTAAAAAGATGTCTCTATCTTAAATATATCCACTCACAACAAGAAAAATAAAAGACATGAATACATAATATATAGTAAAATACTAAAGAGATGTATTTCGGAAGCGCAAGAAAATTTTAACACGAAATATATTTATCGGTCTAAAAACAGATGTAAGGCAACTTGGGACCTGATTAAAAACAAAGCCACTAACAAGAAAGATGTTGGTCATATTGAAAAAATTAGAGATAATAACAACCTGCTAATGAAACCAGAGGAAATTGCTGAAAAATTCAATAAATACTTTATTAACCTTACAAATAAACATAATACGAATAAATATTTAAACTATAAAAAAATTTTGTTTATTAACAGTAGTATGTATCTCTCATCCTAGGGACATCTATAAAACACTTAAATCTTTAAATAATACAAACTCAACAGGTTATGACGAATTAAATGTAAAAATTTTAAAACAATGAGCTGAATACATCTCAGAACCATTATGTTATATTATAAATCTGTCTCTAAAACAGGGTGTATTTCCAACGCGTATGAAATTCTCCATTGTTAAACCTATATATAAAAAGGGAGATAGGCAAGACGTTGGAAACTACCGACCAATAACTCTTATTCCTGTGCTCTCAAAAGTTTTCGAAAATATAATGCATGAAAAACTATATTGTTTTCTTAGTGCCTTTAACATTCTAAAACCAGAACAATTCGGTTTTCGAAGAAACTGTTCCACAACATTAGCATGTTATGAACTGATGCAAATTATAACTGAAAGCTTAAATTCACGAACTCCACTTTTAACTATATTTCTTGATATGAGCAAAGCTTTTGACTTCGTATCACACAGTCTTCTACTAGATAAATTAGAAAGGTGTGGAATAAGAGGAACAGCCCAAAACTGGATTGAGAGTTATCTTAAAAATCGTAAGCAGTGTGTAGAAGTTACAAAAGTCATAAAGAACACAAAGATATCAAAACGCTCTCAATATCTTACAAACAGTTTTGGTGTTCCACAAGGCAGTGTACTGGGACCTTTGCTGTTCTTGATATACATTAACGATCTTCCTGACTTTACTACAAGCAAATGCATTTTATTCGCTGATGACACTACTCTTATATTTAAAGTTAATAACAGATCTGCACTTGAAATCACACCTAATGGTGCTCTAAATGAGGTCTTACAGTGGATGAATATAAATAATTTAGATATAAATATAAATAAGACGAAATTTATTGAATATAAAACCCTCAAAAACCTTTCAAATGACATTAAACTCACATATAACAACTCGATAATTGAAGAAGTCGTTTCCACGACATTTCTAGGAATAATATTTGATAAATTTTGTAGTTGGAAGCCTCATATAGAAAGCCTTTGTACTAAAATAGATGGTTTCGTTTTTGCATTGCGCAGACTAAGAAATATTGTATCAGAAAGAGCTACACTGATGGCATATCATGGATATATCTCATCCATACTACGATATGGTGTTCTACTCTGGGGGTATTCGGTAGATTCGGATAAAGCATTTAAAGCACAAAAACGCTGCATAAGAGCTATTTGTGGTGTTGGTCCTTTAGTGAGTTGCAAACCTTTGTTCAAAACTAAAAAGATCCTGCCTTTGCCTTCATTATACATATTTGAAATGTGCATGTTTGTTCATAAGCATCCACATTTATTTCAACGTAAGTGTGATGTGAGTGAAAGTAAGGGTAGATACAAGAATAGGTTATATGCGCCAGCAAATCGTCTAAAAGTTACGAAAAGAAATGCTTCTGCAATGTCGATTAGAATTTATAATAAATTACCTGATAATTTAAAGCGTAAAAGTTTATTGTCATTTAAGAATTCTGTTTTGGCATTGTTGCTCCGTAAATGTTATTATTCTGTAGAAGAGTTCTTAAACGACAACGACCTACATACGCGTAATAATGAATGATAATTTTAGAATAAGATTAATTATGTAATTACAAGATTCTAATATTTAAAAAAAATAAAGTTTTTGATATTATTTTATATAAAATTTGACTTATGTATCTAATTAATCAATAAATTTGACGTAAAAATAGAAAGATATCAATGACAATTGGATATGTAACATTATATAATTATTGACGTAAGAATAATAATTAATATATGACATTGACCTATAATAATAATCTTACTTGATATAATAATACTTACTTATATTTTTCTGACACTGTGGCATAATAAATTAATTATCAAATAAAGTAAATAATATCAAATAATTTTATATTTTGTTAAATTAATATATGTTGTTAAATTCGATAAGTATTGTTGTTTAGGTTACTTGACCATTAATATTTGCACACCACTAAGGTAGAATATGTAGAACGAATTATATTCAAACACCATTGTACAACCATATTCTTGCAAATAAAGATTATTATTATTATTTGTGGGAGCCCACGCGTCGTTACCACAAAGACAAAAATCCATCCGTCCGAAATCATGCGTCCATCTCCCCGCCGTCCCTCACCGTAACTGAATAAACGAGAATGTACAAGGTCCACACTCGTGAAAGCGCTTTCTCGTGCGAGAGGCTCGCGAGAGGCATGGTGAGTGCTCTCGTCGAGAGTGTACAGCCGCCATAAAAAATATCAGTAGACATTGTTCTGCCCTCTCCGGCGACCCTTTGTCTTATAAAAATCCTTAAATTCGTAATAAAAAATATTGAAGGTCACTTATCGGGATAAAAAATATCTAATCTCTCAAGTTGGACCAAACTACACACAGTGTGCAAACTTTAATTGAATCAGTTCAGTGGTAAAGTAGTTACAGTAGACAAACGATGTGATACGTAATTTTTATATATAAAGACTAGAAAAACCTATCTTTCAGGTACACTATCCAGTAAACTATCTCCGGAACGTTGCGCTTGAAAACGTAAACACGCCCTACGTTTTCTTAATGGACGTAGACTTTGTACCGATGGCGGGACTTTACGATCATCTTCGAAACGCGATCAAGCTAATCAACCCCTACGCTCAGAAAAAGGTACATTTGTTATCTAAATATTGAAGGTTATTTTACCGCCATTATGTTATTTTTTATGACAGCGTCCTTTATTAGCCCTTTACTGACCACTCCTGGACATGAGCTATTTTAGTAAACATTTACGTTGTCATACGTCTTACACATAGGATGTTGGTGCTGTCTGTGACCAGTCTGGGTATTTTACACCTGGCTTAATCAAGATAAGTTATATGTCATATATATGATATGATAAGGATATAGAACGACGAGTGAATACAGTACTGAATGGGGCTCTACACTCTATCTCCATACTCTTTTAATTGAGGATAAATGTGAATGTCTATAGGCCACAGCATTCCCTTACCATCAGGTGGACATTGTGCTCGTTTGTCACCCAATGCTATAAAAAAAGTTCGTTTGCCATCTCAATTTAAAAAAAATGTTTTCTTAGTCTGTTTTCATATCATTTGTGGAAAAACCATACTGTAGGTACACTATGGTTGCGGCACGAATGGGTCGGCTAGACCGGGGAAGGACAACGCTCTCACAGAATACCAACGTAAAATAGCATCTATACTCTCTATAGCAAAATCTATACTGCTAAGGTGTGATGCCTCTACATTTTGACTCATAATCGAAGATAGATGAAGTTGTCTAAGGGCCTCAGCATTCACTTACCATGGTAGACTGTGTAATCTTTATCACCTTTTTTTTTAAATTCCTGTTATAGTGTTTAGTGGTAGCGGCGTTTGAGACTACGCGCTACAGGGCTTCGCCCCCGCGCAGCAAGGCGTCGTTGCGAGCGCGGCTGGCGGGCGACGTGGCGCCGTTCAGGGCTCGCGAGTGGCCGCGGGGACACCGCGCCACTAATTACACCAAGTGGCTCACCGCAACGGCTCCGTATGAGGTTAATAATACAGTTTGCATTTTCTATTAAAGAATCATGTCCAGACTTAACCTTAAATTTTCTAACGCGTCTAGTAATGTAAAATATGTTATAAAAAAACAGGCCAAGAGCGTGTCGGGCCACGCTCAGTGTAGGGTTCCGTAGTTTCCCGTCCGTCACAATAAGTGTTCCCACTTATGAGTTTAAAGGTGGGTATCCATTGTGCTCGCGCTCCAGCAGCGCTCCGCGCTCCTGCAACTGCTCCCGGTAGTGGGTACTGTTGTTTCCATCCAAGTTCAAAATGATTTTCCTAGAAAGTCCTTATAAAGTTCTACTTTTCAGATTTTTTTCATATTTTCTAAACTTATGGTTCAAAAGTTAGAGCGGGGGGGGGGGGATTATTTCCGAAATTATTGACATTATCAAAAAGTGATTTTAGTAAACCCCTATTCATTTTTAAATACCTTTCCAACAATATATCACAGGTTAGGGTTGAAATAAAAAAAATCACTTCCCGCTTTACATAGGGGGGCTACCCTAATAAAACATTTTTTTCCAATTTTTATTTTACTTCTTTGTCGGCGTGATTGATACACATATTGGTACTAAATTTCAGCTTTCTAGTGCTAACGGTCACAGAGATTAAGCGAGGACGGACAGACGGACAGACATGGCGAAACTATAAGGGTTCCTAGTTGACTACGGAACCCTAAAAATGTATATTTTTTTCTTATTACGTATCGCATAATTGAATTTTCAAATAAAGCCAGGAAAAAAAGTAATGTTACTTTGTTTATCATTCTCAATACACTTTTTAAGACTGAACGTGTTTTACAATGGCTTAAAGGCCGAGAAACCATGCCAAAATGTATAAAAACGTGTTTCACACGTTCCGTTTCAGACTACGAAAAACTTTTTCATTCATCATGTGGTTATTATTGATTAGAAATTGAAAACATTTTATGAATGTTCAAAATAATCAATTTCTATTTTTATAACTTATTAAGTTATGATTAGATATGATTTTTAATGGTTTTACACTATCGTCTGGAAAGAAAAATAAGTGTGCAGACCTTATCTGACAGCTGTTATAATCTGAAAAATTTATTTACTTAATAGCATTTTTCCTGGCTTCTAAATTAAAAGATAAGTTATTATGTTATTATAAACAATAATTGTTTTATGCAACAGTAGTTGTAGGTAGACGCGACCTGTTAAAGGAATCAAGTGACAGGTCATTCAATGTATGGAACGTGAGCATGATTCTTTACCACAGAGAGTAGCGATGTTCGATATCGATTTGATTAATTGAAAGATCGATTTTTCGTTTTTTGCGACTCTATCGATTAACATTAAATTGAAATAATCGATTACATCGGTTATTTTATGCCATTTTATATTTCACGTTATAAGATAAAATTGATAATTTTAGTTGTATGATCAATATTTGTCATTTGACGGAATCACTTCAACTAGAAAAAAATTGACGTTTTATTTGACAACAGCAATCTGTGGTTTTGTTTGTTTGTTTTTAGGTGTTTTGAGTTAGGAAAGTTTTCTTACTGCTTGAGTGATACTTCATTCATTATAAAGCGGCGATAATACTTATCTCTATTAGTCCAACATCGGTGCCATCTAAAAGACTACTTTTAAAGGTTGGCCTGATCGCTACCGACATGAGAAAAGGCTGACTGGTTCTCATCTTTCTATGTAATTTTTTTTTGTCATCAATAGATTTCGTAATTAAACTGAATAAATATTAAATACTATTCTTTTAGAATTTTATTTTATTTGTTGGATAATTTTATTGTTTAAATTTACCGAAAATACGGTATCGCAGCATCTATTTTAACGAAAAGCCTAGAACTTTTCTTCGATTAAAAAATTAATCGATATGATGATTGTGGTTAATCGATTAATTGATATCGACAAAATTAGAAAATCGATTATTTCGCCGTCGATTATAATCCCCAACAGGGAATGCTCAGAGCAATTGTTCGGATTAATTCCAACCGTCAATTTCACTAACGCACATCACGACAAAACTCACGATATCATCCAAAACACCTGGATTTTTGGTGGTTTACTAGGAGTTTTCCTCCTCGCACAATTTCCTTGTGGAATCGGCTACTACCAGCGGTTTTTTCAGGTCGACATGATTTAGGGACCTTTAAGAAAAAAGTCTACCCTTTTTTAAGAGACCGACAACGGACCTGCAATTTTCCTGGTATTGCAGTTGTTCATGGGCGATGGTAGTCTCTTACCATCAGGTGAGCATGCTCGTTTACCCCCTCTTATATAAAAAAAGCTTTTTTTTGTATTGTATTCTTTGTACGTGGGGTAGAGCAATGCTTTTTTTATAGAATTAGGGACTCAGCAATATCTGGACCTGGCTCACGAGGTGACCGACATGTGGGGTGGTATGCCGACCGAAATTATTCCTGTAGTCGTCTCTGCGAATGGGCTAATCCCAGTCAGCCTCTCGGGTCATCTGAGGCGCCTGGGACTCCGTGACGGACCGCCCCGGGCTCAAATGCAGAAGGCGGTGCTCCTCGATACCGCCCGCATCGTCCGCCGGTTTCTTTCCCTTTCCCCCTAACCCTCGGCCGTTTGGTCTCCCCTGCCGAGGGCTCCCATCTGGTTGGATCTTATTTATTTATGTAGTTTTTGTATTTATTTTATTTTATTGATATTTATGTATATTTATCTTTTCATTTTAATTTATAGTTATATATTTATAGAACCTAACCAGGTGAAAAAATTATATAGATACCCCAATCCTTTATTACATGTGTAGCATATACAGTACTATCTGTATATATAGTATTGCAAGAATAGGCATGTTGCAATATTTCCAAAAGTCTATTGTCACCCAGCAACTTTCACACAGCATCTGTACATTGCAATCTGTATCTGCCTATCTGCCAAACTACGCACAATAGAGTTGCTACACAAGTCAACTCTGGACATAAATGATGCTATCCTCTTTCGATGGATTGCATAAAAAGAGTCAACCCGGGTTTTCACGTACATTTCAGAGGCGCTACAATAGCGATTAAATCCCATTAAAAGTCTTTTTTTTATATAGGATAGGGTGACAAACGAGCACACAGTCCACCTGATGGTAAGCGAATGCTGTAGCCCATAGACATCTACATTTAATCTCGATTACGAATCAAAATGCAGATGCGTTGTCACTCTAGAAGACTAAATTGGAATGCCTGGGTTCCAGCAAAACGGGTCTCCGGTTCTCTACACTCACCATACGAAATACAGCAGCATCAAGCTGCTATTTTACGCTGGTATTCAGTGAGAGCGTTGTCCTTCCCCGGTCGAGCTGACCCATTCGTGCTACAACCATAATATAGCTGCAGCGTTGCTCTGCAGCTATATTATGGTTGTAGCACGGATGGGTCAGCTCGATCAGAAAAGACACTAAATGTTTTACTTTTAAACTTAGGTTACTGAACAAGCTTTGGTATAATTATTAAAGAAGAAAAAATCGAAAAACACCAGTGATCCAATGTGACTTCTTATTTTGCTTACTTCAGCCTTTGTAGTTCAATGGCGAAATGTCTAGTACATCAGAAAAAGGGCTGCATCAGCTGGCTTGCTCCTAGACGATGAGCTTGCCGGGATAGATAAGGTGGGTGGTACACATATTGATGCCCTCGCATAACTGTCAACCGTGGTCTGTGTGATTCCGATTTCGTTTTCAGCCTGGTTGATTTTTTATTAATTTTTCACCCAAAATCTTGTTCATCGATCGGCATGGCATCAAGTTTAGTTAAAAATAATTTTGTTTTTAGGTGGAATGGCAATCTGATTACGAACCGTATCTCGTAGTGCATCGGAGCGTTCCTAAATATGACACGAGGTTCTCTGGATTCGGTTGGAACAAGGTATGTTAAAGTATAACAAAAGAGCGCAAAGCGCAACAGACGGCGTCCTGTTTTCCCATTTTTTAGTCTTTAACATTAATACAGTCGTATAAATATGGTCGCACGCTAAGAATAAGACAAGCAAAAAACAAACTCGTCCCACGTATGCTAAGTATGTTGCGCGTCAGACACTTCTGTCACTTCTTAGCGGAGGCACGAGTACGAAAAATATTTTCTGATTCTGAGTGAATTTGATAATGATATTCTTCACCTAATGTTCATAAATGAATATATCAACGACACAAAGACAAATTTTTCTTTTACAAACCCAGTGTTTTCTCATCTTAACTTTTTGAGAAATGGGTGTGGTGAATACCATACACGAAAAAGAACTGGAAAATGATGACGGTTGATTTTTTTTTCTGTTCTTTTGTATATCAATTTTTATACGTGGTAGAGCCATGCTACAGTTATATTAGTAGTATAGTTGTAGCACGAATGTGTCGGCTTGACCGGGGAAGGACCACACTCTCACAGAACACCAGCGTGAAATAGTAGCTTAATGCTGCTGTGTTTCGTATGGTGAGTGTAGAGAACCGGAGACCCTATTTACTGGAAACGAGGCATTCCATCTTCGTCCTCACAGGTCCGAAAAAACTGCGAAAAAAGGAAAAACTCAACCGTCACTCTACAGATTAGTGGAAGATTGCTCTACGCTAGACGACCTGATGTTACATATTACAGGGAAAAGTGAATGCGGATTAGCGAGCCGCGCTTTGTGATAATCTTACGAAATGATCAGCTGAGATTTGCTGTAATAAATGAAGCTGTAATAAAAAAATACTTCATTCACCAGTACGAGTCTGCACTCGCACTCTCGAGTTGCATTCCAAAAAAAAACACTTCATTCACCTGTACGAGTTCGCACTCGCACTCTAGTTGCATTCCCAATTCATTTATTCATCGTGACAGAATATATAAATAAAAAAACATTAATTTTTTAAGACGTTAGCGTCTTATACATCAGTTACAAAGTATTAAATTACTATTATATATAAGAAAACTTAAAAGTTTTTTTTATATATTTTTATGAAATCTTGAACTTACGGCAAATCAAACAGAAGCATGATTAAATTAGTTACAGTGCTGATTAAGCACTTCGGACAAGCAACTAAGACCGTCCGATTTAGGTTACTTGATTTGTTAGAACAGCAGTTAGTTAGCGATGCGTTAAGTAAGCCTATAGGTTAGTTATTCCTTGGCATGTGTTAAGCAGTGGACTTGTGATATGTTGTGATGTTGATGTTGATGATGAAGTTAATTAAATTTGAGAAAATCTAAATTTTTTATTCCAAGGATAATTAATTGTTTTTCTTTACACTATTTCGTGTTCCTACAATTATTAGTTTTAAAATGTTTGTGTTACTTAGACCTCCACCAGTCTCTTTCCTCACCAACCGAGGACGACAACGCATCTGCATTTTGATTCGTAATCGAGTATAGATGTAGATGTCTATGGGCCGCAGCAACCACTTATCATCAGGTGGACTGTGTGCTCGTTTGTCATTTGCCTATCCTATAAAAAAAACTTTCTATGGTTTGCGGTAGTAACATATTATATTTTACATATTCATGGATTTGTTTTCCTTTTAAATAATCATGAAGATTGACAGTGTTATTACTTAATTTTTTTAAGTCAGAGTTGTGGACGTATAGGTAGTAATTCTGTAAAAATTTATCATTTATATTGCAAACAAATACATGAATAATATGCGGAATAATTTATTAAATAATAAGGATAAAAATTTGTTGTCTCTGCAATATATAAATCATGTCTCATATCTAATTGCAACTGGGCTCGCTAGGATAATAATACAAATAAACTACTTTTAACGATATTCAACACATTTAATATTATAAAAAACATTCATATCGCCTTTATAAGTTTCGGAACGCACCGTGCATGCGTTTTGTCTATTGCAAAGATCTATTTGTATATGACGTGCTACGCGTAAGTTGGAGGAACTAGGCGTGTGTAACTCTTTACGGAACTGACCCACTAATTCGAATCACTGAATTGTTTCAAAAGATTGGTTCAGTAACAACGTTTCAAATCGATCATTCGGATCGGGAACATTACTTTGCTCTGTGCTCATTTAGCGCGACGCGTCTCGCTCGCGAGGCGACTGAGCCACGAGCGAGAGAGTGGCGAGTGAGCGCGCGAAATAACAACAATCTATATAATAATAATAATAATGCTTTATTTCCTTAAAATAACATACATTAACAATATAGTAGATGGGTCCTCCTAGTAAGTTTAAAAGAAAACCTGTGTCAGGAGTCCCCGCTCTTCCTTATCTATAACAGTCATAAATAGGAAAGCACTTCATTACATTGTTATAAATTACACGATTTACATTGTTCTAAATTAGCGGTGATTTAAATAAGGTTAATAATGTATTACTTGAACGTATTTAAATGAAAACGCAAATGGTATGGGTGATGAATGGTGTGTGTGTGTGTGTGTGTACGCACGCGCGCGTGTGTGTGTGTGTGTGTGTGTGTGTGTGTGTGTGTGTTTGTGTTTGTGTGTGTGTGTGTGTGTGTGTGTGTGTGTGTGAGTGTGTGTGTGTGTGTGTGTGTGTGTGTGTGTGTGTGTGTGTGTGTGTGTGTGTGTGTGTGTGTGTGTGTGTGTGTGTGTGTGAACGATGTATGTGTGTGGTATGTGTGTTGATTAAATGATTTAAATTTCACGAGGCATGGTGTAAAAGTGCCTCAAGGTCTTCGTAATTTTGTGTTTTTAACCAAGTAGTTACAGATTTTTTGAAATCATGGTGAGTTGTTGTATGAATGTCCAACAAACCATTAATGCTGTTGTAAAGGTACACAGAATTTGCAGTATATTGGCGTTTGGCAAACACTGTTTTCGTGCGAATAGGTTTGGTTACATATTTTTTTCTTCTTCTATTATCTACAATGGAGTCAAACTGTATAGTTTTACGAATTTTTAGAACAGTCACTAAAATGTATAACTGTCTCACGGTTAGCACGTCGCAAAATTTATATAATGCTGTAGTGGGATACCAGCGTGGTTTGAAATACATGACTTTAAGAAGGCAGCGTTGACCACGTTCAACCTCCAAGAATTTGCTTTTAGTAGCCCCACCCCATACAGAAATGCAATATCCTAAGACAGATTGTACCAAAGTAATGTATATCTGTTTTATTAATTTGTGTGATGTAATATGTCTCAAGGTTTTGAAAATCCAAATAAGTTTACGCACTCTTTCGGTCATATATTCAATATGTGGATGCCAGGATAGTCGATGATCCAATATTAATCCTAAGTATTTAGTTGATGTAACCTTCTGTAGCGTTTTGCAATTGCAAATTGAGTAATCTAGTTTATCGCATTCATGTAGTTTTAATGTAAAATCGTTTTTTGGTTGAGTTCTTTTATTTATTGAGAAGCACATATAATTTGTTTTATTAATATTCAAAGTTAGAAGGTTCATTTTTAGCCAGTCAGAAATTTTACAAAGACCACTTTGGGCCGTCTCGTATACCTTGTTCCACGAAGTTCCAGAAAAAACTATCGCAGTATCGTCGGCGTAAGAGTAAATTTTACCACCTTCAATGTTTAGATTGGTGAGGTCATTTATATAGATTAGAAATAGAGTTGGGGCAAGTACACTCCCCTGGGGCACACCGAAGGTTATGTCCATGTCTTTACTCACGTGAGTACCAATTTTCACTCTTTGGGTGCGCTCTCGTAGGTAACTACTTAGCAATTTAAGCTGTACGCCTCGGACACCGACGCACTCTAGTTAATGTAAAAGGGTGGGAAGGGAGACGGTATCGAAAGCCTTTTTCAAGTCTAGAAAAACAGCCATGCATTTATTTCCTCGGTCGACTTGATCTGTAATAAGGGACGTGAGGGACAATACTGCGTCCTCGGTAGATAATCCAGGCCTAAAACCAAACTGTGAGCTAGAGATAATGCTGAATTTTTCTAGATAATTAAGCAGTCGAGTATTAAGGAGTATCTCAATGACTTTTGAAATCACGGGTAAGACCGAAATGGGTCGATAATTATTGATGTTACTTCTATCCCCACCCTTATAAACCGGAGTAACAATAGATTTTTTTAGGGGTGCAGGGAATACACCTTGTCTAAAGCTTTGATTTGCAAGATGACTTATTATGGGCGCAACAATAGGGCTACAGATCTTAAGGAATTTGATCGATATATTGTCCCAACCAGGGGCACTACCTGTTTTGAGACTCATGATCACACTATTGACTTCCCCAGGATCAGTCTCCAAGAGGACAAAAGATGTGTTATGTCGTTTTAGCGTGTTAATGGGAGTGCTACTTTGTGAGACATGAGATATACCTTTCATGACATCATTAGCTAATTGTTTGCCAATATTAGCAAAATAACAATTTACCAAATTAACAGAGTCAGACGGTGTTGGTCCTATATTAAGTAGTTCTTTGCAATGTGATTTAGAAATTTTAAAACAGGTTACCGTTTTTATTCTTTTCCAGAGTTCTTTGGAACTTTTGGCAGCAGTAGTTAATAGTTCTCTGTCATATTTTCGTTTTAGTTTTTTTATAAGGTTATTAACGTAGTTTCTATATCGTCTGAAAGTAATTTTTAGAGTTTCATTTGATGGATCGGACCTAAGCTTCAGCTGCATTTTATTTCTATTTCTGATACACCTAAGAATTCCATCTGTGATCCAAGGTTTAATATTCTGCTGGTTTTTGGTAACATATTTTATTGTTTTACTCTCTTCCAATGACTCCGCAAGCCATAGCAAAAGGCGCTTGGTAACTAAGTCGGGATCTTCGCAAAGAAGCAAAGACTCCAGGTTCTTTTGGAGCAGCCTCTCATATGCAGTTTCAAAATTTACATACTCAACGATTTTTTGATTAATTGTTTTGCTTTTAGGTTTTGATATGCACATGAATATAGTCAGATGATCTGTAAGTGTGGTATTTAAAACAGCGATATTTGCGGAAAATTTTATTTTGTTTAATTTTACCATGAAGTGGTCAAGGCAGCTGGATTCTCTCGTGGGCAGTTTGTGACCAGCAAGTAGGCCGTGACTAGCTAGCGTATTTAGATAGTCTATTCTATTATTGCGGTCATTAGTTTGTTCGTTCCTGCACTGAATGAGGTTGATGTTTATGTCTCCAGAGATGACTATGTTACCATAAGATTTTATGTTTCCAAGGTGTGCACTCAAGGAGTCAATGAATTCAGATGCGTTTAAGTTCGAAGGTGAACGATAAATGCCCAATATCGTCAGATCGAGAATTCTTAGTTGTATGCAAGAGGCATGTTTTAGTTTAATTTCCATAAATTCAGGATTTAGGTGAGATTTAGCATAAATCACTACACCATCATTCTGGTTAATGTTGTACGTTGTTTCTAAAGCAGTATAATTAGGGATCTGTGGAATTGGCTTTGATTTATCTAATCTGCATTCTGTTAAAACTAAGACGTCCACTTCAAATTTGAGAAGTGATAGGGTAGCTTGGAGGTTATCAATGTTACGATAAATACTTCTAATGTTTTGACATAATATGGTAAGATCCGTTTTACCAATACTAATGCACTTTGTTAGGTCCTGTATATCGCAACTTATATGGTTAGCTATATCAACTTGATCCAAGTCCGTTATTGTGCTTAAAGAGTTAGCTATAACCATGTTTGCAATAAAAATAAATAAAGTACTTTGCCGATTTAGTATCAATAGGTGTGTGAGAACATAAGTGATACTGTATAGATGGTTTAGCCAAAAGGTTTGTTTTTAGTGTAATGCTGTAATGGTATTTATTCGAGAAAGGTCTGAAATAAACAGGAAGGAACAACCTTAGAGTTAATGTTTGTAAATAAGAATCAAGATGTAAATGGGTGATGATTGCGTGAGTATGAGCTGTGTGTGAGTGTATTGTATGATTCAAAAGTGTGTTATATATGAGTGTGAGTGAAGATACCGTACGAGGTTTTTTGTCAGTAATTGAAGTATAAATTATAATAGACAGAATTGCCACACAGATGTTAGTACCTACAGTTTGGACAATATACTTAAATAATACGATGTAACTTATCACTAATAATATTAATGAAGATGACAAGAATTGGATGAAACCATTGAGTCATGCCTGTGAACTTTCTTGTAGAAGATGGTGTATTTGTGACTCGTTTCTTATTACAATAACTGGAGAATTCTCGTCCTTTCTCACATAGACTCGACCAAAGGACGTCCAGCAAAACTTAAAGGTCTTTGATTTTGCGAGATCTCTGGCTAGAAAAAATAGTCTAGCGCTTTTGGGAGTTAGTTGTTCGGAAACAAAAACGGGTGTATCTTCTTTTGTCGTAAATCCGAGGTGTTTTGCTTGAAGTTTATACTTGTTTTTAATATTAAATGATTTCGACATCCTCAGTACATCGCGTTTCAAAATAGTGGATCCCAGTTCTACTACAACGGGAAGGTTTTTAGTATTTTCATTTTTTCGGGTTTTTGTACGCACTCTGTAGATATCCTTTATATCGGATTTATCGATCTTACAGTCGATGTGTTTGGACAAGTGTTGAACCATGCTTATTAAATCTTCCTTTGTTTCACTGTTTATAATTGGTACATTTTTTATCTCAATTTTAGTTTTCCGATTGTCTCTTTGTATGTCTTCGACTTTCTCTTCTAGTAAGGTTATGTATTCTCGGTCTTTTTTGGCTTGGATCTCCATTTGATCTATTTTCTTTTTATACTCCTCGTTTTGGCTAGTCAGGATAGCGATAGAATTATCAATATTATAATTCGATTGCTGAATTTCCTTTATTTTACTGGCGATAGCTTGGAGTTCTAACTGTTGCGTAGTTATAAACGATGAAAACAAATTTTTTATTTCCTCTTTAAAATCATTCAGTTCAGAAGTTATGTCATCTTCCCTTCCTCGTTTAAATCTCTGTGTGATATAGCTCGATTGTGTGCTATCAGTAAGCTCGTTTATGCGTGAATCCGAAACGGATTTATCCATATAGGGATTAACTTGAGGAATAGACGTTGTTGCAGTTGCTTTCTTAGGTGGGGGACTGCGTTTAAGAGGCATTTTATTAGATCTGTGTAACTAGGTATTTGCCACTAGGCCACTTTTCAAAAATGCCTATCGTTTAACTACATATACACATTTTTACGATGATTTCGATTGTAACGATTGAAACGATAAAATTAACTATATATACATACGTATCGGTTAACGTACTAGGGCATAAGAAAACAATAGAAAGTTAATAAAAACCCAGAGGATATAGTTTCAGGAGTAACTGTTGTTTGTACTATTTGCTCAATACCAGGGTAGCATAATCGGAAAGTGATATCAGAACAATTGAAGAAAATACTCAGTTTTATAAAGTGACAGGCGCCTCAATTTGCTGCTATATTTCTTCCGGCTATCAGATGTACCAGGGTATCATAAATTCAATGACTGTTTTGTGAAGAAAACAATAGTCACTAAAACTGTGCCAAAACAACCCTGAGCAACAAAAATAAAAAATCGTACCTTCCAATTTTGCGCTTGTGAACGGAGATTAGGCGTGTTGATTCTCAATGTACCAGGAGCGCACGCGTAGACGTTATGTGTAGGTTTCTTAGTTTTATGCCCTCCTATTTATTGCTTGAGTATTTATTTTATTCAATTTCAATTTCAGGATTTTAATTAATTAATGTAAGGGTTTACAGACGACTACTCGTAGACGAGGTCCGAGGGGAAGAGGATATTTTGAACAGAAAGATGTCGATGTTATATTGATTTATCATAATATTTAATTTTATCTATAACTATAATTATTGCTATAATTTTAGACTGACTTACTTTATTGTGACTTACTTTCTTCCTTTTCATCATAAATAATACGCCAGCTTGCCATAAATTAAGGACTAGCCGCCAGTCCTAAGCCTGGATAAATTATAAAAGAGGATCGAGGATCTTATTACGGTACACAATAAATAACTGAATTATGAATGAATGATAATCCAAATGAGCCAAATGAAACATATCTGTGCTTCGGAACATTTCAGTGATCGAGATGCAAGTGTTCCAATCGCAAAAATGATACATCCCACCCACCTCCAGTAGGAAAACACTAGTTGTACGCGTGGAATTGCGTAAGAACCCCGCCCCCCATCTCCCCACCCCCACCTTTCCACACCGATTTGAATATCGCAGTTCGACGTTGCGTCGGACGTGTGTGTATGCGTTGTATTTTTTAAAGATATTAGTATCTGTTTAAATTACTAATATTATCTTTAACCATTCCTAGTAAGCTGAAAATGCTTGTGTAAGGAGTGGTTCACGACAGTAGATGAATGGCGGATTCGAACTCAAGACCTTTCGAATTCGCGGTCCGCACCCTGCCAGTCAGTAGGCTACTGTCGCTTTAGATAGTGTGTTTCTAATGCATAGTTTTTCTTACCAAATCAAGAGACCAGATGTCATAATGCATTGCATACGTGCTTGGAACCTGTCTATATCTGCCATTATTGTGTGGTATCAAGATATCTTTTTGGAAAAAAAATATTTTATGAATATGTATTGATATATTTTCCTTAAAATAAATTAAGTAAAGTGACTGCGTGCCGAAACAGGATCATGAAAATTAATGGAGATATAGAAATAGAATTTATTTTTTATTCAATATAGATTATAAATCATTGTTGTTATCCTACGCGCATAGTATTAATTAGCTAGTGATACCTCCATTTATAAATAACTACATGATTAAATTGATTTGCTACTTTTAGAAGTGTCTTAAAATTATAAAATTAAACTTAGGTTAGCTCTTTTTAGGTTTTATAAATATACAAATAAGATAGTAATATGACTATAAAAACAATGACATTGTTAAACTTTAATCTCATACACAAATATATAGGTAATCGTTTTTTTTTAAACACATCCGAGACGTTGACATTCTACAACTAGACAAACAAGACTACATGGTTTTTAAATTACTCGATATTGACTTCGCTTCATTCAGCCTACTTCATGACGTCATTTGAAGGTGAAAAAAGGGTCACTTCATTTTATGCAATTTTTATAATATAAATGCGATCAATAAAACCTCTAAATACTAAAATTTCTTAAAACGGTTTCAAAATGAGTATAGCTTATATTAAAGAATATTTTAAAAATTAATTTGATAAGATCATAGTAATAAAATAAAATTTTATCTAATTTGAAGAACACCTCCCTCCCTGCCGGAAAGTGGTTGACTGCTAAGCTAAGTTGTGACTACTTAGTGGGCAGCCACTGCAGTGTTTACTTTACCTGAGGATGTCTCTTGTAGATGCGAAACACTTTCTTTTATAGAATTAAGGTGACAAACGAGCACACAGTCCACCTGATGGTAAGTGGAAGCTGTGGCCTATATACATCTACATTTAACCTCGATTAAAATTAAAAATGCAGACGCGTTGTCACCCTTGAGGACTAAGATGGAATACCTCGATTTCAGTAAAACGGGTCTCCGGTTTTCTACACTCACCATACGAAACAAAGCAGCATTAAGCTACTATTTTACGCTGGTATTCTGTGAGAGCGTGGTCCTTTCCCGGTCGAGCCGACCCTTTCGTGCTACAACCGTAATACAGCTGTAGCGTGGCTTTACCACGTGTAAAATGTATTATCTTGTAGTGCGTCTTTCCTAGTGTAGTGGTGTTGGGAGTTGTGGTATTATGTGCACTTAAGCTATTAATAATATAATAGATTTCCGGAAAGTAACGCCTGATTCTATTAATTATCTAAATCGGGGGTTTCCAAACTTTTTCAGTTCGCGATGCGTTTACACATTTAATATTTTCTCCCAGCGTCATAGCTAGTTGAAATAGGGTACAATGATACTGGGTAGAAACATAGGCAGAAAATTTTAGCACCCACAATATGAATCTGATAAGATGTTGCAAAGGTAATAAGAATTCTTAGATTTTTTTAGCTTTTTTAACTTAATGGTGGATATTCATTCCGAGCGTAAGTACCTATCGGTTAGTTAGTGACGTATGTTTAGCGCGCGAGATTTGTATTGTTTATTTTGTACTCGAGATTACCTAAGTTTAGTTTCCACCAGGGCGCCGCGGCACTTACTTTGGGAACCGCTGATCTAAAGATGTCCTTAAACTTAAAGTGTGTTCGGTCAGGTGTCCCACAGTGTGGAACTGCGTGCGCAAGGCTACCGCGCGGTGGTGCTGCCGGGCGCGTTCGTAGTGCACACTCCGCACGCGCCCTCGCATGACATCACGGCATTTCGAGCGGATCCGCGCTACAGAATGTTAGTATACTATTTTATTGCACGCACACACACATACACACGTGCTCACGCACGCACACACACACACACGCACACGCACGCGCGCACATGCACGCACGCACGCACACACACGCACGCACACGCACGCACGCACGCACATGCACACACACACACACACACACACACACACACACACACACACACACACACACACACACACGCACGCACACACACGTTCAGCTGTGGACATTTGTATGAACTATTGTATTAATATTATTATTATTGTCCTATGAATTGTGCGGTCATATATTCAAACCTGCTTTCAGATGCCTAGCCATTTTGAAACAAGAGTTCATGGATGATTTGAAAAGAAAATACAACGTGACTTTCGACGACCCTTCAAAACCGGATTCGATTTACTTGGGGCAGGCTAAAAGTTTATTGCTCAATCAGAAAAACAAAGACAAATAGAGCCATGTTTTAAACATGCATACATTATAACAGTTTCATGGTTACAGCACTGATACTAATTACGGTTGTCAATAAAAATAAACGAATGTTTTCTATTATTACATTAATGAAAGGCTACTGTGGTCTATGTAAACTTGCCATCAACTTTAAGGTGTGTTACTATACTGATTGTCTATACCTCTGAGACAGATCATAACAGGAGATACACTGCGAAGTACCTAAGACGTTAGTACTTACTCAAGCAGACACCTAGGCAAATAAGGAACCACTCGGTGAAGTCGTTAGTTTAGTCATCAACGAATGACTATACTTATATTTGTCTTTAAAAAATTGATGTAAATGCAGTTTTCAATTACAACGATATTTATCATAATTATTTGTTAATAACGTAAGTACTTATATTTAACTAGAGAATATTATAGGCCTTATTTTTATATATCATTAAATTATATAATTCAATCAGTGCAGTGGCAATGCAAAAGTTATTATATACAACAAAAATATTATACACGAAAATCTTACAGAAACGCAACGAAAAGAGACAAATTAGAGAATAAAATCTGTTTTCTTTTTGATTGATAATTAAATAATGATTAATAGAGATCTTGATATATTAAACACAAAAAATGTAAACTGTTGGGAAAACATTGTGTACATAACACGACATCAAAAGATTTTAAATTTGCCAAAAAAACGATAAACGTCATCAAAATTCCTTACAGTACTCATTTATAAGATCAACACAGTTGAATGAAAGCTAGAAATAAATGATTAATAAAATCCTTTTTATGTCACACTATACAGGATGGAAAAAACGCGACAGACACCCAGAGAAGGTACATTAAATAATATTGAAGATATCAAATTTCACTCCAAACATGCCTTTGCTTTTCAAAATAAGAATCACCACATTTAAATGTTTTTTGAGTGACTGAGTCGGTGATCGAACCAATAAAAAATTCAAAAATAAACTAAACAATCACTATTTTAAAGAACCAATCGATTGGGATTGTGATAAGGATAAAATCTTTCGAAAAAACATTTCATCTTACAATTAAGGACGACCAATGAAATCTAACAATTTGTATATATCGACTAGAACTAACATCCTACACAATTTATCCTAGACAGTTTATTTTTAATAGTAAAAGATCATTTTTTTCATCCTGTATAAATCAGTTAAGGGAGAGACAAGTAAAAATAATTTAAGCTCTTTTCTGTTACTTTAAATATGTTTAAGAGTATAGTTGCTACCAAAGCGCAAAAAAAATATCCTAACTTTAAATTTTTTATTTATTTATTGGACCACAAAAGCAATTTATATTTTACAGGAAAATAAATATATAGTGTCAATTTGTATGCGGGCTAAGTTTTAAATAAATTAGAAAGTAAGATAAAACCAATATTTCAAAAGTTTTCAGAAAAATCATGGTAAAATTTTATTGGGAATTATGTAGTAGTATTAGACTTGTAATTTATAGGTAAAGATTTTAGATATAACATTTATTTAAATGCAACTATCAGATTTATAACAAATATTGTATGCCTAATCGTTTTTCGAGTCAATAAGTTTAAGTATGTACCAAGTAATATATTGTATTATATAGAAAAAATATATACTCGCAATATTTTAAAAATAATATGAAATCGTCCGCAATCATACACCTAAAACTAACGAGAGTTGCACGTAAATTACATAATTACTAATTAATAAAGTAATTTTAAAAATTTTTAATTTTCAATTTAAAAAAATCTTTTGCTTAAATTTTTAATTTTCATAAAATAATTTTTGTGATGTAATAGAATTTAATATTGTCCGCATTTTGTCCAGTGTTTTGCGAGTGTGTCTGTGAGTACTAAATATGAGAACTTGTTACTAACGTTTTCCATCTAATTTACCATATTTAATGCAAATTAATGATTTGATTCCTTCACTGTTGGCCGTATGAGGAAGCTCTAAGTCGCTCGACGAACTATGGAAAGGGCTACGCTTGGGGTTTCTCTGCGTGATAGACTTAAAAACGAGGATATCCGCAGTAGAACCAGTGTAACTGACATAGACTAACGGATTAGTCAGCTGAAGTGGCTATGGGCTGGCCATATAGCTTGAAGAACCGACAACCGATGGGGAAGAAAAGTTTTCGAGTGGCAGCCTCGTACTGGTAGGCGAAGTGTAGGGCGTCCTGCCCCCCTGTCCCTACTAAATAGAGTGAGGGCCTGGTAAGACATGCAGGAAGTCAATGGATGCAGGTGGCTCGGGACCATGCTTTGTGGCGTTTCTTGGGGGAGTCCTATGTTTAGCAGTGGACTTGTGAAAAGCTGTAATGATGATTATGATGATAAATGATTTGATTTGATATGTCTGAACGACATCAGGTTCGTTTTTAAGACTTTTCTAAAGTCATACCTTGAAACCGCGGTGGTGTAACATTTTTAAATTTTTTTTATTATAGAAGAAGGGGCAAACGAGCATGCGGCTCACCTGATGTTAAGTGACTACCGCCGCCCATGATCAACCGCAACACCAGGAGAATTGCGGGTGCGTTGCCGGCCCTTTAGAAAGGAGTAAGCTCTTTTCTTGAAGGTCCCCAGGTCGTAACGGTCCGGACAAATCGCCGGTGGTAAACTATTCCACAGAGAGGTGTACGTGGAAGAAAACTCCTTGTGAAATGTACAGTGGTGGACCGCCAAGCATCCAGATGGTGTGGATGGTATCGGGACGTTTGCCGTGTAGTGCGTTCACGAAATTTGGCGGCTGGGATTAATCCGAACAATTCCTCAGAGCACTCCCCGTGATAGATGCGATAAAATACGCAAAGAGATGCAACATCTCTTCGCAGCGCCAGTGAATCGAGCCGATCGGAAAGCACTCGGTCGTCGACGATTCGAGCCGCTCTGCGCTGGATGCGGTCAAGTGGAAGGAGCTGGTACTGGGGAGCCCCAGCCCAGAGATGGGAACAATATTCCATGTGCGGCCGAACCTGCGCCTTGTAAAGTTGCAGGTGGTGTGCCGGCATGAAATACTGTCCCGCTCTGCTGAGCACGCCAAGCTTTTTAGAGGCCAATTTGGCCTTCCCTTCCAAGTGACCACGAAACTGCACGTCACTCGATATGTCGACGCCGAGGATTCCAATACTGGCTGAGGCAACAAGGGGAGTGCCTTGAAACTGAGGGGATACGACAAAGGGGTTCTTTTTAGCGGTTAACGCGCAAACTTGTGTCTTCTGGGGGTTAAACTGGACTAGATTTAGTCGTCCCCAATCCGAGACTCTGTTCAGCAAAGACTCGACTTCAGACACAAGTTTGTCCCGGCACTCTGAGACATTTTCCCGAGAAATATTGGCTCGGCTGGTGTAAAGAGCATCACCAGTGCTGTCATCTGCATAGCAATGAATGTTACGGGTATGCAAAATATCATTGATATGCAGAAGAAACAGCGTTGGCGATAGCACGCAGCCCTGTGGAACACCAGCATTAATAGGCTTGCAATCGGAGCTTGCACCGTCTACAACGACCTTGATGCTCCGATCTGCAAGAAAGCTGGTGATCCAATCGCACAATTTCTCGGGAAGCCCATAGGAAGGGAGCTTCGCTTTGTGCCAAACCCGATCGAAGGCCTTCGCAATGTCCAAACTAACGGCCAATGCCTCCCCCTTGAACTCTACTGCCTCCGCCCATCTGTGAGTTAGGTAGACCAGAAGATCAGCTGACCGACCACGGCGAAAACCGTATTGGCGGTCACTAATCAGCTGGTGATCTTCAAGGTACCTCATGAGCTGACAGTTTACAATGGACTCCATTGTTTTGGAGAACAAGGAGGTGATGGCGATAGGCCGGTAGTTGGACGGGTCTGAGCGGTCGCCTTTTTTAGGGGTCGGGTGGACGAAAGCCGTCTTCCATGATTTTGGGACTACGCCAAAAACTAAATAAATCTAAGGAACTTAAATTCGTATCACTGCTGTGGCACAAGACAACTTGCCTTTAAATTGAAGTCATATATCTTCTATAAGTGAATTTCGTTAAATACTCGTCGGATAATGTGCAAAATTCAGAATTTTAAATATTTGTAAGAAAAAGCTTAAAATAAGAAAAATAGTTCTCACATATTTACCGTGTAATATAATCGCTGTCTTGTAAAATATTTGCTACGATTTATTTTACCGAAAGCATTATATACTTTTAGCTGTAGAAGTCAACTATTTAATTTAGTAATTAATTATATATCAAAGTATATTTACTCTATTTGAATAATTAGTGATAAGAAAATATTTCAAAATCGAATACTAATTTTAAATCAAGTAACTATTACTAAATATGTAAATATGTATTAATATTTCTTTGTTTTACTGAACTATAAAATTATTATTATTTATTTACATATTATTATCATTACGTCTACGTGTAGTCTTCATAGATTTTTCTCCGTAAATGGTTGTTGAACTATACAGGGTTATTTTTCAAATTTTATATTTAAGTTTAATATATAAATAATGATATATCGTAGTGACAGTTTTTGAAGATACGAGTAAATAAGGCTACTTTTATTTAAAATTTTCCCAAATTGATTGTAATTTCTACTGTAATTCCATTCACAACGATTTCGCCTACCGAGCGACCCTTACGAATGTGTGCTTAAATATTAATGAATCACAATCAATCAGTTAAAATAATGCGTTACCACGCATCCTGAATTTAAAAGATTAAAATAACAGAATGTTTCAGTTTTTTTTTATTAATTTTTCTTCACCATTTGCCTATATTACTTATTCTGAACCTTACCGTATATTTAACTTAACTTAACCGTATATTGCAAAATAACCCTGTATGTTATACTAGTTGTTAAGTTTTTGAAGGAACTAAATTTGAGAATATTGTCTTGAATATAGCTACATGTCTGTATTATTGGAAATACCAAAGAATTTTCATTGTAGAAACATAAACAGAACGGTTCTATATAACCGCTACCGAAGCAGGCAACACCAATATACCTACCACTGAAACTGAATTGTAATTTTAAGAACTAATTACACATGAACATAACAAAGCCTGTTCCCAGCTGTGAGGACATATACAGGCTGTAACTTTAACTTTTATAACATGACTGGCTAGTATAAAAAAGTCATAATGAGATTCTTCAAAAGCTCTTATTTTAAATATTGTTAAACCAATCTGTTTATTATTATTTTTTTAATATTTAAATAAAAAAATTATAAAGTATTAATATACTTTAATTTTGCAGTATGTTCCTGTTCCAAATACCATAAGTAAATTGTCTATGTTATGTGGAGCATATACATTAACCCAAAAACAGGCCAAAATAATGACCTAAAGGCTCTTTTTAACCGACTTCAGAAAAGGAGGCGGTTTTCAATTTGACTATATTTTTTGATGTTTGTTTTATTTTATTTTTATTTGAAAGCTGGTGCTTCTCATGTGGTCCCATATAAATTTGATAAAGATCCTGACCAGTAGTTTTTGAGTTATCCTTAATAATGCGTAATCAATTGACTTCGACTGCATTGATGTTCTCATTTTATTTTTATTGATATCGGTAGTACAACATTTTAATTGTTTATTTCGAAGTATGAAAGGCTTCTAAAAATAACAATTAGTCTCAAAACATAATTTCAATTACCTTTAAAATGATGTATATATAACATAGCGGAGGGCTTAGGCCTCAAGAAATTTGCATTTATTTTTCAAATCTGAATAAGTTTGTAAGTTGGTTGAAAATTTTCTGCAATGTATGTTTGATGAAAATTATAAATATGTGCAGTATTAATTAGCCAGGTCTTATTCATGCATCGTTTAAATATCGCATGTGCTCTGTAAGTATTTCTGAGATCCAATTTCCTATTACATTTATAATAGTTTTACATTTTATCCATTTTCAGTGTACTTGGGTACGAACCAAAGGGGCCATTCATTGGTTATGTAAGGATGATTTTGGCGATTTTTACCACCCCCCTCCCTCGCTATTTCCAGGGCAACTCCCTCGTCATACGTAAAATTATATCTCGTTTTTCAGAATAATAAAACGTTATAAAAGGATCAGTTACACTAAAACTACGCGGGATTTTTAAAGTTATGAAATAATGTTAGTTTTAGTTAAATGATATGCAATTGTGACCGGAATTATTATTTTAATAATTTTTTTATCATTTATGTTCAAAATTTTTAAAACAGGATTAATACGCGGAAATAATTTACTATAATTATTATTTATAACATTGAAAATTAATAAAAATGAACAGATTGAACATTTTAAAATTTTAATAAACAATAAAATTTGTAAAATTAGATGTTTTTTTTTAATTTATTTGCTTCATGCAAATCGAAAAGTACATAATAAAATTAAGAAAACCATTTGGCATCCGCAATCCCCCGCCCCCACCATGATAAGGGCGCATGTAAAGATTTTTAAACCCTTACCTCGGGACTTACGTAATTAATGAATGGCCCTAAACATATTGATACCTAATAATAAGTACTGTTGTGCGAACTCTATGAATATTCCACTATTTTATCATTATGACCTTTGTTGTCCCGTCAACACGCATTAGTATAGCGCGGCGAACGTTATCAAGTGTCAGTTAATGAAACAATAATAAATCGTGCGTTGTGTTATGAGAATATTTTTGCAACTTTTAGTCCATCAAACGTATTCCTCTATTTTCTCTTTGAATAATGACACTGTAGAGCAAATAGTTTTACGATACAATTGTAGCGTGAAATAAAAAAAACTTCGCTATTACACGTAATATGTATTCTTTATCTTTTGAACATACATCATACAATAATCTATCTCACTTATACAATTTTTAACTATTTAATTCTATCATTCTCTTTCGTACCTACCCTATTATCATACTTCCATCACATTTCACATTAACTTTAGTTCCTTTTTAGCTTCTATCCTTACACAATCCTTACACAATCTAGTATTGCCATGTTCCTTTTTTTCCCATAAGTAAATTAATTATTTTAAAAACTATGAACCGACCAAATTATACAAACTGTTTATTTTAACCCAGTTTATAACGCCGTTGTTAGGTAATAGGTACACACCAAGTAAACGAATATAAAAAATTAAAAGAAACACATACAGACAGCGAGAATATTTCTAATATTGTTCTTAAAAATATGATCATCGGTCCAGTTTTGGATGACGAAACAGGGGAATACGAGATGATAATTGCCTACGACTTTTTCATTTAAATATTAGTCTGATATTTTGATTTGAACAAAACGCAGCAATAGATCGTTAAAAACCTATTCTTTAAACGGCTTGCCGTCCAGATATCTCTTCTTTAATGTAAGATGAATCTTCTTGATGTATGAAATTTGAATAAACTGAAAAAAAATTCAAACTCAAATAGACTCATAAAATCGTAATATTCAAATATAGTATCTAATTATAATTATTTCCCTTTTAAAAATCTCGTAAAGTTAAATATAACTAAAACATTTTGTGTTAAATCGACTTTCTATAAAAATCACCGATTTATATATTTAAAAGCTAACATACGTCATATTTTATGAGTAAAATGTCATAAAAGTAATATGAGGCCTAACACGTTCCCATTATTATTAGAATCGCATTGCACAGACAAATCAAAAACACTAGGTAGGTACCTATAATAATGTAAGATACTGTTAATATTATGTGATTTCGCTTTAAGATCGTGTATAAATATAATGTAGCTTTTATATTGTTTCCTATCATGGCCAAAGTTAAAATATAATAATATCGTCCTAATTAAAAAGTATTTTTGTTAATGAAGACGTTTCTTTTATATGTAATCGTAATAATTTTTAAATGCACCTTATGGAAAATATAAGATTTCTTTTCTTTTATGTCTATTTTATTTCTAGTTGGTATTTATAAGATAAATATTAACCGTGTAGTGGCTGAATAAGAACATCCTCTACCCTATATCGCCCCGTGAGTGTCGTTAGAGGTGACAGAGGGTAACTGAAATAGGAGATGAGAAGCAGCCAGTGTTGCCAACATTAAAATTTAGCTCCCGTTGTAGAGAACACTATAATCCCGTCAAGTACGGTAGACAAGTGTCAATCATTCATTGTATTGCACATTGTTTCGTATTTTGTAACAAATAAATGAATCAAATTATAATTTAATTTTTGCCATTTCCAAATTATTTTTATTTCGAAAACAAATCTAAAAAAACATAAATTTTTGTTGTCTCGTTAAAAAATCCGTTAGCCGTTAAACACAATTTTTTCCCGTTGCCAACCTTGTCCCGTCAAATCTAACGGGAAACCCATCTAGTTGGCAACACTGGAAGCTCCCTCTTGATAACATCTAATACTGACAATAATAAGAAACTACGAATGGCAATCTGCTCGCCAAGCGTGGCAACTATGGCAAAATCCCCTCTATGAGGCAACTTATGGGGGAGGCCTGTGTTCAGCAGTGTATTTTTATAGACTGTAATGGATGGATAAATGGAAATATTAAAATAATATTTGTAATATAAGTAGCATCTTAAATTGAATGTATTTTCGGAAAGGCACGACCCTGTTTCTATTAACCCTTTGAACGCCAAGCGCAGCACATCGGAAGTATGCTCTCTACGCCAAGCCATTTATTTACTAATAAATACTTACAAAATGCTAGTGTTGGGGTATTACTAATATCGATAAATCTTTATCACAGCTACTGTAATCGATTTCCCAATTATAAAGGGGTTTAATTTATTAAATGTTACTTTTGTATCATTAATGAAGTTACATAAATGAAATAATCATATTAACAAACTAGTTTCTCTATTTAAATTCCATTGAAACAAGCTTTTATGGAACAAAGCGCATCCCTAAAATGAAATCGACGTCACTACTTGTCAACTGAAAGTTTTCTATGCTCAAAGGCTGAAAGTGACAATGGCGTACGGTTTCAAAGAAAATGCGGTTATTTTAGGGATGTGGTAATGCAGGCTGTTGTTTGGCGAAAGCAAACTATTACAGATCTGTATAATACGTATAATGTTCACTCATAATTAGAAAATGTTTTCGGGAAAATAAATATAGCACGTCACTATTTACGCTCAAAACGACAGCGGCGAGGGCGCGAATCACAGAATGCATAATACCCTGACGGGGCGCGAGTGAAGGATAATTCTTAATTGGTGACGAGACTACTAAATGACCATAGATAAATCGATGTTTTAAATGTATGTAGGTTTTAACATTATTAATTTGATTTTTTATATTTCTATGATGTATATTAATCGTATTAATAATAAGGTAACACTAATTCCTCAAAGGATGCATTCTTTGTGGTTTTAATCAATGTTTTAGTTCAATTAGCATAATCTTGTAAATTGTAGAAGATTAAATTAACCTATCACTAGTGTCGCTATTTGTTTATTTATGATGGCGTCTGGTGAACGTATATTTTGAGGTCTTATCTTCGCCTAAAACAAGTTCAAATTTGGAATGAATACTACAAAGATCAAGCTTAACTTTGGTTCAATTTAATTGACATACGGAAGAGATGACAAAATTTAAAAAATTCTTTTAACTAATTTTGTATCATATAAGATTATAAAGTAGTACATCCATTTGCCGCCTAAACTTGGCGTTCTAGCGACCAATTATGTCTGTCGTTTGTAAGGCGTTGTTGGCGTTCAAAGGGTTAAGAGCATAGTTTACTGAATATATGGTTAAGAGGATACCTTGAAAATGAATCGAAGTTTTGAGGGCGTGGCTTATTCCTTTGTCGGTGAAGCTACCGGACGACTGCGGGAGTATCAAAACGAAAGTGATGCAATGACTTCATAGTACGCAAATTATGAGATAGCCATACCGAGCAAGCGCTCGGTATGGCTATCTCATATTTTGCGTACCGCATTTTTATTTATTTTAACAAAACTTCGTTATGGATTAAAAAGCTGGTTTATGAGAACTTAGATATGATTATTTACTATGTCTTAAAAATAATTCCATGCAATTATTCGTAAGAATATTGTGGTGTCATCGAGAAATGTAAATAATTAGAGCCTACTTTGCAATTCGTTTCTATCGAGAAAATTACATGATATCGTGTTTTCCTTTTATGCAATCCAAGGTCATATAGTCAAAAATCATATACCAAAATTTTGGTTCGTAATCTATAAAATTTAAAAAAATATGTTAAATAGAAAAACCACCAAACTTTCGAGGTATCGCCTTAATTAGATAAATATAACCGTAACGAATATAAGGATATACAATATATTATAAGAAACGCTTTCATCATATAATTTTATGTCAAGAGTTATAACATCATTTAATTGTTTAAATTGTAACCTATAGTTTGGAAATGTCAAATTATTTACATTTATTCTACCAACGGTTTATAGTCTATTGCAATTATAAGGGTTGTGTAAAAATCTATAATAAAGTAAATAATTGAAATTTACGTCTCATTTATTGCCCGTATTGCGCATGTGTGGAAAAACAAAATCAAAAGCAGTCAGCCACCGCAGTTATACTTCACCTGAGAATATTCCGTTTAGAGGCGAAACACGTGTCGTATTGACGTGATGTGTCTTTTCTTTCCTAGTGTAGTGATGTTGGGAGTAGTAGTGCTGAGATTAGTGGTGACAGGTATAGTGCACACAGTTGAGGAAGGGAGGTGCTCTTCAAACTAAATAAGACACATCACTTTATTTTATTACGGGGATATTTATAATTAATTTTTAACCTCTATAATATAATGCATTTCCGCAAAGTAACACCTGATTGTTTTAATTAATCACTAGTATAGTTAAGTGTTTTTATTAAATTGCTCTCGTGTATGTCATTATATCGTGTATACTGTAGTACTTTATCGGGTCGAATTAAGTAATTTTAGAGTAACTTCCCGGTAAGTTTGTAATGAGATACCTACACGATGAGAGTCTTGAAATATTGAACATAGCTCACAATCGGATACCAATGTAAGAATATAGAAAAAAATAATATGGAAAAAATAAATACATAGGTATTCATTTAAATTACACTTTGTTGAATTACTAATAGACCCAGTACTGGCGGTTTGATTGAAGCCGAAATAAAAGTTTAAGATGGGATGGTGTTAAATCAATATACCTGTACTGAACGAGAACCCTTATTAGTTTATTTTTAAGATTGGATGGATTATGTACACTTAAATTATATTTCTAGTAAACTTCACTATTCAACATCCTAGACTCGGCGTTAGCCAAAAAATTATTACTCTTGGGATTTTCTTTAGAGATCAACAACCATAGAAGTATTATGATTTGAAAATCCAATTCTTGTATATCCTTCTTTAAAGTTTCAACTGCTTTCTTTGCAGTTACCAGCGGCGAGGTGTCGTTCATAGATGAACCTTTCAATTCTGTTTTTTGTTTAATGTTTTCTACTTTTGCAGTTAACTCGTTTAACTTCTCTTGGCGTTCTGTAACTCCTACACTCACCTCTTTATATTCATTGGTAACTTTATTTAATTCATTTAAAAGGGATCCATACTCCTTAACTAGCGGTTCAAATTGTTCGTTTAAAATATTTTCTCGCGCCGCAACTTTGTCCATCACTGAACTAATGTTACCGTGTAGTTTATTGATTTGTGAACCAGTAGTTTTAAGCCTTTCAAATAGTTCATTTTTATAGGTTTCCATTTGAGCGAGTCTTGCGCGCCAGTCTCGTCCATCAGCAGATATTTTTAATCTCAAAGCGGGTGCTACTCTCTCCAATTCAAGTTTCCACTCTTCCCAATCATGAACCATTGTTATGGAATTCATTGACTCTTTTTCAACTTTATTCTCCTCTTCTGACTCATCAGTATAAACGGCCATTTCTTCTTCAACTTTGTCTAGAAAAATTTCAGTTTCATCTTCAATTTGATCAACGTCATCAGTTGATTCTTCGGGATCTGGAATATCTACAATAGGTTTCTGCCATTCGAAATTTTCTTTTTTCATGGCATCATCTGCTAGGACGTTTAAAATATAGCAAACTTGCTCTCCATATCCTTGTTTGAGTTTATGAGAGGAAAAATCAACTGTTATATCTCTTTCACGTAGAACATCCAAAATGCTCGCTATAGTTGCGTTAGGGTCGTCTTCTTCATTAGGTTGTTCAAAATCTTTACCAGTTTTTCGTATAAGCCAGGCAGCGATGGAGGCGAAAACGAAGAATTGCTCTACAGGATTTGTTGATGTATGGAAATAATATCGACTCATAGGTTTCATTTTGATCTGTGGACGCAGTTCTGTATCGATATTAAGCAAACGTAATTTATCCATCACGTTCAGATCCATGGTTATAAGCTAACAACAATAATTTTAATAAATATCATCGCTTTATTGCCACATTCGAAAAACAAATTTACATATAATGTAGGTACATAATTAAATTTAGGCAATCGGAGGTATATTACCATGTAGCGGCGGTGTAAGAATATCCACTATCCCATATCTTCCCGTGGGTGTCGTAAGATGCGACAGAGGAAAACAAATCAGCAATTGAGTAACAGCGTCTTCCTAATAACTACTAAAAATAAAAAACTGCAATAATTACAGGCTGTGAAACATACCATCTTAGTCCTCTGAGGTGACAACGCATCTGTAGCGTTCTTTGTTTGAAGTTGGCTGCAAGTGTCTATAGACATGTTGGACTTCTAACTTCGTTTGTCACTTTTACATATCATTATTCGTGACCCTGATGAGGATATGGTGACAAACGACTCCACCTGATAGTAAGTGGTTGCTGCTGCCCATAGACATCTACATCTTTCCTCGATTACAATTCAAAATGCAGATGCGTTGTCACCCGTGAGGGCTAAGATGAAATGTTTATTTTCCAGTAAAAAGGGTCTCCGGTTCTCTACACTCACCATACGAATCACAGCAGCATTAAGCTACTATTTCACGCTGATATTCTGTGAGAGCGTGGTCCTTCCCCGGTCGAGCCTACTCATTCGTGCTACAACTATACTACTAATGTAACTGCAGCATGGCTCTACTACGTATAAAAACATCTGCACAAATGATCAAACAAGATTTTAACTTATAGAAGATAGTTTTGGAAAATGCCGGAAAGGTCTTATGGCTTTGGACAGATAACAAAATAACCATCCCGTTCACGCCAGATTTCTGATACTGTGATCTGTAATCGAGCTGTCAAGCGAGGAAATTTTGTTCGCAATAAGACAGTTCATTAAACAACTATGAACCTTTAAAAATGATGAAGATGTTACTTACGGTATTTAAGTTTCCTTAATTTTTTAGTATTTCTACATTCAAACAGATACTATTTAAAATCCTATGAATTGAATAGGATTGACCACTTAATCCACTTTGTTTATATTTACGTTGCTATGGGAAACGTAGTGATCATATGTTTAAATACTCTATAGCTTTGAGTACGAGGGGACGAGGCCGTATTGTCTATGACATGAAGCCTAGTAATAACACATATTGATACGTATGCAACCCTAAATTTTGGATTGATAATGCTTCGTAACTACAACAAATAGTCGGAGAGGAACAGGCGGAAAGTGCGGTACAACGCAGGGGCAACCCACATTCTAGCGAGGTCCTACATATGGGATATACACGCTGTACTACCGCCGCTTTATAGAGCAAGCAGCCAAATAGGTGAATAATGATGGTACTTGGGCTAAGTATGCACCTATCTTTCTGTGGCTGCTTTAAAGAATGTTATGAATCAGATCAGTAATAAAAATATACTATAGAAATGTAGTGCTAGACGGAAATAATTAACGATCTGGACTGTACGCACGCTTCACTCCCGCCGCGATACGAAAACAGCCAAATAGGAGAATAAAGATGGCGCTCGGGCCAAATATGGACCTATCTGTCTGACACTGTTTTAACCCTTTCACTGTCCAATGTATAATATTATATGAACATTTCGATTATTTAACTATTGTGTATAAATCGCGGACAGGGAAACTGTTCTTTTTTTCTCAGGGTGCCACTTCTCTGCGATGGCCGCCACCATCATGACTATTTTTATTTTTGAAGCTGCAGCACGGAAGAGAAAATGAGTGCTGAGGTTAAACCATTTACGAAGGTTCTTCAGCCAGGATGTTTTTCTTCTGCCAGGTCACCGTTTTCCCTCGATTTTTTCTTGAATCACAAGCTGAAGAATACGATATTTGTGTCCCCTTATTATGTTTCCAAAATACTGCAGCTTCCTCTCCTTCACGGTCCCCATTATATCCAACTTCTTATTTATCGACGCAGAACCTCAACATTTGTTATTCTCATAGTCCAGGATATTCGGAGCATACGTCTGTATATACCCACATTTCATTTTTGTTCTCAAGCGTGAAAACACGTCTGTAGCTTTATTGTTCTTTGATCAAAGTTAATTGCACGTTTTTTTTAAATAGAATAAGGGTGACAAACGAGCGCACAGTCCACCTGATGTACGGTAAGTAAATGCTGTGGCCCATAAACATCTACATCTATAATCAAAACGCAGACGCGTTGCCACCCCTGAGGATTAAGATGAAATGCCTCGTTTACCGTAAAAAGGGTCTCCGATTCTCTACACTCACCATACGAAAGACAACAGCATTGGGCTGTTATTTGACGCTGGTATTCTGTGAGAGCGTGGTCCTTCCCCGGTCGAGCCAACCTATTCGTGCTACAACTATAATATAGCGGCACCATAGCTCTACCACGTACAATGTGTCGATAAGCTGCAGTTGTCGACCGACACGAGCTAAGCAGTCAGAAGCGGGGGTCCGCACTCCACCACTCGGATAGCGATTAGATAACTCTAAAAAACTTACAGTTAAAAGCCATCATCATCAGTATTCAAGCATGTAGAAATATTTTTTTTTTTCAAAAAAAAAAGCATTTAAAGAAAATTAATTTGCAAATTGTATGTGGTTTTATTATCTCTGCATTGGCCGAGGAGTAAGAGGATTGTCAAAGACCCCGCATTACCGATATTCGTGTGAGTTAGAGGAAATAAAACCACATACAATTTGCAAATAATTTTCTTAATTTTTTTAAATGCGTTTTTTTGTAAAAATATTATTTCTATACGCCAGGATACTGATTCTGATAACACACTTAACGGGAACCACAGGATTTTTGTTACATGTTGTATATATTTTCAGTTTTATTTATCTCTGTATATTGTAGAAATGTCTGAAACTAGTTTAAAAATGTGTTGGCATTTCGCTTGAGTCGGTCGTAAATAATAAAGCAGTAAAAATGTTATCTTTGTAGAAAAGTAATATGTAAGTAAACATATTAACAGCCGGTGCAGCGCAAGATGTTTTGTTTATAAAATTTTATTTTGGCACTACACAATCGTCTAATCATCCGACTACGTCCGTTTGCGCGTATGTTAACGAATTCCTTTGAACTTGCTGAAGCTTCTAAGCGCGCTAGAAGTTATACTTCCATCATTCATGTTTTTCTTTATTTAATTTCATTACAAATGCTTGTTATACCAATAAAAAAACTTGGTTATTGCAATAGCAAAAAGTACATAATGCACACTCACTTATAGATAATCATCACTTCTAGACAATAATACATATAGACTAACTAGAAGACTAACTAAAAGACTAGATAATCACATATAGACATCTCTAGAAAACGAAGGAAGGCAGGAGGTGCTCTTAAAACTCACATAATTTTGTTTCATTGAGCGGATATAGGCAATGTAATTTTTACCATCTTTAATATAATGGACTTCCGCAAAATAACGCCTAATTCTATTAACACGTTCCCAGCGGCACTGATTTATCTTAGTTAGGAGACGTTTGAAACCTCGTTCTGAACCAGAGGTTGTAGCGGCACGAGGCCTAGTAAACCCCACCGCCCACATGAGACAAAAATCCTTTTTTGGCGCCAAATAAGGCGAATTGTATGGTTTTTATCGCGATTATTATTATCAACGAGTTGATTAACCTAAATCTGCCGCCGCCTGTGGGCAGATTATTTAGTTTAGATTCTATAGGTAAAACAAAATGTGGGGTTTTATGTACCCCATACCGCACTGAAAAAGGGCAGTTTTTCATATTGTTTAGTGATGGGAAAAATATTGATTTTATTTAATTGTCCTTATGGATGCTTTTTAAACGATAATATTTTTGCAACCGATACATTCTGTGCGAATTTTCTTTGCTATTTTGTCAGCCTCACGACTCGATAAGAAGGTGCGAAGTTTTTCGTAGCATCCTACACATCTCCTCTTCTTCGATCCTTTTTCGAGATGATGTATGTGGATTGTTTGGAGCCGATTCTGAAAAAAAAACTGATAGTGTATTTTTGAAGCGGGTTGATTAGATGTAGCGACTTATTGAAGCATTTCTATACATAAGTATGGGATCGTTACGGCTGGTGTGCGTTTTGCTTTTGTCAGTTGAATTTATTTGTTATATTCCTACATAATTATTTCACTTAGACTGTATAATTTGTAAATATTGATTGGAAACTTACCTGTTTTTCAAATATCGGTAATTTAGAATTAGATTTACCACCCAATTCCTCTTCATCATCAATAATATTATTAATTAACTTTCTTCGGCAACGTTTGACATCTTATATCGTCGCGGATGCAGCGTTCAACGTTTTGCACAACACTAACCGCGTAAAGCTAGCGTAGCGTGCGGTACGAGGTGTTCGCAACCTCGTAACGCACTGTATTAAACTTTAATTTATTCAGTGCGGTACGAGGCCTAAAAAAATCCGATATTAAGGTAGGTATACCAAAAAACTCGGTATCAATAGCACATCTCAGATATATAGTTATCTCTTTCCTAGACTGAACCAGACGAAAGTTACGCCTCTCGCACGACAGAGAAGTTTAAGTTTTTCCTTACTGCTATAAAGACGAGACACGGACGAGGTGTTTAAAGCCTCGTTACTTCCATAGTACTTAAGCAACTCAAATTCAACCCGCGCCAACACAACTAATATTATAATTGCAATATGAAGTTTCTTAAGTTAAAAAAAGAAGTTAAAAGAAAGTTAGAAGTTAAAAAAATATTTCGGAAATAATTTTTAGGTATATTATGTGAAGTCGGTTATCTCACGTTGGAGTCACCTCAATCAACTCTTTTTTGTTCTAAAACTTGCGGTGACCTGTGCCCAGTTGTTGAAGTAGTGGGATGTTTGTAGGCTACTACTTTTTTTTAATTTTAATGGGGTTATCCACTGCTGATCATGGGCTTCTCCCGTTGTTTGTCAAGTTGTCACGTTTCTTCGTATTTTGTTTGTATGACATTGAAGAAAAATCTCTTTGGTTGTACTGTTTATATGTGGCTGGTTTAAATATCAATACATATAGGACAATATTTAATTTAGAGAATATTAATCTAAATAAGAAATTAAGAGAAAGAAAACTAAAACTAAAAATCACTTTCGCTCCATTTTTAGGGTTCCGTAGTCAACTAGGAACCCTTATAGTTTCGCCATGTCTGTCTGTCCGTCTGTCCGTCCTCGCTTAATCTCTGTGACCGTTAGCACTAGAAAGCTGAAATTTGGTACCAATATATGTATCAATCACGCCGACAAAGTGGTAAAATAAAAATTGGAAAAAAAATGTTTTATTAGGGTAGCCCCCCTATATGTAAAGTGGGAAGTGATTTTTTTTTTAATTTCAACCCTAACGTGTGATATATTGTTGGAAAGGTATTTAAAAATGAATAGGGGTTTACTAAAATCATTTTTTGATAATGTCAATAATTTCGGAAATAATCGCTCCAAAAGTAAAAAACAATGTGTCCCCCCCCCCTCTAACTTTTGAACCATAGGTTTAGAAAATATGAAAAAAATCTGAAAAGTAGAACTTTATAAGGACTTTCTAGGAAAATCATTTTGAACTTGGATGGAAACAGTTTTTGTACAAAAAAGACAAAAAGTTGTACAAAATAATTTCTGGACTAAGTTTGGAGTATAATCGTATATGCAAGCATTTTTTTAACTTCGTTTACATATTTTATTATCCTGAACGTATCTTTTTTCAAACAAAAAAAGAATTTCATAATCGGTTCTCGCAATCTAAAATTACCACCGAAAACTTCTGGCACGTCTATGTATTAATTAGTAACCCAATTCCCCGAGAGATGGCGCTGTAGGTACCTATTACATTTGGTCGGGTATTATCGAATTGTTCGGTTGGTCTTTCCTTGGCATCGCCTGCCGCGGAGCGTGCAATGTTGCACGCTCCATGTTCGCGCACGTACCCACTACCGGGAGCAGTTGCAGGAGCGCGGAGCGCTGCTGGAGCGCGAACATAATGGATACCCACCTTTAAACTCATAAGTGGGAACACTTATTGTGACGGACGGGAAACTACGGAACCCTACACTGAGCGTGGCCCGACACGCTCTTGGCCGGTTTTATTCAATTGTTTTTCTGTCCGACAAAATGAGTAAATCTAACGTAGAAATTTGATATATTCTGAAGTTTTATTACAAAATACAGAAATAGGCGACTCAAGCCGCAAATAAAAATTTGTGATGTTTATGGAGCTAAGGCAGTGTCAGTAAGAGTAGCACAAAGTTGGTTCAAGCATTTTCAGTCCGGGAATTTTGATGTCAAAGATGTGAAGAAAGCGGAGCAAGATCGGCGTATTAGTCGTTACGACATAGCCGAGGAATTGAGGATTGGCCACAAAACAGTTTTGAGTCATATTTGGGTACCACACGAGCTCACAGAACCTAATGAATCGTGTAGGTACGTACCTACTCATTTACGATTCTCTATTGAAACGTAATGTAAACGAACCATTTTTGAAAAGATTGATCACTTGTGATTAAAAGTGGATCACTTACGACAAGAACGTGCCTAAAAGATCATGTTCGGATAGTAGTCAAGCTCCACAGACTAGCAAAACTCAAGCAAGAAATTGAGAAAAAACGGCCGGAGTTGATCAACAGAAAAGGAGTGGTATTTCATCATGATTACGCCAACCTGAACACATCTTTAGCCACTCAGTAAAAATTTAGAGAGCTTAATTGAAAAGTGTCAATACATCATATAGTCGTGACTTTGTACCGTCAGATTTTCACCAGTTTCGGTCTCCTCAAAATTCTTGGGGTAATGTTCGGTTAACATCAAGAGAGGGCTGTCGAAACTACTTGTCACATTTTTTTGATCAACAATCCAAAATTTTCTACAGCAACAGGATTATGTCACTACCTACAAGATGGCAACAAGTTATCGAAAAAAATGACATATATATTATAATTAAATGAAATTAAACTTAATAAAATTAAATTTCGAATTTGTTTCTAAAATACGAAGAAACTTCCCCCGACCTTATATTACTTTGAGCTGTTGTCATAAAGGTGCTGCCACCCGTCTCCTGTTCCAGTTTCCCTCTGTCGCCTGTTACGACACCCACGGGACCAAATGGAGTAATGGTTTCTTTTTCGCTGCCTCAACATGGCTAATACTATATTTCTACTCCCGTTCATCAATTCGATTCCCCCCATAAAAGAATATTAACAATACTATAAACATTACTAAAATTCCCCTTAACCACTCGTGGTATGCTTAAACTGCTTGTGTTACGAGTGGTTCACGCCAGTAGTCGAATTGCTGATTCGAACCCACGACCTTTTTGAGTTCGCGGTCCGCGCCCCGCCATTAGGCTACTGTTTCTACTAATTTTATATGTACATATATAAATATGTATATATTTGTAAATATATGTATATTATGTAAAGGTTATATTTGTATAGTTTATTCATTGGTAAAATGTATATATTACGCAGTTTATTATCATTTTTATTGCGTTTTTCTTATTCTATATTGCTACACCTACGTTAAATTCTCACCACTCCATAGGTTGACTGATATAGAATGCCTCAAGTCCGCCCTTTGTATTCTTTTGTTATAAGGATTGCAATAAAAAAATAAATAAATAGATTGCCAAATAAGTTGGATATTTTCCGTAGTTACCACGCTTGCCAGGTGAGTTGCCAACTGCATATATTTATTATGTTGCTGTGATCAGGAAGAATCTGCTGCCCATCTTCTGTATATTTCTACTCCCGTTCATGAATATAGAATATTGTTCTGGACGGTTAGACGACGAAAAAAACGGCAATAGCAGCTATAACAAGTGGCAAAACTAAACATTTTGTACAACCGATTTCAACATAAATAAACTGAGAACATCATCAATGTATAACTCTAAAACTACTGGTCAGATCTTGATCAAATTCATATGGGACCACACGAGAAGCAACAGCTATCAAATAAAAAATCGATTTTGTTAATTTCAAAATCGGTTTGCCCAGAAGAAAGTTGTAAGGTAACACAAAAAAAACATAAAGTCGTATCGAATACCTCCTTCTTTTTGGAGTGGGTTAATTTTTTTGTACCTGCCGTTGTAGCTTTATGTTTTATCGATTAATACATTTATAAAATAAATATCGAACGTAATCTAAAATAATTGAGCACACTAGGCAACAGCAGATCATTCTTTTATATAATAAGGATGACAAACACACACCGTAAACAAAAAACAGTAAAACACAGTACAGTAAAACAAAACTGTGGGCTATAGACATCTACATCTACCCTTGAATCAAAATCCAGATGCGTTGCCACCCCTGAGGACTAAGATCGAATGCCTCGTTTCTAAGAATAAGGGTTTCCAGTTCTCTACACTCACCATACGAAACACAGCATAATGCTGCTCTTTTACGCTGGTATTCTGTAAGAGCTTGGTCTTTTCCCGGTCGAACCGACCCATACGTGCTACAATCATAATATAGTGCGTGCATGCGTGCGTGCGTGCGTGCGTGCGTGCATGCTTGCGTGCGTGCGTGTGTGCGTGCGAGCGTGCGTGCATGCGTGCGTGCGTGCGTGCGGGGGTGTGGTGTGTGGTGTGTGGTGTGTGTGTGTGTGTGTGTGTGTGTGTGTGTGTGTGTGTGTGTGCGTGTGTGGTGTGTGGTGCGTGTGTGTGTGTGTGTGTGTGTGTGTGTGTGTGTGTGTGTGTGTGTGCGTGGTGTGCGTGGTGTGCGTGGTGTGCGTGCTTGCGTGCGTGCGAGCGTGCGTTCGTGTGTGCGTGCGAGCGTGCGTGCGTGCGTGCGAGCGTGCGTGCGTGCGTGCGTGAGTGCGTGCGAGCGTGCGTGCGTGCGTGTGTGCGCGCGTGTGCGTGTGCGTGTGCGTGTGCGTGCGTGTGTGTGTGTGTGTGTGTGTGTGCGTGTGTGCGTGTGCGTGTGTGCTCGCTTATAATATTTTAAAAAAGTGATTAAATTAAGAATTCGTTTTATGTACGATTTATGTTTCAAACAAATGTAATCAGACATCACCATAAAAACATCGTAGTTATTTACATATTATCCAACTTTATTCAGAAAAATCGAAGGCAGTCGGCCTTACATTCCATTAAAGCTACGTACCGTGCATTCCTTCAAACAACTGCCGACTGGTTTTCTTTTTGGAATTCTGTTTAAAGGTAGTCATTTTCTATAGAACTCACTCATTTCTTATCATTTTCAGAACACTCACTCCTTAAAGAGCACGTGTAACATCTGTGTAAATATAAGTATAAAGTTTCAGTCTAGAAATTTCAGTCATGAAATATTTACGTTTGAAAAAATTTTTAACACTAGCGTTAAATGTCATCTTTATGCTGCATCGGTAACGAGGCATTACTAGTAGTATTACTACCACACGGTAGTGCCACCACACGGAGCATGGCCGCTCCGTGGGTTAATGTGATGTGAACAACGCAACCTTCTTCACCCTTCGGAAACCTCAACTGTTCACTAGCTTCGTCATCGTCTTCAAGTAACCTATCCCTTAGCGTCAAAGCAAATATGATGTGCAGTTTTCAGCTCATGCAAGCCAGCCTGATTTTACAAGGTTCATTGCAGCATTGTAATAACGCTTCTTGTTCTTTCAAGCTACTCTTTGTGCTGCAGCGTTCGCCCCGACTTTGAGCACTGCTATTCTATACAATGTACCTATGAAATAAAATAAAGAATGAGTTCATTTTCAAGATCAAGTTTATAAATATATTAGGTAACGCCTAAAAGAAACCGAAAAAATTTCGTTTGATATTCAAATAGGTACATAGTACCTGGTTGACCGAGCTTTGCTCGGTATTTTTCGCTCGATTTTTTTTTAATTCGTGTGTTTTGGAAATTATATTTAGATACAAATTACATACTGATGAAATATAAATAATATTTTTTGATCTTAGCGACATAACAAAAAAAACGGAACTGCAATTATTTTAATTTAAATTTTCGTGTTTTTAAAAAATACTAAAAAAAGGGCTCGAAAAAATAGACTTTCTCAAAAAAGAAAGGAACATGAAAAAAAAATTAAAAAAAGTCGGTCGGTCGGTCCGGGCTCGAACCGGGGTTTTAAGATTCTGTGACCGACCATTATACCAATTAAGCTATTTATAATCACTAACAATTCGTCAAAATTTACCTTCTTATTCTAACGATATTGTAGCAGTTTTTCATTGGCTAAAAACACGGACAAAAAGACATTTCCTAAAAATAAATCCTAGCTAGATCGATTTATTTTCCCCGAAACTCCCTGCACACTAAATTTTATGAAAATCGTTGGAGCCGTTTCCGAGATCCCGATTATATATATATATATATATATATATATATATATATATATATATATATATATAAGAATTGCTCGTTTAATAGTATAGGATTAACCGTGTAGTTACGACCTACGAATATCCACTACTTCATAATATAGTTCCGTGAGTGTCGTGAGAGGCGATAGAGGGAAACAAACCGGAAAACGGAGAACAGTGACTTCTTAATAACAACTTTAAAAGAAATAAAAACCAGCCCGCCAAGCCTGGCAACTAAGCTAAGGGTATGTTCCGAAATACAACCCAGTACACTGTCGAATGCGAATGACGTCATTAATTGACGCCGTATTTCACCATATTCGATACAACGAATCACCAATATGGTGTCGATTTATGACGTCATTTGCCTTGGCCAGTGTACTGGTGTTGGCGACGCGCCTATAAGAATGTTTCAGTTTATTAAGTCAACCGATGACGAATAACTTTTCAAAGACTTATTGTCCAATTAAAATGTTCTGATAAGAAAATGCTTAGTTAAATCTTAAAGAAATGTCGAATCAATGGTATGAAGGTCTTGGGTTCGACTCCCAGGCCGGACTAGTTACTGTTTTCTAAGTAATATCTTTCAATAAATTCATATAGGGAATTTTATGTTATAAATTATGTTACCGGATTTGTTCCCCGGTTGAAATCGTCTTTCCAACGATGTAAATTCAAAGGAATATTAAAGTGAAGTAAGAGATCGGATTTGTTCCCCGGTCGAGATGATCACTCTGTGCACAAACAGAATTAACGGAAGTTAATTGCATAAGTATTGTCTTGTATAAATATGATATGTTTTGTACGAAAACAAATGCCTATTTGTTATGATCGATTAATGAGAACATTCACTTGTATTGTTATCTGATAAGAAGCATGATAACTGATAAGAATCTTATCAGAGATAGTTTCCTACTGTTTGAAAATTATGTAGAAGCACTTACTTATTTAATATTGTTAAAATTAAGTGTATTTCAGACTTTCATTTTTTCTGATAGCCGAGAGCCGTGCAAAGTTAGTTGTTCAAATAGTGTGAGTTCACGGAAGCACGCTGACCACGCCCTTAGGAGGCCGAATATGTAAAAATTTAAAATGTTTGTAATTTCAGCAATTTATGTAAAAATGACTTGTAAAACATTTCAGGTTGATTGTACGTGCTAAAAAGGTGAATTCTGTGTTATTTTTATGTGAAAATTCCTGTGTATAAGTGAAATAATGATAGTTTTGTATAAGAAATTTAAAAGTGTTTTAAATAGTGAAATAAATAGAGAAAATGTAAATTAAACTATTGTATTAGTAAACATATGTATAAATTCAAGTGGGAAACATTGTTTTAACTTTCTGTGTTAAATATTTAAGAAGTTTGGATTTTGGATTTGTGATTAAAATAGGCATGTTTTGTTTTATAAATTAAAGGATTTTTGTGATACGAAAAAATAATATATATCATGGTGTAGATATTGTTTTGTGCTATCTAAATAGATAACTTGTATTTATGTATGACTTATGTGAATAAAGAAATTAAGTGAAACGTGAGAGAGTAATAGTACAAATTCATGTTGTTAAGTTGCGCAGGCACGCGAATGGCGCGGCTCACTTTCGCGTATAGCTCTGGGGGTAGCTTAGTGAACGGGTTTTATTGCAATTCGTTCGGGAATCAAACCAGCAGTCAATAAGAAGAAGAAAGAAAAAGTGTAGGGAAGTGATAGGGAAAAGTGATTACTCTCTCACGGAACGGTTTGAAGATAATTGCTGTTTTATTCCCAAGAAATTCATCCCTCAAAGTTATACAGTCCACATCGAAGAATTAAGGCGTCGGGACCGGGACGACCTCGGAAGACCCGTAATCCCCGTCTGAACCTACTTGCTGAAAAAGAACGAGGTTATCGCCCTTGTGTGTTACTCCGTTGCGGAGATCACATACGTTGTTCCCGAACCCAACGTAGGCATTATAGGAGGCCGGATCGAGAGAAGCCTCGATTCCTCCCTTCTGTTTCTTAATCGAAAGTCGAGTTCCGCTTGGTTCCTTTTCAACTGGGTTGTATTTTTTTAAATTTATTAAGGTTCTCCAATGTTTGATTACACTGTATTTAACAAAATGGCTTAAGAAATAACTTACGTAACTAAGTGTAACAATCGTTTAAGGTAAACACCACATGTATCGAAAAAGATTATAAATACGAATAAAAAAAGTATAAAGTACCTAATAATGAAAATAAGTATGTGGTAAAAAAAACTATTATTATCATTATTATTTATTCTTTTTTGTACACCACAATACAGAAACATCAATATAGTTAAAACTAATTAAAGCATGTACAATAGGCGGTCTTATCACTCTGAAAGTGATTTCTTCCAGACAACCTTTGCGTAGAGGAATGATGCAAACAAAAGTTACAAATAGAGGGGGAAAATAATAATAATAATTATATTTTAATAATAATTATATTAGTTATATATAAAATATCATATAATAGATTAAATGAAAAGAGTACGAGAAAGGTAAAGTAATTTATCTAATAGCGTTCTAAATAATACGATTTAACAAGACTTTTGAAAGACTAAAGAGATTTAGCACGACGAATATGGAGAGGTAAGGAGTTCCACAATCGCACAGCGGTTACGGTGAAGGATTTCTTGAAAAAGGAAAAAGAGTGCAAAGGTGTAGAGAGAGAAAGATTGACGGAGGATCGAAGGAACCGATTATGGGTAAGAGAAAGATACTGGAAACGGTTTTTAAGTAAAGAGGATTAGAAGGATTAAACAGCACACTATACAACGCGGAGAGAATGTGAGTATTCCTGCGAATGCGGATCGGGAGCCATTTGAGTTGTTTGCAAAATTCGGAGATATGATCATATTTGCGAAGTCCAAATATAAATCTAATGCATAAATTTTGAATGCGCTCAAGCTTATTAAGCTGCTCCTCGGTAATGTCAAGATAGCAAATATCAGCATAGTCAAGGATAGGCAGAAGTAGAGACTGGTCGAGCGTAACTTTAGTTGCTGTGGGAAGGAAATTACGTAATCTACGTAAAGAACTTAACGCAGCAAACATTTTTCTACTGACCGCATTAACCTTAGAGGTCCAAGACATACAGGAGTCAATATACTACCCCAGGTTTTTAACCTTGTTACTGTAAGGGATTAGAGTGCAGTATAGTATAATAGGGGGTAGGGAAGACCAGTCAATTTTACCAATTAGTCTAGAACTACCGATAACAATGACCTGAGTTTTCTTAGGATTAGTCTTTAAACCATAACATTTACTCCAATTCGAAATACAAGTCAGATCAGCGTTAATAGTGTCAACTGCTTTAGATAGATCTTCAAGACAGGACTGAGTATAGATTTGGAGATCATCAGCAGTGGTAGGAAGAGGACAAATTATGACTTTTAGAGTTAATGAAAATTGCAAAAAGGAGAGGAGACAACACGCCACCTTGTGGTACACCAGCAGCTGTAGTAGTCCAGGTGGAAAAAACCTCTTGCACCTGAATTCGCTGTCGGCGACCAAACAAGTAACTTCGAAACCAGTCAACTACAGTTGGAGATATGTTGAGAGAGCGTAGGATGCTTAACAAGATATCAAAATCTACAGTATTAAATGCGTTACTAAAATCATGCAACGTGAGAATGGTAAGCTTTTGTTTCTCCATACCATACCGAATATCATCAGTGATTTGTAACAGTGCAGTAGTCGTACTATAGCCAGGACGGAAACCGGATTGCAAGGGATTTAAAAGATTGTGTTTTAAAAGATAGGTGCTTAATTGATTGTGCACAAGACGTTCTAGAACTTTGGAAAAGAAAGTCAAAATAGAAGTAGGTCTATAATCAGAAAAACTAGGGCGATTTGACTTTTTCGGGAGAGGAACTACAAATGCGTCTTTCCAAGCTGAAGGGAAAAAAGCAGAATTCAGTGAATTATTCAGGATAGACGTGATTATAGGTAAAAGGAGATCAATGAGAGGGGTGACCATTTTCCGACTAATGCAGTCACTACCAATCGAATTTGAATGGATGGACATTATGGCTCTCTTAACTTCACAACTGGCTGGCAACTGGAATTGGCTAAAATTAAAAGCAGAGGTGTCCGGAGTGGACTATTATTATTTATTTGTTGGTTTCAGACCAGGCTAAAGCTAGAACTTCCTTAATTTTGGCAAATGAGTCGGCGTGAATGTCAACTTTGTCACTATGTCCATTGACCAATTTGCACAACCTTGGAATTGGGGAGTTTGCAGCTAAGACAGATTTTCTAAAAGGAGGGCAAAGTGGAGTAATAGGGGCGCGAGTAATTCTCAATGGAACACGAAATTTAAATTTTTGGAGCAAGAGGGGACAGTTAATTTTTGATAAAAAATTTTTTGCAAGAAATATTTCGGAACATACCCCAAATATCCCTCCTAGGACGCAATATACGGAGGAGGCCTATAATCAACAGTGGACTTTAATAGGCTATAACGGCATGCATGATAAATCTACCTATGTAAACAACGCTTTCTTTGACTTACAATTGGCAGCATAAAATCAAGGTCAAGGGAAGTCACTAAAATGTGTTGGCACTACACCCAAACAATTTAAAGAGCTCCACTATTCTCTATGCTCCAAATAAAAGTAATGTTTAGAAACAATAGCAACACTAAATAAAGAGGACGACAGAAATATCAATGCCATTAAAAATTTTGGCAATGAACTGGCATTGGAATTGCTTCGATAAACGTTGCATCTTGAAAATATGTAACCATGATCGGTCTTTAAATAGAGCCGACTATAAAGTTATTTATGTTTTTACAATCGTAGCAAACACACACTAAGCCATGGGGCCACCGAGACTCATTAAATAAGCCAATATTTTTGCCGCTTGTATGTATTTAAACAAAAATCCTAGGACTATACCTACAATAAAATCCTTATATTACAATAGCATTCGTGATGACGAATAGAATTGTGGGTTCGGTTTACTAACCGGACGTTGTTGACGATATGGAGAACTTTCGCCGGCCGCGGAAGCTTGCGCATGGATGGCAAGCGCGGAGGACTCTTATGGAGAGGGTAGATATAAATACATTGTATAACATGAGATCTGCCCGAAACCGAAACCGTTATGTGCTTGTCATGCCCAGAAAGGAAGAATGGAGTTGTGGGTCAAGCAGTAGAAAAAACAATTTGTAGAGATTTTATCGCGTATATTAATACCTAACAGCACCCATGGCCGCGGAGGGATGTATAAAGAGCTCGAAACGTTGTGAATAGAAAACAAGTTAATATACGCGATAAAATCCGTAATAACTAGTTTTATTTAAATGTGTAGTTTTCGCATAAACATATGAAATCAATATTTTGTAGAGACTCAAGAAAGTGACCCCCGCAGAACCCCGCGCGAGACCGCGTGCTTCTCTCGAGAATCGTCCTGTATACTCCACCGCACCTGTACCTGTAGGCTTGCTGGTGGAGCCATGGGAGCTAGAGTTCATAAGCGATGAGAATATATATATATATATATATATATATATATATATATATATATATATATATATATATATATATATATATATATATATATATATATATTCTACTTTCTTAATGCTATATTACTATAAATATATATGAAATACGACTAACGAATTCTGCTTTTCTGGTTTACCCGCTTTCGTACTGGAAACTTTGACTTGACTAATCAACCACGAGGAAGGTAAGTGAGGTAAATAATGGAAAATTAAAAATACTTTTGGTAGACGGTCCTTATTGTTTAATAACCATGATTTGACGTCAGTTTACCACAACATTTAGTCATTTGCACAAATTGGTGAAAAGAAAAAACTACAGAGATGTGTGCCTCTGAACTAACAGACTTGCCGTGGCTAAAGGAACATGCAATGAAGCTTGCCTCAAAGGTCGGTAATCGCCATTATAACTCAAGATGGCGACCTCCCACTAGATGGTAAGACATGCAGGAAGTCAATGAATGTAGGTGACTCAGGACCGTTCTTCCTTGGGGGAGGCCTATGTTCAGCAGTGGACTTGTGAGGGGCTGTAATGATGATGATAACTCAAGACTTTATATTGACAAACCGTTTTAACATTACAAGAATTGCAGCTAGGAACCATACGTTATCTTTCATACTCGCCAGACCTAGCTACAACCGACTACAATTTTTTCCTCATATAAAACGAAACTAATTTCAGCGATATTATGGCGTTAATTTTTAACTATTTATTTCCGACATTTCGGGTGCTTTACAGCACCTGCACCAGTACCATAGTCACACGAGGGGGACTGAGATGTTCGACGTAGCGATATCATAGATACGGCTACCTTCAGTTTTCGAATATTAATTTTTGTCCGATCTACGTGGAACAGTATTTTGAAGTCTTACAGTGGTGCACTTGGGCTTATATTTAATTTTATTAATTATGGGATACTAAGAAGGTGGTAGCACCCATCCATCTTCTCTATTGAATTTCCATAGCTTCATGAGTCACCCTTCGTAGAAATCGTTGTTCTTTTGCGAGGATTTGTGGTCTATCAAATCTAATATAATGGCAGGAACGATCTGGAACATGTTCGCATACTGCAGACTTACCGGAAGTCCAGTGTTTCACGTCAACTATATGTTCTTTTACGCTGGGTTTTATAGAACCTTTTGTTTGTCCATAAGAGAGACCACATTCACAATCAAGCTTATATACTCAAACTTGACGGATGGTAAAAATTATCTAATCTTCTTCGGCGGCTTGTAGTAGGTTTTAATGGAAGCTCGCTTCAAGATGTAGCCAGTCTTGTCTGTAACTCCTGTGTGTGTCGTTTTCTGTCACAGATCCCTTGTGCTATGTTGAATTAATTTCGATAAGCAAGTCTATATAGGCCTCCCCCTATATAGACGGAATGCCACAAAGCACGGTCCTGAGCCACCTGCATCCATCAACTTCCTGCATGTCTTACCAGGTCTTCACTCCATACAACATAATAATCCCGTAAAACTTCCTAACCTAACAAATTAAATATAATATATATTTTCGTTTAATTAACAAAATTTAACATTAATTAACAAAATAGTACAATTTTACTACGCAAGAATGAAGGTATCCTAATATGAGATATTTAGGGTTCCCAATTTGAGATATGTCTCATTTTAGACAACTAAATGATCTGTACTGTCCGTAATCAAAAAATTTGAATGTATTTTTTTATTTTTTTATTTACACTTGATTTTACTATGAATTTCTTCCATCACGCAAGAGAGTGAGTTGAGTTACTAAGTTTTGATTTTTATTTTATTGTTACGAGCTTGAGGTTCGTGACAATAAAAATTGCCGATAAAATTACCTAAATTAACACTTTAATTTACTTTACACAAATTAAAACTAAAAACACTAATAATTAAACACACTAATTCACTTAATTCCGCTCCGAAGCTTCGCTTGTGTCGCTGAGTTCAACTATGACTCGATCGCATCTTGCGCCAACTATTTATTTAAATTAGCAAAATATCCGGAATGTTCAAGTAAACACGCGTAAGGTACCGAGAGTTCGAGTATAGATTTTCTAGAAACTTAGTTCTTCGGGTGGCGCTGTTGGTCGAAAGATTTGTGATGTCATAAACTGCAACGCTCCCCTCGCTCTCGTTCCTGACACTAGATGGCGCTAGTGTATCGATTTTAGCGCGTAACACTGCCCCCTCCTAAGACATGCTCGTCCCGAGCATTATCGGTCCCATAATAACGCGCTAGGCGATCCACATGGACGATCTTAGGAGTCCCTCTTGCGCCTTTCTGTATCCAGTAGGTTACACAATTGCAATTGCAAACACACAATTTGGTGCACCAACATTGTACAATTTCGGTGCTCCTCTACTACGTGTCTGAGGTCCCCGCACGGCCGCACAACTTGTACATGTACGACACCAATCCTCGACATCGTCACGATAATGGACCCAGTAAAACTGTTCTCGGACCTTCAGTAGAGTTCGTTTAACTCCCAGATGGACTCTTGAACGACCAGTATGGCACAGCTGTAGAACATTCGGCACTTTAGCTTTAGGGACGACCATTTGCAAACGACAGCTGTCTCCTCGACCATTGTCCCATTTACGGCACAGGACTCCATCCTGAATCAGCAAGCTGTCCCATTGGGCCCAATAGCTTTTCGTGGTTGAACTCATCGCTGAGACGTCCCTCCACTTAGGCTTGGTAGCACGGGCCTTCATCCATCCCAGAATCGGCTTGATGTCCGGATCTTCCTGCTGTGCATGTCGTAGGCTGTCCTTCCACCCGTTTCTGAGGTGGTCTGTCCTGAGCATCCTCACGGATACCACTTCCTTACCTTGCCTACTACAATGGTTGCCATCTTCAGGACAAGGTCTTCTTGACAATGCATCTGCGTTGCCATGAGATTTCCCGCTGCGATGTTCGATCTCAAAGTCGTATTCCTGCTGCTGCTGGGCGGTGCTGTTAGCCGCACTTCCTTTCTGAGACCGTTCACCTTCCCTTCCTAGGGTGTGCTTAGGGCAGCTGGACCGAAGATGGCCCCTTTCCCCACAGCCATAGCACCTAGGGCTGTATCCTTTATTGTGGTCGCGAACCATAACTGCTGCAACCTCCCTAGCGTAAGGTGAACGATGATCCTGTCGCCGCCAGGCAGTGCCGTTAGCTGCACTACCCTCCTGATATCGTTCACTTTCCCTTTCTGCGGCTCGCTTAGGGCAGCTGGATTGAAGGTGGCCCTTTTCCCCACAGCCATAGCACTTTGGGCTGTATCCTTTGTTGCGGTCGCAAACTGCAGCTGCTGCAACCTCCCTGACGCGATGGGAACGATGATCCTGCCGCACGGCTTCCACTTCCAGTGCATGGGCCAAGGCGTCCTTAAGCGTCTCGTGGTGCCCGAGCCTCACAGCAGCTCTGACTTCCAGGTCGCGGATGCCGTCGATGAATGTCTGCACCAGGTTCCCTTCAATGAGCGCAGGTACAGACCGGTATGCTTTTCGCACCAGCTTCTCCACTTCTAGAGCCCACTGCTGCAGGTTTTCGTTGATGCGCTGCACACGATCTTTAAGCTGCGCACGAAAGACGTGTTCCAGGTGAGCGTCGCCATATCTCGCCTCCAATGCCTCAAGGAGTTGCTCATAAGTCACTTCCTCACCGAGAGCTTCCAGAACTGTCAAGGCCTGGTCGCGCAGGCCTAGTGTGAGAGCAGTCATGGCCTGATTTTTATTCCAGCCGTTCGCCTTCATAACAGCTTCGAACTGAATTTTGTAGGCTGACCAGGAAGAGGTACCGTCGAACGGTGGCACCTTGAACCCACGTAGCGAAGGTGTTGTAGCTACTGCGGGAGCTGTAGCTCCATCTCCAAGTTTGAGTTCGTCCAGTGATTTCTTCATGTCGGCCATCACGTTGTCAACCCGATGGTTCACATGGTTGATTCGGGTTTCATGTTCTTCGATTCGGGTTTCAGCTTCCGACAGACGGTTGTCGTGTTGAGCAACCCTATCCTACACCTGCCTTATCTCTTTCCCAAAGGTAGCGTGAAGGTCCTTCATGAGGAGCATCTGCTCTTCCGACCGACGAGCCTGTTCCGCCTGCTGATCTTCCAACCGACGGGCCTGTTCCTCCTGTCGGCGGGCCTGTTCCTCCTGTCGGCGGGCCTGCTCCTCTTGTCCGCCCCGCAGCTGTTGCAGCATCACCATCAGAGCACCTAAGTCAGGTGCCACAGACGTAGAAGCTGCTGACGGACCGGCTTCCGTGGCCGGCGGCTGGCCCTCAGACATCTGCGGCGTTGCACCATCAAATCTCCTCTGGTCCGTCTCCTGCTGGCGTTGACTTCGGGTACGGACACCCTCCGTTTCCTCCTTAGGTAAAATCGGCATTATTTTATCCCACTTCTGACACCAATTGTTACGAGCTTAGGGTTCGTGACAATAAAAATTGCCGATAAAATTACCTAAATTAACACTTTAATTTACTTTACACAAATTAAAACTAAAAACACTAATAATTAAACACACTAATTCACTTAATTCCGCTCCGAAGCTTCACTTGTGTCGCTGAGTTCAACTCTGACTCGATCGCATCTTGCGCCACCTATTTATTTAAATTAGCAAAATATCCGGAATGTTCAAGTAAACAAGCGTAAGGTACCGAGAGTTCGAGTATAGATTTTCTAGAAACTTAGTTCTTCGGGTGGCGTTGTTGGTCGAAAGATTTGTGATGTCATAAACTGCAACGCTCCCCTCGCTCTCGTTCCTGACACTAGATGGCGCTAGTGTATCGATTTTAGCGCGTAACATTATTTTTGTACTTTTATTTTTATTATATTTGTTTCATTGTTTTTTATTATTATTTTTTTAATTATTTTCTTACTTTTTAGTTAAATATATATATTTGTTATTTTACTTTATTATATTCGTTATTATCAACTTAAACTATGAATAATTTATCAGACCTCAATGAAAGCTTTTTCTCTTGCTCGTTGTCTACTAACAGTTTTGTAAGCGTAGACACCGAATCTTCTTCTGAACCTATTACTCTGCTGGATCACATTTCTTCTGTATTTTCTCCATACCCTGAAAACTTAAATATTGCCCACATTAATGCGCAAAGTGTTCCTGGCCACTATTCTGACCTTGTGGCATCCATTAGCAGTACTCATCTCGATGCTCTTTTGATTTCTGAAACTTTACTTAAACCTATTCTTCCTTCCACTCTATACTTACTTCCTGGTTATGTATTAATACGCAATGACCGAGTGGGAAAGGGCGGTGGAGGTGTTTCTATTTATCTGCGTGCTGAAATACCTTTTAAGGTGATCAGCACATCTCCACAAATATATTCTAACTCTGCAGAACACCTCTTTTTGGAAATTACTCTTAATCACACACAAATATTACTAGGAGTTATTTATATTCCTAACCTTCATGTTAATTATTTTGACGCATTTGAAAAATTACTTAGTGAGTTCAATCTCTTATATAATCATGTTATCTTGATGGGTGATTTCAATACGTGCCTAATCAGAAATGACCACCGTGCGAATAAGCTGCAATCACTTTTGTCCTCTTTTAATCTTCAGATCCTACCTCTTTCAGACGCTCACCACATCCCAAACTGCACTCCATCTCTTCCCGACCTAATTATAGTCTCTTCTCCAAATAATGTTGCCAGTCATGGACAACTAACCGCTTCTTTTCATACAATGACCTTATCTATTTGTCTTATCGTGTTCGACCTCCTAAACGTAAGTCAAAATTCCGACTCCTTCGAAGTTACAGGGGCATTAACTTGGAGGCTTTAAGACGTGACGCTAGTTTGATAAATTTCAAAAAGATCCTACGCAATCGCAAACCGTTTGTGCAGAGATGCAAAAAGACGTTACTTTTATAATTCTCTAACTAAATGTGATCCCGCAAGAGCCTGGAGATTTCTTAAAACTGGTGTTGGTAAGTCACGAAATGAAAATTAGCACACATTATCCCTATCCCTAAGATATCCAATCCTTCATCTCCCTCTCACTTTCGTCCTATTTCAATCTTGCCATTTCTTTCTAAAGTTCTTGAACACATTGTCTCCACAAGCAAATTTCAGCATTTCTCAACAGATGAGTAAAACTACTTTTACGGATTTTATCGCGTTTATTTTTACTTTTTATTTTTAATTCCCGACGTTTCGGGCGCTTTCCAGCACCCATGGTCACGGGGGACTGAGATGACTGACGTTCCAATGTCATTGTTAAACCCGGAGTACCTTCAGCTTTTTTAATTATTGTTTATGGTCAGATCTATGCAAAATGAACTGACTGTATCTTGAAGTCTTGCAGTGGTATGCTTGGGTTTAGTTTTAATTTTATTGATTATAGCGTCCCAAGCAGGTGGTAGTACCCAGCCTCCTTCTCTATTGAAATTAGGATGTTTTTTTAATTTCAATAGCCTCACGTATCATCCTTGGTAGAAATCGGTGTTCTTTCGCGAGGATTTGTGGTCTATCAAATCTGATGTAATGGTTGGGGCCGTCTAGGATATGATCACAAACTACAGACTTCCCTTTCTCAACAGAAATAATATCTTATGTCCATATCAATCTGGTTTCCGACCCGGACATAGTACTGCAACTGCCATTCTTAAAGTTACTGACGATATCCGTTGTAATATGGACCATGGATACTTAACAGTTCTGGTTTTACTAGATTTCAGCAGTGCATTCAATTCTATTGATTTTGATATCCTTATAAGTATCCTTAAGACGATTAATGTGTCTAAATCTGTTATTCAATGATTTGATTCCTATCTTCGTAATCGGTCACAATGTGTTCGTTTAGGTGAAATATACTCCCAATGGAATAATGTGACTGCTGGTGTACCTCAAGGTGGAGTCCTCTCTCCTCTGCTTTCCGCCATATTTATTAATTGTATCACCAAGGTCATATCAGCTAACTACCACCTTTATGCTGACGATTTGCAGTTATATCGTAATTTTGTGGCATCCGAAGCCAACTTGTCGATTGAAGCTGTGAATGACGACTTAAATAAGATTAGCAAATGGTTTAGATCATTTGGTCTCACATTAAACCCAACTAAATCCCAAGCCTTATTAATAGGTAAAAGACATGCGCGTTGCACGCTTGATTTCTCCTCTCTCCAAACTCTATGAATCGATGGTGCCACTATTCCCTACTCAGACACTGCCAAGACCCTAGGTGTTATTTTTGACTGCAATTTGACTTGGGGCGCACATGTTACGGATGTAAGCAGGAAAATATTTCACGCCTTTCATTCTTTAAAACGCCTTCAAAGTTTTCTGCCTTTGTCTACTAAGATAATAATAATATATCAGATAATAGATAATAATAGTCCAGACTCTTATATTGCCAATTTTAGATTACGCTGATGTCTGCTATTTGGATGCTACCGAGGAGCAAATGAATAAACTCGAGCGCTTGCAAAATTTATGTATTCGATACATTGTTGGTTTAAAGAAGTTCGATCACGTCTCTGTTAATCGCAAGCAGCTTAAATGGCTCCTCATCCGCCTTCGCCGGAACACTCGAATCCTCTGTTTTCTTTTCAATATTCTACATAACCCTGATACTCCGCTATATCTTAAAAATCGCTTTACTTTTGTTCATCCTCCAGATGTTCCATGTAGATCAAATACTAGATCACTGTTAAGATTTCCGTCTTTCAATACAATGCTATATTGTCATTTATTTACTGTTAATGCATTTATGTATATATATATATATATATATATATATATATATATATATATATATATATATATATATATATATATATATATATGTGTGTGTGTGTATGTATGTACGTATGTGTATATATATGGAGGTTTGTATATTTGTATTGTATATATTAATAAAGTGCATTCTTTGACTACCTCAACTATTTACTCAACTATCCTTCAATAGGCCTGCTGGAAGAAATTTCTTTATGGAATAAGCAGTGCCTTTGTACATAATTTTGTTTTTACCATTTTCCTATCAAAGTATGTGTGTACATAAACTGTTAAATAAATAAATAAATAATAAATAAACTTTTGAGTTCATTTAAATGAAAAATACAATTAATTGATATAATTTTATTGACTTTAATTCTAAGTTAGAGTAACAATCAATTTTTATTTATATTAAGAATAAATCAGCCGTTTTTATAAAACCATTTACAGAGTTTGCATTAGTTGCTGAATTTTGGTAAGCTTTTCCAAACATCATACATTTGTATTTGCTTTTGCACGCACACAGGTGCATGCTGTTTGGAAAATCTTATGTTCTGTTGGTCAAAACATGTTCCAGATTATCGTGTAACCATAATAGTGGATAGGGAACCCACTGGTATCTCATTTAAGGAACTCACTATAAACCCAACTTAATCAAATGTCATGTTTGTCATATATAATAAACACAATAAAATGAATTGGAATATTAAACTTCACTCTTTAACGTCTATCACAAATCTGTATTTAATCTAAATTTTTATGATTTAACATACCTTGTAACTGAAAAGGAAAAAAATTCATGTCCGTTCCTTAAAAAGTGGAGGTGGTAGTGTATATTCTCGCCGGTTTACTGGTTACTAAATGTTTGACCACTGTCGGTCATGACAAGTAAATGAACTTTCAAATACTGAACTACTCATTTTAGGAACCTATCTCATATTAGCACAGAAATCGTAACAAAAAGACAATATTATTACTATTTCTGTGCATATTAGGTACCTTTACGCTGTACAAGAAAATACATACGTACATCCTTGCATTGGAAGACGTTTTCAAGCTACTGGACTGGAAAGGATACGGTATTGACATCAATGGCGAGTACATCACTCACCTTCGATTTGCCGACGATATAGTCCTTATGGCAGAATCGCTGGAGGACTTAAGCACTATGCTCAATGACCTCAATAGTGCCTCCCAACGGATAGGTCTTAAGATGAACATGGACAAAACAAAGATCATGTTCAATGTCCATGTCACACCTATGCCGGTAGTTGTTGGGAGCACTATGCTCGAAGTTGTTGACGAGTACGTTTACCTGGGACAAATAGTCCGACTAGGTAAGTCCAACTTCGACCGAGAGGTCAATCGACGGATTCAACTCGGCTGGGCAGCGTTCGGGAAATTACGACATATCTTTTCGTCAGGTATACCTCAATCTCTAAAAACTAGATTGTACAACCAGTGCGTGTTGCCAGTGATGACTTATGGATCTGAGACGTGGTCCTTCACTGCTGGCCGTATGAGGACGCTTAAGGTCGCTCAGCGAGCTATGGAGAGGGCTATGCTCGGAGTTTCTCTGCGTGATAGACTCAGAAATGAGGATATCCGCAGTAAAACCAGAGTAACCGACATAGCCCAACGGATTAGTAAGCTGAAGTGGCAATGGGCCGGCCATATAGCTCGAAGAACCGATAACCGATGGGGAAGAAAGGTTCTCGAGTGGCAGCCTCGTACCGGTAGGCGTAGTGTAGGGCGACCCCCCACTAGATGGAGTGACGACCTGGTAAGACATGCAGGAAGTCGATGGATGCAGGTGGCTCAGGACCGTGCTTTGTGGCATTACTTGGGGGAGGCCTATGTTCAGCAGTGGACTTGTGAAAGGCTGTAATGATGATGATGATGACATCCTTGCATGATTGCATCATTGCGTCAACTGTCGTAATGTTCCAAAATTATAACTTTCTGAAAAAGCAATCATATCACTTTACGGGCGACAAAATTTTCCTCTGTCTCGGCTTGACGAGAATCAACTTCGAGTGTTATTTGTTGGGAAACATTATCGAAGTTTCAGAGGAAGTGATTCAGAACGTGGAATTAAATGTAATGTTTACAAGCTTGATTAAAAAGAACATTAAAGTAATCGGATCGTTTTATGTTAGTTCAAACTCTACCCATTCCTATACTACGTTATTTATTGTAAACACGATTGTTGTTGTTGACATGCTGAACACCGTTTTTCTATTTATCTGGCGTGATTTGAGTTAAACCATCTTTAAGTAAATTTTTAACATCTGTTAACCTGAAAGTTGTATTTTTTCGTGCAACGTACCCTTTCACGTCTGCCCACACAAGTTCAATGGGGCTAAGCTCACAGTGACAAGGAGGTAACCTTACCACTGTGATGCCTATCGCTTTTGCCATCTCGTCGGTGACGTAACTTCGGTAGTTATCTTTAACTGCCTTTTTTTCCATTAAGTGGGTCTTTGTATCCGAGGGCATGTATGCGATCTGTTTGGATTGAAGCCGTTCCTGCATATTTGGTTTCCGTCAAGACATTGTGGGATTTTTCCTAAACATCTGGAGTGGTAACTAGCGTTATCCATAACTATGACATCGCCGCTTTGCAGTTTTTCTATTACTTTTCTAAACCAGTCCTCGAAATGAAGAGTTACCAGTAGCTGATGATTCAAATACCCAATTACATCCCTCCAATAAGCCATTTTTATTGCCAACGTGTACAACTATTAATCGCTTTCCTTTACTCCAAGGGGCCTTCGCGCCAGTGCCTACCAACCGTGCTTGACGTGAATCTATTATACCACTTTTTCTGTTTCTCTTTATGTATTTGAATTTTAAATGACGCAACACAAGTCGCAGAGAAGTTTTTCTCAGGTTTGGCAACTGGTAATCTTGATTTATACTGAGCAAAATTTTGTGTAAAGTCAGTAATTCTCCTGCAAGAAAGAACTGATGCACTTTCGCTCTTATAGCCGATTTATCAAAATCGTTCAACTCGTCAATTACAGACTTCTTTCTTTTATTAATTATTCCCTTTTCTGGTATTTTATGAGAATCTCTATACACGCTTAATACGCTATATATAGTGCTCTTGCTGACTCCTTAGATCTCCGAATCCTTTTCTACCATTTTAACGTTTGAAGGATACACGGAAGGTCTTCGGATCAGGTGTTTTTGACATATTTGTATACATTAATGATAATCTCTTGTTCCCCGACCGACAAAGTAGTAGGTTTTCTCTTTTTTACTGGTGACGTTAAAGGTGCTCCAGAAATAATAAATGACAAAAATATACTACCATAGTACTACACAACATACTCTTTTTTACTGGTGACGTTAAAGGTGCTCCAGAATATAGTAAATGACAAAAATATACTACCATAGTACTACACAACATAAATGAATATTGTTTTAGAAAATATATACCACATGGTCACATAAAAAGAGCGCTTTAAGAAATGGAAAGGCTACGTCGTCGCATTTTTACCTATTTGTTCGTGCTTGCTACGTTTATTATGAGTCGGTGACGTCTCTTTCCACTTGACGTTGAAGGACCGGGTCCTACACCAGATTCTCCTGAACTCATGTCAATTTAGTAACGACCGTCACAGTAAAACTAATATAACAGATTCAACAAAAAAAACTTAACGATTTAACAAATTTAACAGTAAAAATTCAACTAAAACAATGCAGTGAATGCTATGAATTACCCGAGGCGTACATTCACAAGCGCTATCAGAACACGAATGAAAACAAAATGGCGGACCGGCCCAAAAAAGGTGACGCATCTCTGGCTGCCATTGTCACGTTTCTCACGTAACACGCGCTGACTTCTATATATACAAGTACGCTGGACTGGCTATACACCGTGACATGTTGAAACGATTTGATTTCCGCTATTTTGGCGCTGACAGCAGAAGTGCACGTCCACGGAACTAATAACAGGGATAAGACAGTGTACCAAATTATATCGATAAAAATTCTATACCCTACCATACCTAAATAAATAGAATGGACTCTATGGATAGATGGACTCTACCCGTAACGTGCATTATATTTATGTATTATATTAATATAATGCCATTATCATTCATCATCATTAAAACCCTTCACAAGTCCACTGATGAACATAGATCCCCCCAAGGAATGCCACAAAGCACCGTCCTGTGGCGCATCGCCAAACGCCATACCAACACTCCTCTTCCCTTACAACTCCACCTCGACTACAGCGGTACGAATCTCCTCTAGCCGCAGCCCACTAAAATACATACAACGTGGCTCGACATCATCAAGTGATCTTTCGACACTTCGCTATGGCCCTTGAGTTTGATGGAAAATGAGGAAAGAAGAAATAAAAAAACATTCGAAATAATAATCTAATACTTTTATATTTACTAGTACTGGCACTACCAGAAAATATTGTCGGTATACTGCACTTTTTCAAAGTGGTGCAGTTCTCATGTCTAATAAAACAGTCGTCTGTGAAACGTTTGGAACAAATATGATCATTTTGTTTTGGACGCCAATTCACAATATTTATGCTTTTAAGACATAATTTTAGTCTAGGTTCAGTTGGAAACCTGTTAATTAATAAACATTTGATAATCGTCTGTTGTTGGCTACTTTTTTTGTTAACAGATATGGGTAGGAAATAACATCGATAAGTATTATAGACAAGGAACTCGACAACCCTATTGAATTTTATTGTTTATCAAAACTCAGTAATATATAGCCAAAGATGTTGGTATTTAAGATATTAAGATTAGTAACAAATTTTTAAGTGCTTATATTATAAAATAATTTTAATTTGTTTAATATTTGCTGCAAACTCACTTAATTGTGAAATGTTATACCACTTCCCTTTTGGTAACGAGTTTTACAGATTACACACACTCTCATTATTAATAAAAATAATTCTTATTATGTAACTAATATTATACACAATCAAACAACATAAAATACTTTCAGTTTTTAGTTTAAAAGTTCAAAATACGGACTTATTAAATAAGACAATTTTTAAATAATAAGTATATGGCCCTTGGTATTGTGATAATGTCACAATAATTCTGCCAATTTCCAGTTTTCGGTCTGACACACCTTGTCTTGAGGCTTTCCGGTGGAAAAGGAGTTAGTGGTTATTAGGTGAGAATGTGGATAAAAACAAAGCAACTAAATATATGAATTGTGGACCACACAATATAGAGTAAAAATCTAGTTATAGGAGGGTATTAGCCTGGGCAGGGAATATAGAATTAGGTTAAGCTAAATTTAGTACACAATAATTATACTTTAATATTATACATTCGAATATATTTTGAGATTGTATTGACATATATGGAATCGGGGATAGTTAAGAGGGAATTGATATTAACTGGTCGAGGGATTGTTTTGGGGAGGATGTCATATAAAGAAATTGGGTGATTTTGACAACTGAAGAAAATGTGGTTTGGGGAACCTTCATCCAGACCACATTCACAGAGGGAATGATCTTTTATTCTAATTTTAGCTAGGAATACAGGAGTGCAGACATGCCCAAGCCTTAAACGGCAGATTGTAGATGTGATTTGTTTGTTCAGAAACCTAAATTTGAAAAACCAAGGTTTTGGAGGAATTTGGGGTTGAATTTTACCAAAGTAGCTACCTTTACTATGTCTGGATATGCTCCAATCTCTGTCCCAAGAATTCTTTAATTCAATTTGAGCTAATGATATTAAATCATGAGAGTAATTCATTAAATGAGAAGGGCAGCCAGTATCTACCGCTCCTTTGGCCCAGGAGTCAGCCTGTTCATTTCCTTCTATGCCACAATGACAAGGAATCCATACAATCTCTACCTCAAGCCCACTCTTATAACAATTTAGTATGAGTTCTTTAATTTTCAGAATCAATGGGGAGATGGATTTTATTTTAGATATATTGCTCTGTAATGACATTAGGCAACTTTTTGAATCAGTAAATAAAACTGATTTAGGAATTTTATGAGAAAAAATGTAGGATATAGCCTCATATATGGCTACAGCTTCCCCTGTAAAAACAGAAGCCTGAGGAGGGCATCTATAGTTAAGGACAATTTTATATTTGGGAATCCAGACTGCAGAACCGACACATTTGAATGAAGACAATTTGGAAGCATCAGTAAAAATATATAGCCAATCAGTCCATTTTTTTGCCACTAGGTTATAGTAAGTTCTGTTAGCAGTTGGAGAATTTTTATTAATGTTTAAATTCAGAGTGATTTTAGGATTTAGTAATATAGCATCATATAGCTGGTTTCAAAATAAGGTAGAATTGGGGATGTAACACAAGGATACTCAATATTTTTAAATCGATTAAGAGATTTAAGAATAGGGGACCAGCTTTTATTAGACCAATAGGAGTTGTTTACAACTAATAGTAGCAGGGATTCTAGTTTACGGTGTAAGGGGTGAGATGTTAGTTGTAGAGTTTTTGAGATAAATCTATCAGCTAGAAACTGTCTTCGTAAAGAGAGAGGGGGATCAACACATTCTACTTGTAAGGCATTTATAGGAGTTGATTTCATTGCGCCTGATAATACGTAAACATCTTGTTTGGATAGCATCAAGCCTACTAAGGGCCGATTTGTTGCAGGGCTCCAGGAGAAAAGAACCATAGTCGAAGTGACTACGGATGATGGCATTGTATAGGATTTTTTGACACATGGGGTGAGAGCCCCACCATACGCCAGAGAGAGATCTGAGAATGTTAACACCTTTTTCACATTTGTCACTGATGTAATTAAAGTGAGCAGTACCGGTCATATGACAATCTAAGTAAATACCTAAAAATTTTACTTTGTTAACAACTGGAATAGATTCACCATTATATGAGATATCAATGGTAGGGATAGCACGTTTTCTACTACATGTTATTATTTTGCTTTTAGAAGGTGAGAGAGAGAGAGACCATGGTCAGTAAGCCATTGATTAAGATAATATAAGCCTCTGTTAAGATGATGGGAGGCAGTTAGAATATCAGGAGCCGTTACATAGACAGCAAGATCATCTGCATATTGTAATATGTCACAGAAAGACGAAATTGAATGTTCCAGGTCATATGTGTAAATATTGTAAAGAATAGGGCTTAAAACTGAACCCTGTAGTAGACCCTTCCAAATTGTTCTGGGCGAGTTTAAGATTCCTTTATTGCGAATTTTGATAGATCGTCCCATGAATAGATTGTAAATGAAGTGAACAGTCTTCGCAGGGATGTTTAGATGGAGCATTTTCTGCCTGAGCACCGGAAGGAGAACACTGTCATAGGCAGATGATATATCAAGGAAACAACACACCAAGTATTCATTTTTAGAAAAAGCCAACCTAATATCTGTAGTTAGGATACTCAAGCTATCTAATGTGCTTTTCCCTTTTCGAAAACCAAATTGACTTTTAGCAATGATGTTATTATGTTCCAAAAACCATTCAAGTCTGTTTTTAATTAAATGTTCTAAAATTTTACAAAAAGTAGATGAAAGAGCAATTGGGCGGTATGAAGAGGCTTCTTTGGGATCTTTTCCGTGTTTAAGGATAGGTATAACAATTTGGTTTGACCAAGACAGAGGAATATTAGAAGATATGTAGATATTGTTCAGGATTTGGAGAAGAATTAATTTTCCCTTAAGACTTAATTTACATAAACATGCATATGGTATGCCATCTTCTCCTGGAGCAGAGGATTCTAAGCCAGATAACACAGACTGTAGTTCAGACAATGAAAAGATTATCTCATTATTGTTGATGCTAGACGGGACTGGAATCGGTGGACATATTGCATTTTCATTAGGAACAAAAGGAGGAGCTAGCATATCAGAGAAGGCTTCTAACCATGATAGAGAGTTATCAGAAATGTTGCTATCAGAAGGAAGAGATCCACGAAATTTTTTTATATTTTTCCAAATTATTGTTACTGGTGTATTAGGGGACATGGATTCACAAAATTTTTTCCAACCACTTTTTTCTTTTTGGAAAGAAGTCTCCTTGTTTGAGCAGAGGTTTTTTGAAATAATATAAAATTATCGGTTGTCATACAGTGGTTGTAAAGTTTTTCTGCAGCTTTTCTCCTTTTAATCATAGTGGTGCACTCAGCATCCCACCATGGAGGGGAGGCAAGGTTCTTACTGTAGGGTTTTTTGATTGGGATAAATAAGTCAGCTGCTTCAGTTATATATTGTACTAATAAAGAGTAAGAAGTTATTGGGTTGGTTGAGGAGTCAACCTGCATTTGGGTAAATTTAGAATCTAAGAATTTAGTGAAATTAGTCCAATCTGCATTTTGGAGCTTATATTTAAGGAGGGGCGTAGTGGATGGAAAAGGAATAACCGCATAGGGTTTGGTAATAAGAATGGGAAAGTGATCACTTCCATATCTTTGATTGAGAGTTTTCCAAGAAAGCTGAGGGGCTAGTCTAGGAGAGCAAGCTGTTAGGTCAACAGCAGACCTAGGGTCTAGTCCTGGATATACTCTATGAGTAGGGGAACCATTGTTGATGATGCAAGCATTGATATCTTCAAAAAATTTGAATAAGTTCTGAAGAATGTACATCACAAAAATGTGACTTCCAAGATACATGATGTGAATTAAAATCACCGGTAATAATAAAAGGGGGAGGTAACAAAGAAAGGAGAGAGGATAGTTCTTGAATTAAGTGAGTATTTGGATGAGGGATATATATTGAAATAATGTTGATTCCTGCAATTTTTGCAGCTACAGCATTGATGTTTTGGCTATGAGGAGGGAGTGTAATTTGAGAAAAATGTAGCGATTTTTTTATGAGTAAGCAACAACCACCATAACCATCATTTCTATCTTCACGGAGGCAGGTAAAGCCTTGCAAGCGAAATTTGGAGCCAGGAAGGAACCATGTTTCAGAAATAGAAGCAACCGAGATTGAATGATTATTTATTAGGAAGATGAGTTCTGATTTTTTAGGGTGCAAGCTTCTACAGTTCCACTGTAGAAGATGGAGGTCTTTTGTTTGAGTCATTTATATTGTCTATTAAACTAGCGAGATTAAAATTTTTTTCTGCAACGTTGTTCGGTAGTGAGTCTGACATATTCAAAATTAAATTATTGAGGAGAGAAATTAGGCATTCAACAAGATTTTCATTTGGAGATATTTGATTGAGTCTATTGGAAAATGCACATCCATTTGGAGTAGAGTATGGGCAGTCTGCAACTATTCTTTGATGGGCTTGTTGGTCATATCCCTTGGGGATTCTAGGGATGGGGCGGGGAGATTGGAAAACGGTTTTTCTATATGCCTGTGACATGATGGGGAGGTTGAAGGAGGTAGGAGAAGTAGGAGAAGGCTGAGTAGAGGCCACTTCAGAATATGATTTTTGAAGATTGTTCAAACGAATAGATGGGATTTTGGCTGACGCTTCTATATAGGATACATTTTGTTCTGACATCATAACTTTGATAGATTTCTGCCTATGGTGTTCTGGACAATTTTTGTTATTCGCAAAGTGATTTTTGGAGCATAACAGACAAGTGGCTTCGCTTTCAGGAACAGAACAACTTGCTCCAGTATGTTCTTGGGCACAACGGAAGCAGCGTGGTTTAGAGCGGCATTGATCAGCTACGTGGCCAAATCGACAACACTGTTTGCACTGGATGGTGGGAAGTTGATAAGTTTCAACAGTAAGGGATGTGTAGAATGCATATACGTATTTGGGGAGTATCTGGCCTTCAAATGTCAAAACAATAGATTGAGTAGGAACCCATATTGGGGATGATGACCCTTCAGTAAAAGTTTTTCTCTGAAGACGGCGAGCTTTTAAGATTTTACCACAACCAGGGGGAAGCTCAATAGCTTCTGCAAGTTCTTCCATTAACCAATCCACAGGGACACCGCGAATGACACCCATTCGAGAAACATTATAAGATGGAATAGTTGCAATAAATTTTTCTTTTGCGAGCATTGAATTATTAAGGAATTTGTTAGCCTCATCTGCTGAGCAGAATTCAATAGAGATGCGATTTCTACCAACACTTTTGACTCCTCCTTTTTTAATGTTTCCTATATTATTTTTAGACAAGCATAAACCTATTTTAATAGGTCGAAGAGATAGCCCTAATCTAGGGTCTGACGAAGACCGGGAGATGTGGACAATGAAAGGGCCTTGATCATTTGGCCCATACATTCTAAGATTTTGTTCTAGGCAGGGATGTTTATATATAGTATTTATTGATGCTGTTAAATCAACTACAGAATTCTTTTTATATAATATTGGATCATATGTTCGAGTCTCAGCATGTCTTTGTTTGCCACGATCACAATCATTATTATCACTTAATTCAAAGCACATGTCTACATCGGGAGGGTCAGGGGGTTTCTTACGGGGAGACCCCGTTTCGTCACCCATGTTTGAGTGTATTGTTCGAAATAACTATATCTTATAAACGTAATCTACTTACAACAGAGGAATCCACCACCACAAAATGAAGGAAATAAGGAAAATTAACCAAATACCGAAAAGCACTCACAAGTACGTGTTAACCATTCGACCATTGACCATAGACCTGTCAAATAAGACAATATAAATGAGACAACAGACTTTGACATATTATGTCAATTTTATTTTTCAAGACATCCTTTAGCGGCGCTTCAAATTGGCACTCTCTTTTCTATGGTATAGCCAGTCCAGCGTACTTGTATATATAGAGGTCAGTGCGTAACACGCGTTTTATTTATTTTAAAAGGATGAATTTGCAAGAGCTCAATATGGTGATTATATTGCTTCAAATATTTTTATTATGAAAATGTTATTAAATGAATTGCTGCGTTACTTACCATAAATTGAAATATAAAATATAACACATTTTTCGCGATGTACCGTAAGATTTTACGATGTTTATAGGAACCACAGATAATATTATTTAAGAAACAAAAAACAAAAGATATGTGCTGACCTAGAAGTGTGAATAATAACAATATTTAAATATATTGTTATCACATCTAAATTGAAATTTTGTAAGTTACGCCTTTTGACACTCGGCTCATATCTGAGGTCATTGTCCGTTTTTCTCAATCGATTTGTCACATACTATAGTAACATGCATGTAGTTCTCGACTAACTACTACTACGACTAGGTAGTGAGATAGAGACTCTTTATTTTTTCGCATAGACATTTAAATACGTAATACTTACAACATCTATTATTATGTACTAATATAAATACTAATAATTATAAATTCTAAATAAACTATAAATTTTATTCTAAAAACGTTTAATTTTAAATCAAGTCTGTCCGTGTCTAGGTAGATCTTGTAGGTGATTGCTCACACAATCATCATCATCATCATCATTATCATTACATCCTATAAAAGTCCACTCTTGAACTTGGGGCTACCCATAGATTGCCTCGTAGGAGAATTGCCATAGTTTCCACACTTGGCAGGCGGCTTGGTAAGTTTTTGGCAACCTTTGCTTTTTATTAATTTAAGTTATTATCAGGAATATGCCACTGCCTTATCCCCGCACCCCCACCCCCCTGTTTCAGACACCTACGGCATGATATGGGGTGGCGAATTCGGGTAAGGTTTGAAATTAAGTCGCCTGAATTAGGGGGTGGGTGGTGGTGAAGAGAGAGGCGGTGGATTTTTAACGTGCTTAGTTTTTTTAAATAAATTTTTAAAATATCATTTTGAGGTTATGTTTTTGACTATAAACCGGATTTAAGGGGGGAGAGAATGGGGGGGAGGGAAGCACCACGCCACTCAACTTAGCGCAGTTGAGGGTCGACAGAGCCCCGAAATGCGGGGCTCCTACTTCTGAGTGGTTTATGAAAAAATAACTACGAAAGGGATCGAGTGAGCTTATTCGACCCCGCCATCCCCTTCTAACCTAACCTGTCCGAGTTGGGATGCCCGGAGTCCCTAGCTCGCTTCGCTCGCTCTTACACTCAATAAAACATAAAAAATATTAACTTTTATAATTACTTTAAATTATAAACATGATTTATAGCCACAACCTTTTATTAAAAAGGATCCAGAGGGGTAGCGAAGTCGTCAAAAACAGGTGGGGGCAGATAAAAATTTAGGGAGCACATTCACGCAAACTCGGAAACAACGGAAACGTAAATATATGTCATCAAAAACATATATATATATATATATCATCATCATCATCATTACAGCCCTTCACAAGTCCACTGCTGAACATAGGCCTCCCCCAAGTAATGCCACAAAGCACGGTCCTGAGCCACCTGCATCCATCGACTTCCTGCATATCTTACCAGGTCGTCACTCCATCTAGTGGGGGGTCGCCCTACACTACGCCTACCGGTACGGGGCTGCCACTCGAGAACCTTTCTTCCCCACCGGTTATCGGTTCTTCGAGCTATATGGCCGGCCCATTGCCACTTCAGCTTACTAATCCGTTGGGCTATGTCGGTCACTCTGGTTTTACTGCGGATATCCTCATTTCTGAGTCTATCACGCAGAGAAACTTTGAGCATAGCCCTCTCCATAGCTCGCTGAGCGACCTTGAGCGTCCTCATACGGCCAGCAGTGAAGGACCACGTCTCAGATCCGTAAGTCATCACTGGCAACACGCACTGGTTGTACAATCTAGTTTTTAGAGATTGAGGTATACCTGACGAGAAGATATGTCGTAATTTCCCGAACGCTGCCCAGCCGAGTTGAATCCGTCGATTGACCTCTCGGTCGAAGTTGGACTTACCTAGTCGGACTATTTGTCCCAGGTAAACGTACTCGTCAACAACTTCGAGCATAGTGCTCCCAACAACTACCGGCATAGGTGTGACATGGACATTAAACATGATCTTTGTTTTGTCCATGTTCATCTTAAGACCTATCCGTTGGGAGGCACTATTGAGGTCATTGAGCATAGTGCTTAAGTCCTCCAGCGATTCTGCCATAAGGACTATATCGTCGGCAAATCGAAGGTGAGTGATGTACTCGCCATTGATGTTAATACCGTATCCTTTCCAGTCCAGTTAGATGTAATGAGTAAATAGAGTAAATGGGGCCCTACACTCTGTTGTGAAGAGTCAAAATGTGTCGAAAAAGGCACGTATGGCAATTCACAATGCTGTGTTGGTCCCTACTTTAACGTATGGTAGTGAAAGTTGGGTGTGGCAGAAGAAGCACGAGAATAGAATGATATATATATATAATATATATATATATATATATATATATATATATATATATATATATATATATATATATATAAAATATATATATATATATATATATATATATATATATATATATATATATATATAAAAAAAAAAAAAATATATATATATATATATATATATATATATATATATATATATATATATATATATATATATATATATATATAAATAAACACTCCCGCCTGTCACCCTAAGGGGTAGGCAGAGACTACAGACTTCCATTTGGCACGATCCTGACACGCCTCTCTCGCCTCCTTCACATCCATATACCTACGCATACATGCTCGTCGGTTAAGGGAACTCCTAATTTGGCCCGTTTTCAATAAATCGCCAATTTGGTCGATAAATTTTCACCTAGGACGTCCCTTTCCGACTCTGCCATTCACTTCTGCAACATAAATTTTCTTTGTCACTCTTTCCTCATTCATTCTTACCACATGACCAAACCACCGAAGCATTCCTTTCTTAATCCTGGTCACAACATCATCTTGCCAACCACACTCTTCTCTTATCACACAATTTCTCACCCTGTCATTCAGATTCAGCCCTAACATACTCCTTAACGACCGCATTTCTACTGCGTTCATTCTATTCTCGTGCTTCTTCTGCCACACCCAACTTTCACTACCATACGTTAAAGTAGGGACCAACACAGCATTGTGAATTGCCATTCGTGCCTTTTTCGACACATTTTGACTCTTCACAACAGAGTGTAGGGCCCCATTTACTCTATTTCCTGCATTCAGATATACAAACTCATCTACTTGCTCGATCAACTCCCCTTCTATTCTTATTTCACAATATCGTCTTACTTTCTTCTCTTTCAAAAACCATAACTTTCGTCTTACTTGCGTTCACATTCATACCCCTTTCTTTTAATGATCTGTTCATTAATGTAACAAACATAAAAGATTTTTATTATTGATATGGTCACAATAAGATGTTGTTATGTTAGCTAATTACGTAATAACTTAAGACAGAAGGATCCTTAAGTAGGGACTGAATAAATTAACTGACTTGATATTACATGGATCTCACAACTTTTTACGATAGAAGAACTGAGTTGCGAGACTTGGTTTTTTTTACAAGTTGTGTTTTTGATGGCATTTAATTTCCTATGTCCTACTTTTTTTCTTCCGGTACCTTCTACTTCTTGATTACCAACAAAGTACATATCTACACCTTTTATTCCATTATATTATACATATACAGGTACACTGATTCATTCACTGCAAATGTAACTTTGTAATCCTATATATTTATATGGAATTACAAAGTTATTTATGCAGTTAGTGTATCTAGAAAACTGGACCGAAATTGTAAAATATTTTAGTTTTTCTTTACACTAGACACTAATTGTGTTCCAAGTTTGAAGCTTCTATGTCTGCTAGAAGTGCCTTAGAGTTTTGATGATCGGTCAGTCAGTGAGTGACAAAATTAAGAAACTTTGACTAATTATAATTTCTAAACTACGGGTTCAAATTGAATGAAATTTGAAATATACCGTGTCTATACAATGCCAGCTTGGTTTCTGAAAACTCATGTTTCTAGTTTTGACCAAAAAGAAATTATAGGGGGTCGAAAATGGCCTGAATTGCTTCGAGAAAAGTATGTTACGGCCGTGCCGCTTTTTCGCTCGACTTGGCGGGGGCACTGCCGTGCCCCCAGATCTGTCACTGTCAACAAAATAGACAGCCTAGCGATTCATTTTACGCATTTTGAGATGACTTTGACAGATGCACCGTCAAAAACGTTAGAATTTATAGGATTTATACGTGGTAGAGCCATGCTGCAATTATATTAGTAGTATAGTTGTAGCACGAATGGGTCGGCTCGACCGGGGAAGGACCACGCTCTCACAGAATACCAGCGTGAAATAGTAGCTTAATGCTGCTGTATTTCGTATGGTGAGTGTAGAGAACCGGAGACCCTTTTTACTGGAAATGAGGCATTCCATCTCAGTCCTCACGGGTGACAACGCATCTGCATTTTGATTTGTAATGGAAGATAGATGTAGATGTCTATGGGCCGCAGCAACCACTTACCATCAGGTGGACTGTGTGCTCGTTTGTCACCCTATTCTATAAAAAAAAAAAAATTCTCTGTCTACGGAATTTAGGAAGATCTATTGTGATCGCTGCTATGGCTATAGTTCACGGCTAAGCCCTATGTGAGCAATTTCACTTCTTCTGGGTGGAGTACATAGTTTCCCAGAAGTTGGGATGTGTGACGGTAGAAACTCCTCTTTCTTCCGTTATGGAACAGAACCGACACATCCTTGAGTTGCTTAGTCCCAGTATGGACATGTTCTTTTTAGGACAACTGTGTCCAGTTAGGGCTCTTGCCAGAATGCGCAATTTATTTTTACTTAATCCCAGGGCTTCTGAAGCGAATTTACGGTCAAAAGCCCGGATTAAGGTTTTAGAATGTTTTAAGCCTGGTGTGTCAGACCAGATCTTAAGTGATTTATTGTGATAAAGAGTTTCAAGGGTCAATCGGGCTAGGCCTCTTGAGATTCCACAAAATGGCTCAGGTCCAAATTGTGTGTACTTTGAGCCCTCCCGTGCAAGTTTGTCGGCAAATTTGTTGCCTACAATGCGCTCGTGACCCGGAACCCATCTTAAAACGACCGTGTTGTTACATCCCAGGGCGTTTAAACGGTTCACGCAGTCTCCAACTAGCTTCGAATTCACTTAATTTGACCTCTGCGCTAGCAGTGCTGCTTGACTATCAGAGTTTATGTAAATTATATGGTTAACGTAGTGTTTTTGCAGATTGATTTCCGCACACCGAAGTATGGCGAAAATTTCTGCCTGGAAGATAGAGGTGTATCTACCCAAATTCATACTAAGTTTGAATTTGGGGCGTTCCCCGTAAATTCCAAAGCCTACGTCGAGGCCCATTTTAGACCCATCGGTATACCATATGAGACTACTGACCTCACAGATAACCTGACCATTTAGCCAGTCTTCTCTGGAGGGTAATTCCACTGTGGCTGTAGAAGGAAAAGGGGAGATCTCCCGCCGGGCACCTTGCCCGGCGGCTGATCTCCCTTCTGCCCGGGGAGCAGCCAACACTCCGTGTGATGGTTCGGAGATGTTCTATATATATTGTTTATGATTCGGAATGTTGATAGCGCGATTTAGGCTTCGGTGTGTTTTCACGGCTCTGAGCAGTAAGGCTCAGAGCCGTGCCGAACACTGTATAGCGCTGAGAGTAGCTTGAAGGAGCGGGAAGCATTATTATTCCAGTGCTGCGATGAACCTTGTCAAGCTAGATGGCTTGCAGGATATGAAGACTGCAGACGCTATCTTCTCGGGAGCGAATGGGTGGAGTATTTTATGACGATAATGAAAGATTGAAGTTTCCGAAGGTTGTTGGTTGCATGTTCAGATCACGTCGGGGTCACCACTGTGGCCGTAGAAGGAAAAGGGGAGATCTCCCGCCGGGCAAGGTGTTCTGCCCGGGAAGCGGCCAACACTCCGTGTGATGGTTCGGAGATGTTCTATATATATTGTTTATGATTCGGAATGTTGATAGCGCGATTTAGGCTTCGGTGTGTTTTCGCTTGTGGCGGCGACGACAGCGTCGCTAATCACCCGCCTGCTCAGACCGGAGGTCGATAGTGCAGCCTCGTTTGCCGACAAACGTGCAAGTGCCAGGAGATTACCTTGTAGTCTGCGGTGAGTCGACAAGAAGGCAAGTAATCTGCGAGAGTGCCGTGAAGCAGAGGCGAGCAGTAAGGCTCAGAGCCGTGCCGAACACTGTATAGCGCTGAGAGTAGCTTGAAGGAGCGGGAAGCATTATTATTCCAGTGCTGCGATGAACCTTGTCAAGCTAGATGGCTTGCAGGATATGAAGACTGCAGACGCTATCTTCTCGGGAGCGAATGGGTGGAGTATTTTATGACGATAATGAAAGATTGAAGTTTCCGAAGGTTGTTGGTTGCATGTTCAGATCACGTCGGGGTCACCACTGTGGCCGTAGAAGGAAAAGGGGAGATCTCCCGCCGGGCAAGGTGTTCTGCCCGGGAAGCGGCCAATACTCCGTGTGATAGTTCGGAGATGTTCTATATATATTGTTTATGATTCGGAGTGTTAATAGCGCGATTTAGGCTTCGGTGTCATTTCGCTTGTGGCGGCGACGACAGCGTCGCTAATCACCCGCCTGCTCAGACCGGAGGTCGATAGTGCAGCCTCGTTTGCCGACAAACGTGCAAGTGCCAGGAGATTACCTTGTAGTCTGCGGTGAGTCGAGAAGAAGGCAAGTAATCTGCGTGAGTGCCGTGAAGCAGAGGCGAGCAGTAAGGCTCAGAGCCGTGCCGAACACTGTATAGCGCTGAGAGTAGCTTGAAGGAGCGGGAAGCATTATTATTCCAGTGCTGCGATGAATCTTGTCAAGCTAGATGGCTTGCAGGATATGAAGACTGCAGACGCTATCTTCTCGGGAGCGAATGGGTAGAGTATTTTATGACGATAATGAAAGATTGAAGTTTCCGTAGGTTGTTGGCAGATCACGTCGGGGTCACCACTGTGGCCGTAGAAGGAAAAGGGGAGATCTCCCGCTGGGCAAGGTGTTCTGCCCGGGAAGCGGCCAATATTCCGTGTGATAGTTCGGAGATGTTCTATATATATTGTTTATGATTCGGAATGTTGATAGCGCGATTTAGGCTTCGGTGTGTTTTCGCTTGTGGCGGCGACGATAGCGCCGCTATACTACTATATACTATTTATCAAAAGTGTGTAGTGGACGCATAATATCTGAGATCATGCATAAGACCGGTGATTCCTTAATTGAGTTAGTCTGTCCGCAGTCGCCTTTTGGTTGGCCTTGTTACACCAGACAATAGAGGCGTAGGTGAGAGTCGGCCTCATTATGCTGCTGTACAGCCATAGGACTATATTGAGACGAAAGCCCCACTTGTTCCCGACTAAACGACTTCACGTACCTAAAGCAATTTTTGCTTTATGGCATACGTTGCTAAGGTGAGAGATCCACGTTAGTTTTTTGTCGATTGTTACGCCCAAGTACTTAACTTCCGTGGAAAATGGTACGTCTTTACCATTAAGTTTAATGGCTGGACTAATTTGTCCAACCGTCTCTTTTAACAGTTTTATCAGCATTAAATGGTAAACTGTTATCCCTATACCAGTTATTTATGGTGTTTAGGGCTCTTTGTATTATTGACGATAAAGTAATTTGGCAAAAGCCCCTCGCACTGATCATAAGGTCATCAGCATAACCTAGTATGTCAACGCGTAGTCTGCTATTTTGTACAATAGTTAGTCAACCGCAAGAGTCCAAAGAAGGGGTGACAAAACACCTCCTTGTGGGCGGCCTCTTGTAGTCGCAACCTCAATCTAAGATTGAAACAGCGCCATTTTTGCCTATCTGTTTGAGAGCATCGACTTCAACCCATCTGATGGTTGTGGTGTCAACATTTCTAGATGTCAGGCCCCCAATCAGCAGTGATGTGGGGTTACTTTCGAAGGCGCCCTCAATAGCTAGAAAGGCACAAAGAGCTATTTCTTTATCCTCCAGTGCTTTTTCGACTATGTCAATGACACTGATCAGGGCTGTTTCCGTATATTTGCCTCTGCAGTAAGCATGCTGGTTGTAATGTATGGGCCTCGTAGCTAGAGCTACATCCCTTATATATCTATCTATAACCTTTTCCAATGTCTTAAGTAGAAAGGGAGATAGGCTCATAGGTCTAAAAAGGACTTTGGTAAAGCGTAGTCCTTTCTACCAGCCTTAGCTATAAATAAAACCTTGACAATTGTCCATCGTTCTGGAATATATACCCATGCAAAACTTGCTCTGAAGATTTTCACCAGATAAGGAAGAAGGATGTCGATACTCCTCTGTAGTTGGATGCGACGGACGCTTGATTTAAATGGTTCAAAGGAGTCAACAGCCCACTGCACCAGGTTTGGCCTTATTATCTTTGCAGCCCTACACCAGTCCTTATTGCAAGGCCTTCGTAGGGCTCTAAAAGAATTCAAGGCTGAAGTCTTGTGTGACCCTGGGAAAGGAGTTGACGCTAGTAACTCCAATGTTTCTGTTTCACTATTAGTGAAGTTACTATCTGGCTTTTTAAGAAGCCCGATCTGAATAGGTTTAGCTTTCGATAGCATTTTGTGTAGTCTTGCACTGCGAGGCAAAGACTCAACTTCCGCGTATAGCTTCCTCCACGATGCTCTCTTGGCTTTCCTAATTTCTTTATTATATTCAGTTAGGGCTGCACTATAAATATCCCACTCTTTGGTTTTCTTAGCCCTATTAAATATTTTCCTGGTATTTTCCCTAAGTTCTTTTAGCTTAGTATTCCACCAAAAAACTCTTCGTATTGAGGTCTTCGTTTTGACGGGACAACTGTTCTCGAAGGCTTCACTGATACCTATGGTTACTTTCTCCGTCGCTAACTCCAGACCTTCAATTGTTTTGATGCTCTTAGGAAACGTTTCCAAATTCCTCCTAGGCTATCTCTGTAGATATCCCAGGAGGTCGCTTTTGGATTCCTAAAAGTAACGGTTTCATAGGTTGGTGACGCTCCAATCACAAACTTAATGTATTTGTCATCAGACATCGAGTTTTCACTACTAACATGCCAGTCATTTATCCGCCTGGACATGTTATTAGTAGCAAAGGTGATGTCTAACACTTCTTGACTAGCACGCGTTACAAAGGTTGGTGTACAACCTAAGTTTAGGCTTACCAGGCGGTTTGAGATGAGAAAATCATAAAATAACTCACCTCTTTCGTTCATGTTGGTGCTTCCCTAGGCTCATTTGCATCACAACCTACCACAAGTTTGGCGTTGTGTTTTTGGGCGAACTCCGCCACTCGCTCTAACTCGATGGTAGGATCTGCGTTCTCTCCGAGAAAATAGGCTGAACAAATGATTACTCTGGCCCCTGTGGATTTCATGAGATTTATGAAGGCTGTAACCAGGTCATCATTGAAGTACTCTGGAACAACTAAAAGTTCAATATTTTTATTATAAATTATACAAGCTCTGGGTCTACTGCCTTTAGTATTGACAAGAATTTTACCGGCAGCCACCAATCAAGAACTGAACTGAAGAACTTGACCGTTGGTCACCCAAGGCTCTTGAATAAGGGCGAGGTCAATGTTGTCCTCTGCAAATCAAAACTCCACCACGGCAGAAGCAGTTACTGCATGGTGAAGATTTTCCTGGAGGACCCTCATCTTACCCTTGGGTTTAGCCATTTATGGGCGTGGGGAGGCAGGGGTCTTGAGGACGAGGACGTCCTTTACCTGCGCACTTGACCCCGCCTTACCTTTCGTCAAACCGCTCCCACCTCCCCTCCCCCCAGGCCTGGACGACACCAGCGGAGGTCGTTGGACCTAGGCGAAATCTGCGCCTTGGGTCTTCAATCTTCGTCCCTCTCACCGATGGCGTTCCAGCCTCACCCCAAGAGGTAGAGGGCTGGGGGGATTGGAGTTGAGGCGGTTCGGGTTCCATTGCCGCGTCAGAGCCTCCCCTGACTTTAAAGGTAATCATCTTAAAGCCAAGAACGACTCTGCCGCCACGTTCACGTTTAGTTAGTGATTTACGAATATTTAAAAAAAATTGAAAATACTTCCACGCCACTCCGGCAGCAAAAATCGTGTGCCTTGGGGGTTCTTCAGATAGACCACCTTGACCTCCCCACAGTGACAAAATCCCCAAATTCAGACGACTTAATTACAAACCAAACCACGCGACGCTGACACAAGGTTACAATTAAAAGCCCTGTACAATATTGGCCAGTTAATCCTCATGCAAAAACAAATAAAAAAGCTCTATTAAAGAACGGTTTTATCTCGTGTTACTGCGACGATAAAATTAGAATCGAGTGGCACCGCCTGCGCAGCGCCGGCAGTCGCGACCGAGCGCTCGCGACGGTTACACTTGCGCTCCACTACGTTTAATCTCGTTTCCTTTTGTTTTTGCATTCGTCCAGTGTATTACGAAACTGTGCTTGTGTATAACACCGTGAATGTGCAAGGTTATTAGTGAAACAGCCTAATTGGAACGCAGATCGTTCATCGATTTCGCGATCTGTGTGATGCGTATGTCGAACTTGTAAAAGGTAAGTCCGATCGCATATACGGCACGATTGGGATTTGAAAGTGGTGCTTTTTTCTTATTGGAACTGAGTATCTCTGTTGCCGTTAAGTGGGTCTGTGAAAAAGCCGTGTGTAGCAACTCTCTTGTGACAGTGTCACCCGGTTAAAAGTCTCGACCGTTATGTATGTGCTAGAATGGGTCCGATGCAGATTCCTTACAGTTCGCAGCCACATAGATACATTGTTGACCGTGACACTGATGGTCATTTTTGATAAATTAACCTACCTTTAAATAATTTTGCAATTTGAATGCAAATGCATGATTTTTGGTCAATGTTCCAAATTTTAACACCTGAACCTGATCATAAGTAAATTCTTGATAAAAATGTCTTGCCATACTTATACATAATGCTCTCCAAAAAGAATTTCAGTCACAGCGTTTAATCTGTACGGAGACCGGCCATATGCGCAGCACAGGATTGTAGATTATATTATAGTGCACGAGTGTGTGCTCAAGCTTTTTCGTATAGATTTTCCTGATACTCCGATAGGAGGACAATCGGGCACAGGACCATCAGCTTTACGTTCTTCCCGAGGCACGAGTCTTTGGCGTGAAGTCTTTTATCCTCATTTGTCTTTTGTATATTTTATTCGTCTACTCGCCCACTACATTAAAACGTATTGATTACATTAAATAAGTACATTATATTATGTAGGGACTACTGTAGACGAAGTACGAAATTAATGTTTTTTAACATTTTTCAGTGATAAAATATCTCCTTTTTTCCAACACCAATACACGGATCTGAAAGTTCACGTATCCATACGAAGGTTTTCAGAAAATGCTCCGTATCCATTAGCTGTTCTTCCTGGAACTGCAGTTGCGTTATGCCAAGATCTTAGTAACGAGGAATTCCCTCTTAGTATTTAGACCTTAGTCTTACTATTTAAATCTATTTTTTTACTCTTAGTATTTACATCTTTTTTTTCTTTTATGTAAAAAAGCGGTAAGGATGGGTTATCTCGGACTCGCACCGACTAAAACCCCGACCGACTAAAATCTTCGTCGCATACTATTGGTAGGAACACGGGAACGCTTTCGCACACATCCGCGGCCCCACCAGCGCTAGCCGTCCCATGACGGCCCCTCCTCGTGAGAGCACTACTCTTCTCCCATCTCCTTCTCGGGTTAGGCGCACCAGAACATAGCGCGCCCTCCTCCGCGGCCTCCAACTTCACATGTGCAACAGACGCCCTCGTGCTTGATGCGCGAAGACCACGAGGCCAGGGAAAACGAGCAGTCAGAAGCACTACCCTTCCTGAACCCAGCGGCGGGTCTGGTCTATGGCTCCGCTGAAAACCAAGATTCTGCTGCGAAGGGTAGGGAAAGATGTGCCTCGCAATACCGACACTCCTCTCCCCCCGCAGCCCCACCACCACCGCACCAATTAACAGTGCGGCCCCTCCACCTCGTCTGCAGCGGTAGGGGAAGAGGGCTCCCCTCTCTCCGCAGCCCACCATCACACATCCGAAGTTGACTCGCCAAGCCCACTTGGAGTGTCCTCCTCGGGCCGGCCCTACACCTTGGCCCAGCCGTGTGGGTTCCTCTTAGATCACCGCGGGTGACCAAGCTGCGGGTACTAAGCCCCGTTGCCAAGATAAGGCTGAAACCCGTTAGGATGGGAGTCCATTAACATCTACAGCTAACTTTCAATAAATGAGCCTATAGACTAGTCGTCACATCTAAAAACCATGATGAAAGTTCTCTGCTCTACTATACTGGCTATCTCCACCCTTCAGACTGGAACACAGCAGTGCACGCACTGGTATTTGGCAGCAGGAATAGATAAGAGTGTCGTGACTATCTGGATTCTAGAACTAGAAGCCAGTGAGGTAGGTGTGTAGTGTGCTCGCGAATTTACTTGTATAAAAACCCAATGAAATACTGCAACTACTAACATTATTTATTTATTCAATAATTTAAAAAAACTATTAGCTGTCATTTTTACAATATATAAAATAGCATTTTTAACCTGGTAGAACCATGCTGCAGCTATATTATGGTTGTAGCACGATTGGGTCGGCTCGAACGGGGAAGGACCACGGTCTTACAGAATACCAGCATAAAATAGCAGCTTAATGCTACTGAGTTTCGCATGGTGAGTGTAGAAAACCATCTTGGTTCTTAAGGGCGAAAACGCATTTTTATTCTTAATCCAGTATAAATGTAGATGTCGAAGAGCCACATTATCATGTGAACTGTATGCTCGTTTATCACCCACATTCTATAAAAAAAAAACTCAATCTAAATAAACTAAATAAAGAGAAAATCTAAATAAAGAACCGAGAACATGTAGTTCAACACAATTTGTCGTACATCAATTTTCCGTTATCAACGACCAATTTATACTGCGTGTAATTCTTTGTGATACGCGATGACATTGACTTATGTAGATAATGGTTAACCAATTGATAACGTAATTAGGGAAATGTCTAACGAGCGTAACGATATAGCCAATTTACTAATGTTATACCTGACACCTCTTATCATATTATAGTCACCTCTTATTATAGTAGTCAAACGTTTTAATTCACTAGCCTGCAGTTTTCATCCTTAATATGATGGGCATAAGTGACAACTTTGTAAGGGCATCGTGAAAAAATGTATTACACCATTTCGTCCAAGTTTGTGGCCTAAGAGTTGACTAGGAAAAATTTCCGTGAACCTGAAATCTGCTGTAATGGAAATACCTCCGATAAGTATGTATATACCGATAAATATGTAAATATACATATACCGAAGACTAAGCAGCTTCAAATATGGAGAATACTGTGATCGTAATTTCGTTTAGACATATTGTTGCATTTACAGCAAATACGGAAAGGATTTGTAGATATGTGTATATTTTATGGTTACGGTCTAATAAGAAAAACACGGCTTTATAAATAACTTAAATTGAAATTTTTAAAAACCCCCAAAATAAAAAGAGCTGATGATCTTCTTGAATCATAGCTAAGAGCACTCGATTAAGTCGCCTTCCACGTAAAAGCAAGTAAATCAAAATAGGTTCGTTCCGTTTGGGCACTACGATGCTAAACACATGTTAAACTTATAACACCCCTCTATTTTTGTGGGGGTTAAAAAATAATGCACTGATCTAAATTAAATTAAATCTTATTATTCATTATCGGACCGAGAGAACCGATATACCTCCTACCTATCCTTTATATTTTTTCTTTTAGCATTACCCCAGGCACCACAAACCATCTGAATTTAAGGTTGGATAAAATTGCGAATAATAATTACTAACTAAGGACGGTTGTTTACACAGCTACGTTCCAAAAAATAGGAATAAAATCGAACAGAGTCCGTTTCACGGTGGCAAGACCCATCAGGGTTGTGATGGAGACGAATTTTACATGTAGTCAAAAATGATAAAAAATTAAAGGGGTAGTCAATTGGTCGAGTTCCTTTGAGGTTGTACTACTTACCTACGTCCTACATATCTACATATTATAATCGCTATAAAGTAAGTTAAAATTAGTTATCTATTTTTTTATATCTGCTCTCCTCGCCTGTACGTTTTGTAACTGCTTACATAAAGCACTATGGCATCCCAGGGAAACGATTTTAAATGCATTTTATTCATCAACGTTCAATAATTATGCCTGTTTGAAGTAAAGTTAACTTTAGATGAAGTTAACCCGAATTATAGTAAGTACCAATTGCTGGTTAGTTTATTTTTTACAGTTTAATTAATATAATTTTTAATTCTATTTTTTTATATCTTCTCTCCTTGCCTATGCGTTTTGTAACTGTTTACATAAAACACTATGGCATGCCAGGGAAACGGTTTTAAATGCATTTTATTCATCAACGTTCAATAATTATGCCTGTTTGAAATAAAGTTAACTTTAGATGAAGTTAACCAGAATTATAGTACCAATTGCTGGTTTGTTTTTTACAGTTTAATTAATATAATTTTAATTCCATTTTTTTATGTCTTCTCTCCTTGCCTGTACGTTTTGTAACTGTTTACATAAAACACTATGGCATGCCAGGGAAACGGTTTTAAATGCATTTTATTCATCAACGTTCAATAATAATTATGCCTGTTTGAAATAAAGTTAACTTTAGATGAAGTTAACCAGAATTATAGTACCAATTGCTGGTTTGTTTTTTACAGTTTAATTAATATAATTTTAATTCTATTTTTTTATATCTTCTTTCCTTGCCTGTACGTTTTGTAACTGTTTACATAAAACACTATGGCATGCCAGGAAACGGTTTTAAATGTATTTTATTCATCAACGTTCAATAATAATTATGCCTGTTTGAAGTAAAGTTAAACTTTAGATGAAGTTAACTCGAATTATAGTACCAATTGCTGGTTTGTTTTTTACAGCTTAGTTAATATGTGTATATTTTCAACAAAAATCTTGTTTGTTTTTGTTGAAAGTATATGTTTGTGTTTGAAATAAAAACATTTCTATTATTTTAAGTTTTAATCAGGAAGATGTTGCTCAGTACATAATATACCTTCTTATTAGTACATCGTTGTTCTTAAAATTAGCTCAATTAAAGAGGCTTAACAGTGCCAAGTTTCAATCACGTTTCCCGCTCCCTGATAACCTAAGAATAGACCACGGAATATTAAAAAGAATACAGAGCATGTGTAGTCTAGCTTGGCAACAAACAGGTTTGGTTTGTTATTTTTTTAAACAAAAGACGAATGACACAGAGTACACGACATTTAACTATTGTTCGATACGATGTTATTGTACGAGTATCAAAACGCTTAGTGATGGTGTGTGTTGTTATTCAAATTGGAATCACGTTTTAACGGTTATTGGTCTCTAAACAGGGTGTTATCACCAATTGTAATAATACTATTATTTCTATACATTGTTATGTACACCCATTGATGTCCTTCTTAATTAGAGTGACAACTTATGAATATCATATTTTTCTCTTTCTTCTTCATTAGCCTTTTTCTTTTAAGCTACCTTTCTATAGAGAATTCTCTTAATTGTCAAGTTGGACAGCTGGATTGCAGACTCAGCTCTAACATAATGTTGCAAACCTTGTACCTGTGTAGTGTTCACGTAGTCATAAGAAATCATTGTGTAATCTTACCATGATACAATTAGTATTTTTCTTCACGGCCGAGCCGTGGTAGCTCAGATGGTAAGCGCTCGCTGTGAATTTCACAGTACGCGAGAAACCCGGGTTTGATCCCTGCCGGCACCAATGAAATTTTAAATGCTGATTTACCACGTGCTCGGCGGTGAAAGAAACAACGTGAGGAAACCTGCATGTCTGAGAAATAAGAATTTCGATGACATGTGAGTGAAGTTCGCCAACACGCATCGGGGCAGCGCGACAGATATGTACTTCCTTGCCCTAAACCCTCTCAGAAATGAAAGGTAATGGGTATAAAATACTTTTGAGTTTGTTTCTTTACAGCAAACTATAAAAATAAACTAGTATACAATTTTTTTAAATTGTCTCTATAAATGACTTAATTAAAATAATTTAAAAAAAAAATTAATCAAATAACATTTACAACAATTGTGTTTTGTGGTATTCCTTGGCCTATATTCAAAAGTGAACTAGTAAAGAGTTGCAATGATGATGATGATGAATGATTCAATCATTTTGAGAAATCAGACTAAACTAAACGTCACACTAAACGTTCTCTATTCTATCACAATCGTCATCTGGCCATCAACCAGGAGTTTTCTTTTGTGCAGGACCATATAACGACACAAGTAATTTTCATTTGCATATGGGTGACCACAGATACAAAGAATTTCGCAATGCATTTCCATATTTCATAACGATGAGATAAGAATACAGATAATGATTTATTATATTTACGCCAACACTACACATTGATTAAAACTACTTTTACGGATTTTATCGCGTTTAATTTTACTTTTAATTATTTCTAATTCCCGACGTTTCGGGTGCTTTCCAGCACCCATGGTCACGGGGGACTGAGATGACTGACGTCCCGTTGTCATTGTTAAACCCGGAGTACCTTCAGTTTTTTTTTTTAATTATTGTTTATGGTCAGATCTATGCAAAATGAACTGACTGTATCTTGAAGTCTTGCAGTGGTATGCTTGGGTTTAGTTTTAATTTTATTGATTATAGCGTCCCAAGCAGGTGGTTGTACCCAGCCTCCTTCTATATTGAAATTAGGATGTTTTTAATTTCAACAGCCTCACGTATCATCCTTGGTAGGAATCGGTATTCTTTCGCGAGGATTTGTGGTCTATCAAATCTGATGTAATGGTTGGGGCCGTCTAGGATATGATCACAAACTGCAAACTTCCCGGAACGTTGATGCTTCACATCAGCTGTATGTTCATAGTTTTAATCAAAGAATACAGATTTAAAAACTTTTATACTGTTAACGAGGCATTATATCCAGAAGTAAATCTTAAGGGTTTTTTAATTAATCGAGGATTGATGTAGTGTACAATTAATATGGGGCACACTCATTTATGATCGGGTTAATAACTGTGTATACGTTAATTTGTCGCCCTTTTTATATAAATACATACAATACGTACATAAACTCTCAAGCCTGTCAACTAAAGAGCTTGGCAGAGATTACGGAATTCTATTTGGTAAGTAACCTAGCTCATCTCCCACGCTTCTTTCTCTTAATTTTGTTTTTTATTGAATGAGTTCGTTTTTTCGTTAGCTCGTTTGTCACAAGCACACAGTCCACCAGAAGGACTGTGTGCTCTGCATCAAAATGCAGATGCGTTATCACTCCTCTGACCTTTGACTAAGATGGACTGCCTCGTTTCCAGTAAAAAGGAAACGAAACACAGCAACATTCAATCGCCGGTTGAGCCGACCCACGTATGCTACAACTATAACATAGCTGAAGAGTAATTCTACCACGTATTTGGCTATATTGGGTCCATCTTTAATATATTATCACCATTTTGGTCGATATACTTCCGTCTAGGGCGTCCTTTGCTGACTCTTGCACTCACCTTAGCAGTATATACTGCTTTGATACTGTCTTCATTCGTTCTAAGTGGTCAAACCACCGAGCACTCCTTTACTAATCCTGGTCACAACATCGTCTTGCACCTACACTTTTATTACACAATTTGTTATTCCGAGTCACCCCTGAGATGCTTTTAATCCACGTTCTCAGATATACTATATGTAAATATATATATATACGGTTCCGTGATATATTCTATGTAAACAGATATGTTCTTATAAATTACAACGTACTCGTACTATCCCGTATCTATCGTAAGAACCGTGGTAGCTCAGATGGTTAACGCTCGCCGTAAATTTCACAGTACGCGAGCAAACCGGGTTCGATCCCCGCCGGCACCAATGAAATTGTTAATTGCAATTTTAAGTGCTGATTTACCACGTGCTCGGCGGTGAAGGAAAACATCGTGAGGAAACCTGCATGTCTGAGGAATAAGAAAAAATATATATTTCGAAGACATGTGAAGTTCGCTAACACGCATTGCGGCAGCGCGGCGGACACTTCCTTGCCCTAAAACCCTCTCAAAAATGAGGGGAGGCCTGTGCCTAGCTGTGGGACGTATATAGGCTGTAACTTTACTTTACCCGTACTATCCGTCTTGTAAATGATAACAAGCAAGTCTTTTTGCCAGTAAAACTCGAATACAGATAATTTATTAAGCGTGTACGTTAAACGGATCCGTAAACTGAAGAAGAACCGACAATCGATGAAGAAAAAAGGTTCTCGAGAGGCAGCCCCGTGGCAACTAGATGGAGTGATGGTCAATCCATAAGAGATGCAGAAAGTCGATGGATGCAGGTGACACTGGACCGTGCTTTGTGGTATTCGTGCTTTATGAGGGGCCTCTGTTAAGCCTTGAACTTATGAAGGGTTGTAATGATTTAACATATTTATTACAGATTGCTACATTTTTATGGTATTTGTTAATCTATTAGTATCTGTTAATATCATAAAAAAACAAATTATATATTTAATTTGTAAATTTATTTTGTAATAATAATGACAGTTGATATTAGAAAATTGCACTTAAAATTATTTCAAAACTAATTCTAAATGAATTCCACATACGTTTAATTGCGAAACAAATCTAATCAACGTAGTGATTTCACGATGTGGACTTGCAAGGTAGGTATGCAAAAAATCGATAAACTCGTCAGCTATTTTGCAAACTCCCACGTCACTATTTATCAACATGTGGTTTTAAACGTAGTGATCATATTATTATACTCCTTGGTGTGATTATGTAGGTACTTAATACATATGACTAACTTCTTATTATGAATTGAACATTATTTAAGTTTCTTATTTTTAGCATCAACTACGATTTCAATTACTCTTACACATTAGATTATAAATTAATGTTTAAAAAAGTCCGGCTGGGTTTCTTGCTGGTACTTCCCTGAACAGAGGTTGAGATATTTTGTTATCTAGAAATCCTAAAAGTTATGAACAAGTCAAACTTAATAAAATCACCAAATTAGTAAATATGTAAATATCAGCGACAATTTATATTATTAACGTGGTAGAGCCATGCTGCAGTTATATTAGTAGTATAGTTGTAGCACGAATGGGTCAGCTCGGCCGGGGAAGGACCACGCTCTCACAGAATACCAGCGTGAAATAGTTGCTTAATGCTGCTGTATTTCGTATGGTGAGTGTAGAGAACCGGAGACCCTTTTTACTGGAAAAGAGGCATTCCATCTTAGTCCTCACGGGTGACAACGCGTCTGCATTTTGATTTGTAATCGAGGATAGATGTGGATGTCTATGGGCCGCAGCAACCGCTTACCATCAGGTGGACTGTGTGCCCGTTTGTCACCCTATCCTATAAAAAAAAAACAGAAATTATTGCAATAAGGTAATGGCAGGAACATACTAAATAGCCGTGTAGTGGCAGAATCCACTACCAAATATCCAGTGGGCGATGTAGAAGACAACAGAGGGAATCTAAAACAGGAGAAATTAAAAGCATCTTTTTTTTTATTGGACAGGGCGACAAACGAGCACACAGTCTACCTGATGGTAAGTGGTTGCTGTGGCCCATAAACATCTACATCTATCCTCGATTACGAATCAAAATGCAGATGCGTTGTCATCCGTGAGGACTAAAATGGAATGCCTCTTTTTTGTAGAAGAAGGAGCAAACGAGCATACGGTTCACCTGATGTTAAGTGACTAACGCCGCCCATGAACATCCGCAACACCAGGGCAATTGCAGGTGCGTTGCAAGTCTTTTCCAGTCAAACCGGTTTCCGGTTCTCTACACTCACCATACGAAACACAGTAGCATTAAGCTACTATTTGACGCTGGTATTCTGTGAGAGCGTGGTCCTTCCCCGGTCGAACCGACCCATTCGTGCTACAACTATACTACTAATATAATTGCAGCATGGCTCTACCACGTATCAAGTGTAGTATAGTAGTATGTAGTATAGTAGTATAGTATAGTAAGTATTCCATAATCTTCTATAAAATAATAAAAAAACTGCAACGACAAACCATCAGGCAAGAAGTTGTGGTAATATGGCATATGGGACAATATATGCGAATGACCTATTTTCAAAAGTGGACTTTTGATAGGCTGTATTTATATTGATGATGAGACTAATTTGTAGGTACGTTTCAACAAAGTTAACAATGTTTTAGTAAGGTGGAGCGCCAGTTCGTTAGCCAGAAACAACAAAAATGGCAAATACATATAGAATCCTAATGAAAATTGCTTTGACACAAGATACATAGGTCAAGAACGGAACGTAGGCATACGGTCGACTCTACACATCTAATGTCCTCCAGACCGAATTTCAGCCGCGGCGGTCTCCCTCAACGGAGACTAGCCATCGGCGCAGGACAGGATTATAGTTCCCAAGTGTATTCGCAAGCACAGGTGTACTCTCTATTCCCTCACTCTCATAATCCGATGTGACGGTAAACCGACACGACCGGAAGAGAGATCAGGCGCAGGATCAACGCCTTTACGTGCTTTCCGAGGCACGGGGGTGAGACACCGCCAACTTCCTGACTCCAGGCAGCTACTGAGAATTGCTGACTGGCCTGTTGATCTAGTGGTTAGTGACCCTGACTGCTATGCCGGAGGTCGTGGGTTCGATTCCCACCCAGGACAAATGTTTGTGTGATGAGCACGATCATTTGTTCTGTGTCTGGGTGTAATTTATCTATAATATTTATGTATTTAGAAATATATAAGTATGTTTATCAGTTGTCTAGTACCCATAACACAAGCTCTGCTTAGCTTGGGACTAGATGGCGTTGTGTGATAGTTGTGGATTATTATTATTATTATGGGGTATCTATATAATTTTCTCACCTGGTTGGGTGCTATAAATATATAATTATAAATTAAAATGAAAAGATAATATAAAATATTAATTTATAATTTATTGATATTTATGTATTATCTTTTTATTATATTTAAAATATTAATTATAATAAAAAGATAATACATAAATATCAATAAAATAAAATAAATACAAAAACTAATAAATAAGATCCAACCAGATGGGAGCCCTCGGCAGGGGAGACCAAACGGCCGAGGGTTAGGGGGAAAGGGAAAGAAACCGGCGGACGATGCGGGCGGTATCGAGAAGCACCGCCTTCTGCATTTGAGCCCGGAGCGGTCCGTCACGGAGTCCCAGTCGCCTCAGATGACCCGAGAGGCTGACTGGGATTAGCCCATTCGCAGAGACGACTACAGGAATAATTTCGGTCGGCATACCACCCCACATGTCGGTCACCTCGTAAGCCAGGTCCAGATATTTTGTTCGTTTATCCGTTTCGGCTTTCACGAGGTTCTCGTCATACGAAATGGTAATGTCGATCAAAAATATCCTTGACTGTGCCCGGTCTATCAGCACAATATCAGGCTTATTCGCAAGAATAGTCCTGTCTGTGATGATGGCCCGGTCCCAGTAGAGCCTGGCGCGGTCATTTTCGAGCACGGCTTCCGGCAAGTACTTGTAATACGGCAATTTTCGGTCCACGAGACCGTATTTCAGAGCGAGCTCCTGGTGTAGAATTCTGGCTACTAGGTTGTGCCTGTGCAAGTACTCAGAGTTAGAAAGCGCCGAACAACCGGAGATGACATGCCTAAGTAACTCCCCGGGATGGCGACAAGCTCGACAGACGTCGACAGTGCCATCCTTTAGGATGTATCTCCGATAGTTGTTGGTCTTAATAACCTGATCCTGTATTGCACAGACAAAACCCTCGGTTTCCCCGAAGAGGTCACCGAAACGTAGTCAGTTGAGGGAGGCGGCTGTATCTACGTGAGGCTCATGTAGAGCCCTGTAGTACCTCCCGTGGAGCTCCTTCTCCTTCCATACGGTCTCCCGGTCGGAAATGCTCTGTACTGCCGGGTCTTCCCATTGCTCGTTGGCTAAGGATAGAGGGGTAAGTCCTTTATCACTAGAAATGACGTCATTATAGAATGGATCATCCGATCTCGCCAGGAAGTAATGACGGAGGCTGCACACTTCGCGATTATGCATGGTGAGCGTGCTCAGGAAGCCACGCCCACCATGCTTTCGCGGCAAGTACAGCCTCATTACTGACGATCTCGGATGCTGCATCCTATGGGACGTCATTGTAGTGCGGACTTTTCTATCTAGGGCGTTAAGTTCAGTCTGACTCCACCTGAGTATGCCAAAGGTATACATGAGGACAGGCATGACCCAACCGTTATATGCATGTGTCTTATTCACACCGGACAAAAGGCTGTTAAGCACTTTGGTCAAGCGTGCATAAAACACGTCGCAAACTGACTGTTTCATACCAGCCTCATCGATATCGATGTTCTGTGACATACCCAGGTATCGGTATGTTTCAGCCTTGGAAAGGGTTCTTAAGTTGACGGGCATAGATAAGTCTATGCCCTCAGAGTTAGCAACCCTTCCCCTTTCAACATGGAGGACCGCACACTTATCCGTCCCCAGCTCCATTCTAATAGAATTGCTAAATTCACACGTGATGTTTAGCAATTCCATAAGATGGGAGCGACTGGAGGCGAATAATTTGAGGTCATCCATATAGAAAAGGTGGGTCACTTTTATACCTCCTTTCCGAAGCTGAAATCCCCTCCCGGAGCCCTCCAGTAAAGTACTGAGAGGGTTCAAAGAAAGGCAGAACCAGATTGGACTCAGACAGTCGCCCTGGAATATACCCCTTCTTATCCTTATGCGGCTTTCCGCAGCCGTCATCCGCTCGCCTAGATGACAGAGGATCGTACTCCACTGCCCCATACACTGCTCGAGGAAGTCTCGAACTGTACAGTCAATCTTGTACAGCTCGAGGACCCTCTTTAGCCATGTATGGGGCACCGAGTCAAATGCCTTTCTGTAATCTATCCAGGCGGCGGAGAAGTTCCGACGGTTGCGTTTCACCATTTTGCCAATGACCGCGTCAATTATTATTATTATTATTATTATTATTATTATTATTATTATCAATTTCTTGACAGAAAAACTAAATAATTGATTTTTGGTCCGACCGATGGGGATCGAACCCAGATCTAGACATCTATACTCTATACAAATAGGTAAATTTGAAATGTCTGTTCGTAATGTAAAAATAACAGTTTTAACTAAATTTGTTGTTTTAACGAAATGGTTGGATCGATTTTGACGGCACTATCACTGGCAGCTATCTGATGCCGTAAGGAAGTAACATAGGCTACTTTTATTTTAGGAAAAGAATTAGGGTTCCGCGAGAAAAGATTAAAACCCCATTTAATCTCATCGTAATAAATTCCACGCAGAAGAAGTCGCGGGGAACAGCTAGTCTAAACTAAAGAATAATAATTTTTACCCCATAGAAAAAAATCTAATGGGGTGAGATCTGGCGACCTGGGTGGCCATGCGATGCCCCAAAATCGGCTAATCAATTTTCCGGGGAATCCTTCGCGAAGGAGACTCATGGTGGTTCTTGCCGTGTGCGGTGTGGCGCCATCTTGTTGAAACCACGTGTGAGAGCTCTTCGATGGATGTTCTCTTAGTTTCGGAATAAAATATTCGCTAAGCATGCGGCGGTAGACATCACCACCAACAGTTACGGTTACTCCACGAGAATTCTCAAATAAAACTATGCAATGCTTGTTGGTGTTTTAATCGCGGGTTTTGTCCTCTTGGCGCCCAATAACGGCAATTTTGTTTATTGACAAAACCATGCAAGTGAAAATGAGCTTCATCACTAAACCAAATTGTGTTAACAGTACGGAATCGGCTCAACATGTTGTCACAGAACTCTTTGCGTTCTCTGTAGTCATTTGGTTTAAGTGCCTGTACCAATTGGATCTTGAGGGGGTGGAATTTAATGTCCAAGCTTAAAATACGGTGCACCGTAGTTTTTTTAAGCCGCAAACTTGACGCTCTCTTGCGCACGGACTGGCAGGGATTTTCTTGCGTTCAATGTTTTGTGCAGTCCTCGACGTTCGGCTAGGACCGGGGCGTGGCTCGTTAACTGTTGAACCTGTTGCACGGAACTTCTGGACCCACGTCAAAATCAAACTTTCACTCGGTGCTTCACTTAAGCGATGAATATTGTAGTGAGAACAAAATCTCCGGCGAGCAACAGTGCACGATTTGTTAGCTTCAAAATACGCTTCAACTGCGAAAGCGCGGTGCATGCCAGTCCACTGCGACATCGTGACTGACCAATCCGCACAAATGCTGCGCCAAACTGTCACCCCTCCCCGGTCCCCCGCGCAACCGCTGCAAAAATATTCGAATTTCAAATCCTAAATCTGCCACGGGACACCCATTATATGCTCGATTAAGAATCAAAATGCAAGAGCGTTGTCACCCCCTAAAACTAAAATGGAATGCCTCGTTACTAGTTAAAAGGGTCTCAGCTTCTCTACACTCGGCATACCAATATGAAACACAGCAGTAGGCAGAGAACGCCTGAGTCCGCTTTTGTACATTTCTCTGGAACGAAGTTTTTAAAAACAAATAAATAAATATCCATATTTATCCCATGTTGCTACGCTCGACAGGCAGGTCAACCAGAGCTTTTTCATTATTTGTTTTCAGGAAGATATTACTGCCATCTCCTGTTTAAATTTCCTTCCGTCGCGTTTTATGACAGTCACGGAACTAAAATTTCATTCGCTTGTGAATATAATAAACAAGTCACTTTCATATACTTTATTGGGCTATCAACAAAGTCGAGTCGTATTCACGTATAGTACACGAAGTTTTCCGCTTTTAAATATCACTTAAAAAGCACTTCAGGCGTTGGACACATTAATAAACAAAATGCCTTTTAAAGACCTAATAAAACTGATAAAAACATGTAGGTACTGCGTTTCTTCTGACTGTACGGAAACCAGTTTCGGAGAGCCTTGAAAAAGGAATGGTTGTATGCATAATATCATATATAAACGCTGGATCACTTTTGCTTAATCGTTATGCGTAGATTAGAATTCACTTTCAAAATAATCCGTTAATTGCGGCAATCTTTTATGTGGTAATTCCACGCAGCGCCTTTATTATGATCGTAACACGAAAGGGACGGCTCACCCACCCGAGGTATAATAACACTCTCAAAAATACAAAAGTAAATCAGTTTGTGCTGCTGTACTTCTCATAGTGAATGTAGAGAAGTAGGATGTATAGGTAAATAAGCATCTGCATCTTAAGCGAAGATGTAGATGTAGGTATGAACCACAGTGTCCATTTGCCATATGACGCACTGTGTTCTCGAGTGTAACCATTCATCATCATAACAACCTATCAGAGTCCACTGATGAACATAAGTCTCTCCTATATATTGCATCCTTGGTAGGTCTTTGCCATAAATGCGGCTTTACAGGCTGGTCGGCAGCCTCAGTTTTTGGTAATTTTGATCTGTTATCAGGAAAATGCTGTTTCATTACCCTTCGTCCGTTACGACGCATTATATGATGTAGAGGAATCTCTTACGCCATCCCAACAAAACTCCACCTTTGTCACACTAACTTACCTTAATTAGAAAAACTCAAGTTCATTTGGAGACGGGACTTTCATACGAAGAAGTTGCAGTCAAAGTTATGAATTTATTGCCAATATTACAAAGGCTCTAATGCAGTTGCAACAAATTGATGTTCTAGACACCTTTTGCCTACTCTATCATGATCTATGGGTTATTGGTATAGTATAAAATATAATATTATTAATAAGCATCCCTTTTTTTCATTAAAAGTTAAATTTGAAGTATGGTAATTTTGCCTACACTCTTTGTATTTTGTACTCTGCTGACCGACGAAAAAGGTGATCGACCAATGTCGGGAGATGGGCCCAAGAGCGCAACATCAAATTTGACAGTGTGTTGTTATGGAGCATGATTACCAGCGAGGATTTGAGTTCAGCGCTCACCAACGCACCCAGCATGATGAATATGGTGGTTAAATATTTTTTTAAACTATTATAATCCTGTGCTTGATTACTAATACATCTGATGACGATGTAGCTGAAGATGGTAATGGTGGTAACAATTAACTGTTGCCTTAAAGACACTTACAATGTTATCGGATGAGAAGACGGATGCTGGCTATTCTACCTACTCCATTGTTAGACGCATTACAAACGACAAGGCAAACCGTTTGGTTCGAATGCGTACTATTTCAACAACAAATGTGTGAAGACTGGCCGAGTGGCTAGTTGTTCGATGGGTCCTTTCAACCGAACGCTACATTAAATCTTAAAGTTACAGCCTATACACGTCCCACTGCTGGGCACAGGCCTCCCTGCGTTTCTGAGAGGGTTTTAGGGCAAGGAAGTTTCCTCCGCGTTGGCCCTGCGCTTGGCGAACTTCACATGTCTTCGAAACAATTTTTTTTCTTATTCCTCAGACATGCAGGTTTCCTTCACCGCCGAGCACGTAACGCGCGGTAAATCAGCACTTAAAATTGCAATTAACAAATTTATTGCTGCCGGCGGGGATCGAATCCGGGTTACTCGCGTTCTGTTATATTTACAGCGAGCGTTAACCATCTGAGCTACCTTAATCTTAATCAATGGTAATGATGGTATTTAGACATCTTGACCCATCCAATATGGATGAAGATTGATGAATTAAAAAACTAGCAATAAATGTGACCATTTGCCTTGCTCTTGAACCAGAACAGCTCTTATTGTACATGCCCATCAAAATGTTTGTTCTCAACCAATAACATCGCTGTAAAAGCTCAATATCAACTTCATGTCATTCAAACAACTACAAATATTGGTTAGCCAAGCAACCTTCAATATTGATATATTGTTACATACAATAAAAATACAGCCGATAGGTAATCTCCTTTTCAATGCGGTTACTAATAAAAATGTCGCAATCAACTTGATATCCGGTTTCTTTTAAAGCTTTGCGCACATAAATACGTGTGCAGCTTGCACACATATCATCTTGACATAGTGCAACATCTTGCTGGACCGTTTTAGTATATTTTGTACGAACTATCGCACATTCAGACACCATAGGCGGACCGCGGCTATTTGAAATGGCGGATTGCATATTAAGGGATTTTTGAGCCGCTGCGCTGACGCGTTGCGGATACGGCCTGACGCAGTGTACCTACATTGGAATGGCGCATTTCAAACGACTATATAATCACTACAAACGTAGTAATTATATAGTCGTTTTAGCCTAAGATTTTAGCACATGTCACGACCACGCTCTCACAAAATTCTAGTGTAATATAGCTGCTTAATGCTTATGTGTTTCGCATAGGGAGTGTATTCCATCTTGGTCCTCAACGTATTTGCATTTTGATTCCTAATTAAAAAAAAAGAATAAGTATTAACAATGCTATAAACATTACTAATATTCCCTTTAACCACTCATGGTAAGCTTAAATTGCTTGTGTTACGAGTGGATCATGCCAGTTGTCGAATGGTGGATTCGAACCCACGACCTTTTTGAGTTCGCGGTCCGCGCCCTACCATTAGGCTACTGTCGCTTTTATAATTGAAGATAAATGTAAATGTTTATGAGCCACTTACCATCAGGTGGACTGTGTGCTCGTTGGTCACCTATATTCTATTTAAAAAAAATTGCGCTTACATATTATCTTTACATACACCGTACATTAGGAATAATTTGCCCACAAATAACTTCCAATTTGTGTTGACCGTTAACGCAATGTTTTATTACGGTAAGCTGTGGCTCGTGGTATGTAATGCTTAAAACATAATATTTTAATATCCTATGGGCTGACATTATATGGACAGACACAAAAATAATCATTAAATGTCGGTTTTGTTTTAACAATCCTTAATATACATTATTTCAAACCTGGTTAGTAATAGGCTTATTATATTCTTTATTTAAATTTAAAAAAGGAGCGCTCGCTTCGACCTTGAGGACCCACATTTACTTTTAAACTTGCAAAAACGTCATGCAGGTTTCTTATCGTTGCATATTAAGTGACTGACTTATAAAGTTTAATCCACGAACCGTTTGTTATTCCAATGCCATAAATAGGTCCCGGACACGGCATCTAGGCATTTATTGTTGTCTGCTATTTGTTGTCAACAAAAGGAATACTTATCACATTGGTAACACATTGCAAGAACTGCGCATGAGTCTTTTTTATCTCAGAACTGGTTTGGAAAGCGGGGGCGATGAACCCGCCAACGTTCTGGTATCAAGGGAGCCGGTTCGCGTAGTCACCTCGATGTTTTGGATACTTTAATGTGACTTTGAAAATTTGACATTTGATTATTTCTATGTACACTAATGGAAAGATTTAAAATCTTGACTTCAAAGCTTGTAGTGAATCATACTGAAACTCGGATCGTATTGATCGGTACCGATGGGTTGATTCGAATCGCTTCAATATATATTACTTTTAATATAACAACATGGCTCCATATAATATATTTATCCAAGAATATTATGTGATAGTTATACGTTTTATTTTTTGAATAACGTACAATTAAGTGCGTCTCAGGTATGCTTATGTACATAAATTTAATGTAATTGTTTTGTAGGCAAAGTGTGGGGCGGCCCCCCATTAGATGGAGTAACGTCCTGGTAAGACATACAGGATGGATGAATGGACATGAAGAGGATGCAGGTGGCTCCTGAGCCACAGGTGGCTCCTGAGGACCGTGCATTGTGGCATACCTTAGAAGAGGACTGTGTTCAGCAGGGGTCTAGTGAAAAGCTGTAATCATGATGATGATGATGATGACTCACAAAAATATACATAACAAGAATAAAATTAGTAGATAGCCGAAAATTAATTAAATAGTGCATTTAGTCCCTATTAATAAAATCAAATTTGAATGCATTAAAAGAAATCACTATGAAAATTATTTTAATCTATGCTATTTTATAGGATAAGGGTGACAAATGAGCACTCAGTTCACCAGATGGTAAGTGGTAGCTGTGACCCATAGACATCTACATCTATCCTCGTTTACGAATCAAAATACAGATGCGTTGTCATCCGTGAAGACTAAGATGGAATGTTTCTTTTTCAGTAAAAAGGGTCTCCGGTTCTCTACACTCACCATACGAAACACAGCAGCATTAAGCTACTATTTTACGTTGGTATTCTGTGAGAGCGTGGTCCTTCCCCGGTCGAGCCGACCCATTCGTGCTACAACTTGTAGTGTTATGCTTATACATACTTACATATCATTTTACACTATTTTAAATTTATTTTTCCATTCTGTTTTTGATGTTCTGCATTCGCCTCAAAACTTGATATTTTGCATCACCTTTATTTCCATAGGATCCTGTAATATTTTTAATTCATAAGAACACAATAACAAATCATTTTCACTTCGTATTTTTCATGCTATCAGCACTTTTTAAATCGGTGTCAATGGAGTCTACCTTTTTCGGTCTTTTATTTAGTTCTCCATAACTCTGCAATTTCGGGTTTCGTGCGCGCTGTTGCGCTACTTTTTTTTCCTATATAAATAATATCTCATTTTTCACATAAATCTTGCCGTTTCTGTATTACGAGCCTAAAACCAAAATTTGACATGTTTTGACATCGTTGTTTATCAGGTTGTCATGGCAATTTTTATTCAAATATCGTTACCGGCCTGATGTTTTTACTTCAAAATACTCCTTTCTTCTTGGCCATTTACAAGAATTTGCTTTTAATTTAAATAATTTCAAATTTAATGAGAAGAATTTTCCGTTCTTATGCCAGATCCGTCAAAAAGGGCAAAGAAGCCGAACAATCGGCGAATGGGGGAGTCTGACTTGAGCTTTGATACTTGAAGCATCTCCTAAAGGCCTTTTCCGCACTGCCTCGGGATCCTGCAAGCCTCTGCCCGCTCCTTAAGTCGTCGCCTAGCCACGCCTACGCCTCCGCCTACTAGTGCGCTGTGTTTGCCTACTTCAAGCGCCGCGTGTACCTACTTCAAACGCTGCGTGCCTACTCCAGACGTTGCGTGGACCTACTCCAGACGCTGCGTGTCTATTTCGGATGCTGTGTGTGTCTACTCCGGAAGTTGTGTTTGCCTACTTCAAGCGCCGCGTGTACCTACTTCAAACGCTGCGTGCCTACTCCAGACGTTTCGTGGACCTACTCCAGACGCTGCGTACCTGCTCAAGACGCTGTGTGTGTCTACTCCAAGCGCTGCGTGTACCTTTTGCTTCTAAAAAAACAGGTTTTGTGTTTAGTTGAGAATTCTCACCCTGAAGATATTCTGACTTCTCCAATTCCGATCGAGGATGACTTGTCTCAAATTGGTTCTACTTTGACTTACCTGGACTGTAAAATTGAAAAATTTTTACAAGGTGAAACCAAATACGACTAATAGAAACTTTTATTAATCATGTTTATTACAGATTGGAGCGAATAGATACTGACTTATATCCAGACTTTAAAGCTATTTTTGATACTTTGAAGATGAAATTTGACACTATTACTAAACAATTCGAATCCTTGACTCCACCTCCAACTGAAAATGACTCTCCATCACTTGACCCTCCTGTTGACCTGACTGTCATGGAACCTCCTCTTGTTTCTCAATCTTCTGTTAAGATCCATACCCCGTATCTTTCACCACCACAATCTTTTTCTCCAACTAACGTCTTCAAAGATCTGAAAAGACACACCTTCAATGGTAAAAGCTGTCCAAGATCCTTTCTTCAAAAAATTGAAGAATACTGCTTAGCTCGTGGCTTATCCAAAGACTTGTTGATCTCTCAAGCATTTGAAATTTTTACCGACAATGCTCTTCATTGGTTCAGATTTAAATATAATCGGAATCCAAACTTAACTTGGAACGAACTTTCCTCTTTATTAATCAAAGACTTTGGTGGTTTTGATTATGATTATAAACTTCTAGAAGCGATTAGGAACCGAACTCAAGGCCGTGATGAACCTATCGTTATCTATATTTCCATCATGTCTGGAATGTTCACTCGTCTTTCGAAGAAACTTTCTGAAACAGAACAATTGGAGATTATTTTGAGGAATATTCGCCCATGTTATTCAGTCTTCGTAGCTCTAAAAGACATTGACTCTATCGACTCTCTTCTGGCTACTTGCCAAAACTATGAAAAGTTCCTTGACAGAGACAAACAATTTAAAGAACCAAATGTACAACAAAGTCCTCTTATTTCTGAATTCAACTACAAGCATTCCACTTCAAGTTCAGTTGGCTCTTCAAATTCTTCTAATAACTCACAACCTTCTCCTCCCTTTATGAATAAATTCACTTCATCCTACAAATACCCGTCTAGACAAGTTAATAGTCTCTCTCAAACTAAAGCTCCTCAAGAAAGCTCTTTTTGTGTTCGCTGTCGTAAACAAGGTCATACTTTGAACACTTGTACTCAACCACGATTCGTGATTTGTTTCAAATGTGGTCTTAAAGGTTTTAAAACTGCAGATTGCCCTACTTGTTCTCCCAAACCACATACTAGTTCAAAAAACTAACTGCTGACTTGAAAAGTAACTTAAACTTTGATAATGACGATTGGGCTAGTTGGATTAAAACAATTCAAAACTTCTTTCTTGTTACAAAATCTCTTCTACACTCTACTCCAAAGAACAAGATCTTAATCGTCCATTCGTTAATGTCAAAATTTATGACTTAACTTTATCTGGTTTACTAGATTCTGGCAGCTCAGTAACTATTCTGGGTAATGATTCTCATTTGGAAATTCTTAAACTGGGCTGTAAACTTTTCAAGTCAGATCTTATTACTGTCTCTACTGCTAATAATCAAAAAGTTAATTCCTTGGGTTATTTTGACTTACCTGTTCATTTCAATAATCAAACTCATTTGATTAAAGCTTATGTTTTTCCGGAAATATTTCCTTCGCTAATACTAGGTATTGACTTTTGGAGAAAATTTAATCTTTTACCTAGTGTTTTATCTTCTCTTAACTTTACAGAATCTAAATGCTCTGCTATCGAAACTAAAGATATTAAAGTTTTACCTTATGAGCATTTAACTCCTAACCAAAAGAACATCGCTAACGACATCATCCAACGCTTCAAGACAATTTCTTTTGAAGAAAAAGGTATCCTGGGAAGCACACACTTAATCACCCACAAGATTGATACTGGTGATTCTCTTCCAATCAAACAAAGATGTTACAGACTGTCTCCAGAAAAACAAAGGGCGTTAATTAATGAAGTTGACAAGATGCTGGGATGGAACGTCATTGAACAATGCGAAAGTCCTTGGTTATCTCCAGTTCTCATCACTCCGAAAAAGAATGGTGAATGGCGTTTCTGCGTAGACAGCAGGAAGCTTAACTCAGTTACACGTCGTGATGCTTATAGTCTGCCATTAATAAGCGAAATTTTGGACAACCTGAAGAATGCCAAATACTTATCAAGCATCGACATTGCGAAAGCATTTTGGGAGATTCCCTTGAATCCTGCTGATAAAGATAAAACTGCATTTTATGTACCTAGAAGAGGTATGTTTAGATTCAAGGTAATGCCTTTTGGTCTCTCTAACTCACCTGCAACTCTACAAAGATTAATGGATATGCTTTTTACTCCTGAATTTGAGAACAAGGTATTTTGCTATCTGGATGACATCGTTATTATTAGCGAGACTTTTGATGAACACATATCGCTTCTCATGAAAGTTCATGAAAAACTTTCATATGCTAATCTGACTATTAACTTTGAGAAGAGTCAATTCTTCAAGAAAGAACTGAAATACCTTGGCTTTCTAGTGGACGAGTATGGTCTACGTGCTGATCCAGATAAAATAAAAGCTATTTTAGAATATCCTGTACCTACTTGCAGAAAAGAAGTACGTAGATTCATAGGCACCTGCAGCTGGTTCAGAAGGTACACGCAGCGCTTGGAGTAGACACACACAGCGTCTTGAGCAGGTACGCAGCGTCTGGAGTAGGTCCACGAAACGTCTGGAGTAGGCACGCAGTGTTTGAAGTAGGTACACGCGGCGCTTGAAGTAGGCAAACACAACTTCCGGAGTAGACACACACAGCATCCGAAATAGACACGCAGCGTCTGGAGTAGGTCCACGCAACGTCTGGAGTAGGCACGCAGCGTTTGAAGTAGGTACACGCGGCGCTTGAAGTAGGCAAACACAGCGCACTAGTAGGCGGAGGCGTAGGCGTGGCTAGGCGACGACTTAAGGAGCGGGCAGAGGCTTGCAGGATCCCGAGGCAGTGCGGAAAAGGCCTTTAGGAGATGCTTCAAGTATCAAAGCTCAAGTCAGACTCCCCCATTCGCCGATTGTTCGGCTTCTTTGCCCTTTTTGACGGATCTGGCATAAGAACGGAAAATTCTTCTCATTAAATTTGAAATTATTTAAATTAAAAGCAAATTCTTGTAAATGGCCAAGAAGAAAGGAGTATTTTGAAGTAAAAACATCAGGCCGGTAACGATATTTGAATAAAAATTGCCATGACAACCTGATAAACAACGATGTCAAAACATGTCAAATTTTGGTTTTAGGCTCGTAATACAGAAACGGCAAGATTTAAGTGAAAAATGAGATATTATTTATATAGGAAAAAAAGTAGCGCAACAGCGCGCACGAAACCCGAAATTGCAGAGTTATGGAGAACTAAATAAAAGACCGAAAAAGGTAGACTCCATTGACACCGATTTAAAAAGTGCTGATAGCATGAAAAATACGAAGTGAAAATGATTTGTTATTGTGTTCTTATGAATTAAAAATATTACAGGATCCTATGGAAATAAAGGTGATGCAAAATATCAAGTTTTGAGGCGAATGCAGAACATCAAAAACAGAATGGAAAAATAAATTTAAAATAGTGTAAAATGATATGTAAGTATGTATAAGCATAACACTACAAACTATACTACTAATATAGCTGCAACATGGCTGTAGGTACCACATAAAAAAAAGTTATACTAAAGCTGTCATTACGGTAGGAGATATGTGTTCATTACGTGCCTCTGGTAAAAACCAATGAGTAATATCTACGTTGAAAAGAAAAACTGACATTTCTAACATTTCCACTTCATTTCCATTAGTCGATTTTTATGACTTATAGCCGATGAAAAGCATTGATTGTAAGAGAATCACTTACGCAAGGCCAACACGAAATTAAACATACGAGATTGACAAAAATAACACTACTTTAAATACCTACTTGAATTGAATAAAAACCAATGTTTATGAGGACTTATAGAGTTAAATAAATTCATGGCCGAAAAACGAAAAAAAATATTTTGCTAAAAAATTTTGATTTTTTTATGCGTCAACAAAATACGTCACATGAAACAATACAAACAAAGAGTCCCACGACAATAGACTACACATATTAAGTTTGACTTATATGGATACACGAATAACTTGAAGGTTACATGTCGTAGGCAGACCATACTTTTGTACATTTAAAATACTAAACAATGTTGGAAAATTATGGATTGTTATATAAAAATCCTCTCAGAAATGAGCGGAGGCCTGTGCCCAGCAGAGGCACGTATATAGGCTGTAACTTTACTTTTTTATGGATAATTATACAACATGTAACAAAACCCCTGTAGTTCCCGTTAACTGCGTTATCAGAATCAGTATCCAAGCGTATAGATATAATTCTTTTTTCAAAAAAACATTAAAAAAATTAATTTTATTGAAAAAAAATTGGCAAATTTTTTGTTGGGTCTTTGACAATCCTCTTACTCCTCGGCCAATGCAGACATATTAAAACCACATACAATTTGCAAATTATTATTTTTTCATTAAAATTATTTTTTTAATGTGTTTTTTGAAAACAAATTATTTCTATACGCCTGGATACTGATTCTGATAACGCACTTAACGGGAACCACAGGGTTTTTGTTATAATATGTTGTATATAGGGCGGCCCCCAGTAGGTAGTGACGACCTTGTAAGACATGCAGGAAGTATATGGATGCAGGTGGCTCAAAACCGTCCTTTGTTGCATTCCTTGAGGGAGGCCTATGTTCAGCAGTGGCCTTGTGAAGGTCTGTAATGATTATGATGGGAAAATTAAAATATATTTTTTATAAAAAATAACTTCTTTACTCTTATTTAACCAAAATATAAGCCTACTTACACATTTTTGCCATTTTATGGTCTGTTTGTCGATGCTTTTGATATAGTTTGCTACACATGATCATGTGCTCTTTTATTTACTGCTTCTTCGCAATTGAAAGTTTTGGCTAGCAAACAGTTTTCTAAACGGAAATATGTCCTGGCAAGATCTGGAGAATGTTGGGAAAATTATTGTTTCAGGATACAATGCCCTACATTTATTAATCTACCTGTCAAGTCTAAACTTTAAAAAGGCTGGAAATGTAACTTTCATTAATACAACGCAATTGTCCGGACACCGACTTTGTATATGGTGAGCGTAGTTTCATGTATGCCTATCGGTTATGGCCATGCTTTAACGTGAAGTGAAATCTTTAATGCTCCATAATCCATATCATAGAGAGAATGGTGATGCATCTCGTTCTCTATCTAGTTTTCATGACGACTATAAAAATTCCAGTAACACTTCCGTAATAACTTTATTATCAACTTTTAGCTATAAAAGAGAGTATTTCGTTCTCAATTTTTAAAAACAGAACCGTGTGACCGTCAATTAGAATCATCTTATTTATCATAGAGCCGTGGAAGCTTAGGAGTTAAGCGCTCGTGAATTTCACAGTCGCGAGCAACTTGGTTACGATCCCCGCTGGCATTTTGAGTGCTGATTTACCACGTGCTCGGCTGTGAAGGGACCTTCATATCTGAGAAATAAGAAAACCATATTTCGAAGACATGTGAAGACAAATGTCCGCGAAGTAGAGGCGCCCACTCGTTTAGAACTAAGCGTATCATAGTCAACGGCATGACAAAGAAGTGTTGAAAAATGGGCTCTGATTGTATTGCTTCTACCTAACTTCGTACTTATGTCTTACGAGGCACATTGATTATTTAAGTATATCCTAACCTAATTATCATAAATTCTGAGATTTAAAATGACTGCCTCCTTGTCCTTGGTCTAGTGGTTGTAGTAGTGCGACTGCTGATCATTAGGTCCTGGGTTGGGTGGGTTTTTCCGTCAAGAAATTCTCATGAGCCTCATTAGCCGTACTTCGGAAAGCACGTAAAGCCGTTGGTCCTGCGCCTTATCTCTCTCCAGTCGTGTCGGTTTACCGTCCCATCGGATTATGAGAGTGAGGGTGTTTGCGCATACACTTGGGCACTATAATGTTGTCCTACGCCAATGGCTAGTCTCCGTTGAGGCAAGCCGCCGTGACCTAAATTCATCTTATTATAAATACACTTCATACAATAAATAAATCCAGTGTTATTTTGCAATAACCGGCCAAATTTGCAGAGAAGGTTCAGAATAAGTAATAGGTATAGGCAAATGGTGAAGAAAAATTAATTTAAAAAAATGTCAAAAATTCTGTCCTTTTTATCTTTTATATTCAAAGTGCGCACGCACACATTCGTAAGGGTCGATCGGTAGACAAAAACGTTGCCGATAAATCACATTCAATTTGGGATAATTTCAAATAAAAGTAGAAGCCTTATTTGCTACCGTATTTGAAAAAACTACAATAACGGTATATCATTATTCATTTATATTTGAACTTAAGTTATTACCCTGTACACATCATACAAAGTTAGTCGAGTTAAGTGATGTCAACCTAATTGAACATGAAAACATGAGAATGAAAATTAATGAATATGATAACAGTGTTGGCAAACACCAATCACTTACCTAATTACCAATTAAAATACTCGTAAATTGTTTGAAAACTAACGCGAATCAAATTGCACATGACGCATTTTATTACTATAATATCTCAAGTGCACCACCTAAATCCAATTTAAGCAACGTATTCTATTATTTATGTGTTTAATTAATATAATTGTATACGTGGTAGAGCCACGTTTTAGCGTTTTATAGCCGCAGACCGAATGTGGCCTGAGCAGTACCACGCTCACACAGAACACTAACGTGGAATAAAAACGTATTATTTGCTCGTATGTTTTGTATGGTGGTGACATTTTTTTTTATTTTTTTAAAGAATATTAACAATGCTATAAACATTACTGATATTCCCCTTAACCACTCGTGGTAAGTTTAAATTGCTTGTGTTACGAGTGGTTCACGCCAGTAGTCGAATGACGGATTCGAACCCACGACCTTTTTGAGTTCGCGGTCCGCGCCCTGCCATTAGGCTACTGTTGCTTCAAAAATAAATCGGTTACCCTTTTTACTAGTAACGGTGCATTAAAGACGATAATATCTTCTCGTTTATCACCTTTTCCTCTATAAAAAAGACATGCGTGTAGTTCAACACGCGGTAGAAGTGAAACCTTTAGAAAAGGAGACCGAGATAACAGGAAATAGCGACAGTAGCCTATTGGCAGGGCGCGGACCGCAAACTCAAAAGATCGTGGGTTCGAATCCAGTATTCGACTACTGTCGTGAACCACTCCTAACACAAGCATTTCAAGCTTACCAGGAGTGGTTAAAAGAATATTAGTAATGTTCATTAATAGGATTAATAAAAAAAATAAAATAAAAAATATAGATAAATATATGTAGATAAGTGGACTCTATCACATTCTCTCGCAGGCTAAATCCTATAGATGTATACGTTTGTGGGACGTGTATATGACATATAAAATGACATCAAAGGTGCGAGACACGTCTGGTAACTACGGTGACCAGACCGCTTGCAGAACGTGGCAATGACGGCAAGCCTTCGACAAGAGAGAGATCTAAACTGTAAAAGTGACTAAAACTTATTAACGATTCCACAATTTTATATGAACAAGGCCGTGTTAGCTCAGATGGTTAGCACTAGCTGTAAATACCACAGTACACGAGCTATCCGGGTTCGATCCTTGCCGGCACCAATGAAATTGTCAATTATTATTTTAAGTACTGATTTACCACGTGCGCGGCGGTGAAGGAAAACATCGTGAAGAAACCTGCATGTCTGAGAAATTAGAAAAAAAAATTTCGAAGACATGTGGAGTTCGCCAACATTGGGGCAGCGCGGCGGACACTTTCTCGTCCTAAAAACTCTCAGAAATGAGAGGAGGCCTGTGCCCAGCCGTAGGACGTATATTACTTTTAACTATATGAACAAGGATATCAAAAAGAAATTAAAAATTTGAATATTTGGTGGTTACTTTGCATATAAAAGCTTGCAAAGGGAATACGGCAGTGGCCGTAATAATCATTTATGTCATTACAAAAAGTTTAAAGCGGTTTTCAAAAGATTGATTTAGTGAGCAAGAGTGATGCGTGAGCATATTTATGATAGTCACCTATATGAAACTATATTGTAGGTGTTCTAAACTGCATAATTTATACTAGATAGTCACCTATATGAAACTATATAATAGGTGTTCTAATTTGCATAATTTGTACTAGATAGTCACCTATATGAAACTATATTGTAGATGTTCTAAACTGCATAATTTATACTAGATAGCCACCTATATGAAACTATATAGTAGGTGTTCTAAATTGCATAATTTATACTAGATAGTCACCTATATGAAACTATATAGTAGGTGTTCTAAATTGCATAATTTATACTAGATAGTCACCTATATGAAACTATATTGTAGGTGTTCTAAACTGCATAATTTATACTTAGCTTTTTGATCTCTAAAGAATTTATAAGGCGAGACGTCTAGACTTATCAACGGTGAGGGATGCCAAATGCTAACCGTAAGTAACTAGTGACATCTATAATGGAGATGACATGTTTATGCGCGGGAAACTTCTACAGAATTAGTCATGGTTTCTATATTTCTCTTTTATTATATTTCGCTAAATGTTAATCCTAAGTGCTTTAATTATTTCAATACAAACTTAAAAACATACTGTATCATCTCGTGGGTGTCGTTAGAGGCGACAGAGGGAAACAAATCAGGAGATTGGTAGCAGCGTCTTCCTAATAACGACTAAAAATAAAAAACGACGTTTGCCAACCCGCTTGCCAAGCGTGGCAACTATGGCAAATCTAAGAGGCAATCTAAGAGGGAGGCCTATGTTCAACAGTGGACTTTAACAGGCTGCAACGATAACGAGAAATTTAAACATGTAAGTTTTTGGAGTCATCGTCATCATCATCATCACACCCCTTCACAAGCACGGTCCTGAGCTACCTGCATCCATCGACTTCCTGCATTTCTTATCAGGTCGTCACTCGATCTAGTGGGGGACACTACACTTCGCCTGCCGGTACGAGGCTGCCACTCAAGAACCTTTTTTCCCTATCGGTTATCGGTTCTTCAAACTATGCGGCCCATTGCCACTTCAGCTTACTAATCCGTTTCGACCGTTTTTCGAGTCACTTCGACACTAATTATTGAAATGCAATTACTTAATAAATATTAAATTGGAAAAATTAAATAATTTCTTTCATGCCTAAAATAAAAAATATAAAAGATATTATATAAAATTTTACACGCTTCTTCAATTACTTTAAATAAATTCATGTCACTGGTGAAAATCAATTTCAATTAAATCATCAATTTCAATCAATTTCAATTAAAAAAAAATTTAATTTTAAAAATACGAAAAAAGAAACTTGTGGTCTCAGAGGGCAGCACCACCGCTGGTGCTCAATAAATCTACTGGTGTCCGATCACTCAACATATCGGGGCTAACGCAGCTGCCCACGTGCCTTCTCTTTAGCGAAAAGAATTTCACCTTGACACGTGAAAGCTGCAAACGGGCGGAATCACTCGCCCGCGGCTGTGCATGCTTTGGTCCGTTAAGGGTCACCATAATTCCACCTCTACCAGGATTTGCCTTATTATAAATTTAAAACGTCAAAATTTATCTTCGTACTTCTTATTCAAAAGCTTTTATGTGTAATTGTATAATATTGACTGCCCCGTTGGTCTAGTGGCTGTAGTAGTGCGACTGCTGATCATGAGGTCCTGGGATCGAATCCCGGGTCGAGCCAAAAAATTAATTATAGTGCATTGGAGTAAGATCGGTGATGGGGTAAGACCGTAAAATTCAAATTTCCGGTGAATTATGCTATATTCTTGAAAGCTAGCAATATGGTACAAGACTCCATTTTATTCTGCCTCGACCCCAAGTATCAGCCAGTCGCTCCGAAAAGTAGGGCGTGTGCTGCGCAGTATTTTAAAAAACAAGGTAATTTTTGAATTTTTTCGTCTGTCCGGTCTTTCCCTATCACATTTATTTGCGATTTTTAGCGACGTTCGGTCTTCCCATGTATATAAAAAATTATGCCTTGTCTTCGCACACGTTTTAAGCAGAAACCGTTGAGTTTTGAAAAGTAAAAGCTTCTTATAGCTAAATTACGTGTAACCATTAACGATTTGCGCCATGTTTCAGAAATCTGACGTATATGGATATCGAGAAGATAAAGTTTTTGCCAGACTCTTTTAACTAGTCGGAAATCCGTCCGGTATTGCCCCAACGCACCTATTGAGTTTTTCCGTCAAGAAATAAGTGGCAAGAAAGAATGGCCGCCGCGGCCGAAATTCGGTCTGGAGGACATTATTATTAGTATAATATAATGAAGTGCGTATAGAATTAAGGATGATAAACTAGCACACAGTCCATCTTTTGTCAAGTGGATGCTGTGGCTAATACATCTTTCCTTAATTATAATCGAAATTTAATGTACCGGTAAAGTCTGCTGGTTCATCACGTAGCTATTTTATTTTATTTGCGATGGTATTCGGCGCGAGCGCAGTTTCTCGATCGAGTCTGAGCCATAAATAATAAAAATAATTTCCTCTAGATCGAATTTCGGTCACGGCGGTCAGTTTGAACGGAAACTAGCCATCTGCTCAGGCGAGGATTATGGTACACGAGTGTGTGCGCTAACACAAACCTCAAAGTCCTATGGGTTGGCGATGCGACACGACCAGCTTGTCAGCAGTCTCCAGTTGTGTTGGGCATAGGACCAACTGCTTTACGTACTTTCGAAGGCACGGGAGTGACTTCTTCTGGCTTCTCCTGGTTACAACTGAGAATTTCTTGACATAAAAAAACCAATAACCGATTTTGGCTTGACCTGGGATTCGAACTCAGTAACCATACGACCGGCAGTCGCGATTACAATCACTTCAACATCGAGGCAGTCTTACTAATTCTATTACATTCTAAACTTAAGGTCACTTTAATGCTTTTCTTATACTTTGCTTTCTAATTCTATTGTATCGAAAGAAATTAACCGTTTTTGTCGGGAAGAATTGGCCAATAGTCGATTAAAAGTATTTTATGGGCACAGTGGACATAGATTTCATTAGGACGCTGGGAAGGTTGTTGTGTACACATTGGTTGCCTATAAAATTAGAAAAAAATTTATCAAAAAACAAAGATATTTTAGAACGGAATAAAAACCTACTTATAGTTCCGGGATGGGGAGTTCGTCCAAGTTCCAGTATACCTACTCCTAATATGTAAATCGCCGGAGACGAGACCTTTTTGAGTGTGAGGGGTAAAACGTTAAAAAAATACAAAGAACTTCATCCTTTATCACTGAAAAGTATGGACAATATTATCATGGCGATAAAACAAACAAATAACCAATGAGACGACTCTGTCTTTTATCATCACCGACTTCTTGACTCATACAAGAATTGCGTCAGCAGAGTCCAATAATGTTTAGCATCGAAAAATCTAAGTACAAAAGTCCAAATTCTAAAAACTATACATTTAAAAAATTAAAAAAGCGAATTTACATTTTTAATTTTTCAACAACTTGGGTTGCTTGCTTGTGTGGAATTGTATGGACTCTTGACTCCTAAGCAAAGCTTTTAAAAATATAATACTTACAACCATACGACAACGAACACATTACGTCTTATGGAATGAACGTGTCGCAGGAATAACAAATACAACGTAACGTACTCGTATCAAAGTAATTTCTTATTTCGATAATTCGCGTTTGTATTTGAAAAGGAAAACACGTTTGTTGACTGATAATGAATTCGTAGATTTTAATTATCCGTGATAAATTTTATATGTGTAACAGTGGAAGATAGTCTCTATTAGACTTTATATACCTACCTGTTTTTCTACACATTCTCTATATCAGACTATCGAATTACGAGTATATTTCATGGTTTACTACCTATGTACAGGTACCACTTTGAGACTTATCAGTGTCCAGTCCTGTTTATTATTAGTTGGTATTATTGATTTCTTTGTTTCGTACACATATTACAAGTAAATGATTCTAAACTTCGCTGAAACGAAATAGTTTGCTAATTATTTCTCCCTAATCTAGAACAGCTCCAGTATTTAGTCCAAGCTTTGATTCTGTACTTTTGATAATAATATAATAAATCTAGTCAATAAAATATAAAGTTTAAATAATATAAAATGTAATTGTTAAATAAATATGTAATATAGAAAATACAAAATTAAACTTTACCTTATGCAATTGTATTATTTCGCAGCAACACAATTCGATCTATAAAACATAGACATAAAAAATTAAAAAATCGTTCGTTGACATATTTGACCCAATCTTAAAATATTTTGAAATTAAAAACATTTTAATGTTTGAAACACCGCACCGTCCTTGTCCTATTTCTTATGTTTAATTTCAAAATCAAGCATCTTTTTTTATGGACCATGAAATGCCGGAACTATCTCATGAATCCGTTTACAAATTATTCAGTATTTGTTTCAATCTCAAATAATAAGTTTTCGCGGACTTTAATTGAAGAAACTGTTTAAGTGATTTTTCCAAAATAAATTAAACACCGTAACAAAAATATTACAGTGTAGTCATTAGGCTATTTGTTCAATTTAGCAATATATCTTATTGGTGTGTGAATTTTCTATCATTTCATTCATCTGAACTGTGTATAGTGTAGCGTAGCCTTCATGTATTATAAAAAGATGATGAATGTCTTAATAAAACAATTAAAAACTAAATTCTAAGAGTTTTGAAAACACGATCTTATATTTTTATACGACTTAAAAAAAAGTCGGAAGATCTCAATATTCTCACTTCGTTAGTAGATACGTTTATTATTGTTTGATATGCGATATCCTCGTCAGTTTTTACAGAGTTCTTGTCTATGTATAATACTCTAAGATTTCAATGCATTAAAGTAATATTATGTAAAAGTACCTAAGTAAAATATCCTTAAATGTATCAAATACTCTCTTTTTTTAATTTAATAGGTTATTCTCCAAAGGTAAATTTGGATTTTTTTTTTAAATTTTTGTCCCTAATGATGGAAAAATAAGGCATGAAGTTTTTAATGCAACTATGTACAAGACATTCTATTTCTTACCTTTAGCTCATGATATTTCTTAACGACTAACAATGAGGTTGGTTGCTTAAAACTTAGACTTTTAATTAAAAGTAAAACACGACTTCAAAGGAATTTAAATAATAAAATTATTTCCTCATCATACCAAGTTCTAAAGCCCCGGTTTTAATTCTTCTATTCACTTTGGGTTGGCTCCGACTTCTGAAGCTGTTATATGGAAAATGTTTTATTCTTTATATTATTTCTTTGAAATCAATCTTTATTTTTTCCGTGCCCCCCGACTTCGTCTGCGTAAAATTTATTACGGTTGGATTTCATGAGTTCTGATTTTTTTTACGCGAAACCGTTATTTTTTTTCTACAATAAAAGTAGCCTAAGTTATTTGTTATAACATCAACTACATTCCAGTGAAAGTCCCGTCAAAATCAACTCAGCCATTTCGGAGATTATCCGAAACAAACAGACAGACAGACAGACAAAAATTTATGAGTATCTATAGTATAAATAAAAATTTATGAAAAGAGTTATGTTGAAAATTGGTTTAATGTTATAAGTGTCGTAGGTATAAACTTTAATATGCATTTAGTAAAAAAGTGTTATTTTAACATTACAAACAGCCACCTTCAATTTTATTTTATTTTTTTCGTATTTGGCGAATAAAACATGTAGTTATAGGTAGTACAATATAATATAATTACGTGTTAGTGCTTGAACACTCAAAGGACAACTGAGTTTGTCTTAACTCTAAAATGATAAATTATCGTGACGATCCCATCGATCATTGGATATTCGATAGTATGTAAAATCAAGTTTTAATGAAATCATTTTGATACATGTCTCGTCTTTTTAATTTAGTAAATATCTAAGAAGTGGCAAAGGAAACTGCACATAGAGCCAACCGTAAACTCGTTTTCCTTTCTACCACATCGAGTATTCCAGCATTGTTCACAACAATAGACAAAAGACTTCATTTGCAATGTATTCGTGCGTTAGGTAGAATCGTGACTGGGCTGTATGATCGTAATAACATGTCCCGTAACGTTCATTCGTAAACCTAAATAGATGACCCGAATACTGTTGCAGTCGAGCTTATTATAAATCGCTGGAGAGTGCCCTGTTTGTCTAGAATGTCATAATGGAGCCCAGTGGCCTTGGCGCTACCAGAACGGTAACATTCTAAAGGTAATGACTGTAATTATTCTAGCATTGTAAAAACATTAACAAGATTAATCCTAGAATATAACAGTTGTATGATAAATAATCTACTCGGTATCTACTACAATAAAATAATTTTGTGATATATGAAATAGATCCTAATTTTAAAAGCAATAAATATTGTTTTTGATTTCATATTCTTCGTCATAATATCAGCGGTAAAACGTCGCCGAGTACCGGGACAAACTTGTGTCTGGAGTTGGGTCTTTTCGGCCAGCATCGGAATCCTCGGCGTCGACATTTCGAGTGACGTGCAGTTTCGTGGTCACTTGGAAGAGAAGGCCAAATTGGCCTCTAAAAGGTTTGGCGTGCTCAGCAGAGCGGGACAGTATTTCATGCCGCCACACCGCCTGCAACTTTACAAGGCGCAGGTTTGGCGGCACATGGAATACTGCTCCCATCTCTGGGCTGGGGCTCCCCAGTACCAGCTCCTTCCACATGACCACATCCAGCGAAGAGCGGTTTGAATCGTCGACCACCGAGTTCTTTCTGATTGGCTCGATTCACTGGCGCTGCGTAGGGATGTTGCGTCCCTTTGCGTTTTCTATCGCATCTACACATCGCGTCAAAATTCACGATACCATCCTCACCATCTGGATGCTTGGCGGTCCATCATTGTGCGTTTTACTAGGAGTTTTCTTCCTCGTACAACTTCTCTGTCGAATTGTTTACCACGGGCGATTTATCCGGACCGAGATTACTTACGGAACTTCAAGAAAAGAGCTTACTCCTAATTACTCCGGCAACGCACATTATTTAAAGGGGTGGTTCCATAAAAATTGAAAGAAAAAGTAACTTGTCAGGCAGACGTTGTTCTGCCCTTTTCGACGACCTTTTGTCATGTCCTATTAAAAATCCTTAGATTCGTAAAAATAAATGTGGGTCACTCATGGGCAAAAAACTATCCTATCTCTCAAGTTGGACCAACTGCACACGGTGTGCAAATTTAATTAAAATCGTTTAAGTAGTTTAGGAGTCCATCGCGGACAAACAACGTGACACGTAATTTATATATATATATATATATATATATATATATATATATATATATATATATAAAGATTATAATTGTGTTAAAATTAGGTTATGATAATTTTTATTAGTTACATCAAAATTATCACCTGAATGACAGGGTGAAAAATTGTGTGATAAGAGAAGAGTGTGATTTGCAAGATGATGCAGTGACTAGGATTAAAAAAGGAATGTTTCGGTGGTTTGGTCATGTCGAAAGAATGAACGAGTATAGAGTGACAAAGCAAATATATATTGTAGATGTGAACGGTAGAGTCAGAAATGAACGCCCTAGACCTAGATGAAGGTTTATCGATCAAATTGGCGATGTATTAAAAATGGGCCAAATTAGGAGTATTAACCGACGAGCGTGTATGCGTAGATATATGGAGGATGTAAAGGAAGCGAGAGAGGTGTGTCAGGATCGTGCCATATGGATGTTCGTAGTCTCTGCCTACCTCTCTGAGTGAATGGCGTGAGTTTTTATGGAAATTCATCACGTATCCCATTTTTCGATGATATTTTAGTTATCACATTGAACTCGTGATATCCTTTAGACCATTCAAAAGAGTAAGAAAATTAGGCTTTTGAAAAATTGTTAAAACCGTCTTCAAAATTTAAAAAGAATAAAATAAATTCCAAATAACGGTTTCACAACTCGGGGCTTTAACTCCTCGATACACTATGTCTTATCACCTAGGTACACAGTCCACCTGATGGTAAATGGGTGCTGTGGCTCATAGATATGTACATCTATCCTCGATTAAGATAAAGGTAATCCATGGAAATGCAATGCAATTTCATGAGCTACCACCCCTGAGGACTAAGACAGTATGCCTCGTTTCCAGTAAAAATTATCTTTGGTTCTCTACACTCACCACACGAACCACAGCGGCATTGAGAAGCTTTTTTGCACTGGTATTCTGTGAGAGCGTGATCCTTTCCCGGTCTAGCCGAACTATTCGTACTATAACCATAATATAGCTGCAGCATGGCTCATATGGACTCATAACCAACTCTTTAAACTTCAGAAGTTACTAGAAACGCTTTTTGGTCTGGGAGTATTATGTATTATGAAATGTATTTGTGTAATATAAGACATTGATAAGTATAAGATTTTGAATTCTCCCTAATGCAACGTTTACGTACTCGCCGAGCACAGACGAGCATAGGCAGTACGAGTATGTAAACGCCTCGTTCAGGTGTTCTCCCTACTCGGCCCGAATATTCGCATGTTCATAAAATACCTAACGCTGGTTCTTACACGAAATTAATGATAATATAAATTATATAATATATTCATTAGGTTTAAAAAAAACTGAAGTGACAAACGAAAAGAAGGTAGTGAAGTGAAACGAAGGAACACAGCATGGTATGGCAAGTGACAGTCCATAGAGACATGCAGCAAACTGCAAGTAAGGAAAGCTACAGTACAGATGCGTTGTCACCTTTGACGACTATATATTCAGAGTCCAAACGGACTCGTAGACAGAAAGGGAGTCCGTCCAATATGAACCAATTAATATTTAAAAATTTAAAAACAGTATCTTAATAAGTGCATTACCATACCACGCATTACGTACGTAATGTATAGTTGCATTATAATTTGTTTTTACGCAACCAGTTTAAAAATCTTTTTTACTATATATCGTGTGTTGTATTATAAATATAAATGGACATATTATCCTATAGTCATCTTGGCTTTAATCATATTAATTTAATGGTATTTGGAATGTACGCTCACATCAATCAATACATGTAAAAATAGTATCCATGCCACATTTGTGCACAGACAGGCGGTATATTTTGCCGTAACTACTAAAAATATTTTTCATGGATTTTAAATAATATACAATTACCCGTTTATAGTGGCCAATGTTGGCTCAAGGTGTAGCAACCTTATAAACATTACGGCAACAATAAACCGCCCAAAAACATGGTGAACATTCATGAATCAAGTTTATTCGTCGCTTTATGGTCAACTTTCACGTGTGCGCGTTTTCGGAAGGGAAAATATTAAATACGACGAGTATTAACTCGCCCAACGTACGAGCACCATGTCAAGTTTCAATGTCCTACTTTTTGCGAGCTTACTGACTTTAAATTTCTCTCTAGACTTTTATCAATTAAACCAAAGTCTCAATACACTTGAACAAATGTTATTTAATAGCTAATTATTCAATTAAAGTATAATAATATTTATATACAGAAATATTGTATGTAGCCTTAATAAGTAATAGGAGGACAAAAGTAAAAAAATTATATTCAATAAGAGTTACATGTAATCTATATTGAATAAAAATTATTCTATTCTGTTCTATTTTATTCTAAAGGCTCTTTTAGGTACATATGAAGATATTAATTTATTATGTTTTTTTTTAAAACAATTAATAGTGATACACTAGACTAGCACACAGTCCACCTAATGGTAAGTGAATGTGTTGTAGAGCTTTTAATTCTCAATTGATAAAAGTATCGTTTGAGAATTGATTCTATGAGTAAATGTAAATAAAACACGTTCATTTATTATCACTTCCGAAGTAGAATACCTCATTAACAAGTACAAAGGGTCTTCAATTCTCTACACTTAACATAAAAAACAAAGCAGCTGCATTATTTAACGCTGGTATTCTACCGTGAAAGCGTGATTCTTTTAGTGCTACCATCCAATAAGTACACAATAAGTAGTAAATTGTGTAAAAGTCCTAAAGTCAAAAAATAAGTCAAAAACTTGTTAATAGAAATTTTAAGTGCTGATTTATCACATGCTCGACGGTGAAGGAAAACATCGTGAGGAAACCTGCGTGTCTGAGACATAATAAAACAAATAAAAAAATATTTCGAAGACACCATGTGGAGTCCGCTAATACGCATTGGAACAGCGCGGCGGACGCTTCTGTGCCCTAAAACCCTCTGAAAGGTGAGAGCAGGCTTGTGTCTGTGTGGGACGTACAAAGGCTGTAACTTTAAGTCCTAAAGTATGAATATATAATTAAAAGAATGCAATGCCTAAGATATGGCAAATCATAAATATTAAAATTATGCAATATTCCTTAAATAACTGTAAAATCTTTTTTTTTTACAGATCATCCGAGATGATCCACGTGGACGAAACAGATCCAGTAGGCGGTAAGAGACATGCAATTAAATATTTCCATTTACACTAAATTTAAGTATGCAAGTACAATAAAAGGGAATGGAATTTAATGATTTCTTACGTTTACGAAAATACTACGCATATAGAATGAATCTACTTTTTTTAAACATATTTAACAGTGTAGTGGCGGTGCAAGAATACCCACTATCCCATATCATCCCGCGGGTATAGTAAGAGGCAACAAAGGGAATCAAACCGGGAGACGGGCAGCAACGTCTTCCTATACAGTTGCTAACCCGCTTGTCGTGCGTGGCAAGTGGCAACTATGGCAAATATCCCCTTAATGGGCAATCTATTGGGAGGCCTTTGTTCAGCAGTGGAGTGTATATAGGTTTTTTTTATAGAAGAGTGCGAAAACGAGCATGCGGTTAACCTGATGGTAAGTGACTACCCCCACCCATGAACAACCGCAACACCAGAGGAATTGCAGGTGCGTTGCCTGCCCTTTAGAAAGGAGTAAGCTCTTTTCTTAGAGGTCCCTAAGTCGTATCGGTCCGGTAAAGTCGCCCGTGGTAATAAATATTAATACTAATATAATATACTTAGATATTGCACAAATAATTCAAGAAATGTCAGTAAAAACCAAGGAATTACTTTTCATCGGTTAATAAGATACTTAATCAATAAAAACGTATTATGTAATAATAATAAAACAAATTATTCCCAAGACGCCATCTCGTGTCATGGAATATAGATTATGAAATTAATATGTTCAGATGCGACATTTCTGTGGGTACTTAAGTATAGGACGAATATATTATTATACTTATTTTTTTTTGTAGAAACATACATAAGTTATTATAATTTGGCAAAATTTTTCATGTTTAAATCTGCTTATTATTCTTTTATTTTATTTTTAGGTTTCCACATCAAAGTCAAAGTGGAATAAACTCGTCCATTTTTAACTCTCGCGTGCCCAGCATTTATGAACGACTCTTATTCTAATTTAAATAAATATATTTGTAATTTAAATGTTATGCTAATAAGTTTTGTTAAACATACATTTAGTACGTTTTTTATATTTGACTTAGATACCTTTTAAAATATTCAGATAAAAATATCATTAAAATGTAATTGTGATATAATATTATGTAATATTATATTAAAGAAGCAAATATAATATAAAAAATAAATGATAAAATTTAAATAGGTATTGTTCTCGATATAATTTACCTATGTTTATTCTATGATAAAAAAACATCCTCGCGGACACAGAGTAGCGCACATATTTTGTTTGAGATAGCTGTTCTAGTACGTAAGTACATATTACTTCAATGATGTATATATATATATATATATATATATATATATATATATATATATATATATATATATATATATATATATATATATATATATATATATTTAATTATGACTTTATATTATATTAAGTATTTATGAATATATTTATGTATTTTTATATATAAGTATTTGGGCTGACGTGTGTATTTATTTCATCCCCATATATCTTTGAAACTGGCCTACTGGAAGAAATTTCATTGTGAGATAAGTAGGACCTTTGTACAAACTTTTCATCATGATGTGTCCTCTCCCTTACTTGTGTGTACATAAATTGTTAAATAGATAAATAGATAAAATGCTGGGGCTCAGTAGCTCAGTTAGCAAGATTTTAACAGCAGCTTGAGTCAATGACGATAGCATCTCAAGGCGCCGTCTAGCCGACACCTTGTCTTGAGGTCCACGTCACCATTGGAGCACTTGTTAAATCGCTTCCACTATCCTTTTCAAATGCGCATATAGTTAATACACAAAATCCGCACTACTTTTACGTATCAAAATCTAATGCAAACCAAAATCCAAAACAAAAATACAGAAACAGCAATCCGTCGGTCAATTTCCCGCCATAATTCATTGGGTTCGTTTGGCAGAAAGAAGCGCTAGCAAGCGATTGTAAGCAAAATGGCGAAATTAAACCGTTTTCGGCCAGGACATGTTTGCTAACTTCAGTAGCGCTGACACAATCCGCCATTTTGCTTATTTAATTTGTTTGCTTTGAAGTAGAGTTTATAAGTTATTTTGTGCAATATTAGTTTTAAGTAATATAATGACAAGAGTAAACATATTATACATGTTATTAAAAATTCATGATTGGTGAGTTTTTAATATGAATACTTTACAAACATATATTTAAATTAGGTTAGGTTCGCCGGTTAAAACTAACTTCGTGTCCTAGAGGAAAATAGCTACTTATGATTTGACAGCGCTTACCGCTTACGATCGCCATTTTGCTTACAAGCGCTTGCTAGCGCTTTTTTCTGCCAAACGCACCCATTGTTCAAATTAAATAATAATTAGAACAGGCCAGGGTTTCGTACAAAAAATTTTTTTTTTTCGCAAAACTATGCGTGGCCTGTTATATATATAAAAATGTTATGTTAAAATTATTCCAAATTAAAGAACAAAATAATATTCTTGTTGTTATAATGTTTAGAGTAAAAATAGATATACATATACATAAGTATAATAACTTGAAGTACATATACTTGTGTTTCTATTTATTCATTAATTACTGCTCAAGGGTTTGCCTCATAGACTGACATTTTGCCATCGTTCCCAGGCTTTGCGGGAGTTTCCACGAACTACTAATTCTATAATATAACCATTTGTCAGTTAGGGAGATGACGATGATAATAAAGTGTAAAACTTTTTAATGTATATAATATACATATTGTATTGTTGTCATATATCTTAAAGATCGATCCATCACTCAATTTTGTCCCATGAGTGTTATAAGAAACTACTATGTAAAGGGTTAGAAAGACCTCATAGCATGGCATTTAGTATAACATTTATAACGTATAACATTTAAGCTAGCTGTAAAGTACTCACGCCGACGAAGGGAAGCGGCGTTGAAGGTGCGAAAGATCTGCGATCGCGAGTCCGCTTGGCATACCAGACATTTTCGGCAAATCTTATTAAAGTATAAGAGGTACCCGGGTCCATTATTGGACACTAACGTGGTGATAAAGAAGAAAGAAAGATGTATTACTGTTTTTAAATAGCTTCTTAATACACCGTTTAGAAACGCGAAAATAACCGATTAATCTTCGAATTTTAAAAATGAATTGTAAAAACAAACACGATAATCGATGTTTGCAACGTTATAAGTTGTAGTTGTTTACGTTGGAAGATATTAAGAGTCGATGACCTTTACGGATATCGTTGCCCTTTATTTTGAGTAGGTGATTTTATTTATAGTCGTATCATGTGTTAAAATGTCCTTTACAAATCCTTACCATATATCTTTAAAAAGTACTTATGTACAACGCTTTTGTATTCCTTGTCCTTATTTCCTTACATATCTAAACAAAAAAAGCCTTCGAATCGTATGTTATCACTTTTTTCATTTTGTTTATATAAATACCATATTCTATAAGAAGCATAAATCAAAAAACATAATTGAATTTGAAGTAGAATGAGTTCATATTAAAACACGTTTATTGATGGGTTATATAGGCAAATATCAAAATGTTATAAATTTTTTATATTTTGCATTTTTCACGTTTTATTTTATCATCTTTACACACTCGTTTTTTTTTAAATAGAAACAAGGATGACTAAAGTAAGCACTCAAGTAGTTACGTTGTACCAGTTCTGGCGCACTTGTAGAAAGGTTGTACCAGTTCTGGCGCACTGAGTCACAAGTACGACGTTCGTCGACTCACGATCACGAATCTGCGGTCCATTTTTGCGTAGGATGCACGGTTCCGGAGATGTGCAGATCAATTAACTCTTATCTAATTGATATCCGCTGCGAGCCTCCACCGTCATTAGCGCTCCATTGTCCTTATCTACTTATCTATTGTCGATTGACTACCGTCATTATCTATTATTCGCAGCGTGTGGGTCGGCTTATGCTATTGTATTATACTCCTTTGTTCCTATCTACAACACTAATCTGAATCTACAATAAAACACATTACCTAATTTTGTTAAAATTTTTATTTATAAAATACAAAATCTTATTACTTATTATCTATAAAATAGGAGCGAAATATCTCATCCACTAACATATCGTCGTACAATGTGTTCTCTGTAAATATACTCGTAAAACTATGCATTGAACATCCCTGAAACTTATATAGCAAATACATTAAGCAATATTCGCCACAAACTGAAGTCCTATCAACATTCCAGTTCCATCTTTTACAATTTCGTACAGGTGCCCGTCCATATGAATCAAAATATTCACCGACGTCATTCGTATCGATATATAAAGCTACCCAATGTGACCCTGGTTTATCATCTGTACCCAAATTGCATATTACCTAGTCAGGTCATAAATTCTATCACATGTTTAATATAAAATAATTGAAACAAGTTTATTCATTATGTAACCATTTATATACCAAAATGAACTTAACAAAACATAGATTCTTATGACACTATAGTTTATTCAAAATGACCTCCGTAATTTTGAATACAGGCCTTCAATCTGCGCGGCCAGTCGTCTATCTCACCACGAACGAGGTCCATGTCATATCGGCGGCTGCCTTAATTAAAGATGTCTTGAGTGACTCGAAATTGGGATGAGGCTTTGAGCACGCCTTTTCCTCCAAGTGTTGCCATATCTTGTAATCTAACGGATTCAAATCTGGATTGGTCTTTGTGTCGGATGAAGTCGATTTCACGCGCCGCCAGCCAGTCTTTTTTTTTTGTTTTTAAAGAACGTTACCTCCACACTAGGTTTTTCTCCTGTATCGTGGGGGCAGTTTACAAACACAAATTTCACAAGGACAAACATCCAAACTCGGAACAATTACTTGTAGGTCGTACAAATACTTGTTCCGTGCGGGATTCGAACCCGCGACCCCCAAGCACAGCCACTCATTGCTAAGCCACTACGCCACGGAGCTGGCAAAAGTCCTGTGTGCTCTTCGCTCTATGAGCTGACGCCGAATCTTGTTGGAATACCCAGTGCCTGTTATTGAACATGGTATGAGAAACAGGTTACACAAGGTTCGTCAGGACTGTATTTTGATACACAACTGCATTCGTTTTTAACCTTTCTCACAAAAATGTACCTCTGTTAAGCCCCAATAAGAAACTCCCTACCACACCATGAGCGAGGATGGAAAATGACCCCGTTGGACACGCGGAATACGGTTGCTCGCTTCTTCACTACTGCGTGCGTACACCTTATCATTTTGTTTGTTGTAGCTCTCTTCTACGGTAAAAATTTTTTCATCCGAAAAAAGAATTTCCCGATATTTTTCCCGCGTACCGCTTCAACAAAGCGCGGCATCTCTTCAGTTTCAGATCCATTAGACGAGCATTCAAACGATGTCCTGTTTTTCTTCGATATGCCCCAAGCCCTAAGTCTTCATTTAACGCCGTGGTTCTGCTTAACCCCATCTGAAGGGCCAACAGTTTCTGCTTACGTTTGGGATTTCTTTGAATTCGCACCTTTACAGCTTTTATCACTGCTGGAGTCCTAACAAATCGAGGGCGACCACTTCTTGACCTGTCATCTACACTAGAGTCTTCATTGTATCGTTTGATGGTACGATAAACGAATCTTTTGGTTATATTCAAATTTTTCAGTATATCAAAAAATTTAATTGGCGTGTAATCGCAACTGCAACACGGTCTTTTTTAAGCGTCCACTCCATATGTAAAAATGAGTAAAATTCTAAAAAGTATACAGTTTTATTTTCATGAATAATTCGAATTCAATAAACTTTTTTGTGGCCAGCATTCTAAAAGGGTGCGTTTGGCAGAAAAAAGCGCTAGCAAGCGCTTATAAGCGCTGAAATAGTTTTCGGCCAGGCCACGATTGCTACTTCAGTAGCGCTGACACAATCCGCCATTTTGCTTATTTAATTTGTTTGTTTTGAAGTAGAGTTGATAAGTTGTTTTGTGCAATATTCGTTTTAAGTAATATAATGACATGAATAAACATATACATGTTATTAAAAATTCATGATTGGTAAGTTTTTAATATGAATACTTTACAAACATATATTTAAAATAGGTTAGGTTCCCCCGTTAAAACTAACATCGTGTCCTGGAGGAAAATAGCTACTTACGATTTGACAGCGCTTACCGCTTACGATCGCCATTTTGCTTACAAGCGCTTGCTAGCGCTTTTTTCTGCCAAACGCACCCAAAGAAAAGTTTTTACTGTGTGACAATACTTATGACCTGACTAGGTATGTACGTTGGTACGTGGGTGTACATGGACAGTCTGTTAGCAGCATAAACATTATTTTCTAGACTGGTGTGAATCTTTTTCAGATGTTGTTGTACATCTAGTGTATCCATGATATTACTGCTATTAGTAGATTACTACAGTACAATCTACTCAATGACTAACATAGGAATGATCAATTATGTGATTTCTAAATATTAAATTGCATTTTTTCCGTTATACAAAACCTATTTGAGTCATCAATACACTGAATAAGACGCAACACGAAGAATGTGAGATAAGGTTGTTGACGCATAAAGTTATTATCAATTCTACTGTAGAAATTCTTTAGATTAGAATTATTACTTACTGGTACTATATAAGACCAAGCAACTGCAGTCATGGAGTTAGTGTATGGTCGTTTGACCGCAGTGTATCTATCAATAATACATTTGTGTTACTTCAACGCATCAAAGGCCATAGATGTAAGTATTTAATCTATTGACAAACTTACCTTTCTTTCTGTTATTTTTTTACGTGTGTATGATTTTGAACGACAGGCCTGTTGGTCTAGTGGTTAGTGACCCTGACTGTTATGCCGGAGGTCGTGGGTTCGATTCCCACCCAGGACAAATGCTTGTGTGATGAGCACGATCACTTGTTCTGTGTCTGGGTGTAATTTATCTATAATATTTATGTATTTAGAAATATATAAGTATGTTTATCAGTTGTCTAGTACCCATAACACAAGCTCTGCTTAGCTTGGGACTAGATGGCGTTGTGTGATAGTTGTGGAATATTATTATTATTATTATTATTTAGTGTTAACAAATTATATTTAAATATTTTGTGTGTGTATATGATTAAGCCGTGGTAGCTCAGATGATTAGCGCAAGCTGTAAATTTTACAGTACGTAACGCGGGTTCGATCCCCGCCGACACCAATTAAATTGTTAATTGCAATTTTAAGTGTTTATTCTATTGACACACTTACTTTTCTTTCTGTTATTTTCTTACGTGTGTATGATTTAGTGTTAACAAATTATATTTAAATATTGTGTGTGTATATGATTAAGCCGTGGTAGCTCAGATGGTTAGCGCAAGCTGTAAATTTTACAGTACGTAACGCGGGTTCGATCCCCGCCGACACCAATTAAATTGTTAATTGCAATTTTAAGTGTTTATTCTATTGACACACTTATTTTTCTTTCTGTTATTTTCTTATGTGTGTATGATTTAGTGTTAACAAATTATATTTAAATATTGTGTGTGTATATGATTAAGCCGTGGTAGCTCAGATGGTTAGCGCAAGCTGTAAATTTTACAGTACGTAACGCGGGTTCGATCCCCGCCGACACCACTTAAATTGTTAATTGCAATTTTAAGTGCTGATTTACCACGTGCTCAGCGGTGAAGGAAAACATTGTGAGGAAACCTGCATGTCTGAGAAAATTTCGAAGGCATGTGAAGTTCGCCAACACGCATTGAGACCGCGCCGCGGACATTTCCTAGCCATAAATACAAAGACAATAGCAGAAAGTAAAAAGTTAAAAAATACTTTTTTGACAATGACAGTCATTAGTTGATCATTAGTGAATGTGATTCTGTTTTCTTAAATTACAGGAAGAAAAGAGCAGAAGGAAGAAATGGGATGATGGGAAGTAATGAAGAATGAATTGTTATGTGAAGTTTGTTGGAACAAACATATTTTAGTCACGTGTAAATACTTTTAACATTTTGGTTCAAAATGACACAAAATCTAAAAAATATTAGATACATCATCGACATGGACGGATTTTACATTACATATCCTCATAAACATTTTCAATGTAGAGAAATGGCTATTCTAGACGTAAAACTATCTAATAAAAATGATTCGTTTATCGATCATTATTTGTTTCGGCCAAGTTATCCTTTCAATTATTTGTCGCCAAAAGACAAAAAAACTGTTCGTTATTGTGAAATACACGTGCACGGCATTCCATATTTTGATGTGACCGAAGAATTAAAATGTGCCTACAAACAAGAGAACATCATTCCCATACTAAATTGGTATATTAGAAATTTGTGCAAAGACGAAGTGATCGCATACAAAGGTGGTTCAACAGAAAAACAATTTTTAAAAATGTTGACGACGAATGATAGAATTTTTAATATTGAAGAATACAAATGTCCAAAATACAATGATTTGGTAAATGTCACAAATTTAAACAAACGTTATGTGTGTAATAATCATATATTTGCAAAAAATAATCACAAAATTTTACATTGTTCTTGTGACGAAGTGTGGGTTTCCTACAAGTGGTTATTGCTTGAAAATAAAATTTTAAATTAATCATAAATTTTGTTTGATTTCCAAAAAAATTTGTCATACTATACTATATAATACAAAGGTGGTTCAACAGAAAAACAATTTTTAAAAATGTTGATGACGAATGTAAGAATTTTTAATATTGAAGAATACAAATGTCCAAAATACGATGATTTGGTAAATGTCATAAATTTAAACAAACGTTATGTGTGTAATAATCATATATTTGCAAAAAATAAACACAAAATTTTACATTGTTCTTGTGACGAAGTGTGGGTTTTTTACAAGTGGTTATTACTTGAAAATAAAATTTCAAATTAATCATAAATTTTGTTTGATTTCCCAAAAACATTAGTTATAGTATACTATATAATACAAAATTGGTTCAACAGAAAAACAATTTTTAAAAATGTTGACGACGAATGATAGAATTTTTAATATTGAAGAATACAAATGTCCAAAATACAATGATTTGGTAAATGTCATAAATTTAAACAAACGTTATGTGTGTAATAATCATATATTTGCAAAAAATAAACACAAAATTTTACATTGTTCTTGTGACGAAGTGTGGGTTTTTTACAAGTGGTTATTACTTGAAAATAAAATTTTAAATTAATCATAAATTTTGTTTGATTTCCCAAAAACATTAGTTATAGTATACTATATAATACAAAATTGGTTCAACAGAAAAACAATTTTTAAAAATGTTGACGACGAATGATAGAATTTTTAATATTGAAGAATACAAATGTCCAAAATACAATGATTTGGTAAATGTCATAAATTTAAACAAACGTTATGTGTGTAATAATCATATATTTGCAAAAAATAAACACAAAATTTTACATTGTTCTTGTGACGAAGTGTGGGTTTTTTACAAGTGGTTATTACTTGAAAATAAAATTTCAAATTAATCATAAATTTTGTTTGATTTCCCAAAAACATTAGTTATAGTATACTATATAATACAAAATTGGTTCAACAGAAAAACAATTATTAAAAATGTTGACGACGAATGATAGAATTTTTAATATTGAAGAATACAAATGTCCAAAATACAATGATTTGGTAAATGTCATAAATTTAAACAAACATTATGTGTGTAATAATCATATATTTGCAAAAAATAAACACAAAATTTTACATTGTTCTTGTGACGAAGTGTGGGTTTCTTTACAAGTGTTTATTGCTTGAAAATAAAATTTTAAATTAATCATAAATTTTCTTTGATTTCCCAAAAACATTAGTTATAGTATACTATATAATACAAAATTGGTTCAACAGAAAAACAATTTTTAAAATTGTTGACGACGAATGATAGAATTTTTAATATTGAAAAATACAAATGTCCAAAATACAATGATTTTGTAAATGTCATAAATTTAAACAAACGTTATGTGCGTAATAGTCATATATTTGCAAAAAATAAACACAAAATTTTACATTGTTCTTGTGACGAAGTGTGGGTTTTTTACAAGTGGTTATTACTTGAAAATAAAATTTTAAATTAATCATAAATTTTGTTTGATTTCCCAAAAACATTAGTTATAGTATACTATATAATACAAAATTGGTTCAACAGAAAAACAATTTTTAAAAATGTTGACGACGAATGATAGAATTTTTAATATTGAAGAATACAAATGTCCAAAATACAATGATATGGTAAATGTCATAAATTTAAACAAACGTTATGTGTGTAATAATCATGTATTTGCAAAAAATAATCACAAAATTTTGCATTGTTCTTGTGACGAAGTGTGGGTTTTTTACAAGTGGTTATTACTTGAAAATAAAATTTTAAATTAATCATAAATTTTGTTTGAATTGTTTACACCAACACTTTCATTTTTTATTTTTCACCTTAGAACTTTAGACGTGTAATGTTTCACTTTATACATCCGTGTACTGCTATTGTGGCAGGACCAAGTGTATGTGGGAAGTCAAATTTTGTAACAAATTTCATAAAAACTATCATTCGTCGTCAACAATTTTAAAAATTGTTTTTCTGTTGAACCAATTTTGTATTATATAGTATACTATAACTAATGTTTTTGGGAAATCATACAAAATTTATGATTAATTTAAAATTTTATTTTCAAGTAATAACCACTTGTAAAAAACCCACACTTCGTCACAAGAACAATGTAAAATTTTGTGTTTATTTTTTGCAAATATATGATTATTACACACATAACGTTTGTTTAAATTTATGACATTTACCAAATCATTGTATTTTGGACATTTGTATTCTTCAATATTAAAAATTCTATCATTCGTCGTCAACAATTTTAAAAATTGTTTTTCTGTTGAACCAATTTTGTATTGTATAGTATACTATAACTAATGTTTTTGGGAAATCAAAGAAAATTTATGATTAATTTAAAATTTTATTTTCAAGCAATAAACACTTGCAAAGAAACCCACACTTCGTCACAAGAACAATGTAAAATTTTGTGTTTATTTTTTGCAAATATATGATTATTACACACATAACGTTTGTTTAAATTTATGACATTTACCAAATCATTGTATTTTGGACATTTGTATTCTTCAATATTAAAAATTCTATCATTCGTCGTCAACATTTTTAATAATTGTTTTTCTGTTGAACCAATTTTGTATTATATAGTATACTATAACTAATGTTTTTGGGAAATCAAACAAAATTTATGATTAATTTGAAATTTTATTTTCAAGTAATAACCACTTGTAAAAAACCCACACTTCGTCACAAGAACAATGTAAAATTTTGTGTTTATTTTTTGCAAATATATGATTATTACACACATAACGTTTGTTTAAATTTATGACATTTACCAAATCATTGTATTTTGGACATTTGTATTCTTCAATATTAAAAATTCTATCATTCGTCGTCAACATTTTTAAAAATTGTTTTTCTGTTGAACCAATTTTGTATTATATAGTATACAATAACTAATGTTTTTGGGAAATCAAACAAAATTTATGATTAATTTAAAATTTTATTTTCAAGTAATAACCACTTGTAAAAAACCCACACTTCGTCACAAGAACAATGTAAAATTTTGTGTTTATTTTTTGCAAATATATGATTATTACACACATAACGTTTGTTTAAATTTATGACATTTACCAAATCATTGTATTTTGGACATTTGTATTCTTCAATATTAAAAATTCTATCATTCGTCGTCAACATTTTTAAAAATTGTTTTTCTGTTGAACCACCTTTGTATGCGATCACTTCGTCTTTGCACAAATTTCTAATATACCAATTTAGTATGGGAATGATGTTCTCTTGTTTGTAGGCACATTTTAATTCTTCGGTCACATCAAAATATGGAATGCCGTGCACGTGTATTTCACAATAACGAACAGTTTTTTTGTCTTTTGGCGACAAATAATTGAAAGGATAACTTGGCCGAAACAAATAATGATCGATAAACGAATCATTTTTATTAGATAATTTTACGTCTAGAATAGCCATTTCTCTACATTGAAAATGTTTATGAGGATATGTAATGTAAAATCCGTCCATGTCGATGATGTATCTAATATTTTTTAGATTTTGTGTCATTTTGAACCAAAATGTTAAAAGTATTTACACGTGACTAAAATATGTTTGTTCCAACAAACTTCACATAACAATTCATTCTTCATTACTTCCCATCATCCCATTTCTTCCTTCTGCTCTTTTCTTCCTGTAATTTAAGAAAACAGAATCACATTCACTAATGATCAACTAATGACTGTCATTGTCAAAAAAGTATTTTTTAACTTTTTACTTTCTGCTATTGTCTTTGTATTTATGGCTAGGAAATGTCCGCGGCGCGGTCTCAATGCGTGTTGGCGAACTTCACATGCCTTCGAAATTTTCTCAGACATGCAGGTTTCCTCACAATGTTTTCCTTCACCGCCGAGCACGTGGTAAATCAGCACTTAAAATTGCAATTAACAATTTAAGTGGTGTCGGCGGGGATCGAACCCGCGTTACGTACTGTAAAATTTACAGCTTGCGCTAACCATCTGAGCTACCACGGCTTAATCATATACACACACAATATTTAAATATAATTTGTTAACACTAAATCATACACACGTAAGAAAATAACAGAAAGAAAAATAAGTGTGTCAATAGAATAAACACTTAAAATTGCAATTAACAATTTAATTGGTGTCGGCGGGGATCGAACCCGCGTTACGTACTGTAAAATTTACAGCTTGCGCTAACCATCTGAGCTACCACGGCTTAATCATATACACACACAATATTTAAATATAATTTGTTAACACTAAATCATACACACGTAAGAAAATAACAGAAAGAAAAGTAAGTGTGTCAATAGAATAAACACTTAAAATTGCAATTAACAATTTAATTGGTGTCGGCGGGGATCGAACCCGCGTTACGTACTGTAAAATTTACAGCTTGCGCTAATCATCTGAGCTACCACGGCTTAATCATATACACACACAAAATATATAACACTTCTGAGCGTGGGTGCTCAGGCTGCCCCGCGTATTCTGGGGGGGGCGAAATTCCGCTCAAGACTACAACTGCTCGGGGCAAACGGAGCAACAAGACCAAGGCGACCCCTGCCACGCTGTCCGTGAATTTCTGCAATATCAGGGGACTTCACTCCAACCTAAACGCCGTCCACTACCATCTCGAGACGGCGAGGCCGGCTCTGCTCTTTCTGACCGAGACGCAGGTGTCCTCTCCGGCTGATGTTTCGTATCTCTCCTACCCGGGGTACAAACTGGAACACTCCTTTGTGCCTCGGGCTGGAGTTTGCGTTTACGTCAGAGAGGACATCTGTTCTCGACGCCTCGGCAGACTTGAAGGTTCGGACCTGTCCATCCTTTGGCTACGCGTAGACAGCGACGACCATCCGCGCGTCTACGGGTGCCTCTATAGGTCCCACAGCGGTAATGCCGAAACAGACCGACTCTTCGACCACGTCCAAATGGCTGCAAATTCGTTGCTACAGTAGATCCCCTCCGCAGAGATCGTGATCCTCGGCGACTTTAACGCCCATCACGCCGAATGGCTCGGTTCACGTTTAACCGATCATGCGGGGAGATCTGTTCATGATTTTGCCTTGGCATATGGTCTGACACAACTGGTTACTTCGCCTACGCGGATTCCAGATGTGGAGGATCATGCACCTTCCCTGTTGGACCTTCTGCTGACCTCTCACCCGGACGGATATCAGATTTCCGTCGACGCCCCTTTAGGCTCCTCGGACCATTGTCTGATCCGGAGTGTTGTGCCACTCACGCTGAAATCGCGGTTGCATTCTGCAGGCTGCCGCCGTGTTTGGCACTATAGGTCAGCCGATTGGGATGGGATGCGGTCTTTCTTTGCATCCTACCCTTGGGGGCGGGTTTGCTTCTCGCCGGATGATCCCAACGTTGTTGCGGATTCTGTTACTGATGTGGTACTTCAGGGTATGGAACTTTTTATTCCTTCCTCTGTGGTGCCCATTGGAGGCAAATCTCAGCCATGGTTTGGTCGCTCCTGTAAAATAGCATCATGCTACAAGCAGGAGTGCTACCAAGCCTGGGTTGATGCATCAGCGTCCCGGGATGTAAACACCAGCGCTCTAAAAAAGAAGTATAATTCCGCCTCTAGGTCCTTCAAAAGAGTCATTGCCAAGGCAAAGTCAGAGCACATAGGCAGAATTGGCGAGAAACTAGTTCGCCTTCCTTCTGGAACCCGTGCATTCTGGTCTCTCGCCAAGGCTGTCCAGGGGAATTTCTGTCAGCCATCTCTTCCATCTCTGCACAGGGAGGACGACTCACTGGCCCATACTGCAAAGGAGAAAGCCGATCTTCTAGGCTCCTTCTTTGCGTCTAACTCGACTCTCGATGACGGGGGGAGTACGCCGCCGACCATCCCGCGGTGTGAGTGCTCCATGCCGGAAGTGCAGTTCACACAGCGCTCGGTTCGCAAAGCACTCCTCTCCCTGGACATCCACAGGTCGAGTGGGCCTGACGGAATCCCCCCAATTGTGCTGAGGACGTGTGCTCCAGAGTTGGCACCGGTTTTAACGCGTCTTTTCCGGTACTCCTACTCCCTAGGCGTCGTCCCAAAATCGTGGAAGACGGCTTTCGTCCACCCGATCCCTAAAAAAGGCGACCGCTCAGACCCGTCCAACTACCGGCCAATCGCCATCACCTCCTTGTTCTCCAAAACAATGGAGTCCATTGTAAACTGCCAGCTCATGAGGTACCTTGAGGATCACCAGCTGATTAGTGACCGCCAATACGGTTTTCGCCGTGGTCGGTCAGCTGGTGATCTTCTGGTCTACCTCACTCACAGATGGGCGGAGGCAGTAGAGTTCAAGGGGGAGGCATTGGCCGTTAGTTTGGACATTGCGAAGGCCTTCGATCGGGTTTGGCACAAAGCGCTTCTTTCGAAGCTCCCTTCCTATGGGCTTCCCGAGAAATTGTGCAATTGGATCACCAGCTTTCTTGCAGATCGGAGCATCAAGGTCGTTGTAGACGGTGCAAGCTCCGATTGCAAGCCTATTAATGCTGGTGTTCCACAGGGCTGCGTGCTATCGCCAACGCTGTTTCTTCTGCATATCAATGATATGTTGCATACCCGTAACATTCATTGCCATGCAGATGACAGCACTGGTGATGCTCTTTACACCGGCCGAGCCAATATTTCTCGGGAAAACGTCTCCGAGTGCCGGGACAAACTTGTGTCTGAAGTCGAGTCTTTGCTGAACAGAGTCTCGGATTGGGGACGACTAAATCTAGTCCAGTTTAACCCCCAGAAGACACAAGTTTGCGCGTTAACCGCTAAAAAGAACCCTTTTGTCGTATCTCCTCAGTTTCAAAGCACTCCCCTTGTTGCCTCAGCCAGTATCGGAATCCTCGGCGTCGACATATCGAGTGACGTGCAGTTTCGTGGTCACTTGGAAGGGAAGGCCAAATTGGCCTCTAAAAAGCTTGGCGTGCTCAGCAGAGCGGGACAGTATTTCATGCCGGCACACCGCCTGCAACTTTACAAGGCGCAGGTTCGGCCGCACATGGAATACTGTTCCCATCTCTGGGCTGGGGCTCCCCAGTACCAGCTCCTTCCACTTGACCGCATCCAGCGCAGAGCGGCTCGAATCGTCGACGACCGAGTGCTTTCCGATCGGCTCGATTCACTGGCGTTGCGAAGAGATGTTGCATCTCTTTGCGTATTTTATCGCATCTATCACGGGGAGTGCTCTGAGGAATTGTTCGGATTAATCCCAGCCGCCAAATTTCGTGAACGCACGACACGGCAAACGTCCCGATACCATCCACACCATCTGGATGCTTGGCGGTCCACCACTGTACGTTTCACAAGGAGTTTTCTTCCACGTACAACCTCTCTGTGGAATAGTTTATCATCGGCGATTTTTCCGGACCGATACGACCTGGGGACCTTCAAGAAAAGAGCTTACTCCTTTCTAAAGGGCCGGCAACGCACCCTCAATTCTCCTGGTGGTGCGGTTGATCATGGGCGGCGGTAGTCACTTAACATCAGGTGAGCCGCATGCTCGTTTGCCCCCTATTCTATAAAAAAATAATATTTAAATATAATTTGTTAACACTAAATAATAATAATAATAATATTCCACAACTATCACACAACGCCATCTAGTCCCAAGCTAAGCAGAGCTTGTGTTATGGGTACTAGACAACTGATAAACATACTTATATATTTCTAAATACATAAATATTATAGATAAATTACACCCAGACACAGAACAAATGATCGTGCTCATCACACAAGCATTTGTCCTGGGTGGGAATCGAACCCACGACCTCCGGCATAACAGTCAGGGTCACTAACCACTAGACCAACAGGCCTGTCGTTCAAAATCATACACACGTAAAAAAATAACAGAAAGAAAGGTAAGTTTGTCAATAGATTAAACACTTACATCTATGGCCTTTGATGCGTTGAAGTAACACAAATGTATTATTGATAGATACACTGCGGTCAAACGACCATACACTAACTCCATGACTGCAGTTGCTTGGTCTTATATAGTACCAGTAAGTAATAATTCTAATCTAAAGAATTTCTACAGTAGAATTGATAATAACTTTATGCGTCAACAACCTTATCTCACATTCTTCGTGTTGCGTCTTATTCAGTGTATTGATGACTCAGATAGGTTTTGTATAACGGAAAAAATGCAATTTAATATTTAGAAATCACATAATTGATCATTCCTATGTTAGTCATTGAGTAGATTGTACTGTAGTAATCTACTAATAGCAGTAATATCATGGATACACTAGATGTACAACAACATCTGAAAAAGATTCACACCAGTCTAGAAAATAATGTTTATGCTGCTAACAGACTGTCCATGTACACCCACGTACCAACGTACATACCTAGTCAGGTCATAAGTATTGTCACACAGTAAAAACTTTTCTTTGGGTGCGTTTGGCAGAAAAAAGCGCTAGCAAGCGCTTGTAAGCAAAATGGCGATCGTAAGCGGTAAGCGCTGTCAAATCGTAAGTAGCTATTTTCCTCCAGGACACGATGTTAGTTTTAACGGGGGAACCTAACCTAATTTAAATATATGTTTGTAAAGTATTCATATTAAAAACTTACCAATCATGAATTTTTAATAACATGTATATGTTTATTCATGTCATTATATTACTTAAAACGAATATTGCACAAAACAACTTATCAACTCTACTTCAAAACAAACAAATTAAATAAGCAAAATGGCGGATTGTGTCAGCGCTACTGAAGTAGCAATCGTGGCCTGGCCGAAAACTATTTCAGCGCTTATAAGCGCTTGCTAGCGCTTTTTTCTGCCAAACGCACCCTTTTAGAATGCTGGCCACAAAAAAGTTTATTGAATTCGAATTATTCATGAAAATAAAACTGTATACTTTTTAGAATTTTACTCATTTTTACATATGGAGTGGACGCTTAAAAAAGACCGTGTTGCAGTTGCGATTACACGCCAATTAAATTTTTTGATATACTGAAAAATTTGAATATAACCAAAAGATTCGTTTATCGTACCATCAAACGATACAATGAAGACTCTAGTGTAGATGACAGGTCAAGAAGTGGTCGCCCTCGATTTGTTAGGACTCCAGCAGTGATAAAAGCTGTAAAGGTGCGAATTCAAAGAAATCCCAAACGTAAGCAGAAACTGTTGGCCCTTCAGATGGGGTTAAGCAGAACCACGGCGTTAAATGAAGACTTAGGGCTTGGGGCATATCGAAGAAAAACAGGACATCGTTTGAATGCTCGTCTAATGGATCTGAAACTGAAGAGATGCCGCGCTTTGTTGAAGCGGTACGCGGGAAAAATATCGGGAAATTCTTTTTTCGGATGAAAAAATTTTTACCGTAGAAGAGAGCTACAACAAACAAAATGATAAGGTGTACGCACGCAGTAGTGAAGAAGCGAGCAACCGTATTCCGCGTGTCCAACGGGGTCATTTTCCATCCTCGCTCATGGTGTGGTTGGGAGTTTCTTATTGGGGCTTAACAGAGGTACATTTTTGTGAGAAAGGTTAAAAACGAATGCAGTTGTGTATCAAAATACAGTCCTGACGAACCTTGTGTAACCTGTTTCTCATACCATGTTCAATAACAGGCACTGGGTATTCCAACAAGATTCGGCGTCAGCTCATAGAGCGAAGAGCACACAGGACTTTTGCCAGCTCCGTGGCGTAGTGGCTTAGCAATGAGTGGCTGTGCTTGGGGGTCGCGGGTTCGAATCCCGCACGGAACAAGTATTTGTACGACCTACAAGTAATTGTTCCGAGTTTGGATGTTTGTCCTTGTGAAATTTGTGTTTGTAAACTGCCCCCACGATACAGGAGAAAAACCTAGTGTGGAGGTAACGTTCTTTAAAAACAAAAAAAAAAGACTGGCTGGCGGCGCGTGAAATCGACTTCATCCGACACAAAGACCAATCCAGATTTGAATCCGTTAGATTACAAGATATGGCAACACTTGGAGGAAAAGGCGTGCTCAAAGCCTCATCCCAATTTCGAGTCACTCAAGACATCTTTAATTAAGGCAGCCGCCGATATGACATGGACCTCGTTCGTGGTGAGATAGACGACTGGCCGCGCAGATTGAAGGCCTGTATTCAAAATTACGGAGGTCATTTTGAATAAACTATAGTGTCATAAGAATCTATGTTTTGTTAAGTTCATTTTGGTATATAAATGGTTACATAATGAATAAACTTGTTTCAATTATTTTATATTAAACATGTGATAGAATTTATGACCTGACTAGGTAATATGCAATTTGGGTACAGATGATAAACCAGGGTCACATTGGGTAGCTTTATATATCGATACGAATGACGTCGGTGAATATTTTGATTCATATGGACGGGCACCTGTACGAAATTGTAAAAGATGGAACTGGAATGTTGATAGGACTTCAGTTTGTGGCGAATATTGCTTAATGTATTTGCTATATAAGTTTCAGGGATGTTCAATGCATAGTTTTACGAGTATATTTACAGAGAACACATTGTACGACGATATGTTAGTGGATGAGATGTTTCGCTCCTATTTTATAGATAATAAGTAATAAGATTTTGTATTTTATAAATAAAAATTTTAACAAAATTAGGTAATGTGTTTTATTGTAGATTCAGATTAGTGTTGTAGATAGGAACAAAGGAGTATAATACAATAGCATAAGCCGACCCACACGCTGCGAATAATAGATAATGACGGTAGTCAATCGACAATAGATAAGTAGATAAGGACAATGGAGCGCTAATGACGGTGGAGGCTCGCAGCGGATATCAATTAGATAAGAGTTAATTGATCTGCACATCTCCGGAACCGTGCATCCTACGCAAAAATGGACCGCAGATTCGTGATCAGAGCATGCCAAAACCTTTTTTTTTTTTTTTTTTTTTTTTTTTTTTTTTTTTTTTTTTTTTTTTTTTTTTTTTTTAGGATCGTGAGTCGACGAACGTCGTACTTGTGACTCAGTGAGCCAGAACTGGTACAACCTTTCTACAAGTGCGCCAGAACTGGTACAACGTAACTACTCACTCAGTTTTCCAAACGGTAAGTTTATGCTATGGCCAGTTACAATTAACAGATAACTACATAATCTATAAAAACAAAAACTTCGATTAAGAAATGAAATGCAGATGCGTTGTTGCCCCTGAGGAAAGAAAGAAAGAAAGAAAAATGGAATGCCTCATCCCCAGTAAAGAAGCCTCGTTGCCTCGTTCTTTGGTTCTTGTTTACCATACGAAACACTGAAGCATTATACTTCTTATTCGCTTTATAAAGAATTAAAAAATTAAATTAACAGTCCACTTGACTAAGTTGCTACTGCAGTCCACGGGCGGCAAACTTCAAACAAAGAAGGCTACACATGCGTAAACTTGATTTCTATAATTACAGCCTGTAATTGTACTGGATTTTTTTTAATCCCCTAACACCAGATGGTGGTATTTACGTAGATGGACTCCTAGACACAAAAAGAAGTCATACCACTTAGTAAAGAAGAACCGGTGCAACACAAATGAATCAGCTCGACCGCCCAATGAATACGCCTCAGAATACCAAAGTAAAATAACGGCATTATGTTGCTCTGTTTCATAAGGTGAAGACGATTACCATGTTAGTCCTCGGAGGTTCATTCTTGATCGCGAATAACTGTAGGAATATATGAGCCAAAGCATCCACTTACTATTAAGAGAACCGAGTGGTCCATTGTCATCCTTACTTCTAGAAAAAATATAAAAAGACTAGCTGTTCCCCGCGACTTCGTCCACTTTGAATTCATTACGATGGATTTCATGGGTTTTAATTTTTTTCCTCCTTATTAATAAAAGCTATCTGCCAGTGAAAGTCCCATCAAAATCGGTCCAACCGTTTCGAAGATTAACCGGAACGAACAGACAGATAGACATACGGACAAAAAGTTTTAATATTGTTTTCTTGTTGGTTAGTTTATAAAGAAAGATACACCAAATTACTACTTATTTTTAAAAGTTTTGTACATACTTATACTTTTGGTACGTGGTAGAGCCTTGCTGCAGTTATATTAGTAGTATAGTTGTAGCACGAATGGGTCGGCTCGACCGGGGAAGGACCACGCTCTCACAGAATACCAGCGTGAAAATAGTAGATTGATGCTGCTGTGTTTTGTATGCTTCGTGTAGAGAACCGGAGACCCTCTTTACTGGAAATGAGGCATTCCATCTTGTTCCTCACGGGTGACAACGCATCTGCATTTTGATTCGTAATCGAAGATAAATGTAGATATACATGGGCCACAGCAACCACTTACCATCGGGTGTACTGTGTGCTCGTTTGTCACCCTATCCAATAAAAATAATACTAGGGTTTGAGTCGGAAGTCCCGGGACTTTTCATAATTTTAGATTTCTCGAGTCCCGGGACTCGAGACGAGACAAGATTGTCGAAATTGTTATGTTATTTTTTTTATTTTCTTATAATTGAAGGAGCCTAATGCCACCTGTTAGTTAAATTAAAAAAGAAAGTTTGGAACTGCTGTATAAAGCCTTAAACACAATTAAACCGACATCTGTTGAAAACAAGCGTGTGTGTGTGTGTGTTCTCCTTGTCCGGTGGCATTATTACAAAAATCAGAAACAGATTGTCGGACAAAGCTGTTGACGCTCTGATTTTTTAAAAGCCTATTTTATTAAATCACCAAAGAAGTCTCATTAATGTTTAGATGGATTATTTGAAAGACTGATTTATAAGTCTGTTTTATTATTTTATTTAGATTATTTAATTATGAAACAAATCTGTGATTATGAGAATTAACAATGTTGTGATTATGGCCAATGATTAGATACTAGAATTACTAGATAATAGTAAAGCCATTAAGAGTTAGTATGATTTTTAACTAAGTTCGTTTTATAACTAAGATTTAACTGCTTAAAAGTGAATCTGTGTGTGATTAAAAGAAATAAACAAAGCAAATATTAAGACTGAAATTAACGTCTAAGTTATGAGAATTTAAATTGCCTTTTTAATACATTTTACCAGAAATTAACTCAATTAAAATTCTTCAAAAACGGCTCAGCCCTCCTAAATTTTTTTTAAAAGAGGTAGTGGTGTGGGTATATTGTTTTCGCGTGAAGTGTTGTTGAATTTGGCGCACGCAATTGTGTTGTTGGTTATGAGTGTATTGGTGTTAGGTGAAGTGTTCTTAAGTTTACTGCCCGTGCCCGGCAAATGTTGAACGGAGTAGGCGTTCTAAAATTCGGTAATAGGTATACACCTTTTTTATTTTTTGATCTTACATCTTTAATTAATACATAACGTTTTAGGTCTTATCTTTTTGTTAATTTATTTTTGAAAATGGCAACTTAATACTAAGAAACAAGCAAAAATATGTTTAAAAGTATGGTTACAGCCAAGCAAGTTATAATAATACACGTCAACCGAGCTTATCACGGTTGGGTATAGGACTCTTCCCATTTCTAAGAGGGTTAAAGAGCAAGTAGTGATGGCTTTGCTCCATCAAATGTTGACAGACGTTACATTTCCTTGAAAAAATATGTATATACCGTAGACAGATCTCTGTCTACGGTATATACAGTGCCGCCAACTTATTTGTTCAGGTGGACAAAATTGGAACTGTTGCCGCCATTTTATAAAATGACATTTCGCTATATTTAAGGTATTATTTTTTCTGTGCTGTGAGGAGTGTTTTGTTTGATTTCAGTGTGAAAAGTGCGAATATATATATGTAGTAAGGTCTCCACTAGCGACTCTGTCAACTGAGCAGTAAAGTTGGTATAATAATTGTACAATATGTAGTGCCATATATATTGTACAACTATTAACATGAAAAAAATTGTCAGTCGTGGGATCCAAAAAGAATAAGAGAATATAATTACTAAGTTCAGTAGGATTGCACGTCAGAAGTGAAAACAGCTTCACAAACTTGTAAATTATTTTTGTATATATGTATATATATAATATGTATCTGAGCGTGACGGTCACGCGAGTTCAGTGCTTTTTCCATTCCCGAAATTCCAGACAACCTTGATACTATTATTATTAATTAGACAGCGGTACGCATTACACGTATTATAATAAACTTAATATAATTAAATATTTTGTTCGGCAGACATGCAAACTTACTCACGATGTTTTCTTTCAGCACTGAGCACATGGTAAATCAGCTTTTATTTTTTCAGCGGACATCGAACCTAGGTTGTTCGCGTACTGTGAAGTTTATCACGGCTCATAGAAAAAAGTATGGAACCCAAAATTAAACACATTTTGCTTTATCTAAACACGTGGTACATATTACTAAATAGTCAATTATAATCAATTGACGAAGTAATTAATGATAGGTTTCATTTTAACTACGTACTCAGTTTTATCTTGCGATTTTAAACATTTGTTTCGCAACTATTTATGTTACGTTAAATAAATAATTATTTTCCATTAATAAATTTCAATGTTTCAGTTATTCATGATTATGATTTTATAAATTTGATTTCATAAACGACAACGCCAGTATCGAAATAGATACGCGGTCGTAAATAAAATAAACAAAAACACATGATTTTTGGCAGAAGAAAGGAATCTGTCTTTATTTTCGACCAGAGAGCGTCAGATGGCTCGGATCGCCGCCGGCGACAGTCTGATAGGATTACCATGTCTATAACAAAAGCCGAGAAGTGATAAAAAATACAACTACTGCTAAAATCAACGTCCCATTCCATATCACAGCCCTAATTTAGAACAAGCCGTTTTTCTAAAAGGGGTGTCAAAACTTTTTCTTTATATAAATGGAACTCAAATGGATGCAATGCACAATTCTAAATGCGTTCAAGCCTATATCGGTGCTCTTTGGTTCAAGGCAGCAAGTATCAGCATAGTCAAGGGTATGCAGAAGTGGAACTTAAAGTTGCTTAATGTCAATGGAAAGGAAATCACAAAGTATTTATGCTAAATGTACGAGTAGCAATTTCAAAATGTAACTCCAGACAGGTTTTTTTATAGGATAGGATGACAAACGAGCATAATTTAATTCCTCCCTCTCCTTTCCACTATCGGACAACCATACGTTCAGTCTCCACCTTTTCGTTGTTGACTTACCACGCATTCGAACCTAACGGTTTGCGACGTCGTTCATCACGCGTACAGCAAAGAAGTGGAATAAGTTGCATCTGTATTACAGTGTGGGTGTCTTTAAGGCAAGAGTTAATAGGTTTTTGTTTAGTCAGTGCGCTTCATTATCTTAGGCTTACCATCAGGTGGGATTGTAGCTAAGTGCTGGTTTAGAATAATTAAAAAAAACAATTATTGTTTTTGCATAAATCAATGACTAACGGTGGAAATTTGAACCCAATATGTTTTCCAACCACTAAGCCACGCTATCATCTCTTATGGCTGATTTACGTGACAAAATTGACAAAGTTTTAAGTAAGCATTTTTGTCGTCAACACTTAATATTTGATAAGCTTTTTAGTTTGTCCAATATAGATGCTTAACAGCACATTTCTGTCATATATATTTAGTGATTAAATGCGTAGTGAGATTTTGAAATAGTCAGGGTAGCGAAAATACCTAACGTACTGGGGGTGAGAAGATTATTATGACACACGTGCTTATTTTATGAATTAGCAGGAAAAGATATAATTTTTTTTCAGCACAACGTATAAGTCAAAGAGTATAGTATAAGCAAAACGTACGTAACGTGCAATGAATGAACCCCAAAATTTCCCTGAAAACCCCTTCTAATATTAATATTATGCATTTAACAGAGTCGTGTATATCCTAATATTAATATTAGAATATACACGACTTTGTTAAATGCATAAGTTTGACCTGTGAGTTTGACGGGGCGTCACTTTTGGGATTCAAATTTTGGCCTTGACATTTACCCAAAAAAAATTGGATTATTTTTATTCTACCTGTTGACTTACTTACAAAATTTTAATGTCATCGTCTGATTTTCAGTCACAATAGTAAGACAATAGCAATGAACTATATGTAGTACACGGGACGGCGAATTGGTAAAATCCCTTAAAATTAAGTTAAAGTTTGGTTAAATACATCACAGTTCACAGCATAATAGGTGTAAATCAGCCATCAGCTATGGTATGTGAGGGTAACATGGTCACCCGGTGGTAATATGGTCACTTTCTTGTAACTCAAAAACTAAAGCCTTGTTTTTCATAGATGCCTCTGTGATACGATAGCTCTTCACCAGTAAATCAAATAATAAAGGGTCAAAACGGCGCTGCTTCATCGAATCCATTTTGATAGTTATCAATATACTAAATTGTATAGTCAATTTTAGTATTGTGTAGTGTAGTTAATTTTTTTAAGTTAATTTTTCGAAGTGTTCCTAATTATTGCGAAAGTTTGTTTGCTATTTTTTTCCTTAATGTATTAGTTATAGTATACGACATTGTATTTTTGTCTCGTTCTTCATCCTAGTTTGGATTTTGTTAGGCGACAAAAGTTAAGGTGACCATATTACCCTAGCATTCATTAACTGATTAGAATAATGGATTGTCCATTTATTTAACATAAAAGTGGTAACCCTTTTGTTTGAACGATGACAGTGTCCTCTGAACGCTCGATCATTTGTCACGTTGCGTTGTCCGATGATGAAATCTCGCATATACAGTTTTACTTTAACGGTTTAGAGACCCGTAATATACACCCGATTTCAATTTACACATGCATGTCATACATATATTATGATATGTCCTTCTTTAAAGAAATTAATAAATGAAAACAAAATCGTTAACGTATAGTCTCCTTTACGTATACTCACAAGATTTTCTTGTATATTTTGCATTTTATAGAATCCTACATTTTTATCGATTTTCTTGCATTAGTTTTTTTTAATCAGTGGTAAATTAAACAAAGAATTTCATATTATTTATACTCTATATTGAATTAAAAAAACATTTCTGTTTCTGCTGTTACCCAGAACCACAACAGTTCAGAGCTTAAGCGTTCGTTTTATAATACACGAGCAAATCCAATTCGATCCCCATCGCACCATTATCAATGAAATTGTCGATTGTAGTACGAAGTGCTACAATGTCTGAAATTTTATTTAATATTATAAATATTATTAATATTATTATAATTATATAAAAATACCGGCTCAAATACCAGCTTAATGTAAGTGTAGAGAACCGAAAACCCATTTACTGAAAACGAAGCATTCCATCTATATCCCCTAAGGACTATATATCATATAGTCCTCAAGGGTGACAACGCATCAGCATTTTGATTCTTAACCGGGAATAGACATGGATTGCTACGGGCCACAGCATCCACTTACCAAAATAATAATATGGTATTTTTGCCCAAAATTATTGTTGGTGGCGACCTTATTGAACAAGTATCTGAAGTTCGTAACTTGGGTATAATTATGGACAGTAGACCAAGGTTTGAAAATCATGTTATGCGTACAGTGATAAAATTTTATAATTTTTCTGCCAATTACTTCAATTTTTTAAACGGGCTATTCGAATAATGTCATAATTGTATTTTGTTTTTTTTTTTTGGCAACTCAAACGATAATAGATGACTTCTATAAAATGTTTTCTTTTCAAATAATTATAAACAAAACAAAAAAGATATATAAATAAACCGACTACGAAAGTATTCTTTTGCAAAAGAAAAAAAACGTTTTTCTTTCTTTTGCAAATGATTTTTTTTATCAATCTAATGAAACCACCTTCTTCCTTCTTCATTGAGTCCAATAGAAAGTGACGGCGTTGAGAATATAATATCACCCAATTTCTTCCCACAAACGAAGATGAAAACGTTATGCTGCTATCTCACGCTAGTATTCTGTGAGAATATGGCCCTTTTCTTGAAATTCTGAATTGACCCATCTGTTCTGCAACCAGAACACAGCTGCAGCGTGGCTCTACTACGTAAATCTTCCACGTTTAAATTCACCTAAAAAAATAAATTCGTCTCGAATAATTATGGTACTTCTTCTTTCTCGATTCTTAATTCTCGATTAATTATGGTAATCAGCTTATAACCAAGAAAAGTATAACCGGGAGAAACGTTGATGATGCTGGGATTACATTTACCAATTAGCCAGTGCGCCTAGAGTTTCGATTTAGTTTAGACAGATCTACACAACGTACTTTGATTATATACCTGGTATATAATCAAAGACAACGTAATAATAGTTCTTGAAGACTACATCCAGCAGTGGCTATATATATATATATATATATATATATATATATATATATATATATATATAATCGATCCGTTTTATGAACTTATGAACCAAAGTGCTTAACAGCCTTTGTCGGACGTGAATAAGACACACGCATATAACTGTAGAGTACCTTTGTTGTACCTTTGGCATACTCATGTAAACACAAACTGAACTTAATGCCCTGGATATAAATGTTCGAACTACCGTGACCGTAAAATGCACCATCCGAAACCGTCAGTAATGAGGATATACTTGCCACGGAATTATGATGGGCGTGGCTTTTTTAAGCGCTTTCTGACGAGATCACATGATCCATTCTGTAAGGACGTCATTTATTGTGATAAAGGGTTATATATATATATATATATATATATATATATATATATATATATATATATATATATATATATATATATGTACTTCAGAAATTTATTATAGATATTATTATTATTGATTGTTGCAGAGATAGAGCCGCCCTTTTCCTACCGAGATGTGACTATCAAACGGAATACGGACGTCAACGAGTTCTTCGAGATGCTATCGGAAATCGGACGGTGAGTCACAAAACTCCAGTCACGTATTTTGTTATTGTTACCATCAGTACGAACTTACTCAATATCTTGAATGACACTCAGTCTAGGTTTTACAAAAGTGGTAAGTCACTCACGATTTCAACATGAATATTTTTCTTTCGTCTCCAGGATTCCGTCCAATCGAGTAGTATTGTTATTTGATAGCATAGTAGTGTCCGTGTGGTAGACTCCTTTCATTTAATTCTAGTAAGAAATATCCTACCATAACATTTTCCTTCACTATTCCGTTTTTATCCTGTTTACTTTTACCATTACCTTTCCCCATCCCCCTTTCTTTTTTAAAGCCCTTCGAAAGCAATTATTTTTAATAAATCATTATTTAACCATTAGTTTGAGTTCCGTCATCAAATACCGTTCAATAACAGTAAAATCTCGAATCAGATTCAGTTGTTAAAATTTCCCTAGTTGTGCTGCTGCTGTCCTAGCCGTACAGATCTTATTTATAGCTATATCAGATATAGGTTTTCAAAAGAAAGAAAAGAAAGTATTAATATCAGAAATTGAATTAAAGTAGAAACACTCTTGAAGATTTCAACAATCAGTCTAGATCTTAAGTTAAAAGAGTTAAGATCAGGGGATGTTATTGAAATCTATGAGATGATCTGAGTGTCGCTAAGTTAACTCAAAAACTAAATATTCATACTAACTTTTGTAACTGCTGGCCTAAATCTAAACCGTGAAAGATTAATTCAGGGAGATATCACGTGAATTTAGAATTTCAAGAAGTGGTATAAAAATGTTACTTTTATTCTCTGGGTAACTCTGCTATCAATTAATCGAACTTAGCGTGAAAAAGACTAATATTAGCCCGCGCTCAAAACTAAATCCCAGTTTATGCGACTAATCTTAAAATTATTATTTCATCATCATCATCATCATTATACCCCTTTACAAGTCGACTGCTGACCATAGGCCTCGACCAAGGCGTACCACAAAGCACGGTCCTAAGCCTGCATCCATCGACTTCCGTCTATCAATAACATAGCATATTTTTTTTATTAAACTACTTGTCAGTAAAACTCTAAAAAGAGACTCAATTAATTATAGTAACGTTTAGGCCATTAAATTAGAGGGTGGATTTCTTTCGTGTTATATCAGTAATAGACACATATAGTCCAAATGTTTAGGTGGATCCTTTGGCCTGTATATACCTAAATGTTTCCTCGCATAAAAAACAAAACACAATGCGTTTTAACCGCTGAGGGCTATGTAAGATGGAATGGTAAATAGAACTGGAGAACCTTTTATCTCTAGTTATCTTAATTCCTTTTACGGACCACAGCATTAAGACTTTATTTTTTTATATAGATATTGTATACAAAATAAGAAATCTAAGATTCATAACATCTAAGTATTGGAAGTTAAGCTAGTGACGATACAAACATTATAGCAGGTTTTACCTCCTGTTTTTCTAATTTTTATTTCCAGTGGCAAATTCGGGACAGTTTACCTCTGCCGGGAGAAGAGCACAGGTCTCGAGCTAGCGGCGAAGCTGGTGTCAGTCAACAGACGTGACGAAAGGCGCAATGTGGAGCGAGAAGTGGACGTCATGCGACGGCTAAGGCATCCGCGGCTCATTCAGCTGTACGACGCCTACGAATGGGGGAAATACATGTGCGTCGTTCTCGAGCTGTGAGTATTTGAGTCTACTTCGATTCTGGCTTATCCTTTTCTCTAGCACAATTGAATTAAAAAAAGTTTTTAAGCAAACGCAGTGACAAACATTTTTTATTGAATTAACCGCAATGACAGACTTTTTGCTTTTGACGCAACCGCAGTAACAGACGTTTCGCGTTCGACGTTCAACTCCGGTGTGGATTAGTTTACGTGAGTACGTAAGTTAATTTAGGTCCGTCAATATGTATTTAAGTTATTAAACCGCCATTTACCAGAGGATTATACGCACTATACTTCATCATCACATTAGCTTAGGAAGTGGCTTTATTTATAATAATTTTCAACTTATAGTTATTTTATTAAAAATTGCCCTGCAACAGGATTTCTATATTATGAAATATTTGTAAACCACACAAATAGCTGTTCCGCGTAGAATTCGAACTTGCATCTCACAGTATCGCAACTAAAAGCTCCGCTGTTCTACGGGGTAAGTCTTTCAATACTCGAAGTTATAAAAAAAAATTGGCAACTCCCAACAGTTCTAAAAACGTCGAATCATATAAAAAAGTAATGAGATGTCCCGTGCAGTTTGTAACTTACAATATTTTAATACATCGACTTATATCATTTTAATGCGACTGGTTATTTTTATTTATATCACATTTAACATTGCTGTCAACTGCGTTTCTGACTTTATTATTATACTGCTTTAAGCTTAGTTAATAAAATAAATCATTCCTTTTCTACTTCATCTCTCTCTCTCTCCTTCCCTCTTCCCATTCAGCTTTAACTTAACTTTAGAGTAAAGCTGTTGCTTATTGTGTGGCTGCAGCTTGGCTGCAGGAGAAGCACGCACTCAGAATAATAACAACAAATAGGAGCATGATACTGCTATATTTCTTATGATGAGTACTGGAGGCCCTTTTTTGGTATTAACGAAGTATTCCATCTTGGTCCTCAGGAGTGACAAGGAATCAAACTGAAGATGCATTTTCATTCTTAATCGAGGATAGATGCATGTGTCTATGGGCGACAGTATTCCCTTACCATCAGGCCGACTTTGTTCTTGTTAGTCACTTTTTACTTCTATAAAAAGCTACGATCAGTCAAAAATGACTTCAAGTAAAGACACTGACTGAGTGGTTGAACATAGGCTGTCCGTGGCATAACTTCCAGATCCCGAGACAAACACCCAGAATATTCTCGTGACTTTAGAGAGATTACGGCATAACTATATCTAGATATATCAGTTCTGAAATATGCAGACTAAAAACCGGCCAAGAGCGTGTCGGGCCACGCTCAGTGTAGGGTATTCGTAGTTTCCCGTCCGTCACAATAAGTGTTCCCACTTATGAGTTTAAAGGTGGGTATCCATTATGTTCGCGCTCCAGCAGCGCTCCGCGCTCCTGCAACTGCTCCCGGTAGTGGGTACTGTTGTTTCCATCCAAGTTCAAAATGATTTTCCTAGAAAGTCCTTATAAAGTTCTACTTTTCAGATTTTTTCCATATTTTTTAAACTTATGGTTCAAAAGTTAGAGGGGGGGGGACACATTGTTTTTTACCTTTGGAGCGATTATTTCCGAAATTATTGACATGATCAAAAAATGATTTTTGTAAACCCCCATTCATTTTTAAATACCTTTCCAACAATATATCATACGTTAGGGTTGAAATTAAAAAAAAATCACTTCCCACTTTACATATAGGGGGGCTACCCTAATAAAACATTTTTTTCCAATTTTTATTTACCACTTTGTCGGCGTGATTGATACACATATTGGTACCAAATTTCAGCTTTCTAGTGTTAACGGTCACAGAGATTAAGCGAGGACGGACAGACGGACAGACAGACATGGCGAAACTATAAGGGTTCCTAGTTGACTAAGGAACCCTAAAAACTTCGAAAAAAGGGAAGGGGCTTCATGTCGGCATTTTAGGACCCTAGCGTTCTTAGGCGGCAGCATCCCACGCTTTTTTAAATAGAGTAGGGGTGACAAACGAACACACAGTCCGCCTGATATTAAGTTGATGCTGTGGCCCATAGACATCTGCATCTATCCTCGATTACGAATCAAAATGCAGATGCGTTGACATCCCTGAGGAGTAAGATGGAATGCCTCATTTCCATTAAAAAAGGGTCTCCAGATCTCTACGAAACACAGCAGTATTAAGCTGCTATTTTACGCTGGCATTCTGTGAGAGCGTGGTCCTTGCCCGGTCGAGCCGACCCATTCCACCTACTATAATTCATGTAATAGAAATTACAATTTAATGTAGAGACAGGATTAGAACGAGTGCTATAGTGCGCGCCTATTCGTTGTCTGCCTGGTGATAGAACATTAATGTATCTGCCATAAATTGTAGCTTTATTGAAATAACGTGAATTATTAAAAAAATTATACCTGTCAACCTATCTACCATGACCTTGAAACTGTCATCGGTACTGTCATGTTATTTTTCGGTAACTTTTAATGAATATTTCAAGATGGCATACTTTCACGTTTTTTGGGTAATTTTTTTACACCTTTCACACATGGGCGTCTCTATAACAACCGCCGATCAAACTAAGGAGTCCCCATTTCATGTACCTCAGGTGTAGAGGACTTCTGATAAAAACGTGAAGCTTATTGAAATACCGTAAGTTTGCTGCTCATTGGCTCTTAAACTATACATTAAAATATTAAATATTATTTTCTTTGAATCGAATGCCCTTGGATAATATTAAAAATAAATTGATTTACGTAGTAGAACCACGCTGCGACTGTATAATGGTTGTAAGACGAATGGGTCGGCTCGATGGGGTAGGACGCTCTCACAGAATACCAGCGTGAAATAGCAGTTTAATGCCGTCCTGTTTCGTAAGATGAGTGTTGAGATATGCAGCCATATTAGTAGTATAGTTGTAGCACGAATTGGTCGACTCGACCGTGACCACGCTCTCACAGAATACCTGCGTAAAATAGCAGCTAAACTGCGCTGTGTTTCGTATGGTGAGTGTAGAGAACCGGAGACCCTTTATACCGGAAACGAGGCATTCCATCTTAGTCCTCAAGGGTGACAACGCATCCGCATTTTGATTCTTAATCGAGTATAGATGTAGATGTCTATGGGCACCAGCATCCACCTACCATCGAATGGATTGTGTGCTCGTTTGTCATCTTTATTTTATAAATTAACAAATAACTTTCAATAATGAAAAAGGTATAATAAAGACCTTCTGTTTATGGGCACCAGCATCCGCCTACCATCGAGTGAACTGTGTCCTCGTTTGTCATATTTATTTTACAAATTAAAAAAGAAATAAAAATAACCTTCAATAATGAAAAAGTTATTATACAGGCTATTTATAAAACATTGAAAAACTTTATTATTTACGTGCGACTCATATTTAGATTTTCGAGGTTATTGTGTTAATCACCCAGAAGTCTATCGCACACTTAAATCAGATGGCATAACCTCTTTACACTAATAAAGACATAAGATACAATCGAGGTGAGGGGCCTCCAGACGACAGTATTTATTTTCGTAGTGATTCCTCGCGTGGGAGAATACCTAGTTCCTGAATCACCTGCGCCAGCGCATCGTACACTCGAAACCAAATGCATTCTATATTCGTCCGTTCATTCAAAGAGTCCAACGGTGATCGTGCCGCAATGACTCATTGATTTGACGCGCAGGAATTGCCTTAGGGCGGGCTTTGGAACGATACCTATGTTTTATTTCTCTTAGATCGAAGAAGCTGGAATAGTGATTAATGGATTTTGAATGGATGATGACTGACTCATAGCAATCTTATATATTGTTAATGCGTTAAGAATTTATTTAACTACCAAAATATTGGAGTTAAAAATTAATTTTATAGGATCTGCACGCAATAGAATGAGGTGTATTACCTAATTTGCAGTCCTTCGCCCTCCACCCTGATGCACTATCACTACCACCACTAAATTCAACACGAACCTAAGGTTGCCGACCCTATCGTATCCTACCATATTAGTGGCAGTAGACAGAAACTACGGACTTTCATTTGGCATGACCCTGTTCTGGCCTTTTTTAAATTTACGTACTTACGCATACCTACATGCTCGGCGAGTAAGGGTACTCTTAATTTGGTCCATCTTCAACATTTCGCCATATACGGGGTTATTTTTCAAAGAGTAGCCAAATTTTAAACTTAGGTTCAAATATATAAATAATGATATACCGTAACGTTTTTGAAAATACTAGTAAATAAGGTTTCTACTTTTATTTGAAATCATCCCAAATTTAATGTGATTTCGGCAACAACATTTTTGCCTACTGATTGACCCTTACGAATGTGTGCGTGAGTAGTAAAATCAGATAAATAAAAAAAATTACCACGCATTTTTAATTTAAAAGATAAAAATGACAGAATGTTGTTGCATCTTTTTTACGTGGTAGAGCCATGCTGCAATTATATTAGTAGTATAGTTGTAGCACGAATGGGTCGGCTCGACCGGGGAAGGACCACGCTCTCACAGAATACCAGCGTGAAATGGTAGCTTAATGCTGCTGTATTTCGTATGGTGAGTGTAGAGAACCGGAGACCCTTTTTACTGGAAATGAGGCATTCCATCTCAGTCCTCACGGGTGACAACGCATCTGCATTTTGATTTGTAATCGAAAATAGATGTAGATGTCTATGGGCCGCAGCAACCACTTACCATCAGGTGGACTGTGTGCTCGTTTGTCACCCTATTCTATAAAAAAAAAATCTACAAATTTGGACAGTCATTGCAAAATAGCCCTTATATATATAAATGCATACCGTCGATAATGCCATATACGTTTTTATACTTGGTAGAGCAACACTGCACTCTAATAAGACTACGGCACTAATAGGTCACAGGTAGGAAAGAAATACCCTACCACAGATTTCTTCATTAGCCCGCAAAGTTCACTACTGAGCAGGAACCTTTCCTGTTTTAGGGTAGATTTGATTAATAGTTGCCTGACTGGCCGGTTTGACTAAAATTGAAAAAATAAGAATGTTCTGGAATTTCCCTTTTTTATAGAATAAGGGTGGCAAACGGGCACACAGTCCACAGTTCTTAGCGTAGCGAGACGTCTGACGAGTGTAGTGATTGTCAAACCGACCTGCCAGGCAACCATTAATCAAATCCACCCTAAAACGGGAAAGGTGATGTGTGCTCGTTTGCTACCTTTTTTTTTAAACGTTACCTCCACACTAGGATTTTTTCCTGTATCGTGGGGGCAGTTTACAAACATAAATTTCACAAGGACAAACATCCAGACCTGGAACAATTACTTGTAGGCCATACAAATACTTGTTCCGTGCGGGATTCGAACCCGCGGCCCTTAGCGCTGTAACCCATTGCTAAGCCACTGCGCCACAAAGCCGTCAATTCATATAAAAGGGAATTTCTAGAAAAAATTTGAATTTTTTGGAATTTCCTTTTTTATAGAATAAGGGTGACAAACAAGTACACAGTCCACCTGATGGTGGTAAATGGTGTGGCCCACAGACTATCCTTGATTGAGAATTCAAATGCAATTGCGTTGTCACCTCAGAGGACTAAGATGGAATGCCTCTTTCCAGTAAAAAGGGTCTCCGGTTTTATACACTCACCATACGAAACACAGCAGTATTAAGCTGCTATTTTACGTTGGTATTTTGTAAGAGCGTGGTTCTTCGCCGGTTTCGCCAACGCATTCATGCTACAGCCATAATATATCTGAAAGCAAGACTACAACCTGTTCGAAATAGGGTGATGGCTTCATTTAACGTAGCTATCACACGGTGATAATGCAATATTGCTGCGGTGTTTCTTATGATAAGTGACGAGAACCGGGTAAACTGGTAATGAGGAAGCATTTTGTTTTGTTCCTTAATCGAGAATAGATGTAAGTGAGAGATACTTACCCACTTACAAATGGAATGTGTGCTCTTTTGTCACCAATTTACACTTTAAATTTTATTTTATTATAAAATTATCACAATTCATCAGAATTCCTCCGTACTGTACATAAACCTTGCCCTAGGGATACCACAAACCCATCGATTTCCTGAATATCTCACTATGTCAGTTGTCACTTCATATAGTATGAGGCTATATATTTCTCTTAAATTATTTTTTTAATTAAATTATATAGGTACTTTACTAAATTGATTTTATAATTTTAAGTTTTTAAAGTAAAAAACTATTGGAATCTTTCAGATTTACGAGTGTGTTTCAAAATGACGAGAAAAAATAGGGTTTATTTGACTTTATCTTGGTTAAGGTCGGTAATACACCCGTTTACAACTTGTGAACGTAAAACTTTCAGCATCTTATTGGAGGTGTAAACATGTTTCCAATGTTTATATTTGTGACGTAGAAACATAAAATGTTAGCAAATATTTGTAACAAATCTATTTGATGAAGTTCAGGATGCAACCCTACAGTAGTCTATTAAAATTTTTATAATTGCTTTAAACAACCTTTTGACAACGTTTTTCGGAATTGCCATTTGTTGTAGGCTTTGTAGATCTACATACGTTTTTTTTTAAATCTTTACCCCACAACGTAAGATTTCTCATGTATCGTGGGCGGGTTTTACACACATAGATTTAAAAAAGGTTACTGGAAAAACACACACAACAAATACAGTTATTTGACTCTACAAATATCGTAGGACCCGGACCAACTCCAACGGTATCCTAGTGATGTTTTCTAATAGAGTTGACTGTCAGTACCTCAACCATTGTTGTACTGACATTCAATTTACAAGGCCAGTAAATTTGGTGGCGTTGAAAGAAAATCCGTCAGAAAGATAACATGGTTTCCGATAGATAATGGTGTAAAAACCTCGTATACCTCAGACGTATTAAAACTAGCGACGGGTGCAACGTTAAAAATGCGGAACACAGCACAAAAGAACGCGGTCAACTTTTATACGCGGTAGTGCCACGCTGCAGCTATATTATGGTTGTAGCACGAATGGGTCGGCTTGACCGGTTAAGGAACACGCTCTCACAGAATCATCGTCATCAACATAATCATTAAAGCTCTTCACATATCCACTGCTGAACATAAACATTCCTCAAAGAATGCCACAACGCACGGTCCTGAGCCACCTGAATGCCAACGTAAAATAGCAGTTCATTTCTGCTGTGTTTCGATGATCGATTTGGCTCTTACTGCAAACGAGGCATTCTTAGTTCTCATTGGTGACAACGCATCTGAAATTTGATTCTTAATCTAGGATCGATGTAGATGTCTTTGTGTCACAGCATCCACCAATCAATTAAAAAAAAACATGCATGCAGTTCACACACGATAGAAGTGAAATCTTCAAAAAAACTAAGCTGCAAGAGAATGAGTGGAATGCAGAGTATCAGGAGTAGTATAATTATCGGATTTATTTATAATGATGTTGATACCAAGTTATAAAATTATTTTACATTTTATTCTACATATTTCTTACCCTCCGAGTATTCAATTTTATCATTAATCAAAACAATTCGTCCTTAATACGTACTGCGCATAGGAAACACTGTAAATTGTATTCTATCTAATTCTCTCGTAGCCTAAATTCTATAGATGTATGTAAGTATATGTTTGTCTTTCTTCAGTGTTACATTTTCATTTCATCGAGTTTTCACTTGAAAAAACTGTCGGTTGTAGGACTGCACGTCAGAAGTGAACACTTCTTACTTTCGGAAACATATACTAAGGTACACAAGGGTAATATGGTCACCTTAAGGGGATATAGTAAGTCAGCTCAAATTCTAATTTCGTCCCCAATTGCCCGCGCGTCGTATGCTATGTACCGACATGTTTGTAAATAATACTGTAAGTAGAAAGGTCGTTAGACACTTATTTCATTAGGTTTATCATATTTATGCCTGTTTCTTAACGCCAAGCCAGCCGCTTCTTATTTTTATTACGGTTATTTCCCATTTTAATTTTACGTGGTCCTGTTGCGTAATGTACATTCTGATCGTAAGCGACACAACCTCCCCCTTCAAAGGCCGAAGCGAAGTGACCGGGCGGCAGTAATCACGCTTCAAGAGGCCGATAGTTTAGGTAATTTCTTTTTACAGTGAAAATAATGGTATTTTAAAAAAAGTAAATAACATAAGCACTGCTTTATAGTTAGTTCAGTTAGTATGCAAAGTTTCATGATCTTATTTAAAGTATTTTATGAATAACAGCGGTTTATTGTTTATTTTGGAGGTAACTTTGGATTTTTTTCTATCGAGAAAATTTTACGAAATCGTGTTTTCGTCTAACATAATCCTTAACATTAATCCTCAACTTTACCATATATTTATTTCAAAATTAATGCTGCAATATTTTCGGCATAACGAAGGATCTTGCTAAGCCATTTGAGATTATATTTCCCCTTAAGCTTTGCCGCTCTATAAAACCAAAACTACAGAGGACAGAGACGTAAACACAAAGTCGTATAAATAAATAATAAAACAATAGCAAAGATATCTTGGCAATAATTATAAACACTTCGAAAATTCAACTTAAAAAAAACTAACTACACTAGATCGTACTAAAATCGACTAAAATGTTTATTATAATATCAAATGTCAAAATGACATCGATAAAGCAGCGTCTTTTTGACCCTTTATTATTTGATTGACCGATGAAGAGCTAGCGTATCACAGAGCCATCTATGCAAATAAGGATGTAGTTTTTGAGTTATAAGAAAGTGACCATATTAACCGGATGACCATTTACCCTCACGTACTATAGTATATACACACACATCTGTAATCTATAAGTTGTATCTGAGCGTGACGGTCACGCGAGTTCAGTGCTTTTTCTTCGTCCCAAAAGTGCCCAAAGTGCCTAAAGAAGTTTTTACTACAAAAATTATAATGGAAAACTTTGCAGGTTCAGAATCAGAGTCGGTCGGAAAAGGGTCAGTATTTAATCGCATGTAACTCGTCTTCTACATTTAATAGGTTTTTTTTAATTGGTCTAATACGTGATAGAGCTACGCTGCAGCTATATTATGGTTGTAGCACGAACGGGTCGGCTCGACCGGGGAAGGACCACGCTCTCACAGAATACCAGCGTAAAATAATACTGCTGTGTTTCGTATGGTGAGTGTAGAAAACCAGAGACTCTTTTTACTGGAAACGAGGCATTCCGTCTTAGTCCTCAGGTTTGACAACGCCTCTGCGTTTTGATTCTTAATCCAGTACGTAGTACTATTATTTATTCTGTGATCCATGATACACGTGTTAAATTAGTCTATGGGCCACGGCATCCACTTACCATCAGTAGGACTGTGTGCTCGTTTGTCATCCTTACATTATAAAAAAAGGTTCCAAAAAGGAAGCAGGAATATGTCACTATAGGTATTCAAAGTTATATTGTGTCTGTAAGATGGAGGAAATGCCTATAAAAATAGCGTGTGAATAACACAGGTGTCGTATTTAGGGCGGCCGTTGACAAGACTGAGGTTGACACCTTGTGCGAGCGTTTCAGTAATTAATTATATAAGGTGCATTCTAAAGAAATTACTGAATAAAACTATTTTTACGGATTTTATCGCGTTGAAATTTACTTATTATTAATTCCAGACATTTCGGGTGGTTTCTAGCAGCGATGGTGACGAGGAGATCATAGATGGGCCGGTACATGGTTAAAAATAAATAAATTAAACGCGATAAAATCCGTAAAAATTGTTTTATTCAATACATAGTATTCGCGTAAATATAAGAGATCTTTAAAGAATTTACTATTAAGAGGTTCCTAGAATCGCTGGTCGAACGATATTTCATAGTGAAAGTCACTACAATATAGTTATGAGTTAAGAGTTCAATATAGTTATAGCAAGTTATTTAATTCGATTTCAATTCACGACATCTCCCACTATCCAATGGTCCAAACATATATACCGCGTAATAGTATTTATCACGACAATATAACATATGCGTTGTTATTCCATTATTGATGAAATCAAAAATAACCAATATGTGAAAGGTATGAAATTCCCCGGCAAACCGCAATAACTAACGGTTGTCCCCAAAAACTAAACTGAAGTTATAGATAGCTATCTTTACGCTGCATCAAATCCATTATTTCGCGTGGAACAGCATTACTATGCTGCTGTGTACCTGCAGTTGACGGGAACCGGAGACTCTTTTTACTGGTGATGCGGCATCTTTGTGCCTAAGGATTACAACGCATCTGCGTCTTGATTCTTAATCGAGGTTAAATGTAGACGTTTATGGGAGGAGCTATGTCATTCACTTGGCATCAGGTAGATTGTGCAATCGTTTATCACTATACTTCAAGACGCGTGACAACATGGCTGTAATCTTTTTGTTTGAAGTTGATTGCATTTGTACATGGGCAGCGGTAGACACATTGGGTGCGTTTGGCATAAAAAAGCGCTAGCAAGCGCTTGTAAGCAAAATGGCGATCGTAAGCGGTAAGCGCTGTCAAATCTTAAGTAGCTATCTTCCTCCAGTACACGATGTTAGTTTTAACCGGGGAACCTAACCTAATTAAAATATATGTTTGTAAAGTATTCATATTAAAAACTTACCAATCATGAATTTTTAATAACATGTATATGTCTATTCATGTCATTATATTACTTAAAACTAATATTGCACAAAACAACTTATAAACTCTACTTCAAAACAAACAAATTAAATAAGCAAAATGGCGGATTGTGTCAGCGCTACTGAAGTAGAAATCGTGTCCTGGCCGAAAACTATTTTAGCGCTTGTAAGCGCTTGCTAGCGCTTTTTTCTGCCAAACGCACCCATTATCATAAGGTGATCTGTAAGTTCATTCATCACTTTAATTTTATATAGAAAACCTGCTCGTCACCGTTCCAGCGCTTAAACATCAATCAAAAAGAAGTAAGCTTAAATAAAAATCGCAACTTATGCCGCCTGAACAAAAACAAGCAATTTATGATTCTCCAATTATTTGGCTTTTGCTAATATCCGTACTCTGGACTTACTACATTAATAAGATACTCTACCACCAGACCAAATTTTGATCGCAACATATACATAAGCACTCACGCCTGTCACCCACAGGTGTAGGCAGAAACTACGGACTTCCATTTAGCACGATCCTGATACACCTCTATCGCCACCTCCACATCCATATACCTACGCATACGTGCTCGTCGGTTAAGGGTACTCTAGATTTGGCCTATTTTCAATATATCGCCAATTTGGTTGATACACTTTCGCTTAAGCCATCCCTTCCCGACTCTGCCGTTCACTTTTGGAACATAGGTTTGCTTTGTCGTGTTTGATCATCTGTGAAGTAATGATAATTAGTCTGTGACAACTAGACGCCATAACTTAACACACCTATTAACCTCAGACAAGGTGAACGTCCACCCAAACTTTATGAATTCTTGTTAAACATTCGCAATACGTATAAACGTAAGTTATCGAGAACAAAGGAATGCAGAATCATATTGTCTAAAATGAGAAATTATGTATGAGATGAGTCAGAACCGAGAAAGCTTCGAAAAAAACCGCGGAAATTACCGGAATATCGCAATTGAACAGTTAGATAAACTCGTGGAACGATTTGCTTGTCTTTTTTCGGGTAGCGGTAATCTAAGACTCGATGATGTTGTTTAGAGTACATAATATTTGTATTATTGTTAGCTCGACCATGACTAATCAAATCACTCCAGGTAGCTATAATGGCGGATTCTTTAATTTATGTTTTTTTAAAGTAGTTTAGTGAGACGAGCACAAGTTTCCAGATTTTCTGAGGTTACATGATCACTATAGCCGATAGACACACGCACTTTTTTGTCTCTTGTTTGAGTTCCTCTATTCTATTCTATTTCTCCTATTCCTCTACTCTATTCTATATACGATTACGACCCTCACGTGACGATATCGAGTAATGGATATTTTTACACCAAAACACTACTAAAAGACTTGATAAAGCTTAGTCAACCACTGCAAGAAATGAAGAAGTATCCTAAGGGATTCTTAAATGATTAAATTAAAAAAACACACACACACACACACACACACACACACACACACACACACAAATCAAGCGTTCATAAAAACTTATACGATTACTAATCTTCACAGAATATCAGCTTAAATTAGCAGCTCAATGCCCTTGTATTTCTTATGGTGAGTGTATAGAACCGGAGACCCTTTTTTACTGGAAACGAGTCATTTCATCTTAATCCTCAGGGGTGACAACGCATTAGTCGAGCATAAAATGTAGATTTCTATGGGCCACAGCGTCCACTTACCGTCACAGGTGGACTGTGTGCTCGTTTGTAACACCCATAGACGACACACATGGTCAGTTCAACTTATCAGTCACTCTAGTTATTTTTTGTAAGTAGGAGTTACATAATGGTCGATATATCGATAGTTATAAATATATCAATATCGGAGTTTTTTTTATATAAGTTTATTTATCGATATATCGAAAATCCAATATTTTAAAAAAATATCAACCCTTTTAATTTCAACTCATCAGTTTTACTGATCAGATGAACTAACCATGTGTGGCGACCATTATGTAACTCCTATTTACGAAAAATAACTAGAGTAAATATTCGACATTTTTAATTTTATGACACGTTAATTTGAAATCCATCCATTACAGCCTATAAAAGTCCACTGCTGAACATTGAGTATAGATTGCCTCGAAGGGCAGATCTTGCCAAAGCTGTCACGTTTGGCAGGCGGGCTGGCAACCGCGGTTTTTTAATAATTTTGAGTTGTTATCAGGAAGATGCTGCTGCTCATTACCTGCTTCAGTTTTCCTCTGTTGCTTCTTACGGTACCAACTGACGACTGACGATATAAATAATAAAAAATAAAAATTGTATATTTCAGATAATTTTAAATCCATATTTGGGTTAGTAGCACAAAAATAATAATAACAAGGGTTAGTAAAACATGTTTTGCTTAAGTCGAGGGAAAAAGTAATACCCTGCGCCGAGACAGACCATCATGGTGGTGGATAGGGCCCAGTGACCAGCGGCGATGTATACCTGTCCGCTACGGTCCTCAGAATGCTGTTGTAGCTGGCTCGTATTCTGCTAATAACCTATTATGGGATGCGGTTTTTTGCGTATAATGGCATTAAACTCGTCTGTTTGACCCATCAATATGGAGTAGTCGATATTTTTACACGGCCACTAGGTGCACAATTATAATTTTAAATAGCAATAGAAAATTCACAAGAAAATAAAGGTCATGTGTTGAATACCTAATCACAGAGCATTGAATCATTTCGAAATCATTTCTACGAATATGTGGTTCACTTTTGATTTGCTTGATAATGGACTTGTTTGCTAACCACGTTACACGACTGAATATACAAATTTTGTGCCAAAGAGTAACCATTATTCGTGGGATTTGGATCAATGACTTCTTTATGATTTAAGTAATAAACTTTAGAGACGTATTATTATAATTTATAACTGATGCATTTCCAAAACCTTTTGAAATATTACGATGCAGCGTAATTTAAATTCATAATCTATTTCATCTAATTACGTTACATTTTTCCATGTAGAGTTTAGGATTTTTTTTGTATTTTTATAAATTTTTCATTTCGTAGAGATTATATGTAATATTTTTTTAACTCTACTTGTTTCGTGGGGGATTTTAAGATACTGCCACGGAGTTTGCAAAAATAAAGCAACGAAAATGTAATAATACAAAAATGCAATAGATTCTTTCGTATGTTTAACTTTTTTTTCGTCCAAAATCACAATATCAATCTTAATTCTGAAAAGGAACTATTGATAATGAGTGTACCGTTGCCGTTAAGCGAGTCATATGGCCGCCACACACGGTCAGTTCAACTGATCATTCCAACTGATGAGTTCAAACTAAAACTGTTGCTATTTTTTAAATATTGGATTTTCGATATATCTATAAATAAACTTATATATAAAACTCAAATATTGATATATTTGTACTTATCGATATATCGAAAATTCAATATTTTAAAAAATATCAACGAAGTTTGAACTGATCAGTTGAACTGACCGTGTGTGGCGTCCAACAGACTACGCAGATAGTTTAATATTTTTATCTGCGTATAAAACGTAATTATCTAAAAGTATCACACACTACGCAGATACGATAATATACGAAATGATATGAATGTATCGAAATCCTTCAAACGTACTCGATGTGTTTTTGGAGCAGATTGTTTATACAGAGTATTACCCACAATTAGTTGGTGTATTGCTTGTAAATCGCTAGACAAGCAGAATAGGATTCATAATTTGATTTCGTTGCACGTGTTGCATTAGCATTCACTAAAGGCGAATAATTTGGATAGAACGCTTATATAAAGCTTAAAAAGGACTGGGGCGAATTCAATACCATTTTTTCAGTAACTATTCTGTATTTATATGCAGGTAAAATTCTAGGCCATATTTGTATTTGCAGTTGTCTGCGCTGTGTGTGCTAGTTCGTTGGATTTCATAGAAAGCAATATTGAAATATATGCGCTCGAATATAGATATCTTATCGTATCTGCTTAGTGTGTGACTCGCTCTAACATTACAGCCTATTGAAGTTCACAGCTAAACATAAGCCTCCTCCACAAATTATCTCATAGGGGGATATTTGCCATTATTGCCGCATTGTTTTTTTATTTTTAGTAATTTTTATATTCTTTTTTTTTCCTTTTAATTATCTCCCGATTTGTTGTAATAAGTGTACAAACCCAATAAAATGTTATTTATAAATATACAGTAAAAGTGCGCAGACAAGATCGACTCCGTGATTTTACAGTTCGCGCATCATGATCTAATTTACAGCGAACATGAATGAGGAGCTTTCATGACGCAATGGATCTTACTAATTTAATATCAAACTCAAAACTCAAGTACCTCCTTAAATGGCGACAGACGTTCGTCATTATAGTCGCATACTCGCATAAGAGTCTTTTATAAAGCAGTGGCGTCGGGGTGCTTCAGATATTAGGTACGGCGCGGGCGCATAGTTGGCGCGCCGCCATTTTGCCACGCCATCTTTTATTATTACTAGGATTGCCAGATGTATTAAATATAAAAGGACAAACTATCTAATAAATTTTTAAGAAAATTTTATTTAAAACTTTTATTAAGAAATTTATTAAGAGTCTATACTACCTCAAATGGCTTAGGAAGATCCTCCGTTATGCTGAAAATATTGCAGAAATAATTTTGAAATAAATATACGGTAAAGTTGAGGATTAATGTAAAGTACTATGTTAATCGAAAACACGATTCCTTAAAATTTTCTCAGTAGAAAAAAAACCAAAGTTATTCACAAAATACTTTGAATTAGATCATGAAACTGCATACTAACTGAACTAACTATATGACAGGGCTTATGATTTTTAGTTTTTTTTAATTACCATTGTTTTCACTGTAAAAAGAAATTACCGAAACTATCGGCGTCCTGAAGCTTGTTCCCTGCCGCCCGACACCCCCTAATCCACCACCTAATCCTACTCTACACGTTTCCCCCGGGTGGTGCTAAAAGAGCGACAAAGCCAAAAGAACAGACTCGGCTACTCGACTTGTGGTAGCGGCGTAGAATATAATATACCATCCCCTAATTTTCGCACCATGAGGCAAAAAAGAAAGGAAAAATGAATTAAGTTTATCATTATCAGCCCCTAAACAGTTTAGTTTGATCTGAGATGGCGAACAAAGACAAGCCAACCAATTAAGTTCCGTAAATGTCACGATAGTTAAACTTAGGGTAATATTTGAAAAGTGTCTTCGTATCCATTAGATCACGTCATGTATCCTACATAATATGCCAAATATAATATACTGAGACCGGCAACGAGTAACATAAAAGTATAAGACACCTAGTATTGCAACCACCAATTCTGATTTAGTTGCAGTCTTGGATGGGCTCTGTATTCAACTGCAGAGAGCTACAATGATTATGTTAAATTTACCCTGAGTGTAAAATCTATACATACAGGAAAAACATTGAATTTTCTGTTTCTAATATCGAAATAACACCTTTTTACTAAATTCATATGAAAGTATATGCGGTACTTATAACAAAAAATAAGTTTGAAATTTTTTGTCTGTCTGCCTGTTCCGGTTAATCTCCGAAATGATTTAACTGATTTTGATGAAACTTTCACTGACAGATAGCTAATGTTATAAGGAGTAACTTGGGCTACTTTTATTTTAGATAAAGAATTAGTGTTCCGCGCAGAAGAATTAAAACCCATGAAATCTAATCGAAATAATCCACGCGGACGAAATCGCGAGGATCATCAAGTTGCTCAATGAAATTTTAAGTCATAGCATTCTTCTTCTTTTCAATCTGTCCTTGAGATTTACTGCTGGACATGATGATTTCCAAGTTGTAAGGAGGGTCTACTTATTATCGTCACGCTTGGCAGACAAATTAAGGACGTCTCGCACCCTAGAAACTGCAGTCCGTCGCGAGTCTGGTAATTTTGACGGAAACGAGATGGTTATACCGCCATCTAACGGAAACCATATGATTCTTATGTCATATACGTGGTAGAGCTAAGCTGCAGTTATATTATGGTTGTGGCACGAATGGTTCAGCTCGGCCGGGGTAGGAGTACATTCTCAGAGAATACCAGCGTAAAACAGCAGCTTAATGCTGCTGTGTTTCGTATGGTGAGTGTAGAGAACCGGAGAGCCTTTTTACTGGAAACGAGGCATTCCATCTTACTCCTCAGGGATGACAACGCATCTGCATTTTGATTCTTAATCGAGTATAAACGTAAATGTCTACGGGCCACAGCATTCACTTGCCATCAGATGGACTGTATGCTCCTTTGTCACCCTTATTTAAAAATCTTTAAAAATAATAAATAATAATAAATTTTTAAAAATCCGATTGACACCTTTAACAACACCCATGGAATGAAATAAGGTGATTGTACTACCACTACCTTGAAAGCACATATATTTTTGTATGTCTTAGGACAAACGTTAAATATCATACACACACCTGCCAAGAACCAGTTATATCATTACTGCACATACCTACGTACGCTCTAAGTTGATTTCGTTCATTTAATCCTTTGTTTTCGTCGATCTTCGAACTTCTTAATAGTTTCTAATTTTACAATATTGGCTACGGTACTGACACATATGTTGTTAGTCATGTAACTATAACCATCGGCATTTTGGCAGCGATCATTGTTATATCATTATTATAGCGTTCAATAAATAGTTCACTTCCTTTATAAAACGAGGAATTGAAAACTATAAATAAATTCGTTATAAGATGCAGGATCATTCGTTTATTTTGCATTATTAAGAGTTGCAATCGATCAACGTCGATTAGTCGATATTGATCGCTCGTCTCCAAACAGAATCGATTACCTTGACGATCAATAAACAATCGATTGTACGTACCATATATCACCAAATTGAAATAGACTCGTCCAGATTCTCTTTTCCTATTTATTTTCAATGACAAAACAGCGGGGTTTCTCAAGACGACATTTTACGAATAACACTATAGAAAAGTATAAAAATTTATGAAATCCACGCTAAGTTATATGACATTACGTTTTTTTTTTATAGAATTTGGGTGACAAATGAGCACAGTCTACCTGATTGTAAATGGATGCTGTGGTCCATAGACATCTACATTTAACCTTGATGAAGAATCAAAATGCAGATTCGTTGTCACCGAGTACTAAGATGGAATGTTTTGATTCCCGTAAAACGGGTCTCCGGTTCTCTACACCCACCATATGAAACATAGCAGCATTAAGCTACTATTTTAAGCTGGTAATGTGTGAGAGCGTGACCCTACTCCGGTCGAGCCGACCCATTCGTGCTACAACCATAATATAGCTGCAGCTTGACTCTACCACGTATAAATTATATGAATAAATTTGGAAGTGTCATTCCAATTAATTTTTATATTTTTCTATAGCAATAACGATTGTAGAAATGCATCTTAGTTAACCCTGCATGAGTGAAGAAGCAAGTTTCTAACAAGGTATCATCATCGGTACACGGATCGGACATCAAACATCTCAAACAGACAGTATTTGATCAATTTCACACTATTTCCCCGTGTGGTGATGGCTTATGATAATCAATACTCCATTTCTTCCCTTGGGTCGCGCAAGAGGTGACTAAGGGCAACATCAAACAATCTTATGGCTCCAAATTGATAGCAGTGCAACCACGTCTTTACGCCAAACGTAAAGTACCCAGGACGGCGACAAGCAGCAACGTCAAAGAAGCGAGACGTCTAGAACTGCAATCGTCAGAGACGATTAAGAAAAATCCTTGTGTCCTGCAATGGATTTTCACGGCTGATGAAGAAGTTCTTCTTGCCAACCTTTTCTCCAAGTGAGAAGCACCCTGTTTAAATCTTTCCTGGTGAGGCTCTGGCAAACAACTTCTGACAGCATACATATCTATCCAAATTTCACAGACTGGTTATGGAGCAGTGTGTTATGCGAAGTTATCAGTTGTGCGCGTGCAGCTAGCGTGGCATGAATTACTGGCGCCCGAAGTCGCTAGAGTCACAAATTACTTTAAGTAACTTTGGATTTTTTTTCTATTGAGAAAATTTTACGGAATCATGTTTTCGTCTAACATAGTACTTAACATTAATCCTCAAATTTACCATATATTTATTAAAACTACTTTTACGGATTTTTTCGCGTTTTATTTATTTCTTATATTTACGCGAACACTGTACATTGATTAAAACTACTAAAAATACTAAAAAATCCGTAAAAGTAGTTTTAATCAATGTACAGTGTTCGCGTAAATATAAAAAATCATTACCATATATTTATTTCAAAATTAATGCTGCAATATTTTCGGTATAACGGAGGATCTTGCTAAGCCATTTGAGGTTATATTTCCATTAATACTCCCGGTTAGTATCGTTTCTAAAAACTCGATGAATAGGCATTTCTAATATATTATTGAAAACACAGTACAATATTTTAAAAATGTTCTCAACGCTCGCTACTCTAGGCAGGTGAGTTCACGCAGGGCCGATAGCTTCTCTACACCATTTATATTCTGTGTTGTTAGTACTATCAGCCTTTTGGTTTTTACAGTTTATTCTGACTCATAGTGATGATGGTAGGTTCATGAGTCGTGACCAATTGTGGGACCACCTGCAAGGTGTTTGTGAGTTATCTAATCGCCGTCCGAGTAAAGGCATGCGGACATCAACTCTAACGACCTAACTTGTGTCAATCGAAGTATGTGGGACTTGGGATCGGTATTTTCGACTGGATATACCGCTTACAAAGGCTTACTAGGCTCTTTCATCCAGAGAATTTATTTTTGTCGCTATTAACTCTAATGTTATGAAAGCAATTCAATTTATTTTTACAAATTTCTGTCTGCCTACAATGTTTTCGTAACGGGATAACTGACGTCACTCGAGGCAAAAACAAATAAGTATGTACCTACCTCGTTGATGACGCGCAAACGATTCATTCATCCGTTTATGAAATTATATTTAGACGCAAAAATGACGCTTTAGACTTAAAAAACAAACTGTGACAGTAGAGAAATATTGTTGTGGTAGGCAATGATACATATAAATAAAATTGAGGTATCTGTCTAGAATATTAAAACGACTGCTTTTTATTGACCTGAGGGGATTATTTGCATTCAAAAATGGTTCCAACCTATTATATTACGTGATAGAGCCATTCTGCAGCTATATTAGTGGTATAGTTGCAGAACGAATGGTTCGGCTCGACCGGGGAAGGACCACGCTCTCACAGAATACCCGCGTAAAATAGCAGCTGCTGTGTTTCGTATGGACCCTTTTTACTAGAAGAGGCATATTCCATCACGTTGCATTCATCACATGCGTTGTCATCCTCACGGATGACAACGCATTTGAGTTTTGATTCGTAATCGAGGATAGATGTAGATGTCTATGGGCCACAGAAACCACTTTCAATCAGGTGGACTGTGTGCTCGTTTGTTGTGCCCTTCTCCTATTTAAAAAAAAAACATTTTTAGAATTTTCGTCTATCTGTCCGGGCTGATCTTCTAAATCACTAAACCATTTGTGATGAAACTTGACGAGCAGATAGTGAGCAATTCCAAGAATGATCTAGGCTATTACAGGGTGTCTAGTGGCAGATTTGACAGTTTGGCCACGTTCATTTTCAAATAAATAAGGCCCTATTAGGGCAGACGCAGATATTGCACACCATACTGTGACTTTTGGTTTGTGTAACGGCTCTTCATGCAATTTTCTCGGGTTGGAAATATCCCAATAACGAAAATTTTGTTTATTTACATATCCTCCGATATGAAAATGGGCTTCGTCACTGAAGAATATGTTACCCATCCGAGTAGCAGTTTTAAATCTCAACAACATCGTCTCTGCGTAAGTTTTCCTTAATTCAAAGTCAGATTCGAGTAAATCTTGGACGATTTGGATCTTATAAGGATGGAATTTAAGTTTTTTTTCGCATTATTACCTGTAAAGTTGATTTACTAATACCCAAAATCGATGAACATGCACGAAGTGATAAACGAGGATTTTCAATCACAGAAGCCATAACACGTTCGAAATTTTCGTCCGTGGCTACCGTTGGTGTTGGTCCTGGTCTGGGTCTATTTATTGTTGATCCCGTTGCTCTAAACCTTGCTACCCAAAACTGAATCAGGTTGATTGATGGTCCATCACGAACTCGACGAATACCGTAGTGATTATTAAATCGACGACGGGCTTCAGACAGTGAAAATCCACTCGAAAAGTACACCTCGACGGCAAAAGCGCGGTACTCTCCACTCCACGGATCCATGGCTACTAAAAAATCCGCATCGCTTGCGCGCCGAATAACTCCCTCCGCGCCCTTCTCCTACGTTGCGTTCGAAAATTAAGTCTGTTCAAAGTTTGAAATCTGCCACTGGACACCCGTTATTATGGCACAATTACACTTGGTCGTTTGCCTGTATTCGATTGCCTATGGAATTCGGAAAAACGACTAAGTGTAAATGAACGGAGTCGAGTACGCCCGCCTTCGTTTTGGTTACCCCAATCAAGATACTCGATGCGGTTTTGGCGGATGTCATGGGGTACGCAGACACGTTCCTCACCGAACGCGGGCGCAGAGTCGTTTGCCCGCATTCGAGTAAAAGAATGTAATGTAAATAATGCTTCAGGTGCCCGAATTCGAATAACGTCTTTCGTGCACCCAAAGGCGGACTAACGACCAAGTGTAATTGCGCCCTACGAATAACCTGGTGTTCTTTTTTTGAAAATCGAATAACTGATATAATAAATCGTCATAGATGATTATCTTAAGTCTACATAACGCCACATTGATAGATATAGTCGAAATCGGGGCGGGTCGCTTGTGTTTTTCATATGACAAGGGTGATAAACAACAAAGTCTTCCTGATGGTAAGTGGATGCTGTGGCCCATAGACATCTACATTTAACCCCGATTATGAATCAAAATGCGGATGCGTTGTCACCCTTGAGGACTAAGATGGAATGCCTCGATTCTAGTTAAACGGGTCTCCGGTTCTCTACACTCACCATACGAAACAGCAGCATTAAGCTTCTATTTTACGCTAGTATTCTGTGAGAGCGCGGTCCTTGCCCGGTCGATCCGATCCATTCGCGCTATAACCATAATATAGCTGCAGCGTGGCTCTAGCACGTTAAAAATAAAAATAATTGATGAGGATATATAGCAGATTATGATCAGGGTTGCCATGCGTTTTTTGTTAACCTACATTTTTGGAGGATTTCAGTCGTGGTTTATCTCTCTAAAAAGTTCTCCCTAATGTGCGATCCGAACTTCTTCCTCCAGTTGTGATTTGTTAGGGGCTAAAATTTGTACTGCAAAAGTTAAAGGTCACTGCGCTAATGAGTCGTCAATCTTTTTATTTTTTCATTGCATCATCCTTATTATGAAATTGCAATAATCGGAGTCGAATACTTGACGTTTCTGTAATAAAAGAGTCAAGATCCTTTTTAAAGTTCATTTTTGAACATAGATTGTCTCATAGGGGAGATAATTACTGTAGTAGCCAATTATGGCAGACGAACTGTCAACGAACTGTCTTTTTCATTATTTTTAATTGTTGTTAGTAAAGTTCTTAGAGTAATTACATACGTACGTATGGGAAGATGTTTCTACACATATTTTGTTTTAGTTTTCCATCTGTAACCTCTTTAACCCACGTTATGATATGGGTCAATCGATTTTCTTATACCACTATACGTTATTATCCCCGGCACTACACAATAAGAATACCATACAATAACTAAATAGTAAATTCTCATAATAATTTCTTATATTTACGCGAACACTGCAGATTAATTGAAACGAATTTTACTGATTTTTTTAATTCTCTTTACAGCACTCATGGTAACGGAGTGTCTGAGGTGTTTGACGTCCCACGATAGTATCGTTGGCCCGGCTAAATTCAATATAAATTTTTGGTCCGATCTTCGCAGATCGAGCTTATCTTGAAGTCTGGCAGTGGTATGCTAGGGTTTGGATTAATTTTAGGATCCCAAGCCGATGGTAACACCCATCCATCTTCTCTATTTAAAATAGAACTTTTTTTTTATTTCAATAACCTCGCGAATCATCCTTGGTAGAAATCGGTATTCTTTTGCGAGGATTTGTGGTCTATCAAAGCAAATATAAAGGCGTAGTAAATACCCACCAAAATGAACGAAGTTTCTCGTCTTCGTGAGATCGTGTATGAAGTGTGATTCAACAGTTCTCGAAACACGGAACAAATAAATGTGCTTATTAGTTAAAATGTGCCAAGAAAACACTATTGTTGTCACGTTCATTATTAACAAGCGTAAATTCGTGCAAACCGATAATTTGGTCAAGGCTGAAGGTTTACATATCTCTGTTACAAATGTCTTTAACGACTCATGAATGAAAATAACATCGTGTCATGTGGCTGGTCCAGATATTATTGTAGTGGATTCCTGTATTTGATCATGTGATTTATGCGCGTAGGTAAGAGTTGGTTTGTTCCGTTACGGCCTATAAAGTCCAGTGCTGAACATATGCCTCCCCTATAGATTGCCTCGTTGGAGGGGGGGGGGGTATAGTTACCACACTTGGAAAGCGGGTAGCAGTTTATTTTTATTTTTAGTCGTTATTAGGAAGACATCTCGTGATTTGTTTCCCTCTGGCGCCTCCTACGACACCCACTTGATGATATGGGGGTAGTGGATATTCTTACATTGCCCCTACACTGTGTTATGACTTACTTAGAGTAGGTACTAATTATCTCTATACCTGTCTCTTTCTGATGTCAATTAGTAAAGGGAGCGAGAGTAACTTTAAGCGTTTCTTCCATGCCAACCGTCATTCTATTATTCGTTACTATAATAACCCTGTTTCTGTTATGTTTATCGCTACTGCAATTTATGTCTAGTTCGAAACATTGTGATTTCAAAATATAGATGCTGTTTTTTTTTAAATGTTATGTGTCTTAAAGTAAAGTAAATTTACAGCCTATATGCGACCCACTCCTGAGCACAAGCCTCCTCTAATTTCTGTGAGGTATTTATGGAAAGGAGTCTACGGCGCTGCCCCAATCAGTATTGGCGGACTTCCTCAGCACCTCCACCGGTTTCCGCACGATGTTTTCCTTTACCGCCGAGCACGTCATTAGTGCTTAAAATTGCAATTAACAAGTTCATTTATGCCGGCTGGGAACGAATTGGAGTTGAAGCCAATTCTGTGAAATTTATTGCGAGCGATAAGCCCCTAAGCTATCCCAGGTCTCAGCTCATATTATTGTATATTATTTATACGTATTAAACTAGCTGTTCCTTGCGATAAAGTTCGCGTGAAATTGATGATGAAGATACGGTTGGATTTCATGGGTTTTAATCATTTTGCGCGGAGCCCTTATTATTTTTCTACAATAAAAATAGCCTAAGTTACTCCTTATAACATCAGCTACCTGCCAGTGAAAGTCCCATCAAAATCGATAAAGCCGTTCGGAGATTAGCCGGAACGAACGAACAGACAGACTAAAAAAAATGTTAAAAATTGTTTTTTTATTATAATTACCGTATATACTTTCATATGCATTTAGTAAAAAGCTGTTATTTTGACGTTACAAACAGACACTTCAATTTTATTTATTTGTATAAATAAATGTCAAATATTCATTCTTAGTTCTCAAGAGTTCACCACACACGTAACAACAATGCCATCGAATATGAATATACGTATTCATTGGTGTATAATTTACTGTTAGTTAGAATTAAAATAACGTATAATTGCCGCCACGAGTCGTGAGCACACTTTTTATTGGTCGATATGACACTCAACGTGATTGGTTTGTCAGCTGATTCTCGTCGTCTATTGGGTTCGCACGTATCATTCGACTACCGTACACTTCGGAGCAATTTTAGTGACAACTTTTTAATTAGTTTTTTTTTTTTGTTAATTGTAGTGTTACCTCGTTGTTATTTGTTGTTTGTGTATTTCTTGTTTTTAACTGTTTTTGATATTTCTTGTTGTTAATTTTTTTTTTGTTATAATCTGAGCATTCGGATTTTTGGCTAAATATGCAGAGAAGGAAGGATTCGGTGTTAAATAGACAATCCCGACAAATGGTCTATTCAGTGTTTTATTACATGAAATAATTAGATATTGCGAAAAACAGGATAAGTGGTTTATAAACAGACTGCTGAGGCGACTAATGTCTACGTAGCTACTGTAAGGCGTATGGTTAAAGGAGTTAACGATCCAGAATTTCGATAAAAGTCAGAGAAAATATTCAATTAAGAATTGAAATAACAAAGGTACTAAATAATTTGGCCGACAGTGTACCTACGCTGGCTCAACCCCCACCATAGTTCACCAGTGCTCACCTTTCGTGTCGGCAACTTTACTCGATGGATAGAATAGAGGGAGACCACGTAAAATGTAGCCTTCTCTCTCATCTATCTGCCTGTGTCAGTCAAAAGCAAAACAATTTTTTAAACTGTAGTGACAATCGTACTTACCGTCCACCTGGTGGTAAGTGGCTACTGCAGGCCCTGGTCACCTGCAGAAGACTTCAAAGACTGTCTACAGTTGCTTTGTCACTTCCGAGGGCTAAGATGGAATGCCTCACAACCTTTAATTATACTGGTATCTCCTATATCTATATACCCTTTAGACTGGAACACAGCAGTGCAAGCACTGCTATTTGACACCAGAAATGAGGGTAGGCCATCTAGGCGGACTCCTAAGCAGAAAATAAGACTTTTCTAGACCACCGAAATCATAGAGCTCTTACGACCTTTTTAAATTGCACGCATTCAGTCGTTGTCGGCTGCTTGGCGCGGAAAATCTTTTTATCTACCTTCGGATCACACGTTTAAAAAAAAAGTTAAGTTAAGGTCGAATTCCAAACTAGAAAGGTTATCAAGGAATTTAATTTTTCAACTGATAGCTCTATTATAAATCTTATCCACATCATTTTTTTTATAGCATTGGGTGACAAACGAGCACACAGTCCACCCGACGGTAATTGGATGCTGTGGCTCATAGACATTCACATTTATCCTCAATTAAGAATCAAAATGCATATGGGTTGCCTGAGGACTAAGACGAAATGCCTCGATTCCAGTAAAAAGGATCTCCGGTACTCTACACACACCATACGAAACAAGCAGCATTACGCTACTATTTCAAGCTGGTGTTCTATGAGAGCGTGGTCAATAAATATATAGAAAACGGTAATAAAATACGAAGCAAAGGGAACTACTTAATATAATACACTAATTTCCTGTTTCTCATTGGTTATACTCGTACCCATTGCAAAAAGTAATTGCGCAAAGCACTTGAATAAACTGAAACACATCTGAAACAATCAAACCTATTGTTTTGTATAATTTATGATTGTTCGGAAAAATAAATGCTATGTTGACTGAAACGTGCTGTGCAAATTATCCACCTACCCATAACCTTCGCGCTCACTCCGTATATATAATTTGATTATTTAAAAAAAATGCTAAGTGCGTCGAAACACATGTGAGTTACGGTTCCGCTGTACAAATTATCTTTAATATTTTGTAGTTCAAATGCTACAGTGTTCGTTAATTTTAAAAAGGATGCAGTATGAGCTACATATAAATTTAATTTATGAGTATATTTTTATATATAAATTTAATTTATATAATATTTTTTACGTGGTAGAGACATGCTGCAGCTATATTATGGTTGTAACACGAGTGGGTCGGCTTAACCGGGGAAGGACCACACTCTCATAGAATACCAGCGTAAAATAGCAGCTCAATGCTGCTTAGTTTCGTATGATGAGTGTGGAGAACCGGAGACCCTTTTAACTGGAAACAAGGCATTCCATCTTAGTCCTCAGGGGTGGCAACGCATCTGCATTTTGATTCGATGATAAATGCAGATGTCTATAGACTGTAGCAGCCAATTACCATCAGGTAGACTGGGTGTTCGTTTGTACCCTTATTCTATTTAAAAAAAAACTATTTAGACGGTATTGGAGACACTCTAAAGAGGTGAAAATTCAACTTTGAATAAAAAAGTTAAACGATTTTAAAAATAAAACCAACTTTGAACCAAAAAAATCAATCTAACCCCCCCCCCCCCACCCCCACCACACACACACACACACACACACACACATGTTATATATATGTTACATAATTGTCAAACGTATATGTAAAACTATCATTAGTAATGGCTAATGGCTCATGAATGTACAAAGAAAGTCTCTTTTATATTTTTCATTAGTGAAAGCGAGATGGCGATATCCAGGAAGCACGACACCGACCTTGTACGCAACCTCGCTCTATTCATCGGTCTATTTTGGCGTCAACACTGCTTACACATACGGACATGGGATACTATATGTATACGTCGGGATTACGTTTGGCACGTGAATCTCGTAATCTGTTTTCTCTGTTACAGGAAAAGCTGTTCAACCAAACAATCTTTATTTTAACTCATTCATATTTTGTTCACTGGCCCATGTTTCATCTTTCATATGTTTAAAAAATTATCAGCTTTAAATTGTGAAAATGATTTAAGCGAATAAAATTTTAATTACTATGAAATTTCTGCTTAGATGGCAAGATGACATTTTTAAGTGTCATCACTAGGAAACTCCGGTCACATTATTTTAAAATTAAGATTCATATGCAAATATTTTTAATATATTAAAAATATTTGCATATGAATTTATCATTTTTTACGTGGTAGAGCCATGCTGCAGTATAGTTGTATAGTTGTAGCACGAATGGGTCGGCCTGACCGGGGAAGGACCACGCTCTCTCAGAATACCAGCGTGAAATAGTACCCTAATGCTGCTGTGTTTTGTATGGTGGGTGTAGAGAACCGGAGACAATTTTTACTGGAAACAAGGTATTCCACCTAAGTCCTCACGGATGACAACGCATCTGCATTTTGATTCGTAATCGAGGTTAAATGTAGATGTCTATGGACCACAGCAACCACTTACCATCAGGTGCACTGTGTGCTCGTTTGTCATCCTATCCTATATAAAAAAATTGTCCTTTTTATACTTATATTTCGACTTATATGTCGACCAATTTATATACTACAGCTTCAGACCATAAAGAAAGATAGATGGATTATAGCAATAGCAGCATATATTATTTTCAGTGACTTAAAAGCTCCTACTTATCGTAAGAACATGCACCGCATGTGTGCGACATAATATGCATCTAAAACTGCAAGCAACAACTTGGTTTTAGGTGCATATGTTTGCATCGAGTACTAGGACTAAGACTCTGACGAGCTATAAGAAAAAGATCTGTGTACGAGTACGTGCCCAGAAGTTGAGCATGATTTCGGTGTCTTTTGAAATGTTCGCACAGTTCCATCTACCTTTCTTTGTTAGTCTTAACTAACAAAAAATTGCAATCGCATAAAAAATATATTGTATCATATTACATGGAAGGTAAAAAAGAGTACATTCAAAATATATGTCGCTGGGACATTATCAAATTAGAGATTTTATAGTGTCACTATTAAAATATTTGTAATTACATAGACAGATTTTTTTAATTACGACCAGTCATAACTAAGATGGCACGAACTTGTTTGTCGAACTTGTTACAGTACGTGAGGGTCATCTGGTTAATACGGTAACTTTCTTATAACTTGAAAACTACAAGCTTGTTTGCATAGATGGCATTGTGATACGATAGGTCTTCATCAGTCAATCAAATAATAAAAGTCGAAATTTAAGTCGATTTTAGTACGGTGCAGTGCAGTTAGTATTTTTAAGGAGATTTTTCTAAAGATTCCGAATTATTGCCACGGCTTGTTTGCAATTTTTCGTTAATATATTAATTATAGTATACGACTATGTCTTTTCGCCTCAGTCCTTATCCTGTTTTTGGTTTCATAGGGCGACAAAGCTTAAGGTCACCATATTACCCTCACGTACCTTACATTTTTTTTACTGTATATGAAATATACATTAGTTAAACTACTGTTACATTCGAATTATATGTTTTATTTTGATCTTGATCGAGACCACAAAACACAATTACCCTCTACCGAGAGTTCGAGACGCTCATTATTTTTAAAAACAGCGCTTGCTTGTTGGCAGTTTGACGTCTTACCTAACAAGCGATTTTCGCAGAAATTGATCGTGTTTTCTGAAAACCATTTGCGGCTGATTGACAGCTTTCACAGGTTATAATTAGTATGTTAATGAAATACCTATTCGTGTAGCTTGTAGTCATGAGAGACAATGCCAATCTTACTATGTATAGTATTTTAAGCATCTTGTAAATAAGATGTTGTTGTTAATTTTTATGTAATATTAAAGTCCCAAACGAGCCAAGAAACTGTTTAATGAAGTTTAATGAAAACATAATCAAGTGTTCATGATGCAATTAAAACCCGCCAAATGTGGCTATGGCAATATCACTCTAATGAGGCACTCTGTAAGGGATGACCTGGGTATCCTGGCCTCGTCTAGTTTAGCAGTGGACTTTTATAGGCTGTAATGGTCGATTCGACGACAATAATACGGGTGCTGGCCATTATCTTTGAGGATTCTCCAAACGCGCATATGTTTCACACCTAGTTCACGTGTCACCAGTTCAGATAGATGGATGGATATGAAATAGTTGCTGTGGTGTTAATACCCATTCTAATTATATTATACAATTTTCGGACAGATTTTTACTATGCATTTGATATCCATTATACTTAAATTTATTTCTATACTATTTTTATATAGTTCACTAATGGATTCTGTGACCCATGGCCATCTTCATCTATCGTTGATTAAGAACCAACATGTAGACTTTTTACAGGAAACGATGCATTCCGTCTTAATCCATAGGGGTGACAACCTTTGAGTATTAAAACAAGTGACAACGCATCTGCATTTTATTCATAACCGAGGATAGATGTATGGTAAAGGTGTATGATTGGGCCACTACATGCACTTACCATCAGGTAGACTGTGTGAGTGTTTGTTATTCTATAAAATAAATGTTACACGCACTTAATTTTTTCATAAATAACTCACCAAGAGTATATGTTTTAATAGGATTGTTTAAAGGAATGTCCTAATGTCATTAGTATATTTTTTTATTTTTAAGTACTGAATAAAATCTTAGTGGAAATCTTCATAAGAATCTTTGATTTTTTTGCGGTTATATACTTTACGTTCGAGGCGTGTAATTATACCCTAAGTAACATAGAATACTGTAATACGCAATAGAATGGCTGTTAACCTTATTTTGTACGAGGACAGGCGTCGCCGGGAGCACACATACAACCAATTACGTAGTTTTATCACTACTACCAACCCGATTCGCTGTGTTGACAGAGATTTTAATACGTATTTATAAATAAATAAAAATAAAAAAAAGTTGTAAATAGCGTGCAATTTGGCATTTTCTAAATAACTTGCATGCGAAATTTGGAAACGATTGTAACGTCAAAACACTTTTTTTTTTTTTTTTTTTGCGCCCGAAGCAATTAAAGGGCTACCCTGTACGTAGGGAGGCGGAAAATGCATTACGCATACCACGATAGCCGGTCTATCGTGGTTATGGGGGACTCACTGTCCTACCGGGGACCCTAAGTGATACCCCCTAAAAACCGCCTTTGGGGACAGGCAGCTGGCTGATTAAGCTCTATTGTGCCTTATCATGAGCGACCCTCTTTTGGGAAAAGAGGGCGCAGGCGGCTAAGAGCCGCTGAGGGAGTGCCTACGAAGGCAAAATAATATTAGTTGATATAATAATAATTAATTTAATTAGAACTGGCCTTAGCCGCCAGGAGGCAGTTCAGGTCGTTTGACAGTTTATTTGGCGGGTCCGAGAGAGAGTTTCTCGGCCTGCGGACACGATAGCGAGAGGGGGGTGGGGCTGCATAAGAAGCCGCCTCACGAATTAAATTGTTTGGGTGCGACTCTGAGGCTTTGAAGAAGCTCTCAGAGAGTTTTTTAAGGAACTGTTGAATTGTTGGGAGCTCTAAGTCCCGATGAAGGTCGGCATTACGGACGTACCAAGGTGCGTTCGCAGCTCGACGACAGAAGAGGTTCTGAACTATTTGGAGTTCATTTAATATGTTAGGGTTTGCGTGGGCAAAGACGGGGCCCGCGTAGGTCATGACGGGTCGTATACAGACCTTATAAAGGGTTCGCTTGTTCCGAAGGGACATTTTACTGTGTCTGCCCAACATACTGTTGAGCCTACTCAGGTAAAACCGTGCGTGACGGGTGACTCGTTTGACGTGGGGCCTAAAAGTGAGCCCTGTGTCTAGAGTGACACCTAAATATTTGGCTGTCGTATGCCAGGGGACAGGGGTCCCTAGCATACGTATTGGAGGAGTGTTTTTAAGACGGCGTCGTTTATAATCGAAGTGAACGGCGGAGCTCTTCTCCGGGTTCACATCGATGCGCCATTTTTTGAACCAATCTCCTAGGTCATCAACTGACTTTTGGATCTTGTTCCGTATGAAGGGTAGTGAGACACCTTTGCATTAGATGGCAGTGTCGTCTGCGAAGAGGGAGAGTTGAACACCTTTCGACGGGATGGGAATGTCGTTGGTGAACAGGATGTACAGCAAAGGAGCAAGTACTGAGCCCTGAGGGACACCAGCCTTGATAGTTCGCTGTGAGGATAGCGTGCCTTCGTGTCTAAAACGACAGGTACGATGCTTCAAATAGGAGGCCACGAGACGAACTAGACGATCGGGGAGACCTATTTTGTAGAGCTTGTAGATGAGGCCTGTGTGCCAGACTCTATCAAAAGCTTTGGCTATATCGAAGAAGACCGCGATGGTTTTATGACGTCGAGGATAGAAACCGCTGAGGATATATTCCACAATGCGGTGAACTTGTTGGGGACATGAGTGTTTGGCTCGGAAGCCGAATTGGTGGGGAATGATGAGAGGGTCACCATCTGTGGGAAACAGATAGCGCCTCATCCGTGTTTGGATGACTCTTTCGAAGAGCTTGCCCATTGCCTTGAGGAGGCTAATGGGGCGATGGCTGGAGGGGAGGTTGAGAGGCTTGCCTGGCTTGGGAATTCCAATCACAGTTGCCTCTTTCCACGTAGTGGGAAAATAACTAAGGTTGAAGCAGGCGTTGAAGATAATAGATAGAAAGGTTAACACCTGCTCGGGAAAGTGTTTAAGGGCTTGGTTGGAGATGCCATCCGCGCCCGGAGCCTTTTTAGGCTTAAGTCCTTTGATGAGGGATGAAATCTCATCATTGGACACAGAGATAGGTTCGGAGGCGGTAGGGGGTGAGTTCCGGCGGCGGACCTCATCCTCTACTGCCTGGACGTGTGAGGGGTCGACAGGTTGAGAACTAGGGGAGCATTGATCGGCAATGCTATCCGCAAAGCACTCAGCCTTCTCCTCGTCCTCGAAGGCAACCGTGCCGTCGGGACGGGAGAGAGGGGGAGTGTGGGTGATAGCGTCTATGCGGAGGGCTCTAGCCATCTGATAGTACGCTGTGTGAGATGGAGTGATATTCTCCATGAGCTTACTCTTTTCGAGATCTTGAAATTCAGAGAGGCGGAAGCGGAGTTTTCGTTGAAGACGATTGGCCGCGCGCCTATATTCGGGGGTGGGATATTTTGCTGCTCTCCGGAAAGCAGCTTTTTTGGCTTTTAATAGGTTGCTAATATGTAGGGGAAGCCCACTATTGTTAGCAACCGGGACGACCCTTTCGTTCTCCTTAAGGGAGGATTTAATAAGGGTGGAGAGTGAGTCGACCGCGGTGTCGATTTTTTCGGGACTGTCTAAGTCCGACGGAATGGAGATGGTAGAATCCTGTGAGTCCAGAGCTTTAGCTAGGGACTCCTTGAATCCCTTCCAATTAGTGAAGGTTTTTGAGTGTATTGGGGGAGGTGGCTGATGGCCAAGAATGAGGGAGACCGGTCTGTGATCTGATCCTAGATCGTCTAGTGTCTCGATTGCTCCGAGGTTGAGAGAAACTCCTTGGAGTAACGCAAAATCTAACACATCGGGAGAGTGATCGGTGTTATCGGGAAAGTGAGTAACACCGAGAGGACTATGGACAGTGATATCAAGAGACTGCGTGATATCGAGCAGTATCTTGCCACTAGGGGACGTAGTGCGGCATGTCCATTCAGTATGCTTGGAGTTAAAATCTCCAAACATAATGACTGAATTGCCCAAGGAGTAAATAGCGTGCAATTTGGCATTTTCTAAATAACTTGCATGCGAAATTTGGAAACGATTGTAACGTCAAAACACATTTTTTTTTTTTTTTTGCGCCCGAAGCAATTAAAGGGCTACCCTGTACGTAGGGAGGCGGAAAATGCATTACGCATACCACGATAGCCGGTCTATCGTGGTTATGGGGGACTCACTGTCCTACCGGGGACCCTAAGTGATACCCCCTAAAAACCGCCTTTGGGGACAGGCAGCTGGCTGATTAAGCTCTATTGTGCCTTATCATGAGCGACCCTCTTTTGGGAAAAGAGGGCGCAGGCGGCTAAGAGCCGCTGAGGGAGTGCCTACGAAGGCAAAATAATATTAGTTGATATAATAATAATTAATTTAATTAGAACTGGCCTTAGCCGCCAGGAGGCAGTTCAGGTCGTTTGACAGTTTATTTGGCGGGTCCGAGAGAGAGTTTCTCGGCCTGCGGACACGATAGCGAGAGGGGGGTGGGGCTGCATAAGAAGCCGCCTCACGAATTAAATTGTTTGGGTGCGACTCTGAGGCTTTGAAGAAGCTCTCAGAGAGTTTTTTAAGGAACTGTTGAATTGTTGGGAGCTCTAAGTCCCGATGAAGGTCGGCATTACGGACGTACCAAGGTGCGTTCGCAGCTCGACGACAGAAGAGGTTCTGAACTATTTGGAGTTCATTTAATATGTTAGGGTTTGCGTGGGCAAAGACGGGGCCCGCGTAGGTCATGACGGGTCGTATACAGACCTTATAAAGGGTTCGCTTGTTCCGAAGGGACATTTTACTGTGTCTGCCCAACATACTGTTGAGCCTACTCAGGTAAAACCGTGCGTGACGGGTGACTCGTTTGACGTGGGGCCTAAAAGTGAGCCCTGTGTCTAGAGTGACACCTAAATATTTGGCTGTCGTATGCCAGGGGACAGGGGTCCCTAGCATACGTATTGGAGGAGTGTTTTTAAGACGGCGTCGTTTATAATCGAAGTGAACGGCGGAGCTCTTCTCCGGGTTCACATCGATGCGCCATTTTTTGAACCAATCTCCTAGGTCATCAACTGACTTTTGGATCTTGTTCCGTATGAAGGGTAGTGAGACACCTTTGCATTAGATGGCAGTGTCGTCTGCGAAGAGGGAGAGTTGAACACCTTTCGACGGGATGGGAATGTCGTTGGTGAACAGGATGTACAGCAAAGGAGCAAGTACTGAGCCCTGAGGGACACCAGCCTTGATAGTTCGCTGTGAGGATAGCGTGCCTTCGTGTCTAAAACGACAGGTACGATGCTTCAAATAGGAGGCCACGAGACGAACTAGACGATCGGGGAGACCTATTTTGTAGAGCTTGTAGATGAGGCCTGTGTGCCAGACTCTATCAAAAGCTTTGGCTATATCGAAGAAGACCGCGATGGTTTTATGACGTCGAGGATAGAAACCGCTGAGGATATATTCCACAATGCGGTGAACTTGTTGGGGACATGAGTGTTTGGCTCGGAAGCCGAATTGGTGGGGAATGATGAGAGGGTCACCGTCTGTGGGAAACAGATAGCGCCTCATCCGTGTTTGGATGACTCTTTCGAAGAGCTTGCCCATTGCCTTGAGGAGGCTAATGGGGCGATGGCTGGAGGGGAGGTTGAGAGGCTTGCCTGGCTTGGGAATTCCAATCACAGTTGCCTCTTTCCACGTAGTGGGAAAATAACTAAGGTTGAAGCAGGCGTTGAAGATAATAGATAGAAAGGTTAACACCTGCTCGGGAAAGTGTTTAAGGGCTTGGTTGGAGATGCCATCCGCGCCCGGAGCCTTTTTAGGCTTAAGTCCTTTGATGAGGGATGAAATCTCATCATTGGACACAGAGATAGGTTCGGAGGCGGTAGGGGGTGAGTTCCGGCGGCGGACCTCATCCTCTACTGCCTGGACGTGTGAGGGGTCGACAGGTTGAGAACTAGGGGAGCATTGATCGGCAATGCTATCCGCAAAGCACTCAGCCTTCTCCTCGTCCTCGAAGGCCACCGTGCCGTCGGGACGGGAGAGAGGGGGAGTGTGGGTGATAGCGTCTATGCGGAGGGCTCTAGCCATCTGATAGTACGCTGTGTGAGATGGAGTGATATTCTCCATGAGCTTACTCTTTTCGAGATCTTGAAATTCAGAGAGGCGGAAGCGGAGTTTTCGTTGAAGACGATTGGCCGCGCGCCTATATTCGGGGGTGGGATATTTTGCTGCTCTCCGGAAAGCAGCTTTTTTGGCTTTTAATAGGTTGCTAATATGTAGGGGAAGCCCACTATTGTTAGCAACCGGGACGACCCTTTCGTTCTCCTTAAGGGAGGATTTAATAAGGGTGGAGAGTGAGTCGACCGCGGTGTCGATTTTTTCGGGACTGTCTAAGTCCGACGGAATGGAGATGGTAGAATCCTGTGAGTCCAGAGCTTTAGCTAGGGACTCCTTGAATCCCTTCCAATTAGTGAAGGTTTTTGAGTGTATTGGGGGAGGTGGCTGATGGCCAAGAATGAGGGAGACCGGTCTGTGATCTGATCCTAGATCGTCTAGTGTCTCGATTGCTCCGAGGTTGAGAGAAACTCCTTGGAGTAACGCAAAATCTAACACATCGGGAGAGTGATCGGTGTTATCGGGAAAGTGAGTAACACCGAGAGGACTATGGACAGTGATATCAAGAGACTGCGTGATATCGAGCAGTATCTTGCCACTAGGGGACGTAGTGCGGCATGTCCATTCAGTATGCTTGGAGTTAAAATCTCCAAACATAATGACTGAATTGCCCAAGGAGTAAATAGCGTGCAATTTGGCATTTTCTAAATAACTTGCATGCGAAATTTGGAAACGATTGTAACGTCAAAACACATTTTTTTTTTTTTTTTTTTTGCGCCCGAAGCAATTAAAGGGCTACCCTGTACGTAGGGAGGCGGAAAATGCATTACGCATACCACGATAGCCGGTCTATCGTGGTTATGGGGGACTCACTGTCCTACCGGGGACCCTAAGTGATACCCCCTAAAAACCGCCTTTGGGGACAGGCAGCTGGCTGATTAAGCTCTATTGTGCCTTATCATGAGCGACCCTCTTTTGGGAAAAGAGGGCGCAGGCGGCTAAGAGCCGCTGAGGGAGTGCCTACGAAGGCAAAATAATATTAGTTGATATAATAATAATTAATTTAATTAGAACTGGCCTGAGCCGCCAGGAGGCAGTTCAGGTCGTTTGACAGTTTATTTGGCGGGTCCGAGAGAGAGTTTCTCGGCCTGCGGACACGATAGCGAGAGGGGGGTGGGGCTGCATAAGAAGCCGCCTCACGAATTAAATTGTTTGGGTGCGACTCTGAGGCTTTGAAGAAGCTCTCAGAGAGTTTTTTAAGGAACTGTTGAATTGTTGGGAGCTCTAAGTCCCGATGAAGGTCGGCATTACGGACGTACCAAGGTGCGTTCGCAGCTCGACGACAGAAGAGGTTCTGAACTATTTGGAGTTCATTTAATATGTTAGGGTTTGCGTGGGCAAAGACGGGGCCCGCGTAGGTCATGACGGGTCGTATACAGACCTTATAAAGGGTTCGCTTGTTCCGAAGGGACATTTTACTGTGTCTGCCCAACATACTGTTGAGCCTACTCAGGTAAAACCGTGCGTGACGGGTGACTCGTTTGACGTGGGGCCTAAAAGTGAGCCCTGTGTCTAGAGTGACACCTAAATATTTGGCTGTCGTATGCCAGGGGACAGGGGTCCCTAGCATACGTATTGGAGGAGTGTTTTTAAGACGGCGTCGTTTATAATCGAAGTGAACGGCGGAGCTCTTCTCCGGGTTCACATCGATGCGCCATTTTTTGAACCAATCTCCTAGGTCATCAACTGACTTTTGGATCTTGTTCCGTATGAAGGGTAGTGAGACACCTTTGCATTAGATGGCAGTGTCGTCTGCGAAGAGGGAGAGTTGAACACCTTTCGACGGGATGGGAATGTCGTTGGTGAACAGGATGTACAGCAAAGGAGCAAGTACTGAGCCCTGAGGGACACCAGCCTTGATAGTTCGCTGTGAGGATAGCGTGCCTTCGTGTCTAAAACGACAGGTACGATGCTTCAAATAGGAGGCCACGAGACGAACTAGACGATCGGGGAGACCTATTTTGTAGAGCTTGTAGATGAGGCCTGTGTGCCAGACTCTATCAAAAGCTTTGGCTATATCGAAGAAGACCGCGATGGTTTTATGACGTCGAGGATAGAAACCGCTGAGGATATATTCCACAATGCGGTGAACTTGTTGGGGACATGAGTGTTTGGCTCGGAAGCCGAATTGGTGGGGAATGATGAGAGGGTCACCGTCTGTGGGAAACAGATAGCGCCTCATCCGTGTTTGGATGACTCTTTCGAAGAGCTTGCCCATTGCCTTGAGGAGGCTAATGGGGCGATGGCTGGAGGGGAGGTTGAGAGGCTTGCCTGGCTTGGGAATTCCAATCACAGTTGCCTCTTTCCACGTAGTGGGAAAATAACTAAGGTTGAAGCAGGCGTTGAAGATAATAGATAGAAAGGTTAACACCTGCTCGGGAAAGTGTTTAAGGGCTTGGTTGGAGATGCCATCCGCGCCCGGAGCCTTTTTAGGCTTAAGTCCTTTGATGAGGGATGAAATCTCATCATTGGACACAGAGATAGGTTCGGAGGCGGTAGGGGGTGAGTTCCGGCGGCGGACCTCATCCTCTACTGCCTGGACGTGTGAGGGGTCGACAGGTTGAGAACTAGGGGAGCATTGATCGGCAATGCTATCCGCAAAGCACTCAGCCTTCTCCTCGTCCTCGAAGGCAACCGTGCCGTCGGGACGGGAGAGAGGGGGAGTGTGGGTGATAGCGTCTATGCGGAGGGCTCTAGCCATCTGATAGTACGCTGTGTGAGATGGAGTGATATTCTCCATGAGCTTACTCTTTTCGAGATCTTGAAATTCAGAGAGGCGGAAGCGGAGTTTTCGTTGAAGACGATTGGCCGCGCGCCTATATTCGGGGGTGGGATATTTTGCTGCTCTCCGGAAAGCAGCTTTTTTGGCTTTTAATAGGTTGCTAATATGTAGGGGAAGCCCACTATTGTTAGCAACCGGGACGACCCTTTCGTTCTCCTTAAGGGAGGATTTAATAAGGGTGGAGAGTGAGTCGACCGCGGTGTCGATTTTTTCGGGACTGTCTAAGTCCGACGGAATGGAGATGGTAGAATCCTGTGAGTCCAGAGCTTTAGCTAGGGACTCCTTGAATCCCTTCCAATTAGTGAAGGTTTTTGAGTGTATTGGGGGAGGTGGCTGATGGCCAAGAATGAGGGAGACCGGTCTGTGATCTGATCCTAGATCGTCTAGTGTCTCGATTGCTCCGAGGTTGAGAGAAACTCCTTGGAGTAACGCAAAATCTAACACATCGGGAGAGTGATCGGTGTTATCGGGAAAGTGAGTAACACCGAGAGGACTATGGACAGTGATATCAAGAGACTGCGTGATATCGAGCAGTATCTTGCCACTAGGGGACGTAGTGCGGCATGTCCATTCAGTATGCTTGGAGTTAAAATCTCCAAACATAATGACTGAATTGCCCAAGGATAAAATGGCTTCAAAATCTTTTTTGAGGGGATAGGTTCCTGAAGGGATGTAACAGGAGGCTATGAGGATGGACTGATGTCCAGTCATAGCTAGCTTGCATACCGTGGCTTCCATATTGGTAAGCTGCGGAGTAGAAATGGGCGAGCAATGAAGTGTCTTCTTGTAATAGATGGCCGTTCCGCCGCCTCGGCGGTCGGGTCTGTCATTACGAAGAAGAGAGAAGTTTCTAATAGAAAGGCCTCTAGTGTCCTTAGCTTTAAGATTAGTTTCCTGTAGGAGGAGGAAATCGACTTCACGATTTCGAAGAAAGAGCTTAAGCTCTGGGAGGTTATTTCGCAAGCCGCGAATATTGAATGATACAAGCGATAAACCCTTAGGTTTGATACGACCGTGGATCTTGGTAGGTTAATATTATTATCAGCCATTTAAGTTAAGTTAATTAAGTTAACTTAACTTACAACAGAGCAAGCAGAAGATCATTATGTTCCGCAAGAGCGATGAGACGCTCTTGGGGGGACTTCGCCGCGCGCAGTTTGCGTGAGATTACTGTAATCTCCCTAACATCTATATTCCTAATCGCGGAATATAGTGTGTTGTAGTCATCAATTGTGGGCTCTGCCTCGTGTGCGTACGAGGTTGTCCGCGGAGGGGTCAAAACACATCTCATGTTGACGTTTATATGTGTGAATTGACGTGTTAGTGACATTTTAGTGGCTACACGGGCTCCGCCCACTCCTCCGTTCTATTAAGTATGTATTATAGTATTCTATGCTGTGTAATATCCACGACAGTAATTATGTACAATACGTTCACAGAGGGTCAGAGAAATGTACTGTAAATACTGGCGTAAACAGGACGACTGCGTGTTCGTTTGTCACCTTCATTATAAACGATTGGCTGCTTGGTCGATTTTGTGGTCGTAAGCGCGTCGGTTGATCATGTCCCAGGCCTCGCCAAAATCAGTAGCTGGACGGAGTTAGAAAGTTGGCGGTGTTTCATCCCCATGCCTCGAAAGGTACTTAAAGTCTTTGTTGCTACGTCTATTCTCCCTCCGGTCGTGTGGAATGGCCGCCCCATCTTATGAGAGTGAGGAAATGGAGAGTGCACTTAAGCTTGCATACACACTCGTTCAACTGTAATTCAGTCCTATGCATATGGCTGGTCTCCGTTAAGATTGGCCGCCGTGACTGAAATTCGGTCGGGAGGACGCTATTATTATTATAATAAACTTAATTTCATAGCAACTTTTTTTGTTTCAGCATAACTGGTGGCGAGCTGTTTGAACGAGTGATCGACGAGGATTTCGTGCTTACGGAGCGCGCTTGCACTGTATTCATGCGGCAGATATGCGAAGGAATCGAGTTCGTACACAGGCAGAACATATTGCATCTTGACATGAAGGTAACTAGAGCGTGAATTATGCAAAGCCTATACACGATGCATTTGTGTATTTTATGTGGAAATTTATAACAAGTTGAAGGAAGAATTATACCAAGCATTTTTGTTGTGATTACTATAAAAACTAATAATATTGCAAACCAAAAACCCTCACAAACTTGTCAAAATTTCAAAATGAATTACAATCCCATCCTATATAATGTCCTATAATTACTATATTCACTATAAATCGACACTGTTTTCCGCAAAAGTGCTAAAATCTACGAAAGAGCGCGCACGTCATGGTCACGTCAACTCCGTGGCGCACGTGCAGATGTGGTAGTCGTGTTAGACGTGGTTGTACCACTAATGGGTCGGCCCTACCGGGGAAGGACCACGCTCTCACATAATAACAGCGTGAAATAGCAGCTTATGCTGCAGTGTTTCGTATGGTGAACGTAGAGAACCGGAGACCCTTTCACTGGACACGAGCCATTCCATCTTAGTCCTCAGGGTTGACAACGCATCTGCATTTTGATTCTTATTTAAGGATAAATGTAGATGTCTATGGACCACAGCATCTGCTTACCATCAGGTGGACTGCGTGCTCGTTTGTCATCCTATACTACAAAAACATCATTACGACTATCGCCGCACACAATAATAACTCGAAGTAGATAAGGAGTTTCTTGGTGGTTCTTCGGTAAATTAAACAAAAGATTAACTTTCAATAAGTATAATTGACTAAAAAAGTTTCTGTTTCTATTCTTTTCTTTCTTAGCACGTAGGTCCAATGCTGGACACGACCACCACGTTTTGCCACGTCTCGCTTGGCAAGCGGTACAGTGCCAGCCAGTAGTATCTTGCTTTTGTCGTTTCTGCCATCGCCGGTCTAGGTATTTTAAATGTAGCGTAGAAGAGATGATGGTATACCGCCATTTTTCGAAAACTAGGCTTTTTATAGAGTAACGGTAACAAACAAGTACACAGTCTAATTGATGGTAAATGAATGGTGTAGCTCATAGCCACCACGGTTTATTACAACAATGCTTCGTATATAGTTCTGCCCAACTCGATTTATGTAATCTTATTTCGTTTTCCATAAAGTCGCTTTTATGCAGACCCTGCTTTTAGGTCCGTTATGTCGCTCTTTAGTGTTACCATCTATCTTAAATTACGAATCGAAATGCAGATGTGTTGTTACCCTTGAGGACCATGGTGGAATACACCCTTAACCGTAAAACAGGATCTCAGGTTCTTTACACTCACCATACGAAACAAAACAGTTAGGTTGCAAACTGGTATTTTGTGAGAGAGGTAAAGCGACTCTACCACATTTAAAAACGTTTTAATGTTTTTTTGCATTTTTATACTAAACTCTTACGAAATTCAGCAACATTTCAGTCAGCATGTAAATAGTTTTTGAGCAATATCGTGCCATAGCTGAGTCTTGCAATTTAACAATTTCATAGAACATTGCCATTATCTGATGAACCATCAGATGTAATTTTTTATTTATTTTGTGCCAATGTTTAACTACTATTTCGCCTAGCGGTAAATAGTAAATCACACAGTCTGTGTTCGTAATAAAATCTTTAAAATAAAATTATTCGCTCCAGTTACAGATAAGTAATCCCTAACATACAAAACGCCACAGAAGAAAAAATCAACTCTTAAACCCAGCTGGTTAGGTAGCGAACTCTGATAATTCGCACGTTATAAGATTTGAATAGGAATGAACATCGCTAAATTAATTAAAACCGATATGAATACAGAAATACTATCTTAATACACTGTAAATTTTTCAACAATCTACATGCTTTGATTGCATAAGCAAGCCAGGCTATAAATTTCATCTAATCAAAATTACAATGTCGTTGAGATCTCCCGCGTTTACATCTTGGTACGGCTCCAAACCGTATATCAAACACCGGAAAAGCATGCGCGGGAGTTTTATGATTGCTCGCCACCATTATTGTTTGTTCTATTGCGCACATTTTTATTTCTGTAATCTGTAATAAACTTTATAATTTGTCAGTAAGGGTCAAATGAAAATGATTTTTTATTTTTATGTTATTAACATTCCAAAACCAAAAGATAAAAATATCATTAGTGTTCTACAGATACTGTAAGCTCTTACTAATTGAAATAGGCATTTTTTCTAGAGAATTATTTGTTAAAATCGCCACGCTTGAGCAGACTTTTATCAAAACAAAATCTTCATCAAAATCTATTTGTCAGACAATTTATCAAAACAAAATCTAAATCTCTATCTTTACAAAATAACTCGGAGTGAGTTAGTAATAATAATAATAATAACTTTTTATTTCAGAATCAATTCCATATATGTGTTAGTAACTAAATCTTAAAAAGCTACGGTTAGTAATGATTTATCACTGGCAAAACTATCTCCATCCAGTGTTTTACATAAATACTGTCTAAGCAATTTACAACAGTTTCCGGAAGACTATTAGTGCTGTACTCCGTATTCGCGTCATCAGGGATGCTATCCGCTTAAGTATAATTGCGTCAAAACCATCCACGCGTGCTTCTGCGAACATCCCCGATGCGCTATAAAACGAGTCAGCCCCAACATTGCCTCGAAACTGTTGTTATACTGTACTCTAAGGGCGCTGTATGCCTTCTGCGTGTAGTTGACCCACAGTTTGCAGGTATAAAATGATTGGCAGTATAACTTAAAAAGTGTAATATTTACTGAAGTAAAGTGCGAGTGCATCGAGCGAACCTGTGGGTCAGCATGTTGCACCTAACAGCCGGCGCCTTTCGTCCTCTTCCTAAATCTAAGTCATCGCTCAGTGATTCATTGACCCAATACTTATATCACAGCTATTTATACCCAGATACTTAAATCAAGTAACCTGTTTTAGCAGAGTTCACATTAATTTGAACTTCGAAATGTACAAGTATATTTTCTTCCCGTCGTTGAACCTAAGACTGTGCGCTACTGCATATCGCTCACAAATAGTGAGCAGTTTTCTAAGAGCACTTATCGAGGGGCTCAGAAGAACCATGTCATCCGCGTAACTAACGTTATTAATAGAGATCCCATGTACAGAGCAGCCGAGCTGAGTATAATACATATACACAATATACCTTGGTTTACTATGTTTGATATTAATTTTATTCTTCCAAAAGCTCTAATCTTTATACATTTGGAATATTACCTGTATCTGGACAGACAGTCGAAATCGAGGCTCGACTCACAGATTTACGGAGTACTGGAGCCCGAAATGATCCATTTGAATGATCGATCCGAATGTACGGTACGCGTGACGAAATGTGCTAGAATGAATCGGTCGCTAGAAATGAATTGAGACATGTCTAGGCTCGAGGCGTCGCAACCCACCGCTTAGCTATTTACCTGTTGAACCGTTATCTAACATAATTTCCGTTTAATTTCAGCCAGAAAACATCTTATGTCTTACAAAATCGGGCAACAGAATAAAAATCATCGATTTTGGATTAGCACGGTTCTACGACCCTGAGAAGAAACTACAAGTGCTATTTGGAACACCCGAGTTTGTGGCGCCCGAAGTGGTTAACTTTGACCAGATCGGATACGGGACAGACATGTGGTCAATAGGCGTAATATGTTACGTGCTGTAAGTAAAATTTGTAAATATTTTTGATATAAAAGTTGATAAATACTAAAACAGCCAGGCATCCCCGATTAAACATTTAAAGTTTTCGCCGGGTACCAAGTACCGATATTATTAAAATTGTTAATTTCCCCTTTTCGTACTGACTTATCAAGTTCTTAAAGGTTAAGAAAATCGCAAAAAAATATATCAATGACATGGGGCAACGTTTCGGATTGTTCGCGCATTACTTTCTTCTATGTATTACGTATTTTATATATATATATATATATATATATATATATATATATATATATATATATATATATATATTACGTATTAGTATATTTTTAAAATGGATGACAAACTATCACACAGTTCACCTGATTGTAAGTGGATGGTTTGGCCCATAGACATCAACTATCTTCGAAAATTTAAATAATAATGTCTTCCAGACCTAATTTCGGCCACGGCCGTCTGCCTCAACGGAGGTTAGCCATCGGCGCAGGACAGGACTATAGTTTCCCAAGTCCCAAGTGTATGCCCAAGCACAGCTGCACTCTCTATTTCCTCACTCTCATAATCCGATGGGACGGTAAACCGACTCGACCGGAGTTCAGGCTGAGATCAGGCGCAGGACCAGCGGCTTTACGAGCTTTCTGAGGCACGGGGGTGAGACATCGCCAACTTCCTGGCTCCGGACAGCTACTGAGAATTTTTTGACGGTAAAACTCAATAATTGATTCTTTGGCCCGATCCTGGATTCGAACCCAGAACCTCATGATCAGCAGTCGCACTACTACAACCACTAGATCAACGGAACAGTCAAAAACTAGTTACTGGGTTACTAATTTTCATCCCTAAGAACTAAGATTGAATGCCTCGTTTACTATAACACGTTTACTATAAAAAAAAGTATTGCTCGCCATATGAAATATGGCAGCATTATTCTACTTTTTCACGCTTGTATTTTGTAAGAGCATGGTCTTTACACTGACCTAGAAAACATTGTTTGCGAAAAATATTTGCAGTGCTATTCATATCTTTCCAGTTTGTCGGGACTGTCACCTTTCATGGGCGAGACGGATATAGAAACCATGGCGAACGTAACAGTTGCAAAATACGATTTTGATGATGAAGCCTTTAACGAAATATCTGATGACGCCAAGGACTTCATTCAGAAACTGCTTGTGAAGGACAAAGAGTGAGTATATAAGGTTTTATGTAGAAAGACCAGTGTGGGCGCCATTTTGAAAAAAAAATCTATACTCCTTCTTACAACAAAGATCATGTATTTTAATGCAATCCAATACAGGGTTATTTTTCAAAGAGTAGCCAAAATTTAAACTTAAGTAAATAATTAGTAGCAGTAGTAAATATATAAATATTGGTATATCGTTATTACAGTTTTTAAAAATACGAGTAATTAAAGTTCTACTTTTATTTCAAATTATCCCAAATTGGATGCGATTAATGGGCAACGACGTTTTTGCCTACCGATCGACCCTTACGAATGCAATGCACGCATTCTAAATTTAAAAGATAAAAGGACAGAATGTTTTAGATTTTTCAATTTAATTTTTCTTCTCCATTTGCCTATATTACTTATTCTGAATTTTTGAACCATCTCCTCAAATTTGGCCGATAATTGCAATAATTGCTATTTTGCAAAATAACCCCGTATATTCTCTTAATATTTCTGCGATTTTATCTTATAGTGATATTAAATAAAAATGCTTAAAATTCTATATAAATTTAAACAGAATCTTTTACTCAAAGCATAAGAAAATTGTGCTTTTTTTCTCATAGTAAATCAAAATGGCATCTGTATATGGTCTGATCTAAGTATAGGGTTTATTGGTGTGATTTTTGTGTGAAGCCCCTACCAATTAGTTTTATTTTAGTTTTTACTGTAGTTTACACCTTTTCGGAACTTTGCTTTTTAAAATCACTTCACAAATCAAGTTGAATCATGAAATAGGTTTTATCAATTCAAATGAACTGAATCGAAGCCTGAAGTATTGAAATTGGGTATCAAAGCTTCAATCTTTTTCTTAATAACCATAAAAGCTGCATTATGTGTCAGCCTCGATAAAGACCCTTTGTTACTGGTGTTTATTTTTTTCCATCCAACACTTAGCAGTCCCGTCACTAACCGATACTCGTAGACATTGTATTTATTACCTTTTAACATAAGTAGAAATATGTAGAACCTATAAATGCCGTAACCACTTTTATTCATATTTAGATGTAGTTTTAGTGTAATGATAGTTTTGAATGTTTATGGAAATGTTAAAAATCCTCCTCGACTCATACCACACTAGACCACAAACTGCACTCACAATCCAATAAACCTACTTTCCGCTATTGCACTCATAAGGTGTTGGGTCATAGTAACAAGGGTCTTTGTCGCAGGTCAAGACCGAGCGCCACGGAGTGCTTGCGTCACCGTTGGCTCGTCAAACGGACTCAAGTGAAGAGAGACAAACCCAGACCCCAACTGTCGCCGAAACAAGAACTCGACGTGGCAAAAGACAACCTACGCCTTTTCGTCGAGCGATGGAGTGAACATCCGAATTCTCCATACGTTTTCGACAATCAGGCGCATGAGATCATATATTTATTTAATGGAAATTACGAAAGATCATCTATGGGTGGCTGTTCACCGTCCCCCAGAAGTTCACTTAGCAGTTCACCAGATATAATCTTTGATGAGGACGATCTCGAACCACCTCCTTTAAGAGATCCAACGCCATTATCACAAAGATATAACCCCGTGGAAAGAAGAGCATCAGACAGCAGCTGTTTCTTACACAAAAAGCAGGACGTACTCGTCAGAAAAAATTTAGCTGAAGAAATCAAGAAACTGTCAGATCATCTTTTCATGTTGTCCACAATGAGTACGGATCTAGTAAACAATAATTGCTTCAAAGAATTCGATAAGAACATTACAGAAACAAAAAACATGTCGAAGGAGGAAAAGAAACTTCAGAATGGATTTAAAACCGAATCAAGAACACCGATCACTAAAACCACGATAAATGGGGACGCGACGAACGCAGAAAGAAAAGTTTTCACTTCAAAATCAACAAATAAAATAAGTTCAGCATTCCTCACAGAGAAGGAGCAGGAGAAACCGATGACTAGCAAAATGCCCTGGGCTAAATCGGCCAGGTCAAAAAGACTAACGAATATGAGCCGAGATGTACCAGACCAACCAAAAGACCGACACAGCACCTTCTTCGAAGAGTTTGACAAAAGACGAGAGATGATTGGAAAATTAGTTAACGGCTCTGCAATCGAAAGACAGGTTCCTTATAAAAGAGGAGACGAAAATAACGCTCACAGGACGAAAGACCGTCTATTACATCTTCTTGGAAAATGGGCGGATACAGAAGTTGAAGGAGAAAGAACTGCAGGCGGCACTTCAAATTGTGGAAGGCATCAATCGATATCACTGGAATGGTCACCATCAAATCAACTAGCCCAAAATTCAATGTCAAGTCTTCACGCTTTCTTTCAAAGACAAACATCTGATGAGAAGAAGCAAAGGAAGAAATGACTAGTGTAAACTATTTGTATAAAAATGTGTATGATGTATGTTTTGTAAACAGGAACATAAGTGCCATGACATTGTGTTGTTCAGAAAGGTTTACTACGAAATAGTTTATAATTAATTATTGAATATTTCGCTGCAGAGTATAAACCAGTAAAATTAAAAAAAACAACAGCAAAATAATAAAATTATATTAGATCTCAATTTATTGATAAAATCTTTAGTTATAATAATTGCAGTCTCATGCTTGTTACGTCAAATCAATAAGAGTTCCATTCCAAATTTAATTTTGGATTAAATACGAAATTATAATTTATAAACATTAGAAAATATATTCATTTCTATTCTTGGAGAATAATATGACATAGTAATGACATTTAGGTTTGTAAAAAGAAATACATACACATAAGTTTTCTGAGGTAAAAGGTTAAAAACGGAGATTAATCACAGGACACTATCACAGGATTCAATACAATCCGCTTAGGAGCTCTTATTGCATGTTTCCATCTCACAAAAGGTACAATAATACAGAGTTTATCTTTCTGAATAAATGGTATGCGTGTTACCAAAGTGAGGAAATGAGATTGTTTTGATAGTAAGTTTTATTTTTTTTATTTTTGTAGAAATGACAATGAAATGACAACGTTATACGAATCTAGTCTCCGAACACAAAGCTCTGTGTGACATACGATCGAAAATCAAGACAAGACTGAGATGCAATTTCGAAATTGTTTAAATGACATTGACAATAGATTAATTTTATACTTGTAAATATAAATAACACGTAATATTTCGTGAACACCTCACGTTTACCGATCCTATCCCGCGTATTTAAATTTTGTTCCTTTTTCCGTACTTAAGTGTAATGTAATACATATATTTTATTGTTTTACGATAAATATGTTGTTTAAAAATATAAGGCTTTATAAAATAAATTGTTTCATTGATGTCTTTTAATATTTTAGTCTATACATTTCCATTATTTTTTTTTATAATCTGTATTTTTGCGAATTAATCACACCACCGTAAGTGTCGATGAGACCACTTAGGAAAATTCTGGAAATATTTCATTATTTTGGATGAATGGTGGCGTAACCAAATTGTTTACTCCAGCAGTAGCCATTAGGGTTGATGAAGAAAAAAAGAATCGGGTTTTCAAATGATTATCGTCTTTTTCTCCTCTTAAATGTACATCTTAATCGCCCAATGTTAAGTTATTGTAAATTTTCCAGGTACCTAATTTTTATATGACTTAGGTACTTCAAAGTAACACAAATTCATTAAAAATAAATAATATCACTACACATATATCTATTTCCCTTCAAAAAAAATATTGTCTGTAGCTTTTTATCTTAATTTAACAACTGCTATTTTCGGTTTTACAGTATTGAATGCTTTAGTTTTTCTATAATTATTTTCTCTATTTTACCACGAGTCACTTTCCTATATGTCTGTCTGTCTGTCTCTCTGCTGGTCTGTCGTTCCGGGTGGAACTTAGTAATTGATTTTAAACAAACTGCCCGATGAGCTGGAAACTTGAAATTTTGAACATAGCTCTAACTCGGATGACAACGCGAAGATATGAAAAAAAACGCAGTATATTAAAAAAATAAAAATATCACTTATTCTACCAATCGCAACATCACTTCCAACAATTCCTGCACGTATTTTAAATAGTTCAATAAAATATTTTATTGCTATTATTTATAAATATTCTTTTCATAGTGAGCGACTCTCCGCTTCAGCTACACTAACGCACCCGTGGCTCATACAATCAGCTCTGTGTACCGAGCTTCATGTTACCAAGACTAAGCTGAAGAGATACGTTATCAAGAAACGATGGGCAAAGGCAGTTGCCGCCGTCATTGCCCTGAAAAGAATGGGCGCGAAGTTTGAAGATGTTCATGAAGAGAAAGCAGAAAACGCGTAACAGTAGAGTAAGAAAGTTTACAAAAAAGCAGGAACTAGTAAATAACTTAAATTGTTTCATAAATACAAATGTTAAGTTTTCTGTTTGTTAAAGATTAAAAGTTAAAACTTTTTTAAATTCTTATCAGTATAATTTGAAAGTTCGTTATTTAGTAACATTGTCTGTAAATATCACTACAAATTATTGGCCTCCCATTTTAAGACTTTTCTGTTTGTTGAATAAAGAAGTGCCTTTAGTCGTACGAAAATGTCGACAAAAATATTACAGACTTTATCTTAACTTTACCAAACTTTGGCGTTTGTTTTTAGAAAAAAAATTAAAAGGTAAAAGCCCCGCATTTTACACTTCGGGATTGAACTAAAAAGTGATGACTAAATCATATATTTTAATTTATTGTTGATGAGATACTTAGTGAGGCAGCTAAATAATTAGTTCATGTTAGTTTCATTGTATGTAAAAAAATGACATGCTGATTTATAGTTTTTTTTTTTTTCTAAATACTAATGTACTTGACTGATTTTGTTAGTATCGACTCTTGAGTTGTATGCAGATTGTAAACCAATGTTTAAATTATGTTGTAATTACTTATTTTGTTTGTTTTTCTTAATTTTTAATATGAATATTTTATTTTATTAATTCTTTATACGAGTTTTAAAAGTATTCAACATTATTTTTATAGATCTAAGCTAGTTTGAAGAGGCTGAGTAGATATTTATTTATAATTTATAACATCAGACCATCAAAGCAAGACACGAAGCGCTGCGTTGAAATACTTTTCAAATAGTTTCAAAACCATGCTCAACTGACGCACATATATTTATTATTTCTGTCTTTATAAACCCGTAAAAGTTTATTATTCGACGCACAAATATACACCTAAAACCATACCACAGAGTAAGGAGTAAGGACTAGAGGGGAAACTTCCTAACAACGTCGAAAATGTGTACCCATTTTGATAGGGTTGCACCTGATGAATGTGAAAAATTTGAGGAAAAAATAACAATATTGTGTAGGATAAAACAACATGTGATTTCATTGTAACTTAAATTAATATAACAACGTGTCTATTTATCGTACTTAAATTGAAACTGAAAAAATTGTAGGTTTTGCTAATTTTCATAATATTATGTTTTATGGAATCTTTCTGTAGGGTGCTACACGCACCACCATCAACACCAGCACCACTACCACCAAAACTACCTCCACCACTGTCTGCCAATTCTTATTTTCTCTCGAATTTTTGTACATACTGTACAACTGTCAGGCATTAATTTATACAGAACACTAATTAATTACTTACATAAATCTATAATGTCTTATTTTATAATAAAGAATCTCTTAACTTTACTCTACAAAAGTAAAATAAATTTAAAAAAATAATAGATCTATAAAATCACGAAATATTGTTCTTCTATTTATTTTAATGCGCGCAACCATCAGCCCTATCGTTCATACCCCGACAGGGCCAGTTTGTTTCCGAGGAGTTTCGGTGAACCTGTTCGTGGGAGCTTACGCACACATCGCTGGGCTATGTATGGGTATAGTTGCAGCGAGCCGTTTGTATATAGCTTCCCTTCTGGTCGGTTTCTTTACTCATGTGACCATACTGTCCGTTGCAAATGATTTTAGATGCGTAGTACGTGTTCTTACGTTAAGTTGAGGATGGTTTTTGAGTCACTTGAAATATACGCAGCACTGACTTTGTTTCTTTGTTGGTCTGGGCTTATACTAAAATATTCTCATAGTTAAAGTAGGGAATTATAGATCACTAATCAGCCTAACAACAAAAATCTGTAACTGGCCATTGAAATGATATGTACTTTAGTACATATACGCACTAAAAGAAACACTGGGATCTGGGCATTTGCAACACGCTAGCCCACGGGCTCAAACTTACTTAGTCCGTGCCATAAAAAGGTACTCTGTGACTATGGAGGGTAGAGGTAAGGAGGACTATCTCTGTGTATGAAAAAGTGTCCATCGAAATGCGTTAAATTAAGGTGGCGCTACTATATATAAAATTAGGTCACCAAAAATATTAAATTTTTTAACTCGGCACACATCAATCCATAAAAATGCTGCATTCATACCATACCCGTATCTACGCTAACGCCTTTCTGGAAGGTTTTGGAAATATTATTTACAGCTTACAGCTGGACGCTTTTTCATCTTGTTATGAATTTAACATTATGATGTGCCAAACTTAACTTGTTTTTAATAAGTATTTTTATTAATGATGAAGAAATTAATCTCAAAAAGATCTGTGTATTCAATTTTTATTTATAATTTAATTTAATAATTATCACTTTACAATAAAAGAAAGACATTACAGCTAACACTGTTTTTAATGTTTTATTATGTTATCTTTTCAGTTTTAAATAAATTTAATAACCCATAAAAATAAAAAATGAATGTAGTCCCCTACGAATATGAGACCCCTTATTACTGACAAAACTGATCGTAACGTAGAACGGAACTTTTTTGGAATATAAACATCAATTAAAGGACGGAAAGGGGTTGGGTTTACAATTAGGTCCCGAATTTGAGGATTCTGTCACTGGGGGGGGGGGGTCAAAGGGGTTTTACTGAAGCACCCCCATGCGATTTTTTGCTGCCGGAGCAGCGTCGAAATATTTTTAATTATTTTTTAAAAATATTTGTAAATGACCTACTAATTAAATATTCTCACGTTTGACGTTACATCTGTCAATGTCATATTGATATATAGTACTGAATCGACCTAGTGAATCGATATTTCACCCTTGAGAATCAAGATCGAATCTTTTTCTGTTTTATTAAGAACTATAAAATTATTTACAATTAGTTGAATGTACCCCAACTCGTAGATAATGATAGTTTATCAATTCAATTATTCAATGCTAGCTGTACTTTATTGTATCTTATGATATTGTAAATATAAACGTTTAACGCAAATCAAAAAAGACCGATTTTTGCGAAATCGATCTTTAAAATTTCGATTTTTGTGAATCGATTCATCCAATTTTGATTCGAATCGATTTAAAAATGTGTAAAATTAATCGCTAGGCTGGCCATTTTGTTGACAGCTTTACGTCATGAGCTTCAGAATTTTGGTGAATAGTGGTATATTTGTGGCAGCGGAATACTGCTAAATATCGCAAAGATCCTTTCTTACAAATGGTGGCAGTTATAAATTATATTTATAAATTAAAGTAGTTATAAAAGTTAATATTTTGGTGCTATATTAAGTGCAATAGCGAGCGAAGCGAGCCTGGTACGTGGGGCACCCCGACTCGGATAGGTTAGGTTAGAAGGGGATGACGGGGTCGAGTGAGCGAGCGAAGTGAGCGAATAGACCCCGTCATCCCCTTCGTGGTCCACTTTTTTCCACTTTTTTATAAACCACTCAGAAGTAAGAGCACCGCGAAGCGGGGCTCCGTCGACCGGGCTTCCCTCGACTGCACCACGTTAAGTGGCGTGGGGCTTCCGTCCCCCAACTCTCTCTCCCCATAAATCAGGTTAAAATTGTCATAAAAATTACGAAACATAACCTCGGAATGAGATTTTTAAAAATTTATTAAAAAAAACTAAGCACGTCCGGCAGGAAGGGGAAGTAGTGGGTGACTCTGCAACTCTTCCCCCTCCCCCCACCCCGTAATCCAGGCGACTGAATTGTACACCTTACCCACGGAAAGTGGCATGCTATTCTTTACTTCGTACTCTTATTTCTTAAAATGCCATTCTAATCGGTTTACCACCTGTACACAGAAAATGACTATTGTCACAGATTAATAAATAGTTTACCAATAGATACATCACCTAAGCTATAATAGCCTACAAAATCTTACTTAATAATAATAATCCGCTGCTCGAAGCGAGAACAAATGTACTATAAGTACGCGCACAAAGAGTCGAGATTGTGTTGCCCGCCGTGCGAGTGCGCCTCACGTGCATGCGTTCATCGCACGAATGTGCTAGGGTTGTGACCTATGATGAATATTGTAATAAAACGAATGTTGCGTAAATACATAACTATATTTTTGTCAATCAAAAATATTTGAGTTTTATAAAATGATTTATAAATTTTGTTCGTTGTCTGAGTTCTCGGTTATTAAATTTTATCGTTGAAAATATCCTAAATCGCGTAAATAATTTTAATAAATAATCATGAGGAAAACAGGAGCCAAGCAGAGGAAAATCAATGGTTTGCAAAAATTGCAACACGGTGCTGCCAGGCCACTTCATTATGACGTTGTCAAAATTATTTAAGAATGCTCTTTCTAATTCTTCAATATAATTATTAAACGTTTCTGGTGAGACTTTTAGGCCACCATAAAAAGATAAATCTGTATTATGGGCTTCGAAATGAGTATACAGTGTTGTTTCGTCAACATTAGATTTCTTCTGTAACAAAGCGTTGAAGCTAGTGCAGTTATGTTTTTTTGCTACACGTATTATATTAAATACCTTGATACATAAGTCAACGCAAAAAAGACAATTTTTCATTTTTTTTCTTTGACACCCATCCACTGCACAATAATTACGTGGTTTCGGCATTACGACGAGTAAGCGCTGGAAATGTTCATGGAGCAAGCGCTCAGGCGGACTTGCTGCAGACCAATATCGGTTGTATCCTTTTGTATCGTGGGCGATACGCAGAGCAGTAGGCATATAACTCGTGGCCTAGAGCGAGTGACGGAGGCCTGCTATTGTCACTATTAAGTACAAACCTATTTACAGTGGATTTCATTAATAGCGACCTCGGTTGTAACGACTTTTCGGTTATAGCGACATCAAACTACGTCCCTTGAATTTAAAGCATACTTTCGTAAGAAATTAATTCGGTAATAGCGACTTCGGTTATAGCGTCAATTTCGGGTATAGCGACTTGTTTTTATGAACCATTTATGACCGATTCCTAGAAATCCCTTGCGGATATTGCGACTGAGTCGGCAAAGGCATAAAGACTCATTCATAAAACTATTAAGCTTTCTTATCCTTTATTTACATTCACAGATGGTCAAACTAATCCTTTGTTTGTATGTAGGACTACGTAGCATGTTTACGAAGTTAAACTTGTGAATCAGACGTAGCAATTCCAGTGAGTGCACAGTGTTGCTTAAACTTGTGAATATGGCTCCTAGATGTACATTTACTGTTAAATAAAAAGTGGACATCATTTCTAGACTGCAAAATGGAGAAAACCATGTGGATCTGTGTAAACAATTTGGAGTTTCACATTCTACAATATCAACGATGTGGAAAAATCGTGCTAAAATTATGGAGTGTTTTGAATCAAAATCCCTGAAAATAAAGAAAAATCGTAATCCAACTCATCAAAATATTGAAAATGCTCTCCTAGTGTGGTTTAAAGCTCAGGAAAGCCGAAATGAACCCGTAAGCGGTCCTCTTTTCCAAGAGAAAGCTAATCATTTTGCCAGACAGCCCGGGAAAACAAAATTTGTATGTTCAGAAAGCTGGATTTACAGATTTAGACAACGTCATAATATAGTGGTCGGTAAAGTTTGTGGAGAAGCCGCCAGCGTGAGAAAAGTGTGCTGGCGGCAAACTATCAAAAGATAGAATAACCGTGCTTATTGCTTCAAGTATGGCAGGCGAAAAACGAAAATTGCTGGTTATAGGGAAGGCGAAAAAACCAGTGTTTCAAGAATGTAAAAACTTTGCCAGTTGATTACGAAGCCAACAAAAAAGCGTGAATGACATCAGAGAATTTTGAAAAAGTTTTACGGAAATGGGACTCTCAGCTAAGAGGAAACAAAAGAAGATCATTTTATTTATTGACAATTGTCCAGCTCACCCACAAATTCAAAATTTGACTAACATCAAACTGGCATTCTTACCACCGTGTTTGGTGGTCAGATCAGTTATTCAGCCTATTTATCAAGGTATAATTAAGACTTAAAGGCCATTATTGAAAACTTCTAGCGGAGAAAATGGTAAACGAAATTGAAAAAAGTACTTCCCCATTTGCCTTCAATCTTCTGGATGCCATTGAAATGACAACAACAGCATGGGCACGAGTTACTCCAGACACAATAAGAAAATGTTTTACACATGCTGGGTTTGGTAAATTTTCGAATTTAAATACAACTGATGATGATTCTGATGATGAATTGGACAATTTGCCATTGGCGAGAATATCATCAGCGGAAGCAACAGTTACGGATTGAGAAACTTATGTGAATATTGACGATCAAGTTATCGCTACTGATAACTTGACTGATAATGAAATTATTGAGTATGCGCTTCAAACACAAGAAAAGGAGGATGAAGAAGAGGAAGAAGATTGCAATCTAAGTGAGATTCCAACAACTAGAGATGCATTATATGCTATAACAACGCTCAAAATGTACTGTTTATTTGGTGAAGGCCAGAATAATTTAGATGTTGAAGGAATTATGAAAATGGAATACACCTTACGAGTCGACAAAAAACAAAACTTAAACAGTGCACTATAACACGTTTTTTCAATAACACCCGTGTATAACATCATTAAATAAATGATAAGCATGAAAGCAGGTAAGACAGCTGGATATGATAGAGTATCACTCGAGATGCTAAGGGCTGGAGAGGGAGTGGTGGCAGGCCTGCTGTACACCTTGTTTAATTTATGTTGGGAATTAAAACGGGTACCGGATGACTGGTGTAAAGCAGTTATAGTACCAAAATATAAAGGAAAAAGGTCACAGCAGGACTGCAAAAACTACCGCGGTATCAGCTTGCTTAGTATTGTGGGTAAACTGTATGCTAAGGTGTTAATTGAAAGAGTTATGAAAGAAACTGATGGAAAAATTTGGGATGTGCAAGCGGGTTTTATAAAGGGAATGGGGTGTACAGATCAAGTCCTTTCCATGCGCATGATTACGGAGAAGTTTTTGGCCAAAAACCAGAAAGTTTTTTGTGCATTCATGGACTTGGAAAAGGCTTATGACAGAGTGGACAGGAATGTGTTATGGCAAACACTGAACTCATATAGGTTGAGCGATGGTTTGATACGGGCATTAGGGTCTCTTTATAGGGACTCTAGTGCTTGTGTCAGGATCAATGGGGTCTACTCGGACTGGTTTGGCATCCAAAAAGGTGTCAGACAGGGCTGTGTAGCTTCCTCTTGGCTATTCAACCTATTTATGGACCGGTGTTTGCAAACTTTGAAAGATGAAGAATGTGGGTTAAGAATGGGCGAGTTAACCGTCAAGTGCCTTTTGTATGCCGATGATCAAGTCATATTTGCGTCATCGGCGGCTGAGTTGCAAATGATGGTTACATTAATGAACTGGGAATTAAAAGAAAGGGGAATGAAAGTGAACGCATGTAAGACGAAAGTGATGGTTTTTGAAAGAGAAGAAAGCAAAACGGTATGTGAAATAAGAATAGAAGGAGAGTTAATTGAGCAAGTGGATGAGTTTGTGCATTTGGGATGTGTATTTAGCAGGGATGGTAGATATGATAGGGATATAGAACGACGAGTAAATGCAGGGAATAGACTGAATGGGGCACTACACTCTATTATGAAGAACCAGAATGTGTCAAAACAGGCACGTATGGTAATTCATAATGCTGTGTTAGTCCCTACTTTAATGTATGGTAGTGAAAGCTGGGTGTGGCAGAAGAAGCACGAAGGTAGAATAAATGCTGTAGAAATGCGGTCTTTAAGAAATATGCTAGGGTTGAATCAGAATGACAGGGTGAGAAATTGCGTGATAAGAGATAAATGTGGTATGCAAGATGATGTTGTGACCAGCATTAAGAAAGGAATACTTCGGTGGTTTGGTCATGTGGAAAGAATGAATGAGGAAAGAGTGACAAAGCAAATTTATATGGCAGATGTGAACGGTCGAGTCGGGAAGGGACGCCCTAGGAAAAAGTTTATCGACCAAATTGGCGATATTTTGAAAATGGGCCACGTTAGAAGTACCCTTAACCGACGAGCATGTATGCGTAGATATATGGATGTAAAAGAGGCGAAAGAGGTATGTCAGGATCGTGCCAAATGGAAGTCCGTAGTCTCTGCCTACCCCTCTGGGTGACAGGCGTGAGTGTTTATGTTTATGATAAGTAAATATGTACATGACTTTTTATTATTTCGGATATAGAGACCTACGGATATAGCGATGACATTAAAGTGGTCCCTCCGCCGTCGTTATAACCGAAATTCACTGTATTATAATCATAGGTATATATCGTATGCTAACTACAAACTAGAGGCAAATATAACTTAGGCTATAAAACTATTATTTCAAGACTTGACTTTTTATTTTTATTAGCCTTTTTATATAAAGGTATTCTTAACTTAAGATTTATTCATACTCACAATACTGTTCAGGTAAATTGGGAAACAACGGGACCAGACGATACGATAACACAATAGGAATATGGCCAGCAAGCCTGATTTGGTATCGACATTTTAATATCTAATTAAAAAAAAAACACTTCTATTATTTATTAATCTTTTAATATTTATTATCCATCTAAATATTTTGAATATTTATTATTCTTCTAATTATTTTTTATTATTTATTTCTTTTCATATGGTTTTTGGCTTGGATGCTTGTCCTTTAAACCTCGTCTTCATTTCGACGTGTAAGTTTTTATAGATTTTTTATTTCTTCAGAATAAGTATGCTCACATTGTGAAGCTTTTGGGAGATTTTGAGGACAGCTCAACCCAGCGGACCGTCGATGGGGAAGATCACCTAAGTTCACAAGGTGCCTAAGCGATCGGGTTTATATCAACATCGAACCACTACCATAAGAAAACACACATTGTTTCCCTTAATAGTTCACATGCGCACACTTAATACACAAAAACGCATAACCTATCAAAATCTCCTTCAAACCTTTAATTACTTAAAAGATAGAACCCGAGCAACAATCCGTGGACGGTCAAGTTTCCACCATAACTCAAAATATTTATTTAAAAAAAATTATAAGAGCCAGACAAAATATTATACTCTAGTTTTACAATATATTTGGTAATTTTAAATAAAAATTACTTTAATAATTCCAAGAGGATGTAATGGCAGATGGCAACACTCCATTGAAAAGCATACAACATGTTGTTTCCAAAAGACATTTCATAATTTGTATGATAAACGCATAGAGATAATAAAAGTCAGTGGATAAACGAATCTCATGTCGCGAACTGCATTTAGGTATATCCTAGGGACATCGCGTTCTGGTTAAAACTTTAATTAAACCTCAATAAATGTTTAATTATTTTTGTAACGTTTATTTATCCCTCAATTCATATATATATATATATAACACTTTTTGTAAGTATAGTCTAGTATATATTTATTTAAAATTAAAAACAATATAACGAAGATAATTTTCGCAATTAAACTTGCAATAATTAATGTTCGCACGGCAACATGATGTTAATTAAAGGAAATCAATAATTTTTTTGAATTATTTGTCATTTTGACTGTCAAAGGGATAAGCTGGTTGAGCTAAGCTGCCTTTTATGATCAAAATACCGCTCCTTACATCTGCTTCCCTGGGCCAGCCCTGATAAGAATCTTTTGTGAGAATTAGTAGAAGAATGGGAGAACATTTCCACGCGTTGATTAATTCCATACCTATAACTATCATACGATAACTATCATTCCATACGATTACTATCATTAGCTCTCCTACAAATAAAAGTTCCAATAGTAGTAGCCTTCGTTAAGACGAGGCATGATGCTGAATGCAAGTTTTATAATGCCTCAAAGTATATGATCCACTACAGTAAACAAACCCAGAAAAATATATGATATTGTCCAGGATATATGCTAGTTAGATAGTGTGTTGAAAACATGATACCGCTAATTTAATACGACAGAAAAAAATCACAAACATACCTCTAAAATTTTCTTTTAACGAGTAAAAACCATACTAGTATACATGCAATCATTCTGATTTTTTGTCAGATTTTTAGACATTCAACATATTAACGTAATAGTGTTTTAATTTTTTAGTCCAACTAATAGTTTTTTTTTAAATCTTATTCTTATTTCTGAAATAATACGTACGGATGTTTGCGTAAACGCCTGTGCAGTCAGCACTCACTGGTCAGCAGTCACTGCCGGCCGAGGCCTGGTGCTGTAGAGACGTGTCGAAAACCACTTGAAAATTCAAATTTATTTCACTGTTTTGTATTACCTTACCTCCGGACTTGATGGAGTGACCTGAAAGTGTACTTTTGTAATCGCTATTGGAACTGGTCACCTAGTACTACTAGGTGTTCCGAGTTTGGGCTCGTTTTGTTAGGTATGATGAGTCCTTACCTCCGGACTTGACAGAGTGACCTGAAGGTGTACTTTAGGAATGGCTATTGCAACTGATCGCCGAGTACTACTAGATGTGCCGAGTTTGGGCTCGTTTTGTTAGGTATGATGAGTCCTTACCTCCGAACATGACGGAGTGACCTGAAGGTGTACTTTTAAATTTGTAATTTTGTAAATTTGAATTTTCAAGTGGTTTTATTTGAAACTATTCTTTTTCTGTTATTTTAGTTATTTTGCCAACGAAACTTGGTTTTTTTTAGAATTTGTGACTTGGCGTTTTAAATGTATATATATGTATGTAAATAGTTGACTAAGTACCTGCTCATACCTGCGCATGTACCATATCATAAAACTGACTTTAAAAAAAGTATTGATAATTAAAATATAGTGTGATGTCCAGACTCCAGACCCCGTAAACAGTTTTGATATTAGTGAGTAGGTACTCAAAATATTATTACTATAATACCTAGTAGTGTTGCGAACAGGAGACCTCACAGAAAAGTTTTTGTTTGGAGGTGAATTATCTGCTTGCTTTGCGCATACCATAGAAATATTAAAAACAGCTTAGGTATATCTATGGCGCATACTGTGTTCACACTGCAAAGGTCTGTATACGACCCGTCATGACCTACGCGGGCCCCGTCTTTGCCCACGCAAACCCTAACATATTAAATGAACTCCAAATAGTTCAGAACCTCTTCTGTCGTCGAGCTGCGAACGCACCTTGGTACGTCCGTAATGCCGACCTTCATCGGGACTTAGAGCTCCCAACAATTCAACAGTTCCTTAAAAAACTCTCTGAGAACTTCTTCAAAGCCTCAGAGTCGCACCCAAACAATTTAATTCGTGAGGCGGCTTCTTATGCAGCCCCACCCCCCTCTCGCTATTAAATTAATAATTATTATATCAACTAATATTATTTTGCCTTCGTAGGCACTCCCTCAGCGGCTCTTAGCCGCCTGCGCCCTCTTTTCCCAAAAGAGGGTCGCTCATGATAAGGCACAATAGAGCTTAATCAGCCAGCTGCCTGTCCCCAAAGGCGGTTTTTAGGGGGTATCACTTAGGGTCCCCGGTAGGACAGTGAGTCCCCCATAACCACGATAGACCGGCTATCGTGGTATGCGTAATGCATTTTCCGCCTCCCTACGTACAGGGTAGCCCTTTAATTGCTTCGGGCGCAAAAAAAAAAAAAAAAAAGTTCACACTGCGCTCTCCGACTGCCGTTTGCGCTCCGCCCACTGCGGGACGCGCGGGTGAAAAACGAATTTGAAATCGTGCTAAGAGCTCGTCTTAACTATGACATCGGGACGTCAAACACCGCAGCCCCCCCCCCCCCCCCCGTGACAATGGGTGCTAGAAAGTGCCCGAAACGTCGGGAATTAAAAAAAGTTTAAATTAAACGCGATAAATTCCGTAATTAGTTTTATTCCACAAATACAAGTTACTAATGTAAGATGTTTTTTTAAATAAGATTAAACATTTAATCAAAGTATGCACCGTTGTAACTATGCACTTTTGCCATCACATAGGTAATTCATTGATCACTTTACCAAAAAAACCGTAGGGGCGAGAACCAATAAACTCTTTGAGGCGGTTTGCACTGCCGCATGGGAGTTGAATTTTTTTCCTTGTACAAAGTTGTTCAAATTCCGGAAAAAATGATAATCTGTTGCAGCAAGGTCCTGGGAGTACGGTGGATGTCGCAGACATTACAATTGCAGCTCATCTTACTTAGTGGTTGTTTGTTGTGCAGTGTGTGGTCTTGCGTTGTCGTGAAGCAGCAGTGGCCTAGAGCGATTGACCAATCTTGGTTGTTTATCAGCTAGTTCTACCTTCGTGGTTTGCAGTTGAGAACAATAGATATCGGTTGGCCAGATTATAGAAAGCTGTAGTAAACGACACCGGCGCTAGTCCACCAAACACTCACAAGTAACTTTTTCTGAGTCAATTTTCGTTTAGTTGCCCTATTGGCTTGATTTGGCTGGGTTTCCAGGGTTCAGCCATTGTGACGAGCGCTTCCGATTATCGTACAGTATCCACTTTTCGTCACAAGTGGATACTGTACGATAATCGTCACAATCATTTTTGTGTCTGTTGAGCAAAGTAACACAGCAGTCGACGCGTGTTTGCAAGTTCGATTCACTCAATTCATGAGGTACCCATCGTTCAAGTTTTTTTTTTACTTTCCCGATTTGCTTCAAGTGTATTAATACAGTTTTACCAATTACCCCAAAGCCTGCAGCTATCTCTGAAGTGCTTTGTGATGGATCCGCTTCCACAATAGCCTTTAATTCTTCATTTTCCACTTTGGTCTCCGGCCGTCCACGGTTGGTTCTGAAGGTCGAAATTTTCAGAATGAAAACGTTGAAACTAAAAACGTATCGTGCTTTGTTTTGTGACACCGGTGCCGTACATATCATTAATCCTTCGATCTGTTTCTGCAGCACTGGTTCCGCGGTAGAACTCGTACTTGTAAATATACCGATATTTCATGTTTTCCATTTTGCAGTAATAAGCGACGCCAAAGAAAAAAATAATGAGGCAAAAACAAATGAATGACTGTTTTTAAAACTCAAATATACCAGATAAATGAATTTATAAATTTGAATTTGGAATTCTTAACCAAAGAGGAGATATTTCAGATCAAAATGATAAGTACGGCAAAACGCCTATTTCATATGTAAGGACCCAATATTTACCCATTTGCACAAATTTTAACATTGTGGAACTTGAGTTGAAATTAAACTCTATACTTTACTAGTTTCTGAACATTAGCTAGCCTTCATTTTTTTGGAATTCATATTTCGAATATACTTCACATCGACGAAGAACATGCCAGCATTAAAACTGAATAAAAACTTTTTTGATCTACCATAATTTTTATGTTACAGGTTAAAAATATAAAAATGCAAGGTGGCTCGATCGATTCTGATGTATGGAAGTGTAATTGATTCCAGTCATCGTGGTGTTCATCAGTCCATAAAAATCTACTGCTAGACATGGGCCTCTCCCGTTGTTAAGGCGACAGCTTGATAAAATGCACCTCCTTTCATCGAATAGTATGGGTCTATGACACGACTAACGAAACTGAAATTTTGATATAAGTAAATTTATGTCTTTATCTTGAATTTGCTTGTGTTGTCACCCGTGAGGACTAAGATGGAATGCCTCGTTTCCAATAAAAAGGGTCTCCGGTTCTCTACACGCACCATACGAAACACAGCAGCATCACGCTACTATTTTACGCTAGTATTCTGTGAGCGTGGTCCTTCCCCGGACGAGCAAGCCCATTTGTGCTACAACTACTAATACATAATATAACTGCAGCATGACTCCACCGCATTAAATGACACTTGAATCATTAGGTTTTCTACGCGTGGTTGCTTATTGCATTTTAGTTATTTTTTGCAGGAATAAAACATGACATTTGACTAAATGCTACCTATATAGGTATATTGACAACATCCATATATTGGCCGTATATCTAGATAAGGAATCGGGACTCCACACTCATGTTATATCCACTATAAGCTCGCCTGCTTCAACCTAGGCTTTGTACGTGGGTGGAGGTCACATTCCGTTGGTCGTTATACAACTCAATACGCACTATTAGGACAGTAATCCGATGGAGACGCTGTGACTGTGCTCTATATTGTTCTAAGTGATGTAATGTTGTGTCACTTCCCTGATTCCCGAAATTTTCAGTGCCGCCCTCGTATGCAGAAGAAACAGCGTTGCACGCAGCCTTGTGGAACACTAGCGTTAATGGGCTTGTAATCAGAGCATGCACCGTCCACTGCGACCTTTATGCTCCGATCAGCAAGAAAACTGATGATCCAATTGCACAATTTCTCGGAAAGCCCATAGGAAGGAAGCTTCGTAAAAAGCGCTTTGTGCCAAACCCGATCGAAGGCCCTCGCTACGTATGTCCGAACTAACGGTGAACGCCTCTCCCTTGGACTATACTGCCTCCGCCCATTTATGAGTTAGGTAACCCAGAAGATCACCAGCCGAGTGACCGCGACGGAAACCGTACTGGCGGTCACTAATCAGCTGGTGATCCTCAAGGTACCGCATGAGCTGGCTGTTAATAATAGATTCCATTATTTTAGAGAACATGGAGGTGATGGCGATAGGCCTATAGTTGGACGAATCAGAGCTGTTACCTACGCCGAAGGAGTAGGAGTACCGGAAAAGACGCGTTAAAACCGGTGCCAACTCCGGAGCACACGTCTTCAGCACAATAGGAGGGACGCCATGTGGCCCACTCGAGTTGTTGACGTCCATGGAGAGGAGTGCTCCGCGCAATGAGCGTTGGGTAAACAGGACATCCTGCATGGAGCACTCATTCCGCGGTATAGCCGGCGGTGTGTTCCCCCGTCATCAAGAGTCGAGTTGGACGCAAAGAGAGAGCCCAGCAGATCGGCTTTGTACTTTTCGGCATGGGCCAGTGAGTTCTCATCCCTGGGCAGAGATGTGAGAGATGGCTGACAGAAGTTTCCTTGGACAGCCGTGGCGAGAGACCAGAATGCACGTGTTCCCGAAGGAAGATGAATCAGTTTCTCGCCAATTCTGTTGATGTGCTCTGACTTTGCCTTGACAATGACACTTTTGATGGACCTGGAGGCGGAATTGTACCTCTTTTGAAGTGCGCTGGTGTTCGCATCCCGAGACGTCGATGCGCGAGCCCAGGCCTGGTAGCACTCCTGCTTATGACGTAGTGAATTTTGCATTATTTGCAGTTTCAATTTAAGTTACAATAAATAGACATGTTGTTTTATTAAGTTACAATGTAATCACGTTGTTTTATACTATATCATATTGTTATTTTTCCTTAAATTTTTGACATTCGTCAGGTGACAACTCTATCAAAATTGGTAAACATTTTCGACGCTGTTAAGAAGCTTCCCATCTGGTCCTTACTTTGTGGTATAACGTTCTTACTTTGGTTTCGTCAACATCAGTAAACATTTTATATGAAATCAATTTTATTGAAATAAAAGTATAAATTTATCTGGATTCATTTTATTTATCAGTTATTTTAATTAAAGAAAATTTTATTTATGTTGTGTTAAATGCATAGATTGAATTTTAAAATTATCCAAAATTCAATCTTATTTCATTATAAAATTTATTTTCAGTGTTGCAAATTTTTGAATACTGTGCCTGCTTGGATACCATTGGGGTTTTGTTTGAATGTTCGCATATATTTGACGTTGTAAATATGTCTTCCAATATATTTGAGCAAGATTATTTTTTTTTCGCGCCCGAAGCAATTGGAAAAGGGCTACCCTTTATGTAGGGAGGCGGAAAATGCATTACGCATACCTACCACGACAGCCGGTCTATCGTGGTTATGAGGGACTCACTGCCTACCCGGGGAACCTAAGTGATAACCCTCTAAAAACCGCCTTTGGGGACTGGCAACCGGTAGTGGCAACATTAAAAAAACTATCAGCAATTTTAAAACAAGACCAGAATCCCTCGTAATTTTTTTATCTTTATTTTTTTTGTTATACATGCACAATATAAAGGTCCTCTAATTAATGCTGGAAAAATTGCTGGATAAGACTTACAATTCCTTCACTAATTTTTCAGTTTACTCAGTTTCGTTTCTTTTTGTTTATGGTTGTTAAATCGTAGTCTTTACAATTAAATTCAGTTTTTTTTTATTTTGAGCACTTTATAATGTACCGTAAAACGGGGTGAATAAGGACGAAGAAGGTTTAGGGCAGATTTCTAATTTGTTATCATTGTGTTTGTTATTGAATACTACTTAAATATTGCTCCCGGTGGCTGATACTTTTATTATTTAACTCTTTTCCCGCATACAAATTACGAGAAAAAGAGAAAAATATGGCCGATCCCGTCTCACCACGTGGTTGGGGTGAAAAGGGACAAAAGAGGGGTGAATCGGGAATTCAGTTAGGGCTGCCACAGATTTTTACCCAACATGATGAAGTGAGCTTTTCAATTCCACTCAATAATGTTAAATAAAACAAATATAACAGTGTAGAAAGTATTTATTTAATGAGATCAGTAATACAGTCAGCAAACAAAAGCAGATTTTTTTTCAAAAGTATGTTAATACCACGTTATTCTCTTATACAATAGATTATTATCAACTACTTTTCTTCTTTTATCAACTAAATAAAATGGAAGAAAACAATTTCGGCAAAACAAAATATTTTCGTAATAAGTAATAACTTAACATTCATAAAATAAAACCTCTTATTAGGACTTAACAAAGTAATAATATAAATCGTAGGCGAATTATGTTTTACGATTCAAGAAGCCTGAAACAAAAAGCTTAATACGTTATTCGTCATGTTCTAAAATTTTCAAAATTTCACTTTCGTTCTTATAATAATTTGTTAGACAATTTTTTTCTTCTTAGGGGGTGGCAATGGTAAGTTAATATCCGATATGATATTTATTTCTTTTTTCTTTTTAGTATCTTTCTTTATCTCTTCTTGCTTTAAAAAGTCTAAGCTTGTGATGGTCACTTCGTTTTGATATTGTAAACCTAATGAGTCAGCAAAAACAATAGGCATATCTTCTACGTTAAATGACCCTGAGTCTTTTCCTTTAAGAATGTTTTGGAATATAATAAATTTATCACTCTCATCCGTATTTTTTACATTTTGGCCAATGACATCTCTTGATGGTCCAGCTTCCGGTAATATTGGCATAAAATTTTCTTTCCCATCCTATCTCTCATCGTCTACTTGCTGATTTGTTTTTAGACATACCAAATTCAAGGTTTTTGTTGCTCTTTGGTGCTCTTTTCTATCGTTAGGTTCGTCAGGCACATTCCTGTTGGTAACTTCTTGAGATTGTATTTGTGTTTTACTCTTTTTTTCTTTTCCTTTATGATAATTTAATTTCCAAATTTTTGGTATTTCTCCTTCAGGCATCATTTATACATCATTTCCACAAACACTTCGCCCTGAAACTGCCTATAACTTTTTCTTACATTTTGGTTTATTGTACTGAAACGCATTTCTTTAAAAATTTTCAGGAAAGATCCATCTACCACATTTTATTTGTATCTGCTTCTTGATTTAGTGTAGGTAATCTTGACAAGACTTCATTCGCATTTAATGGAATGATTCCTGCTTTACGGAAGCCAGCTTTGATGTTTTTTTCCGAATTTGATTTTAATTGGTCTATCAATAATTTTACCAGACGCGGGAAACAACCTTTAGGCACTGATGTTAACATTCTGACGTCAGTGGAAGAACCCATTTGTCTAGTAGTTGTTGCCAGGCTAATTTCATCGGCCTAAAAAAGGCTAAGTCTAATGACTGGATTAAATGCGTAGAAATCGCCGGTAAAAAACAAAATGTATGTTCCTTTCCTCGCAGAATTTAATCAGATCCACGGAAAGATGCGAAGACAAGTTGTCTCCGATCAGGATCTTTTTTCCTTCTTTATTTTTAAAAGATATGACTGTCGTTTCGATCCAGTCTTTGAAAATGTCACCGTCAAACCATCCGGAATTAGAACGATTGTACCTTGCACCCTCAGGGCCATTCTCAACCCATGTGTTATAAAGGTGTGAAGCCTTATAAACAATGTACGGTGGCAATAGTTCTCCTGAGCCTGTACATGCCATCATCAAAGATGTTGAGCCATTTGAATGGTTTACTACCCTTTCCGGGTATTTACAACCTCGTTTTACGATTACTTTTTTTCGGCCAGGATCGTCAGAGAGATTCGTCTCGTCATAATTTATAATATTTGTAGCTGAAACATTTTCTGAGGATATTTTCAACTCACAGAAGTATGTCTGTATTGATTCTGGTGAAACTGCAGCCCTAGATTTTTTAATGTTTTGGCATAGTCTCTTTGAAATTTTATTTTTGTGCCGTTTTAGAAAACCTTTTGTGTAGTCTATTCCTGGTAAATTATTTTTAAACTTTTTGTTTACTATCTCAAGTGTGTCTAGATACATTTTGACTAAGTATCTTAAGTCAGTTGTATCTAGGGGATATCCCCACTCTGCACACGTATTTAAGTTTCCTACTAATAGATCTTCTATATCTGGTGTAAGAGCTGTTTGGCCACCAGGGCGTTTTATATTTTTATTGGTATGATGGCGACGAAGAGTTGATTTTGATATACCATACTTGGCCACAGATTTTATAGACATATGATTATATTTCAATTCTTCAAGAGCTTTTTTAATTATTTCATCATACTTTTTGTACTGCTTACACCCTGGTTAAGGTTTATTTAATAAATGCGAGTTTAGGTAAATGAATGCGAGGCATGATATCGTTCTGTAAACAATGAAAATTGTTTGTATAAATATAATGTACACAAAATATCTTTAAACTTCGTCATTTCATTACGTCATGATCTATGGAGCATGTAGATTTACTGTCTAAATAAATTAAACATTACCTTTAACCGTTAATTATTGCTTACTTTACTTCAGTATTAGTTATTTACATATCTGTGATTTTCTATTGCTATTTCGTAAAGAAAGATTGACCTTTTTAGTATTGACATCGTCTTAAGTTTGAATATTTATATGCAATAAAATACTTTTCTTATGATTTCTATGACAACATATAAGTAAATAATTTTTCTTAAACAACCGAATAAGAGACCAAAGTAATTTTTGACAACCCTATTAAGTAGGCCCTATTCACCCCTCACTCGTCCTGAATCACCTCTAATCCGTTCCAAATTACTCCTTTCCCGTCCCGAATCACCCCTTTAACTGTCTCTATTCTCCCCTCACACGTCCCTTGTCACCCCAAGATTATCAATTAATGCAGAACCTTTACAAATTACCGTTTAAATCGAAAATATGTAGTGTTAAACTTGCCTGTATAGTATTTTGGGTCCTTGAATAATATCACGATAAAATTAATCAATCAGCGTCACTCGAAATTGATATTTATTATTTTAAAATTGAAATGTTTACGGAACAATATTTTGGCACTTCAAAATTCATCTTCAAAAAAATTTTTTTACTTCATCCGAGACTTCAATAGTGTTCAATCCGAAGTACATGTATTTCCATGGTTCAATCTAAATAACGTTTTTCTGTCTTATTGACATTTTAGATACCCACTAGATGTTGCCAGAATAAACAAAATTTAGTTCTCAATTATTTGATTATATGATTTTTTTACTTTTTGGCCCCTGAGAAACATTATTGTTATAATAAAATCGTCTACTTAATTTTATTGTCTAAATAGCTGTATTATCAACTGTAATCTACTTCGTCATTGCTTATTTTACTGGCTTCCGCACTACATTGAAAATTCCTTCCTTTAATAAAAGGGTCCTTTTATCGGGATGAAACAGTGTACTAAATTTCATCCAAATACATAAAGTAGTTTTTCACGTGAAACCGAAACAAACGAGCAAACTTTCACGTTTATCAAATTCCTAGCAACCCGCCCCGTCTCCGTACGGGTTCACTTTACATGTGCTGCCATTTTATTTAAAAAAGCACTGTTCATAATATTTCAAAAATAAAAACGGCGACTATGTATCTCTTTAAATTTTAGCTAGCCAGAATTTGCCGACTTATAAATACAAAACATTGAACTCTTTTTACTATTCAAAGTTCATCATCATCATCATTACAGCCCTTCACAAGTCCACTGCTGAACATAGGCCTCCCCCAAGTAATGCCACAAAGCACGGTCCTGAGCCACCTGCATCCATCGACTTCATGCATGTCTTACCAGGTTGTCACTCCATCTAGTGGGGGGTCGCCCTACACTACGCCTACCGGTACCAGGCTGCCACTCGAGAACCTTTCTTCCGCATCGGTTATCGGTTCTTCGAGCTATATGGCCGGCCCATTGCAACTTCAACTTACTAATCCGTTGGGCTATGTCGGTCACTCTGGTTTTACTGCGGATATCCTCATTTCTGAGTCTATCACGCAGAGAAACTCCGAGCATAGCCCTCTCCATAGCTCGCTGAGCGACCTTCAGCGTCCTCATACGGCCAGCAGTGAAGGACCACGTCTCAGATGCGTAAGACATCACTGGCAACACGCACTGGTTATACACTTTAGTTTTCAGAGATTGAGGTATACCTGACGAGAAGATGTGTCGTAATTTCCCGAACGCTGCCCAGCCGAGTTGAATCCGTCGATTGATCTCTCGGTCGAAGTTGGACTTACCTAGTCGGACTATTTGTCCCAGGTAAATGTATTCGTCAACAACTTCGAGCATAGTGCTCCTAACAACTACCGGCGTAGGTGTTCATCTTAAGACCTATCCGTTGGGAGACACTATTGAGGTCATTGAGCATAGTGCTAAGGTCCTCCAGCGATTCTGCCATAAGGACTATGTCGTCGGCAAATCGAAGGTGAGTGATGTACTCGCCATTGATGTTAATACCGTATCCTTTCCAGTCCAGTAGCTTGAAAACGTCTTCCAACGCAGGGGTGAAGAGTTTCGGGGAGATAACATCACCCTGTCTTACACCTCTCTGCAGTTGGATAGGTTTCGAACTCCGGTTCTGTACTCGGATAGCCATCGTAGCCCTACTGTACAAACACTTCAGCACTTCGATATACCGACAGTCAACTTTGCACCGCTGAAGGGACTGTAGCACCGCCCAAATTTCGACGGAATCAAAGGCTTTCTCATAGTCCACATATGCCAGGCAAAGTGGCAGATTGTACTCTTCGGTCTTCTGTACAATCTGCCGCAGGGTATGTATGTGGTCTATGGTACTGAAGCCTTTTCGGAAACCGGCTTGTTCGGGACGCTGGAAGTCGTCGAGTCTGCGTGCGAGACGATTCGTAATGACTCTCGAAAACAGCACGTAGGAAATCGGTCTGTAGTTCTTCAAGAGAGCGTTGTCGCCTTTCTTAAAGAACAAGACCACCGCGCTTCTGCTCCACGCCTCCGGAGTAGTGCCACCATGGAGGACGGAATCGAAGAGCTTCTGAAGGACTTCAAGTGCCGGTATTCCACCCGCTTTCAGAAGCTCCGCTGTAATTCCATCCTCGCCCGCCCTTGCCGTTTTTAAGGTGTTGGAGGCCATTCTAATCTCGCTCAGACTGACGTTCGGGATATCATCGGAATAGTGTCGGATAAGACTTGCTCTTGGATCGTTACTCACACTTGTGTGTGGCTTAAACGATGATGTGTACAGCTGCCCATAGAACCTCTCAATCTCACTCAGAATCTCTGGTGTTCCGGAAGCGATGTTGCCACACTCAGTCTTCAGCTCTGACAGTTGGCTCTTTCTGGCAGACAGATCTCTGGCAAAGACTTTGGAGCCCTGGTTCCGCTCGATCGCTTCTTTAATACGAGCAGTATTAAAGTTGCCTAAGTGTCGCCGCATGCATTTGGAGATCTGTCTGTTCAGTTGCCTGTATGCTGTCAAATCTGTTGACGATTGCAGCCTCATCTCCCGTCTAACAGACATGAGATTAAGAGTGTGATCGGAGAGTTTTTGTGTTCTTCTGCGGCGGGTCTTGCAGAACTTAGCTCCGACCGCATGGACAGTTTCCACGAGCTTGTCATTCATATCGTCCACTGCATTGCAATCCTCTAGGCACTGAAAGCGGTTTTGTAACTCGAGCTGAAAGGTTTCGGGATTCTGGATTAGAGCACGAGGGGAACGGAGCGTTGACTTCATTAGACGAGACCTTTCCAATTTAACGTTTAGGTTCAGTGTGCCTCTAACCATTCTGTGATCGCTGCTAGTTTTCACCCTTGCGATCACTGAGACATCACTGAACAGTTGGCGTCTGGTCGTCATAATGAAGTCAATCTCATTTTTTGTCGAACCGTCGGGGCTCGACCAGGTCCACTTCCTGTGGGGCCGCTTCTGGAAGAAAGAGTTCATCATAAAGAGTCCCTCTTTCTCCATAAAGTCGGCCAGCTGCTGGCCCCTTCGGTTCCGTTGCCCTACTCCAAATTTCCCTACCTTCAGCTCACCGCTTTCTCTTGTGCCTAGTTTTGCGTTGAAATCTCCCATCAACACCGTGTAGTGGGTTTTGGAGGAATGCATGGCTCTGGAAATATCCTCATACATTTCCTCCACCTCCTCATCGGGATGTGCCGAGGTTGGTGCGTAAACCTGTATGACCTTCAGCGAATACCGTTTGGTGATTCTGAGTATCAGGTACGCGACCCTCGACGACACACTCCCAATCTTTACAACGTTGTTGACGAGAGACTTGTGGACGATAAATCCGACACCTCCTTGGGACAGATGGTCGCCCTCCCGGTGGTAGAACAAGTTGCCGGACTCGAGGATTGCCGTGTCCTCCCCCTCTCTTCGGACCTCGGATAATCCAATAATATGCCAGTGCAACTTGTCTACCTCTTCTTCCAGCTCCAGTATCTTCTCGTCAGTCCTCAGGGTGCGTGCGTTATATGTTGCCAGGTCGAATCGTCGTAGGTGGCAACCGAAACTCCACCGGAGATTCTTAGCACCCCCTGCCCCGCCGTTACCATGGTCGCCACCGTAGCCAGGTATAGCGGGGCCGCCGGGGACTGGGGGCCTTTTTTTTGCGTCGTTAATCATGTGGGGATATCTGCCATAGTTGCCGCGCTTGGCGAGCGGGTTGGCAACCGCAGTTTTTTATCAGGAAGACGCTGCTGCCCATCTCCTGCCTGTTTCCCTCTGTCGCCTCTTACGACACCCACGGGAAGATATGGGGTAGTGGATATTCTTAACCGCCACTACACGGCAATTCAAAGTTAATTAGAATGTATTGTGCATAATAAACTTCCGTAAAAAAATCTCTAAGTGGCAGTGAAAAACGTTTTAAAATCCATTGCGTAGTTAAAAGAAATAGTAGGTAAAGGGTTGTTTTGAAAAATCGAAAACTACCGATTTATTTATTTTATCAAAAGAGTGGAGTATTCAATAGTCGATCGCCCCGTAAAATAAAATGTGTCGTACAAACTTTAATACCTTATTTCATACTCTGTGAGTTTTTTCAAAATATTATCTTGGTTAAAGCCTATGTAATAAAATGAAACTGTTGTCATCGTTTCATAGTTCTACATTCTGCGGCTAATGAAAAATATCGATATGTCAGACTGAGTCGTCTGTCATATCGATATTTTTCATATACAACTTGGACCCTCGTTTTAAAGCCGGTTAGATTTGAAAAAATAAAGAATGTTAATTTTATTATTTAAAATTCAAGAGAATATGCACCTATTTTCTAGTTAAAGAAATCATTAATTTTTCTCCGTACAAATTAAAGAATCTTATGGCCCTTCTAAGAAGTTGTTTTGAAACATCTCAGAGAGTACTTTCAGTATGGCAGGAGTCAATAGCTCCGTGAAATAAAAAGTTTCATAAAACTGTAACATGCTATTTCCCCCGCTTACAGTTACCGTAATAACCAATTACATAGATTGCCTCGTAGGGTGGATATTTGGCATAGTTGCCATGCCTGGCAAGTGGGTTGACAACCGCAGTTTTTATTTTTAGTCGTCATTAAGAAGACGTTGCTGCCCATCCCGTGAGTTGTTTTCCTCTGTCGCCTCTTGTGACACCCACGGGATGATATTATGAGGTAGTGGATATTCTTCCCAACAAACATTTACGACGTTGAGTAGACGTTGTGGCTTGTGGTGGCAACTTAATGTTATTTGGTATAATCGTATAAATATCATAAAGACGTTTACTCGACGGCATTAGGGCCCATTTTATTCAACTTAAGATGCTAAGAGTTTCGTGTAACAGTCATATGAATACCTACTTAGTCGCATAGTCGTCATATACACGTTGGCGATTCGACTAGATGTCGTGTAGTGATAATTGTCGCGACGAGTTCGTGTCGAGTAACGGCGCACGGTATGACTTTTATATAATGTAATCGTTGTATTATTGTCATTTAAAGATGATGCAACTTGTATTGAACGAATAATACAACAGATTATATATCACATTAACTCAATTGGGCAGTTTTTGACAGCTGAGGTAATATTGCATTTTCATTTTCATTGTTATTTGAGGTGATAAAACCATTTCATCAGTTGAAAACCATTGTGCAATCGAGTTTACTGATTAATGTGAGGTAACTTTGTACCAAAATTTTTATGCGCTTCTAAAATTTTAATGTTTTCACATATTTTTATTAATAATTTATAAAGTGACAGCGTTATCTGACGACTATAGAACTTCCCGACCTATAAACTGCGTGTTCATTGTAAATGTGTACGCCATGGCCGTGGATTTAGGGATCAATAATAAAATCATAAACTCCTAACTTAGTTCAAAGAATTTATATTTTAAGAACAGAAGGATTTGCGTGACTTATAATTTAGTTAAATCTAAATAATACTTTTGTTTTAGGTAAACCCAACAATGATCTACAATTATATGGATGTTGATAAGTTTTTATCTAAGATGGACTTCATCGAAATGATACGCGCACATTTGAAATGGCCCTGGTCATTTACTCATTTTATCTTTTGTTCTCGTTGTTATGGATGCGGTTCCCAGATATTCCGTAGAAATAGACCGTTACATTTTGTTTTAACGGACAAAAATGTAAAAAAATTATTACGTTACTGTTTATTTTGGTGCCCCCATTGTAAATATTTTGCTATCTATAATCATTTTCCAGAAGACGAATGTGAATATTGTAATTAGTCAGTTGATCATACCTACCTACATATTTAAATTTGAATCATTAAATATATTGTAAGAATTTTGGAATCACGCTTCAACTTAAAAACTTTACTACTATTGGTACCAGAGTCAAAAAAATCTTTACAGTTGTAATTATTTTTATGCCTCTCACACAGTCAGCTATAAAAACAAAATTTAGCTTTTTCATAACTTTTATTTATTTTGTTAGAAAATGAATCCGAATAGAGTTTTAACTATTATCCCGAGTCACTAGATGGCGTTCTGTACTTACATAGAGCCAATACGTCGCTCTCGCTCGCTCTTTAGGCCGGCCGATGCGGTGATGTGCTCGCGTACTTTCGCTTAGTAAAATATATACATGTAGTACAATATATACATATATAATGTATATAGTGTATTATAGGGTCAGTCAGTTGTAGTACGTTGTCAGTAATAGGAAGTGGGTGCTTGGCTCTTAGATTTGAAGAAACCCAAATTATCAAGTAGCAACAAAACATAATAGATAGAATTATTAAAGAGCTAATGTTAAATTTTTAATAAGATAACTTAGGAACAAATTGATACTTGGAAAGTTTTTGTTGTCCATAATAACTTGTTGGTTTTTTAGCAAAATGTTTTTTAAAATAGTGGAGACGACAGAAAATGGTAAATCTTTCAATTTCAGTGGATATTCCATTTCTTAATTATAAAGTTAATTAGCAGGTAAAGATATTACTAATTTGAATTTTATTTATTGTTATGTTGCGATTTTGTATGTATATTTGTGACATTTTATTTTTTGTAATTTTTAATGACATTAATAAATAATATACAATTTTTACCGCCTTCTTTATTACCTATTTCTTAAATGTATGAATAAGCGGAGCAAAATATATATTTGAGTTGTATGTAACGCTAACCAACTTACAACTTCATATCAGTAATATAATATATGGCTTCAGTTTGCGAAATTTCGTTCTCATAGATAGAAGATATGAAGATTTAATAGGCGTTTCAAAAACATCATTCCTTAAGTTTTCAATTCGATTTTTTTTATAGGATAGGGTGACAAACGAGCACACAGTCCACCTGATGGTAAGTGGTTGCTGTGGCCCTACATCTATCCTCGATTACGAATCAAAATGCAGATGCGTTGTCACCTGTGAGGACTAAGATGGAATGCCTCGTTTCCAGTAAAAAGGGTCTCCGGTTCTCTACACTCACCATACGAAATACAGCAGCATTAAGCTACTATTTCACGCTGGTATTCTGTGAGAGCGTGGTCCTTCCCCGGTCGAGCCGACCCATTCGTGCTACAACTATACTACTAATATTACTGCAGCATGGCTCTACCACGTAAAAATTTCCAGTTTCCAGTTTCGATTTCCAATTATCTGCATACGTCCCTCGTTGCAAGTAGCCGAACAAAATTCAACGAGGTGGTTGTTGTTATTAAAAAACCACTTATCTCCATTATCACTAGAGAGGATAAAAGATTCTAATTTAATCACTGTCTTAAGTTTACTTCCATATTTGTAACTCTTTATCGTAGGGCAATTATGCCTAATATCGTTTCTTAAGTTCTCTACTTCAATATTATGTCTCTTTATTAATCAGCGGCAAGGTTCAAAATCTCTTTACTTCGTCTACTACGTGTATTAAATTGTGAACATTGCTTGTAATGTGCTCTTGGCCATAAAACTTGCCATAATTGTCAACGAAGTGCTTTAACATTGTTTCTGGGACTGGTAGAAGTTGAAAATGTGTCTCGCTTGTACAAATAGTTACAGCTGATAAAATGAACAGAAAATGATGATATGCTGCATTATCTAATACGTCCTTTAATATCACAAAACTTAAATAGGGCAGAAAAGTACGGAACTCAATACTCCTGTGTATTTTCTTTGGCATCTGACAGCATAGCAAAAATTGAGAGACTTTTCCTATTTCCCTTGCAGGCCATTTTGTCAAAATGAACAAGAGTTCTGAACTTCGGAAAATGAACCGCAGGGTATACCCGTAGCATTTTGGTTAAATTGATTGGTTAAATTTGCATTTAAATGTAATACGGAACCCTTCTCTACTTCTCTCCCTTCTCTTCTCTTCGGATAAATTGGATTTCAAAATGGTGGATGTTGTATATAAGGTTGTTATAAATCTTTAATATGAGTATTAGTTAAATGGCGGTCGTATAATCACGTTTGAGATACTCTAGGACGTATACAGGTAGCACTTGTAATACTTATTCGACTAATATATAATGGTCACAAATACTACGTTTAAACAATTATTATCCGTTTAGCAGATGTTTAAAAGGTAATTATATGCATTGATATATTAAAAGGGGAAGATATGTTACACGCTAATATCGCAATCACTAAACCTGGGCTCGGCGCACGACTACAAGCACCAAAACTTAAACATCTGTTATCGTAACCGCAAAATTACATTTAACGATAGACAAGGACAGAAATAGGAAACGTCGTAGTTGTGCGAGCGAAATCGCGTTAGCCAGTTAGGCATCGCGTGCGTATCGTGTCTCTCACGCATGTTTTTATTATCTATCTCGCTCTTACAAACGTGGCGAAGTTGACAATAAATATTACCATAATTTTCAACAAAATTGAATTTTTAGCTAACTGGTAAGTAATCCCGTGTATCCTATTTTTCTTTCTTGAATTATTAGCACACTGTTTAGCTGCACAAGAAGTCATTTTAATGCGTATTTAATACCAAAAGAACTTAAATTAAAGAGCTGTATGATCAACGACGTTTCGCGCGCGACTGAGTGTCACTACGAGCCAAGTACGGGCAATCCCGTAGTTTTGTAGGACCGGGCGCTTTTATTTAGTGACCTATCTTCCCCTTTTAATATATCAATGATTATACGACAAAATTGACAGTATTATCACGTTTATACTACGAAAACGTTTACTCGACGAAAAGTTGTATAAGTAAGTTTTATAGACGTCGTCGTAGACGCCGTTATATGACGGTTGTAAAAAAATGTCAAAAGAACGTTTACATGGCATTATTATACGACAAAAAATGTATATGACTATTCGGACGCATAATGCACCAGTATGTGACGAAGAGTAAAATAAAATACTGTAAAATAACTTTAAAAAGACTCAAAGTCTTGTAAATGTTTGATTATATGACAAAAATATTTGCTGGATTATACCGCTACTGGCGATCCACCACTGTGAGATTTAAAAGAATTTTTCTTCCTCGCACAACTTCCTTGTGGAATCAACTACCACCAGAGATTTTCCCGGACCAATACGACTTAGGAACCTTCAAGAAAAGATCCTTTTCCTTTTTAAAAGGCCGGCAACGCATCCGCAATCCCACTGGTGTATCAGTTGTTCATGGGCGGCGGTAATCACTTACCATCAGGTGAGCCGTATGCTCGTTTGCCCCCGCTCTTATAAAAAAAAGTGTCCGCTACGTTATACATATTACATAGTAGTTGAAAAGGAACCAGACAAACGTTAAACTAAGAAACAGAAGGGGGGAATGGAGGCTTCTCTCGATCCGGCCTCCTATAACGCCTACGTTGGGTTCGGGAACAACGTATGTGATCTCCGCAACAGAGTAACACACAAGGGCGATAACCTCTTCCTTTTCAGAAAATAGGTTCAGGCGGGGATTACGGGTCTTCCGAAGTCGTCCCGGTCCCAACGCCTTAATTCTTCGATATGGACTGTATCACTTTAAGGGGAGAATTCCTTAGGAATAAAACAGCAATTATCTTCAAACAGTTCCGTGAGAGAGTAATTACTTTTCCCTATCACTTCCCTATACTTTTTCTTTCTTCTTCTTATTGACTGCTGGTCTTGCACTTTTCCCGAACATTTCCCGAAGTTTCTCCGAACTTCCCCGAACGATTTGCAAGAAAACTCGTTTACTGAGCTACCCCAGAGCTATACGCGAAAGAGAACCGCGCCCTCTGTGCGATTACACCACTTAATTACATCAATTTGTACTATCACTCTCTCACGGTTTTCTCAATAACTTTATTTGTATAAGACATACATTTATACAATTTACTTATAAAGATAGCACAAAAAATATCTATACTACGATATACATTACATTTTCATATCACAAAAAACCTTTTATTTATTTAACAAAATATGCTTATTTTACTCACATGTTCAAAGTTGGAATTTCTTAAATATTTAACATAGAAAGTTAAAACAATGTTTTCCACGTGAAATTTTACATATCTTAACTAATACAATAGTTTAATTTACATTTCCTCTATACATTTCACTATTAAAACACTTTTAAATTTCTTATACAAAACTATCATTATTTCACTTATTCACAGGAATTTTCACATAAAAATAACACAGAATTCACCTCTTTTACACGTACAATCAATCTGAAATGTTTTACAAGTCATTTTTACATAAATTGCTGAAATTTGCAAATATTTAAATTTCTACATATTTGGCCTCCTAAGTACGTGGCTAGCGTGCGTCTATGAATTCACACTATTTGAACAACCAACTTTTGCACGGCTATCGACTATAGGTAAAAATGGAAAGTTTAGTATACACTAATATCAACAATACTAGGTGAATAAATGATTCTACACAATTCTCAAACGTTGAAAACTATTTCTAATCAGATTCTTATCAGTTATCATGTTTCTTATCAAACAATATAAGTGAATGTTTTCATAAATCAATCATAGAAAATAGGCATTTGTTTTCATACAAAACATATCAAACTCATATAAGACAATACTTATGCAATTAATTTCCATTAATTCTACTTATGCACAGCGATCGTCTCGACCGGGGAACAAATCCTGGTCTCTAACTTTATTTTAATATTTCTTCAAATCAACATCATTGGAAAGATGATTTCAACCGTAACATAATTTATATCTTAAAAATTCCCCATATGAATTTATTAAGAAAATATTACTAAGAAAACAACAAACTAGTCCGGCCTGGGAATCGAACCCAAGACCTTCCAATCATTATTTCGATATTTCTTTAAGATTCAACTAAGTGTTTTCTTATTAGAATATTATTGCTCGATAATTAGTTTTTAGAAGCTGTTCGTAATCGGTTAACTAATAAATTGAAATATTCTTATAGGCGCGTCGCCAACAGTAGTTTTTCACATTTAACTTATTTAGTTTAGTTCAAATAGGGCCCCAATTTCATTTTTGCACCGGGGCTCTTGGTTGCATAGCTACGCCACTGCACAAGTAAGAAACACTTGTTAGCTAATAATACAATTGTTAGCTAATAATACAATTTATGTTACAGCACATCACTTTTATTTTATCCGTTTATAACTCACAATTTATTTATCGTACAAATAATCACTTCGTACTAATAATCACTGTTACTTAGTACCTTCACTTAGAACTGAATAGAACTGAATACCCCGCTTGGGTCGTGACGGCCATATTTATACTCTTTTGTTTAGGAGTCAAATCCGAAACTATTACAATAAAAATCTTACCGGAAATTCAAAGCCACAGAAGCGGAAATCCGATTTACATTTACTACATTTAAAATTAGGATCATTCAATATGTTATGCTTAATTGTTCTTTATACTTAATTGCTAACAATCGGCCTTTCCTGACATTTTCACGTCCCGTGAAAGGAAAGTGTAAAATGTATTATCATATTAAGTTAATATTATTTGTAATTTTACAGTTTATTTTAAATTAATGAAATTACAATGCAAATAATATTGAAGCCCCATTCATGTCTTCAATATTCACCTGCATGAGACCCCTTCATGTTCTCAACAGGTAAGAAGTAAGTATAAAATGTATTATCATATCAAGTTAATATTATTTGTAATTTTACAGTTTATTTTAAATTAATGAAATTACAATGCAAATAATATTGAAGCCCCATTCATGTCTTCAATATTCACCTGCATGAGACCCCTTCATGTTCTCAACAGGTAAGAAGTAAGTATAAAATGTATTGTCATATTAAGTTAATATTATTTGTAATTTTACAGTTTATTTTAAATTAATGAAATTACAATGCAAATAATATTGAAGCCCCATTCATGTCTTCAATATTCACCTGTATGAGACCCCTTCATGTTCCCAACAGGTAAGAGGTAAGTATAAAATGTATTATCATATTAAGTTAATATTATTTGTAATTTTACAGTTTATTTTAAATTAATGAAATTACAATGCAAATAATATTGAAGCCCCATTCATGTCTTCAATATTCACCTGCATGAGACCCCTTCATGTTCTCAACAGGTAAGAGGTAAGTATAAAATGTATTATCATATTGAGTTAATATTATTTGTAATTTTACAGTTTATTTTAAATTAATGAAATTACAATGCAAATAATATTGAAGCCCCATTCATGTCTTCAATATTCACCTGCATGAGACCCCTTCATGTTCTCAACAGGTAAGAAGTAAGTATAAAATGTATTGTCATATTAAGTTAATATTATTTGTAATTTTACAGTTTATTTTAAATTAATGAAATTACAATGCAAATAATATTGAAGCCCCATTCATGTCTTCAATATTCACCTGCATGAGACCCCTTCATGTTCTCAACAGGTAAGAAGTAAGTATAAAATGTATTGTCATATTAAGTTAATATTATTTGTAATTTTACAGTTTATTTTAAATTAATGAAATTACAATGCAAATAATATTGAAGCCCCATTCATGTCTTCAATATTCACCTGCATGAGACCCCTTCATGTTCTCAACAGGTAAGAGGTAAGTATAAAATGTATTATCATATTGAGTTAATATTATTTGTAATTTTACAGTTTATTTTAAATTAATGAAATTACAATGCAAATAATATTGAAGCCCAATTCATGTCTTCAATATTCACCTGCATGAGACCCCTTCATGTTCTCAACAGGTAAGAATGGGAGAATAGAATACTGAAGCCCCATTCATGTCTTCAATATTCACCTGCATGAGACCCCTTCACGTTCTCAACAGGTAAGAGGGAAGTATAGAATACTGAAGCCCCATTCATGTCTTCAATATTCACCTGCATGAGACCCCTTCATGTTCTCAACAGGTAAGAAGTAAGTATAAAATGAATTGTCACATTAAGTTAATATTATTTGTAATTTTACATAAATTGCTGAAATTTGCAAATATTTAAATTTCTACATATTTGGCCTCCTAAGTACGTGGCTAGAGTGCGTCTATGAATTCACACTATTTGAACAACCAACTTTTGCACGGCTATCGACTATAGGTAAAAATGGAAAGTTTAGTATACACTAATATCAACAATACTAGGTGAATAAATGATTCTACACAATTCTCAAACGTTGAAAACTATTTCTAATCAGATTCTTATCAGTTATCATGTTTCTTATCAAACAATATAAGTGAATGTTTTCATAAATCAATCATAGAAAATAGGCATTTGTTTTCATACAAAACATATCAAACTCATATAAGACAATACTTATGCAATTAATTTCCATTAATTCTACTTATGCACAGCGATCGTCTCGACCGGGGAACAAATCCTGGTCTCTAACTTTATTTTAATATTTCTTCAAATCAACATCATTGGAAAGATGATTTCAACCGTAACATAATTTATATCTTAAAAATTCCCCATATGAATTTATTAAGAAAATATTACTAAGAAAATAACAAACTAGTCCGGCCTGGGAATCGAACCCAAGACCTTCCAATCATTATTTCGATATTTCTTTAAGATTCAAATAAGTGTTTTCTTATTAGAATATTATTGCTCGATAATTTGTTTTTAGAAGCTGTTCGTAATCGGTTAACTAATAAATTGAAATATTCTTATAGGCGCGTCGCCAACAGTAGTTTTGCACATTTAACTTATTTAGTTTAGTTCAAATAGGGCCCCAATTTCATTTTTGCACCGGGGCCCTTGGTTGCATAGCTACGCCACTGCACAAGTAAGAAACACTTGTTAGCTAATAATACAATTGTTAGCTGATAATACAATTTATGTTACAGCACATCACTTTTATTTTATCCGTTTATAACTCACAATTTATTTATCGTACAAATAATCACTTCGTACTAATAATCACTGCTACTTAGTACCTTCACTTAGAACTGAATAGAACTGAATACCCCGCTTGGGTCGTGACGGCCATATTTATACTCTTTTGTTTAAAAAATCTTACCGGAAATTCAAAGCCATAGAAGCGGAAATCCGATTTACATTTACTACATTTAAAATTAGGATCATTCAATATGTTATGCTTGATTGTTCTTTATACTTAATTGCTAACACACTGAACTAAAAAAATGGATTGTTATCTAAGCAAATACTATGTCCAGCACGCCAAAGTCGTCTATGTTTGACCGCTAGTGTCGTACCGCGTTAGGTAGATTTATTGAAAACTATTCAAAATAAAACGCAAACGTGTTTTTTTTTAATTATTATTGATATTTGAATAACACAAAAGGTAAGAAACACAAAACTATCATCAGCTACATAAATAAAAAAAATTCTGGTTCATTGGGCGCCGTGGTCAAGGATAGACGCCATCCTGATGACGTCATAAACGAATAGCGGAAAAAGTAGTGCAGTGCATCATGAACGATTCCTCAGAACTCATTCGCATTTCGGAAAGCGTCGATGATGATGATTTTTTTTTATTTTAATTAAGTATATAAAATTACAAATAATAATTGTTTTTTTTTTCTTAAGGTACGAAGAGCAATTTTACATTTTGTGTTGTGCGATTTTCTTTCTCAATATAGGGTATTGACTGAAACCTCTATTATATTTGCTGATGTCATTTCCATTCTTATTACGCATACAAAAAACCAGAATTTAAATAATAAATTGAATCAAGTATTGAACCAGGTTACAAATTGGCTGACACATCACAACCTAGAGATTAATTTTAAAAATCACCACTAAATATTTCTTTTACTTATAATAATGTACCTATAGGAACTGTTGACAACTTCAACTTGTTAGGCCTGGAAATCGACTGCCATATAAACTGGAAAGCCCATATAAATAAAGTAAAAAATAGGCTATCAAAATTCACTTACGTGTTACGAGAAATAAAGAAAACCACAGATGTCCCCAGCGCTGTCAGCATAATATTACGCATACACATCTTCGTGGCTGTCATACGGTGTCATGTTGTGGAGAAATAGTAAAGATGCACAGCAATTATTTATAATGTAAAAAAAAATTATAAGAATCTTGGCAAACATAAAAATTCCAGAAAGTTGTAAGCCCCACTTCCAAAAGTATAAAATTTTGACTTTGACGTCTATTTATATTTGGGAAACATGCAAATTTGTAAAAAACCACCCAGAACTATTTAGGTACCAAATTAAGTGAAACAAATTACAAAAAATAAAAATAGGCTACTATTGCCGAAATCTACTCTTGCTTTGCATAGCTCTAGTCCCTACTGAATGGCAGTTAAAATTTTTAATAACCTTCCAAATGACAAAAAAATTTAACGAGCACTACATCATTTTTATCTAAATTAAAGTTATATTTAATTGAAAAATGTTTACATAAACACTCACGCCTGTCACCCAGAGAGGTAGGCAGAGACTACAGACTTCCATTTAGCACGATCCTGACATACCTTTCTCGCCTCTTCCACATCCATATACCTACGCGAAAAATGTTTCTGTAATTTAAATGAATATTTTGATACAAATATTATTTAATTTGTGTGTACAATATCGGCCAGTGCCTATCTTTAATTTTTTTATTCAATTATTATTTTATTTACTTAATTTTATTTTTATTTATAATAATTATTATTATTTTTTACTAGAGTGGACAGGGATGTGTTATGGCAAACGCTGAACGCATTTAGGTTGAGCGCTGGTTTGATACAGGCATTAAAGTCTCTGTATAGGGACTCGAGTGCTTGTGTTAGAATCAACGGGGTCTACTCGGGCTGGTTTGGCATCCATAAAGGTGTCAGACAGGGCTGTGTAGCTTCCCCGTGGCTGTTCAACCTATTTATGGACAGCGGTTTGGAAAATTTGAAAGTTGAAGAATGCGGGGTAAGAATGGGTGAGTTAACCATCAAATGCCTTTTGTACGCCGATGATCAAGTCATACTTGCGTCGTCGGCGGCCGAGTTGCAAATGATGGTTACATTAATGAAAGGGTCATTAAAAGAAAGGGGAATGAAAGTGAACGCAAGTAAGACGAAAGTGATGGTTTTTGAAAGAGATGAAAGCAAAACGGTATGTGAAATAAGAATAGAAGGAGAGTTAATTGAGCAAGTGGATGAGTTCGTATATTTGGGATGTGTATTCAGCAGGGATGGGAGATATGATAAGGACATTGAACGACGAGTGAATGCAGGAAATAAAGTAAATGGGGCTCTACACTCTATTGTGAAAATTCAGAATGTGTCAAAAAAGGCACGTATGGCAATTCACAGTGCTGTATTAGTCCCTACTTTAACGTATGGTAGTGAAAGTTGGGTGTGGCAGAAGAAGCACGAGAGTAGAATAAATGCGGTAGAAATGCGGTCGCTAAGGAGTATGTTAGGGCTGAATCTGAGTGACAGGGTGAGAAACTGTGTGATAAAAGAAGAGTGTGGTTTGCAAGATGATGCGGTGACCAGGATTAAGAAAGGAATGCTTCGGTGGTTTGGTCATGTAGAAAGAATGAATGCGGAAAGACTGACAAAGCAAATATATGTTGCAGAAGTGAATGGAAGAGTCGGAAAGGGACGTCCTAGGCGGAAGTTTGTCGACCAAATTGGCGATATACTAAAAATGGGCCAAATTAAGAGTACCCTTAACCGACGAGCATGTATGCGTAGGTATATGAATGTGGAAGAGGCGAGAAAGGTATGTCAGGATCGTGCTAAATGGAAGTCTGTAGTCTCTGCCTACCCCTCTGGGGGACAGGCGTGAGTGTTTATGTTTATGTTTTTACTTGACATTGTGATTATTAATTTAATTAAATTTATAGAATTTTGAAATAATATAATGTAATTTTATTAATGAAATCTAATATTGTAGTTTAATAAAAAGCGGCCAAGAGCGTGTCGGGCCACGCTCAGTGTAGGGTTCCGTAGTTTCCCGTCCGTCACAATAAGTGATGAGTTTAAAGGTATCCATTATGTTCGCGCTCCAGCAGCGCTCCGCGCTCCTGCGACTGCTCCCGTTAGTGGGTACTGTTTCCATCCAAGTTCAAAATGATTTTCCTAGAAAGTCCTTATAAAGTTCTACTTTTCAGATTTTTTTCATATTTTCTAAACATATGGTTCAAAAATTAGAGGGTGGGGACACATTGTTTTTTACTTTTGGAGCGATTATTTCCGAAATTGTTGACATTATCAAAAATGATTTTAGTAAACCCCTATTCATTTTTAAATACCTTTCCAACAATATATCACACGTTAGGGTTGAAATTAAAAAAAAATCACTTCCCACTTTGCATATAGGGGGGCTACCCTAATAAAACCCTTTTTTTTTCAATTTTTATTTTACCACTTTGTCGGCGTGATTGATACACATATTGGTACCAAATTTCAGCTTTCTAGTGCTAACGGTCACAGAGATTAAGCGAGGACGGACAGACGGACAGACAGACATGGCGAAACTATAAGGGTTCCTAGTTGACTACGGAACCCTAAAAATAATATCTGGGTGGATTGAAAAGTACTCGGCCTAACACAGATCCATTCAATTCTAAAAATCAAATCTACCCACATTATTTAGTTCAGTTCAGACTAGTTCATTGTGTGAAGTTCGAAACGTGTGCGATAATTAGTTGTGATTTTATAAATTTATTAACAAAGTAATCGGACATAATTTCCGCGAATGGAGCAAATCGAGCAGCGTGCCGTCATTAAGTACCTCCATAAGAAGGGGCTATCATCAAAAGCCATCCATGATGACATGGTCAGTACATTAGGCGAGTGTGCTCTGTCATATTCATCCGTCAAAAAATGGATAGCAGAATTTAAGCGTGGTAGAGAGAGTGTGAAAGATGAACCCCGCTCTGGAAGGCCTTCGACGTCAACTACTGACGAAAATATTAAAAAAGTACTTGATTTAATAATGGGAGACCGCAGATTAAAAATTAGAGAGATAGCCGAGATTATAGGCATCTCTTATGAACGAACTCAAAACATCATTGTCAACGAGTTGGGTTCCACAAGGTGTCTGCGAGGTGGGTTCCGCGACTGCTTTCAGTTGAACAAAAAAGGACGCGATTGACTATTTCACGCGACTGTTTGGAGTTATTTGAAGCCGATGCAGATGATTTTTTGAATCGTTTTGTTACTATGGACGAAACATCGGTTCATTACTGTACACCGGAAACAAAACAACAATCAAAACAGTGGAGAAGACCTGGTTCACCACCCCCTAAAAAGGCTAAGTCGATTTTGTCAGCAATTAAGGTGATGGCTTCAGTATTCTGGGACTCGAAAGGTGTGATTATGATTGATTATCTTGAAAGGGGTCAGACTATAAACTCTGATTACTACTGCACCTTACTACGTCGTTTACGAGAGGAAATAAAAGAAAAACGTCGAGGAATGCTCAGAAGAAAAGTCCTGTTTCATCAAGATAACGCCCGTGTTCACACGTCAGTACAGTCAATGGCTGAAATTCACAACTGTGGCTTTGAACTGTTACCGCATCCGCCGTATTCACCTGATCTGGCACCATCAGACTTCTTTCTGTTCCCTAACCTAAAAAAGCACTTGGGAGGTCAAAGATTTTCGACAAACGACGAGGTCAAAGCAGCTGTAGACGCATATTTTGACTCTAAGGAAGAATCATTTTTTTTCAACGGTCTAAATGCTTGGAAGGGGAGGTGGCAAAAGTGTATTTTATTTGATGGTGATTATGTAGAAAAATAAAAATATAACTGATTTAGTATGTGTTTATTTTCTTGGTTAGGCCGAGTACTTTTCAATCCACCCTCGTATTTAATATTTTTTATAATTGCTACGCCCAAACTGGGTTCAAATGCGGACTATTTAAAAAAAAACATCACATCTATTGTTACCATTTGATTGCAATAAAGATTACGATTATGATTATCTCAAAATCATGTAATAGCATTAGCATCATATCCAATCCCCATTGTCATAAGAGTGTAAGACTTTTCTTCTGTGCTTCACTTGGCCTACGCCTCCCACAACACACAAAATATTTAAGTCGATCTCTGTATATTTTGGTTAGATCGATTTCGAAATCGATACACAATGTGCGACACGGCTACATCTCTAAGAAAGTTTCTAATAGCTCCTCTACACGATGGGCCAACGCTGGCCCAGCGAGATGGCCATAGGTATTTTTTACTTTTCGCTTTTGGCGTACAGGACACGGATGCGTTTTAGGCGTGGCGCTCAAAAGCATAAATTACCGACTATGTTGCTCAAAAGGTTAAATGTGTATGATATATATATGTAATATGCAAGCGTACATTTTACTTATACATTGTGTTATTAGTTCCAAATAATACCTCTTTTATGCTGATTCCATCCCCACTCACTTCTCTGAATGGTTGTTTTTAATTTTTAGCTTTAAGGGGAAATATAATGTCAAATGGCTTAGCAAGATCCTTCGTTATGCCGAAAATATTGCAGCATTAATTTTGAAATAAATATATGGTAAAGTTGAGGATTAATGTTAAGGATTATGTTAGACGAAAACACGATTTCGTAATATTTTCTCCATAGAAAAAAAATCCAAAGTTACCTCCAAAATAAACAATAAACCGCTGTTATTCATAAAATACTTTAAATAAGATCATGAAACTTTGCATACTAACTGAACTAACTATAAAGCAGTGCTTATGTTATTTACTTTTTTTTAAATACCATTATTTTTACTGTAAAAAGGAATTACCTAAACTATTGGCCTTTTGAAGCGTGATTCTTGCAGCACGGTCACTTCGCCTCGGCCTTTAGGGTCCGTTCACACAGACCGGCTCGGAGAGCATCGGCCTGCTTTTTTCTTTTCACACAGACCGGGTCGTATACGCTTGGAATTGGCCGGAGCGGAGCCGCCAACTATTTCACATCGACCGGCTGGAAGAGATCTGAAAGCGGGTGCGGTTGGATGTGCTCGGAGCCGGTCGGATGCGCTCGGAGTCGGGTGGATACACTACAAAGGCAGTGCCAGTATTCCGCGCAGTCTAAGTTTTGTTTTCGGTGTGTTAACGTGTGCTTTTCGAAACATGGATTTAGATAGCTCCGACGAAGAAATATATTTGTTAGCAAGATTACTTGAAATAGAACATAGGAAACGTAAGCGCAAGCGGAAACAAATATGGGTAAAACATATTTGGAAAAACAGACTAATCCATGGGGAGTTTCACACCATTTTCGAGGAATTGAAGAGAGATAGCCTAAAATTTTATGAGTATTATCGTATGGAATATTGGCAATTTTTGAAATTGACAGATTTGTTAAGAGTACATATAACAAAAAAGACTACAAATTATCGTTGCACCATTACAGCCGAAGAAAGGTTAACGGTAACTTTAAGGTAAATAAAAAACAATTATTTATACTAATCATGTTATTTAGATCACAAAATCACAGCCCTCCATTTATTAAGCATTATTTACGTTAATGAAATGTAATTAAATAGTACAGATTTGTGTGTGTTTAATTATTATTATTATAATTATTATTGTTTTTGATTGTTTATTATTTTGTATTTTGTGTGCTGGTATTGTACCCGTAAGTAGTCTGATCTGGATAGTTTTGAGGAATATAGGTTTCGTTTGACACTAGGTAAGTAGATTGATTAGTCGATGGCGGTGAATTTATAGACAAAGAATAATTCAAATCTGTACTATTTTCATACAGACTTAATTCAGCTTCATTAACAATGTTAAACACGCGCCTTTTAATTCGTGCTTGGACTTCTTTTGGGAATGTTTCCACTGTATCTGACATAGACAAAAAAAAATTACGTAATGCCTTGTCACGGGGTGTAGTATTTCTTTTTTCTTCAAGATACTCTTCGAAAACCGTAGCAACATCTTTGCTTAAGCGTGGTCTCTTTTTCGAGCCAGAAGTACTTGCAAGCGATTCAACTTCAGAATGGTCAGAACGTTTAGATGATGTCGATGGTGGTGGTATTGGTGTGCCAGGCTCTGAATCATCCGATGATAATGTTACATTAGATATTTGGTTTCGATTGCGAAAAAATGGTATTATAAAAGAAAGTTCTTTTTCAAATTTTATCAATTTGGACGTAGTTGCACCATCGCCACTCTTGCCTTTTCGGTTATAATAGGCTTTTCTGAAGTTATCTCGCAGTTTCTTCCAACGATCCTGGCACTGCGTCACTGGAAAGAACAGAAATGAAAAATTAATAACTCTTTTTTATTTTATAGTTCGTTTTGGTACGGCAGTCTTATATTTCTATTTTGTGTGTTTGTTTTATTTTTACAGATTCCTCATCACTGGTTGCAGTTTCAAAAACTTGTCATTTAATTTTCGAATGGGAATTTCTACAGTTCATTCAATTATTCATGAGACAATCAGAGTAATTTGTGATGTTTTGATGCCCATAGTTATGCAGATGCCAGATGAAGAAATGTGGGAAAAGGTTTCACGTGATTTCTTTAATATTTGGAATTTTCCTAACTGTTTGGGCGCTATAGACGGAAAGCATGTCAATATACAGGCACCAGATAATAGTGGAAGCTTATACTATAATTATAAAAACTTTTTCAGTACAGTGTTACTAGCTGTGGTCGACGCGAAATACAGTTTTTTAATTGTTGATGTCGGATCATATGGTAAAAATAGCGACGGCGGAATTTTACAGAATTCAAAATTTTGGAAAAAACTCAACACCAATAAGTTAAAGCTGCCCCCAAATAAACCTCTACCTAGTACCACTGAAAGCTTACCACATGTTTTTATAGGAGACGAGGCATTTCCTTTGAGCAATAATATTTGCGGCCGTATCCAAGAGAACAAGCAAGAACAGAATTATCAAAAAAAGTATTTAATCTGCGTTTAAGCAGGGCAAGAAAAGTCGTAGAATGTGCATTTGGAATGCTAACTCAAAGATTTGAAATTTATCAAAAACGAATGAAAATTCAGCCGAAGTACTGTGATTTAATTATATTAGCAACTACATGTTTACATAATTTTTTAATAGAAAATCGGACGCCAGGACAAGAGAATGAATTTCACAGCAATATAAATTTATTAACAGCAATAACAGACAATAATAATGAAAACAGTTCTAATAGCGACGCAGTTCTAACCACAAGGAATAAATTTAAGGATTATTTTTCATCAAGTGGTGCTTTAGATTGGCAAGATCAAGTGGCTACGCGAGTTTCTTAAGTTATATTTAATAAAAATTGTCTACTACATAAGTATATTCTAACGATCAGATACTCAAACGAGTTTTTAAAGTAAGGGCGCATTTAAACTCATGTTATTCCTATTTTGACTTTGAATCTAACACGTCGCAGCACGAGTTTAAGAAGCCCTTGCTTTAAAATTCGTTTGAGTATCTGGGGGTAGGTGTAAAACAATGAAAACCTTACTTACCACTTATTCCGAGACATTTGCTAATTTCCTCCCATGCATTGTCTTTCATTATCCGATCGCTATATGATGGCTTGGTTATGTCAAATAAACACTCATATTTTGACACGAGTATTATTAATTTTTCATCATTCATCTTTTCGTACAAGTACGCACAACTATTACGTTCAAATGTTGCTATCAAAATGGCGGTCGGCGCGGCCGCAGCGGGCACGCAATCGGAGCCGATCGGCTACGCGATAGAGAAAGAGCACGCAATCGGAGCCCATCGGCTGCGCGAGCGAGAAAGAGCACGCAATCGGAGCCGACAGGCTGCGCAAGCGAGAAAGAGCACGCAATCAAAGCCGATCGGCTGCGCGAGCGAGAAAGAGCACGCAAGCGGAGCCGGTCGGCTCCTTTTATTACTTCACACGAAGCGCGTTCAGGCATTTTTAATGACAAAAAAGGTGCAAATGCAAAAATAAACTTTACTACAATCACTCAAAACACTGTTTCCAACGTGATAAAAATCTGCTCTCCTCTCCGAGCCGGTCTGTGTGAACGGACCCTTAGACGGGGAGGATGTGTCGCTTACGATCAGAATATACATTACGCAACAGTACGACGTAAAATCAAAATGGGAAATAACCGTGATAAAAATAAGAAGCGGCTGGCTTGGCGTTAAGAAACAGGCATAAATATGATAAACCTAATGAAATAAGTGTCTAACGACCCTTCTACTTACAGTATTAGTGATTACAAACATGTCGGTACATAGCATACGACGCGCGGGCAAGTGGGGACGAAATTAGAATTTGAGCTGACTTACTCTATCCTCTTAAGTAATGTATGACCGACCGTCCGTGAAGTGAATATTGGACTCTATTTGAGAATCAACGCTGCTGTCATTTAGTAGTACAGCAGCAGTTAGCCGAAATAGGGATCTAATTTGACTTCACAAGAATTCATTTAATTTTTTTATGTAATATTTTATTTTTTCTTTGTGATTTCAAATAAAGTTTTTCTTTGTTTCTTTCAGTTTAGATAAGGGCTTTTTACCAATATTTAGTATCATACTCTGTGAAATAGGTTTAAATAACTAAAATAAACTCAAAATAGTTTTTATAATTTAATAAAAACACCAAATGATATCACACTGACTGGCAAACAACTAATGTGATACCAAATGACGCAAACTCCAGGATATTAACGGTATGATTTCTGGTATCTGGCACGAGCGCCTGGACCACCAAACTTCTTGGGCTCGCAGCGACGAGGGTCGGCGACTAGCAAACTCCTATCGTATTGGACAAGGATGTCTTTGATTTCCTTCTTGGACGCTTCATCTACATCTGAAATTTATAAAGTAATAATTTTATGTTAATTATCATTTAACAAAAGCAATGAATCTTAATCCAGATACAAAAATTATGGCAAACCAATAATTTTACTTTTATGTATAGTCAATCAGCAACCATCAAGTGTCAATATGGCCTTTGCAAATATCATCCTATATCCTGACCATGCACAGTGTCCCACACAACCTCAGACCAATAGACAGGCGTCCCTTGAAATGTGTGCAGCACACATACATTTCAAGTGATGCCGAAATCAAGCCAAAACCAAGAAAATGCACTCATGCAAACATGTGCAAAATCAATTTGTAACCAACATGGTCTGTTTTCCGAAATAGAACCCAGTATACTTGCGATTGCGAATGACGTCATTAATTGACGCCTTATTGTACTGGTGTGCCGCTGCCATATTAAAAAATGTTTAAACAGCCAAGCACTAAATCATCATCATCAATATCACTACCGGTTGAATTCAAATGAATTTCAATAGCAACATGGCTCACTAACATAATTGCTGGTATCTCCCTTCTTCACAAATTAATTGAAACAGGATATAATAACTTTTGGAGCACAAAATGACAAAATATTCGACAACACTTTTCCAATATGGCGCAAATGTATGATGTCCTATACTGGCCAATGCTTTGCATCGAATCACCAGTATGGTGTCGATTTATGACGTCATTTGCATAGGCCAGTATACTGGGTTCTATTTTGGAACACAGCCATGATTTCAGGTGCATATGTGTGCATCCAGCAGTGTACTTTTACAGGCTGTTAAACAAGAAAGATGTGTGTAAGTGCCTGTCAAGTTACTATTGTTTGGCTACACTTGTAATATGTGGGGCACTTTTTCTTTGTTAAATGATACTACATGATAGACAACTAAAGGTTTACTTTTTAGGTAGGATTTGTATCCATTATCCATTAACATGTCAACTGCTGAATATAGGCTTACCACATACTGTCTCATGGAGAGGATATTTGCCATAGCTGCCACATTTTACTTATTTATTTATTTGGTTATTTTGCATGATGTGTGTTTTACAGTTGTTATAAAAAATATATAGTACAACACATTATCCATTTCTGGTGTACAAAATCATCATTTCATTTAGTATATGAGTAGGTAAGAAGTTTTTTTAATTATATCGAGTTATCAGGAAGATGGTGATATGCCCATCTCCTGTTTCATCTCCCTGTCAACTCATACGACACCCACGGCATGATGTTGGGTAGTAGGATTTCCTTACAGCGCCACTACAAGGATAAGTACAAAGATTTGTATATAAAACATTTTTTTCCCTTCCCCCTCCCAACACCGTACGCGAGTACCGGACGTCTACAGTTTACCCCATTATTTATATATTTGTTTCAGTATGTTTATAGAAAAAGTTACGCTAAAAATTATTTTAGTTTTCATTCATTCTGCATCAATAAACTCACATTACCAACAACAACTACTCTCCCCTATATGGGCAGCCAGCGTAACATTGTTTTGTATTTATATAAATGTAGTGTCCACTTCAAACAAGCAAGGCATTGAGAGCACTTGCAGTTTGGTAAATGTCACAATTATTCTCCTTTCTCTGAAATGACTGACTCATATGAAACAAGACAGCTTTGGAAAGAAAGGGTATCAAATTGATAATGTACAGGAAAAAAGCCAGACCGCAGAGTATGATCAAAATTAATAGTGATGGGTGTAAAGGAACTTACATTTCTGGTAAAAGGCAATAAGAGCCTTTGAAATGGCCTGCCTGATAGCATAAACCTGTGCAACATGGCCACCACCCTTCACTGTAACTCTAATGTCAACACCGGAGAATCTCTCCTGAAAATCAAAACATAACACAAGTTTAACAAATACAAATCACTACGATATTCATTAAATGTTAAAGGAGTTAATAAATCAGAGTCCATGTTATGCTTCACATCTGTTGATGCTCAGGTTCGGAATAAGATTTAATCATCATGAGAATTCAACTAATTACAAATGATGTAACAGTAAAAAAAAATTTATTTTAAAAAGTATCTGAGAAAACTAAAATTCTGTAAATTTAAGCAAACTAGAATAGGAAATTAACATGCATTCTACATAACCGCTCAATCCCCTAGTGGTCTCATGAGACCACAGCCATATTCCGCCAAATCCCTAGCGGTCTCATGAGATCGCACCCACCCACTATACACCCACCCACCACAGCACTATAACCCATAAAAACTTATATTGAAAGACTACTTTTCTATGAAGAAGTTTGGCATTATAGAATCAATATGAAATTTTCTAATGGACACATGTTACTGCATGGGAATTTTGAGAGGATTGAGGGGATAAAATTATCACAAGCTGTTATGTAAAGTGTTAAGTTAATTAGGTACAGTCAAAACTTCTGTGAGATGTGTCTTAAGCCACTGTTTTTCAATTAAAATAGGGCTTATTCTTAAAACATATTACTGAAAGATAAAAACTATTATTTACTATTATTCATTACCTTAGGGTAGTATTCGGAGAAACATATGTTCACTTATAAGTAATATTGATTAAAAAGCGTATCTATGATGATTATCCAAATGAGATAAATTTTTATATAGGTAAGTATATTTAATTTTGAAAATATACCTTATGAGCACACAGTCCACCTGATGGTAAGCCAATACTGTGCTCCACACAATCTATTCTCGATTAAGAATCAAAATGCAGATGTATTGCCACCCCTGAGGACTATGGTAAGACAAAATATTATAATCTACAACCACAATATAGCTTCAGCATGGCTCTACCACATAAACGGAACAATACAATATGGTTAAGACAGCATTTTATAACATTTAATCTATAGGTACTGATATTCCTATGCTTGTATATTATTCATCACCTAAACTCCCTTCTATTGAATGGGTATTGGAAAAACTTGAAATAAAAGTGCAAAACAATTCTAATTCTCAGTTCTCTAAAATAATTCTCAATTCTTGTGTGACATTTACAAGCAAATGTTAAATTTCAAATATATATATTATATATATATTGATTGTAGGTCATTTCATTTCGCATTATTGTAGCGTCCACCACTTGTAGGCAATTTTTATACATTATGTCAGTGAATATTGTTCCATTAAACAATTTCAAAGATAGTGTTTAACTCATTTCTTTGAAAATTTACCATATGTCGATATACAAATATTCGTATGTTGCCAGACGGAGGGAAACCAATCAGGACTCCCTTCCATATTACAAATTATCCAGAATCCCCGTAATATACATAGTTTTTAATCCATTCTCCTGCTTAACGCAATTCCTTTATATGGTGCGACGTTGCGACTCTTATTAGTTATTCCGCTTTGTAATATTTTATTTATAGTGGGTGATATTTTGTTTATGTAGGTATTCGATAGATTCATATAGTCTGTTTTTATTTTCGCAGGAGACAAAAATAACAGATTTTTATTAGATTCGTTTAGCACGAATAATACGGTTTTTATGATTCTGGTTCAGATTAGATTTAATTTTAGTCACTTAAGTTTCGTATATTGTTTAAAATAATGAAATAAATCCACAGAATGATCAGTTACGAAAAATACGCAATATCATTTTTGTCTCCGGCGAAAAAAAAATAGATATCATGATTAATTTAACAACTAGTTATTTGTTTACTAAATACGAAAAAATATCTAGGATTGCCCAGCCGTGATACATTATAGATTGACTATATTATTATTTATTTTACTATTGTAAATAAGTACTAATTGTAGAAATTGACAGGTTTAATAGAAGTTCATTATCTTATATTGTGACTAATAACCTAATATGACCTTGGGAAGAAACTCATTTTAATATAAGGTTATACTGCATTAACTGCCAATGGGTTGTTAATTTCTACAATAGACCGTGGCGTATTATCGCTGACATGAATAACTCCGAAAATATAATTTATTTACTTGATCGTATTGAGTTTTGGTGCTCTCACTGCGAGTTTACTTTTTATGATCACTATCTTAAGGATGAGTGCGAACTATTTACCTGATCTTTACAAAATTACTCGCTACTTAACTAGATTCATTTTTGTGAAAGGCTATTTTTGTTAAATTATGATATGTTTGGTTTTGCAGTTAGTTGAAATACAATTTGTTTGTGTTGCTGTTATAAATATTGGACGCTATATTACTAAAAACATGCATATCGTGCTCTAATTGGCGTCCGTATTGTGACCTATGCACATTGAGAACTTTCCACGCTTATGCTTGCTTGCATTTAAGTTTCTTTGGTTATATTTAGTAACTTAGGTAAATAAACTTGTGTAAGTTGATTAATGTACTTGACATGGACATTGAACGGAGTATTTACCCATATACGGACGTAAGAATATCCTAAAATATTCACACTAAGTTTTATTTGACTTCCACTTCTTCGATATCCGATGTCCAAAGTTGTTGTTGATTATTGCATTTTACTATTTATTTAGTGCTCAAGGCATATTTTGGTATTTTTGTTGGTTTATACTGTACTCAGTGCTAGTAGATAATTTTACTTTCCAATTTGTTTTCGTGTCCTTAGATTTAGCTACATATAATAATTAATATGGATGTCCGAATATCCTAAAACATTCATACTGAATGATATTTGACGTCCATATTTTTGAATTTTGTTATATTTCTATATGTGGACGTCAGATCATCAGTAAAGTTTCATACTGCACAATATTCGACGTCCATATAACCATGAATTTAAATTTGAATTCCTTATGTATAAGACACACATTAGTGATCATTGCTTTAATGACATTTTCGCTATTGTTTTATTTGTATTTTAGTGTAGCGAGGCCTTGTGGTCTAAAATAGTCACTTTGGTGTTTTATAAAATGTTTCGTTCTAGAAATGATAAACCGCTTATAAGCTTAGAAAATGTGTGTGAAGAATTAAATTGTATTTCAACCAACTGCAAAACCAAACATAATATATAATTTAACGAAAATAACCTTTTACAAAAATGAATCTAGTTAAGTATAGAGTAATTTCGTACAGATTAGGTACAATAGTCTCACTCGTCTTTAAGATGCAGTGAGAGCACCAAAACTCAACACGATCAAGTAAATAAATTATATTTTCGAAGTTATGTCAGCAACAATATGCCAAGGTCTATTGTAGAAATTAACAACCTATTGGCAGTTAATGCAGTAAAACCTTATATTAAAATGAGTTTCTTCGCCAAACCATATTAGGTTATTAGTCACAATATAAATAAAACAAACTTCTATGAAACCTGTCAATATCTACAATTGAGTCCATCTTCCTGTACTCAATCAGAAGGTAACTTATACTCAAATAGAATTATGGGTTGCTTACGAAATACCTAACAAGAGTTCTTTTAGGCATATTAGTACCAAATGTAAAATGTTAAAATATAGTGCAGCATGAAATAAACCGATAAGCCGTCTGCATTTACATTTATAAAAAAAAAAACTAAATTCAAAAATACGGGTTTCAAACATCATTCAGCATGAAAGTTTTAGGATATTAGGACGTCCAAATTACGTGTAGGTAAATGTAAGGTTAAGAAAACAAGTTTAAAAGTAAAAAAACTAGTACCAAGCGCAGTATAAACCGTATAATAATGACCTGCAGACCGAATTACTGTCACGGCGGCCTGCCTCAACGGAGACTAGCCATCGGCGCAGGACAGGATCATAGTGCCCAAGTGTATACGCAAACACAGGTGCACTCTCTATTCCCTCATTCTCATAATCCGATGGGACGGTAAACCGACACGACCGGAGAGATCAGGCGTAGGACCAACGGCTTTACGTGCTTTCCGAGGCACGGGGGTGATACACCGTCAACTTCCTGGCAGATATTGAGAATTTCTTGACAGAAAAACTCCATATATATACATATATATATATACATATATATATATGCATATACTGGTTGATGTTAAAAATTAAAAAAAATAAACATAAATTACAATTTGGAAATGACTGCTTTGTAAACAAATTATTACAGTAAGCACATGGAACGAACAATAGTCTCTCACAAATCAAAATGTATTATTTTTACCTTGCCAAGCAGTAGGATGGGTTCCTGCAATTTGTATTGAAGCAGGCGAGGCTCAACAAGGTCTAATGGGCGGCCGTTTACACGAAGAACTCCACGACCGCGTTTGCAGTAAGCAACTGCAGTAGCTGTTTTCTGCCATAATCATAAATTATAATTACTAATACTAAATAATAACATAAATTAATGACTTTATAGCCTTTGCGTATGAAAAGGACAAGACCAGGAGTCAATTGTAGTACTAAATTAACATTTAATGGCTAACTTCATGTAATGCAAATTAAAAGTAATCCTAGGGGCATTAAATTACCACCCTGCCGATACAGGCATTAGTATGCGAATAGGATATGTTTTGATGAAAATACAATAATCTAAGTGATTGGCAGTAAATTTACTAAATTCATCTCAGACAATTGTAGAAAAATCGATGAGTTTAAGAATTAAATAGGAATATACATGAGAAGGTTAACCGAATGTTACACACACGTGGACGCCACTCAAAACACTTACCTTCCGGCCGAAAACCTGGACGGCCTGAATAGGTTCTCGTCGCGTCTGCAAATATGAAAAATGCGTATGTAAATATTAACCTCTACTCAATTAATAGTAAAGCACATAATATTAATGAAAGAATTATTTAACGCACACCTCTTGCACTGCAGCCATTTTGACAGAGAAAGAATGAATTAGACCATAGATAAACTCAAAGTTGTTTACAAAGAGTATATAACGTAGAGAGTAAATAGAGCATGGAGGCTAGAGAAAAGAAGAACGATCGCTACGTACTAAAGCATAGCCTGTCTGTCCCTGAAAATTGTAGAATTTATAACGGCGCTGACGTCGGTGAGTAGTGACTGCGAAGTTAGCTGTTATAGCTGTTTTGGCTGTTTGTAATTTTTGACAAAAAGAAGCAATAAAAAATGGAGAAATATTTTATTTTGCGTGGATGTGGAAGTGGTTTAGCATCTGATCGGAAAATTAGACTGAAAATGACTTTTATTGAGCGAACTTAACGATCGCAGCGCCTCACTTATGGTGTCCATATTTCTGGATCACTATTTTCTACGGCGATCGTTCTCCTTTATCTAACCTCCATGAAATAGAGTATATAATCACTACGTTTCACTTATCAAAAAGAATGAGTGATCGAATGAAATAAGTACATACCTCGCTTTTTTATATTCGTCTTCTCGACTACTTTTCTGTAATATTTTCGTAGTCGCAATTCTTATGTGTCAGGAAATGATACTCTTAATCAAAATAGAGACCCGCAGCAGAGATCATCCTTAAAATAGGAAAAATAAAATAACTTTTAGTAATAACTGTAAAATGTAGATATAACTGCCTCGTTTCCAGTAAAAAAAGGATCTCCGGATCTCTACACTCACTATACGAAACACAGCAGTATTAAGGTGCTATTTTACGCTGATATTCTGTGAGAGCGTGGTCCTTCCCCGGTCGATCCAACCCATTCATGCTACAACTAATATAGCTGCAACGTGACTCTACCACGTATAAAAATATTTCCAAAAATGTTAACAACTCAACATCGCATATATTAAGGCAGCGGTCGCATGCGACCGCTTAGGGAATGGAGAGTTAAAAAAATATTACTGGACATATGCTAGATACCAGGTGATAGGACTCCTTTTCTGTTTGAAGTTCATCTGATTAGGCACTAACCTCTTACTTTTCTCAAAATTGCGGATTTTGATGAAACTAATTGGCAAACACATATAACATTAATATAATAACATTTTTTGGCAAAAGACAACTGTGGGCAACTGTAGCATCAACTGTCAGCTAGTCAAATGGTCAATCATATAGTAAGTAGTACAAGGAGTGATATCACAGTTTTAAGACTTCACAGTTGGGAAACGAATGTACTTGTGCAGAGCAACAGTGGGGGGCCTTGCCATAGTAAAAACGGAAGAGTAGGCCATATTCTAAGAAATGTACCTAACGCTGCTAATATGTGTGCGTGCCTAGCACGTGACAGTACGGACTCGTACGCACTAGCTAAGTTGGAAAGGTCTGGCCGAGTCGGAGACGGCCACCGCCGCACTCATAAATCACCTTTGTTTGAGACTTTGTTGACTTTTAATAAAATTTTGCTAGCAGTCTTTTTTCTCTTTTATTTATTTTTTCTTTGTAAAATAAACTAATATATGGGTAAATTTAAGTAAATTAGCTTTTTATTAACAGGTTATATTACTATATCTATACATAAATATGTACCTCATCATCATCATCAGTACATCTCACTCTACTTATCGCAAGTACATTATCATATAACATCACATCAAATTAATTTTAAACTTCAAATCTGAGCTGACGCCATATGATCAGTGTTAATTTACTCGTATTTTAGTTATTTGGCATTTGTTGTAATGTAAAGATGGATTTTTTTGATGAACGTTGATTCTTTGAGAGGATAAAGAAGTCATTAACAAATATGATGCATAGGTACGTATCAGTATGTATTATGTTTGTAAATATTATAACTGCTCATATAATTAAATGAGACTTAATTGTTAAACGAAAAATAAAACAGCGACAACGCTGCAACAGTAGCCATTTAAATCTCACGCAGTGCGGGAAGTATCCTACTATTCTGTTTTTACTATGGCCTTGCGGAGCAGGGGAGAGCTGACCTTGTGTTAGCGTACTTCACTGAGGCTGCTGTACAAATATATAATACATGCGGTTGGCGCGAGCGTATTTTATAGTACTTATTTAACTAATTTTAAGTGCTTTTTCGAAAATAATAATATAATTGTCTATAGATAATGGTGAATTAATTAGTTATATTTGTTACTAAGTAAAATTGAATTCAAATGACAGCCTTGCTTATGTTCCTCTCATTTTTGTTGATAAATATTTTACTCGAATGCGAATACACTACATAATTACATTTAACTATCGAAAACTGAAAATATCTACAAAAAGGTGAATGTGTTTTTTCTTGTAGTTCTAGTAATAAAAACTATCTTGTTCAATAAAAGATTTTAACTTATAAGTAAAAGTATGTAGTACATAATGTTAATAAATGATAATGAGTATTATAATATCCCAAATTATTTTATTACGTTTTTCGTGACAACCGCTAGAATACACGCTGGCAGCGTAAATACGTACGCAGGAGGCTGCATCGCCTGATACCAAAGGCTTTTCACAACTGTAAGGTATAGTGCATGGAGTGTAGAGGTATCTCTACACTCCATAGTATAGTGCGCGCAAGATAACTATGCGTGCGACTTAATGTTGCCATCTTTACTAATATTATCTCCTTCATTTAATCTTATTACTATTGTCTTTGCGTTATAGCATGGTGCGGGTGACAGCTTATGCCCAATTTACATTCAGCCGTTGGCGCTATTAGCATGCCACATCCGTAGACCGAGAACGCTACTTTCTACGGCCACACCACTCTTGTACATGGAGGTTAGAGAACAGGAGAACGATCGCCGTAGAAAATAGTGTCCCAGAAATAGGGACACCATAAGTGAGGAGCTGCGATCACTGATTTCGCTCAATAAAAGTCATTTTCAATCTTTTTTTTCAGATCAGATGCTAATCGCCTGCACATCCACGCACAATAAAATATTTCTCCATTTTTTAATGTTTCTTTTTGTCAAAAATTAAAAAATAACGGAGAAATAAAAGTTTTCTCATCAATGCTGCGAAGAAAATTTGTACATTATTCAACTAACTTCATTTACTTGTACTCATAAACAGCTAACTTCGCAGCCACTACTCACCGACGGCAGCACCGCTATAAATTCTACAAATTTTCAATGACAGACGGGCTATGCTTTTGTACGTAGCGTTCTTTCTCCTGTTCTCTAACCTCCATGCTCTCGTATGTGGGTGGTACCCATCCATGAAATCCAACAATATTTGTATGACAGTTTCACTGACTTAGAAGTATGTGGACTGGGCTTACATAATTAGCGTGACTACCTACAAAAATCTGGCGCAAAAAATGGCCGCCTTTTATAGGGTTGTAACTTGCAACTCAGCAATATGCGCAGCTGATATCGATATTTTAAGTAATATAAAATTTTTCTCATCTTATACAATCGGATTTGTTGCTTAATTTACTTTATTCCGTAGGTATTTACATAGATATATGGCTGAATTTTCAATTGTCAAATAACTTATCTGAGGAATAAATGTGACTGAAAGATTTATGGCTTTTGTGTAGATAGAAATTAAATCCTTTCCGTGAGCGAGCTACGAGCTGATTCACACCATTTTGTTATTGAGATAAAAGACCTACATCTCGCTGACAATGAAACTCTGGACAGTTTTGGTGTTCAGTCACTATTCAGATATCAACCTATTGAAGACTGCTTCTCAATTGTAACTAGGAAGCTACAAGATAACAACGTGCCCGCAGAATAAGTATGCAATATTACTTAAACACTGCTTCACATCTGGCTATCTACCCTAGAAGGAAGAGTTCTACAAGCAAGTTGATGGTGTGGCGATGGGCTCACCTTTATTTCCTATAGTCGCCGACATATATCATGGAGGACTTTGAGGAGAAACTCTTCTTACTGCTCCTATAAATCCAAGATTCTACAAGCGGTAAGTAGACGACACTTTCATAATTTTACCATCTGACAAAGCAACTGTATTTTTAGACCACCTTAACTCCATAAGCTTTAAAATACAAATCACGATGGAGATAGAAGCAAAAATTACTTTAGCTTTCCTAGATGTTTTAGTCATCCGAAATCCTGATAACACTATGGTCATACTATGTATAGGAAAAAGGCCTATACCAACCGATATTTAAGTGGTGAATCTTACCATTATTCTTCATAGTTTGCTACTGTGGGTATTTGTTTCAGAAAGCACAAGGAATCTGTGACACAATACATCTGGCCGACGGGCTTCATCAGCATGTCAAGCAAGTATTGCAAGACAACAAGTTTTGGGTCCCAAGCCTACGTCACAGCGACCGAATGAAGCCGGCCACAGTCGGTGGATTGGTGCTGCCATCTGCTTGGGATCCTATAATTAACAAAATCTATCCAAACCCAAGCATACCACTGCAAGAATTCAAGATACTGTAAGCCCGTTATATGTAGATCGGGACCAAAAATCAATATTCAAAAACTGAAGATAGCCGGGCTAACTATAATATTGAGATGTTAAACATCTAATTCCCCCTCCCCCCCCGTTACCATAAGTTAATTAAAAGCGATAAAATCCATATAATTATATAGTTTTATTCAATCAGAATCAGAATCAGAATAGTTTATTTGTCAAACATAGGTAGGTTTGAAAGTCTTGCGAGGGTTACAATTAGTAGTACGCTATGTTTTGTCTTAAAGGTCGGTAGGAGTCCATAAGAGTAGACAAAGGTTATATGAACTTTACAATGAAAGGTCATATAATCCTAGCGTCGAATTTAGGGAATATGTAAAAAAATATTCCAAAATATTTAAAAGAGTGTGCTACTTAGCCAAGTCATTGTATTTAAGCAACAAAATAAAGACTGCTTCTAATAAAATTAAAATGACATGGAGTATAATTAATAGTGAAACTGGTAAGGTCAACTCTCGCAATTCAAACTACCAGTTAAGTTTTAACAATAAATTAACTAAATCAGATCAGGACGTTGCAATGGTTTTTGAGAAATATTTTACTGATATTCCGATCTTAACCACTAAGTCACTGAATTCTTCTCCTACCGTCGCCGAATCATTACTTAAACAAAATGTAAATGTGTGTACAAAGAATTTTACATTTCATAAAGTTTCATCAAAAGATATTGTAAAATATTTTAAGACTATTGATATTAAGAGAACCGCCGATCTGTGGGGGATTTCTGTTAAAGTTATTGCGTCTATAATAGATACAATCGCACCTCAACTATCTATTATTTTTAATAGTAGTATCAAATCTGGTGTGTTTCCTGATTTAATGAAGCATAGTAAAGTAATACCTTTATTTAAATCTGGTAGTACATTGGACCCCGCTAATTTTAGACCTATTTCTGTACTGCCAACACTTAGTAAAATTTTTGAAAAAATTATTCTTGATCAATTGTTAATTTTTTTTAATGTAAATAAATTACTTCATAAAAATCAATTTGGTTTCACAAGGGGTCGCTCGACAACTGATGCTGGTGTTGAGCTGATTAAATATATATTTAATGCATGGGAGAATTCACAGGATGCTTTGGGTTTGTTCTGTGACCTATCCAAGGCCTTTGATTGTGTTCACCATGAAACATTAATCAGGAAACTTCAACACTACGGTGTAAGAAATGATGCTCTTAAATTAATTATTTCATATTTAAGTGACAGAACACAAAAAGTTGTTATTAATAGTATGAGTTCTTCCGGGTCGATTGTACAAATGGGCGTGCCTCAGGGCTCAATTCTTGGCCCCTTTCTGTTTCTTGTATATATTAATGACTTACCTTACATAGTAGGGGATAACCATGATATAGTATTATTTGCTGATGATACTTCATTAATTTTCAATTTAAAACGACAGTTATTAAATTACGACGAAGTAAATAATGCTATAGCTAAGTTAGTCAATTGGTTTAATGTTAATAATTTGCATTTGAATGGAACTAAAACTAAATGTATGAAATTCGTAACTCCTAATGTTAAACATGTCAATACTAATCTAATTTTAAATGGGGAGGAACTGAGTCTTGTTGATACCACCATTTTTCTTGGAATCACACTGGACGCAAAGCTTCAATGGCTCCCCCATATATCAAAACTAGCTAGCAGACTTAGTTCTGCAGCATATGCTGTAAAAAAGATTAGAACTCTTACCAGTGTTGAAACAGCTAGAATAGTTTACTTCAGTTATTTCCATAGCATTATGTCGTATGGTATTTTGCTATGGGGACACGCGACTGACACTGAAATTATATTTATTTTACAGAAGAGGGCCACTAGAGCAATATATAATTTAAAACCAAAAGAGTCACTGAGACAAAAATTTAAAGAAATTAATATATTAACTCTGGCCTCTCAATACATTTATGAAAATGTAATGTACGTACACAAAAATAAAAGTAGTTTTGCGAAAATAAGTGATATTCATTCTGTAAATACTAGGAACAGACACAAGCTGGTAGTACCAGTTACTCGACTCCACCGAGTCAGTGATTCATTCTTGGGGCGATGTATACGCTTTTACAACAAAATCCCAGAAAATATACAAAATTTGTCATACACAAAGTTCAAAAATGTTATTAAACTAAGTTTGTATAAAAAGGGTTATTATAATATTAAGGAATTTATAGATGATAATAACCCCTGGGAAGGGTGATCGCTACCAAGCTATTTCTAATTTGTCTTGTGTTGTTGATTGTAAACATGATTGTAAGCTATTATTAAAAAAAATAGTCCCGCTGGGTTTCTTGCTGGTTCTTCCCAGGACAGAGGTTTTTTTGCGAACCAGTGGTAAATTAAAAAAATGACTTTCAATAAGTATTTTTATAATCTACATTGAATAAAAAAGTTTCTATTTCTATTTCTATTTCTAAAAGACATACAAATATAAGTTTGTGTTCGTATGAGAATCATGCAATAAAAATAAAATAGAATAAAAATTAATGAAATTGTAACACCAATTAAGATTCTACATTGATAAAATTAAATAGATGACAATAACAAAATAATATAATTAGTCGATGTAATTTAAAGTTAATATAATTAGTCAAAATTGTCATTCAAGAATTCGTCAATTTTATAGTAACATTTGTCTATTAATAATTCAGTACCTGGTTCACCGAGCTTTGCTCGGTATTTTTTGCTCGATTTTTTTTAATTCGTGTGTTTTGGAAATTATATTTAGATACAAATTACATACTGATGAAATATAAATAATATTTTTTTATCTTAGCGACATAACAGAAAAAACGGAACTGGTTATTTGAATAAAAAATCATGAATGCAATTATTTTAATTAAAATTTTCGTGTTTTTAAAAAATACTAAAAAAGGGCTCGAAAAAATAGATTTTCTGAAAAAAGAAAGGAACGAAAAGAAAAAAAAAATTTAAAAGGTCGGTCGGTCGGTCTGGGCTCGAACCGGGGTTTTAAGATTCTGTGACCGACCATTATACCAATTAAGCTATTTATAATCACTAACAATCCGTCAAAATTTACCTTCTTATTCTAACGATATTGTAGCAGTTTTTCATTGCCTAAACCACGGACAAAAAGACATTTTCTAAAAATAAATCCTAGCTAGATCGATTTATTATCCCCGAAACTCCCCGCACACAAAATTTCGTGAAAATCGTTGAAGCCGTTTCCGAGATCCCGATTACATATATATATATATATATATATATATATATATATATATATACATATATAATCATCCTTTCACGGTAAATGTTGATCCAGTGAGAAGTTAGAACAATTGTTGATCCACCTATTTGACGTGTTTGCTCAGCTCCTCGTCGCACAAACTGATATACTTTGATCCATTCTGGATGCGCGTGTGACGTCGGTGGATCTGCACTAACAGGATTTCAATATACTCGTCAGCGATTTGACCAACATTTGTTGATCTATCAACGGTCGAAAAAATCATACTGAATATGATTTTTTAGATCCGGAGTATATTTAATTTATATGCGACATTTACTTAGACTAAGTGGATCCAGAGCCATAATTGACGAATAAGTACTCGAACACGAAGCGGCAACGTCGCGTTCTGTGTGTGACAGAGAACCCAGTAGGGTACTTCGTTATAGTAATAAGGTAAGAAAATACGTTATCTGCTGATTTTGGGGATCAAACTTTGGCAGGTTTTATTGTGGAAAGACGTATGTTCGAGTTTTTGCTATCGTGTGAGTGAATTTGTGTTATTTAATTCATTTTTCATAGATCACTTAGAAGATGATGATTTTAATTTTTTTTTAAATTAAATTAAAAATTAATTTGTCACTCGTGTGTGTGTGTGTGTGTGCGCGAGTGTGTGTGTGTGTGTGTGTGTGTGTGTGTGTGTGTGTGTGTGTGTGTGTGTGTGTGTGGAGGGGGGGGGTGTGTAAGGGTGGGGGGTGCCATTTAGTTCGCGCGCGTGTGTTTGCGTGTGTTTGTTTGTGTGTGTGTGTGTGTGTGTGTGTGTGTGTGTGTGTGTGTGTGTGTGTGTGTGTATGTGTGTGTGTGTGTGTGTGTTATGCGAGTTAGTGTGTGCGCGTGCGTGTGGGTGTATGTGCGTTCATGTGTGTTCGTGTGAACGCATGTGCGTGCGCGTGAGTGTGAGTGTATGTGTGCGCGCGCGCGCGTTTGTGTGTGTGTGTGTGTGAGAGTGTGGCGTGCGTGTGCTAACTGTTGATCGTGTGTGTGTGTGTGTGTGTGTGTGTGTGTGTGTGCGGTTGTGCGTGTGTTTGCTTTTATGTGTGGGTACGAGTGTGTGCGTGGGACCACTGTTGTTTTGTGTTTGTGTATGTGCTTGTGCGTGTATGTGTGTTCGTTCGTGCGCGCGCGCGTGTGTGAGTGTATGTGCGGGTGTGTGTGTGTGTGTGTGTGTGTGTGTGTGTGTGTGTGTGTGTTGTGTGTGTTTGTGGTCTGTGTTTGTAACAGAAGAAGGCCATTAGAGCAATATATAATTTAAAACCAAAAGAGTCACTGAGACAAAAATTTAAGGAAATTAATATATTAGCTCTGGCCTCTCAATACATTTATGAAAATGTAATGTACGTACACAAAAATAAAAGTAGTTTTGCGAAAATAAGTGATATTCATTCTGTAAATACTAGGAGCAGACACAAGCTGGTAGTACCAGTTACTCGACTCCACCGAGTCAGTAATTCACTCTTGGGGCGATGTATACGCTTTTACAACAAAATCCCAGAAAATATACAAAATTTGTCATACACAAAGTTCAAAAATGTTATTAAACTAAGTTTGTATAAAAAGGCTTATTATAATATTAAAGAATTTATAGATGATAATAACCCCTGGGAAGGGTGATCGCTACCAAGCTATTTCTAATTTGTCTTGTGTGGTTGATTGTAAACATGATTGTAAGCTATTATTAAAAAAATAGTCCCGCTGGGTTTCTTGCTGGTTCTTCCCAGGACAGAGGTTTTTTTTGCGAACCAGTGGTAAATTAAAAAAGTGACTTTCAATAAGTATTTTTATAATCTACATTGAATAAACGTGCGTGCACGTGCGTGTGCGTGCGTGCGGGTGTGTGTGCGTGCGTATGTGTTCGTCTGAGTGCGTGTTTGTGTGTGAGCTATTTCTAATTTGTCTTGTGTGGTTGATTGTAAACATGATTGTAAGCTATTATTAAAAAAATAGTCCCGCTGGGTTTCTTGCTGGTTCTTCCCAGGACAGAGGTTTTTTTTGCGAACCAGTGGTAAATTAAAAAAGTGACTTTCAATAAGTATTTTTATAATCTACATTGAATAAACGTGCGTGCACGTGCGTGTGCGTGCGTGCGGGTGTGTGTGCGTGCGTATGTTTTCGTCTGAGTGCGTGTTTGTGTGTGTGTCACAAACAAACACACACACACAAACAAACTAACACACACACACACACACACATACACAAACAAACACACATACACAGACACACACACGCACTCAAACGAATGCTACAAGAAGGGGCGTTGTCGAGTAATTCGTTAAAAAAAAGTCGTTTATTTCGACCACAAGGATCATAGATGTTAGTAATAATACAAATCTTAAAACTAATTTTCGTAAAACTTAAAACTATTTACCTAATTTTAAAACTATATATGACAGGCCCGAATAGTCAGCGCGTGCACCAAATAACAATGGTTCAGGTCCTGACCTCAAACCTGTCAGAAAATGCCCTCAGGATACCATTGGAACTGACCCGCACCCTGCGCACCGGGGATGTGCATCGTTTACGCATGGTAGTCTAGAAACAAACCACACGCGCATCCGCGAACATACCTGGCGCATTACAATAACGAGGTAGACCAAACAGCACCCTGAATGCATTACATAACACGCATTTAATCTGTAGCTTGTACCGCCAAAGATACGAAACGGCAACTTCGCAGCTACATTCAGCCAATCCGATCGTTTATCTTATCGTTTGCTGTGCTCTGATTGGCTCATTTAAATTGGATCAACATTTTCCGTAACCATCGCAAGGTGGATTTGTATATCGGATCAACTTCGGCCAACGCTAGCAAACAGTCTCCTGAGTGCAGATGTTGATCCGGTCGGAGCCACATTAGTTACTAGAGATGCATATTGGATCAACAAAAGGCGCCGGATCAACATGCGTTTTCGGATCAACAAAGTGCTTGCGTGAAGTCGCGTCTGACCAACATTTACCGTAAAGAGATCTCTATATATATATATATATATATATATATATATATATATATATATATATATATATATATATATATATATATATATATATATATATATATATATATATATATATATATATATATATATATATATAAGAATTGCTTGTTTAATAGTATAGGATTAAGCTCTTTCTTAAGTTTAAATGAGTTCATATTTTTTTATTGTATCAGGTAGTTTATTATAGATTCGTGGAGCAATACCAAAAAAAGCTTTTTTTCATAAGTGATGTTTCACATTTTATGTAACATGACCTATTAACGTATTGGGTGCGCATTGGATAATTTTTGAAAAAGAAATGTATACTTTTTTACAAAAATTGCTGATTCCAGAATATACAGTGATGGCAGTGTTAGGATTTTTAAAGATTTAAAATAAGGAAAACAACTATCTGTTATTTTCAGACCACACATTGATCTTACACATCGTTTTTGCATCCTAAATACAGAGAACCCTATCAGAAGACTGTCCGCAGAAAATAATGCCATATCGCAAAACGGAAGCAACTAGTCCATGGTATGCTGTCAAAAGAGCCTGAATGTTAACCTTTTTTGAAAGTTGAAAAAGTGCTTATGCAGATTTGCTGAGGCGTTTGCGTAGATCCTCGACATGAGGCTTCCAAGTGAGTTGGTTCCAAGAATTTAGCCATAACTGCTTCCTCAATATTAAAGCCTTGGTAGGAAATGTTAATTTTTGGGTTTTGACGGCGTTGGTGTAAGTGGCGCTCTATAATTTCGCGTAAACAGGTATTGATATCACTTTCATAATTAACTCGGTTTGTACACTTTATTATAGCGGTACTGTCATCCGCAAAGAGAACCATTTTATGTGACTTTACTGTGTTATTTTTGGGAGATCATTTATATATATTAAAAACAACAGCGGCCCCAGTACACTACCTTGTGGAACCCCGTATTTAGTATGTCTTGGTTTCGATAAATATTTAGTTTGTAATTTTTTCTTTGGACATATTCTAGAAATTTCTGTGCATTGGGTTCTATTGCTTAGGTACGATTCTAAGAGCTGGAGAATGTTCCCTCTTAGACCATAACCATGTAATTTATTTAACAAGATCTTATGGTCCACATAATCAAAAGCCTTGGTCATGTCCGTATAAATGGCACAAACTGGATTTTTCTTATCTACAGATGACATTTTGACATTGACATTGGCTAGTAAGTCATACAGTGCCACATTAATATTAGTATTTTTTCGAAACCCTTTTTGCTCTTTACTAAATAATTCATACTTTTCTAAATAGGTGTATAAGGAGTTGTAGATTACTTTCTCGATAACTTTTGAGAATATAATATAGAATATTAAATCTGTTCTGTCATCTTTTTTATGTAGAGGTTTAATAATAACTTTTTTCAGATTTTTTTGGAAATAAAATTTGCCGTCAGTAATACTGTTACGCGCTCCAGTCGACGACACAACTAGCGCCATCTAGTGTCAGGAACGAGAGCGAGGGGAGCGTTGCAGTTTATAACATCGCAAATCTTTCGACCGACAGCGCCACCCGAAGAACTAGAAAATCTATACTCGAACTCTCGGTACCTTGCGCGTGTTTACTTGAACATTCCGGATATTTTGCTAATTTAAATAAATAGGTGGCGCAAGATGCGATCCGAGAGAGTTGAACTCAGCGACACAAGCGAAGCTTCGGAGCGGAATTAAGTGAATTTGTGTAAAGTAAATTAAAGTGTTAATTTAGGTAATTTTATCGGCAATTTTTATTGTCACGAACCTCAAGCTCGTAACAATTGGTGTCAGAAGTGGGATAAAATCATGCCGATTTTACCTAAGGAGGAAACGGAGGGTGTCCGTACCCGAAGTCAACGCCAGCAGGAGACGGACCAACGAAGATTTGGTGGTGCAACGCCGCAGACGTCTGAGGGCCAGCCGCCGGCCACGGAAGCCGGTCCGTCAGCAGCTTCTACGTCTGCAGCACCAGACTTAGGTGCTCTGATGGTGATGTTGCAGGAACAGGCCCGCCGACAGGAGGAACAGGTCCGTCAGTTGAAAGAGCAGCTGCAGAGCGGACAGGAGGAACAGACGCTCCTCATGAAGGACCTTCATGCTACCTTTGGGAAAGAGATAAGGGAGGTGAAGGATAGGGTTGCTCAACATGACAACCGCCTGGTGGAAGCTGAAACCCGAATCGAAGAACATGAAACCCGAATCAACCATGTGAACAATCGGGTTGACAACGTGATGGCTGACGTGAAGAAAACGCTGAACGACCTCAAACTTGGGGATGGAACTACAGCTCCCGTAGTAGCTACAACACCTTCGCTACGTGGGTTCAAGGTACCACCGTTCGACGGGACTTCTTCCTGGTCGGCCTACAAAATCCAGTTCGAAGATGTTACGAAGGCGAACGGCTGGAATAAAAATCAGGCCATGACTGCTCTCACACTAGGCCTGCGCGACCAGGCCTTAACAGTTCTGGAAGCTCTCGGTGAGGAAGTGACTTATGAGCAACTCCTTGAGGCATTGGAGGCGAGATATGGCGACGCTCACCTGGAACACGTCTTTCGTGCGCAGCTTAAAGATCGCGTGCAGCGCATCAACGAAAACCTGCAGCAGTGGGCTCTAGAGGTGGAGAAGCTGGTGCGAAAGCATACCGGTCTGTACCTGCGCTCATTGAAGGGAACCTGGTGCAGACATTCATCGACGGCATCCGTGACCTGGAAGTCAGAGCTGCTGTGAGGCTCGGGCACCACGAGACGCTTAAGGACGCCTTGGCCCATGCACTGGAGGTAGAAGCCGTGCGGCAGGATCATCGTTCCCATCGCGTCAGGGAGGTTGCAGTAGTTACAGTTCGCGACCGCAACAGAGGATACAGCCCTAGGTGCTATGGCTGTGGGGAAAGGGGCCATCTTCGATCCAGCTGCCCTAAGCGAACCGCAGAAAGGGAAAGTGAACGATATCAGGAGGGTAGTGCAGCTACCGGCACTGCCTGGCGGCGACAGGATCATCGTTCACATCACGCTGGGGAGGTTACAGCAGTTACGGTTCGCGACCACAATAAAAGATACAGCCCTAGGTGCTATGGCTGTGGGGAGAGGGGCCATTTTCGGTCCAGCTGCCCCAAGCACACCCTAGGAAGGGAAGGCGAACGGTCTCAGAAAGGAAGTGCGGCTAACAGCACCGCCCAGCAGCAGCAGGAATACGACTTTACTATCAGACACTGCAGCAGGAAATCTCAAGGCAACGCAGATGCATTGTCAAGAAGACCTTGTCCTGAAGATTGCAACCATTGTAGTAGGCCAGAGAGTAAGGAAGTGGTATCCGTGAGGATGCTCAGGACAGACCACCTCAGCAACGGGTGGAAGGACAGCCTACGACATGCACAGCAGGAAGATCCGGACATCAAGCCGATTCTGGGATGGATGAAGGCCCGTGCTACCAAGCCTAAGTGGAGGGACGTCTCAGCGATGAGTTCAACCACGAAAAGCTATTGGGCCCAATGGGACAGCTTGCTGATTCAGGATGGAGTCCTGTGCCGTAAATGGGACGATGGTCGAAGAGACAGCTGTCGTTTGCAAATGGTTGTCCCTAAAGCTAAAGTGCCGAATGTTCTACAGCTGTGCCATAATGGTCGTTCAAGAGTCCATCTGGGAGTTAAACGAACTCTACTGAAGGTTCGAGAACAGTTTTACTGGGTCCATTATCGTGACGATGTCGAGGATTGGTGTCGTACATGTACAAGTTGTGCGGCCGTGCGGGGACCTCAGACACGTAGTAGAGGAGCACCGAAATTGTACAATGTTGGTGCACCACGGGATAGGACAGCCCTTGACATTGCGGAGCCGTTACAGAAAGGCGCAAGAGGGACTCCTAAGATTGTCCATGTGGATCGCTTGACGCGTTACTATGGGACCGATAATGCTCGGGACGAGCATGTCTTAGGAGGGGGCAGTGTTACGCGCTCCAGTCGACGACACAACTAGCGCCATCTAGTGTCAGGAACGAGAGCGAGGGGAGCGTTGCAGTTTATGACATCGCAAATCTTTCGACCGACAGCGCCACCCGAAGAACTAGAAAATCTATACTCGAACTCTCGGTATCTTGCGCGTGTTTACTTGAACATTCCGGATATTTTACTAATTTAAATAAATAGGTGGCGCAAGATGCGATCCGAGAGAGTTGAACTCAGCGACACAAGCGAAGCTTCGGAGCGGAATTAAGTGAATTTGTGTAAAGTAAATTAAAGTGTTAATTTAGGTAATTTTATCGGCAATTTTTATTGTCACGAACCTCAAGCTCGTAACAATACTTAAGTTAATTATATGTGCAAGTGGTTGGGCTATTATTTCCTTGGCGTATTTAATCACTTGGTTTTGAGCATTCTAAGTTCAACCTTGAATTATCCAATCACAGCGCATTTGACACGTCCCCCGCAACTCGAAATTTGGTGAAGTCGAAACAGAACAAATATTCCACGATGCGGTATCTATTATGACTGCCTCGTTGGTCTAGTGGTTGTAGTAGTACGACTGCTGATGATAGGTCCTGGGTTCGAATCCCGGGTCAGGCCGAAAAAATAAGTTATTGAGTTTTTCCGTCAAGAAATTCTCAGTAGCTGCCCGGAGTCAGGAAGTTGGCGATGTCTCACCCCCGTGCCTCGGAAAGCACGTAAAGCCGTTGATCCTGCGCCTGATCTCTTTCCGGTCGTGTCGGTTTACCGCCCCATCGGATTATGAGAGTGAGGGAATAGAGAGTGCACCTGTGTTTGCGCATACACTTGGGCGCTATAATCCTGTCCTGCGCTGATGGTTAGCTTTCGTTGAGGCAGGCCGCCGTGGCCGAAATTCGGTCTGGAGGACATTATTATCTATTAGGAGGTAATCTGTGGCTACAACGCAAAGAGTTATAAAATTATATATACATGATCGAATTGACTACCAAAGCTCAATTAAAAAAAACTGTAATGTTAAGCTTATAATTACAAAGACCTAATTTAATAACCCTATATTTATTGCTACGATTCCCGCAATATATATATATATATATATATATATATATATATATATATATATATATATATATATATATATATATATATAAATTATGTCAGCGAGTGCGATACAGGTTTCCCACGAAATAGAGCAAATGAGGAGTATATTGGAAGAGGCGGTTTTGGAAACGCGAAGCATGCCTCTCGAAAATCGACAGCCACTTCCCCGCACACCCCTAAGCAAGCGAAATCGGGCCGTCGTGAGGGCTTTTAACCCAATACTGGTGACCTATTTAGAACCCAGCCGGAACCTTTGCAAGACGGACTCAATTCTTTTTGGCGCCGCAGTGGCAGTTTGCCGTATTATTGGCGACAAACTTGCCATGGCTGGACGTGCTACTGGAAAAAGTAGCGCCATCCCAGCCTGGAGAAAAAAAATCGAGGACCGTATCGCAAATTATCCCATCACGTGTCTAGTCACCATATATAAGACACTGACATCCATTTTAAGCGCGAGAATCACTCGTCGCCTAGAGTTAAAGTAGATGATGTCACGCGCTCAAAATGGATGTCGGGGTGGTGGTCGTGGAACCAATCAACCATTCCTCATTGACGCGATAATTGGCAAAGTGGTGAAACGCAACCGTCGGAATTTCTCCGCCGCTTGATAGACTACAGAAAGGCATTCAACTCGGTGCCCCACACTTGCCTAAAGAGGGTCCTCGAGCTGTACAAGATTGACTTACGTACGGTTAGAGACTTCCTTGAGCAGTGTATGGGGCAGTGGAGTACGATCCTTTGTCACCTGGGCAAGCGGATGACGGCTGCAGAAAGCCGCATAAGGATAAGAAGGGGTATATTCCAGGGCGATTGTCTGAGTCCAATCTGGTTCTGCCTCTCTTTGAACCCTCTCAGTACTTTACGGGAGGGCTCCGGGAGAGGTTTTCAGCTTCGGAAAGGAGGTACAAAAGTGACCCACCTTTTCGATATGGATGATCTCAATTTATTCGCCTCCAGTCGCTTCCATCTTGTGTAATTGCTAAAAATCACTTGTGATTTTAGCAATTCTATTGAGATGGAGCTGGAAACGGATAAGTGTGCGGTCCTCCATGTTGAAAGAGGAAGGATTACTAGCTCCGAGGGCATCGATTTATCTATGCCCGTCAACTTAAAGACCTTTTCCGAAACTGAAACATACCGATACCAGGGTATATCACAGAACATCGGTATCGATGAGGCTGGTATGAAACAGTCGGTTTGCGACGTGTATTACGCACGCTTGATCAAAGTGCTTAACATCCTTTCGTTTGGTGTGAGTAAGACACACGCATATAACTGTTGGGTCATGCCTGTCCTCTTGTATACCTTTGGCATTCTCAGGTGGACTTAGACTCAACTTAACGCCCTAGATAAAAAAGTCCGCACTACCATGACGTCCCGTAGGATGCATCATCCGAGATCTTCGGTAATGAGGCTGTACTTGCCGCGAAAGCATGGTGGGCGTGGCTTTTTGAGTGCAGCCTTCGTAATTACTTCCTGGCGAGATCGGGTGTTCCATTCTATAAGGAAGTCATTTCTTGTGATAAAGGACTTACCCCACTATCCTTAGCCAATGAGCAATGGTAAGACTCGGCAGTACAGAGCATTTCCGACCGGGAGACCGTATGGAAGAAGAAGGAGCTCCACGGGAGGTTCTACAAGGCTCTACATGAGCCTTTCGTAGACACAGTAGCCTCCCTCCACTGGCTACGCTTTGGTGACCTCTTTGGGGAAACCGAGGGTTTTGTCTGTGCAATACAGGATCAGGTTATTAAGGCCAACAACTATCGTAGAAACATCCTAAAGGATGGCACCGTCTACATCTGTTGAGCTTGTCGCCATCCCGGTGAGTCACTTAGGCATGTCATCTTCGGTTGTTCGGCGCTTTCTAAGTCTGAGTACTTGCACAGACACAGCCTAGTAGCCAGAATTCTTCACCAGTAGCTCTCTCTGTAATACGGTCTCGTGGATCGGAATTTGCCCTATTACAAGTACTTGCCAGAAGCCGTGCTCGAAAATGACCGCGCCAGGCTCTACTGGGACCGGGCCATCATCACAGACACGACTATTCTTGTGAATAAGCCTGATATTGTGCTGATGGACCGGGTACAGTCAGGGATATTTTTGGTCGACATTACCTTTCCGTATGTCGAGAACCTCGTGAAAGCCGAAACAAATAAGCAAACCAAATATCTGGACCTGGCTCACAAGGTGACCGACATGTGCGGTAATCTGCCGACCGAAATTATTCTTGTAGTCGTTTCTGCAAACTGGCTAATCCCAGTCAGCCTCTCAGGTCATCTGAGGCAGCTGGGACTCCGTGACGGACCGCTTCAGGCTCAAATGCAGAAGGCGGTGCTCCTCGATACCGCCCGCATCGTCCGCCGGTATCTTTCCCTTTCCCCCTGACCCTCGGCCGTTTGGTCTCCCCTGCCGAGGGTCTTCATCTGGTTGGTCTTTTATTTATATATGTATTATTTATTTATGTTAGAATATTAAATATAAATTTATGTATATTTATCATTTCCTTTTACATATTTATTCAGCCCAACCAAATGAGAATACTCGATTCATAGAAATATATAAATTTACTCTATGACTCGATTAATACCCTAAAATAATAATAATAATAATAAATGTAGATGTAGATTATTAACGTTAAGCCAATGCACTAATTTCGATATAGCATTATTCACTTCGTCACATTTATATGATTGACGTTTAAGTTTAACAATCAAGGAAGTATCGTCAGCAAATAATACTAAATCATGATTATAGATATCTCCATCTCACAAAGGAGTTGGTTTCTTTAATTCCTCTTTTACTGTGCAGTCTATACTGCTCTGGAATGCCTTGCCTGTTTATATCAAGAAAACTATTAACAAGAATTATTTTAAAAGACTAGTTCGAGAATTCTGTCGTAAGAATAATACCACCTGACCTGACTGTCCGACTATTGTTTTTTTTCTCTCTTTCACTTTATAAGTAATATTTTGTATAATGTATTTTGATATGTATTGTGTTATTTTATTTTTGTCTCATAATATTTTATTTACTTATAGTTTTGTATAGAGGTTCATATATTTATTATTTAACCTATATTATATATTAAGTAAGTATGTATATTTTACTAACTATATATCTATTCTATTCATTTGCATTTTATTTTGTTTTATATCCTTATTATTTATTTATGAAGTGATTGATTACACCTGCCACTGTTTCTCAAATCATCCAGGGTTGACTGGCAGAGAATGTCATAAGGCATTTAGTCCGCCCTTTATATCCCATAGTATATAAGGTGTATAATAAAGATTAAATAAAGAAATAAATTATCATCTACAAGGGAAGGTAAGTAATTAATATACACTAAAAACAGGAATGGGCCAAGAATTGAGCCCTGATGGACACCCATCTGTACGGGCCATCTGGTGTAGGTAGGTACTTACAGATAGGTACTTAACGATAAAATATAAATTATCTGCACTGTGTGTGTTAGACACAGACCTCTATATATACACTTGTATATATAGAGGTCAGTGGTGTTAGATTATTGAATTCCATACAGAGTGATATTGAAAGATGTGCGCTTGGACGCTGTATGTGACCACAGATTAATAAATAGTTTACCAAATGTGACACATAAATCTACACGTTAATGAAGTTTCCGAATGATTCTTCTTAAATATATAGATTATAATAAAAAAGCTCATTCGGAAAATTTCGAATTTAGCTCGTTTTATTTTTATAGTCAAATTCTTAATGCTTATTACTTTCAGTAAGGCTACTCGTATTGTTTCATACACAGAACAATAATACAATAAATATATTTACATTTTATTGCACAAGAAAAAGCGGCTCAATGAAGCTAGCCTACGAAAATTTTAATTTTTTTATTTTTGAAATTTCGTTATCACATATCGTTAGTTGGTGGTGGTGATTGTTCTCTATCAATATTTGTTTGTTCATCAATAATTTATTTATAAAAAAATAATTAAAAATCTACCTTATAGTTAGCCCCTCCCCCACTCCAATTTATAATTTCTTTCGTTATTATTGGTCTTTTTATATTCATTAATGTTTGTTATTTGATAAAATACGTTTGTTCTATCAAAAATATATTCTATTTTTTGTTTAATTAACAATTTTTATTTAGAAATATAATTATACAGACGTAGTCAATGTAGGGTTAAAATGTGTAAGTTGAAAGAACTTTCTATTAATTTGAACTTAAAACTTCAAAATGATGATGGATCCGAAACTAACCTACGTATATGTATTGCTCTTTAAAACATTTGTATTGTATTGTAGCCGTGGAAGGAAAAGGAAGAATTCCCGCCGGGCAAGGCGTTCTGCCCGGGGAGCGGCCAATGCTCCAAGTAGTAGTATCGAGCTATTCTATACTATTTTTACTTCGGAACATTAATAGCACGATTTAGGCTTCGATATGTTTTCGCTTATGGCGCGACGACGGCGCAGCCACATCACTCTCCTGCTCAGACCGGAGGTCGACGGTGCAGTCTAGTTGTCGACGAATGTGCAGGTGCCAGGGGATTGCCTTGTAGTCTGCGGTGAGTGGAGTAGAAGACAAGTAATCTGCGAGAGTGTCGTGAAGCAGAGGCTAGCAGTAACGCTCAGAGCCGTGCCGAACACTGTAGCGCAGAGTAGCTTTCAGGAACAGGAAGCATTATTATTCCAGTGCGGCGATGAACCTTGTAAAGCTAGATGGCTTGCAGGATGTCAAGACTGCAAACGGTATCTGCTTGGGAGCGAATGGATGGGATGTAAGTAAATGACGACTATGACGAAGCTTGAAGTTGAAGTTTCCGAAGGTTTTTGGTGGCGTGTTCACAGATCACGTCAGGGTCACCAGTGTGGTGGTGGAAGGAAAATGGGAGATCTCCCGCCAGGCAAGGTGTGTGAGCCTTGGCCACTCCCCGGGCAGATCACCATGGTATAGATATATTGGTATAGTTGATTCATTACACATTTATCAATTTTTAGATAATCTGGAGTAGCAGCTTTGTGTTACAGGTCATTATTTCACTTATTGCCCAAGATTAGCAAGTAATTGGGAAAGCTACAATGATTTAAAAACAAAATCTCAAACAGCGTCTGCTCATGCTAACATTGAGGTCCATGGAGCGTTTTATATTTTAGAATAGTATAAATAATCCTATAATATATTTAACGAAGTTGTTTATTAATTTTATATTAATGTTATGTTTTTATAAATGATTATATCTAAACAAAAAATATAAATTATGCTGACGCAGATGCAAAGGTAAAACCTTTTGCTAGCATAGCGGAGTAAAAGTCTAAAGTCATAACTATCTTTATTTCAACAAAAGATGCAATCAAATATTGTGACATTGCGCAGATGTAAATTAGCGAATGAAAAAAAATTCAGATTCAAATTCAGATTTTTATTGTTTACAAACCTTGTATGAGTTGAGTTACAAATATCGCCAAAAAAATTATGTAAATTGGCCTGCGGGTTACGGAGGAGATATATTTCAAATCGTTTTTATGCGCCATGGGAGCTCCGCTCCAATTACTATCTATACATTGATTTGTTGAGTTTCTTAATATTTTTAACTGTAACACACCTTGCATGTTAATGAGAAATATTACTTGTGTATTTTATTACTAATTAAGAAACAAAGAACAATCAAGAACAAATCACAAACTAACGATTGTGATAACGAAATTAGAAAAATAAAAAAATAATTATTTCCGGGAGGCTAACTTCGTGAACCAGAAAAAGCGAAGCGTTCTCATTGTCTCCGACAATGACCGCCATCTGGCGGTGAATAGCTTAAAATCCTATTCCTATTCCTTATTAAACAACACTGTAATTTATTTTTAGTGAAAACATTATAAACAACAGGTGTCGCTGATATAACTTTGTTTAACTTGACTACCACAAGATGGCTGCATTGTTGTGCATTCCATAACGATGACTTATCACTTACTGATTCCTCGATCTCGATCGTATTCGTAGAAGCGTGTTCGAGTGGACTTGTGTGTCGAATCACAGAGTATCAATAAAGTCGAACTTCGTTCACTTTTTACGCGCCTCGGCACTCGGCATCGGCGTTCGGTTCGACATTCTTTTCTTTTGTATTTGTATTCGTTCGACGTAGTAGCAGGAGTAAAGTCGTGTGTTGGGAATGCGTACTTAGCATAAGACCGCGCGACTACAGTGTACCGCGAAAAGTTAACAATTAACATTCTCGCGCAAGAGTTTTTTTACAAACAAAACAGTGTGAATTTAAGTTCAAAAGAGAAATTGTGCTTTATTGTTAACGCTATGAACTTAATATATGAAGTGTTAAACAATTTGGAACAGGATAATTTGTCACATCTACATCACGATAATTGAAAATTTTTGAAGGTAAGACAAAAATGTGACAACAATTTATTTTTAAACTATTAAATAGTAAAAACATTTTGAAACGTTACTTAATTTTATGCTCTCACTAAACTGTTTTAGTCATGAGTCCTAAATTAAGTTTATTTATTATTGAGTATTAGGTATACTTGTCATTCCACATTACATTCGTTGGTTTCCTATTAACTTTTTATGTTTTGAAATGATGCGTCACAAAAACTAAATGATTCATGTTGGTATGCGCCCGATTAGGGAATAAAATACCTAACATAAAATTGTTAGAAAACTGATAGCTCAAGAATTAAGAACTCCACGTAAATTTCATATTGGTAGAATTCGATCCCCGCCGGCAGTAATTAATCAATTCATCATCAGTGTTTTCTCGACAAATTGCTCAATTTAAGCGATAAGTAGGTACCTATAATCTGGGTGCGATACGATTAATATGATACATATTATCCTTAAAAATATATTTAATGCAATTGAAATGAAAATTTAGAATTAGCTTTTTAAAAATAAAGTAACTGTAAGTGGCGGTAGCGCTTTGGTAAGCGATAAGCGTTTGGCTGTGGCGCTGCGGGTTACTGGTTCTATTCCCGCATGGAACATAAAATTGTAATAGGGCTTGTAAATAATTGTCAGGTTCAGGGTCTGAGTGTTTGTCGCATTTATGTACCTTTACGCTGCTGCACTTAGGCCTACATATAGGCCACAGCATCCACTTGACATCGGGTGGACTGTGTGATTGTTGATGATGACCGAGGTGTTAGTTAAGTTGTGTTAGGTAAGCTGCTTTTTTACGCTGGTGTTCTGGTGTGAGCGTGGTCCTTCCCCGGTCGAGCCGACCCATTCGTGCTACAACTATACTACTAATATAACTGCAGCATGGCTCTACCACATAAAACAATTTCAGCATGGCTTCTTATCTCACGCAAACACCCTTTTTGAAGCATACTACACCTGTGACAGTGATGTGGACTGTTTGCTCGTATGTCCCACTTAGCGTTACCGTCGTAGCCTATTAATGTCCACTGCTGAACATAGGCCTCCCCCATAGTTGTCCTCATTGGGGGGATATTTGCCATAGTTGCCACGCTTGACAAGCTGGGGAGTAACCGCAGTTTTTTATTTTTATTATTAGGAAGACGCTGCTGCTCATCTCCTGATTTGTGTCCCACGGGATGATATGGGGTAGTGTGTACTCTTACACGTCACTACACTGTACTTTACTATGTAACTTATGTAACACTTTTATTGGGGGAGGGACTAAATTTAGGTGTTTGAACTCATGATTATTTTATAGTATTTAATTGAGAAACGACCTGACAGACCACCTGAAAAGACTGGTAAAGGTCTACTGCAGCCCATGCAACCTGAAACCAATTTCAAACAATGAAGGCTACAGAAATGCGTTGTCACCTCCAAAAAGCAAGATAGAATGCTCACAGTCTATAAGAATGACTGAAATACACATTATTCCGTACGTCGTAATTCTGTATATACGAGTATTATGTATTTATAGATAGATAGATAGATAGAAAATTCTTTATTGCACTCAAACAAAACAATTTGGTACAAAGGCGTACTTAATGCCGAAAAGACATTCTCTGCCAGCTAACCTTTAGTAGTGTGGTGAGAGCTATGGGTAGAGCCGCGAGAGAAAGAAAAACTAACTTATTTTTTTATACACAGCAATATTTATTTTATCCGTGATAGCTTAGGGGTAAGCGCTTGCCGACCAGTACAATATCTACGCGACCGCGCTGGGTTCTACTAATGTGGCGTCATTTAGATTTAAGACCTATTTTTTATCAGTATTTCGATATCCAAACGTACTATTTTTAAAAAATAAATAAATATAGCTTTGATCATGTCTGGCATTGCTCACTATCTGAGTTCTATCGCAACCGGTTCAATTACTTCGCAGATTAGCCCGGAATGACAGACAGACAGAAAGACAAAGAGAGCTTAAAAAACGGAAAACCCAGTTATTTGTATAGTACAGACAGATACCTCAATTTTATTTATATGTAAAGACTATAGAATAGGTATTATAGCAATCGCGCTATCAACGAAATTACGGCATCCTCGCCACATGAGTAAGTCCTTACTTCTTTAGGCCCGCCACACATTACATACGGAATTCCGTTTCGGAATCCCGAAACGAAACGAACAGATCGGCCACACACATACGGAATCCCGTTTAACCCGCAAAATTCCGTACGGAAAGCTACCGTAGGTGTGTGACAGGTCATTGATTTTATATAGACTTGTTGCGTTCGGAATCCCGAATCGGAATTCCGAAACTTACTCTGCGTCCTCGCTAGGTTCTTAATTATAAATAAACATAGTTCGATATTTAAACGCCGTATTCGGTGTTCAGTACGACGAAAACACCTTGGTACCTATTAGTGGTTAGGTATTTATTCAATAGGTATCAGTTGCGTTGATTTCGTAATAGTTTCAATTTAAAAACCAAATTTTTCATTTTTTTATGAGGTGCCATTTATATTGGTGAAAGTTGCTACCGATTAAATAATTTTGCTGCTCCGTTTTCACTTATAAAATATATCAAACTGTTTCAATTTAAATAATGTATAAGTAGGTAGATAATTAAAATAATGTAATAGGCCCCTTTTTAAATATATCAATGGTAATAGGTATTTAAGTTTAAATGTTTTTTAAACATCATCATGAACTGTGGCAATCATATATATTCTATATTTCATATAGTAGGTTATAGTCATGAAATTATTGTGTTGTCATCAGTTCTAAATATACCTGCAAAATTTCAGATTACTCAGACGTCGGGAAGTAGGTGAAAATTAAATTACAAAATTTCATTACATTCAATACATAAATGCAGTTCAAACTGGTCGAATACTGGTATAATAATTGGTAATGGACTTACTTATAAAATTATTTTTATTGGGTACAAATTACAATCCAATGATATGGATCACTACAAAAATCGAACCTACAAGTTTACAGCACGTACTCCTAAGTAGAAATGCTTTTCCTAAGGAGGTGAGGTGCTCTGAGCAGCTATTAACCTTTTTTTTTTTTAAATAGAAATTCATTTTTTCATCCATGATTTTTTTTAAATTATTTAAAAAATACAAACAAAAGTGCGTTTAAACCTAAGCAAAGTTTTGGCATCATTCTTGAATAGTTTTAAATTTAATACTTCGCTTAAGTTTGTCTGAATCAAGAACGTTACTATTTTCAGTATGTATTTATAATTTTTTTTGTTTTACGTCTAACTTTTTATTTTTTCATCGGACGAGCAAAATACACGTTTAAGTATATGTAGAGCCTAATGTGGCTGAATGTAGAATTTATGAAATGGCCATAGAAAATAAAGGCCATTTGCATGAATAAGTATTATAACAACGTCCAACAAAGATCTAGGGTACCTAATACCTACACTGTAAAAGGATTATCATGACACCATTAGGTAAGTAGCTACCGCTGCAAACACAGGAAGCCGTACGACAAGTAGTTGGCCGATCAACGGTCCGACCGATAAACGATCACCTTAGTACGAGGCCGCAATTAAAAAATAATCCGAGCATAGACAAGGATGGCGCGTAGTAGCAGAATGCTAACTTGTTATGTGATTGTGTCTATTACCTACTTAATTGATTAATAACCAATGATATTATAAGTAATTATAAGTAAACGATATCTTCAACTGACTTCAAAAGAGAAGGAGGTTCTCAATTCGACTGTTTTTTTAATGTGCGTAACTTCTTCTAAGTGAAGCGTATTTAATGATTCTTTTTTTGTTTGAAAGCTGGTGCTTCTCATTTGGTGGGGTAAATTTGAAACAAGATCTGACCAGTAGGTACTTTTGAGTTATACTTATGCGTACATTGATCATGTTCTCATTTTATTTATATTTAAATCGGTTGCATAAAATACTTAATTTTACCATTTGTGACGTAGGCCGATATTCAGAGTAATAATAATACGAAATCGATATTCAAAATACGGCTTAGTACCGCAGTGGATTGAAGTACTTATTTGTCCGATTAGCAAATATTTACCGTTAATTTAATAGATACCTCGAAAATTTTGTGGTTTTTCTATTTTACACATTTATTTAGGTTTTATAGTTTACGAACCAAATTTTGGTATATGATTTTTGATTATATGACCTTGCATTTCATAAAAGGAAAACACGATGAATAGGTAATTTTCTACATAGAAAAAATTGCAAAGTAGACTTTAATTAGTTACATTTCTATATGACACCGCAATGTTTTTACGAATAGGTTCATGGAATAATTTTTAAGGCATAGTAAATAATTATATCTAAGTTCTCATAAACCATTTTATCAATCCATAACAAAGTTATGTATATATATATATATATATATATATATATATATATATATATATATATATATATATATATATATATATATAATCAATCCATTAAAAAAATTAAAATGTTGTTTGGCACTTAGTTTTTTCAAAGCGCGTGCTCGTTATAGCTATCTAATAATTTGCGTACTATGAAGTATGAAGTCATTGCATGCATCACTTTCATTTTGACACTCCCTCAGTCGGGCGTTAGCTTCACCGACAAAGGGATAAGCCACGCCCCCAAAACTACGATTCATTATCAAGGTATCCTCTTAAGTGGCGGTGAAGAATATCCACTACCCCTTATCATCCCGTGGGAGTCGTAAGAGACGACAGAGCAGACGACGTGGCAACTTTGGCAAATGTTCAGCAGTACACTTTAATAGGCTGTAACAGTAACGTTAAACATTTGTATGATCTAAAAATTCGTGGTAGAGCCAGCTGCAGCTATTATGGTTGTAGGCTGAATGGGTCGGCTCGACCGGGGAGGAACCACGCTCGCACAGAATGCCAGTGTAAAATAGCAGCTTAATGCTGCTGTGTTTCGTATGGTGTAGAGAATCGGAGACCCGTTTTACTGTAATCGAGGCATTCCATCTTAGTCCTCAAGGATGACAGTGCATCTGCATTTTGATTCTTAATCGAGGTTAAATGCAGATGTCTATGGGCTACAACATCCTCTTACCATCAAGTTGACTGTGTGCTCGTTTGTCACCCTTATCCTATAAAAAATGATGATTCTGGTCTGGATGCTAATGCACCTACAATTTATGTTTTAAAACGGCTCCACGATAACCTACTGGAAATGGCTGTAATGTATTTTCATACGTGAATTTAAAATAGACAGATTTATCATTAAAATAAGGCGCTTGTATTTAAGAATTAGATTTAGGTACTAACATAGGTTATAAGTTCCAGATTTACTAACAAATTTTATGGATCATCTGGTTATTTGAAATAAAATTATTATTATTATATTATTATTATTATTAAAGTAGTATTTATGGCTGTAGCTGAAAGAGTTTTGTCTCAGAACTTTTTAAAAATATAAAACTTCATCATGGGTACGCTATCTAGGCTACCAATATTTATATTTTTATCGATAAGATATAGATTTATACGATTAAATAGAGACATTCCGCCTGTTTGTTAATCTATTACAAGAATTTATACGCAATTGAGGTTAATATTAGTTTTGATTACGAAGCGATTTTAATCGAGTTGGATTGACTAATATTAAAAAAAAATAGCTTAATTTGGGAATCGAAAATCTGATATTTAAAAAAATATCAACAGTCCTAGTTTGAACAGATCAGTTGGAAGCAGTTGAATTGACCGTATGTGTCGTCCATTAGAGTGACAAAACACATAAGTAGAAAACTTAGCTTCAAACCATAAATTAATAATTAACTCTACACACACATTCGAGATTTATATTTGAACACGTATTCGGGCATATATTATTATGTAATGGCAGCAACCCTTCAGACTTTTTAGATTATAAACCTGTTAGCGGAATTATCACAACACAACGCTTCGGAACTGGTTTTAACTTCACTCTCTAACGGTGTCATATTTCACAGCCATAAAGTTACGCAACAATGGCAATATGGAAATCAATTTTTATATCGTGAATTGGCATTACAGAAAACTCATTTAACAGTCTATGCACTAAAGTGAGTATAAACGATCTCGCAATACGATAGAGCTCGAACAGTAGATCATGATCAGTATGAAGGAAGACCATACAGCTTGATTAAACTTTACTGATTTACTTTGGAAAATGTCAGAAAAACAAATTACACCCACAGTAGGATTTTTTCAAGTGTTTTGGAGGTGGTTTGCTTATGTAAATTGCACAAGGACATACATCCAGATCCGAAACAATGATTTGTAGGCCATACAAATACTTCTGTGCGGGATTCGAACACGCATCCCACCAAATGCTTAGTTACTGCGATATGGAGGCTGTTGCAAGTGGCCGTTAAGAGTTATGAGTATAAGAAGCTAATTAATTAACGTATGACTTTTACCGTGTAGTAAAGATTCTCACACATACGGGAAACAAGATTGAACAACCAGTGCGTGTTGCCAGTGATGACTTATGGATCTAAGACATGGTCCTTCACTGCTCGCCGTATGAGCAAGGTCGCTCAGCGAGCTATGGAGATGACTATATGCTTTGGGTTTCTCTATATGATAGACTTAAAAATGAGGGTAGCCGCAGTAGAACCAGAGTAAGCCTCATAGTTCAATGGATTAGTAAGCAGAAGTGGCAGTGAGCTGTCTCTGTCTGAGCTCGAAGAACCGACAAGGGATCAGGAAGAAAAATTCTCGAGAGGTAGCCTCATACTGGTAGGCGAAGTGAATGGTGGCCCCCACTAGATAGAGTGATGACCTGGTTTGACATGCAGAAGATCGAAGGATGCAGGTGGCTCAGGATCATGTTTAGTGGTATTCCTTGGGGTAGGCCTATGTTCAGCTTTGGACTTGTGAAGGGCTGTAATGATGAATAATGATGATGATGATGACAAAGTGTAAGAATATCCACTGCCCGTACCGTCCGGTGGCCCGTGGGTGTCGTAATAGGCGACAGAAAAATTAAACAGAAGTTCTCTCGCTTTTTTCACATCCGTAATATGCATCCATATTATACAGAATGGGTCCCACATATATGCAATAAATGAAACCATATACTTGTTATCGCCTTTGCTGACGATATACAAAAAATGAACGTAATCGGTCCAGTAATTAGGTCAAAAAGTAGAGTTTTAATTTTAAGCAAATTTGAACACTCTATAGAATTGGGTCACTAATTCAATGATTCAATGAACTTGAATGAATCCTTGAACATTAAAAAGCGACGTTGCCACGCAGTGCAAACTATTGGTATTGCGACATATCGACAGCGGTGTCTTTTGTCGGCGTGCCACCCGCGTGCAACGTTGTCACTCTTCCAAGGGGTCAAGGTACGTTGTCTAAACAGAGTGTTCACTTTTACTGAATTTATTTTAATATTTATTTTGTTTGAAAATTTCACTTTTTTATTTTACGGGTTTTAATTAATATTTAATTTTTCTACACTTCTACGGACTAGTATTACTTGTGGTTTCATTTATTGCATATGTGTGGGACCCATTCTGTATATATATATATATATATATATATATATATATATATATATACATATATAATATTATGATCATTGGTTAAGGTATAGTTAATTCCTTACTGGTATTGATGACATAAACTAACGTTATTTTAAAGAAAACATCGAGAAATTTCTTCGTAATTCTGATAAAGGGTTAGTGAATCAGTCACAACGTTTACAACGTGGTAGAGCCATGCTGCAGCTATATTATAGTTGTAGGAAGAATGGGCCGGCTCAACCGGGGAAGGACCACGCTCTCACAGAATACCAGTGTAAAATAGCAGCTCAATGCTGCTGTGTTTCGTTTGGTGAGTGTAGGGAATCGGAGACCTCTTTTATTGAAAACGGGGCATTCCATCTTAGGCCTTTGGGATGACAACGCATCCGTGTTTTGATTCTTAATCGAGGATAAATGTAGATGTCTCTGGGCCACTGCATTCACTTACCATTAGATAGTCTGTGTTCGTTTGTCACCCTTATTCTATAGAAAAAAAACTCTTTTTATCCAATGGTATCAAACTGGTGGCGTAAACTATGGAATAAATGTCAGACGTAAAACATTTAAACGCGTATCCGCATGTATAAGCTTTTAAAGCCTATTAATTTATGCATTGCTGAACGAGCTTAATATTAAAATAGGTATACGGAAAAGCGAACATGCTATGACCTAAAATATACATACAATCGTACATAAACCTTCTCGCATGTTACTCAGGGGTGGGCAGAGACTAACGACTTCCATGTGGCATGATTCTTGCACATGGGGGGCGGTAATCATTTATAATGAGTTACGCATGTTCGTTTGCCACTTTTTAAATAGAAAAAAATCCATATATCTACGACTAGCATAGTCGGTAGTCGGTTAAGTGTTAATTTGGTCCATCTCCAATATATCGCTTGCCGATTTACCACTCACTTCTGCATCATAAATTTCCTTTGTCACTCTTTCCTCATTCGTTCAATCCACCGCATTCATTTCTTAATATTGTTCGCTACATCGTCTTGCAAACAACTAAATCAAAATGCACGTAATCGAAAAACACAAACCGTAAAAATATATAATAATATATTCAGCTCTCTTTTCTGTCACAGCTTATATAATTATTCTTCAAAACATTATAGAACCGTGTCGCAGTTTCTAGTTTCAAATGTAAACAAGTTACATATTAATCGACTGTGGCCGTCAGTCAGTCTCCAGATGATCTCCGATTCCAACCATATTTGTCAATCTCACTTACTAACAAATCGAATGGAATTCAAAATAATTTGCATTGAATATCTTCGTTACGCTGACAAAGAATTTTCTTTGCCCATTTACGTGGTGAGACTTTTAGTACCACTAGGGGTCCTCTTAAAGGAACCATAGTGGCGGGAAAGCTATACGTTAATTCATTAATGTATAGCTTTAATATTTTTAATTCACACGGTGTGTAAATTATAAAATTTACACACCTGATTTTAATAATAAAATCAGTTGAGTGGTTTAGGAGTCCATCGCGGACAAACAACGTGACACGTAATTTATATATATATATATATATATATATATATATATATATATATATATATATATATATATATATATATATATATATTAAGAAGATGTGACAGTTTTTATATGGAAATTTGAAAGCGCTATTTGGAACAAAAAAAGAAGCACGAATATTTAGTTAGCATAGTTATCGTAAGTATAGTATAGTTATAGTAAGGAACAAAATGTGCAGTTGATCAAAATCGAGAATTGCAATATAAATATACCGCCTACGTATGCGACTACTTGGATCTGTATCACAGTTGAGTAATAAAGTTCAATTGCTGAAAGTTGTATCATTCAGCATTTTTATAAATAAACATACTCGTAACTTATGCTTGTGTCATTCACACAAAACTTTCCTAAAACAAGTTTTGAAGAGGATTTATAGTTTGTACGAACACGAACCGGTATAGATTTTAACGTTTATAAGATCTTCAAACAAGCCTGAATTTAATAAAAAGTTTTAAGTTGGACTTGTTTTTAAGAGAACAATATTCTTAAAATTCATTGCAATCTATTAAAGCTGTTAATAGGCTTCCCCATAGATTTCCTCATAAGGGTATATTTGCTATAGCTGCCACGCTTGGCAAGCAGGTTGGCAACTGCGGTTTCTTTTATTTTCTAGCTATAGTCACAGAGTTTTTAAAAAGCGACAGTATCCTAATGGCAGGGCGCGGACCGCGAACACAAAAAGGTCGTGGGTTCGAATCCATCATTCGACTACTGGCGTGAACCACTCGTAACACAAGCAATTTAAGCTTACCACGAGTGGTAAAGGGGAATATTAGTAATGTTTATAGCATTGTTGATATTCTTTATTAAAAAAAGAGTAAATAATGAGGACGACACTACTGCAGTATGCTGAAATATATTCTGTGTGTAATAAGTTAAAAGATATTATTTATGTTCTGCTGCAAATTGTTCGGTCGACATACCAAAACATGTATCTAATATATATATATATATATATATATATATATATATATATATATATATATATATATATATATATATATATATATAAGTTCTTACGACACCCGTGGAATAAGATTAAGTTGTATAAATAAGTATGAATTGACGCAATACTTTTATAATGGTAAAGCCTTTGTAAAACGACTATCGGCTGATTGTCGTTTTTCTCTTATTTTGTAAGGCTGGTAATCTGAATTATAATACAAAATCGATTTAAAATATAGGTGTTTATATTTATTTATTTAATGCTTTTATTGTGTTCACCTTAAAAAGGTAACAAAGGGCCAATGGCTTTCGGCAATCTCTACTGGTTATTAAGCCATGGTGTTGTGACAATGAAGTAGTAGGCTCCGTAAATAACGAATAAAAATTAATATTAATATTTTATACATCCATATATATTATAGGCACATACTCATGTCCGCGTCATACATATATAGGTAAGTTTTTTATCACAAATATTTTTAAAATCTAATAAATGTGTAAAGAACCTGTTGTGAGATATTAAAGTATACATATACTCTAGCTGTTCCCCGCAACTTTGCCCGCGTGATTTCGTGGGTTTTATTTGTCGGGAACCCTAATTGTTTTTTAAAAAATAAGAGTAACCTAAGTTACTCCTTATAACATCAGCTATCTGCCAGTGAAAGTCCCGTCAAAATTCTCTATAGAGTAGGGAACGTCGCAGTGCGGCGCGGCGATGTCGAACGGTTCGCGTATTGCATTTTTATACTCGTGATAACTTCGAAATTAAATGTCCGATTCGAATAAATAAAAAAGTATTTTACTGCTACATAAATGCCCTTGATGATAACAATTTTTTTTTATCATCAAGGGCATTTGAATAAGAATTTATACTACGATACAAATGTACCTGTGAATTTACGGAGGTACGAATGTCCCTACTTTTGTTTCTACCGGCGATCTAATTAAATTTTAGAACACAAAAGCTACTAATGTGACTATATATAGTAAGATATATTCCACGCGGACTTTTTTTACGTAATAATGAGTGCTTTAATCATGTACATTTTTCTGTGTCATCAATAGTTTTCTCGGTGCATGCAAAATAATGAATTCTATGGCAAAATTTTGCTACTTAGGGTTAGATTATTGCAATTTTCTTAAGGAACCCTAATTTTTTGAAAATAAATTATAGCCAAACCCACCCACCAATACAAAGCTAAAATTTCAGCCTTCCTGATAATTTAGCTTTGTATATGTGAAAAAAATGGTTAAAGTCGGACCAGTAGCACAAACAAAAAATCTTTCGTTTTTATAATATTAAGTATAGATGTATGTATCTATAATAAATGTGTACCTATATTGTTGTGAAATATGACATCGCATAAACGGATGGGAGATATTAAATTTCGCCTAACAAAAGTTCACGTTCACAATGATGGTCGCACGTTCAGGGTGGTCAGAATACAGAACATAAAATTATCTTTAAGGTACATCCGTTAGAGATAAAATTGTTGAGTCATTAGTCATTACTAAAATGCATGTATAATTTCTGCCCGGGCTATTAAAGTAAAAAAGTAAAGACAGTTTTAAACGTACCGCATCTGAGCGCGGATCTCCTCGCATTTCTAAGAGACCGCGCTGCTCCATTGCATGTTGGCGGATTTCACATATTTTTTTATAGGATAGGGTGACAAACGAGCACACAGTCCACCTGATGGTAAGTGGTTGCTGTGGTCCATAGACATACACTACTGTCCTCGATTACGAATCAAAATGCAGATGCGTTGTCACCCGTGAGGAATAAGATGGAATGCCTCGTTGCCAGTAAAAAATGTCTCCGGCTCTTTACACTCAACATACGAAACACAGCGGCATTAAGCTACTATTTGACGCTGGTATTCTGTGAGAACGTGGTCCTTCCCCGGTCGAGCCGTGCGTTCCGTTCGTGCTACAACTATACTACTAATATAACTGCAACATGGCTCTACCACGTATATAAATCTTCATGCATTACCTCACTATATCTTCCTTCACTGCCGATTACGTGGTAAATCAGTTAATAATCAGTCCTCAATTTTATTGGTGCTTGCGGGATCGAACACAGTGCTTAATCTCCGAGCTACCACGGCTTCGAAGTTTTAGGTGGGGTAGTTAACCTTAGGAGAAATGTGTCTTTTTCTCCATTCGGCAACCTGTCCAGCAGCCTGCTGATTGACGGACAATGCTCTAGCGAAGGGTTAATGACGGCAAATCCATCCAAGACACAGGTTCCAAATTACACAGAGAGATGGAAAACAAATGTACCAGGAGTTTGGTATCAGCTTCGCTTTTACTTATTAAAGTATCCTGACTTGTGTTGGCACACAGGCGTATAATGACCTATATCCAATGTTTCTTGTTAAGGGTTTAGTTTCCGAGGCTGGCGAGGTAAACAAATTACAAAATATTCCTTTTTTTAATAGGATATGGTGACAAACGAGCACACAGTCTACTTGATGGTAAGTGGTTGCTGTGGCCCATAGACATGTAAATTTATCTTCAATTAAAAATTAAAATGCAGATGCATTGCCAGCCCTGAGGACTAAGATGGAAGGCCTCGTTTCCAGTAAAAAGGGTCTCCGGTTCTCTGCACTCACCATATGAAACACAGCAGCATAGCAGAACGTGGTCCTTCCCCGGTCGAGCCGACCCATTCGTGCTACAACTATAGGTACTACTAATATAACTGCAGCATGGCTCTACCACGTAAGAATATTCGTAAAATTAGTCGAAATTTGACTTTATATTAGTAGCTTTATATAACTAACTGGTTCGGTAGACGTTGTCCTTATCTTTCCGGCAGGTGGCGCGGTGAGTTTCACTCCGAATTTACTTTCGACTTTTAATAGTTTACTTAATTTTATTGTACGCTGATTAATATTTAATTAATAACTCGACTATAACTATCGAGTCAAGATTTTGTGGTTTTTTTATATTGAAATAGGTAATACTATGTGAAAACAGGTAATTTTGTTCTATAAAAATATATAATTTATTAATACCTTGACTGCAGTACCACCTTTTGGATCCGAGCATTGTTTCGACAAAACAATATTGTGTGTGACCCAATATCACTTTAATCGGTCAAGTGGTTCAGAAGTTAACGATCACTTACAGTCACATCAACGGTTATACATTGTCGGCGTTTTAAATATGAAACTCATATTTTCCATCTCTTTTCTTTAAAAAAAATATAAATGAGATACTATTATAATACTTACTAGCGATCCGCCCCGGATACGCACGGGTGATTTCTGAATCTCAACAACAGCGCCACCTTCTACATCCATTGATTGAAGGTACGAACAGGGAAACTGACTTCTATCGTAGAACACTTACAAGTAGAAGGGTGTTAATAAAAGTTCTGGCGTCGAATTTAAGCCAGAACAATAGAATTTGCGTCAGAAATTGTGGAATAATAGGTGTTTAATGTTTATAAGACAATATTATGTAAATAAGGAAACGAATAGCTTAGAGAGACGTACAAGTGGCTTATGGCTCACGGCTCTGAGTCAGTCGGGTGTTGAAGAATCGGCCACTTACGGCGATCTTACGGGCATCTGCATACAATACTCACTTCAAAACTCATCATTATTTCACTTAAGGCCTCGGTAAGTAGATGACAATCTTCTAAAACCCATGACCTCATGTAATGAGATAAGATGATATTTGGAATCTAAATTAAGATATAAAATATTACAATAGTTATTATAGGTGGATTTATTTTCAGCCTGTTGTTTGAAACACAAGCAGCGCAACCTTTTTTTTTAACTCTTCACGATTTAACGCTTTTATAGTTAATATAATTTAATTGTTTTATTAAGTGCCTAGGTCACTATGCGGGGCTACTTCCTTCGCATACAGATTTACAATTTACAACTTCGATGGCAACTTTAAATCCTGATTTCATAGGAGATAATTCTGTTTTAAATCCATTTAAAAGGGCAAAAGATACTTATCTAATTTTTACATTTTTATATTTTGGAAATTGCCCACAGTGATTGTAGTCTTCTAAAATATTATATTAAAAAATCCTTAGCAAATAAATAGGTCACATAATATCATCGACCATTATTTTAAATCAGTAATTCCGATAGCTACAAGAACCTTAAATTTGTAATTGATCTCAAACTGCGCTACATAGAGAAATTTTTTCTTAGAAAAATTTGCACCTTGTCTATGGTATGCAATACACAACATCGTACAGTTACACATTACCCTGATGTCACAACACTAAGCTAATGATCGACTGGTTTTTGTAGCGATATATCGCGAGATATAAACGTCTTTCTTAAAATAGGTTAACGTTACTAAAGTTGAGGTTCTACTGGTGTAAGCTTAATAATAACGGATATCATGGGTTTTTAAGTAAACCAGTTAAGTCAGTAGAGCTGCACTGTTACTGTATTATGACTGCGGCATGAATTAGTCGTCTCGCCGAAGGAAAGACCTTTTATTTCACTTACTTGTTTGCTCATGTATGCACTTGTAATGTCTTTCCATATTTTTGTGACTGAAATGTATTTATTCGTTATATTATGTATGTATTTATTGAATATAAAGTTATATGTATGTTGTATGTATTTTCAAATAACTTGCGTAAACCCTTACCCTTTATCCAGGTCATTATATCCTTGCTGCGTGATACCCTTTTAGTGATCGCTTGTAAGCGATAAGGCCGCCAATAGTTCCTTTGTTTTTTTAATTTGTTTTTTTTTCTTATTTATCGGTCTGTACACCGATAAATCTGTAAAGTATATTTAATTAATTCATTCATTCAAAAAACTCTCACGGAACACCAGCGTAAAATAGCAGAATAATGCTGCTGTGTTTAGTATGGTGAGTGTAGAGATCCGGATACCCTTTTTATGAGCATTGAGTCAGGCTACGTCCATAGGAGTAAAACGCATCTGTATTTTAATTCTTAATCGAGAATTAATGTAAATGTCTATGGACCACAGCATCCGCTTACCATCGAGTGGACTGTGCGCTCGTTTTTTAAATCTACTTAAAAAAGATTCTTGTACTAACTGCCGAAAAGGTTTGACAAAATGCCGGTCATATAAGTTGAACGTTGGTTAAATTTCATTGCTAAATACGCCGTCGGGAATTAAAAATAAGTTATATTAAACGTGATAAAAACGTCGAAAATTCGGCCCTTATTCTTTTACCTTAATCTCTAAGTGAAAAAATATCATACAGGTTTGTACCTCACCACAACGTTTGGTTATTTTGAACAACAGAAAACCGCATTATATGCATTTATGCCTGTTTTTATCTGTTTATTAGGTACTGACATAAATGTGTGAGGGGAATAAGTTGTTTTCCTTAATTTTCTATAATATTAACCGCTTTGTTAACTGGTTATTTAAGAGCGTATAATATTCAAATATGCGTTAGTCAAAATCTACGCGTAAAATCTATCGCTCTGGAACGTAAGTACTTATAACCTACTTATAAACGTATTATTATTACCTATTACTGTCGTCACTATAAATCGCTTTGCATTAATAAGTAGAAATCGTCTAATTATAACTGCACGCGCATCCCTTCTATGTGTTATTACTTTTAATATTTCAAATATAGCAAAAATGCTAAAATCTACGAAGGAGCGCGCATGTGCGATGTGGTAGAGCCATGCTGCGGCTATATTATGGTTGTGGCACGAATGGGTCTGCTCGACCGGGGAAGGACCACGCTCTCACAGAATACCAGCGTAAAATAGAAGCACAGCTTAATGCTGCTTTGTTAGTATGGTGAGTGTAGGGAACAGGGGACCCTTTTTACTGGAAACGAGGCATTCCATCTTAGCCTCAGGGGTGGTAACGTGTATGTGCCACAGCATCCACTTAACATGAGCTGGACTGTGTGCTCATTTGTTACCGTTATTCCATAAAAAATAGATTTAATGATAATATGGTAAATTTGAGAATATCTTCCAATAACATAAAAGAGGCGCATGCACTTTTAATTATGACAAATCTACCTAAATGGATGATTTATACTCAGAGACGATTTCGAGCTTGAACTTAAACTTTTCAACGTCAAAATTAGGTCTTGTCTATACTACACTCAGAGTAAGTATTAGCATACGTAATAGGTATGTTATTCTAAGGATTTTAGCTATTTAATAATCACCAATATATCACATAACATTAATATCTTCTTTGATTAGCACCAAACGTGTTAATGAAGCTTCAATGATACCAGACATAAACATATTACATTAAAATTCCTAAAAAACCTAGATTAATATACAACATATCCTGAAAGGGAACAATAATTAAGCCATTAAGAGGCGAATGAATCTTTAATGGTTGTTTTGTTAAGTGAGCACATACAACTTTAATGTGTTTTCATATTTTTACCATATTGTACCAATTTGTGTAACAGGAACAAGATGCTCCGATTAGGTCGATATGGTAATAGGTAATTATTCGTGTAGGATAAAATCCTATTTAAATAAAGATAGATAGTAAAAAAATCTTCCATGTGCAATTCGAAGCTGAACTTAGGGTTGAGAAATATTGCTTTACTATTATTTGTTTTTAGTTCTAAAGACGTCACGTTTACACACGGATTTTCTTCTTTATTGTGGAGACGTATTCGTAAATCACACATGGATAAACATTAGGACCGTTGTTCCGGGCGCGAATCGAACCCGCGATCTCAATCGCCGCAGTAAATAGCGACCCCCCCCCCCTACGGCCACTGCGCTACCTGGCCGTTGTTCAGACTATTTCAAATGAAAGCTTTGCCTGTGACTTTCGCTACCCGGATGATATCGAACAGACATATAAAGATATTTGTCCCCGACGAAAAACGGGGGTTTTATAAGTTTGACCGCTATGTGTGTCAAGGTAAGTCTAAACGCGTCCGGCAAGGTAGCTCTAAACGGGTGAACCGATTTGTGTGTAGTTTTTTTACAATTTAAAAACAGGTTTTTTAGTGGTGGTTCCAAAGCTGGTGGAACACCGGTACTTAAAGTCCTTCAGAAGCTCTTCAATTCCGTCCTCCATGGTGGCACTACTCTGGAGAGGAGGAGAAAGGCAAGAACGGTCTCTTGAAGAACTACAGACTGATTTCCCTTCTGAGCCGCGTATACGTGCTCTTTCGAGAGTCATTACGAATCGAAAAAAAATGAAAACGAAAAAACATGTTTTATCGAAATCAGTTCAGCCGTCAATTTTTAAATATTATATATCACCATTTTTTTATTTCGGCGTAGGAATTCATCAGAGTAGGTACCACCTTTAATGACCTTTACATTTGGTAAAGGAGGAGGAGAGAAGAGTTCATTCATTCACGTATTCCGGTATTAACGATATGGAACTGTTAGGCATTCCATCTAAGTCGTCACGGTAAGCTCAGAATATTTTGTAGTTATCCATGCAGATGTCCATAGGATTCAGTAGCCACTTATAAACAAATAGATTGTCTGATTAATTTCTTAATGATTAAAGTAGTTAAGGAGTACTTGATGATTTAGGAAAAGGCTCCGTAAAATATAGTTGTGTTTAACCATTAATGTACAAAACTTTACCTTAAAAAGATAAAATCAGGTCAAGAGTCCTACATATTATATATGGTTGTATCAAATTAATGCGTACGTTTCCTTATCCATGTAGTAAGCTTTACACGCCATAAAAGTCTATACGATGTCATACGGAAGAGAATTTCTATCAATACAAATACATCAATGTCGAGGTAAACTGCCTCACCTAACGTGTAAATGCAAGTCTTGAAAAAAAATGATAGCGATCTTTATATCGATCTAAGATTATCAAAGATATGAATCTAAGTATATTTAAATATAAAGGTGATGGTAAGTTACAATGACATGAGAGGTTATAGAAAATTGAATTAAAAAAAATAATATGACAGAATTTTACAGTTTGAAATTAGAACATATCGTATTTTTGCTCTTCGTTGAGCCATGCTGCAGCTATATAATAATAGTTGTAGTACGAATGAGTCGGCTCGACCGGGGAAGAACCACGTCCTCACAGATCTGTTTCGTGGACCTTTTTATTGGATACTTCGTATCCAATAAAATGGGTCTCCGGTCTCTACAGGTATTAGTAGTAGTAGGTATTAGTCCTCTGACGTGACAAGGCATCTGCATGATTCGCAATTGAGGACAGCTGTAGATTGTCCGTGGGCCACAGCATCCACTTACCATCAGGTGGACTGTGTGATCGTTGACGATGATCGAGATGTTAGTTAAGTTATGTTAGGTATGCTGCTAATTTACGCTGGTGTTCTGTGTGAGCGTGGTCCTTACCCGGTCGAGCCGACCCATTCGTGCTACAGCTATACCTACTACTAATATACGTGGGACACTCAATAGGTTTTTAGATATTATACAAAAAGTATTCTAGATAATATTAATATTTATTTTACATCTTTTCAAAATATTCTCCTGCACTATTATATTCCATTCGCCTAAACCAACTCTGAAAACACTTTTGCCAGTCTTGATCTGATAGGTCGGAAATCGCTTCTTCGTAGGCAACCACGGCTTTTTCAGCGTTTAAAAAATCCTTGGCTTTTATTTTTTCTTTGACTCTCGGGAACAAACAGAAATCACAAGGAGCTAAGTCAGGGCTGTAGGGTGGGTGACTTACCAGATTCCTCAATAAATACTTTTGTTCTAAGGGAGATATGTGAAGAGGCGTTATCGTGATGCAGCATGATTCCCCGAAGCCCGGTCTTTGTTCTTCTCTCCCGCTCAGCTTGAAAAGCTTTGGGTAATGCAACTGTAGTACACCATTCAGAGTTGACTGGCCTACAATTTTCCAGCATTAACGTCGACGAATGTCCGCTACGCGCAAAAAAACTAGTCACCATTTTTTTGCCGACGTTGCGAGGTCTTTGCAGTTTTGTCGGTAACTGTCCTAAGTAGACCCATACCGATGATTGCCTTTTATTTTCCGGATCATATTCATAGATCTATATCTAGTCACCAGTAACGATTTCTGAAACACACCTAGATGCCCTGTTTTCATAACGTAGACGCATTTCATGGCACCAATCCACACGAGTCTGTTTTTCGCTTTCAGGGAGCAAACGAGAGATCCATCGACAACAATGCTTCCTCACTCCAAGATGATGTAGGATGGTATGAATGCTCTCCGAACTAATGCCTACAATCTTTTCGATGTCCGTATATGTGATTCGTGGGTCTTCTCGCACCAACATTTCAGTAGTTCGTATATTTTCTGCTTTTACTGCTCTTTGCGGGTCCCGGTTCTTTGGACATCTTTAAGGTTAATTTTACCCCTTTTTAATTCAGCAAACCACCTAAAAATTGTTGCTCGTGATGGAGCTGAGTCCCCTAACGCTGATTGTAACCGTTGTAAACTTAATTGTTCGTTTAAACCAAATTTAAAATCATAATAGAACATAGCGCGCAAATGTACACGGTTAAGATCCATCGTTTTAAATGAAAAGTCCGGGAAGCGTTGCAGGAAAATTAATAGAACTTTGTTTTTTTTTTTTAATATTGAGCAATTGGCTTATGAAGTTCTATTTTAAATAAATTTGCTGTTTAGAAAAATATAACACGGGTGCGTTCCATTTTCAAATTTCGAGCATCTCAAAACTTATTGAGTAGAGGCATGGTTCAACCACATAAAAAAATTTCAACATGGCTGCTAATCTCACGCAAACACCCTTAAAATGTCTTTACAAAATGTTTTTTTAAAGTTAATATAATTTTTAAAGGATACTACACTTGTGACTGTGATGTGGACTGTTTGCTCGTATGTCCTACTTAGCAATACCGTTACACCCTATTAAAGTCTACTGCTGAACCTAAGCCTCCCTTATATATGGCCTCATAGGGTATATCCTCATATTTGTCATAGTTGCCGGTTGGCAAGTTCTTATTATTAGCCGTTATTACTTCGATCAACAATGTTGATCGAAGCGTTATTAGGTAGACGCCGCTACCCCTCTCCTGATTTGATTCATTCACTCTGCCGCCTCTTGCGACATCCACGGGAGGATATAGGGTAGTGGATACTGGATATTCTTACACTGCCATTACATGGTGTCACACTTATTCTATTAAAAAATGCGAATTTAAAATAAAAACAGCTAACATCTACAACAGCTAACTTGATGTACTCTACATGAAAATTTTTTACGATGCAACCACATCTGTAAAAATTTATAAAACACGAAGTAGGTATTACTAGGAATTATCTAAAGATATGTGATCATAGATATCCTGCCTCACGTATTTGAGATACATGAGACTAGAACGAAATCAAATACTACGAATTCTTGATAGTTTATTTTTAACAGTCGGTAATGCCTTTCATTTCCTTTGCAGGTGGAGATATCATATCCTGTTTTTCCACAGAAGAACATTCGAAGTCAAGTAAGTACATTCGATTGTACATGTCAACTTGTTTTATTTATAATTAAATCACATAGTTTTTTTTTAATTATAACTAATAAAGTATTTTAGAAATAACTTGTGCTGGACATGAACAGATAATCTACGTGGTAGAGCCACGCTGCAACTATGTTATGGTTGTAGCACGAATGGGTCGGCTCGACCGGGGAAGGACCGCGCTCCCACAGAATACCAGCGTAAAATAGCAGATTAATACTGCTGTGTTTCGTATGGTGAGTTTAGAGAGAGAGAGAGAGTTTTTACTGGAAACGAGGCATTCCATCTTAGTCCTCGGGGGTGACAGCGCATCTGCGTTTTGATTCTTAATCGGGGATAAATGTAGATGTCTATGTACCACAGCATCCACTTACCATCAGGTGGACTGTGTGCTCGTTTCTCACCCGTATCCTATAAAAAAAACCTGGGCCTATCCCGTGGTAGGAATGATTTGGTTTGGTTGGTGACGTCTGGTACTGTGCTCATATAACGTCTATGTTATATGAGCACAGTACCAGACGTCACACACCTTTGAGCCAGCTTCTCGTCGCTGGTCTAGATATTTTGTCTGGCGTAAACCAGATATACCGCTGGGTATATGGTTATGTCGCCATTTATCGGTCGCCATATCTTTTATGAAATCTTGTGGCGTTGGCTATGGTTATAAAAATATAACGCGTGTGGAATTACTTTGTAAAATATATCTAGGGCAACTAATTTACTAAAAAAAAGTCACCGCCATAGTTAAAACTTTATATTTTGAGTTTATGATCGATATAATTTAGCAGATTACAATATATTCGTACCTTGAGACGACTTAAATAATTACCTAATTGTGTTTGCGAACGGGTGTCGTATTTCCATTCTTGATTTACTTAGAGGGGTTCTTTGTTCTTCGTTCTTTGGTTTTACTCTAAAATGAACTAGTAATAAAAAAAAGCCGACTTCAAAGCATTACAAAGAATATAATATTTTTGAGGAAGTTAAGAATATAACTTTCTGAAGTCGGTGCGGATATAATGTATAGAAGAATTTAAAAAAAAAACATGCTTGGTTTTCTGTCTTATTTCTACGATATAATTATTGCAACATTTGACCGTTGTAAAGCCGCAGTAGTAGAGCTCAGCGCTCGCTGTAAATTGCACAGTACTCGAGCAACCTGGGTTCGGTCCCCACCGGCACCAATGAAAGTGTTATTTGTAATTTTAAGTGCTGATTCACCACTTGATCGGTGGTGAAGGTAAACATCGTGAGGAATCCTGCATGTCTGAGAAAGAACAAATAAAAAAATATTTCGAAGACATGTGAGATCCGCTAACAAGCATTGAGGCAGTGCGGCGAACACTTCCTCACCCTAAAACCCTCTCAAAAGTGAGAGGAGGAGTAGTGGGACGTATGTAGGATGTAATTTTACTTCACTTATCTATGACCATTGTGTGAGAGCGGAACCTGTAGTACTTAGGATGTGGGGTGTGTTACAGTGTACCGACCCCTATAATCGGACTTGATCCATATATTGCTTGTACCATAATTGGTAGAATTAAAGTAGGTAAAGACATTAATAGTATTAAAGCTCCAACTTCGGAATGTGAAATTATTTTATTATTTTTTAATTCTTTGAATTCGACTTTTACAACTCGGTTGACCTATGTTTACACTTGGTGCGGATGACGTAACAACAACAATAATCCAGTAACTAAACAAATAGGAGACGAAAATTAAGCCCCGGTTTATATGTTGAGAAGAGACAAGTGCGAGTGACAATGACAAGTGACAAATGACAAGTGCTAAGTGCGCATTTTATTTCCACTTATCACTGCCTGTTCACACGCACTAAGCACTTGTCATTCGTCGGTTGCACTTGTCACTCGCACTTGTCACTTCTCAACATGTAAACCGGGCTTTATTATGAACGCGGGGTTGAGAGCGGGAATTGCAGTGAAATAATGCAAACTTAACTCAACCGAGTTGTATACTGTTAATTTATTTCTATATTTTTTACGGAACCACCGCCGAAGTATAACCTAAACAAAAAATAAATCATCAAAACCAGGTCACAGTATTAACGTAAGTACGATATCGCGTACGTTCTTACATTTTTACATTTTATACGTGGTAGAGCCATGCTGCAGTTATATTAGAAGTATAGTTGTAGCACGAATGGGTCGGCTCGACCGGGGAAGGACCACGCTCTCACAGAATACCAGCGTGAAATAGTAGCTTGATGCTGCTGTATTTCGTATGGTGAGCGTAGAGAACCGGAGACCCTTATTACTGGAAACGTGGCATTCCATCTTAGTACTCACGGGTGACAACGCATCTGCATTTTGATTCGTAATCGAGGATAGATGTAGATGTCTATGGGCCACACCAACCACTTACCATCGGGTGGACTGTGTGCTCGTTTGTCACCCTATCCTATAAAAAAATTATAAAAAAACATACTGTCTAATTGTATATTGTATATCTCCTTATTTTATTGAAGTCGGCGAAAATCACATACAGCCGATGGTCAACATTAACGAAAAATACTAATAAAATCTAGCAACGAAATAATATACCTGCAATAAAGAACTCACCGTATAGTCATTGTGTAAGTATATATATTGATAGCCGCTTCTCATACTGGTTTCTCAAGTCCTCCATTCAATGGGAAATCTATATAACAAATACTCGTAGCAGTAGTACTATTTTCTGGATGTCAGCGCTGTTAGTCTATACGACTCTTACAGCCTCATCTGACTCAGGGCTCGCGGCCTGCGAGGCCGCGAGCTAGTTAGAAAGGGAAAGGCAATGAGGTGAGGATAATGATGAGTTGTTTATGATTTGGTATTGTTACCAATCATCATGTCGCCTTTTTAGGCGTTTCTTGAGCTATCTAACCGCAGTCCGAGGGGAGGAGTGCGGACCCCCGTCTCTGACTGCTCAGCTCGTGTCGGTCGATAACTAGCAGTAGTACTGATTTCATGATTCTGCGTAGATCAAACCAAAATGAATATTCAAAAACTGAAGGTAGCCGAGCTAACTATGACATTGGATGTCATAAGAAAAACTTCACTCCCCCCTCCCCCTCCCCCCGTCACCATGGGTACTGTTAAGCACTCGACAACATCTAACATATAAAATCCGCAAAATTAGTTTCATTTAATGTGTTCGCGTAAACATAAGAAATCATTATAACAAAAATAAAGTTGATTATTTTTTGTGTATATATCTGTATGGTATGAACCTGTTTAAACGAAAGATAAAGACTTGACAATGACAATCATAACTTTTTACGCACCATAGTAATTCATTTTGCATTTACTGTGAGAATATTTCGAAGAAAGTAATTAATAAATCGCAACGTCTATGAGAAAGTGAGCTTAACATGACGATACATTTCATAATATTACTCCATTTGTACATAGGCAAAAAATAAAGTAGCTTTTTGTCGATTGACACAACATGAAATGATCATCTAGAATGCAATATTTATTTTGCTTCTCAGATGTGATATTAAAATAATTATTTAGAAATGAGATGGGGATAGCAGTAGCTTGAATAGTATCGCATATTTTTAAGACTTGCAAAATTTTTTGAGGTTTGTTAAATGTAAATCAAAGTATTATCAGTATATCTCTCAAAATTTCAAATTTCAAACACACACACACACATATATATATATATATATATATATATATATATATATATATATATATATATATATGTAGTTGCAGTGCAGTGGTATCTCAGAGCAGGTTGAGCCAACGTTTTGTGTACTTAATGAAAATTGTTATCCCACAGTATACCTTAGAAGATTTCTTTTTTTGGCTTAAGATGATTCTGTTTGCCAGTTAAACTTTGAATATACAAAACTTTGAATATCTAAATGGATTGTGGCAAACAATTTACTCTTACTAAATGGGGAAATTTGTTACAGGTTTGACATTCTTGGAAATTCTGTCGAATCTAAGTTGGAGTGCGGAGCACATATTAAAGAAAGAAACAATTAATGTTAAGCTCAATCGCTGCTGTGTTTTATATACCATATTTGTGCATACATTTTTGAAGCTTATAGTTTAGGAGACGTTATCGCAACGCCGCGCCGTGTTGAAACTGGCCGGGAGATCCGCACGGAAATATCCTTTAGTTAAAGTTGAAATAATACATAAAAATCTATTTCAACTATAATGAATGTTCCAATTTTCCTGCACCCTTTAGTTACTGTTTATTTATGTTATTTATTAACTCTTACAAAATAATAGTCCTCCAATAAAGATCAAAGGATACAAAACAAACTTACAAAAGTTTTTCTATGGACCACTGATTCGCAACTTCGATAGTGTTCGATTGATTCGCATTGCGACTACTTGTTTACTGACGTACAAACGTACATACAATACGTGGCGTTACTAAATAGAACATTGTGACTATACAAAATTGAATAACATCGAAATTGAGAATGAATAAAACCGGCAATATCGCAGATAACTCTTCTAAAATGAGCTTAATCTATGATGATATCATGACTATATTATCATGTACTCTGACAATACGTCTGATAAATCTTGCAAACAATGTTTCTTGAATAGTTATTCGTTGGTAATATTTTTAATTAAAAATGGTGTTTGTTGCTTTTTGTTCGTTAAATTGTTTCGCTTTAAAATTACTTCTCGTTACGAACCTGTTTCAATTTTTATTTTGGTTCTTTTGGTTTGTTTTTGTCGCAGTATTGCGACATTGAACTTGTCTGTTCAAGGCTGCGTATAATGAGCTACTGATTGGATAACTACACGGTACTAAGATCCTACATCCATTATCCATTAAAGTTACAGCCTATATACGTCCCACTACTGGGGCAAGGGCATCTGCTCATTTCTGAGAGGGTTTTAGGGGAAGGAATTGGCCGCCGCGCTGCCCCAATGTGTGTTGGCGAACTTCACATTTATTCGAAATATTTTTTCCTATTAATTTTTTAGACATGCAGATTCCCTCACGATGTGAAACCATCCACGGCCGTGAGCACGTGGTAATTCGGCACTTAAAATTGCAATTAACAATTTCATTGGTGCCGGCGGGGATTGAACCCGGTTTGCTCGTGTACTGTGAAGTTTACAGTGAGCGCTAACCATCTGAGCTACCACGGCTCTCATTTCTTCCCATTATCCATTACAGCCTATAAACGTCGGGACTATTTATATTTTGTAGCTTTCATAGTCATGCCATAGTAGCCACGCTTGTCAAGAAAGCTGCTTCTGCCCATCTGGTTCAGTTTCCGTTTTCGGCTTTACAATACCTACGGGATGATATGGGGTGGTTATAGGATATTCTTACACCGCCACTATTCCGTTAATTTATTTCTGAAGCGAGTTAAAATTTTTAAAAGTACTTAGCGACTTAAAATATTTGTAGATAAATATTGAGCTTAAATGGAATTAAACATACTCTTTAAAAAAAAATTAAATTATTGTTTTAGTATTATAATATTAATGTGCTACTTACTTAAAAAATCGTAACATTTATCGGTTAACGATAAAACAAAAACCGAATAAATTGAGCAGAACTAATGTCTGAAGATCACGGACTTGTACAGTGACTCAGACACTTAGTAATCTGCCAGAGCGGAGTTCCGCAAGATAATTCGAGTTCGCGGAACAAGTTCCGACATTCCTCACCTGAGAGTCGAACCCGAAGTTATGAATGGGTCGCGTCACAGCTGACTCACTAATCCACTTTTTATGCTTTTGCATATAAATTTTACTACAATACGAATTTCGTGCGATGGACTAATAGCGCATCGCCATTCATAAACGTCAAAGGGGCTCTGAATTTCAGTATGCATATTGAAGGAAAGAAATACAGAAGATGCAATTATTTGCCAGATATAGGCGTACATATAAATCTTAATATATATAAATTACCTACGTGTCACGTTGTTTGTCCGCGATGGACTCCTAAACTACTAAACCAATTTTAATCAAATTTGCACACCGGGTGCAGTTTGGTCCAACTTGAGAGATAGTTTTTTTGCCCATGAGTGACCCATATTTTTTTGCGAATTTAAGGATTTTTAATAGGAGTTGACAAAGGGTCGTCGAAAAAGGCAGAACAACATCTGCGTGGCAAGCTAGTAGTATATTATATAACTTCTAAAATACTAATAAAACAAGAATTGGTAACACAAACAAAAGTCAAATAAGAAATAATACTTCTAAATTAAGTATGTCTTGTTTTTTCTTTAATACCGACTTCAAAAAGAACGGGGTATTCAATTCGACTGTATGTTTTTTTAATGTATGATCATTCTTTTTTATCTCAAAGCTTCTCGTGTGGTTTTTGAGTTATCTTTAATAATGCGTATTTAATTGACTTCGAATACTTTATTTTTACCACTCGTCTCTCTTGAATATAACTAACAAAGTGCTTCTATTATTTTATTCATTAATAATCATATCCCATCAAAACTCCACTGGCGGAAATCGGACTCCTCTATCTAAGACGGGATTTGGTTGTTGCCACTGTGATTTTGTGTTCTATGGTTGCAACGCAGGCAAGTTGGTAATGCCAAACTTATTTTTTTATTACAGTAGAAATCTTCCCGACAATAACTCAGTAGAGTTATTGTCGGAAAGATGCTGCTGCAAAAAACATCGGTTTCGGTTCCCCTTTGTCGCCTTTGACGACAATCCTAGGAAGATATGGGTAGTGAGTTTTTTCTAACTCACTCTACCCCTTACTTACTACACTTATTTTAACGGGGAGGGTTCTGACGAATTTTTCGGATTAGTTCCAGCCGCCAAATTTCTCGAACGCACATTGCGTCAAAGTTCACGATACCATCCTCACCATCTGGATGCTTGGCGGTCCACCGCTGTGCGTTTTACTAGGAGTTTTCTTCCTCGTACGACTTTTCTGTGGAATTGCTTACCACCGGCGACTTTTCTGGACCGATACGACTTAGGGACCTTCAAAAAAAGAGCATACTCTTACTAAAAGGTCGGCAACGCACCTGCAATTCCCCTGGTGTTGCGGTTGTTGGTGGACGGCGTTAGTCACTTACCATCAGGTGAACCGCATGCTCATTTGCCCCTTTGCCCCCTCTTGCGTAAAAAAAATATAAAAAATAATTGACACTCTTTTAACACAATACGTCACGTTCATGTGGCTCATTCTTCGTCACACACCATTTCTTTTCGTCCAGGGCAAACCAATTAACGATCACAATGGCAATCGTAGTGGCTATCAATTGCTTTTATAGGATTGTGTTTAAAAAAAATTAAGTCACGAAGTTAAACTAGGTCGACGTTTTTAATTATAAAGTATAAAGACCACACTTATACCGAAAGCATATTTTGACATTTCATCAGTTCAAATTGCTGAAGATATCAAATCCTGTTTTTTTATTTGCAAGAAAAATTATACACGTATGTTTTCTTATATATATTTAAAAAAAATGCAAAAGGAATACCTGTATTAAAATCGTGTTTTTTTCCAAAAAACACTTAAATAAGATTGTAATAAGTAAGAAAAATAAGGTTTTATGGGCTTGTTACCTTTTGCTGGTCTTATTGCACACGTGACAAAATTATCACGCTTTGTGTATATTTCATCTACGGTCCTATTCACATAATAATCGAGATCAACATCCTATCTTTTCACTAAAATAGTATTGGTAAAGTGTAAACGCTTACTTAAAATTCATCCGCTTAAAATTAATTTAAATTTAGTTGATTACTTGACTAATTAATACGTGTAAATCATCCTTAAATGACTATAGAAAGTAACAGGTAAAGAAATCATTAATACTTAATTTAAGTAGGTAAGTAGTTAGGTAGATAATCAACGATTACAAGTAAGATCATTATTGCGTAAATGATTTAGAGCTAAAATTAAATAATTTAAAATATTGTTATATTCTTCTTATTTCGTTCAATTTTACTATTGTTTGTTTATCATGTATGTCGTGTATATAGTCTTATTTCCCATTAACCGGCCAAATTTACAGCATAGGTTCAGAATAAGTAGTACATAAGTAGGCACATGGTGACGAAAAATTAATTGATAAAAATCTCTAACATTCAGTTTTTCCTTTAAATTCAAAATGCGTGGTAATGCTTTATTTTAACTGATTTTACTGCGCACGCACAAATTCTTAAGGGTCGATCGGTAGGTAAGAACGTTGAATTGCCCATAAAGCACATTCAAGATAAAGTAGAAGCCTTATTTACTAGAATTTAAAAAAAAAACTGCAATAATGGTATATCATTATTTATATATTAGATTTTGATTTTAAAACTTGGCTACTCTTTAAAAAATAACCCTGTATTTATTTTTAGCAACGTGTATAATTCACGCACTAACTTGAATATATCACGTGCAGTCAATGGACTGCAGTCAAGGTCTAGTAACACAAAGCTGTATCACAATTACTAGAATATTAATCATTGCATTCGCAGTAAACTTAAAGTTACAACCTATAATGTTCCACTGCTCGCAACATGCTTCCCCTAATTTTAATGAGCATGAAGTAAGAAAGTATGTCGTGATGCTTCAGTGGTGGTCTTCATAAGTGCTTCATATATTTCTCTATAACGTCACCTAAATGCAGTTAGGGTTGCCAGGTGTGTGGCTTCAGCCGGACATGTCCGGCTTTTCAAATCGTGTCCGGTCAAATATATACAAGTCCGGCCTGTCCGGCTTTTGTTGAGCTTTTAGTTCAGGAGTTACATACGATAATGGTGATTATTGTTGGTTTTAGTTACTTTCAATGTAAAAAATATAATACAAATTCATCATCATTACAGTCCTTCACAAGTCCACGGCTGAACATAGGCGTCTTAATACAAATTGCTTCAGTAAACACAAAACATGATTCATAATAACATATAATTAAAAGAGTAAGCCACTTACTCTTATAAATAACAATAAAAATACACAAAAAAAAGTATTAAAATAGTTTTTATTTTAAGATTAGTTTGTCAGGCTTTCAAGGCCAAGTGTCCGGCTAAATATGAATCTGTGTCCGGCTTTTCTATTATTGGGCCTGGCAACCCTAAATGCAGTTTGCTTTACGATGTTTTCCTTCGCTACACTGTCTACGTGGTGTCCTGGTGCCGAGTACTTAGTAACGTAGGTACTCAATACTTCAAATTGAAGATTAAAAATAATACAGGTGACAGGTTAATATTATTATTGAATCAATTTTCTCGCGTACTGTAAAAAAAGCGAGTGTCGAACTCCTGCACGGCTTAGGCTCAGATAAAACACACATGAAACACACATATTTTAATTCATATCACTGTGCATACACAACGTAAGTGCTTTTGAGATTAAAGTGTCATGTGAAACCGGTTTATTTAATCGCTTTCGTCACCGCATCCACCAGTTAAATCCTGCGGCCTTAAAAGACTTTCTAGGAATGTAGTAATAATCACCGCTTGTTCTTAGAATTTTTATATTTATTCTACATTGGACAGTGAAGGGATGTAATGATGATGATGACGATGATGATTCTACAAAAGATTAAATTCGTCGATATAAATAAATGCCAATTGTTTCTGTGGTGTAATGTTGTAGCCCACACGACATAGTTATACATATATTAGTTAAGTTTGTAACAAAAGAGCAGTATAATTAAAGACATTGACAGAGTAACACATCTCCTTTTCATTGACACCTTTCTAACATTACACGGCGACCCTGCATGTTTATTTATGAATAAATCAAATCATGTTTTTGTTTTTCATATTATCTACTATACATTACTTAGATACTTTGAGCATGAAGATGGAGATAGACATGTGTCATTCATTCATTTCTAGTGACCTCTTGAGTTTCTTTCGGGTCGATCATTCAAATAGATCATTTGCAATTTCAGTACTCCGCGTGCTAATGTCGGTCGTACACACATATTATTACTCTTTCGTAGTAAGTCCTATAAATCGTTTGATCCAGAACATTCAAAAAATATAATTGCAATCATCAATACTTTAATGCGACCCGGGTGAAATGGACGGATAATTCACGATTGACACAAAATGTCTAGGTACTTGGAGAGTAACACTAGTTATTTTAAGGTGCTTCGGGTTTTAGTATGCTCTTATTAATCTATATTATAATAAAGAAATAAGATGGGTAGCAAACAAAAGTAGGAAATAAAAACTAGATACTATGGAAAGTCTCCTCCTTTATGAGGTAATCCATGGAGAGGGCTATGTTCATCATCAATGCAGACTTTGATAGGCTGTATTTATGATGATGATGATTTAAAAAAATACATGATTTACTCGAGTAAATATTTAACATAATATCACTTTAATGATGATAGAATATAGTTTAGTTCAAAATAGCTTAGATTTTTTAAAATAATAATATGGATGGGGAAACTAGCACACGGTTCACCTGATGGTAAATGGATGATATGGACCATAGATATTCTATCTATATCACCGATTAAAAATCAAAATGCAGATGCGTTGTCACCCCTGAGAACTACGCTGGAATGCCTCGTTTCCAGTCACAAGGATCACCGGATCTCTACACTCATGCTGAGTACAGTAGAGATACACGAAACACAGCAGCATTAGGGCCGATTCTTATTATAATGCCGTTCACAGTTCGTTCTCGCTGCGATCTCGATCTGATAAAATAATATCAAGTAAAAAATATGTGTGTGCATTCACACTATCCGGTAACAGTCAAGTTTCTGTCAAATCCCATTCAATTATAATAAATCAGACCGAGATCGGACCGAGAACGAACTGCGAACGGCAAATGAGGATCGGCCCTAAAACTGCTGTTTTGTGAGAGCCGTATTGGTCTGTTCCTAGTCGAGCCGACCCATTTGTGCTACAACCATAACTTCTTTTTATGTACTCGTATATAAATTAGGTCAGGATTTTAAGGGCCTAACTATTGTACTATAAGAGATATACATATATACATAGTATGATAGTTGAGCGTCGGGGTTCATATAAATAGACCATTAGGTATTATAGTTTTTATTTGCGGATTTGTTTTATAAAAGTTAAAATTTAAAGTTATAGCCTATATACGTCCCACCTCTGGGCACAGGGCTCCCCTCATTTCTGAGAGGTTTTAGGGCAAGGAAGTGACCGCCGCCTCGTACCGGTAGGCGAAGTGTGGGGTGATCGCCCACTAGATGGAGTGACGACCTGGTAAGACATGCAGGAAGTCGTTGAATGCAGGTGGCTCAGGACCGTGCTTTGTGGCACTCGTTGGGGGAGGCTTATGTTCAGCAATGGACTTGTGAAGCACTGTAATAATGATGATGAAACTGCTACACCGTGAAATGTAAAAGGACTGACACATAGTACTTAATATGTTTATTTTTCATTTTCTATATTGGATTTTACTTACTGGCTACACGGTGTTATTTTGACAGATGGCTGAAAAGACAAGTGAATGCAATGAGCCGGCGCATTAACCTGTGCATGAACTACATCGTAACTTGTTTCCTTCCTATAGTCCCAATTATTCTGTAAGCCTTCAGACCTTTGAGGCTGAGGCAACGTACCGCTGTAGGCTTTGTTCTCCTAATACTAATACAGCTTCTCCTATTGTGACCAGACATTAATTGCTGATTTCATCTGCTAGATGTTTATCTATAATGCCAGAACGCCCATTTTCACTTGTCGTAGACTTTTGACCTGACTCAGTAGAGTTAACGCAAGTAATTTCGCTGATTTGTCCATGTCGAGAAACGAACTGCAAGTCACCTCGCAACATAAAAATATACAGTTGTAGGTCGTAGTATGGAGTTTAGTGTGTTTATTGCTTATCCAAGTATTTAACGGCTTAAAGACCGCTATAAGATTCACTACGCTTTTTCATTATTTCCACATTGTTTATTTTATTTTCAACTTGTTTAGCACGAATTTACAACCAGATAATAATTTTAAAATACTATAATATTACTTGACTGGTTTGTTTAAGCTATATGCAATAATATTTTTTTAAAGCTGGCATTAACCAAAATAAATAGAAAGTTGTATTCCAACATAAATGCATTTAGAGCCTTATCACAATCTTAATGGTGAACAAAAAATTCGAGTTGTTTTGTGTACTCCTAATTTGGCCCATCTTCAAGGAAGTTTATCGCCAATCTGGTCTGGTCGATAAACTTACGTGGAGGCGTGTCCCTTGCAGACTCCGCCACTGACTTCGCTCTCTTCTTCAGCATAAATTAGTTTTGTCGGTCTTTCCTCATTTATTCTTTCTACGTGTCCAAACCACGTACCTTTCTTAATCCTAGTCAAACATCGTCTTGCAAACCACACTTTTCTCTAATCACACAATTTCGTACTTTTTAAGGAAAATAACGATTTACACAAACAGAAAAACTTTCTTATGGATTTCCTAATGACATCATTAATATTATCGACTATAGCTGTTTCCCGCAACTTCGTCATCGGTTTTAATTTTTTTGCGCGCAACCCTAATTATTTTTCAAAAATAAACGTAACTCAACCAACGACCCTAATTATTTTTCAAAAATAAACGTAACTCAAGCTACTCCTTATTGCAGCGGAGCTCCCATGGCGCAAGAAAACGATTATTTGAAATCTAATCTCCTCGATAACCCGTAGGCCAATTTACATAATTATTTCGGCAATATTTGTAGCTCAACGCAGACAAGGCTAATAAAATCTAATAAAAATCAGAATTTAATAAAATCTATCTAATAATCTTTCTAATAAAATGTAATAAAAATCTGTTGAATTTTTTTCTTTTACTATCTAATCAATTCGCTAATTTGCATATGCATAGACTTTTACTCCGCTCCGTTTATGATACTAGCGAAAGGTTTTACCTCTCCATCTGCATCAGCCCTAGTAACATCAGCTATCTGCCGGTGAAAGTCCCGTCAAAAGCCATTCTGAACAAACAGACAGACAAAAAATTTTAAAACTATTTTTGTTTTATAAGTATATATATTATACTTTCGTCTGCATTTTTGAAAAAGAATTACGAACGTACACTTAAATCTTATTTATTTGTATATATTATCGTTACCGCTTTTTAATTTAATTAACTTAACGCTTTTTAAGTAGTTAAATTAAAGCTTGGTAACTTTTACTCATTAATACCAGGTGTCTCAAAAGAAAGTTCACATTTAAATCTTTTTTTAAAAGAAAAGTCTTAGCTTTATTGAAAAAATGTTTATTTTATATTGAAGTACACTGTTTGGGAATTTATTTTTTAAAAATAACATTGTCCAAATGTAAACCGTTGCGCTCTCGGCATTCATTTAGTCGGGCACTAAAATTGCCTATGACAGCTCGGCAGGTAGTCTCCGTGATGGCTGCCATTTCATGACGGATATTTTCTTTTAATTGTGCCAGGGAAGTCGGTTTATTAGCGTAAACTTTTGATTTGACATAACCCCACAGGAAAAAATCCATAGGCGTTAAATCGGGACTCCGTGGAGGCCAATTTATGTCACCTCGCCAGGAGATTAATTTGTTCAGAAAAATTTCTCGAACTCGAGGCAGAGATCTGTTGGACGTGTGTGAACTTGCTCCATCCTGCTGGAACCATGTTCTTTGGTTGTAACCAGGAAAGTTTTGCAGTTGGGGTACGAAAAACTCGTCTAACATCTCCACATAACGCTCTGAATTCACTGTGAGTGTGCGTCCCCTTCCATCTTCAAAAAAGTAAGGGCCGATAATTCCTCGCGCCGACATCGCTGCCCATACGGTGACTTTGGGTGAATGTAGCGGTTTCTGATGTTTTTGTTTTGGGTTGGTTGCACTCCAGTAACGACAATTTTGCTTGTTTACATGCCCATTCAGGTGAAAATGGGCTTCATCGGAAAACAAGATGTTGGTGAACGTTGGAAAGCGCTCAATCATCTGATTTACAAAGGCAAGCCTCTGACCAGCATCTTGAGGCTTCAGTTCTTGCACTAACTGAATTTTGTACGGGTGCAGCTTTAAATCTTTGTGTAAAATGCGGCATAATGAAGATCTGTGCACATTTAAAGCAACAGCACGCTTCCGAATCGAGAGGTTTGGATCATCTCGAATAGACTGAGTAACACTGTCCACGTTTTCGGCTGTTCTTGATGTTCTTGGTCGCCCAGATTTTGGTTTCTCCAGAGTTGACCCAGTCTCTTCAAACTTCTCAACCCATTTTGCAATGAGACGAGTGCTAGGCGCATCATTTAAGTGACGAATATGTCGAATACTGCAGAATTTTCTACGCGCTACAGTCGCCGAATTACCGTTTTTGTAAAACTCACGTACGCACAACGCACGGTCCGCACCAGAGAAACGCTCCATAGCGACTAAATTCCCAAGAGCCAGACTACCGACTGACATACCCCCCGCGCCCCTCAGAATAGTTGCTTTCGCGTAATAAGATAAGCAAATGTGAACTTACTTTTGAGACACCTTGTATTCACCTGAACAATATCTAATTACACAAATACTATCACATGATAATCGTGTTTGGTCATGTAGAAAGAATGAATGCGGAAAGACTGACAAAGCAAATATATGTTGCAGAAGTGAATGGAAGAGTCGGAAAGGGACGTCCTAGGCGGAAGTTTGTCGACCAAATTGGCGATATACTAAAAATGGGCCAAATTAAGAGTACCCTTAACCGACGAGCATGTATGCGTAGGTATATGAATGTGGAAGAGGCGAGAAAGGTATGTCAGGATCGTGCTAAATGGAAGTCTGTAGTCTCTGCCTACCCCTCTGGGTGACAGGCGTGAGTGTTTATGTTTATGTTATGTTTATGTTATGATAATCGTGACTTGTCACTTAAATCAGGACATGTTCCGTTTGGCTGTGTTAACTGTAAACAGACCGGACGTTCTACAGTCTACACTCTACACAATAGCTCATACACCCACGTACTCATACATACAAAATGTATCACTGTGTGACATTTCGCTATTATTGTTAGGAAACGTGTTATAAATGAACGATTGTGCTGTGCTTATTAACATATAGGTAGTTTAATCGCACAGGATCCTACTTTTAATTAACATGTCTAAGGAAGAGATTACGCACGCATCGACAAGGGTTTTTTTGCTGATATGATCTGCTCATAACAAAATACCGGCAATATCTATGAATTTTAGAATAAGTTAATTATGACACTTTTATTTGTTGGTTTTGAGCTAGTCATATTTAATCATGATTCATATTTTCAGAGGGTCCAAGGAATCCGAATTCGTGATTATTTAAAATTGAAATCGTAAAATGTCGAGACAAACGTCTTTTCAATTTGAATCTTGCGTTAGTCATATTTTAACGACTATCAAATAAATGATTACATACTGGCAATAAGTACCTTCATTTTGTAAGAAAAAAAACGCTATATTATTTAAGAATCGTTATTTTGTATCCATCCTGTCAAAAATATTGCCTTTTTACTTTTTACACCTTTAGGACATAACTAATGGCATTTTGATCATCAAAGGTGTTATTGGCATAGGGGAAGCAACACTCATTGATTTTCGTGTGAACGTAGGTAAGTTTTTTCAATTATTGACTATCGTTATGTAACTGCCATTATTTTCGTATCTTTAATTTTTAATGTCGAAATATTATCTCGTTTCGTCAGTGAATGGCTTTTAAAAAAATATTTAAGTATAGTCAGCTTTGTTAGCATTCGATTAAATTTGCTTCAGTCGAAAGCTGACGCTTAGGGAAAGCTTAAGCTTAGAGAAAAAGTATTTTACCCTATTTTATCTTATATGAATTTGAGTAACTTCGCTTATTACACTATCGACTTTAGTCTCCTATTTACGAAACCTTGATCATTCTGCCCTATTGCGTCTATACGATAATTCGTCACCAATTAATTAGATTGTTTAATTGCAATGATTTTAACACACATGTCACAATAATAAAAACCACGACAAATTCGTAACACACACTATCTATTACTGTTTAACGCTGGTATTTTAACAGTTTTATATTGATTGTTAATGATGGTAGTTATCAAGATTTTTACACGTAGTAGAGCCATGCTGTATCCATGCCATATTAGTAGTAGTACCCGGTTGACCGAGCTTTGCTCGGTAATTTTCGCTCGGTTTTTTTTTGATTCGTGTCTTTTGGAAATAATATTTAGATACAAATTACATACTGATGAAATACGAATAATATTTTTTTGATCGTAGCGACATAATAGAAAAAACTGAACTGGTTATTTGATTAAAAAATCATGAGTGCTTAAAAAATCATGAGTGCAATTAGTTTAATTTAAATTTTCGTGTGTTTAAAAAATACTAAAAAAAGGGCTCGAAAAAATAGATTTTCTCAAAAAAGAACTTGAAAAAAAATTTAAAAAAAGTCGGTCGGTCGGTCTGGGCTCGAACCATGGTATTACGATTTTGCGACCGCCCAATATACCATTAAGCTATTTGTAATCATTAATAAGCCGTCAAAATTTACCTTCTTATTCTAACGATATTATAGCAGTTTTTCATTGCCTAAAAACACGGACAAAAAGACATTTTCTAAAAATAAATCCTAGCTAGATCGATTTATTGCCCCCGAAACTCCCTGCACACAAAATTTTATGAAAATCGTTGGAGCCGTTTCCGAGATCCCGATTATATATATATATATATATATATATATATATATATATATATATATATATATATATATATATATATATATACATATATACAAGAATTGCTCGTTTAATAGTATAGGATAGTTGTAGTACGAATGGGTCGGCTCGATCGGGGAAGGACCACGCTCTCACAGAATACCAGCGTAAAATAGTAGCTTAATGCTGCTGTGTTTCGTATGGTGCGTGTAGAGAACCGGAGACCCTTTTTACTGGAAACGAGGCATTCCATCTTAGTCCTCACCGGTGACAACGAATCTGCATTTTGATTCGTAATCGAGGATACATGTAAGTGTCTATGGGCCACAGCAACCATTTACCATCAGGTGGACTGTGTGCTCGTTTGTCACCCTAATTCTATTAAAAAATACGGTATTACTATTATTAGTATTACTTAAAATTGAGCAGCTTTTAAATATTTTTATTTTGGCATAAAAGGTTTCCTCAAAATATATATAGTACTACCTAATTTATATGTAGGTACAAATTGATTATAAGTGCCAATGGCCCGGCCATAGTTCGTAGAACTGACAACCAATGTGATGGATGAAAGGTTCTCTAGTGGCAGCCTCGTATCGGTATTACGCGAAGTGTAGAACGGCGCTGCACTAGATGAGTGACAACCTCGTGAGACATGCAGGCTGTCGATGGATGCAGGTGGCTCAGGACTCAGAACCGTGTATTGAGGCATTACTCTGGCGAGACCTATGTTAAGCAGTGGATTTGTGAAGAACTGTGATGATGATGATGATAATTGATGTAAATTATATAATAAGTGTTGACTTATGGTGTTGACGTTGATTACTCTGCTACATTTTTATGATATTAATTGATCTACTATATTTTTTTAGTAGTTGGATATTGATGATCATTTTACGACTAGTGTAAAAGATTTCTAAGTGTCACTTTGACTTAGATTAATGTACGAAACATAACTTATTTTAGTTATGTATGAAATACATAGTAGCATGTGGGCTTAGCTTGGTCCGTTTTATTTCCAGATTCTTATTTGGCTTTTGTCTTCTGAAGGATAGAAGACAAAAGTTTCAACAATTATCTATATGAATCGTGATTGAAAACCTCAGGCGTGTATGAAATTGAGTATACTATATCAAATTAGATATAAATTTATTTATAAGTGAAATCAAAGCTAATTGTTTATTGAGGTGTAAAATACGAAATCAAAAATCTCATGTAGGTACGTATAACATGACGGTAATGTTCTGTACGTAACGCGGTTGCGTTGCGGTCAACCGCGCCATCGACGGTACGCTACGTGTTCGGAATTTAAACTGATTCATCGGGATTCTAAAATGGCCGACACCTAACTCCTTCCCACTATTGACATTCTTATTCTGTTTTATTCAGGATTTCGTAAAAGAAAGTATATTGTACATTTACAGGATAAAACATTCTATCTACGACTGTCCACAACTATCGTAGCTTTCATTTTTGTTTCACATATAAACAATATCAACGTTTTTAATCATATATGAGTTATATTTAAATATTTCCATTACATAGTAATATATTTATCAATAAAGCATACCAACAGCGTGTGTTGACATAAGCGAATAATGTTCCATGAGACATTTGTGAGTCACTTCATTACTGTCATGCAGAGAATAATTTCTATGCATAACATTCCTTGTTTTGTTATCCTTCTGGGTATTGTAGGTATACCTCAATATGCTAACAAAGAAGCATTTTAAACTAACACGTATATTTGTAACATTTAGACGAAAAATTAAGAATGATTATATGAAAATAAGTAAGTAAATAAGTGACAATTTTTATTTTGAAAATACTATTTACAAATTATGGGTTACACCCCTAGGCAACGAAAACATGAAATGACCATGAAATCCCTCACTTACACGAAACAGGCAGTAAATCACGTTGAAGTCTAACAAATAATATCAAATAGCGGTTTAAGCATTCGAAGACGGCGAACATAATTCCCACGGTTAGGTGACGGGGAACATCATCACTACTGCAAGACAATCGGTACAAAGCCTGCCAACCCAGCATGGTGAATAAATCTGTCAAGATATTATGTAGTATGTAGTCCATTTGCTTTTGGGTTAAATGGTCTAAGATTTGCTCATTCTCAGTGAATAGAGGTTGTTAAAAAATAATACCAAGGTCTGATTTTTTAATTCATAGGATAAGATAATAGGATAAGATAGGAGAGGATAGGATAAGAAAACATAAAGAAAAATCACTTGTATAAATAAAATAATTCATTTGTTTTTGCTTTTTTATTAGTCAGGTTATTATTTATTCGATTGATAACTTTTATTTGACGATTTAAAAATCAGCTTAAATTTTTAACTAATAAATAGTTTTGAAAACTAAAATATAACATACCATGTACATAATATAGAAAATAGTACGCTCATAATGTGGTAGAAATCATTTTAACACGTTTCGCTTAATAGATTATGAAACGGTGCTTGTGATAGTTAAATGTTATTAGCATATATAAAATGTGATGCTTAAAACTAATCTGGCTATCGGATTGTTCTCAGACAGGCTTGAGCTTAGTAATTGGACTATAGGTTTCATTATGTATGGTAAATATCGAAGGAGCGTCAAACTCTTTGTGTATTTGTATATCTTGATTGTCATACAGATGTAATTCAAAGAGACGGATATTGTTCACAATCTCTCACTTTCTAGCCATTGATTCACTTTTTATTGATAGCGGTCAATCTGTTCCCTTACAAGGTATTGTAATTTAAAAAAATACATGAAATGTGAATGTAGGCATTTATACATTTATTTTTACATAAAATTTTTACGTGGTAGAGCCACGCTGGAGCTTTATTATAGTTTTAGCACGAATAGGTCAGCTTGACCGGGGCAGGGCCACGCTCTCACAGAATAACAGCGTGAAATAGCAGTGTAACGCTGCTGTGTTTCGTATGGTGAGTATAGAGAACCGGAGACCCTTTTTACTAGAATCGAGGCATTCCATCTTAGTCCTCACGGGTGACAACGCATTTGCATTTTGATTCTTAATTGAGGATAAATGTGGACATCTATGGGCCACAGCATCCACTTACCATCAGGTGGACTGTGTGATCGTTTGTCACTCTTATACTATAAAAAATACATAATATGTAAATATTATGTATTTTTTATAGTATAAGTAATCTTTAACTAAATGTAGTTGTTGTTATTCAGAGTTAGCATTCCATATTCGTAATACTAATATACTAGAATTTTCAATGTATGGATTAATCATTACATCATCCCTTAATAGGAGAGTGATATAATCCATGCTACAAAGGCATACATAGAAAAGTCTGTTTGGTGCCCCAACACTATTTTGCGGTACATAAATTTAACCGAACTGCAATAAAATTAAATACATATTAAGTTTACATACATATAAGGTTTATTACATATAAGGTTTTTTTTAAATTAAGTTCTTTGAACCGAAGATACAATTCTGTGTTATTTTTTTTGTTTATGTAAATCCGATTTTAATGATTCTTTTTTTAAATAGGCATTTATATTTAAAGGTACAAAATCCTTCAATGAAGAAACCGACTTCGAAGAACTAAAAATTATAAATTGATTTCTACATCGTTTGATAGCTTTTGAAGTTCGATACAATGAAAATAAAATGTGCAAAGACACAATATATATCGAAGAAATTAAGGCCCAAGTTCATTGTAACATAACGTAGGCGCATGAAATCTAAATGTTTCTGCCCCAGTTTATATTTTAGCATTGTAACTACACATTTTCTTGAAGTCATCATCATTTATGTTATATTATATCCGATGATTAAGCCACATCGTCAAATGGCATGCAGTACATAAGAAACCATGATTTTCATCATGACTTGATGAATATAAAAACTAAACGACTATATTCATTATGTTTATATACGTAATCATTATTTTAGCTTGATAAACATTCAAATCGGGCACGGATACGCGGACAAGCAGGTGATCTTTACCACTCTACTTACCGCGCATTCCTATGAATGTAAATTGACCGTTCGATTCGTAAATAGTTAACAAATGTACCTGTATGAAACAGACATCACTGTAAATATAATATAAAGGTGTATAAAATGTTTCTTTTCGCTTCAAAAAAAGTTTTACTATCAGCCATACTTTTGCAGACTAATATGGACTTAATAAAAAAAATTCTCGAATAAATTATGACATGATGATATGAGATAACGGATTGATGAGTAAATTTAGGATCTAACTATGAAAGTATATATAAAACTATAGTTCAAAGACGGTTAAACAAGAGAAACTTGCTAAAGGAATTGACATCGTTCAAATTAAATAAATAATCGTCTATAAATGATGATACAGTCTTACGTAGGTGTAAAGATAGTAAAGCATTGACTTATATATTACTAGTAAAGTCAAAATTTTTCTGGAATGAAATACTTGAAATTCAACAGGCATATTTCGCGGCTAACGACTATCAGTTTTTTTTTTCAAAAGAAGCTATTGGGTTAGATTTTAGTTACATTCGATGCATTCAGAGCAGGTCCACCGCAGGCCGCAGGGGAATTTTCAATAGCGTTAAATGCTTAAAAACTTTTTTTCAAAGGGCGCATACAAACATTTTTGCAACAATACACTCAGAAACATTTATTGAAATTGTATACATTTAGGATAACATATTAATGTCATTTGAATGAAAACGGGTTAGCTTCAAACCGTTAAATATTAATTTTGATCCGATCTAGGCAGAATTAACTTACTGTATTTTAATTTATTGCTGTACTGCTACAGCAATTTCAGGACGACAAAAAACTAGTGATTCCTAAAATAAAATCCAATTAAAACGTATTAATATATTTCAGTGGTTTTAAGGAAGACATTGCTGCCCATCTCATTTTTTCCTTTTTTATTCCCTGTGACTCTTACGACGCCAACGGCCATATGAGGTAGTGGACATTCGCACACGATATTTGCGTAATTATATATATTTTTTATTTATTTTTATTTCTCAGACATGCAGGTTTCCTCACGATGTTTTCCTTCACCGCCGAGCACGTGGTAAATCGGCACTTAAAATTGTAATTAACAATTTCATTGGTGCCAGTGGGGATCGAACCCGGGTTTCTCGCTTTCTGTTATATTTACAGCGAGCGCTAAACATCTGAGCTACCACGGCTCACATGAAATATTTCGAGGACATGTGAAGTTCGCCAACACGCATTGGGGCAGCGCGGCGGACAATTCCCTGCCCTAAAACCCTCTCAGAAACGAGAGGAGGCCTGTGCCCAGCAGTGGGACGTATATAGGCTGTAACTTTACTTTTACTTTACTTTTATCTTTCTTACATCAAGTTATTAAAGGAAAGATGGAATTCTGGTCAAGTCGTGACTTATGGCAACAGCAACACTTATATTTATCCTCTCCCATCAATAATTTAGATATATTATTATAACAAATATCGCTGATTGCTATTTTTCTTATTTTAAGATGACATTCAAGAATTGAGAGTTCAGATATAGGTAGATAAATGATAAGCTCTTCAAAACATTATCTGAGACATTGCAATATCCAAACTCACAACGTTCTAGATTTTACATTTTTATTATACCTATTAGTGTTTAATATTATATTATTGTGGAAACTGCAGCTATATTATGGTTGTAGCACGAATGAGTCGGCTTGACCGGGGAACGACCACGCTCTCACAGAATACCACCGTAAAATAGCAGCTTAATACTGCTGTGTTTCGTATGGTGAGTGTAGAGATCCGGAGACCCTATTTTACTGGAAACGAGGCATTTCATCTTAGTTCTCAGGGGTAACAACACATCTGCATTATAATTCTTAATCGAGGATAAATGTAGATGTCTATGGGCCACAGCATCCACTTATTATCAGGTGGACTGTGTACTCGTTTGTCACCTTTATTCTTTAAAAAAAGAAAGCTAGATTTGGATTGACGATTTTTTTTAGTAAAAATGTTTTTAAATTAAAATGTTTCGATAGTCGGTCGTTAGAACGTATCTTTTTAAGTTTTGTAGGAAATTTTAACGCAGCATGAAACAAACACGTGTGGTGTTCATGTTTGTTATAAGATAATGGTCGAATTAGCAAAACTACTTTAAATATGTTTCTCACATGTTTAAAATTTCTAACTTCATATTTTTTCTAACATATAAAAAGCCATTTGTAAACAACTGCATTCATACTTTAGGTCTTTGTAAGCATCAGTATCTTGGTGAAAATTATTATCTGCAGCATAAAATGAGGAGGAGGAAAATGGTTTTCCTGTTAGTGTCATGTAACAAACGAATAACGATGTAAAATAGTAATAAACATAGAACAAGCCAAGTTAGCCAAGCTTATTCTCCTATCTTATCGCAAGTGTTCTCCTCATTACGGCAAGTTAAGACGAGTGTTAAAATATGGCAGCTGTGTAAGTTGTCACAGCGTAGAGTCAAAACATCAAAAGAGTCAAAAGTAAGTAATAAACCTAATCTCGATAACCAATAAATGGCAGTCGTATAGACCGCACGGGGTTAGTCCAACATCCCATCCTGACCTGTGGGATTCGTAAGAGTTGACTTTATAAAATGCCAGAAAATTATTTAATGGTCTATGTAATAATAATCTAATAAATTAATCATCGTCAGTCCATTACCAATCTAATACTGAACATGTAACCTTTCTACCCATCGCCGCTCTAGTTATTTACATCTATATATATAAGGAGGCTATTCCATCCATATAACCATCATAATGATGGAATAGCCTGCTTATATATGTAGATGTAAATGACCAGACCGGCGATGGCTAGAAAGGTTATATGTTCAGCATTAGATTGGTAATGGGCTGACGATGATTAATTTGTTAGTTTTAAATAGAAATTCCGACTCCTTAGACAAGCGGTCGACAGAAAATTGAAGTTATTACTCATAGTTCACGCTAATGTCACTAGTTGCAAATCTGCACGTGCGACTAGTTAGTATGTAAATAAGTCTCCCCATTAGGAAAGATACAGAACAAAGAACATTCCTATAATTGTAGTAACATGGAAGCAGATTTGTCCATATGTCGGTCATAACATTGACAACGCTGGAGTAATTGGCATTGCATTTACTATGATGCAATGAATTATAGTATATTATTGTATTGTTGAGAATGACAGAAAGGTACTGTCATATTGGGACTTCGATGATACAACAACGTTGAACATTGGTTTCTTATGGCAGCACTTTGATGCTTACAGCTGTATTACGGCAGGGCTTAGTTTCTGGCCTAATGCAGCTCTTCAATCCTGTTTATTCAAAGTAACATATCATATAGTTTATCGAAGAAAAGAATTTCTTAATGCGTTCTGACACGAATAAACTGTTGATCCAAGCAGCTGTGAAATTCCTATACAGATATTAACTGCCTGTATGACCTATTCATAGAGAAAAATAAAAATGTCAAACGGTCGAGTCGCCAACCTTCCATACGTGTTGAAACATCTGCCGCTGAAAGAAATAATTGTTAGGCTAAGCTGCGAAATGCAGCTGCACTACCGTTACGCTAAATGTCAAAGCATTTAACCAATTTAATGCCAGAGTTTTTCCTTACTGCGACTTGTATAAAAACTTCATGGTGCTGCTAAAAATAGATAGGCTCCATATGAGATGATCCTTCTCATTGCTGTTTTCAAACTAATATTTTTTCTCTACGCTTAATGATATACATAACTTATATAAACAGGTCAATGTGTTGTTAAGGGTACTAACGATCCGGGATATTTAGTAATTGCAATGTTGCAAACGTATGTACATTATGTTTTTATGCTATGTAGTCCAAGCTAAACCACAATTTCCATAGACAATTAGTACGTAGTGGGAAAAATTGAGTTGGTTTGCCGTTCACTTAGCCATCACAGATTCTATTTACCTCATGAAGCCGCTAAGTTTGAAAGGCGAAACACGTATTATCGACGGTGGTGTGTTTTGTGTAGTGGTGATGTGCCTGAAATTGTGGGAGGGTTTTTATTGTCTCGCAGATTTTCGGTAATTAATTAATATTAAATTACACTTTCAATATAAAGAAATTTCTCAAATTGGCGGTTGATTCTATTAATTCTTTGTCTTTCCTCATGGAGGGGGGGGGGGGATCTGCATATTTGCCACTGCTTTTACAACAAGCGTTGCCACGCTATTGCTCAAACAGTACGTGTTGCCCGTGATGTGAGGATCTGAGATGTGGTCCTTCACTGCTGACCGTACCGTATGAGCAAGCTCAAGGTCGCTCAGCGAGCTTTGGAGTTTGGAGCGTGGTAGACTTCGTAATGAGCATTTCCGCTTTACAATCAGAGTACTAAATAAATAGCTAAACATGCATAACATGTACTGCTATATATAGTTTAACAGCCTTATATTTATACGAGTTACAATTTTGACTTATTCACTCATCACTTGAATCAAGGATAGATATCTTCGGATCTCACAATCACAATTGTTATTATAAAAACGTTTGTTTACAGTTTTTGTGTCTTGTTTCCTTAGAGTTAAATGGGTAAACGTCCACACGTGTCTCGATACGGTTAGTTCTTTTTTTTCCTTTGGCGTGTGACGTTATCTGCCATATGCCACCGACGCGGCTGACGCGTGCCGTGCAGTCGACAAGAACACTATGCAACCAAGTGTGTCGCTTTAGTCTTGCCATAGTAAAAAACTATGGTGTTGTTAACGAAATGTTTATTGAGGCCTAGTTTCAGCATTGCACAAAGAACTTTATAATGTTTAATACTATAATACAAACCAGTTTCTTTTTAAACGCATTATAAAGGCAAATGTAGTATTCTGTTAAAATAAGCATAATTCTTGTTTAGTAATATATCGGATTGAATATTGACGCTTCTTCACTTTCGTTATGCAATATAGGAAACTTTCACTCGTCTTTACATTCCATTAGAGGCGGAAGTCCCGAGTTTCGAGTATCGTGGATCGTGGGCATCGTGGGTAAGGTAAAAAGAAACATTATCTAGTTTGGACAGATGTTACGGAACCGGTAAGCGTCGGGTGTGCGTTTGGGACATACCGTAATGTGGGGAGCGGTACCTTAAAAACTTTATACAGGTTGATAACTTTACTATTAAAATAAATAATCAGTTCTTTTCTATCTTTTTCGTTTTTAATTGTCAATTTTAAATAAAGTGCCACCGACCGTATATGATATGACCTAAAAATATTCCCATTTTTTTCTTCAACTTTTAATTGGGATTTGAAATAAAGTAGGAAGAAGAAAACATGGCGAATTCATGTTATTTACACTTTTTTGTTCATTTTCTTCAAATTTTCAGAAACATCTTTTATTTTATTTTTAATGTTTCTATGCACTTCTTTAATTTTTTAAAACTACATAGGTACCAAATAAAAAATAAATGACGTCTGGTATTTAAGAAACATGTATGCTATATTATGTAACCGAATTCCATCGTTTCTTATGTTAATTCATTTTAATTTCTTATTACTTATTCAAGTGATACTTTTGTTATGCAAATGTAGGGTTTCCATGAGTTCTGTTATGTCTTAGGATTTGTCTTCAATAAATAATTAAAAAAATATATTCTGTGTTTGGTTTAAAAAAGGATTTATACGTCAATGGGATTTAATGTTAGGGGGAATACTTTTTTATAAACCTTATAACTGAACCTGATAACCTGATAAATGAATACAGTCCTGATGGTAGGTGGCATTCCATGGACACCAACAACTAACATCAATGTATGTGTATTTTCTGGCGACTGACTGACAGTGAAGAACCCATCTGAATAAGCTAAATGTCCTAGAATGATAGAGCAATATTGACAGTGCAAGGATGTGGAGTTTATCCTCACTAATCCGCCTGCCTAGCCTTGGTAAGTAAGAGCAAATATTCCATGTAATACTTGCTAGTTGGTGTATTCTTGAAACGGTCTGTGTCTAGCACCTGCACCATATGTCACACCTATTTTTTATATAGGGTGACAAACTATATTTTTAGATAGGGTTACAAACAAGCACACAGTCCACCTGATAGATAGTGAGTAGTTGCTGTGGCCTATAGACATCTACATCCTTAATTACGAATCAAAATGCGGATGCGATGCTTCCAGCAATAAGTGTCTCTGGTTCTCTACAATCACCATATGAAACAAAGCAGCGTTAAGCTGGTATTCTGTTAGAGCGTGGTCCTTCCCCGGTCAAGCCGACCCATCCGTGCTACGACCATACTACTAATATACCTGCAGCATGGCTTTAGCACGTATAGAACCTAAATAGGTTTATTGTTGAAGAGCCGTATATTTCGAAGGGTTATCTAGTATAAATGAGTTGATATAAAAATTGACGTACGGACTTTATAGTTTTAAATCAAAATGTCCTGAATTAAAAACTACATGAAAGGTTATTCTACAGTCGAAACAATAGTATTGCTACACATTGAACGTCGAACAAAGATTTTGTGGAATGTCGATAGGGCTAATATCTTTCACGACTATCTTAGAGTTTGCTGATACCAAACTAACATAGATATGAAAAGATAATATTGGATATATGATACATAAAGTCCTGACTACTGAAATATTAACTAAGTATTTTTATCACTTTTGACATATTAGTAACCACAAGACACTTATTGTGGTAGGGCCTTTTTCTTATATGCGTAGAAGTTCGGCTTGGTTGGTACCACTGACTTGTCTTTTTCTGCTCTAAGCATCAGCGCACATATTGTTTCATTCGAAGAGAACGCGTACAATTACAGGCTATGAGTTATTACGTCTTATTGTTAAGGAGAAACAACGCATTTATGGTCGAGTTTATCTAAATTATATAAAATATAATTAATTATTTTCGTGGTAGAGCCATGATGCAGCTATATTATGGTTGTAACTTGAAATGGTCAGCCTGACCGGGAATCTCACAGAATACCAGCGTAAAATAACAGCTTAACGCTGCTTTGTTTCGTGTGGTGAGTGTAGGAGGAGACCCTTTTTGCTGGAAACGAGGCATTTGCGTTTTCATTCTCAATTGAGGATAAATGTGGATGTCTATAGCATCCACTTACCATCAGGTGGACTGTGTGCTCGTTTGTCACCCATTGCTATTAAAAATACATAATATGTAAATAGTAGATCTGTAACTAAATTTAGTTGTTGTTATTCAGAGTTAGAATTCCATATTCGTAATACTAATATAGTATATTAGTATTTATACTTTTTTTTACAATTTTCAATGTGTGGATTAATGATTACATCACCCATAATAGGAGAGTGATGTAATCTGTGCTACAAAGGCATACATAGAAAAAGCCTGTCTAGTTCCCCAACACTATTTTGCGGTTCATAAAATCATATTAAGTTTACTATTATAAGTTTCTTTTAAATTAAGTTTCTCGAACCGAAGACACAATTCTGTATAATTTTTTTGTTTATGTAACTTTCTTTAATGTTACAAAATGTACACTTTGAGTAAATAAGCGCCCAATTATCCGTCCACAACTCGTTATACACAAATTGACAGTAATTAAATATACAATTGTATAGAGCTACTTGTATTTGCATGTGTTTAATATGAAACATAGCGCACTTAGATTATGATTCATAGGTATGATTAAATTGCATACCAAATTTAGGGTCTGTTTAAAATTCTATACATTGTTGTAGTTTTAATCTTATTTCAAAGCATATTGTACCTAATGTAATTATATATGATGGATTTTAATCAAAAAGTGATTTTTTAAAAGCAATAAACCTGTGGAATAATTTAGACTTAAATTACTTTTGAGTTCTAAATAATTTTGACGATTTTTAAAACTATTTTCTGAACATCATGTATGTCAAGCTTGTATTGCACAACAATAATTCCAGAGAGTTCAGGGGCGCCAAACCGGTGAACCCTTATCGCGGGGTCTACAAAAGTGGGACTTTGTAACACCTGGCCGTAACCATAGAGATCAAATCACTACATGTATGATAAGCGTAGTATCGATTATATATGAATCCTAACGGTTTTCTTACACAAAGCTCCCAATTTTTATATATTTTATCACTAATAAACAATAAATTTATTGCGTTTTGAACATAAAGTAAAACAAAGTTATTGAAGCAACTATAGTGCTAGTATTTTTAATCTAATTGCCGCGTGTGACAATGGAATATTATAAATTTTTAATAAAATATATATTTTACAGCAATTTATTCCATAAGAAAGGAATTTGCTTTAATATCTTTTTTATTTATTATTGAAAAATTTAATAAAATGTAATAACATTAATCTAAAATTATTACGATTAATAAATGTAAATTAAAAAAAATTAAAAAAAACTATCACATAAAAGAAGACAAGGGCGCGTGCCGTACAGCCAAGCCGAGCGTGGCGTATGGCAGACGAGCAGATGACACACGACCGTTATGCCAGGTGCACACTCGAACTGCAATAACTGACACCTTCGGAATGAATTATGAATTGAACATTATGGGCTATTGTAATTGGTTTGATACATTGATACTACTATATTTTAATCTGTATAGGATTTTAGGAAATTATGGTAAAGCACAGAATCTAGTGATGTTTTGTGATGTGAAGTGTTACGACTAGCATATTTTATTAAACTTGACAGCATCATCCTATGGCGGATGATTAAGTTATTCCAGTATTTTTTTATAACGGAACTATCTTGTTATTTTTAAATTAATAATAAGGGATTAAGAAATAGTAAGATAGTAATCGCTGAGCGATGAATAGCAAAACGAATTGAAGTGAACAAAAGCTTTTAACGACATAGGTTTTCACATTTTCTTTTGAGATTAAGTTGAGAGTGCACAACACATAAAATTTTAATAATAATATTGCAAAAAGTCTCAAGTCCATGTAGAGACTAAGTATAAAACCTGATTTTTTCTCTAGTTTTATAGCTACATTATATATGCACATATTTAAAATATTGATTTTATGTATATTCTTGTGTAAGTCTGTCCTGTACATTCTATTACATGTTGATCTTCGACTTACAGGTATGGGACCTGTAAGTCGAAGATCAACATGTAATAGAATGTATGTGTAACATAAAACAAAAAATAAAAATCTGTATTTTTTATAGGAGAGGGGGCAAACGAGCATGCGGCTCACCTGATGTTAAGTGACTACCACCGCCCATGAACAACTGCAACACCAGGGGAATTGCAGATGTGTTGCCGGTCTTTTAGAAAGGATTAAGCTCTTTTCTTGAAGGTTATCGTATGTCGTATCGGTCCGGAGCTGAGCTGTTGTCGTCTGCATGGGCTTTCTGTCCAGCAGGTATCGGGCCTCGGGGTATACCCCCTTTACCCGGACATTCCTCACGGCACACTACAGTGTGCCGGTCCTGGGCACCTTTGATGGTAAAAGTCGTTATAATGTAAATAGCGACTTTTCATCGAAGTCGGGTAATATTGTCAAAAAAGGAGGTTGTCTCGATATTTGTGTTTTACAGTCAGTGTTGTCATCTGCGAGGGACTACTATTGTTTATCCCTGCAGGTTTCGGGCCTCGGGGTGTCCCCCATTACCCGGGTAATCCTCACAGCCCATTTCTATGGACCGGTCTTGGGAGCCGTACAAGGACGGCATTGTAGGTAATCTTCGTTGGCGTATTGTACGCCACCAGGTAGGTGCTTCCGGAGGGTCAGCAGTCTCGAAGCCCCGCGGAGTCCCGCGGACAGGGAGTCGACACAGGGCCAATCCTGCCGAAAGGAGTGCGCTCCTGATAGCACTCCGGGCCTCCAGTGCTCCTCCCTGGCTCTAGGTTAAGGCCTGGTAAATTCCTAAGCAATAATTGGCGTATCTCGCGCCTCTGGTAAGGGATCTGCCGAAGGGTCAGCAACCTCCAAGTCCCGCGGAGACGCATCTCGACGCGGAGCCGAAGTCACCAACAGGCGAACGCTCTCCTAGAAGCACGCCGGGCCTTCGGAGTTCGCTTCCCAGCATGGTAGATTAAGTGCAGCGTTGGGTATGTAACATCCCGGGCGGGGTCAGGGCGACCTCGAGGCTTGACGCAAGCCGAGTTGGCCCCACAGCACGTGCACCCGCTGCGAAGCGACGCGCTGTACTTCTCCCGCCCGGGGAGCCGACGACCGACGGACGTGACCGCCTGCTAGCGCGGTCCGGACGCGACTCTTATCGGTCCGGATAAATCGCGTTGGTAAACTATTCCACAGAGAGGTCGTACGCGGAAGAAAACTCCTATTGAAACGTACAGTGGTGGACCGCCAAGCATCCAGATGGTGTGGATGGTATCGGGAGGTTTGCCGCGTAGTGCTTTCATGAAATTTGGCGGCTGGGATTAATCCGAATAATTCCTCAGGGCACTTCCCGTGGTAGATGCGAAAAAATATACAAAGAGATGCAACATCTCTTCGCAGCGCCAGTGAATCGAGCTGATCGGAAAGCACTCGGTCATCGATGATTCGAGCCGCTCTGCACTGGATGCGGTCAAGTGGAAGGAGCTGGCACTGAGGAGCCCCAGTCCAGAGATGGACTGGATGGATGGAACAGTATTCCATGTGAGGCTGAACCCGCGCCTTGTGAAGTTGCAGGCGGTGTGCTGGCATAAAATACTGTCCCGCTCTGCTGAGCACGCCAAGCGTTTTGAGGCCAATTTGACCTTTCCTTCTAAGTGTCCATGAAACTGCACGTCACTCGATATGTCGACCCCGAGGATTCCGATAGTGGCTGAGGCAACAAGGGGAGTGCCTTGAAACTGGTACGACAAAGGGGTTCTTTTTAGCGGTTACTTGCCTAGCATGTCGCAAAAGGCGACTAATGCGTATTAGGTTTGTGATTGTGTAGGCTTGGCACCTATTACTTCTTGCACAATTTTCCATTTAAATTCTAAATCAATGTTTTTTTGCTAAACGTGGTTCGAGTAGCTGGCTGTTTTTTGTACTTCACGGGGATCACAGGCGTGACGCTATGTATGTTTTTTCTGTGATTTTAATTAAATGGAACTTACTAATGAAATTTATAAAAAACCGTATTTAAGTTTGCTATTGTTTTTATCAAACACACAATGTACCATCACTGTATTTATCACCTCCAATGGGCATGTAGTCATCATTAATAGAGCGAGATAAATGTGTGAATAACTGGGCCATGCTTCTTCTTCGCCATCAACTGCACCTAGAGTTACCAGATGACAGACATTTTCCTGACATGTCTGGCATTTTAGCCTTCTGTCAGGGAAACAGGCAAAATTTATAATTGTCAGGAATTTTCAAATAGAAATTAAAATATTAATCAAACAGTTTAATCACAAAAATAATGATAAAAGAATCAAATTTAAACAATTTAATTGTTGAATTAATCTGATCTGACTAGTTCATTTTATTCCTGGTATTGCGCATAATAATATTATACACATGTGAAGTTTTTACGATTAGATATTTTTGCAGCATGTTCGTCAATGTTAGGAAATCTATTGCAAAGTTAGGGATTTTACCAGGAAAATTCATTTACGGATCTGGTAACTCTAACTGCATCCCAGTAACTGCATTTCACTTTATGAACTGTTTACAATCGAAAAGAATGGGAGTACCCATTCTTTTCGATTAAACGTAAATATCACCTGTTAGAGTAAACATAGTAGTCACTTACTACGAGAAAAATTTCAAAAAGTATTAGACAAATAAAGATTTACCTTCATATTATATATAAGAATTACCTTCATATTATATTTCATTATATAGCGTAAGAAATCATCCCACTTCTGATGTTCGTAATTGCTTTCGAAATGGGAACGTGTTGTGCAGAAATGATTCAACCCACAATTGCCCAAAATAATGAATACAGACACAATTTTTTCAGTTTATTTCTAAGTATGAAAGACTTCATAAATAATTACAAGTAAAGGAAGGAATACATTTTTCCCTTAATATGCATAACAATGACCCATTCCGGGTCCAATTATTTAAATAAAAGGAATATTTCTCAGGATCCATTTTACATTATAAAACATTCTTGAAATACAGTTAGCATATAGTAAGAAGTAAATACAAGTAACACCCAAAAAGATAAAGTACGCAAACCAACTAAGGACGCCTGACACACAACGGACAGAACGGATCATTCGTTCTATGATTACGTATCATAGAACGAATGATCCAAGCTATAGCTAATTTTTATATACGGTAGAGCCACGCTGCTTGAAGCTTTACTATGGTTGTAGCACGAATCGGTCGCCTCGATCGGGGTAGGACCACGCTCTCACATAATACCAGTGTAAAATAACAGATGTAGCGAACCAGACTCCCTTTTAACTGGAAATGATGCATTCCATCTCAGTTCTCAGGGGTCACAAATCACAATGCATCTACATTATGATTCTTAGTCGTGGCTTGTCTATGGGCCACGGCTTCCACGTACACTAGGTGGACACTGTGTGCTCGTTTGTCAACCTTATTATGTGAAAAAAAATCAGCCGCGCACTCTTCTACTACTAGATTACCTACAAATACGTTAATATGAAAATAGTATTGGCATATTCTTAGAAGTTAACCATAACAGCGACCCCTAAGCCTAGTAAATCAAAAAGTACTCAAAAAATAAAGTCTTCCAGACTGAATTTTGACCACGGCGGCCGGTTTCAACGTAGACTAGCCATCTGCGCAGGACAGATTGGTTAGTGCACGTGTGTTTGCCAGCATAGGTGCAGTTGTTATTGCCTCACTCTCGTAGTCCAATGGGGCAACAATCCGAGAGAACTAAAACCCTCTAATATTGGCGAGGAAATATCGGCCCCGCTGCCCCAGTGCGTGTTGGCAAACTTTCTTATTTTTCAGACATGCAGGTTTCCTCACGATATGGTTTCCTTCACCGCCGAACACGTAGTAAATCAGCACTTAAAATTTCAATTAACAATTTCATTGGTGCCGGCGGGGATTGAGTCCGAGTTGTTCGCGTACTGTGAAATTTACAGCGAGCGCTAACTGATCTACCACGGCTCTTTTTGTTATACGCCTAATCTTTAAATTTGCTTTAACTTTATTCCATCCAAAAAAGCAATTTTCTTGAACGATTATCAGTTGTTGCCAATGAAGCATATTAGATATACCAGGGACTCAGAAAATGGGGAAGTGTGCAAGGGCTCGCCTATCTCAAGAAGGTCAACGGCTTGTTGCGTTGATAAAGTTTCTAGGTCGTTTTACCAGAGCGACATTACTTTTGTAAGAAATGAAGTTAAATTACTAAAGTAAGGTTTTTTTATTTAATATTACTTGCTCGTCGATTAATTAGTTTTTAAAATAATTAATTACTCTTTAGATTAAAGCTTGAGTTTTCCACTGTGTGCCGCGGGACGCACAAAGCATGAAGTCGCAAGCGGAAAACAACGACGTCGGACGTAGTTCGTGATTAAGAATCAGGATGATCTGATATGAGACTTAGGCTACAAGAAACTCAGATTCTACACTTTTCCACGATTTATTGTGTGACATTAACTACAAGGCCTTTGGCCAAAAAATTTTTTACGAAATATAATGTATTTCGTAAAAAATTTTTTTGGTAAGGAGCAGACACAAGCTGGTAGTACCAGTTACTCGACTCCACCGAGTCAGTAATTCATTCTTGGGGCGATGTATACGCTTTTACAACAAAATCCCAGAAAATATACAAAATTTGTCATACACAAAGTTCAAAAATGTTATTAAACTAAGTTTGTATAAAAAGGGTTATTATAATATTAAGGAATTTATCGATGATAATAACCCCTGGGAAGGGTGATCGCTACCAAGCTATTTCTAATTTGTCTTGTGTTGTTGATTGTAAACATGATTGTAAGCTATTATTAAAAAAAATAGTCCCGCTGGGTTTCTTGCTGGTTCTTCCCAGGACAGAGGTTTCTTTTGCGAACCAGTGGTAAATTAAAAAAGTGACTTTCAATAAGTATTTTTATAATGTACATTGAATAAAAAAGTTTCTATTTCTATTTCTATTACATAATACAACATTATCCACTATAATATTATATACTACGTACCGAAACGTACAAATTAATTATCGTAAGGTTTATGTCACCTTCGGAACATTGTTTCTAGAGTTGGGCTGATTAGCTGCCGACTAATCGGCTTCACCGATTAGTCGGCAGCTAATCTAAAGAGTTATAGAGCTAAGCTAAAGAGTTGATATGAATAAAACTTTCAATTTAAGAAAAGTATAGTTTCTATCCCATGCGTAAACTCATGTCAGATTTATATGTAGGTAAATCAAATAAATAATAAAATAAGTAGGTTCATACATAACTTTTATTGAAACATCAGTCTCACCTGTTTTAATGTTAAGTATTCTGGAGTCTGGACATAGGAACTTTGGTAAAAAAAATAATCTGAGGTAGCTATTTAAAACTAAACAAAAACCTAAGTACTTACTATTTTTAACTTTTTCTAATCGTTATGCAGAGTAGTAACACAACAAAATAAAATAATAATAATATTATTCTTAATAAAAGTTTAAAAGAAAACAAATTTTAAGTCACTCCCTTTGCGTAGCAAAAAAAAAACTTAATTCTTGAATAAAGTTTGTTAAACTATACGCATGTCGATTTTTACAAAAGACAAAAAAAGATAAATAGAACATACTTGTTTCTGTACTTGAAACTAAACTGTTATTGTTTTTGTACTAAAAATTAAATCAAATTTTTATTTTTCTGTACTTAAAATTACAATAAATTGTTTTTCTTCCTCTAATGTTATGAAATAAAGAATCTATAATCATCTAATAATTTGTTAAAAAGAAATACTCAATTTGAAAAAGTATTGAATGCTTTTTAGAAAATATTTAATTTATTTGTTATTTTTAACCAGTGGCAAATTGTTATGCAAAAAGGCCAAAATCTCAGCCTTTTCTGGTTGAAATCGATTTCTTTTTGTTTTGTAGATACTAGATATTCCCTGCCTCAGAAAAAATTCTCTCACTATACGCAGAGCTGGCGGGCCAGAAAAGGAGAACTGGCTAAACGGGACATTTCTGGATATCTGGAAGAATTTTTGTTCCACCATTTGAATTTATCATCGGATAGGGATCGGCTGGGCCCAAAGACTATATAATATTCTCTATGGCTGGGCCTAACCGATTAATCGGGTAATCGGCCAATCGGCCAAAGTACTAATCAGCCCAACTCTAATTGTTTCCAATAGTTGGCACTTGTATAGATAGATATTGCTCCATTTTTATGTATTAAACGTTACTTCAAACCATTATTTGAACAATACATCAGTACAATCAATTGCGGTAAATTTTCCGCCAAAAAACCCGTTTCTTCGCTTAGTCATAAAACCCCTACAACTGAGTCCTACAGTATGTTTATTAATTATCCGTGACCAAAACAATCATTGTTATATAAATTAACGTAAAAATCTATATAAATATAATTTAATGCTTTACTAATAATATGGCGCCGCCCGCGTGTGTGGTGTTTAAAACTCTCAAAAAAGAGAAGAAGCATAAAGAATTCATATAAAAATAATAATAAAAATATTTATTGCTACACATTAATCAGTTTACAAATGATAACAAAGTAAGTATACACATAGAGACTTACTAGTAAAAACTCATTACTTTTTTACTACTTAGTAAAAAATCATTAAAAAATTAATATTTACATTTAACAAAATAACTACCTACTGTTCCTAAGTATACGAGTATTAAGTGAGGCAACGGGAACAGGCTCGGTATTCGCTAAGCTTGGGCATTATTGCTCAGTTTTCAGCCAGTCTCTGCTGTTTTGGATATATTTTGATAGCACGCACATCGTACTTAATTACCTACGTATTAGTGGTAAACCTCATTACAGTTTATATCTGTTAAATAAAAAGACGTTAAATTAAAATATTATTATACCATAAACACAGTTATTCGGCCTAAAAAGACTTTTGTTTATGAAATAACTCATTTTGAACTTTTTTTTTAAATTTTACAAATGTAATATTAAAATTTTTTTAAAGGCAGGCGGTTGCAAATCTTTCCGTATTTTTGCGGCCAAATATTTAAAATATCCTTCGAAGTATAAATATTTTTTACGATTCTCTACAATACAACAATGAAATAAAGAATTCACAATAACAAATTATTAACATCTTTAGTGTTTTTTTTTTCCGTAAAGTGGCGGTTAAGAATATCCACTACCCCATATCTTCCCGTGGGTGTCGTAAAAGGCGACAGAGGGAAACAGGCAGGAGATGGGCAGCAGCATCTTCCTGATAACAACAATTACACAAAAAAAACTGCGGTTGCCAACCCGCTCGCCAAGCGTGGCAACTATGGCAATATACCCCCCATGAACAATAACACAAACAGACGGCCCCCAGTCCCCGGCGGCCCCGCTATTCCTGGCTACGGTGGCGACCATGGTAACGGCGGGGCCTGCCCCGCCGTTACCATGGGTGCTAAGAATCTCCGGTGGAGGTTCGGTTGCCACCTACGACGACTCGACCTGGCAACATTTAACGCACGCACACTGAGGACTGACGAGAAGATCCTGGAGCTGGAAGAAGAGATAGACAAGTTGCGCTGGAGTATTATAGGATTATCCGAGGTCCGAAGAGAGGGGGAGGACACGGTGATTCTCGAATCCGGCAACTTGTTCTATCACCGGGAGGGCGACCATCTGTCCCAAGGAGGTGTCGGATTTATCGTCCACAAGTCTCTCGTCAACAACGTTGTAAAGATTGGGAGTGTGTCGACGAGGGTCGCGTACCTGATACTCAGAATCACCAAACGGTATTCGCTGAAGGTCATACAGGTTTACGCACCAACCTCGGCACATCCCGATGAGGAGGTGGAGGAAATGTATGAGGATATTTCCAAAGCCATGCATTCCTCCAAAACCCACTACACGGTGTTGATGGGAGACTTCAACGCAAAACTAGGCACAAGAGAAAGCGGTGAGCTGAAGTTAGGGAAATTTGGAGTAGGGCAAGGGAACCGAAGGGGCCAGCAGCTGGCCGACTTTATGGAGAAAGAGGGACTCTTTATGATGAACTCTTTCTTCCAGAAGCGGCCCCACAGAAAGTGGACCTGGTCGAGCCCCGACGGTTCGACAAAAAATGAGATTGACTTCATTATGACGACCAGACGCCAGCTGTTCAGTGATGTCTCAGTGATCGCAAGGGTGAAAACTGGCAGCGATCACCGAATGGTTAGAGGCACACTGAACCTAAACGTTAAGTTGGAGAGGTCTCGTCTAATGAAGTCAACGCTCCCTCCCCCTCGTGCTCTAAACCAGAATCCCGAAAACTTTCAGCTCGAGTTACACAACCGCTTTCAGTGCCTACAAGATTGCAATGCAGTGGACGATATGAATGACAAGCTCGTGGAAACTGTCCATGCGGTCGGAGCTAAGTTCTGCAAGACCCGCCGCAGAAGAACACAAAAACTCTCCGATCACACTCTTAATCTCATGGCTGTTAGACGGGAGATGAGGCTGCAATCGTCAACAGATTTGACAGCATACAGGCAACTGAACAGACAGATCTCCAAATGCATGCGGCGAGACTTACGCAACTTTAATACTGCTCGTATTAAAGAAGCGATCGAGCGGAACCAGGGCTCCAAAGTCTTTGCCAGAGATCTGTCTGCCCGTAAGAGCCAACTGTCAAAGCTGAAGACTGAGTGTGGCGGCATCGTTTCCGGGACACCTGAGATTTTGAGTGAGATTGAGAGGTTCTATGGGCAGCTGTACACATCATCGTTGGAGCCACACGCAAGTGTGAGTAACGATCCAAGAGCAAGTCTTATCCGACACTATTCCGATGATATCCCGGACGTCAGTCTAAGCGAGATTAGAATGGCTCTCCAGCACCTTAAAAACGGCAGGGCCCCAGGTGAGGATGGAATTACAGCGGAGGTTCTGAAAGCGGGTGGAACACCGGTACTTGAAGTCCTTCAGAAGCTCTTCAATTCCGTCCTCCATGGTGGCACTACTCCAGAGGCGTGGAGCAGAAGTGCGGTGGTCTTGTTCTTTAAGAAAGGCGACAACGCTCTCCTGAAGAACTACAGACCGATTTCCCTTCTGAGCCGCGTCTACGTGCTGTTTTCGAGAGTCATTACGAATCGTCTCGCACGCAGACTCGACGACTTCCAGCCTCCCGAACAAGCCGGTTTCCGAAAAGGCTTCAGTACCATAGACCACATACATACCCTGCGGCAGATTGTACAGAAGACTGAAGAGTACAATTTGCCACTTTGCCTGGCGTATGTGGACTATGAGAAAGCCTTTGATTCCGTCGAAATTTGGGCGGTGCTGCAGTCCCTTCAGCGGTGCCAAGTTGACTGTCGGTATATCGAAGTGCTGAAGTGTTTGTACAGTAGGGCTACGATGGCTATCCGAGTACAGAACCAGAGCTCGAAACCTATCCAACTACAGAGAGGTGTAAGACAGGGTGACGTTATATCCCCGAAACTCTTCACCGCTGCTTTGGAAGACGTTTTCAAGCTACTGGACTGGAAAGGATACGGTATTAACATCAATGGCGAGTACATCACTCACCTTCGATTTGCCGACGATATAGTCCTTATGGCAGAATCGCTGGAGGACTTAAGCACTATGCTCAATGACCTCAATAGTGCCTCCCAACGGATAGGTCTTAAGATGAACATGGACAAAACAAAGATCATGTTTAATGTCCATGTCACACCTATGCCGGTAGTTGTTGGGAGCACTATGCTCGAAGTTGTTGACGAGTACGTTTACCTGGGACAAATAGTCCGACTAGGTAAGTCCAACTTCGACCGAGAGGTCAATCGACGGATTCAACTCGGCTGGGCAGCGTTCGGGAAATTACGACATATCTTCTCGTCAGGTATACCTCAATCTCTAAAAACTAGATTGTACAACCAGTGCGTGTTGCCAGTGATGACTTACGGATCTGAGACGTGGTCCTTCACTGCTGGCCGTATGAGGACGCTCAAGGTCGCTCAGCGAGCTATGGAGAGGGCTATGCTCGGAGTTTCTCTGCGTGATAGACTCAGAAATGAGGATATCCGCAGTAAAACCAGAGTGACCGACGTAGCCCAACGGATTAGTAAACTGAAGTGGCAATGGGCCGGCCATATAGCTCGAAGAACCGATAACCGATGGGGAAGAAAAGTTCTCGAGTGGCAGCCTCGTACCGGTAGGCGTAGTGTAGGGCGACCCCCCACTAGATGGAGTGACGACCTGGTAAGATATGCAGGAAGTCGATGGATGCAGGTGGCTCAGGACCGTGCTTTGTGGCATTACTTGGGGGAGGCCTATGTTCAGCAGTGGACTTGTGAAGGGCTGTAATGATGAACATCTTTACTTTTACTATTGAAATACTGATAAAGTATAGTTAACGAGTGATTTTCGGTCTTACCCATAAAAACTCTATTATCTCTTTTTTCGCCAAATGGTGATGATTGTCAACATCGTTACAGTCCACCAGTCTACTGTTGAGCATAGGCCACAACTAAAGCCGGCTATAATACAATATACATGTTGGCCAAGCGAAGGCAAGTTGAGAAGACACGCAACCAACCGCACCGCTTATATCTCGCATCATCGCTCCCGCCCTTGTGTAATTTGGACATTGAATTATACAAGCATATAGTAAAAAGTATAGACATTTGCAATAACGCTATATTTCGTGATTATCTGTGAAGTTGATAAGTGTGAAGAAAGCCGGCAGCCATCGAGACACGAGGCAGATCAGCGGAAGTCCAGGTGGGTGCACATGCATTCCTCCACGTCCTTCCTATATTCCGAATTTAGGGGATTTGCAGTATCACGAATAAATTAAATTCCATTCACCGCTCGCACCGCGCTCATATACAGTCCACTATTCTATTTAAATTAATAGCCGCACCGCATAACATTATTTAATACATTTGAACCAGCAGTTTGGTGGTTGAAAGCCAAACGCCAAATCCACCATATATTTTTTGGTTAAAAACGTTACCTCCTGTCTATACCAACGTATAGACAGGAGGTAACGTTTTTTTAAAGAGGAAAAATAAGAATATAATAAAATAAAATAAGAAGATTCTGAGTGGTATATATTACTTACTTTAGTATCATTATTCATGTTATACCTTTTTCGTTATCCCGCATTCCCCTATCATTGCCACGTAAAATTGTCGTAAACAATACTTAACACACCTTTCATTTCCTGCCATGTTTTCTAAACAATTTCTGGGAGTAATTTCAAATACAGAGGAACTCCACAATTCGATATTCGTGGTAAGTTTGGATTCAATAGTAAAAATGAAAAAAGACCAAACAATATCTCTCATTTATAGACCTCTGCCTAGATGTGTCAGTACAGAGTTGTGTTAGAGGCACGTGAAATAAGAGGCGCAAATATCCGTTTGCAAAAAATCACTATAATTATATTCGTGCCATATGCTATGAGTTCTGTCGGTCTTCCTTTATCTGTATAGTTTTTAAGAAAAACACCCACGATTGTTTTTTTTATAGAATAAGGATAAGAAAGTGCTTAATGAATTATTAATAGACAAATTTTATTATAAAATTGACGAGTTCTTGAATGATAATTTTTACTAATTATATTATTTTGTTATTGTCATCTATTTAATTTTATCAATGTAGAATCTTAATTAGTGTTACAATTTCATTAATTTTTATTCTATAATTTTTGTGGCATGATTCTCATAAGAACACACACTTATATTTGTATGTCTTTAAGACAAAACATAGCGTACTAATAATTGATAGAATCAGGCGTTACTTTGGGGAAATCCATTATAATAAAAAATAAAAATATAAATTTCCTCGCAACCTTCCGCTAAATAAATACAATGATGTGTCTTACCTGGATTGAAGAGCACCTCCCGCCCTCCCTCAATTGCATGCACTAACTCCGTCACCACTAGTCCCAGCACCACTACTCCCAACACCACTATTCCAGGTAAGACACACCATCGACGATAATACGATACGTGTTTCGCCTCTACACGAGGCATCCTCAGGTAACGTAGACTCAACGGCGGCTGACCGTTGTAACCCTCGCAAGACCTTAAATGTTTAAACCTACCTATGTTTGACAAATAAACTATTCTGATTCTGATAAATGAGCACAGTCCATCTGATGGTAAATGGATGCTGTAGCCCATCTTATACATCTATATTTATCCTTGAATATGAAACTAAATGCAGATGCGTTGTCACCCCTGAAGACTGAGATGGAATGCCTCGCATCCAGTAAAAGGATATCTGGTTCCCATACGAAACACGGCACCATTGTCTTTTTATATTACGTTGGTATTTTGCGAGCCTGTTGTCCTTCCCGGATGAACTGATCAATTCGCGCTTACTACCATAATATAGTTGCAATGTGGCTCTACCATGTATAATTTTTTTTTATGAGCGACATTTTTAATTATTGTAGTCTGTGATTGTAGCATGCTTGTGGCATACCGCAATGACGCATGTAACTCCGGCGTAAATCGGACTTTAGCTACAGGGAAATACGTTATAAAAATAAATATTATTTACAATTAAATCAGTGTGCTTAAAGTTAAAACATCAGCGCGCCTTATTACATAAAAGTAGTTGATAATTAGTCATAGGTTTCAACTAGAGTCTGTTTCAATCATAAAAGTCCTGTGAGTAACTTGAATTTAAAATTTGAAAAATCCAAGAAACAAAAACGCTTATGATCTTCAAAAGACTGAACCAATTTTGATAAAGCATGTCTAAGAACCACCGCTAGAAAACCTACTTTTAAATTTAAAAAAAACCGCATTCAAATCGGTTCACCCGTTTGAGAGCTACGATACAGACAGACAGACACACATAACGGTCAAACTTATAACACCCCTCTTTTTCATCGGGGGTTAAAAATGAAGAAACTGAAATGTAAGGCATGGAATTTGACAGCAAATGTAAGGTATGGAATTTGACAGCAAATGTAAGGTATGGAATTTGACAGCAAATGTCAAAATTAGTTTCGCGAAGACTCTCTTCTTTCGTGGCGAAGACTCTTCGTTAAACCCAAACCTACAAATAAACTACGATCTTTTTTAAATAAAAATACCGAAAGTTTGTTTTAATTATAAACGTGTTGTAATGAACCAAGAAATGTTGTAAGAATATAAAATTAACTTCCGAAATAAAGTCGTCATGCAAACTACCAGGTTAATTCACAACCTGTTTATTAATTAGCGATAACCTGCTTACGCCTCATCGTTTATTAGTATAGGGCTGTGACGGTTTCGCAATATGGGTCAAGTTGTGTTAATTGAAGTACTAGGTACTACTAGTATTGATAAATGTAAACTACTCGCCTTATGGAAGCGTGTCTTAAGCACTTACATTACGTGTGACATCTGCAGCGTGAATCACTTAGTATCTTCTCTGAGATCTTTTTGCGAACTGGTGTAGAACCTGAAGTTCATAATAGTTGTAAACGAGTTAAGACTCACAAGACTCAATATGTTGTATTGATTAAAAATATGTATCGTAATAGTTAAAATGCCTTTTCTTATATCTAAAGGATGCAATAAAGAATAAAATCAATAAATAAATACACTACATTGCGAGTCCTAGTTTCGAATGCCAGGTTCTAGTTAGAGCTAATCTGCGAAAATTGTCCTTTGGCGTCACGACAAAGATAAAATGTACATTCACTTTCAAAAAATGTCCCGCTGGGATTATTACTGGCTTTTCCCAGGTCAAAAGAATTTTTAAAACCTGTAGTAGGAATAAAAAGTGACTCAATTAGTTCATAGAAAATATTTCTGTTTAGCGTAATCTATGATTTCCGGTGTTATATTACCTACAACATGTAAATGTAATATAAATTATCGATGATTAGTTGTTTATTGAATGATTTCCTCAACAGTAGTTACTGACAATGTTAATATTCTGAGTCGGTAATACTTACATTGACTCATAAAGAACTGCAAGTAAATTTGATCGAGTTTTCTAAATTTGATCTATTATCTACTACTTCACTCGTCTCGGGCACAGCTCGGCAACAATAGATCGTTAAAAACCATTCTCCAAATTTCTTGCAGCCCTCCGTAAATTTGATTTATGCAGAAAATTTGAATTTTTAGTTGATTAAATATGTAAAAGGTTGTTTAAAAGGCATTGCAAAAATATTTAAATGTTTTCGTTGCGATTATAATTAAGTATGTATACATAATAAATAGGATATTTTACACTATTAGCTAACAAGTAACAGTAACAGTACACTAATTAATAAATCTAGTGTTGAAACGGATGTATATCTACGTGGTAAAGCTGCAGCCTTTGGACAAGTATATAATCAAAGGCTGCAGCTTATACATTGTGTCATTGTGGTTGGTAGCACGAATGGGTCGACTCGACCGAGGAGACCACGCTCTCCCTGAATACCAACGAAAACCAGCAGCTATGGTGAGTGTAGAGAACCGTAGACCATTTGTTACTGGAAACGTGGCATTTCATCTTAGTCTTCGAGGTTAATAACGCATCTGCAATTTAAATTGTAATTAAGGATAAAATGTAGATGTCTATGTGCCGTCACAGTATCTTACTATCAGGTGGGACAACTTATCTGCATTTTGATTCTTAATCGAGGTTAGATGTGGATGTGGGTCCCACGAGCATCCACTTACAATCAGTAGAACTGTTTGCTGGTTTGCCACCCTTATTCCATAAAAAATATTCAAATTATATTTTCAATATTTATTTCTAGCCTTACAAAAGCCAAAATAGAAAAGAAAGAGTGAGAGTTTCTTGTTAAAATAGTCTTTAGATTTAAATCACGGACGTGTAGTAACAAAACTCATGTGCAATATGCGAATAAATTTGCTAACAACGTCGTAAATCGTAGAAACCCTTTGTCCGACAGGGTTCACATTCAAAACAATTACCCTTAAGTCGAAGCAAGGGGAGATGAAATCACTGTCGATTCATAAGCTTTGAATGCCCCTGCGCTTTGACAATAGATTCTGCAACGGTTTTTGACATCTGCTTTAAATTGTAACGTACTTATAATAATAGTATAACATTCATTGATCTCTTAACTGAGTAGGTCCCACTGGAAACTGTTTTTAAATTTAAAACAATTTTACTAAAACACATTTTACAAGAAATAATTATTTTAACATCAGTGTACAGCGTACAACAGTACAATTTGTTGTGAAATCCTTCTAGTTTTTGGCTGATAAAATTCGATTCTTTATTTTCTGGCACTTTGTAATATTTATAATAATAGATACATGTTCTCATCTCCATTTCTATAAGCTCTATATTACCATGGCATGCCACATGAAAATAACACTAAAATCCAAATAATTTGACCTCAAGATAAAATACAATCGTCACGCTTCACCCGCCGCACCTAAAGTCCGCGTAATGATATAAAGCATTACGTCATTTGGATGCCGATCATTAACACCGTCGCCAAGACATTCCCACGAATAATTTACCTATAATCGTATTGTTTCTTTTGCAGGATGTCCAATTTTCAACGTACACGCAGTAAAGTCTGGTGGGGTGATTCACCGCCCGACATCGGTAGTCCAGTGGCACCGCAGGCCGCGTGGAACCAAAACAATAGAAGGGACGAACAAGATTGGGAGCCTCAACTCCCACATTGGATTGCTAACCAACCGGAACAAAGGAACAATAGCGCTGATAATATAGCAGGGCCGAATAATGTGCAAATTAATCATTGGCCACTTCGCCACGGTAGCCCCGGTAGCCACAAAAGTCAAGATTCTGGATTCTCGGACTCTGATAGCTCCCCCCCAAACTCACAGTACTACCCAGCAGCTGATAACAGTGATTCCAAAGATAAATCATCAAACAGCAGTGACTCGAATAACAATGAAAATGTAACCGTAAAACAGGCTATTGACTTTCAAAACACTGTGCATAGCAGAGACACTGTTGACAATTCCAGACTGTCAAACAATGACAGCAATGTAACTCCAACCCCAAAACCGCGATTACGAAGTAGCAGCGTCATACAAACTCCTTACGACTTGCAGAAATATTATGAAGTTCACCGCGACGAAGAACACATGGAGCTGTTAAGGGATAATGAAAAAGAAGACGAAAATAATTCAAAATATCCGTCTCCGACAAATGTCAATACTAATTCTCATGAAAATGAAAATTCAAAAAAAGTCATCGAGAAAACCATATCCCAAAAATTAAATACCGTAGAAAACAAGCAAATAAACGACGTAAATGTAAATAACAAACGTACAATCCAAAAAGATACCAAAGAAGTACCAGTCAACAATATAAATGTTATAAGTCCTTCCAAAAAATACCCCATTAAGAAATCTTTTGTATCTAGTACAGAAAGTGATAGTACGAAAATTAGTAAAGTGGCTAAGGTGAAAGATTTGGAGACGAGTAAGAAGAATAAATCGGATGAAAGTTTGGAATATATCAAGTTATCTCATGATAACGAAATTGCTGTAAACAATCAACCGCGAATGCGCACACCTATCTCCAACGTTTGTTATGTGCCCACTGAAAGAATTTCAACATCAAAATCGGAATACAAAAGAAGTATGTCAAACGAGGATTCCAATCCCATAAGCACAACGCCTAAATTTCAAAGAAATAGACTAAACCAATCCTTAAATTTTGAAGCTCAGAGACTAGATCAACAAATATTGGATATTCAAGAAGGTTATCATTCGTTAGGATACGTAGATGAAAACGAACCACCTAAAAATGAAAAGCAGCATCAAATGGAACAAGTTCACAAACCTGCAAAAGCTTTGTTAGGTAAAAACATCATGGACAGCCTCCACCTAAAACCAAGTAAAAAAGTTGGTCCAAAAGCTAAACAGAGGATGGGTAAAACAGACAAAACAAAGGAATTATTCAGGATTTTTCCTGCTAAAAAAGAGAAGCCAGGTATCGTTGATACTCATGCTGGTGGAATTTTAGATGGAAGTAGAGTTCCATCTCTGGGTCTTCCTAGATCTGAAGAACAGAATTCTTGGGTGGTTGTTGGTTACCCGGAAAAAGAAGTTCTCATACCACACTATAATGAAAGATTAGTCGCTACTGAATGTGACACCAATTTAAAGTCCAAAGATAACGCTGATGAGGAAATTAATTATGTAAAAACCAGAAGAGTCACTCCGCCTCCACAGTTTAGGGACAAACAAAAAATACCTTACGAAACCGATTCAAAATCTGACAAAGATTTAACACACGACTCCAAACGAGAGAAATTAAAAGATAATATAAACTTTACAGATGTGCAATTAAATTTAGCTTGTACCTCGACACCAAAAATGTTAACTCCTCACGAGTTTATGTCTAGTCCCCGAATTTCAAAGAGTAATAAGAAAAGTTCTTTGAGAGTAAATCTATTAAGCGACTTCAATGGCGGGTAAGAATAATTGTGAATAATTAATTGTTGTTGCATCTCTAATATTAAATAGTTGTTAGATTAAATAATTAACAACTAAAGTCTAAAAATATTTACTAAAATAATAAAATAACTTTATTGTCTACTTAAAATTGTGTCTTTTAATAACACAATATGAATGAAAATCTCTTATTTATTTTATATTATTTCTATGGTTTTCACAGATTGGTTTTAAACAATCAAAACGAAATATTATACAGGGAAAGAAGTATAGATCAGACTACATTAGAGAGGCTGTGTGATAGGAAACCGGAACCAGTACAGTACTGGCTCTGTGATCTAATTGGTTCCAATGAAAACGAATGTATGACTACTCTGCAGAGCAAACCTATCGGTACTGAGATGAAAGCTTTAGTCTCTGCCAGCTCTGCGACAATCACAGGGAATATTAAGAAGGTTCAAACGCACGGACAAATTATAGTACATCAATATAGTGACGTCATAAGGTATGTTTCTATTTTGTTATCGTAGATATCATCGTTTTGATTTCAGCCCAACATAAGTAGACTATTGAACATAGGCCTCCTCGGGGAATACTACAAATTCCGGTCTAGCTGCATCCGTCGACTCCTGCACATCGTCATTCCGAAGTTAGCGCTGCCCGAGGCTGCCATTCGCGATCCTTATCTTAGATTCTTATCCTGTCATCCCTCATTGTCGGCCCTGCGAACTATATTACTCTCGTCTGCCACTTCAGGTTACTGATCCGTTGGGCTATGACAGTTACTCCCAGGGTTGCCGTTTCAGCGTATTTGGCGCTAGATGTAGTGCAATTCTAGGGTCTATTGCGCTTTTTTTTTAAATAGCAACACCGGTTACTACGCCTGTACTGCGGGTACTTTTGCAACGGATCACGCGGGGAGCTCAGAGTATTACATTAAAAATATGTTACTATATAGTGTGTGCAACCAGAAATTAGTTAATTTTAAAAATTGTTTTTTTTTAAAAAAAAATAATTTCTAAAATTTCAATTGTATGACCAATTTATTTTCATTCATTAACATTTTGAAGTTATAAACAATTTTGTCTCGGTATTAATATATTTTGATTAATATTTTCATATAACAACCGTATAATATGGCCTGTGGGTGTCGTAGTGTGCGACAGAGGGAAACATTTTTTCGTGATGATTTTTTGTCGTCAGCGATTTTTCCGGACCGATGCGACCTAGGGACCTTCAAGAAAAGAGCTTACTCCTTTCTAAAAGGCCGGCAACCCACCTGCTATTCCCCTGATGTTGCGGTTGTTAATAGGCGGCAGTCACTTAACATCAGGTGAACCGTATGCTCGTTTACACCTCTCCTATAAAAAATACAAACCAGCAGAAGGGCAGCAGTGTCTTTATACTTTCTAATAACATCTAGAAAATAAAAACTGCAACTGCCAACCCACCTGCCAAACGTGCCAGCTATGCAAATGCCCCCCCCCCCCCCCCCTATGAAGTAATCTATGCGGGAGGTTGTGTTCAGATGTGACTTTTAATTGACTGCAAGCGATGTCTAATTACTACCAATTATCTATAATTTTAGACAAATGGAATCAAATACAACGAGTGAGGACCAAATATGCCTTCTAGTGGCGAATATCAACGAATTCGTTCTAGCCCACAGTATAACACTTAACACAAAACCACCTGGCGAAACGCCAGAAAGATGGGACAAAATCAAAGTGTCTCTGCAGTTGTACTTACAAAAACTGATCGATATAGGAGAGGATGTGAAACTGGAACTGAACGAGAGCAACCCAGAGTGGAACTTAGTTCAGAAACATCTCGATACGCTGATAGGGATCTTCCTGGAGACAACCAAAGCTGTGCTGGTGCAACAAATGAAGGTACGGTAGCTTCTTCCGAAAACCTTTTATTAGATTAAGAATCAAAAAGAAAATACGCCGTCACCAGTAAATAAGATTTCATATATAATAAATAAATGGGGTAAATACCGTCATCATATGGAATATTATATTTATAGTTATGATTTTCTCATTCAGTTTACATACATAAATTGCACAAGAAGAAACCTCAAGATCCGAAACAATTACTTGCAGCTAATTAAAATACTTGTTTCGTACGGCATTCGAACCCGCGTCTCTCAGCGCCGCAAATTATTGCTAAGCCACTGCGACACGAAACCGTCGGCCGTCGTCTATACGAGCGTGTTCCTTCCCCAGTTAGACCGATCCATTCGGACTGCAGCCATAATATAGTTATAGGTGCAGCTATTTGCTATCTGCAGCCACAATATAGTTATAGGTAGTACCTAGATACTACCCGCCAATCTGGCTAGCCAGACGGTCTCCTGGAAAAAATAGGGATCCTATCACCTAGTACGCGCTGTCCAATTGCCATCGCTACGCATGATGGTGCGATGCGATTTCATGACCGATGAATCCGCACGCGCGATTTATCAGTCGTATCGCATGATCGCACGACGTTCAATAGAGCATTCCGTAGATACGAGTATGAGTATTTTTAAACGCACGGTCGCACGATCATTTTCGTTCGACGCAACGCATGATCGCGCGAGCGATGACAATAGGACAGCGTCGTAAGCCTGTTTTAGTCACTTTCATACGAAACACAAACATGTAATCTTGATATTTCACACTGTTATTCTGTTCCCCGGTCGAGCTAACCAATTGAAACTGCAGCTGTGAATGCGGCGTGGTTATACGGTCATACCATGATATAGGTATATCATCAATGTTATACCTAGTGGCAATGTGACTCCATGAGACTGCAATTTATGGAATTGCTCAATTTTCTAATTTCTAAGATTAAATATCTTAAGTAACCTGTTATCTTAATGTAAGCACAAGGCATTAAGCTGCATACGAAGGCCTCTAGAATATTACTAGAAACATTCAAAACTATAAAATTACACGACGTTCGTAGTTAGCACCTTGGGCTATAGTGCAAATATTTCCACTTTCTAAATCGGGTACTGGATGGGCACAAACAGTCACACATGCTTCTAATTTGCATAATGTTAAAAGTAGTATGTATGACATATAATGGTGTAATATACGAAGCCTGCAATGTACGTTCGGATTTATTGTCTGTCATATATATCTGAACGATAACATAGCTTCCTTAATTTCTTAGGAAATGGGCTCGATCCTATGATTATTGATAAGTGATGTGTACTTCAAATAGGTTAGAAAAATAAGTGTCTCTTTGTTTCGTTTTCGACCAAGGGATTTATTGAAAATTAAATGAAAAAAAAGCGGGAATAAAACAAGTAGTAAAATTAAAAATGTTGTGCAACTGACTTCAATATAAATGAAATGTGAACATCATCAATTTAATCGAAGTCAATTAAATACGCATTATTAAGGAAAACTCAAAAACTACTGGTCACACAAATGTATATGAGTATGGGACCGCATGAGAAGCACCAGCTTTCAAATAAAAAACAGTATTTGAAAGCTGGTGCTTCTCACTTTATCACATAAAAATACATTTGAATTGAGTACCTTCACCTTTTTGAAGTGAAGTTACCACTGATGGGTGGATCGGGATGGGATTGTCCACCGCGCTGCCCCAATGCGTATTGGTGGACTTCACGTGTCTTCAAAATATTTTTTTTATTTCTCATACAACATGTCTTACGTGTATGAGAAAGTGTGTATGTTTTTCTTCTCACACTGGCAAGCTACCACGACTCACACGAACATAATACGAGTATGTTTTACTACTATTATTTTTAGGGCGCCATTCAGTCGATGAAAGAGATATTAATATTTAAAAACAGCGTGATTTGCCTAAAGCAGATCGCTTGTTATCCGGTGCAAGTCTTTAAAAACGTGACGTCTGGCAACACTTATATATCCAGAACAATGACATAGGGGGCGTCCATAAATTAGGTCAGGTGTTTTTTTAAATTTTCTGTCCCTCCCTCTCCCCTGGTGAGATGTCGTGAGATTTCAATCAACTTCCTCCCCCATCCCCCAATCTCACGTGAGATTTTTCAAAATGTGGGTTTCTTACGTAAACGCGTTGGATTTTTATTTTTGGATAAGAATATGGTAATAACTCGTAGTTATATTTGCCTTCATTAAAAAAAATTGTCTGGCCAAACCTCCTATACTCTTTGGCTTGACCATAGGTTTGACTAATTAGTTTAATAATCTGACATTTCAGTAGTAGCTAATCGTATTGCGATGATTAAATCTTAAGCATGTACAATCTGGATTAAATGGACCAAAATAGTATTTTTTTTGTTTCAATCAGAAAAAAATTGCGTGATATTTGCCGAGACACCCCCTCTCTCCAACGTAAGATTAGATGAGATTTGACTCGACCCCCTCCCCCCCTTAAACATATCACGTAATTTATGGACGCCCCCATACTAAGCTAAGCTAACTGGTCAAAATTGGCTATCATAAATTTATTTATTTTTATTTTGAACGAAGTTTCACTTCCTTCCAGACTCTAGTATCTATAATCGAGGAACCACCATCCGATATGATCCTCAAGAGCACTCTCACCTCTATCGGCCACTTAGCGATGCTGAGTGAAAACACAGAGAGTTCGTTGCACGAGAAGTGCGTCGAGATCATGAAATGTATTACGGAATTGCCTTTTGTCGACTGCGGAATACCCAGGGCTCTTTTAACAGCCATCATCGAGAGCAATAAGAGTTCTATTAAGGCGTTGTCGTTGCGAGCTCTCGCGACTGTCTGCGTCACAGCCCACGCGGTCAAACAATTCGAAGAGGTATGTATTTTTAAACAATATTACAAAATCCGTTTATTATTACTTACTTACTTTTTTATTATTTTTATTATTGCCATTATTTTGAGCGCATTTTAAAGTACTCTCCCTCCATTTTTTGGTGACGTACAATGTTGCCTGAAAAAAATCGCTTTAAGAGCGATAAGAAATAAAATTAAATGAAAACGAAATAAAATGAATAAAATTTTGTCTATTTCTACGTCACGACGTTTCATTTCTCAAATGTCAACATGTTTTTTTTTAATTCACTGCCGTTTCAATACGAGATTCTCTCTCCTGAAAAGAAACAGAAAGAGACTCCGCAGGTATCCTCTATTTTCATTTTTTGAAAACTAAAGATATAATATTCTTTATCAAAGTGAAAAGGAATAGACCCATAGGTGATCAAAACATGTTCTATTATAAAATTACACAACAAAATAAAACATGTAAAATTAAATCTAATAAATGTACCTGAGCAGACCAGTTCACCAGTCACCTTCACTAGTATGATGCATGTGCAAGCTGTCGCTCTCCTCGACCATTTTAAAGGGAAATGGAAGACGCATGTTTCTGACCCGCCCTGGCCTGTCTTAAATAGAGATTTTGCAGCCAAAACTAAAAATAATTATTAAAACTTATTTTTTATAGATGGGCGACAAACGAACACACAATCCACAGGATGGTAATTGGTTGCTGTGGCTCATAGACATCTACATCTATCCTCGATTAGCAATCAAAATCCAGATGCGTTGTTACCCGTAAGGACTAAGATGGAATGCCTCGTTTCCAGTAAATTAGGCCTCCGGTTCTCTACACACACCATACTGAACACAGCTGCTGCTGTTTTAGCTGCTATTTTACGCTTGTATTCTGTGCGAGCGTGGTCCTTCCCCGGTCAAGCCGACCCATTTGTACTACAACTGTACTAGTAATATAGCCCAGCATGGCTCTACCACGTGATAATTTATTTAAGTATTAAGGAAGAAATATTATTATTTAATTATTATTTAAACCTATTTTAGGGAGGAGGAATAGAAATCCTGTCAGATATTTTGTCAGACAGATCGAACCCCGAACCTCAAATGCGGGAAGCTATCACAGTTCTCACACAAATAACTGCGCCATGGCTACGAGGACATTATGATCTTACACAACTACATTTATATCTAAACTCCATTGTCGAAAATATAACTGGTGAGTTTTTTTTATATCAATACACAAAAAATGACGTTTAAAAGTACAAAAAAACAAAATTGTCTTTAGGTTCACTGGAGGTTAATATTAGCGCAGTATATTAAATAAAGACGTAGACTGTGATATTAGTCTGAGACGTTAATTGTTATGGTTCTTAACAACATCTGTTGACAACTTTTAACTAACGCTAAAGTGTTAACAATCGTTATCTATGATTTATTTATGTAAGTAGCATTGGATTTTGTTATAATTTATTTTTTTATAGAATATAAAATTATTTTTGTATCTATTGATGTTTTTGAAAAAATGTTGTGAATCATTGTATCTATCAGTCATCAAACTGCAACGACAACGACGAGTGTGAGGGAAAGCAACGATTTTGCTTTCCCTCACACTCGTCATATGTACAATGTAAGATATCATAGTGACATCTGTTGGAGAATAGTCGACATGTTCGTTTGGCTTTTCCGATATTCAAGCGACAGTAGCCTAATGGCAGGGCGCGGACCGCGAACTCAAAAGGTCGTGGGTTCGAATCCACCATTCGACTATTGTCGTGAACCACTCCTAACACAAGCATTTTCAGCTTACCAGGAGGGGTTAAAGGGAATATTAGTAATGTTAATTAATAGGATTACTAATATTTAAAAAAAGGATATCCACATTCCACAGACAAAATTTCGGTGATTAATTATTTTATACTATTACTTCTATCTTTCTACAAACATATGATTTGCTTTATGGCCAGGTGGTTTAGCGACTGCAGTACTAATCGTCCCGCACCTTCGACGTTCTTGTCAGTCGGGTCTGAGTATTTTAAAAATAGTATTATTTTCGAAGTAGCTACCGACAAATGGCAGTATTATCAACTCGGGACAGCGTCGAAATGCAAGACGTATGGAGTGTAGAGGTACAAGACGATTGAACTGCTGCTACTGACGCCTGCTGCTACCGAATCCGCCTGTAAAGCAACTTAGTAATGTTAAATCCTCCCTACCACGGGAGCGACCCCTGTCCAGCAATCGAGTTTTAGGGGCTGAAAAATATAAAGGAGATGATATACCGCCATCTATTGGAAGCCATGAGATATTTTCGGCATTTCCATGGACGCCACTTACATCTAAAATATACTTACTATATGGGTATCGTAGATCTTGACTGTCCTGTCTCGTTGGTTTAATGCTCGTAAGCGCGACTGCTGAACGTAATCCCGGGTCGGGTTATAATCAGTTATTAAATTTTTCTGTCAAGAAATTCTCGGAGCAGCCCAGGGTTAGGAAGTTGGCGGTGTTTCACCTCCAACACGTAAGCACGTAAAGCTGTTGGTTTTGCGCTTAATCTCTTCTGTCGGGTCAGATTTCCGTCCCATGGAACTATTAGAGTGGTGTAAAGAGTGCATCTGTATTTGCGCACACATTCGTGCACTGTAATCCTGTCCAGTGAAAGGAAATCCAGTCCTGGGCTGAAATCCGGTCTGGAGGACGGACTATCAAGTGGACTGCGTACTCGTTGATCACCTTTTATTCTAAAAATAAATCAATTATGTACATATTTTTAAATCTTTTCATATCCTTGCAGCTATACTTTCCCGTACTGAGTGCTGTCAACTCCTGCTCCTGTGTACAGCTTGCCTCGTTAACTTAGTAAGAGAGTTGGAGTTAGAGAGAAATGAGAACGAGAACAACAAATCTGATATAGTTGAAGTGATAACTCGACATCGCACAGTCGAAAAACTTCTGGAAGCTGTGAAGCGTCGGGGACCGAATATCTCCGTGTTTTTGCAGGTAGGAAAATATTATAAATAAACGACAAATTAATAATGGTCTTTTAACTGCCGAAGTAGTTTTGTCGATTACTAAGTTAAATATGGTGCAATTTTGTGTCTTAATTATCTGCATATTTGATGCTTCGATGGTGACATAAGACTCAATTTTTTTATCCGCTCAGGCGGCTAGAGATAATATAGTTATCGATTTTCTGCTGGGTTAAATTGTTTTCATAATCTCTCAAAAAATACTCAATGTATGCATTAGCATATTGTAAATAATTTTGTGAATAAAGTAATGGTACGCATCAGACTAGGCTGTATGGTCTAAGACCTTAGTCACGTCGTATCGTAGTTTAAGTTACTCCTTATTACATTAGCTATCTAGCTAGCCAGTGAAATTCCTGTCAAATTTCGTACACCCATTTCGAAAATCAGCCGAAATAAACTGACAGACGGTCATTTTTTTTTTGTTATAAGGTAAGTACCGTATATACTTTCATATGCATTTAGTTAAAAGCTGTTGTTTTGACATTACAAACAGACACTCCAATTAATTTGATAGAATTCAAATTAGGGGACAAGATTAATTTTTGGACATCTGTTTGTAGTGTCAAAATAACAGTTTTTTAGTAATTACATATAAACGTATAGACGGTACTTATAACAAAAAAAAAACAATTTTGAGTTTTTTAATCTGTCTGCCTATTTGTTATACAATAATCTCCAAAATAGCTGCACCGATTTTGGGGGCATTTTCATTGGCAGATCGGTGATGTTATAAGGAGTATATTAGGCTACTTTTTTTTAAGAATTAGGGTTCCGCGGAAATATGTAAACCCATGAAATGCAATCGTAATAAATTCCGCGCGGGTAAAGTCACGGTTAACATATCTTTTGTGGAAATGGACGTTTGGCAACTCTACTAAATGTGTTAAATGCGAATGATTCATTTGACACGGGTGGGTCCCCGGTCGCATCAAAGTATCGATGATTATAATTTCATTTTTTGAACGTTCTCGATCAAACGACTGATAGGACCGATGACCAAAGACCCAAAGAATATATTAATGTCTGATCACCTGCGACGACCGACATTATCGGATTAAGTTTCACAAATTACAGTGTACTGAAACCCGAAGTGGTCCTTTTGAATGAACAACCCGAAAGACCCGGTTGGAATGACATATGTGTTATGGTAATGCACCAGGAGCAGACAGCGGCGCTGCTGGCGTCGTTGAGCCGCGCGGCGCGCTGTGTGCTGGCGCTGTCGCGGCTGCACGGTGCAGGCGCGGCGCTGCTGTGCTTCGCGCGCACCGCGCCGCCCGCGTTGTCGCCGCGCGCCGCCGAGCTGCGCGCGCACGCTCGCCTGCACTGCCACGCCGCAGACGCACTCGCTAGGTAACGTTCTTACTAGAGATAGGCCGATTATGCCATTGGCCGATTAGCCCATTGGTCGACTAGTCGGTTGAAAAAAGGCCGACTAGTCGGCCTCTTACTACGCAGTTCGCATCTGTGATCCATTTGAGTGGTGGAGTCGTAATATTTTTAAAGTAGTAATGCAACGAATATTACTTTTACGAATACGAATATCAAATCTAAAATTCGGCGAATACGAATACGAATATCTCGCCATGGTAATGAAAAACTAATTTATTTGATGATTTTGTATTGTTCTAATAATTAAAATTTACAACAGGCAAATTATTATTTAAAAAACCTAAAAATTGTAGATTTTTTGGTTTTAGGCGATTTTTTTTCAGTCTGGATGTTCCCAACCGTTGAAAAAAGCCTTTCCGAGGCAACTGTATATGGTTTCACTGAAAAATATTTTTGGGTGAGTTTTTTTAGTCTTGGAAAATGGACATCTTCTCACCAAATAAAAGGCCAATGGATCAGAGGCAAGATTTAAGACTTCGTATTATTGGGATTGCTTGTTATAGTTTCGTTGATTCTTTGCTTAGCTCTTTAGTAACTTCTTCAAAATTGGCCAAAATATCAATAATTTGGCTCATAAGAGCCCATTTCCTTGCTGTAATTTCAGGACGTCATTTTGGTGGAGATGGTAAAACATCTTGTATCGCTATGCGTTGTTCATGTAATCTATTCAACATCTGATATGTTGAGTCCCATCTAGTTTCAACATCTTGAAACAAAACGTGTTTCGGTATATTGTTAGCTTGTTGAAAATCTTTCAGTTATTGAAGTGTTAAAATGAGTAATAATTCCCCTGCCTTCGTGTAGCCGTTGTGGCTTAGGGCTTACGCGCCGACGACACGCGTTTTCAGTCTGTAAGTAATTAGAGTTACGTACAAAAATATTAGTTTTTTGTAAATATTCGTGATTAGTATTTGCCGAATACACAAATATTCAGTAAATGTCTACTATTCAGCGAATACGAATATTCGTATTCGTTGCATCACTAATTTAAAAATATCCCGAAATGTTTCGTCTTGCTAAAGGTACATCTGATATCTAGCTAGTTTTTTGTATAGCGAGAGCCTTCTCCGAAGTTGGCAATATAGAAGAAAGAAATGACAGATTAGTGCCAGAAAAGACAGTTGCTTCTATTGTAACAATAACCTCAACCTCAATTTTCCTGTAATACAAAATTCTAAATTATTAAAGGCAAACTGTGGTGTACAAAGGGTTATATAAGAATTGTTTGTTACCCTAGTTAAATTACATTACTTACGTTTTTAATCTAATTTTCTAATTTTTGATTGGCATTATTGGCAAATAATACAATGAGTTTACATTTTAATTCCTACTACCCGTATCCTTCCGTTCAATATGATAATACTAATATTGTTATTGTTAACTAATAGTTATTGACCCTCGCAGAGTTAATTTTGTCTTAAGACCAATTCAAACATCAAAACATCTTGATTTAAGACCAATTATTTAGGAAAAGGAAGTTTTATTTCGTAAATATTTATTTACGAAATACAAAAAAAAATCGAGCTAAGGAGTTTTTGACTTAAAAATAATTTTGAGATTTTTTTTTCTTAACATAAGGCGATACACAGATGTGTTTTTATTCATTGCACGCGATAAAGTACGCACAATAGAACAGAAGGATCAGCCTTTCATTTTGGATTTTATTGCTATGAGTTCGGAGAATCTTTCGTAGGAAATAACATTTTGTTGAAGTTACAAAGTTTAAATAATTCGTAATACCGCGTATTTAAGGTTCAGTGGAAGAGAATGGCAATTTTTTTTTTGATCTTACTGAGAATTACGACTTAACGAAGTTCGAGTTATAAAAATTTCAATGTATTCAATTTTGTTAGGTATTTATTGCACCAACATTTTATAGAAAAGGCGAGCACCATTCCGACGCGGACAAAAGCAAAGCAGATATTACTTAACACAATGAATGGACTCTTTATTTTTTAATTCCAACACAGTCGGTAGTCGGAGCTTAGTAAAAAGCTTTGGAAATTATTTAGAAATTTTAGAAATTATTTTTTTCGTTAAAGTACGTAGTACTATTATTTATTCTGTGGTTAAAGTTGGTTTTTACTTTTTAATAAAATTGATTCTTGTAAGGCTTTTGAGTTGACTATCAGAAGCACAAACATTTATCCCCTTTTGTTCTTTTTTTCTAAATTTAAACATTGAAGATGGCTTTAAACACACAGTACCTGGTTGACGGAGCTTTGCTCGGTATTTTCCGCTCGATTTTTTTTAATTCGTGTATTTTGGAAATTATATTTAGATACAAATTACATACTGATGAAATATAAATAATATTTTTTGATCTTAGCGACATAACAGAAAAAACGGAACTGGTTATTTGAATAAAAAATCATGAGTGCAATTATTTTAATTTAAATTTTCGTGTTTTTAAAAAATACTAAAAAAGGGCTCGAAAAAATAGATTATATAGAAAGGAACTTGAAAAAAAAATTAAAAAAAGTCAGTCGGTCGGTCTGGGCTCGAACCGAGGTTTTACGATTCTGTGACCGCCCATTATACCAATTATGCTATTTATAATCATTAACAATCTGTCAAAATTTACCTTCTTATTCTAACAATATTGTAGCAGTTTTTCATTGCCTAAAAACATGGACAAAAAGACATTTGCTAAAAATAAATCCTAGCTAGATCGATTTATTATCCTCGAAACTCCCTGGACACTAAATTTTATGAAAATCGTTGGAGCCGTTTCCGAGATCCCGATTATATATATATATATATATATATATATATATATATATATATATATATATATATATATATATATATATATATATATATATATATATATATACAAGAATTGCTCCTTTAATAGTATAGGATATAAAAAGTACTCTGTGCATAATATTGTCGACTCTTAAGCGTTAAAAACGCGTGGGATTTTTTAATGAAATTAATGTGCAAACTGAAAATATTAAGTCCGCCCATTGTAATCCTTCCATTGTAGTACACCTTGTACTACAATGAAGATTGAATAAATAATTATTGCTTATAAATTTTCATTAGAGACTATAAAAGTCTATTGCTAGAGAAGGCGGATTCGTAACCACAGTTTTTATTATTTTGGGGTGTTATTAAGAATGCGGGAAATGGGGAGTAAATGGGGCCCTGCACTCTATTGTGAAGAGTCAAAATGTGTCAAAAAAGGCACGTATGGCAATTCACAATACTGTGTTGGTCCCTACTTTAACGTATGGTAGTGAAAGTTGGGTGTGGCAGAAGAAGCACGAGAGTAGAATCAACGCAGTAGAAATGCGGTCGTTAAGGAGTATGTTAGGGCTGAATCTGAACGACAGGGTAAGAAATTGTGTAATAACAGAAGAGTGTGGTTTGCAAGATGATGTTGTGACCAGGATTAAGAAAGGAATGCTTCGGTGGTTTGGTCATGTGGAAAGAATGAATGAGGAAAGAGTGACAAAGAAAATTTATGTTGCAGAAGTGAATGGCAGAGTCGGAAAGGGACGTCCTAGGCGAAAATTTATCGATCGAATTGGCGATTTATTGAAAACGGGCCAAATTAGGAGTACCCTTAACCGACGAGCATGAATGCGTAGGTGTATGGATGTGAAGGAGGCGAGAGAGGTGTGTCAGGATCGTGCCAAATGGAAGTCTGTAGTCTCTGCCTACCCCTCTGAGTGACAGGCGTGAGTGTTTATGTGTATGTTATGTGTTATTAAGAAGATACCGCTGCCCATATTCTGGTTTAGTTTCCCCTCTGTCGCCTTTTACTATACCACGGGTTGGATATGGAGTAGTCGAATTCTTACACTACCACTACATGGACTACAAATTTACACAACAAATATTATTAAGAATTAAGAGTATACAATAAAAACCGTAAAATTAGTTTTATTCAGTGTTTTGTCTGTTACAGGCTAACAGTGCTACCGGAAGTTGCGCAACAAATCGTTCAATTGGAAGGCGTTCCCCATCTTATCCGTTTGGTTAGGATGCAACGAACGCGCCCTCTCGTCGAAGTGAACCCGGACCAGACACTAATACACTGCCTAAAAGCACTTAGAAACATATACAAACATCATCCAGAGGCTTTTGAGAACCAGAAAGATGTTGACGAAATGATCAGACCGCATTTAATGGAGTCCCTAATGCTTTTTTCTGCTAAACAAGAAAGCTACGTTTAAATATTGAGATATGATATTTATTCAACTTATAACAGGGTATTGAATCAAATAAATTATTAAATGATTGTATGAAATCAGAATAAATTACATATATTGATGTATTTCAAGGGGCTATGGAATTTCAATAATTGTAAATAAACTTTCTTTCTTTTTTTTCTTTAAATCACGATCTAGTGTCAAACATTCATATTTACTACAAGTAACTTAATTTTTAAAATGTATTTCAATTCTTCAATTCAATCTTTAAAATGTCATCACTGTTCAGTTTTTAGTTCAGTAATATATAAGTAAAAAAAAAGCTAAACTCGATCAAAAATATTAGTTGTGCAACCACCTTAAATTACTCTGTGACCAAGACAAATGAAGCAATCGTTTCAGGCTTTACAGAAAAAAATATTTCTTAATTTTATGTGATTACATAAAACTTTTGTTTTACTAAGCACTCAGTTTTTAAATTAAACTTTTTTATAGACTTCCTTGTAAGATAAAATATTTATGGTTAGTGTTTAAGGTCGTATACATGTAAGTTATCAAGAGGCCATACACAAATATTATTGCTAGTCCTCATACTCAAATCCGATTTAGTTTTATTAATATTTTAAAGTGTTCTGAAATAAAATTATTATATTAAATATTTATAAACACATGCACGTTTTAATGTGTTTTTAAAGTTGTTCTTAAATACAGAAATATGTTTTAAAATTATTTATGTGTCCGTAGAAATCAGATTAATTTTCTCTCTAGTGTTAGCACATATACTATTTTACGTTTATATATCCCAAAATGTTACAATATTTTTACCGCATCTGATATAAGCGCAATAGTTTAAAATAAAATATCACAGTCACAGTTTGGTGCGTTTGCTACTTTGAACAGGCAATCAGTAATACTATGCCTCAGGTCTTAATTGCTATTTATTACCCAGCCTTAGCCTACTTTTTCTTAGATCTAATATACATACATCATATTTAATTTATGTCGTATTTAATAGTTGGGTAAATTATTCTCTAATTTTTCTTTTAAACTTGAAACAGGCATGGAATTATCATATAAAATAATATTGTATTATAGTTACTAACGCAACCACATGTTCCCTTTGTAAATAATTTATTACATCTACATTTTGGGTTAGTCATAACTTTACATAATATAATATGTGCAAAAAAAGACTCGGTACGTTAAGCCTTAAAATTGTTTTACATATAGCAATATAGTGTTTCCATTTACACGTTATGTTTAAATTTTAAATATTTAACAAATAATGACATCGAAACCACCTCCACTTAACTTTACAAGCGTAGACTTAGAAGATAATGTATACTTAATACAGATACATTTTGTATAGAAATTATAGAACATGAATTATTGTTTTGTATATACAATAAAGTATTATACTCTTTATTTAAATGCAGTTTTATTGCTATATTTATTTACGAACGTAACACTACACTGAGAATGTGTTAAGTACCGTAAAGCTTATACGCGAAATTCACCATGGAATTTTAAAAACAATAGAAAGCGCAAATGGGCGGAGCATGCAGCTTCAAATAGGCGCAATACTGCTTAATGGACTATCAGTTGCAGGCATATGGTTAAAAACTTTTTTTAAGTAGTGGAGCCATGCTGCTGCTACATATATATTATGATTGTAACATGAATGAGTCTGCTCGACTGGTGTCACACTCTCACATAATACCAGCTTAATGCTGCTTTATTTCGTACGGTGAGTGTAGAGAACCGGAGACCTTTTTTACTTGAAACAAGGCATTCCATCTTAGTACTCAGAGATCATTTTGATTCTTAATTGAGTATAAATGTCGATATCTATGAGTCAGCATCCACTTACCATCAGGTGGATTGTGTGTTCTTTTTCACCCTTGTTACACAAAAAGGAGCATATAATACACATAAATATGATTTATAATGCAATATTGGATTGCGAAAATTAATATACATACGTATATTAATTTTAACACGAATTACGAATTACATATACAGGTAAGAACATCAATGCAATCTAATATAGTGTGGTTTTACAGTGACGCTTTCGCCAGCGCGGTTGATAAGCGTCGCGGGCCACGAGCGTTGCGTCTCTTGGATCGTTACATAGTGTAACTAACACGCGCGGGTGGCCCGCGCTGGCGTCATTCAGCCGCGCGTTTCATCTGTATACAAAACCGCGCGACTTACGGGACATCCGCGCGCTTACGGGCCGCGCTGGCGAAAGCGTCACTGTAAAACCACACATATCATCATTACAGCCCTTCACAAGTCCACTGCTGAACATAGGCCTCCCCAAGTAACGCCACAAAGCACGGTCCTGAGCCACCTGCATCCATCGACTTCCTGCATGTCTTACCAGGTCGTCACTCCATCTAGTGAAGGGTCGCCCTACACTACGCCTACCGGTACGAGGCTGCCACTCGAGAACCTTTCTTCCCCATCGGTTATCGGTTCTTCGAGCTATATGACCACACATACATATAGAAATATGTTTGTTCGTATTTTCTGCGCTGCCATACCGTTCATCAGATTGCCGTAAACTAATTACTCTATGGCTGTAAAATTTGTCAACATATTCCGGATCCGGTAGGTGGCGCTGTTGTAGAATCCAGATAACACCAGTGCTAAGCCGGGGCAGATCGCTAGTTTCCAATAAATTTTGTTAACTTACTGATTTTATTTCCATAATTTAATAATGAATAAACATTGTTGTTTTTATTGTATTACTATTATTATATCATTTAGTTGTTCGAGTAGCAGGTAATGTAAATTATTATTGCGACATCTAGTGTCGAGTAACAGAATTTGCTCGTTAATCTTTTTGGAGAAAAAAAAACATTTAATATGCTCTTAGGGCCGGCCACACACATTCGGAAAATTTTAAACGGAAGACTATTATACTTGTGTGACGGGTTCTTGATTTTATATGGACTTGCTGCGTTCGGAATCTTGAATCGGAATTCCGAATGTATGTGGCCGACCGTGTTCTATACGAGCTTATGGTGTGGTTTTAAACTGACCACGGTATTATATACTGCGACATCTCATGTTATTGACATAATCGATCAGGGATGCGTTTTGTTGCAACGTCCATGGTCATAGTGCTACTGGTATTATGTAAACTTAAGCTAGTTTTGTTCATAATTCCCAAAACATCATTCCATACCTCCGTGAAAAGTATAGTATTTAATTTCTCCATGTTTTCTTCGCTTCTTGAATTTTGGCTTCGTTTCTTGTTTAACCTGGTTGATTGATGTCACTTTTGAGGAGAAAGCTTCAGAAAAAATTAAATAACCATTTTGCAAAGCATTAATAGAATTAGCACGCGAAGACGAGGACGGGAAGGGAAGGCCAAATTGGCCTCTAAAAAGCTTGGCGTGCTCAGCAGAGCGGGACAGTATTTCATGCCGGCACACCGCCTGCAACTTTACAAGGCGCAGGTTCGGCCGCACATGGAATACTGTTCCCATCTCTGGGCTGGGGCTCCCCAGTACCAGCTCTTTCCACTTGACCGCATCCAGCGCAGAGCGGCTCGAATCGTCGACGACCGAGTGCTTTCCGATCGGCTCGATTCACTGGCGCTGCGAAGAGATGTTGCATCTCTTTGCGTATTATGTAACGAAGGTTAGTTGGTCAATGTCAGAGATCTGGCGTAGAATTTTTGCGGAGTTTATTATCCTAATAATTGTTTTTAAATCTTGTTGTCCCATTAAATTAATAAGTAAATTAATTGCAAATATTTTCAGACAAATATGATGTACCTCCTTTTCCACGATTTCCACAGTTTCGTATATGATCAGCAAGAAAAGAATTAGATTCACTAATCAATTTTAGGCATTCTAAATAATTCCATTTCATTCCATTTTGGGACACCAATTTCTCATTATCATAGAGGCCCCCGTGACGATACAGGACGACATACCCTGGGCACAGACCCCGTGCGCTCCTATAGTAAAGACGGTAGTGACTGCATAGGTGACAGCACATTTACAACAATACCTATAGATTTTGTACGAGCGCGTCTAAATTTTTGATCATAACAAGCTTGAATTAAACGAGATAAACAATCATTTCAGCGAAAGGTGTGATTATGTTGCACGATGCGAAACGCCAACGCACCCTCAGCTGCTATGCCCAAATCTTTGAATGTCGGCGAATCACGAATCGGCGGGAAAAATAAATTTTAAATTATCGTTTGGTCGGTTTGCGAAAGCGGGACCATTTTGGCCTCACTGGGAGCTGAAAGTGGGGCTGCCCCTCCTAAAGCGGGACGTATGGTCACACGTTAGGCATAATTAATGTTTTTCCATACGAACATGTTAATACTATAATGAACATTAAAATTTAAATCACCAAAAAGACAACGGTTTTACTTAAAAATTGTATAAAATATATTTAATATGTTCACATTTAATTAATATTACACTTAATTAAACTAATTAAAATATAATAAGTTGTCATTATCCATATGATTGTTTTACATTTTTTGAATGTACTATATCAACAGTTGTTTCATGACATTGCCTTAAGTCCAAATCATATACTCCCAGGCAAAATTTGTTTTCAGGTGGCTTAAAGAAATCCAGTCCTCGTCCAATTTTTATTATCCATCCAGAACTCAATCTGAAATTAAAATGACAAAACACATTGACCTCTATACAAGTACACTGGACTGGCTATACTATACAAAATGTCTGTGATTTGAAGCGCCACCATTTTTCGTACCGGGAACTAAAACTGACATAATAAGTCTGACGTCCTATTTAAATTTTGTATCTGTATTTTGAACTTTTAAACTAAAAAATTATAGTATTTTAGTTACATAATAACAATTATTTTTAATAATAATTAACGTGAGTAATATACAAAACTCTACCAAAAGTAAAGTGGTATAACATACCACAAGTAAGTGAATTTACAGCTAATATTAAACAAATTGAAACTATTTGATAAAATAGGTACTATGTACTTAAAAATTTGTTACTAGTCTTAATATTGTAATTAAACCATGTTTGGCTTTATATTACTGAGTTTTGGTAAATAGTAAAATTCAATAGGATTGTAGAGTTCCTTGTTTATAATACTTATCCATGTTCTTTCCTACCCATATCTGTTAACAACAAAATCGCTGACAACGGATAATTATCAAATGCTTATTAATTAACAGGTTTTCAACTGAATCTAGAGTAAAATTATGGCTAAAAAGCACAAAAACTGTGAATTGGCATCCGAAACCAAATGATTACCTATTTTTGTTCTAATCATTTCACAGACGACTTTTTTATTAGACATGAGAAACGCATCACTGAAAAAGTGCAGTATACCGACAATATTCTCTAATACTGGTAGTACTAGTACCAGTAAGTATTGAATTATTATTTCGAAAGTTTTTTATTTCTACTCTTCTCATTTTACCCCAAACTCAAGGGCCATAGCCAAGTGGTGACAGGTCACCTGATGATAACTTTGTATTTGGAGGACATAAATTTGTTAAATCTGTTTAAATACTTGTATAACCAATTGACTATATCAAAGGAGTAATTTTATATTGGGACTGCAAAATTAATAATGTTCTTAGTAAGTTTAGGTGAGAAATAGCTCTCTGAACGGGTTCCCGCCTTGTCATGGGGGAGCGAGGGGGTTTAGTAGCCATGGCTTGGTACCCCATGCTAAAAGTAGGGATTCACATGGCTGGCCTCTCCCTATATCGCTGCAGCCGAGGTGGAGTCGCAAGGGATGAAAAGTGTTGGTTTGGCGATTGGCGATGCGCCACTAGATAGAGTGACGACCTGGTGAGACATGCAGGAAGTCAATGGATACAGGTGACTCAGGACCGTGCTTTTGTGGCATTTCTTGGAGGAAGCCTATGTTCAGCAGTTGACTTGTGAAGGGCTGTAATGATGATGACATTATATTAATATGGTCCACAAATAGAATGGAAGTAACTACGACGTAGAATTTTTATCGATATATCTTATATCATGGTGTATAGCCAGTCCATATATAGAGGTCAAAGTATAAAACAACATGAACAAAAGATAAATACGCTGGAGAAGAAATCAGCTACCAATAGAACTAATAGAACAGACTACAAATGGGGATTGAGTTTTTTATTAACCGCGCAAAGAAAGTTTGCCGATGTCGTGACTGTCGATGATTAGTACGGTTGACAAAAATACATGTTACAGAAACAGTGGTTGCAAATGCAATGAATCAATAAAGGAAATATTATTTAAAAAAACGTTGAAATTTTGGAGTTGTTACTAAGATTTATTATAGGCGATCCTTTTCGGTTTTCCTTCTCGAAAAACATTAGAAACTAACTCGATTAAAATAATTCGTAAAAAAGTAAGCCAATCCCGGTGGCGAATGTGGCTTACTTTTTACCTATTTTGATTTAAAAAAATAACACTAACATAAAACAAAAACTTGAAGGGATTTTTTTTTACAGGATAGGGTGACAAACGAGCACACAGTTCACCTGATGGTAAGGGGTTGCTGTGGCCCATAGACATCTGCATATATCCTCTATTACAAATCAAAATGCAGATGCGTTGTCACCCGTGAGGACTAAGATAGAATACCCCGTTTTCAGTAAAAATGGTATCCGGTTCTCTTTTTTTTTTTCTACACTCACCATACGAAACACAGCAGCATTAAGCTACTACGCTGGTATTCTGTGAGAGCGTGATCTTTCCACGGTCTAATCGACCCATTCATGCTACAACTATACTACTAATATAACTGCAGTAGGGCTCTACCACGTAATAAGGTAGCAAGTACCAGGTGTCCATAAGCTGCATTAGCCGCTTACCATCAGGTGGATTGTACATTCATGTGTCACTTCCGTTTTATAAAACATAAGTTTTTACTGTCTGATATAGCAGACTACCTATGAAAAGGAAAAGGACTCCTTTCTGCCACCAAATAGCAGTGCTTGCACTGCTGTGTGCTGGCTCGAAGGGTATAGAATATAATAACTGGCTGTGAGGCATTCCATATTAGGCCTTACATGTGACAATGCATCTGTATTCTATAGCCTTCTTAGTTTATAGTATTTTTACGTGGTAGAGCCACTCTGCAGCTATATTCTGGTTGCAGCATGAATGGGTCGGCTTGACCGGTGCAGCTTAATGGTGCTGTGTTTCGTATGGTGAGTGTAGAGAACCGGAGATCCTTTTTACTGGAAACGAGGCCTTCCATCTCAGTTCCTCAGGGCTGGCAATACATCTGCATTTTAATTTTTAATTCAAGATAAATTTACATGTCTATGGGCCACAGCATCCACTTAACATCAGTGGACTGTGTGCTTGTTTGTCCCCTTATACAATAAAAAAAGTCACTTACTTCTCAGGTGGACTGTAAGGCGCACATTTATTTGTGTGCTAGAGCACTATCTCTATATATATCCAGATTTTTTCAATTTGACATTCCGGACTGAAATAGTCACTGTTATTTAAAACTATTCCTAAACCTGCATTTTGCTATTTTGTCTAGACACTATTTTTATCTAGCCGCTTTTTTAGTCAACTCTAAGATAAAAAAATTAATTTACATATTACATGATTTCTTTGCCAATTTTAATGATTGCCTTTAACTAAATAGGCTTTATGACAATTTCAATTATTAAAAAATAAATATAGCTAGAGTGGACCCCAGGTATTCCGGCCCCTGTCTCATCCTGCACCCTCTGTAATCCGAAATGGTCTATTATTTATTATTGAATATTTTTCTGCGATATTTCATGGATATAGCATGAATGGGTCTATTTGACGAGGGATGGACCATACTTGAACAGAATACCAGTGTAGAGGTGTTTTATATGGTGAATGTAGAGAACTGGAGATGCTATTTACTGGAAACAACGAGGCATTCCATCTTAGTCCTCTGGGGTGACAACACATCTGCATTTTGATACTTTATCGAGGATAAATTTAGATGTCTATGGGCCACAGCATCCACTTACCATCAGGCGTGACATATCTTTCTTGTTAAAATAGGATGCCATTTTAAATAAGAGGTGAATGCCGAAACATGACAAAACTTGTAAAGAATAAAATTAAATAATTAGTAATGATGAGGTAGTCCAACATGTTGAGGCCTTCATTTATAAGAGGAAAATATGCATCAGCACAGCACAATCATAATTAACAATGGGTAAAATAAGAAAGTACACAAGAATTGTCTGTACTATAAATGTAACAATTCTTAACATGAAATTAAGTGAATTAATATTTACATGTTTAAAAAATTGCAAATACTTACATAATTTGCCTATCATGCAGAGTTTCTGAATATTTTACTATTAACTGCACTTTATATTTAATTAAATCATTTCTTAAATTAGTAAACCATTCCCTCTGATCACCTTCTGATTTGTTACCTTTTGAAGTCACTAGCTCTATGTGCCTCAGATTACCACAGGACCTCACTAGCAGTTCACAGAGTCTTAGAAAGTTTTGTCCCTGTAAATATGCAAATATCCAAACTATAATAAATACATTTTATTTTAAATAACATAAACACTTATGCCTGTCACCCAGAGGGGTAGGCAGAGATTAGACTTCCAATTGGCACGATCCTGACACACTTCTCTCACCTCCTCTACATCCATATACCTACGCATACATGATTGTCAGTAAAGGATACTCTTAATTTGGCCAATTTTCAATATATTGACAACTTGATCAACAAACTTTCGCCTAGGACATCCCTTTCCAACTCAGCCGTTCACTTCTGCAACATAAATTTGCTTTGTCACTCTTTCCTCATTCATTCTTTCCACATGACTAAACCACCCAAGCATTCCTTTCTTAATCCTGGTTACAACATCATCTTGCAAACCACACTCTTATTTAATTTTATTTTATTTTAGTTTAGAGTAAAAAAGTCTTGGAATTTTTAAGGCTTTCTTGGTGTAGTATGGTGGGGAGAAGATAACCATTTTTTGTTATTTATGTTTAACAAGAAACATTATAGAAGATGACACCATCTATTAAATATTGTGCTGTGTCTCAATGTAAAAATACGGCCACAAAAACACCTGAAGAATTGTTTTTTAATGTGCCTAGAAACCCTATCCTCAGAAATAAATGGACAAATGCTATGAGAAGAGCACATCCTTTAGGAACAAACGCGGTAGCATATTGTTGTGAGGATCATTTCGATGTAAGTATTCAAATAATAATAATCTTCACATGATAGCTCTTGGTTATTGGTAGTAAATGCTTTCTATTAGGCATGTTGGTACCTACTCGAGTCGCAGTGTTTAAGTAACTAACGATTCATTGAACCTTTCCACGCTTAATGATCATTATAATTTCAAGAAGAAACAATACCTAATACCTACATATTTAACTAAAACTACTTCAGTGTAAATAAACATCCAAACTTGGGTAAAGTACTTACCTATGTAATGTAGATAAGTCAATGACCTGTCGTGAGTTATTAAATTTGGATACCTACCTATATTTGCAGCAAATTTTAAAATGTTTATAATGCATATAAAGGTTAAAATATAGAATATGTTAACAAACGTTTTTATATTTTTACAATAATTCAAGCAAAAACTAAACACACCGCAGAGCTGTTCCACCTGCATACTTTGCGGGCCGCAAATAATGGAAATTTGATTATGAAGTGGAGCACTTAAATTTTTTTCGTGTTGTCCTATTTTTATGTATTACATAGTTAGTACATATTTTAAATATTGATGGAATACAAATTACGAGGTTCCTTATTTTTTTATAGATTTTAAATAAGTTTGTATTTTGTTCTAGGTCGAAAACGATATGGAAAACTATGTGAAGTACAAACTAGTTGGTCGTCCCCTCAAACTTAAAAAAGATGTTTTGCCTCACAAGTTTGCTTGTCAAAATCGGTATACAGAAAAACCACAAAGATTTTTACTATAAAAACTAAATGCCAAATCTAGGTCAGAAACAGTTGCACATGCGATTGCCACTACTTCACAAGAAATTGAGCATAGATATGTTGTCGATCCTGTTACTACTCTAGATGATAATATTGACATTAATCCCTTGCCTGAAGAATATATAACTACGCTTTTAATCATAATAATAATGAGACCCTTTTTCTATTAATATTGAAAACATCTGATTTTTAGATAAAATCATATTTTTATACACCGAAGGTATATTTGTAGTAAATTTCTTTATATACGACAGGAATTTTTTTAACCATAAAAACCACAAAAAGGTCAGGGTACACTTATGAAGAATAAGAAAACAAAACTAGTTAGAGGCAGATAGTAAGTAGGTAGGTAAGGAATGTTTACATATTTTTGTTATACTTATTCTTATCATTAGCAAATGAAACCCAGAAGTATTAATGTAATAATGGGTACCTAGGTTATAAAATATTATCGTATTCTTATGCGTATTTCAGCCGCGACAAAATCTTTGTTTCTTAGAAAATATTCCGCCACCATCATGTCACGGACTATTGAAAGGTTGTCAGATTGACCTTTTGAAACCCTTCTTCCATCATTAAATACATAAAAACACCAGAGCGCACGAGGGCAAACAACTCAGCTGCGAAATATTACTACAAACATTGATTTATATATTAAACTCAATGACTACAAACCGATAGGAGTAATAGTGTTCTGTGCTACAAACGTATGATCGGCGCGCTGGAACGGTACAGCGGCGCGGCCGCATGGAATCGATGACGTCACGCGCTACTCGCGGGCACGGGCGAGATTTTAAAAATGTACATAAACTTTCCACGCTTATAACTTGGGTAATAGTGCACCGATCAATGTGAAATAAAAACTAGAATTATGTGTTTGGTCTAGACATTTTACCTACGTACTTAAAAATTTAATATTGTAACCTTGTTATCTTCTCCATTGTGGAGTAAATTAGTACTAAAGTAGGTAGAATTTTGAAAGAGAATTTAACAAGCAATGGTCGGAACTGGCTTGAGCACTTGATCTGTTACATTTAATTTTTATTTTATTCATAAGATAAAAATGAAAACGAATTTCTTAAATGTGTTTACAACATATGCATATTGACCGTGTATGTACTAAACTAAGACAGTTTTTAGCAAATATCACTATTCTCAATAATCGCATTCCTTTTAAAATAAAGTTAATGTTATATAATGCACTTGCGGAGTCGCACATTCAATACGGGCTAAGTAGCTACGGCCGAACTTACAAAACATATCTTGACCAGATCCATATTTTACAAGTAAGAATACTCAATACTATAGTTCCAAATAAATTCAGGGATGACGTTAATGGTGTCTTTAAACATTGTAAAATTTTACCAATACATATACAAGTACAAAATATTTTATTAAAAGAACAATTTTTTAATGAATCACTAAAAATCCCAATTGAGCATTCTGTAAACACTCGAGCAATTTCTAAAAACCGTCTCAACGAGCCGCGTGCTAGCGATGCGTACGGTAAGAGAACATGTAGCTACTTAATACCTCGGCTTATCAATAACTTACCATCAGAATTAGTGGACAATATCACTAAAAATAACATTAGGTGTAAACTAAAGGGTCACTTTCCTAAATTATTATAATGTATTTTGTCATTTTTTTTTATTGTTTTCATATTTATTTCATGTTTTTTGTTCGTTTTTCCTTTTTATAGTATCTGCAATACAACATAACACTATATTATTTTATAAAATTGTAATCTCTCAATAGCTTAAGTATAAACCTTAGTGGTTCTTTAAATGCTATCACTACAAATATGTGTAATGCTTGTTCATATAACAAATAAATGAAAAAAAAAACCTAAAACACAATCCTCTTACAATGACCATGAGATGATATAGGGCAGTGTCTTTTCTTGCACAGCCACTACATCACCAATCCCATTAACAATTGGCCTAGGTATCATTTCTTTCAATCTGCTGCTGGTGCTTTGTTTTGTGACAGCTAATGTTTTTCTTGTCATAAGAGGCAAATATTTGATCCAAATTATTGGTTAAAAATTGGATATACTGTGATTCCCTACATATCTAACTCTTCAATACTTCATCCAATCATTCCTAGTCTAGGCTTGTATGTTTAAAGTATATGCATGAATAGTTGTTAGTTGTCAGTTATTTTACATCTGACATAAAGAAGATTATTACCACTTAGTATCGAACTTATAAATCTTCCTGTCATGCAAATCTCATTGTTAAACAAACCTGGTGAAAGCTTCTGATATAAGGATCTTCTACTACAACATATTGAACATCTTCATCTAGAAACCGACCAAAAAGTGTTTTGTAGCTGTGCCCAGTGGAATTATTTTCTATAAGCACTTGTTCATGGAACTGACCAGTTTCCTTTTGATGTAACACCAACTTTTTAATAGTTTCCGCTCTATTCATATACTCTTCTACCTTCTTTCTTAGGTATATCTTCATTTTATCATCACATTCCCCTGTTTTTTTATAACAATCATCAAATCAATGAAGAACAACAATGTAAACATAAGTAACACAACGTATTGTTTACATACCCACCTTTCATTCTATCTACCAATATTTGTAAACCTTCCTGGTAACATACAAGTGCTTCCGTATAACGCTTTTTTGAGTCCAAATCTACTCCTCGCTTGAGAATGTTTATAGCAGCACTTTCAATGTTCATTTTAATCTTTTTTTTATCGTTCTATGAATAATAACACATATTATTATTCAATTAGCATAGATAGTAAATAAATAATAAATATGCAGCAAGCTATTCCATAGAGATAATAGTTTAGTTTGACAGCCTGACTGCTGACAGCATTTTTTTTATTAACTGGCTTTACGGCTCTGGGTTCTAGCCTTTCTGAGCCTATCATTTCTTTCGTAATCTTCATTTTTATATTTTATCTTCACAAAATGCTAAATCGTCAAATTGCGAAGCCCTTGGGAGACTTTGACGACAGCTCAACTCAGCTCTAGTCAGTTGATGACAACAGCCACTCAAGCTCATAGGGCGCCCAAGCAGTGTTGCCAATTTAGCGACTTTGTCGCTAGAAATGACGACTTTTGCTTAAGTCTTAGCGACTAAAAAAAGTTTTAACGACAAAAATAGTTTAGTGACTTATCTAGCGACTTTTGTAGTAGGTATAAATTAAATCAGTTCTAGAGTCATTATTGGATAAATTGGCATAATATTAACTTTATAAAGTGGAACAACACTACTAACACTGTTCGATTTTGGATTGAGGTTTTGCAGTATAAAAATGCCGTAGTAGAAAATCCTTTTTCTTTAATTTCACAATTGGCAATCACTATTTTAACACTACCACACTCAAACGCTGAAGTCGTGAGATTTTTCAGTTCTATGAATATAATAAAAACAAAAGAACGCAATAGATTGTCGTTAAAAATTATTAACGCGTTGATTCTGTTGAGAGATCAGTAAAAAAAAAACAAAATAAAAATTATGCATCTTTTGAAATACCGTCGGAAGTGCTGCAACTTATTGGAACGAACAAAAGCTATTCCTTTGCAACAACAAAAAACGTTGAACTGCAACATCCGCATCCGGATGCATCCGCATCCGCTTTTGAGCGACGTTCAACCCTCTACTTCTGTTGTGGCTGTATTAGATGAGAATGAGACTGAATAATTATTTGACTTATTAAGTGACGACGATGAATATAACTGATTTAATATTTTTTATTGTAATTTTGATTATTTTTATTTGTTTATTACAAATGCAAATGCACGTTTCCAAATATTTTTAATATACGTGATTCTTACAATGATTATATAATTTAATTAAAAGTATTTTTTTATATGTAGGTATACCTATGTTCTACACGATGTGTATTAGAATTAGAATCTAATTACTTATGTACCTACTTTTAATTTTTTTCACATACCTATCCCAACCTTTCACACTGCATGCCGGTGGCCTCTTCTGCCTCTCCCATACAAAATCCTGCGTTCGCTTCTGGTGGAATTAGTTTTAGCGACTTTCTAGCGACTTTTGATGTTGAGTCTAGCGACTCGAACTTCTAAGAGTTGGCAACATTGCGCCCAAGCGATTAAAACAATTTGAGGTTTATAACGACATGAAAGCACTTGTCTTGTCGTTTTCTTTAATAGCTCACACGAGCGGACACTTAATTCACAAAATCACATCACTTTTACGAATCAATATCCACTCGAAACCATTATTCAAGTGACAAAACAGGAGTGACAATCCGTCTACTGGCAAGTTCCCGCTATAACTCCCCTGACAGCATTAGCATTACATAAACTATGAAGTGGTTTTCAGTGAATTTTCGGCCACGGCGGCCTGCCTCAACGGAGGCTAGCCATCGACACAGATCAGGATTATAGTGTCCAAGGGTATGCGTAAGCACAGGTGCACCCTCTATTCCCTCACTCTCATAATCCGATGGGACGGTTAACCGACACGATCGGAAAGCTCTTAGAATGTTTATATTTTTTGCATTTTTATTTTTTGGTATAAATGATATGAGGCATGCCGGATAATTTATAATCAAGAATCACACCAAGGAATTTAACTTGATGAATATTTACGAGCGGATAATTAAGAAAACGAGCCTGGATTTCAGATAAAACTCTTTTGCGGGAAAAAATTACTGTATTACTTTTATTTGGCGAAATTTCTAGTCCATAATCATCTAACCACGAGGCCATAGCTAAGATATCATCAGCGTATTGCAAAATTCTACACTTTGAAATGGACTGGTCTAAATCTGATAATAATCTATCTCTATCTGATCTAATCTAAATATTGATTTATAAATATTGATTTATAATAAAGGAATTAAAACAGAGTCTTGTCGAAAGCCTTTGAAAACCTTTCGAGTATATTTTAGATCATCATCAATTTTAATATGTATATATCGATCGATCGATGATAATCAAATTAGTAAGTTTTTTGGATATATTAAGCTTAAGCGTATTTTCTCTAAGGATGTTAAGTCTGACATTATCGTAAGCAGAAGAAATGTCAAGGAAGGCAGCAAGGACCGATTCATTTCTCGAATATGCTAGTCTAATATCTGTGGTGAACATAGAAATACTGTCATAATATTTGCTTTTACCTTTTCTGAATCCATATTGAGTATTTGATAACAATTCATGACTTTCTACATACCATTCAAGACAGCTCTTGATCATATGTTCAAAGGTTTTAATTAGAGTTGAGGATAGAGCGATCGATCGATAGGAAGAGCCGTCGTTAGGGTTTTTGTCAGGTTTCAAGATAGGAATAATTACTTGAGTCCGCCAAGAGTCAGGAACAAAGCCTATGTCAAACAAAACATTAATGATATTTAAATAGTAGGATAAAATTTGATCGTTATATTGGGCAAGAATTGAATATGGAATACCGTCTAAATCAGGAGCTGAATCGTGAACGTGAGAAAGGACGAGCTTGAATTCATATAAAGAAAATGGACGTTCTAAGGGATCAAAAAAAGAATCACATGGAATACTTTGAGGTAGCTCCTCTCTCAAAGGAGCAGAGGAGGGGGCAAGTTTATCTAGAAAAGTGTTTATAGATTTAGACCACTGTTCAGCACCACTGTAAGAAGAAGATGAAAAACAACATCGAAATTTTCTAATATTACGCCAAACAACTGATGTAGGTATTGAAGGAGAAATTTAGGATAAAAAAATGAGGAAAAAAGGAAAAAATTGGTCTGCAGCATTTATAATTGCGTTTGTAAATGCTTCAACAATTGAAGAAATATTATTTTCAGAAATTGGAGCGATTTTTAGAATTTCATTGTAAAGAAAAATATTATACAGGTCTGCTCTGTCTAATTTGTATTTAATACGTGGTTTTTTTCCTCACGATGTTTTCCTTCACCGCCGAGCACGTGGTAAATCAGCACTTAAAATTGCAATTGATAATTTCATTGGTGCCGGTTTACCACGTGCTCGGCGGCGAAGGAAAACATCGTGAGGAAACCTGCATGTCTGAGGAATAAGGAAAAAATTTTTTTGAAGACATGTGAAGTTCGCTAACACGCATTGGGGCAGCGCGGCGGATACTTCCTTGCCCTAAAACCTTGTCAGAAATGAGGGGAGGCCTGTGCCCAGCAGTGGGACGTATATAGGCTGTAACTTTACTTTTTTTTTTACTTTTACATGTTTTTTGTTAATTTCTGCCAATTCTTAGTTCGGAAAGGAAATCAGAATAGGCAAATGATCACTGCCGTGAGAGCTATCTAGAATTGACTGATTTAGAAGAGAGGTTAAATCAGGAGTACAAATTGATAAATCTACAGCACTTCTAGACTCATTAGGATGAGAGCGTTTAGTAATTTTACCAGTATTAAGGACGCCAATGTTAAGTTCGTCAATTATTTCAACTAATAAACTGCCGTATCTATCAGTATCATCACCCCATAAATAATGATGACAATTAAAGTCACCAAGAATTATAAATGGTTTGGGTAATGAGGCTATTAAAGATTTTATTCTGCGAAACGTATGCACAGAAGGGGAGGGAACATAAATAGAAACGAAAGTAACATTTTAAATTCTTACTGCTACAATATTAAAGTCTAATATTTTATCATAAATATCTATAATGGAATAAGTTATATTATTTTTTATAAGCAAAGCACATCCAGCACAACCATCAGATCTGTCACTTCGAACAAAACAAAAACCAGGGACCCTGATGTTCGCATCCGGTTTTGGCCATATCTCCGAAATAGCAGCGATACACACATTGTATTTTTAATAAATAAATTATTTCAGTACGTTTATCTAAAATGCTTCTACAATTCCATTGAAGAATCCTTGTGAGAGTGAATGTCATGAAGAATTTTTAGTACAGAATTTAGTAAGCGAGTAACGTGGGACAATAACTTCGGCGAATATGAAGATATGATTATTTTAAGGAAATTTATAATGCTTTCTACAGAATCAAAATCAACGTGTGAAGTATCTGGTAAAACCCGAAGAGCACAACCATCCTCAGGTTGCAGAATTGAAAAATCTTCAATAATTTTTTGATGACTTTTTTTGTCATATCCTGTTTGTGAATGGTGACGGAATGGTTTAGGAATATATAATGATTTCTTATAAGAAGTTTTATTAGACGTAGCGGGTTGGGAAGGAAAATTATCCATTGTAGGATTAGTGGAAAGCGAAGAATTTTCAGGGATTTTTGAATTAAAAACTTCAGCATATGATTTTGAAGAAACTTGGGGATACGAGTATTTTTGAGATGCTTCTAGGTATGAGATTGAATTTTGTGACATTTCAATTTTAATATTATTTTGACTTGTGTGTTCCGGACATCTAGAATCCGTGGCTTTGTGGTTACCTGCGCAAAATAAGCAACGAAAAGATTTTTGTCGCAAGAAGAGGAGGAGTGATCACCTCCACATTTTGAGCACCTTGGCTTGGAACGACATAAATCTTTAGCATGTCCAAATCTGCAGCACTGAAAACATTGAATCATTGGAAGTTTCAACAAACAAAAAATTTCAACAGGTATGGAAGAATAGCATAAATAAACAGAAAAAAAAGCGATTACGTCACTTTCAGAGCTTTCATATCAGACTTTGTCTTCATTGCGAACTCGGTAATTTAATCTTCTTACTTTTAACACAGGAATGGTGTTTGGATACGTAGATAATTCAAAAATAATCTCTTCTTGTGTCCAATATTTTGGTACACCTTTTATAACTCCCATACGAGATACTTGAAAGGATGGAATAAACGCTTTATATTTATCATTTACAAATATATTTTCTAAAAATAGATTTAAATCAATAAATTTAGAGAACTCCATCGTTATTCTATTTCTCCCAATACGTTTTAGGCCTCCATTAACTATATTTTGAACATTTAATTTTTTCAAAAAGTTTCCAAATGAAATAGCATTTAAAGTTTTACCAGAATAAGGAGAATCTTCTTTTATTTGAACATGAACGATAAAAGGACCTGAATCTGTAGAATTATAACGACGAAGGGATTGAAATCTAATGAAACTATTGGCAGAATTTAATGTTTTTGACAGAGGAATGCCAGATGATTGTGAAAGCGGGATTTCAGATGTTTGGTGCAAGCAATATTGGTTGATAAAGACATGGGATATTCATAAGCACGTTGTCCTGATATGTTGAATTTGATAGAGTTAGAGCCTATGACTTTATTTTAGATGATGAAGTATTACCAGTATCGCAGTACGATTCTGAGAATGAGGAATTGGTGGAAAAAGATAAAATTCTTCTATTTATGTCAACCCGGTTAGCATGCTCTTCTTTCTTTCGTTTTATGTTTTCTTTTCTTTTCATTTGAACTAATTTTGCAGTTGTCATCGAAAATTTCTGGCGATAATAAATGCAATGGCTTTTGAAATGAACCTTCTAAATAATTTTGAATTCAACATAAGCAGCTGGTGAGGAAATAATGCTAGTGTCAGAACAATTCGGATCCGGTGGCTTAGGCGAAATTGCATTAGGCATGGCGCCTACGAGAGGCTACGTTAAACTGTTTTGTGATAGTATGAAATTGTCGCTAAATGAGATACAATATGAAAATGCTGATAAATATTATTAATATATTCTAAAATTTGTTAGGAATGTAATCAGAATATTACAAGAAAACTTAAAATAATTGAAATGAGTCTGTGCATTACATTTCCCTATATATTAATATATTCATAGATAAGCTAGTATAATCGGGAATATCGTAGACAGAGAATAGGTTTCTCTGTCTACGTGGAATATAATATTACTTGGTTCATATTTTGAGCCTATCATTTCTTTCAGTATAGGCATTTTATAAATTTTTTCTTCACAATATGCTGATGCGTCACATTGCGAAGTTTTTGGGAGATTTTGACGACAACTCAACCTAGCGGACTGTTGATGACAACAGCCACTCAAGTTCATAAGGCGCCCAAGCGATCAAATTAACTTGAGGTTTATATCAACATCAAAGCAGTTGTTTCGTCGTTTTCTTTAATAGTTCACAAACGCAGACACTTAATTCACAAAATCACATCACTTTTACGAATTAAAATCCACTTCAAACCATTATTCAAGTGACGAAACAGGAGTGACAGTCCATCGTCGGCCAAGTTCCCGCCAAAACCTTAATACTTGGTCTATGCATTACACCATGTACGTTAGTGGAGTGTAGAGGTAAGGAGTACAGACTGTGTGTTAAAAAGCATTAAATAAGGGTCACGTCACTATAGCTTCAGGGTAAATTTTAAAGAACGCGCAGAAAAATATAAGTGGGATAGACGACTTTTTAAAGGCTATATTTACAAAATAAAATTATTTTAGACTTTAGAGCTACTGAGCAGTTTAGCAGTACCCTTCACACCGTCGACAACTGCTAAGTTCATTTCATGCAGCTGTTTCCTGTAGCTACTCCAGCGCTGTTGTGGAGAGTTTTTGAACTTTTATTTATTGCTTACAGATGGACACTTTTTCAATTATTCTCCTATGAGAGATTGTTCTCCTTACCTCTACACTCCAGACTCCATGCATTACGCTATCTTTGGCATTACGTTACATAGCTTTTTTATTTAACTGGCTTTACGGCTCTGGGTTCTAGCCCTTCTGAGCCTATCATTTCTTTCGGAATCTTCATTTTTATATCTTTTTCTTCACAATATGCTGATGCGATTATTAGATATATTAGATATTTTTGGGAGATTTCGACTACAGCTCAACCCAATGGACAGTGATGAAGACAGCCACCTCAAGTTCGTAAGGCGCCCAAGCGATCAAAATAACTTGAGGTTTTTATTTACATCTTCGTCATTTTCTCTAATAGTTCATACGCGCGGACACTTAAATCACAAAAACGCATCACTTTTACGAATCAAAATCCACTTGAAACCATTATTCAAACGACAAAATATTAGCGACAACCCGTTGATGGCTAAGTTCCCGCCAAAAACTCCATTACATACTATGTAAATCTTTGATTACATAGCTTGAAGATCGTAGACAGAGAATGCTATAGACACCGGCAAAGCGTGTCGCAAAAAGAGACCAAAAAGAAAACCGTCACTATATTTAGAGTTACAAGTGTGAGGAAATATTTACCGCACAACTAGTTTTAAAATAAGAAATGAGTACGTAAAGAAAGCATAATAAGGGACACTGCTATTACCAATATCATCGATAGGTTGTCTTTTATAGGATAAGGTGACAAACGAGCTCACAATCCAACTGATGATAAGTGCTTGCTGTGGCCCTTAGACATCTACCTCTATGATCGCTTACGAATCAAAATACAGATGCGTTGTCACCTGTGAGGACTAAGACGGAATGCCTCGTTTCCAGTAATAAGGGTCTCAGGTTCTCTACACTCACCATATGAAACACAGCATTAAGGTACTATTTAACGCTGGTATTCTGTAAGAGCGTAGTCCTTCCCCTATCGAGCCGACCCATTCATGCTACAACTTTGCTTCTAATATAACTGCAGCATGACTCTACTACGCTATAGGCATGCAACTCGGAGGAGAAGACATGCTGCCAAGCTCAAATCAATTACGATGAGGATAGAATGGTGAGGATGGATGATGATGATTTGGTTCTAAATAACTGCCATTTCTTATGTTCTGACTTCGTGAGTAAATAATACAACGTGTTTATTAATAATAAGCTTTTATTAATTATTATTCTTAAAAGAAAACAAGCTTCGTATGAAGGTTTCTATTTTTTGCTTTTGGTCACTAGTCGACGGCAGTTGTTCAACAGCACGATTATTCTGAAATTAAGCGATTTGTATGTTAATCTGCCAAAATTTAGGTTTCATAACATCCCTTGATCGAACGGCTTGATAAAGAATTAATGTACCAACGTTATAACGAATGTAATTTATTTTAGTACTGTAGAATATTTGCAAATAATAATAATAAATAATATATAATGAATATATAACATTGCAAGATACTGTATTGGGTCGAGGAAATTTTATATTATTAATATTTAATACTGTTTACTTATATGAATGCTTAAATTGTTTTCAATTTCCATAAGTGTTTCTTCACTTAAACTGACGGAGGAAAATGATGGTATACAGGCATTTGTTTCCCAAAAAAAGTCAATTATCTTTAAAACATTAATTAATACAAAAAAGGTGTACTTGAATCACGTTCAGAGTCTAAGAAAGCCTGCCTCAGTTATTTATTGCTAATAAAATGCACAAAATATTCTTTGCAACTAACAAGCAAATTGTACTAAATAGTTGTAAAAACACTAAACATACGTAAAAATCTTATAAAACCTGGACTTAATAAAAGCGCTTACATAACCAATATTTGGTTTTCATATCGCTGTTGAAAACTGTTCTCAGATATGGATATCAGTAGTGACGGTCTGCTTTTGAATGTGCAAACGACAACCGAAACATAACTGCAAACTGCAGAACCAGTGCAATTTTTATTTATTTATACTGTCGAATTTTTTATGGGAGGGCTTTGAAATTCTGATTTCTGATCCATAACCTTTTTTGCGTGGTGAAAAGTGGTGGGGCTAAACCACTGACCTAGTTCTAGTAGAAGTACGCTGGACTGGCTATACCATACAAAATGACTGTGCCAATTTGAAGCGCCGCTAAAAGATGTCTTGAAAAATAAAATTGACGTAATATGCCAAAGTCTGTTGTCTTATTTATATTGTCCTATTTCATAAGTCTGTATTTTGAACTTTTAAACTAAAAAACGAAAGTATTTTGTTGTTTGATTGTGTATAATATTAGTTACATAATAAGAATTATTTTTATTAATAATGAGAGTGTAAGTAACCTGTAAAACTAATAATATCCTTCAGTTATACGATGCAGTAGCGCCGATTCGCAATGTTAAAGTCAAGCGCCCCCCAGCACCGTGGATGGACAGTGACATCCGCAAAGCAATGGCAAAACGTGATCGGGCTTTTGTAAGATTTAAAAACAATCGCTGTGATGCCAATTGGAATGTATATAAGGCTACCAGAAACAGATGCAATCAGATGGTTCGAGCTGCAAAACGCCGACATATCCATAAGAATATTATAAGCTCTTCTCCAGCCGGCACTTGGAAGTTTCTTAATTCCCTTGGGTTAGGTAGACAAAGAATTGCCCTGATATGGGGTCAATATCTCTCAATGATCTTAATAAGCACTTCTCCTCGGCAACTAACGTCGATAATTCCATTAAACATAGAACTATTTCTCTTATCTCATCACTTCCCAAAATCGACGCAAACTGCTTTGCTTTTTCTCCAATAACTGATGAAGATGTTCGTAAAATTATTTTTTCCATTAAATCTAAAGCAACTGGCTATGATGATGTGAGTAGAAATATGATTATCCTCATACTTGAAAACATTCTTCCAATCATTACCCACATCATCAATTTTTCTTTCTCTACTGGGGTTTTTCCATCTTTTTGGCGTAAAGCATTTGTCCTTCCACTTGCCAAGTTAAATAATCCCAGTTCTGTTAACCATTTTCGACCAATTTCTATACTTCCCTTTCTTTCAAAGACTTTGGAATCAGCTGCATACAAACAGTTATCCAGCTACATTTATAAAAATAATCTTCTTAGTCCCTTGCAATCAGGTTTTCGTCCTGGGCATAGTACAACCACTGCTCTCCTTAAAGTTCTTGATGACGTACGAGAGGGTATGGAGGAATCAAAATTAACGGTTCTCGTATTAATTGACTTCTCCAATGCTTTCTGTACAGTTGATCATGACATTCTTCTTGCTATCTGTAAATACATGGGTTTCTCTTCGTCAGTTTTGGATTGGTTATCAACTTATCTTCGTGGTTCGTCTTATCACCAGCAAAGAGTTAAAGTCAACCAACAGTCTTTCTCTGATTGGTCTGATCTTACTACTGGCGTTCCACAAGGCGGAATTCTTTCTCCTTTATTATTTTCTATTTTTATAAATCTCATAACTGTAAATTTCAAATGCTCCTACCATCTGTATGCTGACGATTTACAGCTGTACGCTCGGATTGATCCAGCAGAGGTTATCTCCGCGATCGAAATTTTAAATCTAGATCTTGAGGCCATCTGTGACTGGTGCAGAAATTATGGAATTGCTGTCAATCCTGTTAAATGTCAAGCGATAATTCTCGGTAGTCCTCGCCGTATAGCTAAATTAGATTTTAATTCACTGGAGCCTATCGTTTACAATAGCACAATTATTCCTCTTAGTCAAGTAGTTAAAGACCTTGGGTTAATGATTGATGCTAATTTAAGTTGGCAATCTCAGGTGGCTGAAATAAGCCGGAGAGTGACAATCACCCTGCGTGGCCTTTATCGTTTCAAGAATTTCCTTCCAACCGAGACTAAGGCTATGTTGGTGCGAGTGCTTGTTTTACCACTCATTGATTGTGCTGATGTGTGTTACTCTGATGTGAGTCAACTACTTCTGTGCAAATTGGATCGTTTATTAAATAATTGCATCCGTTTTATTTTTGGCCTTCGTAAATACGATCATGTATCCATATATCGTTCTAAGCTTAAATGGCTCCCTATCCATCAGCGTAGATGTATCAAAATTCTTCGCACGTTTTTTTCAATCCTATATGATCCATGCACTCCCCAATACCTGAAATGCAAGTTTCAGTATTTGGGTTCTTCTCACGATCGTAACCTGCGATCGTCCGAGGGAACTACATTATGTGTTTTTCCTCGCCGTACCAAATTTATGTCTCAGTCTTTCGCCGCTGAGGCCATAAGGCTATGGAATAAATTACCCCCTCATATCAGAAAACCGACTTCTGTTGCTACATTTAAGAGGATGGTGACTGATCACTACCTTTCTTCTTCCAGCAAGTAACTTTCATATTTAATTGTTTCTGCTTATATGTGACTTGACATTTTAAATTATTTAATTTGTTTTAGTTCGTATGTAAGTATACTTAAAATGTATGTATTATGTACTATTTAAACATTATGTATGAAATGTATCATATATTACTTAGGTTAATTGTAGTTGTGTATATTTATTTTTGTATTTACACTTATGGTATGTCTATTTATATATTTACATTTACGTATAAATTATCCACATATTTTATGGCACCTGCTAAAGTTCTCTGCTTAGCTCATGGTTGACTGTTAGAGAATGCCTAAAGGCATTAAGTCCGCCAATTGTACATTTTAAGTGCAATAAAGTTTTTTAAATAAAATAAAACTCGTTTCCAAAAGGGAAGTGGTATAACATTTCACAAGTAAGTGAATTTGCAGCAAATATTAAACAAATTAGAACTATTTTATAATATAAGTACTTAAAAATTTGTTACTAATCTTAATATCATATATACCAACATCTTTGGCTATATATTACTGAGTTTTGATAAACAATAAAATTCAATAGGGTTGTCGAGTTCCTTGTCTATAATACTTATCGATGTTTTTTCCTACCCACATCTGTTAACAAACAAAGTCGCCAACAACGGATGATTATCAAATGTTTATTAATTAATAGGTTTCCAACTGAACCTAGACTAAAGTTATGGCTTAAAAGCATAAATATTGTGAATTGGCGTCCGAAATAATATGATCATATTTGTTGCAAACATTTTACAGACGACTGTTTTATTAGACATGAGAACTGCACCACTTTGAAAAAGTGCAGTATACCGACAGTATTTCTGGTACCAGTACCAGTAAGTATAAAAGTATTAGATTATTATTTCGAATGTTTTTTTTTATTTCTTCTTTCCTCATTTTCCACCAAACTCAAGGGCCATAGCCAAGTATCGAAAGATCGCCCGATGATGTCGAGCCACGTTATATGTGTGTTAGAGGGCTGCGGCTAGAGGAGATTCCTCTCCCTGGACCGCTGTAGTCGAGGTGGAGTCGTAAGGGAAGAGGAGTGTTGGTATGGCGATTGGCGATGCGCCACTTGACTATCTTTCGCGACTTTGATGAGGCTGCACCACTTGATGCTTCCAAGTGCTCGTTTTTCCCTGGCTCCATTCACATATCGGGCTCGGGGAGTCCGTAGTGCAGCTCGTATCTCTATAAATGTTTCCTCGGTTTAAGATCTTTGTAGAATATTTAGAGACGATACCAGGAGACCCGACGGTATGGGTTTGGTTGCTTGAGAGAGAGAGAGAGAGAGAGAGAGAGAGAGAGAGAGAGAGATAAAGCTTTAGTGTGGAATACTACTTGCGAACACTTTGACAGCATCCTATCTCATGGGTACCTCTTCTAAAGCAGTGGTGGCATTAGAGGCAACTGAACCAAGTAAATAGCCCAGAGTATCTGGAAGATAAGTATATATATTTGTGCCATTTGCTGTAGAGACTATTAGTCCATATGGTGAACGTGCGGTGTAGTTCCTAAAAAAACTCTATCTGCGACTGATCATCGCTGCTGGTTATGAAGTTGTTTAGTTTCTTGTTTCCTTGCTTGAAGGGTAAGTATAGCCATTCAGTGAGGACACGTAACCAGTATTCTTGGGACGATACCACAGAAAGTAGGACTTTATGATAATTTCAGTTATTATTTTTAATATTGTAATTTCAATTTCGAAAATAACGTTGTAAATAGCTGACAACTATGTAATTAAAAGTTTATATTTTTTATATTATCTTGCTAGCTCGTACTCGGTGCATTGCTGCCACAGAAGAAATAATTGTGTAAATATCGTTAAAAATGTGGAACAGTTATATTGTATAATTAGGAATAAATAAAAAATAAGAAAATACAGTCATTTAATTAGAATGATATATAACTTTCAAATAAATTGTCGGTATAATACACACGCCACCTAGTATCAGTTAATTGTACCATGCGTATACCCTTCGCACAAGTGCAACCAATAAGTTGACTATGTTTGACTGATGTACTGTATGTAAGTTGACAATCTGGTGAATGATATAGCATCGTAGAAAGTAGGAACAAACACAAATATATATATATATATATATATATATATATATATATATATATATATATTTTATTATAATTTTTATATAGACATATCTGTAGTTGATTAGAATAGGCATTATTATAGCAGCTGATTTGTTTTTTATAATACTAGAACTAAATGAACGGTTGACAATAAATTATTTTAGAAATTATGTTTTTATTTTTATTTTGCGTAGTTAGTTTAATCTAAATAATTTTTAGTTGAATGATCTAAGGGCTACGATGGCTATCCGAGTACAGAACCAGAGTACAAAACTAATCCAACTGTAGAGATGTGTAAGACAGGGTGTCGATAATTCCATTAAACATAGAACTATTTCTCTTATCTCATCACTTCCCAAAATCGACGCAAACTGCTTTGCTTTTTCTCCAATAACTGATGAAGATGTTCGTAAAATTATTTTTTCCATTAAATCTAAAGCAACTGGCTATGATGATGTGAGTAGAAATATGATTATCCTCATACTTGAAAACATTCTTCCAATCATTACCCACATCATCAATTTTTCTTTCTCTACTGGGGTTTTTCCATCTTTTTGGCGTAAAGCATTTGTCCTTCCACTTGCCAAGTTAAATAATCCCAGTTCTGTTAACCATTTTCGACCAATTTCTATACTTCCCTTTCTTTCAAAGACTTTGGAATCAGCTGCATACAAACAGTTATCCAGCTACATTTATAAAAATAATCTTCTTAGTCCCTTGCAATCAGGTTTTCGTCCTGGGCATAGTACAACCACTGCTCTCCTTAAAGTTCTTGATGACGTACGAGAGGGTATGGAGGAATCAAAATTAACGGTTCTCGTATTAATTGACTTCTCCAATGCTTTCTGTACAGTTGATCATGACATTCTTCTTGCTATCTGTAAATACATGGGTTTCTCTTCGTCAGTTTTGGATTGGTTATCAACTTATCTTCGTGGTTCGTCTTATCACCAGCAAAGAGTTAAAGTCAACCAACAGTCTTTCTCTGATTGGTCTGATCTTACTACTGGCGTTCCACAAGGCGGAATTCTTTCTCCTTTATTATTTTCTATTTTTATAAATCTCATAACTGTAAATTTCAAATGCTCCTACCATCTGTATGCTGACGATTTACAGCTGTACGCTCGGATTGATCCAGCAGAGGTTATCTCCGCGATCGAAATTTTAAATCTAGATCTTGAGGCCATCTGTGACTGGTGCAGAAATTATGGAATTGCTGTCAATCCTGTTAAATGTCAAGCGATAATTCTCGGTAGTCCTCGCCGTATAGCTAAATTAGATTTTAATTCACTGGAGCCTATCGTTTACAATAGCACAATTATTCCTCTTAGTCAAGTAGTTAAAGACCTTGGGTTAATGATTGATGCTAATTTAAGTTGGCAATCTCAGGTGGCTGAAATAAGCCGGAGAGTGACAATCACCCTGCGTGGCCTTTATCGTTTCAAGAATTTCCTTCCAACCGAGACTAAGGCTATGTTGGTGCGAGTGCTTGTTTTACCACTCATTGATTGTGCTGATGTGTGTTACTCTGATGTGAGTCAACTACTTCTGTGCAAATTGGATCGTTTATTAAATAATTGCATCCGTTTTATTTTTGGCCTTCGTAAATACGATCATGTATCCATATATCGTTCTAAGCTTAAATGGCTCCCTATCCATCAGCGTAGATGTATCAAAATTCTTCGCACGTTTTTTTCAATCCTATATGATCCATGCACTCCCCAATACCTGAAATGCAAGTTTCAGTATTTGGGTTCTTCTCACGATCGTAACCTGCGATCGTCCGAGGGAACTACATTATGTGTTTTTCCTCGCCGTACCAAATTTATGTCTCAGTCTTTCGCCGCTGAGGCCATAAGGCTATGGAATAAATTACCCCCTCATATCAGAAAACCGACTTCTGTTGCTACATTTAAGAGGATGGTGACCGATCACTACCTTTCTTCTTCCAGCAAGTAACTTTCATATTTAATTGTTTCTGCTTATATGTGACTTGACATTTTAAATTATTTAATTTGTTTTAGTTCGTATGTAAGTATACTTAAAATGTATGTATTATGTACTATTTAAACATCATGTATGAAATGTATCATATATTACTTAGGTTAATTGTAGTTGTGTATATTTATTTTTGTATTTACACTTATGGTATGTCTATTTATATATTTACATTTACGTATAAATTATCCACATATTTTATGGCACCTGCTAAAGTTCTCTGCTTAGCTCATGGTTGACTGTTAGAGAATGCCTAAAGGCATTAAGTCCGCCAATTGTACATTTTAAGTGCAATAAAGTTTTTTAAATAAAATAAAACTCGTTTCCAAAAGGGAAGTGGTATAACATTTCACAAGTAAGTGAATTTGCAGCAAATATTAAACAAATTAGAACTATTTTATAATATAAGTACTTAAAAATTTGTTACTAATCTTAATATCATATATACCAACATCTTTGGCTATATATTACTGAGTTTTGATAAACAATAAAATTCAATAGGGTTGTCGAGTTCCTTGTCTATAATACTTATCGATGTTTTTTCCTACCCACATCTGTTAACAAACAAAGTCGCCAACAACGGATGATTATCAAATGTTTATTAATTAATAGGTTTCCAACTGAACCTAGACTAAAGTTATGGCTTAAAAGCATAAATATTGTGAATTGGCGTCCGAAATAATATGATCATATTTGTTGCAAACATTTTACAGACGACTGTTTTATTAGACATGAGAACTGCACCACTTTGAAAAAGTGCAGTATACCGACAGTATTTCTGGTACCAGTACCAGTAAGTATAAAAGTATTAGATTATTATTTCGAATGTTTTTTTTTATTTCTTCTTTCCTCATTTTCCACCAAACTCAAGGGCCATAGCCAAGTATCGAAAGATCGCCCGATGATGTCGAGCCACGTTATATGTGTGTTAGAGGGCTGCGGCTAGAGGAGATTCCTCTCCCTGGACCGCTGTAGTCGAGGTGGAGTCGTAAGGGAAGAGGAGTGTTGGTATGGCGATTGGCGATGCGCCACTTGACTATCTTTCGCGACTTTGATGAGGCTGCACCACTTGATGCTTCCAAGTGCTCGTTTTTCCCTGGCTCCATTCACATATCGGGCTCGGGGAGTCCGTAGTGCAGCTCGTATCTCTATAAATGTTTCCTCGGTTTAAGATCTTTGTAGAATATTTAGAGACGATACCAGGAGACCCGACGGTATGGGTTTGGTTGCTTGAGAGAGAGAGAGAGAGAGAGAGAGAGAGAGAGAGAGATAAAGCTTTAGTGTGGAATACTACTTGCGAACACTTTGACAGCATCCTATCTCATGGGTACCTCTTCTAAAGCAGTGGTGGCATTAGAGGCAACTGAACCAAGTAAATAGCCCAGAGTATCTGGAAGATAAGTATATATATTTGTGCTATTTGCTGTAGAGACTATTAGTCCATATGGTGAACGTGCGGTGTAGTTCCTAAAAAAACTCTATCTGCGACTGATCATCGCTGCTGGTTATGAAGTTGTTTAGTTTCTTGTTTCCTTGCTTGAAGGGTAAGTATAGCCATTCAGTGAGGACACGTAACCAGCATTCTTGGGACGATACCACAGAAAGTAGGACTTTATGATAATTTCAGTTATTATTTTTAATATTGTAATTTCAATTTCGAAAATAACGTTGTAAATAGCTGACAACTATGTAATTAAAAGTTTATATTTTTTATATTATCTTGCTAGCTCGTACTCGGTGCATTGTTGCCACAGAAGAAATAATTGTGTAAATATCGTTAAAAATGTGGAACAGTTATATTGTATAATTAGGAATAAATAAAAAATAAGAAAATACAGTCATTTAATTAGAATGATATATAACTTTCAAATAAATTGTCGGTATAATACACACGCCACCTAGTATCAGTTAATTGTACCATGCGTATACCCTTCGCACAAGTGCAACCAATAAGTTGACTATGTTTGACTGATGTACTGTATGTAAGTTGACAATCTGGTGAATGATATAGCATCGTAGAAAGTAGGAACAAACACAAATATATATATATATATATATATATATATATATATATATATATATATATATATATATATATATATATATTTTATTATAATTTTTATATAGACATATCTGTAGTTGATTAGAATAGGCATTATTATAGCAGCTGATTTGTTTTTTATAATACTAGAACTAAATGAACGGTTGACAATAAATTATTTTAGAAATTATGTTTTTATTTTTATTTTGCGTAGTTAGTTTAATCTAAATAATTTTTAGTTGAATGATCTAAGGGCTACGATGGCTATCCGAGTACAGAACCAGAGTACAAAACTAATCCAACTGTAGAGATGTGTAAGACAGGGTGTCGTAATGTCCCCGAATTACTTTCCCCCTGCATTGGAAGAAGTTTTCGAGCTACTGGACTGAAAAGGATACGATATTAACGTCAATGGCGCTTACGTCACTCACCTTCGTTTTACCGACAATATAGTCCTTAACGCAGAATCGCTGGAGAACCTACGCACTATGTTCAATGACCTCAATCGTGTCTCCCGACGGATAGGTCTTAAGATGAACATGACCAAAACAAAAGTCACGTGTAATGTCCATGTCACACCTATGCCGGTGGTTTTTGGGAGCACTTAGCTGAAGTTGTTGACGAGTATTTTTACTTGGGACAAATAGTCCGACTAGGTAAGTTCAACTTCGACCGATTCGGTCTATCGACGGATTCAACTCGGCTGGGCAGCATTTGGGAGATTACAACACATCATCTCGTCAGGAATACCTCAAAACTAGATTGTACAACCAGTGCATGTTGCCAGTGATGACCTATGGATCTGAGGCGAGGTCTTTCACTGCTGGCTGTATGAGGAAGCTCGAAGTCACTCAGCGAGCTATGAAGAGGGCTATGCTCAGGGGTTCAAACTTAGGAATGAGGATATCTGTAGCAGTACTAGAATGACCGATATCGCCCAATGAATTAGTAAGCTGAAGTGGCAATTGACCGGCCATATAGCTCGAAGAACCAAAAACCGATGGGGAAAAAAGGTTCTCGAGTGGCAGCCTCGTACCGGCAGGTGAAGTGTAGGACGTTCCCCCACTAGATGGAGTCAAAAACTCGTAAGACATGCAGAAAGTTGACTGATGCAGATAGCTCAGGACCGTGCTTTGTGGCATTCCTTGGGGAAGCCTATGTTCAGCAGTCGACTTGTGAAGAGTTTTAATGATGAATGATAATCGCATTATATTAATATGGTACATAAATAGAATGGACGTTACGGGTAGAGTCCATCTATCCATAGAGTCCATTCTATTTATTTAGGTATAGGTAGGGTATACAATTTTTATCGATTTAATTTAGTACACTGTCTTATCCCTATTATTAGTTACGTGGACGTGCAATTCTGCTGTCAGCGCCAAAATGGCGGAAATCAAATCGCTTCAGCATGTCACGGTGTATAGCCAGTCCAGTGTATTTGTATATATAGAGGTCAGTGGGCTAAACACTACGTACATACTGGTACATACCGGTCCAATCGGTCGATCATTCCATAGATAATGATCATTCAAATCGCGCGCAGGCCATTACATACCATAAAGTATATAGTAATATAATTACAATTACAAGATTACAACGATCTTTCGTTCAAATACTAATCTTATAATATTATTTTTATTTAAGACACTTAATGATTTCTTAAATTTACGCGAACACTACACATTGAATAAAACTATTATTTACGGATTTTATCGCGTTTAATTACATTAATTTATTGTTATTATTATCCCGACGTTTCGGGTGCTTTACAGCGCCCATGGTCACGGGGGGGACTGAGATGTTTGACGTCCCAATGTCATAGTTAGTCCGGCTACCTTCAGTTTTTGAATATTAATTTTTGGTCCGATTTACGCAAAACGAGCTTATAGTATCATGAAGTCTTGCAGTGGTATGCTTGGGTTTGGGTTTAATTTTGTTAATTATAGGATCCCAAGCAGATGGTAGCACCCAACCATCTTCTCTATTGAAATTTGGATGTTTTTTAATTTCAATAGCCTCGCGTATCATCCTTGGTAGGAATCGGTGTTCTTTTGCGAGAATTTGTGGTTTATCAAATCTAATGTAATGGTGGGGACGATCTTGAACATGTTCGCAGACTGCAGACTTCCCGGAGCGTCGGTGCTTCACATCAGCTATATGTTCCTACACGCGGGTTTTTATAGATCTCTTTGTTTGATCTATGTAAGAGAGACCACATTCACAATCTAGCTTGTACACACCTGCATCTTGTAGAGGAATATTACATTTGATGGATGGTAAAAATTGACTAATCTTCTTCAGCGGCTTGTAGTATGTCTTAATGGACGCTCGCTTCAAGATGTAGCCAATCTTGTCCGTGACTCCTCTAACATATGGTAGTAGAGCAGGCGCGCGCTCGACTGTGGCCGGCTTCACTCGTTCACTGTGACGTAGGCGCGGGACCCGAAGCTTGTTGTCTTGCAATACTTGCTTGACATGCTGAAGCTCCGCAGCCAGATGTTTTCTGTCACAGATCCCTCGTGCTCTCTGAAACAAAGATTTACCCACGGTAGCTAACTGTGAAGGATGATGGTGAGATTCACCATTTAGATATCGGTTGGTATGGGTCTTTCTGCTGGAAACATCTGGCTGCGGAGCTTCAGCATGTCAAGCAAGTATTGCAAGACAACAAGCTTCGGGTCCCGCGCCTACGTCACAGTGAACGAGTGAAGCCGGCCACAGTCGAGCGCGCGCCTGCTCTACTACCATATGTTAGAGGAGTCACGGACAAGATTGGCTACATCTTGAAGCGAGCGTCCATTAAGACATACTACAAGCCGCTGAAGAAGATTAGTCAATTTTTACCATCCATCAAATGTAATATTCCTCTACAAGATGCAGGTGTGTACAAGCTAGATTGTGAATGTGGTCTCTCTTACATAGGTCAAACAAAGAGATCTATAAAAACCCGCGTGAAGGAACATATAGCTGATAAACCACAAATTCTCGCAAAAGAACACCGATTCCTACCAAGGATGATACGCGAGGCTATTGAAATTAAAAAACATCCAAATTTCAATAGAGAAGATGGTTGGGTGCTACCATCTGCTTGGGATCCTATAATTAACAAAATTAAACCCAAACCCAAGCATACCACTGCAAGACTTCATGATACTATAAGCTCGTTTTGCGTAAATCGGACCAAAAATTAATATTCAAAAACTGAAGGTAGCCGGACTAACTATGACATTGGGACGTCAAACATCTCAGTCCCCCCCGTGACCATGGGCGCTGTAAAGCACCCGAAACGTCGGGATAATAATAACAATAAATTAATGTAATTAAACGCGATAAAATCCGTAAATAATAGTTTTATTCAATTTAAGACACTTACCAAGGCACAAGTATTTCTTTTAGTAAGAGTGAGCGCATTTCAGTAATAGCGCTATCTACTAAATTCTATAGGTAAAATTATTTTATCGAACAAAAATGGTATTGCCTTTCAAGGTGGTACATAAAGTAGATTTTAGGTGGTATAAGCCCAATAAAATTATATTCTCTTATTATTTTTTTAAAACGTAACCTCCACACTAGGATTTTCTGCTTTATAGTGGCCCTTATAGTTTACAAACATAAATCGTACAAGGACAAACATCCTGTCCCGGAACAATTATTTGTAGGCCACACAAATATTTGTACCGTGCGGGATTCGAACCCGCGGTTTTAGCGTTGTAATTCAATTGCTAAGTCGCTGGACCACGGAGCCATCAAATTTTATAATTTAGTTTATGTAAAATGACAATTTGTAAATTTTCATTTAGTAAATTTTTGTTGACATAGTATAAAGCCGTGGTTTAATTAAAATAAAATTACATAAATAATAAATAATTACCTAATTAAGAAAATCAACCGATAATATCTCTTCATAAGATCGAAGAAGAAGATGTACTGTGAAACAGATGTATATAAAAAAATATTAATTACTCCGCAACATTCCGCTAACTAAACACAATGATGTGTCTTACCTGGATTGAAGAGCACCTCCCGCCCTCCCTCAAGTGATGTAGGCATCCTCAGGTGATGTAGACACTACGGCGCCTGACCGCTTAGACGGAGTCGTAGAGTCTACATTTGGATTTGGATTTCCGCAAAGTAACGCCTGATTCTATCAATTAACAAAATATTTATATAATTTAATGTAAATAAATTAACGATATACGCAATCTATGCTATTTTAAAGTTATTGATAAATCATAGTAGTTTCATTTCTGTCGTGTGTCTTCTCGAAACACACTGTTTTTAGTCTTTATTCGGAAGGCGTTGCTACCTATCTCTTGATTTGTTTCCTTATGTCGCCTTTTACCTTTGATATAGGGTAGTGGATATTCTTACGGCATCACTACACAGTACAATAAATTATATACAAATATATTATAAAATCTAAATTAACTTAAACTATACTGTACTATATTTTCACTTTACATATAATTGCCTGAATTAAAACTAATGTACAAAATGCACGCAAATATTGCAAATAAATGCACAAACGCAAAGTCAAAATAATAATGTTGTAGATATTAATACCTGGGTGGATTGAAAAGTACTCGGCCTAACACAGATCCATTCAATTCTAAAAATCAAATCTACACACATTATTTAGTTCAGTTCAGACTAGTTCATTGTGTGAAGTTCGAAACGTGTGCGATAATTAGTTGTGATTTTATAAATTTATTAACAAAGTAATCGGACATAATTTCCGCGAATGGAGCAAATCGAGCAGCGTGCCGTCATTAAGTACCCCCATAAGAAGGGGCTATCATCAAAAGCCATCCATGATGACATGGTCAGTACATTAGGCGATTGTGCTCTGTCATATTCAACCGTCAAAAAATGGATAACAGAATTTAAGCGTGGTAGAGAGAGTGTGAAAGATGAACCCCGCTCTGGAAGGCCTTCGACGTCAACTACTGACGAAAATATTAAAAAAGTACTTGATTTAATAATGGGAGATCGCAGATTAAAAATTAGAGAGATAGCCGAGATTATAGGCATCTCTTATGAACGAACTCAAAACATCATTGTCAACGAGTTGGGTTTCCACAAGGTGTCTGCGAGGTGGGTTCCGCGACTGCTTTCAGTTGAACAAAAAGGACGCGATTGACTATTTCACGCGACTGTTTCGAGTTATTTGAAGCCGATGCAGATGATTTTTTGAATCGTTTTGTTACTATGGACGAAACATGGGTTTATTACTGTACACCGGAAACAAAACAACAATCAAAACAGTGGAAAAGACCTGGTTCACCACCCCCTAAAAAGGCTAAGTCGATTTTGTCGGCAAATAAGGTGGTGGCTTCAGTATTCTGGGACTCGAAAGGTGTGATTATGATTGATTATTTTGAAAGGGGTCCGACTATAAACTCTGATTACTACTGCACCTTACTACGTCGTTTACGAGAGGAAATAAAAGAAAAACGTCGAGGAATGCTCAGAAGAAAAGTCCTGTTTCATCAAGATAACGCCCGTGTTCACACGTCAGTACAGTCAATGGCTGAAATTCACAACTGTGGCTTTGAACTGTTACCGCATCCGCCGTATTCACCTGATCTGGCACCATCAGACTTCTTTCTGTTCCCTAACCTAAAAAAGCACTTGGGAGGTCAAAGATTTTCGACAAACGACGAGGTCAAAGCAGCTGTAGACGCATATTTTGACTCTAAGGAAGAATCATTTTTTTTCAACGGTCTATATGCTTGGAAGGGGAGGTGGCAAAAGTGTATTGAACTTGATGGTGATTATGTAGAAAAATAAAAATATAACTGATTTAGTATGTGTTTATTTTCTTGGTTAGGCCGAGTACTTTTCAATCCACCCTCGTATCTTAGCGAACGACTTGCACCACCACGGCCAAGTTCGTAACTGCTGCGTTTGGAAAAAAAATCAAATTCTAAACTTTCCATCCAAAACATACAAAACGTAAACATATAAAGTTGCCTAAACTAAATATAATATGGTCGTACAAATCCAAGACTTGTGTCTATTGGCCTAAAGATCATTTAAATTTGACAACTCTCAGAACTACACAAACTTCAAAATTAGGCAATTTTAACCATTTAAAATTCGACCTTATTGCTTTAGGTAATTATTTACACCATGTCCATTTTGGACCATGTGTGAAAACCAAAACATCGAAAAGAAATCTATATTCGCTTCATCTCTTTCTATACGTATTTATGACGCCGCGCCGTCGCAAGAAAGAGATACAACTGGATACAACAAATATCAACGGAGGTCATCGGTTAGTTTGGTGGGCCGTGTTGGCATATCGCTATCGTTCCAGTTTTCGTTTTATGTTTCATAACTTTCGTACGTTTTGATTTTTTGGTTTTGGTTGGATATGTGATAAGTTATCACTGATAACTGTTATATACTTAGGTGTCTCGATATGATACGATATTTTGATAACATAACGTTATTAGTTACGTTTTGATATATCGGTCACATGCTAGCAACTAGCATCATTAGCATGGAGGCTAACATGGGGGTTAGAGTACAGGAGAGGCTAACCAATAAAAAGATACTCTAAAAAGCTAACATCCATGGCAACAAAAGAGCAAACTTACATGTCAAAAATGATAATTTAATGGAGTTTTGGCGAGAACTTGGCCGCAGACCGATTGTCGCTACTGTTTTGTCGCTTGAATAATGGTTTGAAGTGGATTTTGATTAGTAAAACTTATGTAAATTTGTTAATTAATTGTCCGCACGTGTGAACTATTAGAGAAAACGACGAAACAAGAGCTTTGGTGTCGATATAAACCTCAAGTTATTTTGATCGCTTGGGCGCCTTATGAACTTGATAGGCTATCATCATCAACTGTCCGCTAGGTTGAGGTGTCGTCAAAACCTCCCAAGGGCTTCGCAATGTGACGCATCAGCATATTGTTAAGAAAAAGAATATGATATTTATGTCAAATAGCGTCCCTATTTGACATAAATATGTCATCATCGATGTTGCAGAAACATCGATGATGACATCGATGTTGGTATCGATAACTTAACATCGATTTTCAATGTTTGTCTTCATAGACTACTATAATACACACATAATAGAACGGGGCTGTGAGCGGAGCCCGTGTAGCCACTAAAATGCCACAAGACGTCAATTCACACATATTAATGTCAACACGAGATGTGTTTTGACGTTACAATCGTTTTCAAATTTCGCATGCAAATTATTTAGAAAATACCAAATTGCACGCTATTTAGGAATAAATTTGTATTAAAATCCGTCTGTCGACACAGCGTATCGGGTTTGTAGTAGTGATTACCTTATAATACGACGTAATTGCTTGTATGTGTGCTCGGTACAAAATAAGGTTGACAGCCATTCTATTGTGTATTATAGTATTCTATGTTTATCCTATTTAAAACATCGATGTTGGCCATTATCGATGTTTTTTTTGCAAATGTACCTTAGAATTAGATATTTTTTATTTATTAGATTAGAGGGAATAAAAAATAGTTATGTTGTTTATGGTTTATTATTAATGAAATAAATAAAGATTTTAGTGTCATACGGTAATTAAAAAAATGAGAAGTTAACAAATACCTATCTAGTTCATTTGTTATATAGTACTAAAAAGGAACCGGGCAGTCCACCGCTGGTTCCTTGATCCTGTTTCGAAGGACCACTTGAAAAGGAACCAGGCGGTGCCGTAAACGTTAAACTAAGAAACAGAAGGGAGGAATCGAGGCTTCTCTTGATCCGGCCTCCTATAACGCCTACGTTGGGTTCGGGAACAACGTATGTGATCTCCGCAACGGAGTAACACACAAGGGCGATAACCTCTTCCTTTTCAGAAAATGGGTTCAGGCGGGGATTACGGGTCTTCCGAAGCTCCTTTCTTTGAGCGTAGCGGTCAACGCAATTTTAATCGATCTTACTAACCTTTCCCAGGCGCCACCCATATGCGGTGCTCCCGGAGGTATAAATTTCCATTTAATATATTTTTAAGCTATTGCATAGCTTCTATCGCGGGCCTTGAGCGCGGGGAACGAATCCAGAAATTCCGTAACGAAAAAAACCTCACGCTCCCCACTCCGACGGGCACGGAGGTGTGGCGTTGAAAGCCATGCATCGTCTAACGTCGTTTCAGTTCGGCAGACTTCGGCACTCGGCAGACTTCGGCACGGTGTTTGTGTGCGTGCGACTAGTCGTATGCGTGTACACTAGCTGCTAACTGAATGTTAAAAATTCCTGAATAACCTACATGTATTGTAAGATATTAAAAATATTTTAAACAATATTAACTTCTCATTTATACAATAAGAGAAAAAAAATTGTTTTCTTATCGGTCACCACGCTCAAAAAGTGTAACTTGATTTAATATCAAAGACTTAACTGCATAAATAAAATAAATAATTAATTATAATTGCGTAAGTTGATACAAAATGCTATGCAATAGCTTTACCGCGGCAGTCCCCGAGTGCCACACGTCTTTTTTTTAAATGACTCATTTTTCATGCCCTCATAGCATTCTTCGCATGCTTTCAATAATTCTTTATTCGCAGCTTTGAAATTTGTCCCGTTATCGCTGTATATAACGGCTGGTTTTCCTCTTCTGGCGATAAATCGCCTCAATGCCATTATCATTGACGCTGGTGTCAATGAGGCTGCTAATTCTAAGTGTACTGCTCTGATGGTCAGACACGTAAATAAAACACCCCAACGTTTTTCGTGTCGCCTTCCTATAGTCACACTCATAGGTCCGAAATAATCCACGGCTGAGCATGTAAAAGGTGGTTCGTTGTGAGCTATTCTCTCCAGAGGAATATTTCCTTGTGGCACGTTCTGCGGTTTTGACCTGTATGTCCTGCACAACTGACAATGATGTGACACACTTCGTACTACATTACGCAAGTTCAAGACATAAAATTTTTGATTCACTTCACTCATCACCGTCTGGTGGTTGGCATGTCCAAAATGATGATGAACTTCTCTAATCATCATTTTAACGATTTCAATGAAACACCGTTGCAATAATTCTCGGCTCACTGACTGCGGAGAAAGATTAAGTGACTTAATTGTTTGTACACTTATCTCCTCTAAGTCGTTCGAGTAAATGCCTTTTATCTTAACGTTTAAGCGATACGAACTGTCGTCGTTAATTCGCTTACCTCCCACGGCTTCAATACGTAATTCTTCTTTACGTCCGCGAGGCGCTAACTTCTGAGCCATCCACTCCTCTATGAGTGTCATGGTCGATCCCTCATCCAGAAGAGCTGTTGTCTTGACCTTTCCTCTAGGTCCATACAACTCGACCGGTGTGATCTTTAAGTATGCACATGCCAGTGCATTCACTGTACTAACAGTTGTAATTTGAGCCTCTTTACCCCCCCCCCTCGTCCCCTTGCGGCGAGGTATTTTCATTGGGGTATCGGTGTAGCATTCGATGATGTGACATTCTACATCCCTCTACACCACATTTTTTCGCTCTGCACTCTAACCTCATATAGTTAGGTGACAAACATTGAAAACACACTTTCGCTTTTTTAACCGCGTCCCATTTCTCGCAATTATTCATGTCCTTAAACTTGTAACAGCTCACTATAGAGTGCTCCTTGTTACATATAACACACTTATGTGTTACCCGACTTACAGGCTTGTCCTGGGTTATCATAACCACTTGTCAGTTGTGCCCTTTATTATTTCGGCGTTCTAGATGCTCGCTCGTTTTACTTCGGCGCTCATAGCGCTCGCTCTTGACACGGTTGCGTACAGACCGCTTTGCGGTGTGTACAGTTTGCTTCCTGAATTCAGGACGCTTCCGTTTTTCAGGCACATTTTCATTGCTTAAGGACGTTCCAAATTGTTCACTCAATGAATTCAAACATTTTGGCCATCTTCTGTAGCTCTGGCTCCAAAGGATGCTGAGCTCGATATTCAAACCATTTAAATTTAATCATAGTTCCAAGTTTCTCTACTATGCGGTTGACTAACTCCGGTGAGTATAAATACTGTGGTTGATTCAATGCTTGTATTGTGGCAACCACGTTCGTAATACGACTTGCAAAAGATCCTATATTCCGGCAATTTTCTGCCAATCTTGGCATACGTCTTACATTCTCGATTTCGGCTAGAATGAGCATCTCAACCCTACCGAATCTTCTTTCGAGAGCGTTCATTATTTCTTCAGGTTCACACAAAGTAAACAACAATGACTTAACCGCTTCCTTAGCGGTGCCCTTTAATGTCCTCCTAAGGCGTGCGACATTCTGCACCCCTGAAAATTGGCTTCTTGTGTCTTCAATCACCGTTTTGAAAATTATCCATTCACCCGGGTCTCTATCGAACACCCTTCCATCTTTTCCCGCTATCTTTATTGCACTCACAATCGCTTCGGTAAATTCTGACACCTCACTCGCGTGTGTTTTCTGTGCATTTCCTTGGTTGCGCTCGATCTCCACCCCTTTGCGATGTGATTCTTTACACGCTTCCTTATCAGTAATATCGGGTTGCGTTACACTAACCGGCGCGCTCATTATGGTCTGTTGAACCCAACTCCTTACGAAAGGTTCCACCTGAGTATTCCGCTCTTCATCATCCTCACTCGAGTCGATCTCCTCTTCTCGGTTGAGTCGTGCCAACTTCAATTGAGACTTGGCTAAGGCAGCACCTGCCTGTGCTCGTTCGAGCTCTGAGCGTTCGAATATAATCCGCGCCTCTAATTTGGCTTTCAGCCTCGCCGATCGCGATGACCTACTATCTCTCTGTGACCCTTTGTCACTAGTGTGCCCGATTACTGTCCTTGACGATGCCGCTTCTTCGGTCCTTTGACCTACTTTTTCGACTACCGTTTCACTCCTGGATATAACGGATTATTGTGCGGTGCTGGCCTGCGTACCACTGATGTCCGTCCTGTTGCTTGTCGTTGCCATGGACGTCCCTGAGTCCCACGTGCATGTGGACGTATCGGTGGTGGCTCCACTTGAAGGAGTTGTTCCACTCGAAGCAGTAGCTCTGGTCGCTCCAGATGATTCCGCCTCTTTAGCCTTTCTTGAGAGCCCTGTTCTTGTCCTGCTTCCTTCGCTCCTCTCTGTCTGGTCTTGTGCCTTCTTCATCTTGCAGGAAGGTGATTGTTGGCCTACAGTCCCTAACTGTCCCTACGGTCCCTACAACCCCTTACCTACAACCCTTCTACACACCAACCTAACCCCACTACCCCTCCCCCCCTTTATCTCCCAACCCTACAACTTTACTACCACCCTAACAGCCCTATCAGCCCTATCAATCCTGAACGGGGCCTACCGTGGTGAGCCGTCCAGGGATGGAGTCGTGCAGGAATGGAATGGAGGAAAGGTTTAGGAACTGTCCCGCCAAGGAATATGACGAAACAGTCGAGCGGTAGTGCAAGCGCAGTCTCGCTCGAGAGAACTGCTCCACCCGAAGGTGTTGTGCCAGAGCCCGACCGTTTGGCACCGTTAGGTGGTCGGGATGTATGCTGCGCTTCGTCGCCCAGTCGCCGGTGACGCCTCGTCCAAGCGCCCTCCTCCGGCCGCGATGCAGTCAGGTGCCCACGAGCACCCTCGCCTGGCAGGAGCAGCGGTGGATGCTTCTTCTTCTTGCACCCTCTGATGACCCGACAGGAAATGCCGGACACGGTCGTCCGACAGGAAATGCCGAGCACGCTTGCCCGACAGGAAAAATGCCAAACCCTGCTTGGCCACGATGAGCGCCTTCATAAGGCACCTGCGCCTGGCTGTGATATGTGCCCAATGCGAGCACACGCCCCAAGCCGCAATCCCGGTTTTCTTTCTTCCGGTAGTTCCAGGTCCAGTCCTACTGCGCTGACCTGGTCTTCTGGCCTTTGGTCCTGTTGCTTCAGCTCAAACCTCCGGCTTCCTTCGGTTGCTGATCTTCACTCGGCTCCGAAGGTCTTCTTTCTCCATAACCAGCAGTTCACGGCTGGTTTCTTAATCCTGCTGCGAAGGACCAATTGAAAAGGAACCGGGCGGCCCACAGCTGGTTCCTTGATCCTGCTTCGAAGGACCACTTGAAAAGGAACCAGGGTGCGTAAACTTTCGGGCTCAGACACAGAAGGAAGGAATCGAGGCTTCTCTCGATCCGGCCTCCTATAACGCCTACGTTGGGTTCGGGAACAACGTATGTGATCTCCGCAACGGAGTTACACACAAGGGCGATAACTTCTTCCTTTTCAGAAAATAGGTTCTGGCGGGGATTACGGGTCTTCCGAAGTCGTCCCGGTCCCAACGCCTTAATTCTTCGATGTGGACTGTATAATTTTGAGGGACGAATTTCTTGGGAATAAAACAGCAATTATCTTCAAACCGTTCCGTGAGAGAGTAATTACTTTTCCCTATCACTTCCCTACACTTTTTCTTTCTTCTTATTGACTGCTGGTCTTGCACTTTTTCCCGAACTAATCCAAAGGATTCCCGAACGAATTGCAAGAAAACTCGTTTACTGAGCTACCCCAGAGCTATACGCGAAAGTGAGCCGCGCCATTTGTGCGCTTGCGCAACTCAATTACATCAATTTGTACTATCACTCTCTCACGGTTTTCTCAATAATTTTATTTGTATAAGACATACATTTATACAATTTACTTGTAAAGATAGCACAAAAAATATCTATACTACGATATACATTACATTTTCATATCACAAAAAACCTTTTATTTATTTAACAAAATATGCCTATTTTACTCACATGTTCAAAGTTGAAATTTCCTAAATATTTAACATAGAAGGTTAAAACAATGTTTTCCACTTGAAATTGTACATATCTTAACCAATACAACAGTTTAATTTACATTCTCTCTATTCATTTCACTATTAAAACACTTATAAATTTCTTATACAAAACTATCATTATTTCACTTATTCACAGGAACTTTCACATAAAAATAACACAGAATTCACCTCTTTTACGCGTACAATTAATCTGAAATGTTTCACAAGTCATTTTTACATAAATTGCTGAAATTGCAAATATTTAAATTTCTACATATTTGGCCTCCTAAGTACGTGGCTAGCGTGCGTCTATGATCTCAATTTTATGAAGGAATTTGAACAACTGACTTTTGCACGGCTATCGACTATCAGTAAAAATGGAAAGTCTAATATCAACTATACTGGGTGAATAAATGCTTCTACACAATTCTCAAACGTTGAAAACTATTTCTAATCAGATTCTTATCAGTTATCATGTTTCTTATCAAACAATATAAGTGAATGTTTTCATAAATCAATCATAGAAAATAGGCATTTGTTTTCATACAAAACATAACAAACTCATATAAGACAATACTTATGCAATTAATTTCCATTAATTCTACTTATGCACAGCGATCATCTCGACCGGGGAACAAATCCGGTCTCTAACTTTATTTTAATATTTCTTCAAATCAACATCATTGGAAAGATGATTTTGATTTCAACCGGGGAACAAATCCGGTAACATAATTTATATCTTAAAAATTCCTTATATGAATTTATTAAGAAAATATTACTAGGAAAACAATAAACTATTCCGGCCTGGGAGTCGAACCCAAGACCTTCATATCATTAAATCAATATTTCTTTAAGATTCAACTAAGCATTTTCTTATTAGAATATTATTGCTCGATAATTTGCTTTTTAGAAGCTATTCGTAAACGTCGGTTAACTAATAAATTGAAATATTCTTATAGGCGCGTCGCCAACAAGTACAATATTTTTGCCGAGTAAGATGAATGTTATTATTTTAATCTTTTAATGGTTCCTAGTAATTTAATACCCACAAACCTAATGAGACCTAATTTCCGATTTAGTCGTAGTTTTTATATCTACTACTCCTATCGCAAAAGAAAAAATATAATTATAGAAAAAAAATTAACAAACTACACCAAAACAAAATAATAGACTTTTCTCGTCACCTTTGTTCATATTTTTAATCAGGCAGCCCAAGCTGTAAGTATGCACTCACACAGTCAAATGCACTATGCAGTGAAGTTAAATAACAATATCAGTAATCCTATACTATTAAACGAGCAATTCTTGTGTATATATATATATATATATATATATATATATATATATATATATATATATATATATAATCGGGATCTCGGGAACGGCTCCAACGATTTTATTAAAATTTAGTGTCCAGGGAGTTTCGGGGATACAAAATCGATCTAGCTAGGATTTATTTTTAGAAAATGTCTTTTTGTCCGTGTTTTTAGGCAATGAAAAACTGCTACAATATCGTTAGAATAAGAAGGTAAATTTTGACAGATTGTCAATGATTATAAATAGCTTAATTGGTATAATGGGCGGTCACAGAATCGTAAAACCCCGGTTCGAGCCCAGACCGACCGACTTTTTTAATTTTTTTTTTCAAGTTCCTTTCTTTTTTGAGAAAATCTATTTTTTCTAGCCCTTTTTTTAGTATTTTTTAAAAACACGAAAATTTAAATTAAACTAATTGCACTCATGATTTTTTATTCAAATAACCAGTTCAGTTTTTTCTATTATGTCGCTAAGATCAAAAAATATTATTCATATTTCATCAGTATGTAATTTGTATCTAAATATAATTTCCAAAACACACGAATTAAAAAAAAACCGAGCGAAAAATACCGAGCAAAGCTCGGTCAACCGGGTACTATAGCTTAATTGGTATAACGGGCGGTCACAGAATCGTAAAACCCCGGTTCGAGCCCAGACCGACCGACCGACTTTTTTAATTTTTTTTACAAGTTCCTTTCTTTTTTGAGAAAATCTATTTTTTCGAGCCCTTTTTTTAGTATTTTGAAAAACACGAAAATTTAAATTAAAATAGTTGCACCCATGATTTTTTATTCAAATAACCAGTTCCGTTTTTTCTGTTATGTCGCTAAGATCAAAAAATATTATTTATATTTCATCCGTATGTAATTTGTATCTAAATATAATTTCCAAAACACACGAATTAAAAAAAAAACGAGCGAAAAATACCGAGCAAAGCTCGGTAAACCGGGTACTATCAATTTACGTAGAATAGTTAAGCGACAACCGACAAAGAGCAGTGACACCACAGAATAACAAAGCGAAAGCAGTGACAACTGTGACATTACAGTTCTCACTTGACAGTTAAGTTCCCACACCATAATGATATTTTGTAAGCGATTGATGCGTTTAGGAGTTCTAAATTATTCAACATTTTTAATCTTCAGTATAAGATGCACGATTTAGTTGATACTGAATTCGCGGGTCGCATTGTTCACAAGTTACTATTATTCGATTATTGGTTCACTGACATCGATGTTTCGATGTTTGACATGTGGCAACATCGATTTTAAAATATCGATATTTTAATTTTTAACATCGATGACTACCCAAAATACAGTAATCTATGCTACTTTTGTAAACAACATGTGAACGTGACTATTTAGTGGTTATTTTTGAATAAGATTAAAATAATGAATAAGATATTATAAATTTTAAGAAGATAACACTTACTATTTTGTATGGCTTAAAGATTATCTTATTAAAATGTCGCATCAATTAGGACGAGTTGTTTCGGAGATTCTTCATCGGTATTTTGGTGAACTTGTACAACAAGTGGGAAATGATTTGTTTATTTATGGTAGTAAGCCAATTTCTATGATCGTGAAGACTACAGGACTTCCGCGAAAGCAGGTTTTATCAGTTTCATAATATAATATAATTTTGTTCTTACAAATATAGCCACAGTAGTTCTTCAAAGCTCTTACTTTAAAAATTGTTAAGATGTGTTAAGATATAACACCTCTTGAAAACTCGAAAACTTGGTCCTCCTTTAGAATAATTACCCAAAGTTAGCACTTTCAACTGACTACTGTCCGAAAGATATACTTTTTCAACATATGTACAAAATTTTTGAGCTCGTAAACTCGTGATTTTCGGGAAAATTTAGAAAAAAAAAATAATGATGTTCTTTAAAAATCTTGCTCATTTGACATCAGCGTACTATTTCACGTTATTTCACTATAGCATACACATTTAACTTGTTGCATTTTGTTTTTCAACTTGTATTGGGGTAAAAATAATTGATAAGATGAGATTGTGACTGAAAAATATTGGTTAAAATTAATTATAACCAAGACTAGAGACTAGACTATTTTCAAAAAAAAGGATTTGATGTTATGTTAAAAAATGAATGCTTCAAATTGCTACTCAATTCTGAAATTTTCAAAAATTTATAAAAAATACCCTATCTATTTCCAAAGGGATAGGGAAAGTGCAGCAGTCGGGATTCCCTAACTACTAACCCAACTATCAAAACCTCTTTTTTTTGAATTTGGCCAAATATAATCTATATTTAGGAACAAAAGTCCGGTCAGTGAGAACAACAAAGCATGCAATATGAAGAGGCATTATTATATTTCTACAAGATGTAAGTCATGATTACTATTGTCATTGCTGTTGTCTTACTATTGTATTAATTAGTTTGAGTTTTTTATTGTTCTTACAACATTAATTGATACACCTTAGGTTAATGTGATTAAAGAGTATTTATAAACTAATTTTCAAGGTTTATGAATTTTATGAAAAATTTAAAGGCACATTTTTTTAACAACTTTAAAGATCACAAATTTTTTTAGGTCAAATTTTTAAAGGTCACAAAATAACAAATTTAAAGGTCTTGTTTTTAAAAATAGATGATAATTAAAAACATGCAATAAAAGATATTTTTCTTAATAAGTCTGTTCTTTTATTATCAAAAGTAACGGAGTGTCTAGTCATTGGCTTATCGGACAACTAATATATTTTATACGTCCACTAATGTGATAAATTCAATCATGCTATATCATTAACAGTAGGTTGAAGTACGGCTATAGCCATGTGTATTTTATTGATATAATTGTTAACCATAAATATAATATTGAAAGAACATTGATACTAGTGCTGTCTCATAGTCATTGAAAGCACTATTTTCATAGTATTTTGAGACATTTTCAAAAGATGGAGCTACTACCGGCATTTTTTATTTGTACCAAAGCTTAAATTTCGTCACCTAATTCTGCGTCCACATGCTTCACACTGGCTGCAAACTCCAATCTACAAATGTTTGGCTTGAGTTTGGGAATCAAACATTTCCATCCACATGCTTGCGAGTGTGTTCTTTTATATTCAAGAGGCAAGCATAATGAATATCGAGGTTGTTGTGTATAACTCATAACACTTAGCCAAACCAAACAATATGTCCACACATATGAATTTGTAAAGGCTTGATGAATTTTGCCAAGCATGCGGATGCAGCATAATAATATGCCAGAGTGTCTCATCTATGCCATATACATATAGTATATAGATACCTAATATTTCCTATATAGATTCTATTTTGACCCCCACTACAAACTGTGTTGTCCATAAGTGGACAAATAAAATAATTTAGTCGTCCGATTGGCAGATGACTAGCATTGCAAAAAAAAATCAATGAAATAAATTCACTTTAAATATCAACAACAATAACAATATGGCTAATGTTTAATATATTATTTTATTATACTGTTCTGTTTATTCTAGGTAATTGAAAGTCTTCGCACACTTCTTAAGTTTGATTTGGCATCATTTGAACCATCGGTGCATGAAGTTGTTGCTGATTATAAACTGCTTCCCGATAATGTTTTGCTTCTTATCAGATACCCAAGGTAATCATAATTTAATAACAAAGTCATTAATTAGTATCAATGTGGTAGAGCCATGCTGCAGATATATTATGGTTGTAGCACCTATGACTTGACTTGACCGGGAAAGACTTACACTCTTACAAAATTCCAGTGTAAAATAGCAGCTTAAATCTGCTGTAATTCATATGGTGAGTGTAGAGAATGGGAAGCCCTTTTTACTGGAAAGGAGCCATTTCATCTTAGTCCCCAGGGGTGATTATGCATCTGAATTTTGATCCTTAACCTAAGGACAGATGTAGATGTTTATGGGCCACTTTTTCCATTTACCATCAGGTTGACTGTGTGCTCATTTGTAACCCTTATACAATTAAAAAAAGTCACTTACTTCTCAGGTGGACTATTAGGTGCACATTTTTTTTGTGTGCTAGAGCACTATCTGTAAATTTAATGCCAGATTTTTCAATTTTACATTCTGGACTGAAATTGTCAGTGTTTTTATTTTTATCTAGCCCCTTTTTTAGCCAATTCTGAAAAAAATATTTTATAAAAATGTGCAAAAAACTAAAAAGTAGACCATTGAGACAATGTTTTGTGTTTTTACATAATCTAGAAACCGATAAACTTTTAATTAAAAACACAACATCTTAATTAAAAAGACATTGTCTAACAAACAACTTCCCCTCTGTTCCAACTAGCGACATGTGGCTAAAGGGAGAATATTTGCGCTCATTGAGATGGTTACACCCTATTTGCCCGAAGTCATAAAAAATTCTAGCATTCCTCACAGCCACCTTTTACGACATCTATGGGACGAAATTGAACTTTCTAACACCATCATTCAACAATTAAGCGTGTTATTAGTAACTAAATAATTTATAGTCATTATAAATTTATTCTATTACGAATGCCTCATTGGTTTGATGGTCGTAAACATGATTTCTAATCATGAGGTCTTGGGTTCGAATCCCGAGTGAGGTCAAAATCAGTTATTGGGTTTTTCTGCCAAGAACTTCTCAGAAGCTACCCGGAGTCAGGAAGTTGGCAGCGTGTCACCCTCGTGCCTCGCAAAGTACGTAAAGCCGTTGGTCTTCGCCTAATCTCTCTCCGGTAGTGTCCTGTGAGAGAGTGACCTGTGTTTACGCTTATACTGGGGCAATGTAAACCTGTCCCGCGCTGATGGCTAGTCGCCCTTGAGACAGGCTGTCGGGATTGAATTCGATTCATATCAAAATTGATTCGATTCGCTATTATGTGTGCACACCACAACATACACTATACCAATCTTATTACAATTGATACATCAGTAATTGCAAAAATTTTAATTTGTTAACATTACTTAATTTTATTTTGCTGTTACATAGATATCTCTTGCAAATAAAAAGTAAATATGGTACTGAGGCGGAGCTTTTGGTGGAAGAGCTCTTACAGCAAGCAACAAGTACTGCTACTGGATTATTGGTCACCGTAGCTACTAAGAATAAAGATGACAAGGTATGATGTATAATCTAAGATGTTTTTTATATACAAACATAAAAAATTTAACTTAAAAGTTTTTAATACTTGACAATAGTGTGACCTAGTGGTCAATACAGTCAGTTACTACCCTGCAGGTCCTGGATTCCAGTCGGTCCTGAGCTACCTGCATCCATTGACTTCTTGCATGTCTTACCAGGTCGTCACTCCATCTAGTGGGGGGTCGCCCTATACTACGCCTACCGGTATGATGCTGCCACTCGAGAACCTGTCTTCCCCATCGGTTATCGGTTCTTTGAGCTATATGGCCGGCCCATTGCCACTTCAGCTTACTAATGCGTTGGGCTATGTCGGCCACTCTGGTTTTACTGTGGATATCCTCATTTCTGAGTCTATCACGCAGAGAAACTCTGAGCATAGCCCTCTCCGTAGCTCACTGAGCGACCTTGAGGGTCCTCATACGGCCAGCAGCGATGAGCGATTCCAACTCCTACTGGATAAATATTATCAGAAATATGCTACTGTCAGAAAAGAAGTCCTATTAATCTATATACCTAGTAATCTATTCATCCCTCTGAAATAATTAAAAAATGTTACTGTTGGACTTTCAGGAAAAGAATATAACAATTTTGAAACTAAAAGACACGTTTGTTAGTCTGGCCACTGCGGGCTACATCCAACAGGCACCTGTGGCGGACACGAAAGAAGGCAGTAGTGATGTTCCTTCGTTAGTGCCAGTAGCAACAATAGTACCAGATCTGGACTCCAGGCAGTTGATACACGCTATGACTACTGGCAGTCTAGCAGATATTAAAGATAGTGAGTGTATTTTTTATTCATTTTGTACATATGTTTATATGCTGTATTCTTATATAGTTATTCACACCCCAATTAGAGCCAAAAGTGTTGTAAAGCATATAGGGACTCATCCCAGCCTACTCCTCTATAGTAATGGTATTCATACCACCATATATTTTGGTGTCGAAAGAGGTGGCAAAGATACATGAGATGGGCATAATGGGTGGTAAAGAAACATGAGATGGGCATAATGGGTGGTAAAGAAACATGAGATGGCATTAGAAATTCCTGATCACAACTCAATATAATAAAAAACTGAGTTTGGCATAGGGGGAAAACACAAATCTAGACCTGAAAACCACTTAAAATTTACCGACAAAAACAAAGTTGCTTGGTAGGCACCACCATAATTCAGCTATGTTATGGTTGTAACACAAAAGTATGACACGATCGGAGAGGGATTACGCTCTTTTAAAATACAGAAACTCTCACAAAATAAAGAAAAAGAAACAAAGTATTCTTAGTCCTCAGGGGTGACAACACATCTGAATTTTGATTCTTAATCGATGATGGATGTAGATGTTTATTGGCCACATAATCCCCTTCACATCACGTGGAGTGTGTGGTTTAATACTGGTAACAAGCATTCCATCTTAGTTGCCTAGGGTGACAATGTTTTTTGATTCTTAATTAAAAGAGGACTAAAGCATTCACCAACATTAATGTGCTCGTTTGCCACCATTAATTTTATAAAAAATCTTTTGTGTTTGTTTTGTGTAAGTGCACAAAAGGAATGTACAAAGCGGAGACGGGCATATTGTTGATGTAAAGTTGATTTATGTTCCAGATATTTACTGGAAGGTCAACTACGACAGATTTCACCAGGACTTCAGAGATGATATAATGGTTAAAGCAATTACTCGGCGAATAGATGACAACGGTAATATTTCATTCTACTGCTTTTATGTTAGTCAATTTTCAAATGGGTGCCAGCAAATTCAAATGGTCTCGAATATTAATGTAATCCCTTTACATTAATATGAATTGTTCTCGAGCGACAACCTTCTACCGGTAAACGAAGTGTATGGCGACCTCCACTAGATGGAGTGACGACCTGGTAAGATATGCAAATGGCGCGGCACCGTGCCTTGGGGCGTTCCTTGGGGAGGCCTATGTTTTACAATGGAATTGTGAAGGGCTGTAATGATGCTGTATTTAAAAAAAAAACGTCACGTTTTCTTGTAACGTTTCACCGCCGAGGCTGCATGAGTACACTGTTATTTAACCTACTTATGTAAAATATAAAATAAAAGAAGAATGATATGCCTTAAAGAAGTTTCACTTTATACCTGTGTACTCAATTACACGCACAATTTTTTATCAAGACCATTGGTAGCTGAGGGGGTTAGCGCTCGCCAAGTAAGTTAAAGTATGTTGATAAATGAAAAAAATAAAAATATGTCGAGGATTTTTAACTTCTCATTTGGTGACTTAATGCAAGTTCCATTTTTGGGCTTATAAAAAATATTCATTATGCAATGAAACGTCGTGAGATACTAGTTTGGAGAAGCTATATCCTTTTTTTTTAAAGAAAAAGGAGTACTTGGCTCTCCAAATTATTCCCATTGACCACTTTAAACACGCAAATATACTTGCGCTAGGAGTGGTTACGATAGTAGTCGAATGGCGGGTTAGAAGTGTGTCATGACTATTAATAGAGTTACAAGAATTGCGTAAAATTATGAAAGTAGTTCAAGAAAATGCAAACAAAGTAGATGAATTAGAATCTAAAATTAATATTTTATTAGAACAAAATGAGCATCTGGAAAAATTTATGATATTGGAAAATATAAATCCCTGAGGGGTCTTTATTGTCTTTTGCAAAAGCAGTAAAACAAAAGTAGGCCGTGAATAATGTTAACGTAAAAGAAAGTGTAGCTACGAAACCAACCAACAACCAAAAAAGAAAGGAAAAAGAGAATAACTATTCTAAAAGTAGTGGGGAAGAGGAGAATAAGGAATTGGAAAAGACATATATAATTGGACAGTTGTAAATAGAAAAAAAGCAGGTATCCTAAAAATTAAGTAAAAAAGGAGGGAAAACGAGTACAGTCGAAATTCAGGGAACTGAGAGGAAGAGATATTTACATGTTTGGCGACTAAAACCAGATATAACGAAGGAAAACCTAAAAAAAGTATGTTAAAAATATCGTAGGAGCAGAAGTATGTATTAAAATTGACTAAATAAGGCACAAGACAAAGAGAGATTATGCTTCTTTTACCATAGGTGTTCCAGAAAGTAAATATAATAAATTAAGTCAATGGGAAAACTGGGCAATAAGTGTTGAGTTTTGCGAGTGGATATGTTTTGAAGGAAGGTTTTGAAGACAAATAAAATGAATATATGTTATTATATACTTGAACAATATTCTGATAACTATAATAAGATGATAGTGATAGGTGACTTTAATTTATATTTGTGTTCGTCAACTGTAACTATTATGAATATTTTCAGTCTTATTGTGAAATAACTCAGAGTAATGAAATAAGGAACTGCAATAATCATTGTTTAGATTTAGTGCAAAGTAGATTCAAGAGGGGAGAAAGTGTGACCGTGAGTGAGACGAAGGTGCCGCTGGTGCCGATGGATGCCCATCAACCGCCAATCAAGGTGACGATTTTCCTTAATATACGACTAGATAATAATGGCGAAGAGTTAGACTGCTCTTTGAACTACACCTTATCATGTTGGAATTTTAATGAAGCTGATTTTTCTTTTTTGCAATAGACTGGACGCCTATTTATTAGTTGGGCTTGGATGATAGTATAGATATAGATCTTTTTCTATAATAATTTAAACTCGATTATAGATTGTTACGTGCCTAGGAAGAGCGGAAATTTTTTATACTTTAAGTATGCATATCCTGAGTAGTACAATATGGAAATAATTCGAGCCATTAAACAAAAAGCTACTTTACATAAACGGTATAAGACAAGTAAATCAATAATCGATTACAATGCGTTTTCCAGGTGTATGGCAAATGTTAAAAAAAATAAAAATGGCCGAAAAACAATACCAAGAGATGGTTCAAAATAAAACTTTTACGCTACGCTTTTTAAACTACGTTAAGATCAAAAGAAATCATGGAAATCTACAGAAAATTAAAAAAATGGAAATATATTATCTGAGGAGCAAGGTGTTAAAGAGTTCGCAAAATATTTCCACACTGTGTATAGTACTCGACGAGCGGATCTGAATGTAGATGCAGCGGTAGCAGAAGCAGGCATTGAAAATGGTGAGTCCATCTAGAGTAGCTGCACTTAGATGAAATGAGACAAGCGCTCCAAAAACTCAAACGGGAAAGGCCTGTGGGTCCAGATGGTGTCCCACCTTACATGTTTAGGGATTGTCGATTGGTTCTAGATAGACCTCTGCTTTACATTTTTAACAAATGCTTAGAGGCCGCTGTATTTCCAAAGATGTGGATACTTACTCGTGTTGTACCGGTACCTAAAGGAGGAGGAAAATGGAAATAACTTAGACAATTATGGACCAGTAGCAGTACTGTCAGCTGCATCAAAAATACTAGTCTGCTATCCGTTAGATCTTACTTTTGCAGGTTAGTAAGCAATTATCAAATGCTCCTCATGGGTTCAGACCAGAAAGAAGTACTGAATATTGTCAGTACTTCTTTCTGCTTGGTGAACAGGTGGACCCGCTATATTTCGACTTCAAAAGGGTAACAACAACAAAAATAAACGCGATAAAATCCGTAAAAGTAGTTTTAATTATGTGTAGTGTTCGCGTAAATATAAGAAATCATTATTCAAAAGGGCGTTTGATTCGGTAAATAACGATGCATTATTTAAAAAATTGGCTAACGTCGGTTTGATCGTGGTGGACAGAGACCAAGGGAACGTCTGTCAGCCTTGGCGAGAGACCAGAATGCACGTGTTCCCGAAAGAAGGCGAACTAGTTTCTCACCAATTCTGCCGATGTGTTCTGACTTTGCCTTGACAATGACACTTTTGAAAGACCTGGAGACAGAATTGTACTTCTTTTTAAGGGCGCTGGTATTTGCATCTCGAGACGTCGATGCGCGAGCCCAGGCCTGGTAGCACTCCTGATTGATAATAAATAATAAATAGAATTTGCTCTGAAGTTATTGTAGTAGAGAAATCGAACTATTTTCGCAAAGTAATTGTTATTTCAACCAACGAACGAAAAACATAATTTGAATGAGAGAATCTTGTAATTTCGCGTTTTTTTTTTTGTAATACTCCTCTGAAAATCCAGGTTCAGAATGTCCAATTCTCAAAATTTCCGACTATCATAATGCCCGAATCTCAAAATTCCCAAGAGATTAAACTCGGTTGGGCAGCGTTCGGGAAATTACGACACATCTTCTCGTCAGCTATACCTCAAAACCTTAAAACGAGACTGTGCAACCAGGGTGTGTTGCCAATGATGACTTACGGAAGTGAGACGTGGTCCTTCACTGCTGGCTGTATGAGGACGCTCAGGATTGCTCAGCGAGCTATAGAGAGGGCTACGCTCATGGTATCTCTGACTGAATGGGCCGGCCATATAGCTCGAACAACCGACAACCGATGGGGAAAAAAGATTCTCGAATGGCAGCCTTGTACCAGTAGGCGAAGTGTAGGGTGACCCCTACTAGATGGCGTGACGACCTGGTAAGACATGCAGGGAATCGGTGAATGCAGTTGGCTCAGGACCATGCTTAGTGGCATTCCTTGGGGAAGGCTTATGTTCATCAGTGGATTTGTGAAATGCTGTAATGATGAATGACGATTATGTGTTGTCCTTATTTACCGCACAACTTTTAAGGCGATCTAAAAATTCACGACCAATATATACACTCTCCAGTACTTTTAATACTGAAAATGAAGGTGAAATGCATCTAGATGCACTCGTGGCGAATTTTTTTTTACAATGCTATAAACATTACTAATATACCCCTTAACCACTCGTGGTAAGCTTAAATTGCTTGTGTTACGAGTGGTTCATGCCAGTAGTCGAATGGTAGATTCGAACCCACGACCTGAATGAAATGATCCTGACGAAAATACTTCCTTGATATCTATAAGGAATATACCAAGAAGAACAATTATTTCTGCTAAGACCATAAGAGATAAATTTGCAGAATATTTTTTAACAGATGGCGCTGTGGCATGGCAAAATAATTACGCTTTGTGAACAGGCCGGCGACCAAAATAGCAGCATAGTAAATAATAAGGTTAGGATATAGTTAGGCACATACGTACATAATTTGTGTGTTTATTTTTTTTAAAATAAAAGCTGCACACTCAAGTCTTTATTCCTTTGAAGTTCTATGTTACTAAATCCCATCCTTATTGTCAATTGTAACAAAACTTTACCCTTACTAGCAACAACAAAGAAATTAGACCGGGTGTAAAGAAAACAGCTGACGCTATTTTAAGTTATGAACCTACTTATGAAACTGATCTATTTTCCCCAAGAAACCTATGTGTAAAAACGACAAAAAAGTATGGACCTTCCATACTAATGCAATTTTGGATGTTCAAAGCTAATTTTTTACAACCTGTATACTTAACAAGTTATATATGATAAGGTTTAATTAAAATAAATATCTACCCACCTCAGAACTCTTCGTTTTTTTTTTTTGTTTGTAAACATCGTCAAAAAAGTAGAAATTACATATAAGGGCCACTCAGGCTTGTATACTTCGTCAGCTTCACTACCAGGTCCTATAGACTCATACTTTCGATCTTTGTTTTCTGTAAGTCGGCATTAAGTTATCTTCCTTTTTTATTTCCTTAATTGAAATAGTACCATCTTTTAATTTACTTTTTATTCGGTTTCATGCATCATTTATTCCGAACAAGAAAACTCCGCTATACGCGTGCACGGTTCTCAGTGAAATAAACAGATTTTAACACGCTCGTCTGTGTATATGCGGACGACTTCAGACCGCACCTCATGCGGTGCGGCTCACACTGCACCTTTGAAGTTACCGACTCGCCGCGGATCGGGCGTACCGCGACGGACGTGGTCTGCGCTACCACGGACGAATCTCTTCCCATGGTACGTTGGTGCGGGCGGGTCCGCGTCCGTCCGCAATATAACGCACCGTAAGAAACCAGGGACACACGGGCAAAGGAAGGCCGAATAAAAGATGGATCGATTGTGTGAAGAGTGATATGAGAATGAAAGGAGTAAGTATGGAAATGACGGCTGATAGAGAGGAATGGAACAAGAAGGTTTACTGCGCCGACCCCAGATAATGGGAAATGGTTTAGAGAATGATGAAGAAACCAGTTAAATGCTTCAGTCGCCCCTAATACTTGCTCTCTGCACACTTAATTTGATAGCGAGGGAAATAGACTAGTTTTGTTGTCCCATGAGTGAGTTCACAAAGATAGCATCATACATTATTTGTTATATAGAAATGGGTATAATTGCGTATAATAATAATACCATATAGAATAATTACACTATCGTATAACGATAACCTGTTAAAATAAATAAATAACGTTCCTTCTTAAATAATTTACTTAAATACAAACTGTTGCATAATATATTATATTATGTATATGTTATAATTGATGAATTGGACTTTTAGCGGGCGAGCTAATGCGTTTATTGCTCCAACAAATGTACCTGTCGTCTGCTGCGTGGGCGGCGGAATCGAACCCCACGCCGGCGCTCGACATCCGCGAAGCTGTGCGCCGCACCGCGGACAAATCACTGCTCAGTCAACACGTCGACCACTACTTGAAAGTGCTAGGTAAGTCTTCATTCTTCGTTTATTTGACAAGCTATTCGTCGATTACTTAGTGGTATATTATTTTTTTGTAGAACAACGTGACAAGCAAGCTCACAAGCCACCTGATGACGATGGAATGCCTCGTTTTACAGTAAAAAGGGTCTCTGGTTTTCTACACTCACCTTACGAAACAGCAGCATTGAGTTGCTATTATACGCTCCATAAAGCACTAAGTGGTAGGACTTGTAGTCCTCTTTCTTACTTATTTCTTCAACTGAATAATAGTGTTTGCACTTTTTGCAGGTGCTGTGTTCTGGTCTGAAGGATATAAGGAGCCAGTATCACGCTGTGAGTCGTTCCATTTTAGTCCTCTGAGGTGACAACACATCTGTCGCCTTTATCGTTTGAAGTTGGCTGCAGGTGTCAATAAACTGCAGTAGCCACTTACCACCAGGTGTAAGTTTGATTGTCACAACAGATTAAAAATGTTTTTGAAAGACTGTAAAAGCTTAGCAAATACTGTCTACAATTGGAGAGAGGGGATGTAGTAGTAGATGTGTCATACTTAATGGGGATTATGAAGGATAGAAGCATCTGTTAGTAATCGTGTTACACCTGCACGGCTTGGCCTGCGAGGCCATATTAACACAATATACTTTTATTTGTTGAGCTGATGATACATAGATATACTAGAATCCCATAGTTGGCTGTATTTAAGTTTTTAACAAATACTATATTTAGGGAACAAAATGATTCACATTCTGTTGATTCTGATAATTTAATTCTTATCATGTGGTGTGTGTGAGAGAAATATATGTTAGTCGGTGATAGTGTGCTGTGTGTGCGGAAGAGAACGGCGAGGGGTTCGTGCGTCTAGTGGCGGACGCGGGCGGCGGGCAGCTGGTGGTGTGTGTGAGAGAGATAGATGTTAATGGGTGATAGTATGCTGTGTGTGCAGAAGAAAATGGCGCGGGGTTCGTGCGTCTAGTGGGGGACGCGGGCGGCGGGCAGCTGGTGGTGTGTGTGAGAGAGAGATAGATGTTAGTGGGTGATAGTATGTTATGTGTGCGGAAGAAAATGGCGCAGGGTTCATGCGTCGAGTGGGGGACGCGGGCAGCAGAAAGCTGGTGGTGTGTGTGTAAGAGAAAGAGATAAATGTTAGTGGGTGATAGTGTGCTGTGTGTGAAAGTGTGCTGTGTGTGCAGTAGAGAATGGCACGGGGCTCGTGCGTCGAGTGGGGGACGCATTCGGTGGGCGGCTGATTGTGTATGTGTGTGTGTAAGAGAGAGAGGGAGGGAGGGAGAGAGAGAGAGATAGAGATAGATGTTAGTGGGTGATAGTGTGCTGTGTGTGCAGAAGAGAATGGCGCGGGGTTCGTGCGTCGAGTGGGGGACGCGGGTGGCGGGCAGCTGGTGGTGTGCGGGCGACGGGCTGCCGGCCGCCTACTGGAAGCTGTGCTGGACCACGTCGTGACCGAACGGCTGGGCTCCAACGCCGCTAGGATATTTAGGTGGGCTATCCTTTTTTATAGTAGTAAGGGTTGTATGCCCAAGATCCTGTTCGTGGATGCGGCAGGAGCTCTTGGGTGATGTATATAATAAATTGATGTCGTCGAATTTCCAAAATAAAAATCTTTACTTTAATTGTATTAAATGCATATAATTCAGGAAGTAAAGGATGAAAACAAGATTTCTATATTGAAAGACAATTACAAATGTATATAAAAGGTGAACTACTATCTTAAGTTAAACTATGCCATCGTGTCCTGAAGAAGTCTAGAACCGTTATATATTTAATTCGAATTTTTTGGATTGGCCCGGGCTATTTGTCATTGTTGCGTTTCGATTTACGATAAAACGCAACATGCTCCCCGGCGTTGAAGTGGTCTAGTCCGCTTCAATTGGTAATGTGACGAGGCGATTATAGGCCCGAAGAAGATGCCCTTTCTTTGTCTTGACTTCAGCTACTCTGGCAACACCATCTTTCCCGGAATGAGTTTAGTGACGCGCCCCAGAAGCCATAACAGTGGAGGAAGATTGTTTTCCTTCACCAAAACCATTTGTCCTATAGTCAGGTCCCCGCAAGAAATGCGCCATTTCTTCTTTTGCTGTAGGAGATGTATATAATCATTAACAAAACGCTTCCAAAAATGTTGTTTTAGCTTCTCCACACGCCCAAATCTAGATAGTGAGTGGATATGCCTGTCTTCGATTTGTGGATACGGAACTGAGGTAGTTGTCCGTCCAATAAGAAAATGGGAAGGAGTTAAATATGTTAGATCAGTGGGATCGGATGATAAGGGTGTTAGAGGTCTGGAATTTAGGACAGCTTCAATCTGAGTCAGACAAGTTGAAAGCTCTTCAAATGTGAAGTGAGTGAGGCTCATAATGCGTCTCAGATGATGTTTGACGGACTTTACGGCAACTTCCCACAATCCGCCAAAATGAGGAGAATAGGCTGGGATAAATTTAAATTCTATAACTTGTTCTGCGGTGTCTGAAGTTATGTGATCTGACGTGTGCCTAAGAAAGGAAGAGAGTTCATTGCAGGCACCTACGAAGTTGGTACCGTTAATAATAATAATATAATAATAATATTTCACAACTATCACACAACGCCATCTAGTCCCAAGCTAAGCAGAGCTTGTGTTATGGGTACTAGACAACTCATAAACATACTTATATATTTCTAAATACATAAATATTATAGATAAATTACACCCAGACACAGAACAAATGATCGTGCTCATCACACAAACATTTGTCCTGGGTGGGAATCGAACCCACGACCTCCGGCGTAGCAGTCAGGGTCACTAACCACTAGACCAACAGGCCTGTCAAAATCTGTCGTTATCTGAATAAATGCGCTGCGGCTTTCCTCGTCGAGCCATAAACCGACTTAAGGCTGCGAGCTATGCCTCCTTCGTGAGATCCGTGACGAGTTCTAAGTGGACAGCCTTCACTGCTAAACAAACAAAAATACAAATGTAAGATATTATTAAGGTACTGCGTCTACCTTTACGATTGACTATCAGCACAGGCCCGCAATAATCTACTCCGGTGCTCAAAAATGGGAATTCTAAGTGAGTCCTATCGGTAGGTAAGTCACCCATAGCAGGCTGCACGAAAGTTGCTTTAAATCCATTACAACGTATACAACCATGAACAATAGCCTTCGCTAGATTTCTACCGCCTAAAGGCCAGTAAGTTTACCTGATGTCCGCCAACAGCAGTTGAGGACCTGCGTGCATTAAGCATTTGTGTTTCATTTCAAATATGATTTTGGTTAAATGATGCTTGGTACATATTATAATAGGGTGCTTAATATCATAAGTGTAGTTCGAATTGCTAAGACGACCTCCCACACGTATAATACTGTTATTATCCATGAAAGGTGAGAGGGATAATAGTCTATTAGGGTTCCGTAGTCAACTAGGAACCCTTATGCTATAAGGGTTCCTAGTTGACTACGGAACCCTACATGGCGAAACTATAAGGCTTATAGTTTCGCCATGTCTGTCTGTCCGTCTGTCCGTTCTCGCTTAATCTCTGTGACCGTTAGCACTAGAAAGCTGAAATTTGGTACCAATATGTGTATCAATCACGCCGACAAAGTGCTAAAATAAAAATTGGAAAAAAAAGTTTTGTTAGGGTAGCCCCCCTATATGTAAAGTGGGAAGTGATTTTTTTTTAATTTCAACCCTAACGTGTGATATATTGTTGGAAAGGTATTTAAAAATGAATAGGGGTTTACTAAAATCACTTTTTGATAACATCAATAATTTCGGAAATAATCGCTCCAAAAGTAAAAAACAATGTGTCCCCCCCCCCCTCTAACTTTTGAACCATAAGTTTAGAAAATATGAAAAAAATCTGAAAAGTAGGACTTTATAAGGACTTTCTAGGAAAATTATTTTGAACTTGGATGGAAACAACAGTACCCACTACCGGGAGCAGTTGCAGGAGCGCGGAGCGCTGCTGGAGCGCGAACATAATGGATACCCACCTTTAAACTCATAAGTGGGAATACTTATTGTGACGGACGGGAAACTACGGAACCCTACACTGAGCGTGGCCCGACACGCTCTTGGCCGGTTTTTTTCCTTTACTTAGGTTGCAAGATCATTCTTCTTGTTTAATTTCTTGATTCTATATTTTTCTTTGGTAGGGAATTACCCGACTTCAGAATAGCATATTCTTTAGGAAACATTTCCATTTGAGCTATACGTAATAGTATTGATTTCGAAAAATTTAATTCTGAACATGAAAAATAATTGGTGTTATGAATATTACTTCTTCTACAATTTTTAATGAACCTTTGTATGTAAGCTATTATTATTATTCTAATTAATTTTGTGAAATTGGATGATTTATTGATTATGTTTGAAATGACATTGTCTGTTTGCGTATTTATGTCTGTATGTAAGGATATTTCTGGAAGTTGATTTGTTTGAATGGAGGGAATTTTTGGAAACTTGATTGGGTCATATTGTAGAAAATCGGGCCCGGACCACCACAAAGAGGAAATCCTGAGGACATCAGCCTTCATCCCGCGCGAAACTAGGTCCGCTGGATTATCTTTGGACGGTACGTAGTTCCATTTATAGCCAGTTGTACTATCTTGTATCTCACATATCCTGTTCCGAACAAAATGCTTTAGTCGACTCGGAGAAGTCGATAGCCATCCGAGGACTATTGTCGAATCTGACCAGAAATAGCAACAATGTATAGGTATAGTAAGTGACTCCAGTACTTTTCTAAAGAGTCTCGTACCTAACAAAGCACCACAAAGCTCCAAACGTGGTACTGTGGTTGGTTTGAGAGGAGCCACCTTATTTTTAGATGTCAAAAGGCGAACGCACACAGATCCATCTTGTCCGATTGATCTGATGTAGACACACGCTCCACATGCGCTCTCTAAAGCATCTGTGAATACGTGGACTTCCATTTTAGTAGGGGTTGTAATATGGCGTATCCAACGAGGTATTTCAAGGGAGTTTAAAGAAGAAATTGATTGCATGGCATCTTTAAACTGTTCTTTTATGTCCGTACCAACTTCTTCGTCCCAGTTACTTTTATTAATCCATAATTGTTGAAGCGATATTTTAACAAGTAATATGCAAGGTCCAACTAACCCCAATGGATCAAACACTTGGATAATAAGAGACAAGATGCTGCGTTTAGTGATTCTTATATTGCTGTTTATATTAATGGTGTAAAAAAGATTGTCTGACTCAGTACGCCAATATAAACCTAAAGTTTTGCTCAACGAATGATCAAGATTTAGAGTCTTCTCTGAGTCGCCTTTAATGGAAGAAATTGATTCCAAAATTTCACCGAAATTTGACTGCCATTTACGTAGATTAAACTTCGCAGATTCTAAGGTTTTAATGACACCTCTGCAAGTCTTTATTACAGATTCTACAGATGAGCCACTGTACAAAAAATCATCAAAGTAAAAATTATGCTTGATAGCATTTTGAACATTGATATCTGGGGATTGATCAGCGAGGGAAGTTAAGCATTTTGTGGCTAAATAAGGCCCCGATGCAGTCCCATATGTAATTGTATTAAGAGTATACGTCTTAAGTGGTTCTGAGGGGTCAAACCTAAAGACGATTTGCTGGAGTGAGCGTTGAGAAGGCTCGACTAAGACAGCACGATACATTTTCTCTATGTCAGCTGTAACAACATATTTATGCTCTCTAAAGCGAAGCAAGATGGACGTAAGATCATCTTGTACGGTTGGGCCTACCATTTGGATAGAGTTGAAAGATTTACCCGAGGTGCTCGAAGCCGAAGCGTCGAAGAGTACGCGTAATTTCGTAGTTGTGCTTGACTCACGTACGACACCATGATGAGGTAAGAAATAAGAAGGTTGTGTGAACACTGGTTTTATTCTGTTTTCAGTCATATGACCCAACTCAATGTACTCTTTCATGAATTCTAAATATTGTTCTTTAAAATTAAAATCCTTCTCAAGTCTGCGTTCCAAGCACAAAAAACGGTTTTTTGCCATAGTGTACGAGTCACCAAGCACATTGGGTGAATCTATCGACGGTATTTTTACAATAAATTGACCGTTTTTGCATCTTCTTGTATTTTCCTCAAAGCTCTGCTCACATAGTCGCTCTTCGGAAGACATGTGATACTTCGCAGGTACAGAATTCAGTTCCCAGAAGCGAGTAAGAAGAGAGTCATCTGTTTGAGTGTGAGTAAAATGACAGATAGAAGATGTTGCCTGCGTAGGCTGAGGAATACAGCCAGATATGATCCAACCAAGTCTTGATTCATGTAGCCTTGGCTGGTTTTTTCCTAAGCTAATATGGGTGGAACCTAAAACATCCCAGAAGACCTCTGCTCCAACTAGGATGTCAATTGCGGAAGGAACGTTGTAGGAAGGATCCGCTAAATGTATTCCTTTCGGTATATGAATATTATGTATATAACATGATGGTAACGACTGAGAGATCTGTGGTAAAATATAACAATTTATGTTGGTCGTAAAGCTACCGCAGTACGATTGCATAGTAAGATCACATGACTCTGACGTACTAGAAGACTGGTTATTAATACCTGAGACTGTAGAATTCGTTGCACGTCTTACCAGACTCAGCTTTCCACACAAGCTCTGCGTTATAAAGTTCGCAGTGCTGCCATTGTCAAGAAGCAAACGAGCCGTGTGTAGGTGCCCATGAATATCCTTCACCTTCACTAGTGCTGTGGATAGCAAGGCATTGCCTTGATTAGTATTTATGTTTGCTAAAACAATGTCTGTGGAAAGGGCAACACTGTTCTCAAAGGCAGAAGATGCTACATTTTCTGCGTCAGGTTCCTTAGGTATTATTTATTTATTTATAAGGGTCACCGACAGATGATACACAAATACTAAAACAAGAACCAAGCTTTGTGAGAAACATGCAATGTGCTCACCCAGTTATGGGTAACCACAGCTAACACAGAGTAATGTTGCGAAAAGTTAATTATCGTAAAATTTAATAGTACAGTAGCAAAATTGCGTATTTGTGAGAAATTAAAAGGGTTTTGCATTTATCATCTAAAACTTAGATTCTAAATAAAGTAACATTTTTCTTCTGAAATTATTTAAATTGTCATTGAAAATATCTAAATCAGATGGCCTAGATATATCATTATACAGTCTAAATATTCTGCATAATGCTGAATTAAGACCGAGGTTAGTCCTGTGAGGTGGGACCATAAACAGCTTGTAGACATTAAATCGTGGTAATCTGCTTGGAGCATTAATGTTAACCATTTCAAGTAATTGAGGCTTAATATTGCAATGCAAGTAATTATGCTTAATATTGCAATACTTACAATGAGATAAACGGCAACCTTTTTGGGTATGACCTGGGCGCAAACAGTTAAGGCATACATGAGCAGCTGTAGCTTGTTTTATACGTGAATCAACGCTTAAGCTTCTAAGAGAGGGACATAAGTATAAATAATGTTTATCACTACACATAGGACAGCTAATCTCATTCATTGCATTTTTACTGTTTGTGTGATCTGTAGTGGTAATGAAGCTCTTAGACTTAGGCGGTTCAAGTGTTTTTTGTTTTTGTATATTATGTTTGTTATTATTAAACAATGTTTCAAGTAAGTCTGCTCTATTGTTTAAAAATTTTAAAAATTGTAATGTTGGAGAACCGGTAAGAATATTACGATACTCCTCCCATTCGCGACACGATATACCATCTAACTTGTGAGACATCATAAAAATAATAAGCGTATCCCAATGGTCGGTGGGCTCACCCGAGTAGCAAGGGCCCTCAAGTTTTTGTTGGTGACATCAATCATGTTTCTTAAACACACGCTAGATTCTTTTTGTAAAGGCTCAAAATGGAAAAGGGCTTGTACGTGGTTATTTACGAGCAGTCGTGGATTATCATACCTGTCTGATAGAAGTTGCCATGCAATGGCATAGTTATCGGATCTAAGTTCTAAACTGTGCACAATAAAAGCTGCACTACCTTTTAAAGCAGCGCGCAAATAATGTAATTTGTTTATATCACTCAAGCTATTGTTATTGTGTATAAGTGAAAGATACGTATCTCGAAATGCAAGCCAGCGCTTATAGTCGCCGTCAAAGTGCGGCAGGTCGATTTTGGGCAACCGCACAAAGTCATGTCTGCAACTAGTGGAACCCTGACTTGTCACGGACTCTTCACCGGGTCCCGAAGGTGGCTGCAGCGTAGGGGCGAGCAAGGTACGCGCCAGCGACACGGCGCCATAATATTGTATCTCGAATTGCTCGCGCTCAGCAAACTGATCCTCCTGTTGTTCGGACTGTAGCTCGATGTTGGCCTGTAACGCATCGTAATCACTATATATCGCATCAATTCGACTTAAACGACACTCCAATTCAGATGCCTGCAACTCACTTAATTTCGCACAGCTTTTGTATACATTCAAAACGTTCACAAATTGAGTCAGCTTTGCTTTAAAGGTGGCACGTTTTTTCACTAGCTCCTTTAGTTTTGCATCAGCCATGATTACTAGACTAAATTTACAAACAAAGAATTCAGAAAATGAACAGTAATTCACTAGAAACAACGTAATTCTAATAGGGTTATAAGATTTAACTGTTATGCAGTGAAGTGCGTTACTCACTAATTACTACAGATGCAATGTTGACCTTGCCGGCCGAACGAAGGACAAGCGGAGCCACTTGAATAAAACTAGTCACAACTCACAGCTGTTTTAACCCCTAAGGTACCGAGGACATGTTGACAGGTCCAAGTTTTGTGACCGCTAAGTACCGAGGACATGTATACATGTCCGCATTACGTGCTGCTATTTTCGTCATTAATTGATATAAAAATACAGTATATTTTCGATTGAACACTATTTCATTCGATTCTGAACGAACTAAAGAATATTCACAATAGACATCATCAAATATAACAGCCATTCGCTTTTGCATGCCGGTACGGTGGGTTGCGTAATCGTTGAAGTTTTGTGATTGTGATTTTAGTTGGATTTTCTTTCAAAAAAACTGTAAGTAATGTTATTTATCTTTACTACGTAATGTTTTTGAATGATCTAAGTTACAACAACAGTAACTTTTTATGTTTCAATTGATAAAAAAGTAGAAACAAAAAACCTCTACGCGAACAATTCATAACGATCAAGATTTCTAATAAGATAATAATAGTATATTTCTTATTCGAATACCATAGTAAATACTTTTACTAGGAATTGCTAAATGTTATATCTATATGATTGTAGAAGAAAAATAAAGGAAGACACTACAATATATACACAAAAAGGTTTTGAAAATGAGGTTACAAAGCGCGCGCAAACTGTCTATTGTCGAATTTTTTTGCAAATGTTTGCAACTGAAAAAGTAGAATTATTATAATTATTACATGCATAATTTTGATTCATTTAGGAAGAATATGTTTTATTGATTGTAAGGACATAAAAGTAAAATAAAAACTTACGATATTTCATTCATAAAACAAAATTTATTGTCAGTAAGTACACTTTATAAAGATCCGTTAGAAACAAAGAGCTGTACATAATAAAATAAACATTTAAATGTTATGGTTATTGTTTCTACTTATCGAAAATCTTATCGGCTTTAAATAACTGTAACTAAAACCTCTTTAAACATAAATGAAAGGTCGTGAGAAACATAAATATTTAAAACAAGTGCCGCCAGCTGAGGTGATGACAGAGGCCGCCGTTACAAAGCTGTTTTTTGTTATATGGCGGCCGCAGTAAGGGAAAGGTTAAACGATGCAAAGGTAATGCGTGTAGGTAAATAAACAAGAAATTATTTCAACGCGGTATAGTATCTTTATCACGTATGGGACGCATGAACAATGTAGCAGTTTTAATTATTAAGTGAATTAGATTATTAAGAAAATGCAATTATTTAAATGTTGTAACTATGATATCAAGTTGCCTGACACTTTAAAGCTGTTTAAATTATAGGAAGTGGGAATTATAGAAAAATGGAAAAGGAATAAATATTGGAACGGACTCACTCAGTTGATATTATTGATCTTCAAACGGTTTCGGGCTTCGAATTGAGTGCGGTCTTGAACAAAGTCTGCTTGCAAAAATAGGAATCGCTGCTGAGTATTGAAGGCTCGTAGACGACGACTTCTTAATTTTGTGCCTGAGACCCGAAGACCTGGATTGCTCTGGTGAACTACTATCTTAAGTTAAACTATGCTATCGTGTCCTGAAGAAGTCTAGAACCGTTATATATTTAATTCGAATTTTTTTGATTGGCCCGGGCTATTTGTCATTGTTGCGTTTCGATTTACGATAAAACGCAACAGGGGTAACAGCGTGCAGTTACGTTAATAAAAATACGTGTGCCACTCGGGGACTGCCACGATAAAGCTATTGCATAGCATTTGTATCAACTTAGCAATTATAAATATTTATTTATTTTATTTATTTCTTTGTTAGCAAAAATGTTTACTCCATGGGGGAATCGAACCCGTAATCCGCGACGCTGCATTCGGGTGGCTCAGTTACTGCACCAAACGTGCTATCAAAAATAATAAATAAATTAAAAAATATATTTAAGTATAAAATCTGTGTTTATTAAATACTCTAAATTCACGAAAGTCGCTAGTATGACGACGACTCATATAAATCCAAAGAATATGCTTCTTGCAATAAACTATATTATTGTTTAAAATATTTTTATTATCTTACAATACATGTAACTCCTACACGCATACGTCTATTCGCCGCACACAAACACCGTGCCTATGTCTGCCGAACTGAAACGACGTTAGACGATGTTAGATTTATTTTCGGTACGGAATTTCTTGATTCAATAGCTTAAAATTTTCAGACTCGTAATATCACGGCGAGTATCGTCAGAGTTGACAGTATAGTAGTAGTGTAGTGTACTCAAAGTAATAAAATCCCGCGAGTGGCAACCCGCCTGCCCAGAGTAGCAACTGCGATAAATATAAACATCTCTTCAGCAGTGAACCTTTGGTAGGCTGTAATGAATGAATGAAATGTTAACAAACAAGCGCATGTGGCCAAATACTCAAACATCACTCAATTTTAAGATGTCAGTAAGTCTTGTAGTGTCACAGTCACTTTGACGTAAAAGTGATAGAGACAGCTTGAGGCTTACCGGTGTCTTAAAATTAAATAACGTTTGTGTATATGGGCAAATTATTCCCATCAGGTAGACTATTTGTCTAACTGATGGTTATACACCTACACTTATCGATCAAGAATCAAAATGCAGATGCATTGTCACCACTGAGGTCTTAGAAACGCCTCCTTCGATCAACAATACCAACTTGTTAACGGGCCACGTACAAAATCATAGCTAAATACTGTCCGCGTGAATACGAGTATGTACTTAAACAGCTACATTCGTTTACTAAAGAAATGAGACAAAAAATTAAAATATTTTTAAGTTCAACCTAATTACAGCCATCGCATCTAGTAATAAAGTAACAAATCTTACGATCATTAGTCACAAAAAAAGAACAAAGCTACAATACTCCTGTCACTTGGAAATGAAAAGGCAGAGGTTAAATAACATTTAGTGTTAAATCAACCTTAAGATATAACAAATACAGTACTTTTCCCCGTTATTGCCTTGCGAGATACGTCGTTTTGTTATGTTTTCTGTTTTCAAGTGAACTAAACGAAATAAGAGCTCACGTCTCATGTGCGCTCTTATTAACTGACACGTATTTTTGCGCCGACCCGACTTCGTACGAAACACGGCGATATTATGATTTTCTTTTGCGGTGCTATTATGTGCGAGATGGGGTTTTTTCTTGCAGTGCCGACTTATTCGTGCTTCAACTATGATAAACCAAGCGAACTGCAGCCTGGCTCTACTACGTAATTTTTTTTAATTCCCACTTTATAGTAAGTGATCATTGCTGTTCATGGATATTCGCCCCCGTACTAAAAGCAACTAAACAATAAAATACTTCGTAACCCGCAAATTTTCTTATTAGTACGGTTGTTTAGCGGTAAAAATGGTTATGTAATAGAGTCTTTCTAGTACGACTTCTAGGCAGAGAAGCCCCCAACCAACTAAAATTGAATGGTTCCACAGTATTTCAATTACTGGACGTGGTGGATTTTTCTACATTTCATTCTCAAATTCCGACTGATAAACTTCATCTTATCGGTATTAATACTCATTTTTAAAAAAGAGATTATCAATTCAACCTCTCGTATCTCTCGATCTTAACCTCTCGACTGTGAATTTTATTTTTAATGTATGTAAAATGTAGTAGTTTTAGCATATTTTTTATTTTGGAAAACGTTAATATCTCACAATAGGAGTTTCTTATGTATCGTGGAGGTGTTTTATTTACATAAGTACGTATGCGGTCCCATAATGAATTGGCCTAACTATGAATCAATGAAGGAAATGAAACGAAACCAATTTTATTTTTCAATATAATCACCATGAATACTAACACACTTCTGACATCTGTGAATCAACATCTCTAAACCTTTATAAAAATAATCACATTTTTTATACTCAAAATGACTGAAGACGGCCGCCTGCAACTCTTCATCGCTTGAAAATTTTCTTCCTCTTAAGTCCCGCTTTAAATTTGGAAATAAATAATAGCCGGACGGGGCCATGTCTGGACTGTAAGGTGGATGTTGAACTTCTGTGAACCCGCATTGACGAACTGCATCCTTCGAAACACCAGCGGTATGAACAGGGGCGTTGTCATGGAGCAACAGGACACCTTTAGACAGCTTACCTCTTCGTTTTTCCTTTATCTTGTCTCGTAATTTATATATTAAAGAAGCATAATATTCGCCGTTCACGACTGTATTACGTTCTTTAAAATCCACCATCAAAATGCCTTGAAAATCCCAAAATATTGTGCACATCAGTTTTTTAGTCGATTGTTGCACCTTTGCCTTTCTAGGGGGCTTTTCACCCTTATAACGCCATTCCATTGACTCGCGCTTGCTTTGTGGATCATAATACAAGATCATAGTTTCATCACCAGTCACTAGCCGCTCGATCACAGTCTTTGGATTTTCGCCACAAAGATCCAAAAACTCCGAAGCGCAGCGCACTCTTTCCTGTCTCTGTACCGCTGAAAGAAGTTTCGGTACCCATCTTGCACTCACTTTTTTCATGTGAAGATGTTCATGGATCGCGCGATGAACGGTACTCTTAGAGAGCCCAAGCCTTGCTGCAATTTCTCTAATCTTCAAACGGCGGTCACTCAGAACCTCCTCTTCGATAAGAGCAATCGTTTCGGGAGTGAGCACTTCCACAGGTCGACCGTCGTGGCCAAAGTCTTCGACGGTTTCTCTCCCGAGGCGAAACTCTTTCACCTAATTTTTCACTGTGCTATAGGAGGGGGCAGACTCCTTATACACGCCACCCAATCGTCCTTTTATTTGGGCGGGGGATAAACCTTCTTTAAACAGAAACTTTATGACACTTCGATACTCAGTTTTCGACATTTTGAAAAAATACGCGACTCTCGTTATTCAAATGCCTGTTAAACTAAGACTAAGCATTTCATGTCGATGCATGTTTCTTATATTAAGTGGACGATAAACGTACTATTTAATGCAACACAACATGTAGCGACATGTCGCGTTGAACTATATCAGGCCAGTTCATTATAGGACCACCTGGTAGCTCATAGACAAAGATCTATAGCCGGAACAATTATTTGTAAGCTAACCAAACCCTTGTTCTGTGCGGGATTCGAACCCACGCCTTGCAGTGCCTCAGCAAAATACTTAGCCACTGTGATTTCATCCGTTTTAGATGCATATGTGTGCGTGAGTGTATGTTCTTACCGTAAAGCATGGTTTTGGTTTGGTACTATTTTACTTTATTGGTCAGAGGGCTTTAATTAAAAATAAATAATTCCAGACTAATTCGAACGAAGAAGTATATAGAAGAAGACGATATACAGAAGCACGCTATGTTGCCAAATAAAGAATGCAAGGAACTCACCTACAAACTTCTAGAAGAGCATTTTATTAGTGTACATGTAAGTTCTATTAGTAGAAGGAAGTTATATTCCAGTTTCATAAATCTTTTTATTGATTTTTATAGCATAATTTTTGAATCATAACATAGTTTTGTTTCTAAATAATTTTGTAAAATCTTTAAAATTCAGACCCCATAGAGATAGTTCTTACTTTTTAACTTAACTTACCACCAAAGTTTAAACTGAGTATTCTATAATGTTTGTTCTAGCCAATGAAAAAAGCAGCGTCTTCAGGTGCGATGGCCAAAGCGATATATTTATATCACATTAAAACGCACGATGTAAGTAACGGTACATTTTTACAGTGTTACTGATACTATTTTGTCTATGCTCATATACAGGTTGTTGCAACCTTGGATGGAATGTCTCGCAGCCTATAATTCTACTAGCTATTTATACTCTTTAGACCGGAGTATAGCAGTGCAAGCACTGTTATTGAACGGCAGAAATATGTCGAAATTAAGAAATGATAAAATTTCAGACAATTTAAATTATTTATTTTTCAAAGAAATTACAACACCATGTATATCTGTAATTATTATAATTGCCGGCACAAGTCGTGAGCACACTTTTTATTGGTCGATATGACGTTGACAACGCTGACGCTCAACGTGATTGGTTCGTCAGCTGATTCTCGTCGTCTATTGGGTTCGCACGTATCATTCGACTACCGTACACTTCGGAGCAATTTTAGTGACAACCTTTTAATTAGTTTTTTTTGTTAATTATTGTTTGTGCATTTCTTGTTTTCAACTGTTTTTGATATTTGTTTTTGTTATTTTTTTTGCCATAATTTGAGCATTCAGATTTTGGTCTAAATACGCAGAGAAGAAGGAATTCGGTGTAAAATAGACAATCCCGACAAATGGTCTATTCAGTGTTTTGTTACATGAAATAATTAGGTATTGCGAAAAACATGATAGACGTTTATAAACAGACCGCTGAGGCGACTAATGTCTACGTAGCTACTGTACGGCGTATAGTTAAAGGAGTTAACGACTCAGAATTTCGAAAAAAAGTCAGCGAAAATATTCAATTACAAATTGAAATAACAAAGGTACCAAATAATTTTGGCCGACAGTGTACCTACGCTGGATCAACCCCCACCGTAGTTAATCTGTGCTCACGACTCGTGGCGTCAACTATACTAAGTCGCGGTCATTCACTCGTCGTCCTTATATACCTTATATACATTGAAATGGCAGAAAGTTTTTCTTTGTAGATTTGAAAACTTGCACTTGTATCAAGGATCGATGACATACGGTAATTTAATTACTTTACTCTAGTATGCTGACCAGGATCACCAGGATAAAATAAAATAGTCAGTTAACTCTTTGCTTCATAGTGGTCAGTAGAGATAACCACCTATTTATTCGCTTGTTTTACGATACAGTGACATATATTGCTTCCAATTTGAATGAATATGTACGATATAACTGTAAAACATTTTAACAGCGTTAAAGGTTTTGACAGATGGACGGATAAGTATACTTTGAAACGAAAGTTGGTGAAATTTGAATTCATTGTGTTGCAACTGCTTTATTTAATTGGTAAGTAATTATTTACAAATATGAATTATTTATACTCTCTTTTTGTTGATATATTCTTAATTACTTATAACAAATATAAATATAATAGGCTAACGTAATAGGTTTTTGATAATAACGCATAATTTAAAGTGGTTAGCAATGGTAACCACCGTACTATAAAGGTAAAAAAAGTTTTCAAAAGTAGACATAAATTGTATTGGTTTTATTTTTACAGAAAATGAAAAGAAGATGCTTATTGAACTGGAAAATTGAGAATGCCTTATCGGAATATGTTGATATACCTTCCGATAATGCAGTTATGCCGGTTGCGATAGTTCGTATATCGAAGATGAAGTCAGAATAAGACAATGGGAGAAATTTTACTTTTAATTAATTTTATCGAAGAAGACTTCCAAGGTGACCTACGTAATTAGGAGTTTGACTGCGGAGATGACACATCTCTAGCCAGATCACCATTTTCTCAGCCTTTAGTTCAATCATCATCACCAGAACCACAACCAGGACCATCTACTGCTCAGGTTGAAATACAGGCTCCAAAATGAAAAAAAATCCTACTTAGTTCTACCTGCTGGTGATTTTGTTTCTACACATCACATACCTACTAACTTGTCATCTCTAGTCGCTCACAGATAACTATCTCCACTTAGGATTTTTGATTATTTTGGACAAAAGAGCTTGTTCAATAATATATTACGTTTCTTACTAATATGCAGAACAAAAGGAGGACTTTATGAGCCTGTCACAGAAGAAGAAATAAAAGTTTTTATTGCTCTTAATTTAGGGATGGGAATAAAAAAGAGCCCAAGTTACCAAGATTACTGGTCTTCTTCAACCGACTTACGAGACAAGTACATATCATCACTGACGAAATTTTCCTGGATTCTAGGTAACTTACATATGAATGATAAAATCTTGATTCCTAGTAGGACAGATTCTAACTATGACAAATTGTACAAAATCAGACCGTTTGTTGATAAAATTAGAGATTCATAAAAAACTATTACCTTACGAAGAATATTGCAATAGATGAGTCAATGGTGAAATTCAAAGGAAGGAGTTAGCTCAGGCAGTATATGTCCAAAAAACCAGCGAAACGAGGATACAAGATTTGGACAGTGTGCATCTATTGGCCATTGTCTTCACTTTGAAATATATACTGGAAATCTTAATCCTGGTCACAACACCATCTTGCAAACCACACTCTATATAAAAAAAAGTTTCTACTTCTCTCTGGCGTTCTGCAACTGTTGTATAATATTATACCGGTAAAAAGGGGCTAATCGGCACAAATTTGCGGCAAAAAGTTGTAGGGTTGAGCATGTGGATGGCGTGAGAGTAGAGATTGGAACTAAAATGCCACTGCCACGGCCAACGTCAATACCACATGATGTTAACTTATATGTTGCGTTAGCTGCCGGGCTGCCGGGATCGAACATATGAAACGGCGACAGCGAGTACTAACGTTATGATAAAGTGTTTGTATTAAACGTATGCCTGTATAGATGTATCGTGTATGTGGAATGTGTTAATTGCATGTTGTGAATTTAAATTGTGAATTGTATGTAGAGAAGTCTCTCATTCATTATCATTATATATCATTATCTTAAAAAAAATCATAGGTTAGGTACTAAAATAGCAGTTTCAGATATCCTCAAATTCCGTTCCGAAAAGCCCCTTTTTGTAAAAATATTCAAAATTAATTGCTGTATGAACCATAAATTTCAGAAATACTCATGTATTTCTATCAGATCTCAGTGATAATATTTCGTTTCAAAATATGGGTGTCGCCATCTCCATAACCCTGTATAAAGGTAGTTACCATCAAGGTCAACCTTTATACAGGGTTATTTTAAATAATAATACAAATAATATTCAAATTTAATAATTAATTAATTTGAAATTAATTTCAAAATATAAATTATGATACCCTTTTTTACAGTTTTTAAAAATACGCGTAAATAAAGTTTCTACATTTATTGGAAAATATCCGAAATTGAATGTGATTTATGGGCAACAAGTACAGCGTATACGCGCTTATGTGTGTACGAGTCACTGCACGAAGATTTTGCCTACTATTTACTTCCTTAATGACTCACTACTGAGTTCATTACTACGCGACGCGAACTATGGTTCCAATTTTCCCTTCATAATTTAAGCGGGCTTAGGACCGCCGTCGTAATAAATAAATTAAAAAAATATTTTAACATTTCAACTACATAACCGATGACTGACTTTATTGTGATAAATTTAAAATATTGATAACTTAAAAATGGAATCCGTTTTTCTCCATGCATAGGCGAGCACACTTTATTCAATTATTTTTGCACTTATTACTCGTGCTTAAGCCATTCTAACTTCCGTGAATATATTTTATTATAGAAAAGGGTGACAAACGAGCACACAGTCCCCCTGATGGTAAGTGGATGCTGTGGCCCATAGACATCTACATTTATTCTCGATTAAGAATCAAAACGCAGATGCGTTATCAGTAAAAAAGGGTCTCCGGATCTCTACACTCACCATACGAAACACAGAGGCTACTATTTTACGCTGGTATTCTGTGAGAGCGTAGTTCTTCCCCGGTCGAGCCGACCCATTCCGCAGCGTGGCTTTACCGCGTGGTAGAAATAATTTTACTAAGGCGGTCTTCATTACTTTGGGCCTTTGCCCGTAAACACGATTCTTGATGGAATAAAGAGGTGAACCTCACAGAAAAAAGTCTTAACGGTGAAGGGTCCGGCGAGTTTGCACGTTCGTATTATAGGGCCTCAATGTGCAATCCACCTATCGTCGTATTCATTATTTAAATGATCGCTCACTGCACTTGAATAGTTTGATTATCTGTCAATTGTTTTTCGATTGATAGGTACAGGTACGGTAATTTATTGCCGCGGTAGGGGCTGTCTTTCGTATAATCTTTTCACACCACGTAAACTTTCATTACTAAAATAATAACGCAGCGATATTACCTAATAAAATTTAAAAATAGCTCGCTTGTAAGTAATGAGGTCACAGTTTACACTGTCAGTTGACGGCCCGCCGGGCGGACGTAGGTACCTAGCGGTGTAACGGAAGGTAAGGGCGCGGAAAGATACTCGTCGAGGTACCTAATTTTGTAACCAAGCGACCCTTACGAATATGTGCGTGCGTAGTAAAATAGTGGGCATTAGATACATTGTATGAATGACTATGAATATAATAGAAATTAATATTGACATAGGTAAGTAGTTCTAAGAAAAAAAGTTATGTTTTTTATATAAAATTGCTCTCGCGACAAGCATAAAAGTATATCTAAAAATAATATCATATAAATTGTGAAATGTAATAAATTGGTGGGTTTGATTTAATTTAAAGTTTATTTTCTTCTTTTTAGAGCATTTAAATAAAAGCTTGTTTTTAAAAATGTTTTTGCTGTAATTTACTTTATCCTAGACATGTTTCAATGTCTGTTCATTTCATTGCGTCATTGTTGGTTTTTGATCGCCATCTTAGATCCGCCATAATAATTTTTTTATCGCTAGTATATATAGAGCAACTAAGTTCTTAATCGAATTAAGAACTTAGCCCGCCATCTTGATTTTTTATTGCCAGCAGTTGACCCTTGTTGCCCTACAACATTTGTTCGGGCACCAGCAAGCTATCTCTTATCTTTACCGAATCACCGAACTCTTTAAAATTGGTATGGCGACCATTTTATTTTCCGCCTTTTTAATTATGGTTAAATTCCAGCTCCATCATTAGATCAACTATATGTCATTGCATTGTCATATTAGACGCCCCCCATATTGGATTTAGAATGACTTTTCTCATTATGTTTTGCTCATTAAGCCTTTTCATTCGATACACATATCACGGAAGTTACTATGGAAATGATATAACGCCATTTTGTAACGTCCGCCATATTGGATTAAAATGGTGGCATTTAAGTAATCGTACATTGTCGTAAGAACCAAATGTGTGTGCCAAATTTTAGCCCGATAGCTTTAGTGGAAGCGGGTAAAATGTTGATTGCAAAATTCCACGACATATTATACAGGATGTTAGTGTGAACACCGTTGTCCTTGAAACCAGTGGTTTGGTTTCACTTATAGAACGTAAATTCAATGAATTAAAAAAAAACGCTATTTTCTTTCATAAAATTTAAAAAGTTTCTGTCCGACACCGTCCGTAAATTCATGGACACGCTATGCGCCCGAGTGACATAATCACTGTAAAGATCACCGTCCGCGCTAGGTACCACACAACATTGAACATAAAAATACAATAGGTACACATAACCTGTGATGTTTTTCTTCATACTTTCATCCCGGCTTAGGACAAGCAAAGATTGAAAAATTAAGGAAAAATTGAGATTTTATAAAAAAAAATGTTATTTTTCATTGAATTTACGTTCTATAAAGAAACCAAACCACTGGTTACAAGGACAATGGTGTTTACACTAACAGCCTACAAGTACAATACAAGTGAAGTTAAATAAAAGCTTTTAAAGATAAAAAGGACAGATTGTTTAAAATATTTTTTTTTTCACCATTTGCCTGTATTACTTCTTCTGAACCTTCTCTACAAATTTGGGCATATGTTAAAAATAACCCTGTATTTAACAGCAAAGTACATACCTACTGTAGCATGCCTACCATACAAAGATTTACGACGCGCAAAATATCATAAATATTATCAAACTTCAAAATAAATGATAATGATAATTTATTACTTTCAAATGTTACAGTATTCGGTGTAGTTTAATAGAAATTTCAGAAACAGAAATAATATTGTATTTTCAATGTGTGGCAAGGTGGCGCATACTGCGCAGGAGCTGTGCTACCGCGCGTTGCACAACTGTCTGCGTCGCGGAGCGCACGAGCGCAACGCGCATGCGCGCCTGCGCGACAAGCAGCGCCGCGTGCGCACCATCGTGCACGGCATGCGCATGCGCGGCGAGCCGCAGCAGAACATCGACGACGTGAGTTCCACACAAGCACTCGTACTCACGTACTAGTACAAGTACGCAAACACGCAAGCGCACGCACGTATGCACTTATGCACACTCATATGCATGCACGCACTGACTCATGTACTCGCTTGCACACTACACACACACACACACACACACACACACACACACACACGCACGCACGCACGCACGCACACGCACTCACTCGCGTGTCACACACACTAATAACTTTTTCATTACACCGAGAATGACAATTTCCCATAACATTTGAATTTTTAGCAGTATCCAAATCGATCTTCGGTGCACAACATGCTTTTCACAAAATTTATCATCATCATTACAACCTACAATAATTCACTGCTGAACATAGGCCTATTTCATAAATTGCATGGCACACCTTGCTACAGATATTTGCTAATGTTGCCACGCCTGATAGGCTTGCTGGCAGACATAACAATTTGATAAGATTAAACTTTTGCTTTAATAGGTGGAGGAAACCCTGACGCCACCTGAACTGGCAGTTCTGAAGGATGTCGAGAAGCGGCTCAAACAGCTCAGTGCTGCTGAGCTCGAACTGGACAGGAACCTCTTTATACTCAACTGGTACTTTATGTACCCGAAGTGATCAATCACATCATGTGAGAAGCTAAAACGTTGAGAATATTATTATTGTTTTTTATAGGTCAAACGTAAAAATGTGATATAATTTTGTACAGATAATAAAGCCCTTTAAGTGTCTCGTTTACTATGTTTATTTCCTTTTTGTAACAATCTTTTATTTTTTTGTTTGCTTATTAGGTCAAATCTTGCAAGCTGAATTAGAACCAGTTACTCCGAACAGATTTTGCTGAAAATTTCCATACACCTTTAGTTCTGTTCTACACATTATGTACTATTTTACACTGGACTGGCTAAATCTTACAAAACGTTTGTGCCGATTTGAGGCGCCGCCATCGAGTGAACTGGGAACTAACTTTAACATAATTTGCAAATGGACGTTGTTTTGTTCAAAACGTCTAAGAGTATTTTAAAGTTATAAACGAGAAAAAGGGTGTGTGTTGTGTAGTTCGGTTATGTTTCAAGTTAGTTATATATTAAACAGTATTTTTAGTAACCATCATAACGTAAAATTCGTTATCAGAAGGGAAGTTTGGTAAGAGGATTTACAGTTTTTATTCAAAAATTAAAACTATTTAATAATATAGGTTTTTCAAAATTTGTCGCTTATATTATTTAATATAATAATGAACTACCTATTTTGATAAACAATGAAATCAATAGGGTTGACGAAAGTTCCTTGTCAATAATACTTGTCTATGTGTTTTCTACATAAATCTGTTTACAACAGGACACCAGATAATTATCAAATATTTATTAATTTACAGGTTTTCAACTGCCTATACTAAAACTCTAAAAAGCATAAAAATTGTAAGTTATAATCCATATACTTTAATATTATAAATGCGAAAGTGTGTTTGTTTGCCCTTCTTTCACGTCGCAACAGAGCGTCGGCATGGCATGATTTTTTTGTATGGGGATAGTTTGGTGGCTGTAGAGTGACATAGGCTACTTTTTCCGCGGTAAACATCTCATTCCCGTGGGAAAATAGAATATGTTGCAAAAGTTTGTCCTTCTTTCACGTCGCAACAGAGCGTCGGCATGGCATGAATTTTGGTATGGGGATAGTTCGGTGGCTGTAGAGTGACATAGGCTACTTTTTTCCGCGGAAAAACATCTCATTCCCGTGGGAAAATCGAATTTGTTGCAAAATTAAATTAAGCTAGGTGGCGCCACCGTGATTCTACAAGACGGACGACGATACGGTGGACGAACACAGAAGGTCAGAATCTCTGGATTATTATGTCTTTTTACCAAAATTAAGATAAAAAATGTATGGATCTGTATTTTTCCACGCAGGACCGGGAAGAGAGCGATAAAAAACATAAAATTCACCACCTGACTTTCTTCAAACGTTTTGGTGCATTGTAATTCACAGAATAGGCGATAACCTCGCAGACGATATTAAGTAATCCGTTGATGCTCTGCCTACTCCGCAAGGGTTACAGGCGTGATTATAAGTATGGATCAGAAATACTATCACCATCTGTCACGCTTTCACCCTTAACTATTACTTAACTGTGGTAGAAACAGTTCTTAGTAAGCCTTATTAATAAGCCCTAGTAATATTTATTGAGCGGAAATGAATACCGTTCTTATATGTGGTTATGAATAAATCGGTATTACAATAAGAAAAATTGTGCAAAATTATAAGAAAAATATTTTTTGAGAGTTCATATTTAACAAACGTATACATAGTTTAAATTGATTATGCTAGATGTCGTTACTAGGTTTTTAAAACGCGGTAACGAAATGTTTCCTGACATGTACTTAACTACCGCCGTTGAGCCGCGCGTCAACTTATAGTGCATACGGTACCTATACGCTTAAATTGTTTCTATTTCGTAGCTTATTCGACTACCTGCTTTCGATTTCGGTTGTTTGTTATTTGCTTTGTGATTTGGTCAAGGTTGAATGGATTTATATTGGCTTTCATTTTCGGATTTGTGTTTTTTCTTGGATCGGTTTTGTGGATTTGGTTGGTATTCCTTTATACATATTTAGACTCTGGCTTTGATTTTGGATTTTGTTTATTTAGAATCGTGAATTGGTTTTCGTTGTTTTAGGTTGTTTAACAATATTTCAAAGGAATATTAATAGTATGGATAGTGTATACGGTGCCTATACACCTTCTTTTTTCGTTGGTTATATTTGTATTGACTACTGCTTTCGATTTCGGTTTTATGCGATTTGTTTTGTGATTTGGTTTAAGTTTCGGATTCGTGTTGTGTCTTGAATTGGTTTTGTTGTTTTGATTTTAAAAAATATTTAAAAGGAATATTTATTCCTTTTAGATATTTTGGATTTGCTTTTAAAAAATATTTAAAAGGAAATTTAATTCCTTTTAGGTATTTTAACGTTTTTTAGGGTTCCGTAGTCAACTAGGAACCCTTATAGTTTCGCCTTGTCTGTCTGTCCGTCCTTGCTTAATCTCTGTGACCGTTAGCACTAGAAAGCTGAAATTTGGTACCAATATGTGTATCAATCACGCCGACAAAGTGGTAAAATAAAAATTGGTAAAAAAATGTTTTATTAGGGTAGTCCCCCTATATGTAAAGTGGGAAGTGATTTTTTTTAATTTCAACCCTAACGTGTGATATATTGTTGGAAAGGTATTTAAAAATGAATAGGGGATTACTAAAATCATTTTTTGATAATGTCAAAAAATTATTTTAGTAATCCCTCCCCTAATTATCCCCTAATTATTTCGGAAATAATCGCTCCAAAAGTAAAAAACAATGTGTGTCCCCCCCCCCTCTAACTTTTGAACCATAAGTTTAGAAAATATGAAAAAAATCTGAAAAGTAGAACTTTATAAGGACTCTAGGAAAATTATTTTGAACTTCAATGGAAACAACAGTTTTTGTACAAACTCATAAGTGGGAATACTTATTGTGACGGACGGGAAACCACGGAACCCTACACTGAGCGTGGCCCGACACGCTCTTGGCCGGTTTTTTATAAATAGGTTTTTTGTTACTTCATAATGCCTCGCAAACGTAAGTCCAGCCTTTCAAGAGTATCTTCTCAAAGACAAGCGAAAAGATTAGCTCGGTCGCTAGAATCTTTAGAAGATGCTGAACTGTGAAGGCAAGAACAAGCAGAGCGTCAGGCTGCTTTTAGAGCATCTGAGACACCTTCTCGAAGTCAGGAAAGGCGTCTTGAATAGGCAAAGCGTCAAGCTACTTTAAGAGCTTCTGAAACACCTTCTCAGTCAGCGAAGGCGTCTTGAACAGGCAGAGCGTCAACCTACTTTAAGAGCTACTGAAACACCTGCTCAAAGTCAGCAAAGACGTCTTGTACAGACAAAGCGTCAAGCTACTTTAAGAGCTACTGAAACACCTGATCAAAGTCAGCAAAGGCGTATTGAACAGGCAGAGCGTCAATCTACTTTAAGAGCTACTGAAACACCCGCTCAAAGTCAGCGAAGGCTATTCGAACAAGCGGAACGTCAGGCCGCCTTAAGAGCCGCGGAAACACCTGATGAAACTCAACACAGACTCATTGAGCAAGCTGAACGTCAATCTACTATAAGGACATCTGAAACACCAGAACAGACACAGGCGCGATGCTGCACAGCTCCAAGCTGAACGTCGACAAAATTTTCAAAGAAATAATTGGTAGGTTTTTAATGACGCAGCATTAAATTATGATCCGTTGATTGATTATAAAAATCACAGGTTAGTTGTTATCGGACTGATGGACAAGGCGTGTCGATTTTGCAGCGCTTTAAAATGGAAAGATGAGATCGCAGGCATGTGTTGTTCCAATGGAAAAGTGTCTCTTCCGTTACTTGGGGAACCGGAAGAACCCTCTAAAACTCTTTTTATATGATGCTAATGAGTCACGGCGCTTTTTAAACATGATCCGGAAATATAACTCATGCTTTCAAATGACGTCCTTCGGAGTTGACTGGGAAATAATAATGCCGGGATTTTCGCCGCCTACATTTACGGTGCAAGGGCAAATTTATCATAGAATAGGTTCACTTTTTACAGCTGAAAACGAACAGCATAAATGTTTACAAGTATATTTTATGTGACGAAGAAATTGAGGTTGACCGTCGCTGCCAATTTATCCAGGGAGTTGAGAGAGACACAGTGTTCAAAATTCAAAGATTCCTGCATGAACGTAACATTTTAGTCAAACCATTTAAAACTGCTTTAGAAAACCTACCTGAAGAGGATTATAAATTCATTCAGTCATTCACGCAGATCGGACCCCTCGAGGATAGCATGAAAGGCGCTACAATGCACCTTTGATAAACGAAATAGCAGCCGTAATTAGTGGTGATCAATTTTCTTCACGAGACATTGTCTTGCGAGCACGTGATGATACGTTGCAACGGGTAGCCGATACACACAAGTTTTATAACGCTCTGTAATACCCATTGATTTATTGCAAAGGACTAGTGGGTTATCATTTTTAAATTCCACTCATTAACCCGGTCACAAAAGAGCCTACTCCCGAACAAAAAAGTACCATGTATGGATTTTTATGCGTATCATACGATGTTGCGAGAAAATGATTTTAACCTCTTAGCCCGGTGTAGACAATTATTTCATCAATTTTTGGTAGACATGTATGTGAAGGTAGAAAGTGAACGTCTCTGAAAAAACTGCGCGTTGAGAATTATATACATTTACAAGATGCAGTTTCTAGCGACGCCAATGTAAACCCCAGAGATTTAGGTAAAATGGTAATTTTGCCCTCATCATTCGTTAACATTCCCCGCTACCTACAAGACGCATTCGCCTATGTACGAACTTACGGAAGACCTGATCTTTTTGTTACTTTTACTTGTAATCCCACATGGAAAGAAATAACCGAGAAGCTAATCCCGGGCCAAAAAAGTACTGACAGACACGATGTAGTTGCTAGAGTATTTAGATTAAAAGTACAAAAATTAATGTATGTAATTAACAGAGGGAAAAGGAGAGGTGCAGTGCTTCATGCATTCAATTGAATGGCAAAAAAGAGGATTATCGCACGCCTACATTCTAATATGGCTTAAAGAGAAGTTGCGGCCCAGCCAAATAGACGACATAATAAGCGCCGAAATTCCGGATCCTAGCAAGATAAAGAATTGGATGATACCAACGTCCGAAATATGATTCACGGTCCATGTGGAGCACGATATTCAATATCGCCATGTATGATAGAAGGAAAATGTACAAAGAAATTCCCTAAACAGCTATTAAATGAAACAGTGCACAATGAAAATGGCTACCCTTTATACAGACGCAGAGCTCCCGAAGATGGTGGTAGGAAAGTTACAATCAAATCTCGCTCTGGAGCGTTCGAAACCTTAGATAACAGCTGGATTTTCCCGTATTCGCCCATTCTATGTAAAATGTTTAATGCCCACATTAATGTAGAAGCATGTAGCTCTGTCCGCGCAATCAAGTATATCTGTAAGTACATAAATAAAGGAAGCGACCAAGCAATATTTAATCTCAGGAGTGAAGGTGAAGCAAATCCGGTTAATGAAGTACAGACCTTTCAAGCAGGGCGTTATGTCAGCAGTAACGAGGCAGCGTGGCGTCTCCTTGGCTTCCCTTTACAAACAGTTACTCACCTTGCTGTGCACTTATAAAATGGAGAGCATGTATATTTCACCGAAAGAAATTTCCAAGAAAGAATTGCATCACCGCCAAAAACTACACTAACAGCCTTCTTTCAACTTTGTCAAACCGACCCCTTTGCAAAAACGTTGTTATATTCTGAAGTCCCCCGCTATTATACTTGGAACACATCTAGGAAGGAGTGGAAACGCCGTATTCAAGGCGCCCCTGTTGCAAATTGTCCCGGTGTAAAGTCATCAGATGCCCTTGGTAGTTACATGGACGGTATACATATACCGTCCATGTAACTAATTTTTAATGTTTCTGTTTACGATTGCTGCTGCACCATGTTCGAAGTCCTACAGGATATAAAGACCTTAAAACTATCAACGGTCAGGAATGCGCAACTTATAGAGAAGCATGTGAAGCTCTGCATCTTTTAGAAAACGATAATCACTGGGATGAAACCATGGAGGAAGCTGTGCAGTGCCAGTCACCAGCCAAAATTAGGGATCTTTATGCAACTCTCATATTGCTTGCGGGCTATCTAATGCACATGAATTGTGGGACAAATATAAAGAGTACATGGCGAAAGACATTTTGCGAAGGTTACAGCAGACACACGCGAACATGACATACAATGAATTGAATGAACACATTTATAATGAAGCACTTGGAAAAATTGAAGATAAAGTAATGGCAATGGTAGGCAAAAAATTAAGCGACTTGGAATGATAAGCCCTCAGCGAACAACCGAAAATGAACTAAGTGATGAAATTATACGTGACAAACTACGATATTATTACCAGCTTTGCAGCATCAAGTAGCCGAATTTGTACCCCGCTTGCTTCCAGAACAAAAACGAGTTTTTGACAAAGTATTAGGACAAATTGAATCTGGAAATGGTGCACTTTTCTTTTTAGATGCCCCTGGAGGAACTGGGAAGACATTTTTGTTAAATTTATTATTAGCGCAAGTACGGAAAGATAAAAACATTGCTGTGGCCGTAGCTTCCTCCAGTATAGCCGCCACGCTGCTAAGCGGGGGCCGCACTGCACATTCTGTTTTAAAACTCCCTCTAAATCAGCCCAGGAAGAATCGCCGATCTGCAACTTTAGCAAAAATAGTGCACGAGGTATAATGCTACGAAAATGCAAACTTTTATTTATTTATTTATTTATACTTTTTTGTACACCACAATACAGAAACATCAATATAGTTAAAACTAATTAAAGTATGTACAATAGGCGGTCTTATCACTGAAAGTGATTTCTTCCAGACAACCTTTGCGTAGAGGAAAGATGCAAACAAAAGTTACAAATAGAGGGGGGCATACAAAATAATAATACTAAAAAAAATACAATAATACATACAGATAAAAGTAAGTGAAAGTTATATATAAAATATCATATAATAGATTAAATGAAAAGAGTAAGAGAAAGGTAAAGTAATTTATCTAATAGCGTTCTAAATAATACGATTTAACAAGAATTTTGAAAGAGTGAAGAGATTTAGCACGACGAATATGGAGAGGTAAGGAGTTCCACAATCGCACAGCGGTTACGGTGAAGGATTTCTTGAAAAAGGAAGAAGAGTGCAAAGGTGTAGAGAGAGAAAGATTTTAGTGTGTGACAAAAGTATGCGCAGCAATACCGATGTAATGGGAGGAGTGGTAGTTTTACTGGTGACTTTCGCCAAACCTGTCATTCAAAAGGGCAAACCTGCAGATGAAATTAAAGCATGCCTCAAGTCGTCTATTTTATGGAACAAGGTGACAAAATTCAGTTTAACTACGAATATGAGAGTGCACTTGTATAATGATATCAATGCTGGAAACTATGCTGACACACTATTAAAAATTAGGATAGCGATGGGCAGTTGGAAACGGATGCTGAGGGCTGCGTTAAATTGACGAGAGATTTTTGTAATTTAGTAGGTACAGAGTCATTCCGAATTAATTGCGAGCATTTATTCAGATTTAACTAACAACATGCATGAAGACAAATGGTTATGTGAAAGGGCGATTCTTGCACCAAAAAATGAGAGCGTTAACAAAATAAATTCAGATATATTAAACGAAGTAGCAGGAGAAATAACAGAGTATTTGTCAGTAGACACAGTTATGGACACAGAACAGAGCACTTCATATCCCGTAGAGTTTCTAAATTCTGTAGAGTTGTCAGATGTGCCCTCACATAAGCTTCAACTAAAGTTAGGCATCCCAGTCATGCTAATGCGAAATTTAGATGCTCCTCGGTTACGTAACGGGACAAGGCTGCGTGTGACACATCTTGGACGGAACATAATCGGTGCTACAATTTTGACAGGCGTAGGAAAAGGTGAAAATGTTATTACTTATACCACGGATCCCTATAATTCCTACAGATCTTCCTTTTCAATTCAAAAGGTTGCAGTTTCCTATTAAGCTCAGTTTTGCAATGACAACTAATAAAGCGCAAGGGCAAACGTTACAGGCAGCGGGGGTCAACTTAGAAAAACCGTGCTTCTCTCATGGTCAGCTGTATGTAGCATGTTCGTATGTGTCAAATACCTAGAATCTCCACATTCTTTCCCCGAATGGAAAAACATTTATAACATTGTGTACAGTAGCGTCTTAAAATAGTGTTCAGTTAGTTTTTTTTTTTCAAAATTCCCACAATCAATTAATCAGAATTCCCACAGATCTTCCCTTTCAATTCAAAATTTCCTATTTAGCTCAGTTTCTTTTCAATTCCAAATGCTGCACATCTGACGGACCTATTAAGCTTAGTTTCCTTTCAACTCAAAAGGCTGCATCTCTGACGGATCTTTTATTTGGCTCAGTTTCCTTTCAATTCAGAAAACTGCATCTCTGACGAATCAATTTAGCTCAGTTTCTTTTCAAAAGTCTGCATCCCTGACGGATGATTATGCTCAGTTTCCTTTAATTAAAAAAATATCCCATTTCCATTTGGAATTAGCAGGCCATTTTCATGCTTTGCCACTGCGTTTCAAAACATTTAAATAGGGTGACGAATCAATTTTGCTCAGTTTCCTTTTAATGGCTGCATCTGTAACAAATCTATAAAATTCAGTTTTCTTTCAATTCAAAAACAATGGATAGTTCATTTCCCAGTGACCATGAGGGCGAAGCCGCGGGTAACGGCTAGTTTTACATATATTTGTCCCTAAAAATATTAGTTATTCAGCCCAAATTTGTACAATTTCCGGTAAAATATAGTCACGGCACTGTTTGTGCATGACTTACACAGTACAAAAATGCAGGCTCTTGTCTTTATATATGGTCAAGTCATGATCTCTTTATTGAAGAACTAGACTGTAGTAAATGAACTGACAAGAGACCATGCAATGATAACGCATTAATCGTTATGTACATATTTAAAACATGTTCAACTAAAACTATAAAATTAACAAATAAATTAATTGTATTTTTTTAAACAAGCTATTATTTAAATCAGGGATTCCCAAACTATTTTGGGCGAAAGACTTCTTTTCCAATACGAAATAATACCCCTTTGACCTGGAAATAGCCAAATTACTTTAATAATCTAGTATTTTTTCCTATTGATACAAAATACTTACTAATTTAAAACTTTAGATTGAGTAAACTTGACATCATATTGTTATCAAAATTTAACAAAATAAAGAGGCATAAAATTCAGTAAATATCACTTGTAATTAATAATTATTAAATACAAATTACAGTTACAAACTATTAGTATTCGTTTATGTCGACCCATGGTAAACCGATTTCGACCCCAAGGGGTCGATATCGACCGAGGAATCCCTGATCGAAATGATGTTAAAGGAAGGATGTAAGGAATGAAAATACACTTTGAAGTAAATCAAACCCATCATTTTGTTACATTATAAAATTTTGTATGATATAAAAGTTTGTTGCGATATTTTCCTGCGTAAAAAGAGATTGCCTAATTTTGTATGGCGGAAAAGCCGTCAATTTTTTCACTTGTCCCTTTAGGAAATACGATAATTTTTATTTCAATGGAAAAAAAACCCACGGCAATTGTTTAGATCTATTAGAGTAGGGTTTTATAATAATTACACCTTCATATGTTCACAACTGGTCTAAGACCTCTTCATTCGTAGAGAACATTTGCCTCAAGTTCTCGTCAGGTATACCTCAAACTCTGAAAACTAGATTGCACGCACGCACGCACAAGGTCGGTCTGCGAGCTACGGAGAGGGCTATACTCGGGGTTTCTCTGCGTGATAAACTCAGAAATGAGCATACCCGCAGTAGAACCAGAGTAACCGACATAGCCCAACGGATTATAGTAAGCTGAAGTGGCAATTGGCCGGCCATATAGCTCGAAGAACCGATAACCGATGGGGAAGAAAGGTTCTCGAGTAGCAGCCTCGTACCGGTAGGCGTAGTGTAGGGCGAGCCCCCACTAGATGGAATGACGACCTGGTAAGACATGCAGGTGGCTCAGGACCGTGCTTTGTGGCACATCTTAGGGGAAGCCTAAGTTCAGCAGTGGACTTTTGAAGGGTTGAAATGATGATGATGATGATTATTTGCCTCAAGCAGCAAGTTAGTTAATTATCACATAAGTGATCGTTTATGAGAAGCGTGAAATAAAAGGCTGTATACATTCTTAAAATTTTATTTGACCCCATCGAAACTCAATATTCGTTCAAACAATTTACAACCTATTAATGTCGCTCTTACAAAACCTCTGCATAATACGTAGCCCCGACGCAGACTTAACCAAGCGAACTACCCTGAAATTTACACAAATGCAAGTTCCGAATTCCGACCAACCAAAGAGGTAATTAATCAACATCGTTATAATTAATTTAATATTAACAATTATATAGATTATGTATGGTACGTAGATAAACACCTGTTATACAGTGACACCTAATATTCTTTATTAAATTACGAGTACCGTTGTATGCATCGACAACGAATTATTCTTTCCTATTAATTTTATTTATTAATTGGTTTAAAATTCGTTGATTTAAAATCATATTACAACTTTATAATTTTATTCAAAAGAAATAATATAGTACATTCGATTTTAAAAAAATCTACAAAGGCAAAAAGCGTTTGGCATCCTTAGATTTTGGTTTACTGTTCTTGAGAAGTTTATGTTAATAAACCAAACAAATAAATATAATTTGTAGCAGCATATTATTTGATAAATCGACTACATAGTTAAAGACACATTAAATTTAAATTACAAGTGAAAATGCCCGTATTATAATACAAATATTTTCTTTCGATTCCAAATTCAAAACTGCAGATTCCTTTTGAACAACAGTGAAGTTATCTTTTAATTATTTTTCATATTGAATTTCGTAAAAGCGTGACATACGTACTTTAGAAATCGATTTTCAAATTTTATTACTAAGTAAATATTTTTCCTTGTGAATGTTTATACTCTTTAGGCTACTGAGATTTATTAATTAGGAATTATAATAAATATTTTCCAATCATATCAATCGAGACACATACAACGGTGTTATACATACCCACTTCAAGCTAAATAGTTTAACGCTATACTTGCTTACATAGTCTCTGATATTTACACTCTGCCCTGACCACCGTCTTATGTCATACATGTAACCAACTGTATTTATGTAGACTTGCATAAATAAACGAGTTATTATTTTTAAATTTTTAATAAACCAATATTACTTGTAAAACAACAACCGACGAGTCTCTTGGAATGAGAAAAGTAGCAATACATACATAACTGGCTATTAATAATTTTAAACTTAAAACTATTCTGACATCTTTAAACAGTAGGTAGCATAAAAATAATGTAAATAATAATTGTGAAATATTTCAGTTATCGGTTAACACAGTGTTTGTTGCAAGTTCATGTTAATCGAAATACTTTTCAAGGTATCTCAAAAAACAAAAAATTCCAAAAAAATTGTATAATACCGTAATAATAATAAATAAGTCATCGTTTCATCTTATAATATGTATAATTTTAAAGTACCTATAAAACTCGAGTTGAAGTTAAAATCGAATTATATCACGTAGTAATTTTTTAATATCCAAATCCTGACCTACAAAGTGATTAGGTTACATCGTATGACATTACATTTGTAGATATTACCGCTTTAACTAAGTTTAAGAGCTATCTCTATAGAAATATTAAAATACGGTGAAGACATCAAACTAACCTGGCCTACAATATCACCTTATGCAAACGAGCCGACCTACGATTAATTCAGACTATACATATACATTCAACTCGGATCGAAAGGAATTGTACAAGATGATGATTCTGTGCGCACCATAAAAAAGGAAGTCAAACTGCTATTGTGCTTCGCATTGCATCTTAACTTTGTGTTGTGCACAAAAATCAAACTAAAATAATACATCTATACCTACACATTCAAATAAATTTCAAGTGTCTGTTATATTGCAATTCTGTTAAGCTCCGGGGTTCTTTATTTATTTATTTAGATACACCATAGACAATACAAACATAGATACAAACAACAAATCACAATTTTTTTTTTGGGGAAAGGATATGTCTTTACATGTGTATATATCATTATTACAGTACGTTTGCACTGAGAAACATCCAACACGTAATGGTTTGAAACAAACCACACAACATGCTTTGTTAATGGTGGCGTTCGCACTCAAAAACTGTGTAAAATTTTCAACAAATATGCAAACTTGTCGCGAATATTTCTACAAATTTGTTTCAAACATTTTGTTTCTGTAGTTATAAAGATATAATATTATAGTTAAAATATGTAATGTACAGTAAACTGTCAAACATTCACTACAACGTGTTTTTTAACTATTCAAACGCTTTTTGATACATTGACAGAAAACGTGTTTAAAACATGTTTTTTTTTTGTGAAAATCGCGTCAGTGCAAACTTACGGTAAGAAAAAACTAAACAACATAGAAAGAAGCTATTAAGATATAAATTATCATTTTGAAAATGTTTGTCTGTCTGTCTGTCAATCCGGGCTAACCTTGGGAATGGCTGCAGTGATTGCGATGAAACTTTATGTACAGATACATTTTATTTGAAAAACGAAGATTTTTTGTCGACTTTTATTGAATACAAATTATTACAAAAATGAATAGGCTGGCTAGTATTTAAAAAATTGTATAATGTACATAATTTCATTATTTTTACTGCTTTGGTGTTGTGACCGCATTCCATTATTATATTATTAAAATAAGTAAATTAATCATTTTAAAATTACCGTCATTCAACAATATATTAACATCGATTCTGTTTACTTATTATAATAATTTGTACACTAGATGGCAGCACTCTTTTCTGCCTAAGTTCCGTCTGAGTACCGCCCACTTATTTATATCTGCAACCAAAAAGTAGCAAAGCTAGCACTGTTGTGTTCCGGTCTTAAGGTTTTAGAGAACCAGTATAATTAAACGATGTAAGGCATTCCATCGTAGTCCTCAGAGGGGACATCGGATCTGTGTTAAGTTGGTAAAATAAAATGGTAAAATTGTCCGTACATGCCATCATTTGACCTGCAGTTTAAACCCAAATTCGGGCCCACTCTCTTGTTAGATATAATCGAGTTATACAGCCGCCTGTTGTTTGTTTAGTTTTTTTTAACAGTAGTCATAGCTCGATATAGCGCTCTGTGTGTATGAATGCATTAATAAAAAAAATCGTCTCGGAGATCTATAATCACAGTCGTAATTAACATCCTTTACAAATTATAATCTCAAAATCCTTAAAACTCCTTTCGATCCGAACCTTTTGAAAGTTTACAAAGCCTTTATAATTATTATTATTAAAACGTCATCCCAAACGAAATGACTCGAAGCGACATAATATATACAATACGCGTTGGAAATGAGAAGCGGGGAAAATAAACATGCAAATAAATTTAAAATTTTATTTTAATTATAAACTAGATATTTATACACAACTTAACAAAATACATACATACAGCAACTGAACAGAAATATAACCAAAATATTTAAAAAAAAACATTCATACGGCATAATGGACTATACGAGCAAGACGTGGATACAATGTACTCATCCCGATTTAACCGAATTTTAATATAATTCTCAGCGTCCGCTTCTTTCCGGTATTACGAATGGCAAGATTTCTTCAACATAGTAAACACAATGATTCGTCCTTCGCTCGTCCATTGAGTGTCAGTTGATTGCCCTAATCATGAAGGTTAGAGAACAGGAGAACGATCACTACGTACTAAAGCACAGCCCGGCTGTCCTTGAAAATTGTAGAATACATAGCGGCGCTGACGTCGGTGAGTAGTGACTGCGAAATTAGTTGTTTATGAGTACAAGTAGGTGATATTAGTTGAATAATGTACAAATTTGCATTTCATTTTTTCGAAGAAAATTTTCATGCTCCGCAATTTTGTAATTTTTGACAAAATAAACATTAAAAAATGGAGAAATATGTTATTGTGCGTGGATTTGCAAGTGGTTGAGCATCTGAAAAATAGACAACATGACTTCTATTGACTGAACTTAGTGATCGCAGCGCCTCACTGATGGTGTCCATATTTATAGGACACTATTTTCTACGGTGATCGTTCTCCTATTCTCTAACCTTCATGGCCCTAATACTGTTAAAAGCGAATGGCCATTGAGCTATCGGCCATTCTCAATGAAATAGGGTTAATAATTTTATTTGTACTATATCACAATATGTTTCGCATTAAACACAAAGGGATGGATCTAACTAAGTGTTTCTCTAAATTTACTGAGGGCGCTTCGTAAGCTTACAAAGAATTTAAATTAAGGCCAAGCCGAATAACCTTTGAAACTAAACAAAACTTAAGGCAAATTAAAAAATATAAAAACGTTTTATAGCTAAAAAATATACGCTGTTAGAATAGCTAGAGTGCTTTGTGATGCTTAATGAGGAAAATTGTAAAAAAAAATCTTTTTAAATATTTACAAAAGTTTTATGAACTGGTAACACGTGAAGAACAATGTCTGAGATGTGCTGGACAAGTATTACAAACCGTTCTATACAAGATACATAGTACTGGACTTGATATTATAGTAGCTAATAAACTTTACTTTAAAATTATAATATCACTAATATTACAAAAAAAAACTTAAAAAAAATTCATAATCAGTTTTCAATCAACCAATATTTATAGCATACTGCTCTGGTTTTGAGGACGAGTTGTGGGAAATATTTGATACAAACTCCTGCAATTTGTCACTTTATGTTTGTAAGCTCAGTCTTGTATGCAGTTATTATTGCATAGTTTAATAACTGTCTTTTCGACAGGAAAGCTCATTTTACAACAGACACATTATTGAAGAACATAGACTGTTTTAATTTCTAGTTTTTAAAACTATTATATGCTAAACCAGTGCTTGACTACTGTCCCACTTGGACGGTACGTAAGTGGTGACGTAGCCGCAGTCGTTAAAATCATTGATTTAGCTTAACAAAAGCCTCTTCTCTTCATTCACAGCTTCAGTTAATTTGACTGAGAAGTACAAGCAGTGTTGCTTCCATTTTACGAATATAGATAATTTATAGTTTTTTTTTTAATGATAATAAAAATTTGTACAGTGTTTAGTTTTCACAGCATTTAGCTTCATAAAAGCTCACAAACTCGCGATTCACGCATTTATAATCGAGTATACTAGGAATTTCGTTACTTGAATGCTTCGATATTTTTTTTGTATTATAAAAGATATATTTATGTATACGTCATAATTTACAAAAGGGATCTTGGCTACCACAAGTTTTTGTGTCATATGGATGGTGTAAATAGGCAGAATCTTAAATAATCTTAGGTTGAAAATAAAATAAATTATAAAAATGTTTAAAATAAAATAAAAGATCTAGATTCACAAGATAAAAGAAATCGCAATAATATATATTATATTGCACATGTAGCTTTTAGAAGGTTTTTTTCCAATAGAAAAAAGAAATATTTCTGTTAATCCTATAGAATAATAATTATACAAATGCCAACAGTTTTATTTTTACTGGCCTTGAAATATTAGCAACAACCTCCGAACTTCACCAGTAAACCCAAATGCTTTATTATCTATTTTATCAATGTTTAATTTATCATTGCGTACGTATAATTGCCGACATAAGTCGTGAGCACACTTTTTATTGGTCGATACGTCGTTGACCACACGGACGTTCAACGTGATTGGTTAATCGATTCTCGTCGTCTATTAGTTTCAAACGTATCATTCAGCTTCCGTACACTTCAGAGCAATAATTTTAGTGATAACTTTTCTAATTAGTTTATTTTCGTTAAATGTATTTGTTACCTCGTTGTTAATTGTTTTTTTTGTGTATTCCTTGTTATTAATTGTTTTTGTTATTTGTTGTTTTTAATTATTTTTGTTGTTATAATTTGAGTGTTCAGATTTTGGTTTAAATATGCAGAGAAGGAAGAATACGGTGTTAAATAGACAATCCCGACAAATGGTCTATTCAGTGTTTAGTTACATGAAAAAATTAGGTACTGCCAAAAACATCATAGGCGTATATACGACTGCTGAGGCGACTAATGTCTCAGTAGCTACTGTACGGCGCACCGCAAAACCAGATTTTATGGAAGGCATATCACATCTTCCTTCTTCTTAATAAAATAATCAATTCTAACCTCCAGGTATACATTAAATACTTTATGGTAGATAATAAAATAACGGACACGAATATCTGCAACATTACTGTATCAAAGTAAAAGTTGATGTGTACCGGTGAACATTTTCAGAAAAGTCGGCGCAAAAATTCATTAATTTTGTCCGACAGTGTACCTACCTCCCACCATAGTTTATCTGTGCTCACGACTCGTGTCGGCAACTATACATATATGTGTTTATAAATAATTTACATTTTAATCTAACCGCATAGGAATTTAACATTAAAACACAATAAGGGCCACGATTTTTCTAGGTGTAATATTTGACAGATTTCATAAAGCAGTAGATAATATGTTGGAAAAATGTAAAGGTTATTGTTTCTTTCCGTTTCCGTTTTTGATATTAATTACATTAAAAATAAATAAATCAAACAACAGATATTCATAAAAGTAGAAATATTAAAAATAGTTTAAAATGTACAAAAAAATTAAAGAGTAAACAACTGAGACATTGTTTTGTGTATTAATAATATACTACTCTAAAAACTGATAAACTTTGTATTTAAAACTAACTTCTCAATTAAATGATATTGTGTAGCAAAAAACTTCGCCTCAGTGTCGACTAACGACATCTGGTGAGCGGAAAATTAGTTTTTTACTATGTCGGTTTTATAAATCCAGCACATCATTATTGTAAACATGTTTAAATATAAATCAAGACGCTGTTGAGTGATTGACGAATTATAAAAATTAGAATATATAATTGCTTATAAGGCTGTATACAGAAGACGTCTACGGAAGCAACTTTCTAAAGATATTTAATATTAACACTAAAATTTAACACCCACCGAGTCAACTCCAGCAGTCGTCATGCTCGCGTTTTATAGATTGCCAAATAGTTGTATTTGTTTGCGATTAAAACGAGAAACACGAATTATAGCAAGTTCAGTAAAAAGCAAAAGCAAAAAACTTTTGTGAAGCAAATTTTTGTTCAATTCATACATAATATGGTATTTTTAGACTGTAATTTAAACTATTGCAAATAAATCCTATTAAACTCAACTTTACAAGAAATGCCCTTGACATTTAAATATAAATTCATTGTTAAAATTATGCATGTGATCAGTTGCGCCGATGATTTCATTAAAAGCTACAACTAGCCCGGAAAATAGGGAGTTTTTATTTTTGCAAAAATAAAAAATAAAAATTACAAATACATTATTGCAAGAACCTATCACAAAAAGGAAATAATCAAATAGCCCCCATAAACGTGTCCGTAATGTACGCCTCAGATATTCTATGTACAATGCAAATAAGATCAATTAATATACACACATCCGTCTCGTTACATAATTTGTCATTTTAAACTTTATAAATACCTTCGTAGTTAACGTGTCATAATTTCATGAAGATGGCCTAAATTATAATACTAAGATTTGTAATCGCTCATAGACGTTAGCGATTAGGGCCGTATGAAATTTTTTACACAACTCTACTGTATTTAGGAGTAAAATTGTGAAATAGGCGTCAACTAATATAATATTAATGTTATGTGACTTTTTAAGTAAATATATTAATAAATGAAATAACAAGACACTCTTAGTATTCAAGTATACCAAATATAATATTAGATATTTAACAAATTGCTATCAAAGAGGCTGTATACACCGGTAGGTAATTTAAAATTATTATTTTATGAGATCAAATTCAATAAAATTAATATAATCTTTATTTCCACCAGTCTCAAATTCTGAAATTATGAAAATCTATCTGACTCAATCTGACACGGCCCTACTCGCTAAGGTACATCGATGTCCACGAATCCTAACCCAAACATTTACTAAATTTAAACACATCGTCTCGGCAGCACGGAATCTAAAACGGTTTATAATTTACGCGATGAGATATACATTTCGCTCGATAAAGCAATCCAGAATAGATTTAATCCACTGTGGCGACGGAAATCCTAATTGATTGTTCGCTTGCGACATTTTTAAATATTCTCGATTGGAGTGTGCGCCGATCACGGAACATTAATTTTGTGCGTCATATTCGAACGTAAGCATAAATGAAAGTGCTCGCGAAATGACAGCTCTAGACCTAAAAATTACTATGGAAGCGTTTAAAAATATCGCAAGTGTTTGAGTCACGTTAAAACTACAATTAGTTTAGGGCGAAATGGAATCTCGACTCTACATCACTGAACACATTGTGAGTCCTTCCGCGCCCCCCTCGCAGTCCCTCGCCCCACGCCCCCCGATCCGCAGCGCGAAGGGGGGCATTACAATATGCAGCACGAAGCTGAACAACAACTGCTTGATCCGCCTTTGCTTTTTTGCCGTTGATCTGAAAATAAGAAAACAATCACTACAAATCTTACGTAGTACTTTCACTGTTTACAAGTGCTACACGAATTTTGACTATGACATCAGAGCTATTTTAACAAACTGCTAAAACAATACCTAAACAATCTCTTCAAAAAACTTTTAAAGCAATAAAGCAAATAATACTAAGTATTTTACCTTAAAGTATTTACACGTGGTCGAGCCATGCTACAATTATATTAGTAATATAGTTGTAGCACCAATGGGTCGGCTCGACCGGGGAAGGACCATGCTCTCACAGAATACTAGTGTCAAATAGTAGCTCAATGCTGCTGTGTTTCGTATGGTGAGTGTAGAGAACCGGAGACCCTTTTTACTGGAAATGAGGCATTCCACCTAAGTCCTCACGGCTGACAACGCATCTGCATTTTGATTCATAATCGAGGATAGATATAGATGTCTATGGGCCACAGCAACCACTTACCATCAGGTGGACTGTGTGCTCGTTTGTCATCCTATCCTATATAAAAAAGGGCACGAAAACGAAATGGAAGTTTCTAATATACGATGTAATTGAATACATGTTATTTTATATAAAAAAAATTTCCCCGCTAGGATTTTCTTCGACTCTTATCTCACGTTTTACATACATAAATTGCAAATGGGAACATTAATTTGTAGGCCATATAAATACTTGCGGAATTCGAACCCGCGGCTTTTGTGCGCCGCAGTCAAACTTTTAGAGCACTGCGTTACCGCATGGTCAATATTAATGAGTGAGAATAACAGTTTATTTTTAATTAGCATATTAATTATTGTTACAAACACTGTTGGCATAGAAGCCATAATACTTTCGTCTGTAAGAGTAGAAGAAAGTCGCGTAACGTCACTGCTGTATATTTTATTGCACCAATAAGATTATCCTACAATTTATTTTAACAGTGTAAATAGAAAAAAAAATAACACTCACAGACATTTTAAAGGTTTCGTTAAATGTGTAAATGGTAAATAAGAATTATTATCATAACATAGCAGTTAAATTTAATGCTGATGTAAGTGCATTTACTAGTTACTAACTTATAAATTGTGTAAAATAAGGAAGTAATAATAATATTTAACCTCAAAAGCGAAATGCTTTTTTTCATTTGAAATGTAGTTAGCTATAAAAAGAACTATAAGCAATAATTCCTAAAATAACCTCCAAATATGCCCATGAGAATTATTTCTTAATAGAGCGTTTCCACGCTATCCGAATGATATCATGATCGGAAGCCGAATAAACGATACCCGACAACTATTATATAGAGTCTAATACTTTCATATATCTATTCCCGATAATATCATTTGAATAGTTCGTTTGTTTTGTATACTACGGGTTGTGTCATGTCAGACTACAAAAACCTTTATTTGTTGTTTCAGAACTATATATAAAGTCGGATAAAAAGTTTCTTCGTATTTTATATGATATACACATGCAAGATAGTTTTTGTTTTTCAAAGTTAAATTATATTTATATAATAAATTATAATATATGTATATATATATCTGCCACTCTCTTTGATAACTTGTTGCCATCTTGTTGATAGATACTCGTATAATTCCGTTGCTGTAGAAATCCTGGCAACAAGTAGTTTTGACAGTCCCGTCTTGATGTTAATCGAAAATTACCCAAAGAATTCTGAAGGGAGCGAAACAGGTGAAAATCTGAGCGTGCAAGGTCAGGACTATATGGTGGATGCATTAACACTTCCCAACCAAGCTCTCTCATATTCTACTGAGTGGCCAAAGATGTGTGTGGTCTGGTGTAACAGACCACTCCTTTTCTGTCGATCAATTCCCACTGTTCTTTCTCAATTTCTTGCTTGAGTCTCATTAGTTGTTGGCAGTAGAGATCCGAATCGATGGTTATGCACGGCGGAAAAGCTCATGATAAATGATGCCCTTCCAATTCCACCATACACACAGCATCACCTTATGCGTGTTAATCCGGGTTTCGTTACAGTCTGCGAAGCATGACTACCCTTTGACTATGATCTTTTTCGCACGTTCTTGTCGTAAGTGATCCACTTTCCATCACCACTCACCAGTGATCAATGTTCAAAAGTTGTATTAGGTAATACACCTGTGATGATAGTTGTAAGTGGTAAACAAATAAATAATAAATGTTTTCAAAAATGGTTCGGTTTCAATCCTCAATTCCTCGGCTACGTCGTAACTAATAATATGTCGATCTTGCTCCACTTTTTCATAAGTGGTATAGACTTTATCCGCATGAGGGCGACCAGAGCGAGCTGCTACCTTGATATCAATATTCCCGGACTAAAAACGCTTGTACCAACTTTGTGCTACCCTCACTGGCCACATAAAAGTCACAATTTTTTCGCGGCTTCAGAATGTATCGAATTTCTTCGTTAGATAGTTTGGCGGATATAAAATCAATTGAAAAATGGCGGGAGTGTTTTTTATTTTTCTTTTTCTTAATGTCCTATATGTATTGATATTAAAACCAGCCATATACAAACAATGCAATCAGAGAGATTTTTGTTCAATTTTGTACAAATAAAATACGAAGAAACTTTTTCCCCGGCCTATTATTACGAATAAACTACAGCCAGTATTTGAGAACCCATTCTTGAAACCACATTTATATAATAATAATGTCCTCTAGTTCGAATTTCTATCTCGGCGGCAAGTCTCAACAGAGACTAGCAGACTAGTTATCTGCGTAGTTCAGGATTATTGTGTCACAGTGCATGCGCAAGCACAGGTGCACTCTCTATTCTCTCACTCTCGTAATCCGATGGTACGGTAAACCGACACGACCGGAGAGAGATCAGGCGCAGGACCAACGGCTTTACGTGCTTTCCGAGGCACGGGGGTGAGACACCGCCAACTTCCTGACTCCGGGCAGCTACTGAGAATTTTTTGGGAGATAAGCCCAATAACTGATTTTTTATTCGAACTCTGGACCTCAAGACCACTAGAGCAACGAGACAGTCTACATCTATATATAAAACTTTAATAGAAAACAATCAGGCAGGCAATCAATTTAAAAAATAAAGCCGGGGACGTAGCACCCGTATTAATATTGTCCGACAGCTAACGGGGACATTGCTATCAACGCATAACTGATATTGTTGCTTACAGTGAAAATATAAGTACAAATATAATTTAAGCGCCCCCTATATTGGATATTTGAGAACAATAACGGATCGGATAATGTGGAAACGCTCTTACTAAGTAATTCATGACTAACAATTAAAAATAATTGTAGTTATAGACTCACAAAGGATTCAAAGGAATAGGGATAGGATGTCAGGTGCAGGGTTAAGTCCATCGAACCTCTGAAATTATGTCAATATAATATAATTCACTATATAAAATTAATTATTTTTGCATAAACGAAGCTTCGGTGAAGAGTCATCCGTTGTACTTTTTTAGTATATACTATAGAATTATAATTTTTATTCACCATAGATTACATAGAATGATACTTATTGAAAGTCATTTTTTTACCATTGGCCACCAGTATTACAACTACAGATTTAAAAATATTCTTTAAAACTACTTTATAATTAATAAAGGAATAGTGGCAAGAAAACTGGCTGTATTTCCTGGCTGAATCACTGCGAGAAAACGACCAGCCTCCTTTATAACAAGCGACTAATTCCAGTTGCGGTTATAGTTTTTACATACATTTTAATTTGTATCACTTAATTCTATTGACTCTGGTGTAGCCACGGCTCTAGTAAAGGAATTCGCCAGATACTACGACTGTCTGTAGACTTTCGCCAAATTGACAGGGAGGGAATCTGAGAAGGGAGGGGGGTGGAGCATCAATTATGTTCTTATTTTTATGAACACATTGTTATGGTTATGATGTAAGATGTTGTTTAAACCCTAATTTTTGAAGTGAAAACTTCTTTAGCGGCGTTGTTCACTTTTTTGTAATGGGTAAAAAACGTTAAACTCGCGTCAGGACACGTGACCTGATCGAAAATTCATAAGACGGATGGAGAGTAGGAGAGGAAGTATCCCCCTCTCTTTCTACGACGCGGCGAAAATGTGTAATGTGTGCCTGCGCCTGCTGTTTCGTTTAGGCGGCGCAGGGCGCTGGCGCGAATGTAATATAAATTGTCATGTTTGTGTACGATAGCGCAATAAATAAATATTGTATTCTACCACATAAATGATAGTACTTTTATACTGATAATTAAAGCAATTCGTGCAAAATTATTCCCTAACCATTTCAAAATATCAAAAATGCACAACGCTAATATTCAAGTTTTCACTTCTGCCGGCACTCCCGGAGTGTTACCCGTCGTTTTTTTTTCAACCCAGCAGTGCTGTTGTGCAACATTAGCATCGCTCCGCAACTGTGATATGATTTTTTTTTTCATAAAGATATCATTAAGTAATCCAAAATGTTAATATAAAAAACACATTGGCTTATAAACGATACTGATACATTAAAAACAATACAGTGAACCCGAAAGTCAAACGTCAAACCGAACCAACCACGATTCCCATCACAGTTACACAATCGCACATTTGTGTATGTGTGGTAACGATAGTGAGGTAGAGTGCTCTGTGAATAATACCAGCGCATTTTGGGACTATCCAGGAGACTAGCTAAGCTGAAATTTTGCCAGAATGTTAAACATGGCAGCCTTGCACCGGTAGGTGAAGTGTAGGGCGCCTCCCACTAGATGGAGTGACAACCTGGTAAGACATGCAGGAAGTCAGTGGATGCAGGTGACTCAGCACCGTGCTTTGTGACATTCCTTGGAGGAGGCTTATGTTGAGCAGTGGACTTGTGAAGGGCTGTAATGATGATGACGATAAATGTTAAACGTGTGCATAGTTACCGTGCGAGTTGGGCTCGGGCAGGTGCTCGCGCGGCACCAGGTGCATGACGGTGGTGCGGCCGAGCGGCAGGCCCAGCGCGCCCAGCGTCACCGAGCTGTGCAGGAAGCGGCCCTGGTAGATCAGCCGCAGGATTTCTGCGCGCGACACGCACTCCGACGCCCAGTCCGCTGTAATGAACGGAAAAATTTACAATTATTATTATATTCTACTTATTTATCAGCCAGTAAACGTCCACGGCTGGACACAGACCGTTCTAGACCAGGCGGTTGCAGTCTCGCACCTTTGAAGGTGTTGCCCAACGGTGCGGTGGTCTGAGTATTTTACGTCTGTCGTAATCAATGTAGTGTACACACATTGATTACGACAGACGTAAGTACAGCCAGTTTTAACATATTATTGTATTACCTATCTAATATCGTATTATAATGTCATTCAATAAAGTAACATTTTGAAAAACTTTTATTATTTTATTCGTTATAGTTTTTTATATTAATATTAATATAAAAGACGTACTACTAATATGCACTATCCCATGTCATCCCGTGGGTGTCGTATGAGGCGACAGTGGAAAACAAATCAGGAGATGGGCAGCAGAGTCTTCTCAATAACGGCAAAAAATAAAAATAAAACTGTGATTGCCGCCCCGCTTGCCAAGCGTGGCAACTATGGCAAAAATCCCCCCTATGGGGCAATGTATGGGGGAGGCCTATATTCAGCAGTGGACTAGACTGTAACAGTAACGGTAATATAAAAGAAGCTCACAGTCAAGTGACACCTTCATCTATCATTATCGATCAAAACTCAAAATACACATACGTTGACACTTACGAGGGCTGACATGGAAAAGCCTCGTTACCGTTAAAAAGGGACTACACATATCACAACACAACTAAATGAAAAGGTAGTGCTTTATCCTATATTCTGTTAGGGCAATTTCTAATACAGAATTACACAAAAATGTTAATCTAAGTTATGAAAAATAATTACAATACTTTTAGAATATAACATAGACATCATATCGTTTCACGTTTATAAAGATTACATAAAGTATTTTTTTTAATATAGTTGTTAATTTGTTGTATTTAGTTTAGAATAGAACGGAGGACACTATCGCGTACACCTGTAAAGCTGCTATGGTCTATAGTGTGGTCTATAGTGGTAACTACAATTTCATTCATAGTCGATGCTAGAGCAGTTTCACTCAAAATTAGCGTGGTTTTTTCTTCGAGCGTTATCGATGTGTTAGGAACGTAATACATATTTTGACTTGCCAACTTCGTATTCTTGTCTAAAAGAAAATAAATAACATTAATTAGTAATTAAATTATAAACGTCTAAAAGAAAAGATAGCGGGCTGCAATACTCGTTAAAATTAAAATGAGGTAATACAAAAAAAATATATTTCTATTTAATATTCGTTACAATTACCATTACAATTTTCAGTATTGACATCTTTACAATTATTAAAAATAACTAACATTTTAAGAATATATTTAAATAAAGTTAAAAAAATAAAAGCATTCATTTATTTTAAATAAGAAATAACAACAAAAAGTGAGATTATAACAACTGCCCCCAGAGAGATTTGAACTCTCGACCCCTGGTTTACAAGACCAGTGCTCTAACCCCTGAGCTATGGAGGCTTACTCACTAGGGTCATAAATACTCATAAGTATCGACTACTCATTTATTTCAAGTACATATTACCTATTACGATTTTTAGATTATTTAATAAAACAAAACATTGCACAAATTACACGCTGTACATAGATGGCGCAGCACGCTCATGATTTTTTAAATTTTAGCATTAATGTAAAAGTCATTTACATGAAATTTGTACCAATTGTGTTTTAAAAAGAATTTTTAATTAAAAAGATCATATATAATTCCATCTAGATATACGATTAAAACATAATCTAGTTTAACGAATTACAAGGAAGAAGCTAATGAGAACTAAATATATGTTATTCGACGTACCTATTATAACTTTTAATAAAAGACAAAAATATTTATTATATTCAACAAATATTTAAATAATATAAATAATAAATATTTCGTTATATTTATTTATATAAAAAATAATATTGTGTGGCAAATATGATAATGAAGTGATTCGTTCGTCTATGCAATAATATTTTAGATTTAAAAGTTAGTAAGTAAAAATGTATTTTCTCCAGCTCATGTAGGGGACGCAGCGACAACAAGCAACGCTCTACGGCAAGTTGTCGCATTAGTCATTCTCTTATCTACCGCTAGATGGCAGCACTTTAATGCAGCTTTTATATTATAGATAATACTTTTGCATATAAATAAAAATACGAAATAAAAAATATGTTAATTTAGTGTAAAAGTATTTACAAAGCAAAGGCATTCTTTTTTGTGATACAAATTATACAACAATGTCGTCGTGTTTTGAGTTCGTATGTTTTAGTTGGTTTGTCATTCTATCACGATAAAGATTACAGTAGTTTGGAAAGGAGACAATCAATTTTTGTATGGAGAATGGGCCCACCACAAATTTTCGCGTCACGCAATGAAATAGATGTCGATTTATTCCTTATAATCTATAGATTACAAAAGTAATATTAGTTTTACCACATCTAGACGGAAAATCGAGAAATTAACAATTAAAATATGAATTTTAAAATAACCTAGAAATAAACTAAAAGCTATTTATAGTGGTTTTTACCGGTATTTTAAGTTAAAATAGTGCACTGTTGAATAATAGTTCATATAAAACCAAGTTGTAGGTACATTCAGCATTTTCAGGTACTTCAATATTTTTAGTAGTTACGGCAAAATATAGTGCCTGTCTGTGTACAAATGTGGTATGGATACAATTTTTACATATATTGATTGTGAGTGTACTTCCCAATTACCGTTAAAATAATATGATTAAATTCAAGATGACTAAGGTATAATATATCCATTTATATTTACAATATGACCAACACACGTTATATAGTAAGAAAGATGTTTTAAACTGACTGTGTAAAAAACAAGTTATAATGCAACCGTATTTATAGATAGTAAATCATCATTTCCAACATAGTCTATATAATTCAGACATATAATTCAGATCTATTAATGCAGACAGACAGACAGGCCCGGTGTCAAGACTTTTTTAATATGCTTTGGTTGATTATTAAATACCTAATTATACATCTTAAAATGACTGGGTTCTAAAATACCAAAATGACTAGGTAATATCATGCTTATCTGTTATTACACACTGATAAATTGTGAGGAAGTAAGATGTTTTGAACTGTTTGTGCAAGGATAACAAACACACAGGTATAGTTTAATTGTATTTATTATTATCGATCCGCCCCGACTTCGCACAGGTGATTACTGGATTTCGACAACAGCGCCACCTACCGAGTCCATATGTGAATATGAATCATATAGAGACCCATTCAAACACACATAAACATTTCATCAAAATCGCTTGGATGGTTTCTAACGGACATAGGTAGAAACATTTTTCGTGTTTTCATATCAAAAGATCATTTTTATGATCATTTTCACAAAGATTTTTTCAAAATAACTTGATGGTAACATTTCTATTTATGATACGATATTGATATGTAGTAAGTCCCAAAGATCATGTATAATCACTGCATTAATTATGGTAAAAATCGTCAGTGTTTTATGAGTCCTCTTTTAAAAATAACACAGCAGACAGGTGCAGTGCCGGCCCTTTGTTCATTAAAGTATTCATCTATTAGCAAGTATAAATCCCATACATCATTAAAATATAATGTCTCGCCCGTTTACGATATTATTAGAAATCAGAAGGATATTGTCAATTAAAAGAGATAAAAAAGGGTGCCAGAGCAATAAATTCAACTTTGCTCGGCGTTTATTTATAAATTACACATATAACATAATATATAACAGATAATAAAGCACACAGTAAAATAGAAATAGTTCAAATAAGCAACAAAAATTACAATTTTTAGTCATCATTATTCATCATCATTACAACAGTCCACTGCCGAACATATGGCTCCTAAATTAAAGATATAATGTAAAATATTACAGAGGCCTTCCGTGAATTGCCATCACGTTCCGTCCCGTATGGTGTCGTTAAAGTCGACAGAATAAAATAAAAAACAACAGACATGACATGTGCACAGCAGCCAACAGTGCGTCTGCCTACCAAACAGTTGCAACAGTACCCAGTAAGAGCAGCCCTAGTGTTAGCAATTGATGGGTTGGTGTCAACTAGTATATGTAATAAGTTTTTTTACTAGTGTGCCTTGATTGTATCCTACCTTGCAATAGATAACTATTTGGACCAAAATCATGGACAGATTGCAGGTATACCTCGATTTTATATTCTCCAGAAGCCCTGACATGCTCCCCGTAATAACTACGAGCTTGTTTAATTTGATTAATTCCTAGACTAAACAGAATGAGATCCTGGAATGTCAGTTGAGGAAAATTATCCAGCTCTGGAAGATTACCATTAATGCTGGCAAATCGCACTCTCACTCTATTTAAATTGTGCATTTCTACATAGGAGGCTAAATTATTTGGAGTGTTTAGTTTGGCTTGAGCAATTGCCAACATCTCTACAGCATGAAAATTATTACGAATCAACGTATGAAATCGATTTATTAATGCAGCTGCAATTTTAAAGTATAGCATGAGATGAGTAGATGCAGTATTAAAATATTCCTGACGAAATAATTTGAAGTCCCGTTTAAATCTCCCATTTACAATTTCAATCACCCACCTGCATAAAGTTACACATCTGGACTTGTTGGCAGCAATGGTTGATAATTGTATTTCACCAGCTTGTTTAGATTCAGGCATGTAAGCCTTATAACCACATTGCTGCAAGAATGGAATTGCATCCCTAAAACCTCTATCAAGAATAAATACATCGTTTTCTCTAAAATAGGTTCGCAGTGGACTATTATCGTTGAACAGTCTAAGAATTATAGAAGCATCTGATTCTGTTGCAGGATATGGTCCAAAAACATCAAGGATATAACCATTACAGCACACTATTAAAAATGGCTTAACTAAGTTACGATACTTATGTAAACTATATGATTGCTTCTGGTATAAGTAATTACTACTTTTTTGCACATAAATGTATGTACCATCACATATTACTATGGCTGGCATAAATTCAGGATCCATATCTGGTTTACCAAACAAGCCATTTGGTATTGTCAAGTTATATTGAGCAACTTGTTGAATGCATAAGGTATTTGTCCCTAAATGCAGTTGGATGAATTGCTCTTCAAAGCACTGACTTACAATATTTAAGTGATTGAACACAGTCGATGAAGCTACATTAAATAGAGAAGCTATGCGTTCATTGCTATCACCTGTACGAAGTTTCATTAAGAACATAGCTAGACTTCTTTTAGGTGATTTAACTCTTTCACTGATAGATGGAATTTCAACTAGTAACTGTTCAAATTGGTAGTTGGTAAATCCTAACCAATATTTGCATAATATTGAATTATGTTCAATGATATTTAAAATATTATAATTTTGAGTAACACTACTTTTAAGTAAGGAACAAAGGTTGTCTATCTGAGATGCAGTAAAATCTGAACAGTTACTACTAATGTATAAATTATTCCAATCATTGTGGGGTTCATTTAAATGGTATTCACAAATACGAGCGCACAGTGGCACATAAAATGAGTGATCTATCAGCAATCTCTCTTTAAGTAGTTTAGGTATTAAAAATCTAGATGAATGATTACATGACTTAAAAATACAGTGACGGGAAGTAGAAGCAGCACGCTTATAATTAGCCATAGTAATTATTGATACCGCTCTGGAAATGGCAGGGGTTACAGGTGCAGGTATAGGGGGTGGTTGTGGGATGTTACCGATGTCTTCTATATTCATGGATTGTAACTCAATATCCCTGTTCTCATTTTGTTGTCTCTGTCTCCATACAGCTCTGGAAGCCCTCAGCCAGCAAGGACTGCATACTCGTTCTAAACAATCCACCTGAAAAAAGTTATTTTTTTATCAACTAACAAAATGAACTATAGTTTTACAGTGTCTACTCTAAATATTAATAATATTTATTATTGTTCTATTTATTTCAATCTTTCTAACACTAAATAGTTTTAATGTCTTTTAAAATTATAAATATTAGCATGCAATTGTTTCCCCTCATAATATTTTTGTGGCACTACTTATTTAAATAGAAATAATTATTTATACTAATGTCTTTTAAGGTAAAAAATATTACTTGTATAATAAGTACAAAAGCATACAAATATGGGTGTAAGATAAGGAAGAAGTATCGTTCATCTAATAACTAAAAATAAAAAAGTGGTTATTAATGGCAAATATCCCCCCATAAGACAATCTATGGGGAGTTCTATGTTCAGCAGTAGACTTTTGGTAGACTGTAAACTTAAAGATAACCTGTTAGTGAACTGCCATGTTGAATGAGCACAAATATCAGGCCAAATTGTATGCAAGGTGTCTGATTTTACAAACATCAATCTGTGTACAGCCTTTTAAAATAAAGTAAGTACCTGGTGTGATGGTATCCACTGCAAAATAATATCTCTTTCTTCAGAGTTAATAGGCACAGTCCGTGTATGGTGTGCTCTTAAAATTGAAGATCCACATGGAATACAAATATTCCTGTACCCAAATCTTCTAATGGAGTGAGCAGATGCAACACTTTCTTGCAATATTCTTAGGCAGTTACAACAAACTGCATCAAGTGGGTGTAACTGAAAAAATCAGGAATTAAAAATAAAAGAGTAAATAAGTATTAAGTTCAGATAAATGTACATTTTGAGGAGGGAAGCGAAGTGGGCATGAAAGTGAATGTTTGATGTGGAACCCTATATTATTTGAAATACAATACATTTTATTTCAAATAATATATGATTTTACAATATTTACAGTATTTCAGGTACATCATATAGTGATAAATAAACTTTATAATATTAGAGTATTATGGAGTTGTGTAATATTAGTAATATATGGGGGAGGCCTATGTTCGGCAGTGCAGTTTAATTGGCTGTAACGGTAATATTACAGTGGATTGAAATATTTTTCATTGCACAAAATAACTTATTTTTCTATTTACATAATATTTTATTCTTAGAATAAATATTGACACATATATATACTTTTTCGACTTTGATTTCTGATTGACTGACAAAAGATAATTAGACACACATAACATGTGATCATACCATGCCACAAAAACTTCTTTTGTGTATATTGTGTGACTTTATTTTATCTATTATTTAAATTAGATTTCACTAATAACATAAAACTTCAATACTTTAACATTTAACACATTAGTAAGACCTGTGTTTATCATTTGTTAAAGGTTAATTCAGTATAAGTTATAGATTTTACAAAATTCTAGGAGGAAAAATAAACTTTTATATTACTCACATGGACTTTTACTCGTCAGTTTGCATTTTCGAATGTCATTGGCAAATTATATACATAAATGTGAAATAGGTATTTAATATTTGACTTACGTGCATGATATAACCCTTAGGTTAAACATTTTTTGCATCAATTAGACATTAACATACTAATCCACTTGTAAGCAGTAAAACTACGTGAATTTTCATTTTTAAACTTTTACTTTAACACGAACACAGTTTACATCAATTTAAACAAACAAGTTTATACCATATTATATTTTTTCTACCAAATAGTTTGAAACAACAGATTTTTTTCTTACAGTCAATGCCTGTCAATGGAGTCAATGCAAAGAACTATGCCTGTAAGTTGGTAAATAGCAGGAAAGAATGCAGTGTCATCTTGTGTCAAAATGTAAAATAATTCAATCAATATAATATATCATTTATCAATTTAATATAACGAAAGATTAAAATTATAGCTATAGAAGGTATGAATTTATTAATAATATGAAGGGATATTTATTATTACTTTTAAAAACTTAAAATAATTAAGTACTTAATCATGTATAGATCGTTATGTGTTCCTGGAGTCTGTGGATCGTTTTCTTTCGTATTATTTCTAAAAAATCGTACCATATCCCATATTATTCAACAAAAATAAAAATATTAAGTAATACATTAATAAAGAAAATATGTAATTTTCGTTTCCGCAGTATAGTAATATTGTTGGAATAAAATCGAGAGTAACAAAAATAATATATATTTCTCATAAAAGTTTAAATCTAGATAATATGTAAGTAGATAGATTGTATAGTGCAGTCATTAGCTTTCCATGAGATAATATTATACCTACCTCATGAGAAATCCACACAGATAAAAGTTGGCGCACATCAGCAGTTGTCTCGGCCAGTAATTGTCTTCGCACACTGCGTTGAAACCTGACTCCACAATTGCAACATACACTTCTATTTTCATTGTATGCTGATCTAGCAGATTCCATTTTCTTAAAATCGCATATAAATACAAAAAAACAGTAGCGTGACGAACGTCAATGCCGTTAAGATTAAAGATGTAGGTAATACCCCGCCGCCCCGCCCCGCCGTACCCGTCCGCCGGCCGCTGGGAATTACCGGAAGTCAATGATAAAATAACGTTTTGGTTCACAGTCATTTAGAACTATGTTATAACGTGATATTAGCTAAAATTTGTAGAAATTAAACATAAAGTTCTTAGTGGTATCTTTTTAAAGTCAGCTTTGTGAAAAAATAGTTTTGTTTTTATACAAACTGCAAAATGACTAATTAGGTACACGCATTTTACCCATATTACACTAATCAGAACAGGAATATCAAAACAACTAATTTTTTTTTCATATTTCTTGATTCCGTTTACATTTTCGATAAATCTGTAGGCCATTTACTATTATAATTTGGTGTCTTTTTTTTGATGTAATACCATTAAGTGACGTTAATATTTTTAGTGGGCCCAAAAATGATTGTCCCCTTTACGCCTTTTAGGATTTTCAGTCGAATTAATAAGCAAAATCGAAAAATTTGTGAGACTAGAAATATTTATTTTCCGTTCCTATAATTCCTATTGATATTTTTAACGTGTGCACCGGGTGATCAAAATTGAAAAGTTCACGAAAAGTCCGCGTTACCTTATAACGTAGTAAATAAATATAAAATTTACTTATAATAAATTGATAATAAAATACTATAAAATCACGGACTTACTTTTATTGTTTTAAAAGTTTTTTAAAAACTTATTATTTAAAAAAAATAGAGTACCTACCACCTGGACATGGACCATATACCAAGATGTGTTTGTTGTTCTGTGTATAAAAACCCTTTACTTTATGTTTTGGCCAATCGAACAAAGAAACCAGGAACAGCTTCTTTGGTCACTAAGCCATGCTTTCTTCATCGGGAAAAATTTTAATTACCTTTAACATGGCAGTTTGACAGCGTAGTAGCGGTGTAAGGAGTAAGGACATTCACCTCCCAATATCGTCCCGTGGGTGTCGTGAGAGGCGACAGAGGAAATCAAACCTGGTGATGGACAACAGTATCCACCCTAAATTAAAATAAACTGTAGTTGCCAACTAGATAGCCAAGTGTGACAACTACGGCAAATATCCGCACTATAAGGCAATACTATGAGGCAATTTTCAATACCTACAACTGGCAACTTCGATAGGCTATAACGGGAACATTGCAGTTAAAAGCGTAACAGTACATATTTGAAGGCCAACTGAATAAATACAACGCTAAAGTGTTACCTAATTGCTTTTAATTGTTGGGACTTCGCACACATAAATGAGGCTTAACCACACAAGGTGAATTTAATTTACTTATATTTATTTCAATCAAACGATAAGCGTTGATGGTTACAAAACAACGCAAATCCATTCGATCGGCATCATTAGACTGTACTGACCCACGATTTGACCTGTACCTCTTAAGAGGGTAGAGTAAGTCAGCTCAAATTCTAATTTCGCCCCCACTTCCCCGCGCGTCGTATGCTATGTACCGATATGTTTGTAATCACTAATACTGTAATTAGAAAGGTCGTTAGACACTTATTTCATTAGGTTTATCATATTTATGCCTGTTTCTTAGCGCCAAGCCAGCCGCTTCTTATTTTTATCACGGTTATTTGCCAATTTAATTTTACGTCGTACTGTTGCGTAATGTATATTCTGATCGTAAGCGACACAACTTCTCCCTTCAAAAGCCTAAGCGATACTAACGGGGCGACAGAATTCAAGCTCAAGACGCCGATAGTTTAGGTAATTTCTTTTTACAGTGAAAATAATGGTATTTTTAAAAAAGTAAATAACATAAGCACTGCTTTATAGTTAGTTCAGTTAGTATGCAAAGTTTCATGATCTTATTTAAAGTATTTTATGAATAACAGCGGTTTATTGTTTATTTTGGAGGTAACTTTGGATTTTTTTTCTATCGAGAAAATTTTACGAAATCGTGTTTTCGTCTAACATAATCACTAACATTAATCCTCAACTTTACCATATATTTATTTCAAAATTAATGCTGCAATATTTTCGGCATAACGAAGGATCTTGCTAAGCCATTTGACATTATATTTCCCCTTAAGCCGACCAAAACCTTGCGATAGTGCGTTTTTGAGAGACTATTATCTCATTAGTTATGAGAAATAAACTACATCTAAAAGCACATTATTATTGTTAGACATCCTATCATCACATTCCACGTTATAATTTGTAATGTAATTTTATGTGTGTTATAAATACATTTAAAATCTACTTTCAAAAAATAACTAAAGTTATTGTTTTCATGCATCTGTTGCTAAACGCAACGCTTTAATCATTTGAGGATTACACTAATGGATAGATAATTTAAAAATCTATATTCTCCACGTTTTATTTAATTTCTTAACTTCGTTTTTCTTTTTTAATTGAAATAATTCTAAAATTTCGCCGTATTTCTTACGCGATATATTGTAGCGAGAGCGCGTGGATTGTATAGGACATCTAAGTAACTAAGTATAGGACCGAAAGCTCAAGGTCGTTCGCTAGGGGTAGCGCCTTAGTAAGATTTTTTGTAATATAACGAATAAAGTGCAAACTATAGGTATTGTGTACAGTATGTTTACGCTATTTTAAGTTTTTCGGATAGATTGGTAACACTTGAAGCATGCTAAAGTTATAAAAAAAAGCTGTCAGTCGCAGCACTGTACGTCAGAAGTGAAAACTTCTTAGCCTCACAAACTTGAAACGTTATTTTTGAGTTGTTAAGAAATAATTTTTTAAGAAGTATTTTTATTAGAAATTGTTTATATCAACGTATTAATATTGTAATAAAATTTTCATTAATTACGCTGTTTTACATCAAAAGAGTAATTATTATCTATTTACGTATAATACTAACAAATTTATAAATACATCGTTGTTATTTTAACATTAGTTTCATCAATTATAAGTGACGGTCACGAGCTTTTTCTCTATCCCAAATGTGCCCAATGTGTCTCAAGAAGTTTCCACTTCAATAATTATATAGAATAAGACAATCGACACCCAGACTAAATTACCGTGCAGTGGTGGCAACGGTGGTTAGAGAATCATTACTACTACTACTATCATCTCTTGTGTCTCTTAACAAGCGACAGCGGAGACTGAAATATGAGATAGGCAGCAGCATCCACGTTATAAAAACTCTAAGTAATAAATAAACTGCGCTGCCAAGCGCCACTATAATAATTTCCCAATCTATAGGGGAGGCCTATATTCACCACTGGAATTTCGTTAGCCACATTTATGAATAATGAATCTTAAGCAGTAAAAACAAAGCTTAGTGTCGTTTCTCAGGAGTTACGACGCTTCCATATCTTGATATGTCTATGGGCAACAATAGCAAATATAATATACATGACTGATCTTACGTAGCGATGCCGTTTGTGTGCGCAGATTTCTCCCCGCAAAAAATCACAGAAAGTTTTGTATCGGGAAAAAACGCTATGGTTACTCCCCTCCAACCCACCTGTGGCCAGTGTTGTTGCTTTTAAGCAAAATAGTATTTTAAAAAGTGAAGAGTAGCCAAATTTGTCATAAAGTATCTACTATGACACTCATTGTCAATAGCGTCACGTAGCTTTAAATTGATAAATCGCTATAGAATGGGGCGAATTCAAACGATTTAATACTCCGACTGTGGCATGTGATCGCCGGGTAAGATAATCCATCTAAATCTATAGAGATAACCAGAAGGATCTAATGGCTTCTGAGCAAAAGCGACATTATAGGGTATTTTGTAACATGTAAAAAAAGTACGTATTTATGACAGGTTTTGTTAAAAGTAAACGGAAAATATTGATTTTATTGATAATAATGCATTATAAATTTTATAATTCTAGTTTAAGAATATTTTTTAATCTGTGCCTCAAATATTCAAAACTATGGAGTGTAGAGGCTCTGAAATACATCATGAGGTTGATTGTTAAAAATAGTAAAAGTGTGAAAGCGGATGTTCAACTTGCTCTTTTGCTTACGCATTCAATTTATCAATAATAAGACAGCGTAACGCACTATACATTTAGTATAGAGCAATTACAGTTCGACCATACCAAAATATGTCACCGTAACAATTACACACCGGTGTATAGACGTGAAGGGCATAGTTTCATGATAACACCAGAGTATGCAAACCAACATCAGCACTACCCATCTTAACGTAACACAGGGCAGCCTCTCAGCAACACCATGTTCCTTTCCTGGACCCGAAGAACCACCACAACGGACAGAACCACGATACTACACTTAGCACTAATACTACGTAGAATGACTTAGGCGGAACCTATCGCGCTCGGCACCTACAATGAACGTCATACTGCACAAAAGAGTGGTGGTTTCCCGATCTACCCTCAATTCTACCCCACCACACTCGATACGACGTTCCGCTAGAGTGACGCCACCTCTTGCTCACTCTCGATCCAACCGGTATTTTATAGACGTGCCGATATTCCTATTACCAACTTTCGTTTACACAGTAAAACAATAATAGGTCAGAGTGTTAGAGATAATAATATATAGTTATGTTTATCGATGATTACAATCATTAGCAATCATTAGTTATATCTAAGATAACCTTATGATGTTTTGTTTTGTAAAAACGATAGTTAAATACAAGTCAAACTTAAATCAAAGTGATCTTCACAGAAGTATCCAGTCTAGTTTTTGTGTACAATGTCTTCGGGTTTCTTCTTGCCAGTTTACAGGTTGGCACTTAATAAATCCACAACTTTCCCGGCGTTCTTATGCTCGTATTTTTGCATTCAGGCACAACACACCATTGATAAAATGATAACTCATTATTTAATAATGAGTTATCATTTTATCAATAATATCTTATTCCTTTCAAAATATCTTATTCCTTTGCAAAATCTTCTATTAAATATATATATCTTCTATTCTATATAATATCTTATTCCATCCAAAAATATCTTATTCCTTTGCAAAATCTTTTTATTTACTAGTGACGTCACGAGCTCAACGGCATACCGTTTTCGTGCGAAAATTTAAAACGATAGATTAAAAGTAATTTCTATGGTACTAATCACTTTTAAAAAATTCAAAAATCGTGCTTTATTATCACTCTGGAATTCATTTAAAACACTATTCGAAAATGGGTGTTATCTTGTTTACGCCGGCCGAAAAATAGCCAAATCGGCAAGCAGCGTTTTGCGACCCTGTCATAGTTTTAAATACAAACACTCATAGGCAGGTTTTAGTGGCATTGTACGCTAACTTTTGCGCTACACGGTTTTTATATGTATTAAAAACAAGCTTCTATTGGTGATGCTATGGGCATTGCCAGCATCGAAGTTATATGTATATTTCAGTTCAATCGAATGCTAGGTGGTTCAAAAATTGATTATAATCTTGAACTGTATTGAAATTTTGCATAGGAGATAATTTTGCATAAAAACATACATTTTAATTTAAACATGTTTTTGGATTTCTATACTTTTATTTACAAAGATTTAAAAGAAATACAAAGTTTTAAAAGAAATGAATTTGTTTCATTTCTTTTGTTAAGGAAAAACATCAGTATACCGATACATTGAAAAACACAAAGTGAAAGTCCTCTAACCTCTTTAGATTTCTTACAAGTACTCACGTCGTATTTAATATGGGCGCACCGTTGTTTAAAAGTGCGTAACAAAAAGGAAAGAATTATCCCAATAAGTTCACCGCATTGTGGAATATATCCTCAGCGGTTTCTATCCTCGACGTCATAAAACCATCGCGGTCTTCTTCGATATAGCCAAAGCTTTCGATAGAGTCTGGCACACAGGCCTCATCTACAAGCTCTACAAAATAGGTCTCCCCGATCGTCTAGTTCGTCTCGTGGCCTCCTATTTGAAACACCGTACCTTTCGTTTTAGACACGAAGGCACGCTATCTTCACAGCGAACTATCAAGGCTGGTGTCCCTCAGGGCTCAGTACTTGCTCCTCTGCTGTACATCCTGTTCACCAACGACATTCCCATCCCGTCGAAAGGTGTTCAACTCTCCCTCTTCGCAGACGACACTGCCATCTACTGCAAAGGTCTCACTACCCTTCATACGGAACAAGATCCAAAAGTCAGTTGATGACCTAGGAGATTGGTTCAAAAAATGGCGCATCGATGTGAACCCGGAGAAGAGCTCCGCCGTTCACTTCGATTATAAACGACGCCGTCTTAAAAACACCCCTCCAATACGTATGCTAGGGACCCCTGTCCCCTGGCATACGACAGCCAAATATTTAGGTGTCACTCTAGACACAGGGCTCAATTTTAGGCCCCACGTCAAACGAGTCACCCGTCACGCACGGGTTTACCTGAGTAGGCTCAACAGTATGTTGGGCAGACACAGTAAAATGTCCCTTCGAAACAAGCGAACCCTTTATAAGGTCTGTATACGACCCGTCATGTCCTACGCGGGCCCCGTCTTTGCCCACGCAAACCCCAATATTTTAAATGAACTCCAAATAGTTCAGAACCTCTTCTGTCGTCGAGCTGCGAACGCACCTTGGTACGTCCGTAATGCCGACCTTCATCGGGACTTAGAGCTCCCAACAATTCAACAATTCCTCAAAAAACTCTCTGAGAACTTCTTCAAAGCCTCAGAGTCGCACCCAAACAATTTAATTCGTGAGGCGGCTTCCTATGCAGCCCCACCCCCCTCTCGCTATCGTGTCCGCAGGCCGAGAAACTCTCTCTCGGACCCGCCTAATAAACTGTCAAACGACCTGAACTGCCTCCTGGCGGCTCAGGCCAACTCTAATTAATTAGTTTAAATTATTGCATTAACCAATATTAATTTGCCTTCGTAGGCACTCCTTCAGCGGCTCTTAGCCGCCTGCGCCCTCTTTTCCCAAAAGAGGGTCGCTCATGATAAGGCACAATAGAGCTTAATCAGCCGGCTGCCTGTCCCCAAAGGCGGTTTTTAGAGGGTATCACTTAGGGTCCCCGGTAGGACAGTGAGTCCCTCATAACCACGATAGACCGGCTATCGTGGTATGCGTAATGCATTTTCCGCCTCCCTACGTACAGGGTAGCCCTTTAATTGCTTCGGGCGCAAAAAAAAAAGGAAAGAATTACCATAAAATGTCAAAGACAAAAGTCGGCGAAATTTACGCATACCCGATCCGACAAATAGGAAATCAAAGCAGGGCACAGATATCAAGCGAATTGTTTTACGAGGTTCGATAAACGCGGGTGAAATCGTGGTTTATTTCACAAAGCACAACATTTTACAAATTGGGAATATCGTATCTGGAGCTGATTAATAAGAGGTATGTAGAGGTATATATTGCTTGAACGGATTAATACACATATAAGTTTTAAGTACCTAAGTAGTTAAATCGATTCGGAATAGATGTTAGAAATCTTTCATATTTATATCATCATAATTTGAAAATTTAAAAAATATAAAGTCACAAGCTATATAATATATCTGACGGCTCCTTTTATGCCTCATTATGGGCACAAGCCTCCTCTTATATCTGAGATTTTTAGGGGAAGGAAGTGTCCGCCACGCTAGCCATCGTGTTGGCAGACTTTACAACACCTATTTGAATTTTTATTTATTTATTTGTCCAGAATATGCAGGTGTCCTTACAATGTTTTGCCGTCACCCCTGAGGGCGTGTTAAATCAGCATTTGAAATTGCGTAGAGTCAAATTTACGACAAGCTCTTAGCCCCTAAGTTACCATGGCTCGACAGCGATTAAAATAACATCAACTCTAATATTCAACAGGAAAAGTGTTTGGAATGCAAAATCTCGGTATTCCGTACACTTGCCCTAGGCATTGATATTTTCTTAGAAACTGCTTGGTATAACAATGACCTAAACAACCGGACGACTGGCTTATTTGCATTCCTTGAATAAAGTCACGGCGATGTAACTATGTAGGTGTCGTCACGTACCGACCGTCTGCGCCCAGCTTTGTTTTGGTGTTTATTTGGAGGATTATTTTTGTTCCGCTTCTCTTTCTTATCGTATTATCAGACGGGCACGATATGTTTTTAAAGTGAGTCTTGAGTATTATTTAGAAATTGGTGGGAATTTTGTACAAATAAGCTTCCGGAGAAAATCGTTTTAAAAAATTATTAGTTCATATTTTCTTTGGAGGATTATAATATTACCAGCGTTTTGGGAATCAGTAGTAAAAACCGGAACGGAACGGTATGAAATCTTTCCCATGTTGTATAAAATTAATTTTACGGACTTTATCGCGTTTATTATGACTTATTTCACTTATCAAAAAGGATAGCCCGGGCTAACTTCAAACACTTCAGTCGTCCCCGTGACCATGGGTGCTGTAAACGGAAATCAAAAATAAGTAAACACGATAAAACCTTAAAATTAGTTTTATTCGATGTCAAGTATTTGTGTAAATATTAAAAATTATTATCAAGTATCGCAATTGGTGCTTAGGAACTGTGTGCTGGCGCACACATCACGCGATCATGGACCGTACGCATTTGGTGAGCTCCACCTTTAACAGCTCCCCGGTTTTACTGGTTACAGTCCGGGACATTAGATTTCACCGGCATTTCCTACACAACTTCCTACTACCGAATAAGTAATAAATCGCACGACGTATTTATTAACGTACGCCTAAGCTCAGAGATACTCATACTTTCCAATCTATCCGATTTAAAACTTATGTCATAAATAAAATCGAAAGTGCATAGTCACAGACACGAGGACGGTCATATACAACTAAAAAGTGAATAACTTAATATTATACTATAACTTAATTAGCGTCAGCTATGATATTACTACGTGGTAGGACTTTAATAGGTGGTAGGATTCCCATTAGCTCTTAGGACTCCTTTTTGACGAAGGAGTCCGCCTGAGTAAGTACCACTACCACCCTCTTATCTATAATCTCTCGTTAAATCCCAGTGCGTACACTGCAGTTTCCGGTCTGAAGGGTATAAAGATGCAGTATAACTTCAGGATGTAAGGCATTACATCTTAGTGCTCAGAGGTGAAAACGTACTGTCGCTTTATTTATTTGAAGTTTTCTGCACGTATCTATGTACTGGAGTTATCACTTACCATCAGTAAATAGTAAATACGTTTGTGAATTAATTTAATAAAACAGCACAAGACCCGCTGCTAATGCGTTTACCATTAAACGTTCGTCGTTACATGGTAACACCATGCTGCTGCTATGTTATGATTGTAGCAAGTATGGGTCCGCTCGACCGGGGAAGGGTGGACTGAATACTAGCGTGAAATAGCCGTTTAATGCTTCTATGTTTGTATGAAGAGTGTAGAGAACCGGTGACCTTTTTACTGGAATCGAGGCATTCATTGTTCGTCCTCAGGGATGGCAACGCATTCGCTTTTTTATATTTAATCGAGGATAGATAAAGACGGTGGGCCACAGTATCCATTTACTATCAGGTGGACCGTGTGCTTGATTGTAACCTATTTTTTTTAAACCCGCTGAGAATCGCGATTTTGGCGTCAGCACCACCGCAATTGAACAGTATTACGTACAATGGACAATACAGTACATTTTTTAAATTTATTTAATATTTACTATAAGACACTATTTTATAATGGGAGGAATTAATACCTTATGTCATTCAGTCACCACCAGGTGAAAAAGATAAATAAAAGGTGGCAGGTGTAACATACTTTATGAATCAAATCGTTACGTATCAAATGAAAGGACTTGTTTCTTATCTAAGGTCGCGTTTCCACATGCAAGAACACTCGTGGACGTCTTGGAATACTGTTTACATATAGAATAAATTCTTGCAATTTTTTCTGCAATAATATCTTGAGAGAATCTCTCGAATCATTCTATTGCAAATTGTCGCAGAGGTATTTACACATGAGAGCTATAGATGTCGATAGATAGATGTCATAGATAGAGAATGCTACGGCAAGTTACTTGTAGTTTAGAGTATTGTTGCAGAGGAAACGCGGCCTTACAATTTATTTGTATATTATCCCATAATTAAAGGATTAAACAAAGTTGTAATAACTTAAAAAATAAATAAGTTTTAATTTTTAATCTCTAAAAACACGCGTATCTTTAAAAAATGTCTCAAAATTCGAGTTGTATGTTTTGCAATATCACGGTTACAATGTCTTGCTACTATTGTAATGCTAAAAAGTGTGTTTATGATCTGATTCAAATTGCAACGAGATAGCGCATCTATAACTAAAACAAAAACGATTACTTCGTTTTCTTCATATACGTAGGCGGTCCCATAATGAATTGGCCTAACTATGAACCAATGAAGGAAATGAAACGAAACCAATTTTATATTTCAATATAATCACCATGAATACTAACACACTTCTGACATCTGTGAATCAACATCTCTAAACCTTTATAAAAATAATCACATTTTTTATCCTCAAAATGACTGAAGACGGCCGCCTGCAACTCTTCATCGCTTGAAAATTTTCTTCCTCTTAAGTCCCGCTGTAAATTTGGATATAAATAATAGTCGGACTGGGCCATGTCTAGACTGTAAGGTGGATGTTGAACTTCTGTGAACCCGCATTGACGAACTGCATCCTTCGAAACACCAGCGGTATGAACAGGGGCGTTGTCATGGAGCAACAGGACACCTTTAGACAGCTTGCCTCTTCGTTTTTCCTTTATCTTGTCTCGTAATTTATATATTAAAGAAGCATAATATTCGCCGTTCACGACTGTATTACGTTCTTTAAAATCCACCATCAAAATGCCTTGAAAATCCCAAAATATTGTGCACATCAGTTTTTTAGTCGATTGTTGCACCTTTGCCTTTCTAGGGGGCTTTTCACCCTTATAACGCCATTCCATTGACTCGCGCTTGCTTTGTGGATCATAATACAAGATCATAGTTTCCCCAGTCACTAGCCGCTCGATCACAGTCTTTGGATTTTCGCCACAAAGATCCAAATACTCCGAAGCGCAGCGCACTCTTTCCTGTCTCTGTACCGCTGAAAGAAGTTTCAGTACCCATCTTGCACTCACTTTTTTCATGTGAAGATGTTCATTGATCGCGCGATGAACGGTACTTTTAGAGAGCCCAAGCCTTGCTGCAATTTCTCTAATCTTCAAACGGCGGAACTCAGAACCTCCTCTTCGATAAGAGCAATCGTTTCGGGAGTGAGCACTTCCACAGGTCGACCGTCGTGGCCAAAGTCTTCGAAGGTTTCTCTCCCGAGGCGAAACTCTTTCACCCAATTTTTCACTGTGCTATAGGAGGGGGCAGACTCCTTATACACGCCATCCAATCGTTCTTTTATTTGGGCATAAACCTTCTTTAAACAGAAACTTTATGACACTTCGATACTCAGTTTTCGACATTTTGAAAAAATACGCGACTCTCGTTATTCAAATGCCTGTTAAACTAAGACTAAGCATTTCATGTCGATGCATGTTTCTTATATTAAGTGCACGATAAACGTACTATTTAATGCAACACAACATGTAGCGACATGTCGCGTTGAACTATATCAGGCCAGTTCATTATGGGACCGCCTGGTAGTTCCGTAGTATTTGAAATATTAAATCATTTATATATAAAGAACATTATAAAGCATTGTACTTTTTTTTTCAAGTAAATAACGTAATTTTAGGGGCTTTTTGCCTTAACATTTAGGGTTAAATATTTTTTGGAGTTGGTAACACTGCTCGCAGGAAATGCTTGGCAAACGGTTATGAGTGCGCCTGCTACGCAGTTTACATCTGCAAGTTACTGTCTAACAGATTGTCGGATACTATGTCTAACAGATGGTCTAAGAGTCCATCTGGGTAGGTTCGAATGGGTACCCCTTCATACCGGAAAACTGCAGTGCACCAGCTTCAGCTTGGTGACAGGAATAGGTAAGAGGAGCTGCCTTCGGACTATGCAGAAGCGGAGCGGAGAGAGAGAGAGAGTGGGATTGTAAGGAGACATTCCAATTGAGTCTTCAGTTGTGACAATACCCTTGTAACGTTCTTTGTTTGAAACTGGTTGGAGATGCCGTTGCCGTTTCTTTGAATTAGTCGATTAGCGGCTTTAGAAACAAGCAAATGCGTAATTATGATTTCGGGTGAGTGACATTTAACGGAATTGACGGGAAACTCCCTTTAGCTTTTGGCACAGGTTTAATATTAAAAATATTTATTTAATTTTTAATTTTTATTGCATTCTTCGTAAAAAAGGATACTTATTACAAACCATGAAGTGGTATATACATGTGTCTCAAATATATAAGTTTTAAATATATTATTCCGAAGCATATTAAATGTGGTTATTCAAAATAACATTTTAGCTTTTAAACAACGTCAAACACCTAAAGCATTTCCTACACAAACACTTGAAAACGGCCTCTTGGTCCGCTCTCCGAGCTCGCAAGAACGTCGGGAACAAGGGTCCCAATAATTGCCGACAATTTTTCTTTTGATTACAGGCACTTCTGCTGACTTGGCACCATGGGCATGAACAGCGAATGCGTCATAATCATTGTTCTGTTCCAATTTTCTTTTTGGTAACGTTTAGAAAAATGGCTCTATAAATTATAGAGAAAATGGTAAAGAAAAGTTTATTTTCACCGTATGTAAAGCATATAAATTGTGTATTGAGCAGAATTTTGTTTAGCTATCGACATTATTTGCTGAAGGATTGTCCTTTACTTCTGTATAATTTTGGACTACTTTCTTGATAAAACGATAAAATATATTTATTTAGGTAAGTAATAATATTGAAGGAGGAATATTGAAAAAAAAAACATTATAAGTATTTACATGATTATACGATGTGATGTGAGCCGTGGTAGCTCAGATGGTTAACGCTATTCTATCTAAAAAGTATTTCGAAGACATGTCAAGTACGCCAACACGCATTGGGGCATCGCGGCGGACACTTCCTTGCCCTAATACCCTCTCAGAAATGAGAGGAGGCCTGTGCCCAGCAGTGGGACGTATATAGGCTAGACTAGACTTTACTTTACTTTTTTACATGATTATAATGATTTTGTTTCAATATTATTTAATCCATTACAGCCTATAAAAGTCCACTGCTGAACATAAGCCTCCCTCATAGACTGCCTCGTAAGGGGAATTTTGCCATAGTCGCCCCACTCGGCAGGTCGAGTGGCAACCGCAGTTTGTATCATTCAGCTGTTATCAGGAAAATGCCTCTCCTTCCTAAAAAGGAAATCTCCTCTTTTCGTTTCCATCAGCCTCTTACAACACCCACGGCAGGATATGGTGTAGGTAGTGGGTATTCTTACATCGCCACTAAACGGTATTATTTAATATATACTAATACTAATTATCGGTTGCTGTCGCGTTACTGAAATTAACATAACATAAACACTCACGCCTGTCACCCAGAGGGGTAGGCAGAGACTACAGACTTCCATTTGACACGATCCTGACACACCTCTCTCGCCTCCTTCACATCCATACACCTACGCATACATGCTCGTCGGTTAAGGGTACTCCTTATTTGGCCCGTTTTCAATAAATCGCCAATTTGGTCGATAAATTTTCGCCTAGGACGTCCCTTTCCGACTCTGCCATTCACTTCTCCAACATAAATTTTCTTTGTCACTCTTTCCTCATTCTTTCTTTCCACATGACCAAACCACCGAAGCATTCCTTTCTTAATCCTGGTCACAACATCATCTTGCAAACCACACTCTTCTCTTATTAAACAATTTCTTATTCTGTCGTTCAGATTCAGCCCTAACATACTCCTTAACGACCGCATTTCTACTGCGTTGATTCTACTCTCGTGCTTCTTCTGCCACACCCAATTTTCACTACCATACGTTAAAGTAGGGACCAACACAGCATTGTGAATTGCCATACGTGCCTTTTTTGACACATTTTGACTCTTCACAATAGAGTGCAGGGCCCCATTTACTCTATTTCCCGCATTCTTTTTCTTTTCTTTCTTCTTTATCATATCTCCCATCCCTGCTAAATACGCAGCCCAAATATACAAACTCATCTACTTGCTCGATCAACTCCCCTTCTATTCTTATTTCACAAATCGTTTTACTTTCTTCTCTTTCAAAAACCATAACCTTCGTCTTACTTGATTTCACTTTCATACCCCTTTCTTTTAATGATCTGTTCATTACTGAAATTATACTATTAAATTTCTATAGACTTTCAGTGTATACTTAAAGTACTAAGCTAATTTGTTATACGTATTACCGAAAGACAACACTGCCTTATTGTTATTCTTCCTGTTGTTTATCAGCATGTATCCGTTCACTGATGCACATGGACCCTTGCCATAGTAAGGAAGAGTTGCCATAATCGCCACTCTTGGTAGGTGGGTTAGCGATCGCAGTACGTCTCGTACCTTGCACACCGCTTTCCGTCTTCGGTCTAGGTGTTAAGCGTCTTGTATAAATGAAGCGATTATGTCGCCATCCATCTTAAGCCATACAATCTTTCTGGATTTTTCCATTGTCATCTCTTATATCCACTATACGATATGGGCTATATTTATTTTAATTTAATAAATAATAAATTCTAATGATGATAATCAAGACCTAGAAGAATAAATTGTAATGATGATAATCAAGACCTAGAATAAATATTTTAGACCATGTTTGTTTAACCAATAAATAATTCTACCATAAGTTGTTACAAGCGGAATTCAAATCCGCAGCGTCACACCTAAATGCTACCGAGCCATCCTAGTCTGGTCTATGATCACTGAGTATCCCGAATCTTAAAATTTTTACTGGCTCAAAATCGAAAAAAATTGTCATTTTCACTGTGTTTTTTTAAGAATTTGTCCACGATATCTCTACATAAGATTAGACAATTGAATTAGCTGATCTTACCTAAAGAGTACACTAATTTCAGATTGGTCTCATACATCAAATAGATCTGGTGATTGTAGTCGGTTACATTGCAACCAATTTCAATTCAGTAAATTATACTTAAGAAGAGCCGTTATATTATGATTGTAGCACGAATGAGTCGGATCAACCGAGGCAGGAACACGCTCAGAACAAAATGTCAGCGTAAGATAGAGCTTTAAACACTACACATTGAATAAAACTATATATACGGATTCTATCGCGATTAATTTACTTACGAGCAGCTTTTCTGGCCTTAAAAGACCAATATCATGTTCACCATCACCATCAGAAATTCCATCTTAGTGCTCAGAGGTGACGACGAAGGCTACAGATGGCCTTCATTGATTGAAGTTGGCTGCAGGAGTTGTGTGCAGGGACTGCAGTAGCCACCCATGAGGTGAACTGCAAGTTCGTTTGACACTTCAGTTTTATCAAAAAATATCACTGTCATGTCAATATCAATGTCACAACCATTGAAGTAATATGTACTTACGTACTAGAATAACTATCTCAAACAAAAAATGTGCGCTACTCTGTGTTCGCGCGGTTGGTTTTTTTATCATAGAATAAACATAGGTAGAATGATCCGTGGGTAATAGTAGATTATATTGTTAAATAGGTAAATTATATTGAGAACAACATTTAAATTTTGTCATCTGTTTTGTATATTATATTTGCTTATTTAATATAATATTACATAATATTATATCACAATTACATTTAAATTATATTTTTATCTGAATATTTTAAAAGTTATCTATGTCAAATATAAAAAAAACATACTAAATGTGTGTTTAACCAAACTTATTAATATAATTATATATATATATATATATATATATATATATATATATATATATATATATATCATCATCATCATTATCATCATTACAGCCTTTCACAAGTCCACTGCTGAACATAGGCCTCCCCCAAGTAATCCCACAAAGCACGGTCCTGAGCCACCTGCATCCATCGACTTCCTGCATGTCTTACCAGGTCGTCACTCCATCTAGTGGGGGGTCGCCCTACACTACGCCTACCGGTACGAGGCTGCCACTCGAGAACCTTTCTTCCCCATCGGTTATCGGTTCTTCGAGCTATATGGCCGGCCCATTGCCACTTCAGCTTACTAATCCGTTGGGCTATGTCGGTCACTCTGGTTTTACTGCGGATATCCTCATTTCTGAGTCTATCACGCAGAGAAACTCCGAGCATAGCCCTCTCCATAGCTCGCTGAGCGACCTTAAGCGTCCTCATACGGCCAGCAGTGAAGGACCACGTCTCAGATCCATAAGTCATCACTGGCAACACGCACTGATTGTACAATCTAGTTTTTAGAGATTGAGGTATACCTGACGAAAAGATATGTCGTAATTTCCCGAACGCTGCCCAGCCGAGTTGAATCCGTCGATTGACCTCTCGGTCGAAGTTGGACTTACCTAGTCGGACTATTTGTCCCAGGTAAACGTACTCGTCAACAACTTCGAGCATAGTGCTCCCAACAACTACCGGCATAGGTGTGACATGGACATTGAACATGATCTTTGTTTTGTCCATGTTCATCTTAAGACCTATCCGTTGGGAGGCACTATTGAGGTCATTGAGCATAGTGCTTAAGTCCTCCAGCGATTCTGCCATAAGGACTATATCGTCGGCAAATCGAAGGTGAGTGATGTACTCGCCATTGATGTCAATACCGTATCCTTTCCAGTCCAGTAGCTTGAAAACGTCTTCCAATGCAGCGGTGAAGAGTTTCGGGGATATAACGTCACCCTGTCTTACACCTCTATTTAATATATTATATATTAATATATATATATATATACATATATATATATATATATATATATATATATATATATATATATATATATATATATATATATATATATATATATATTAATATATAATATATTAATTAATACATTTATTTCAATTAAAATAAGAGTCGTTCATAAATGCTGGGCACGCGAGATTTAAAAATGGACGAATTTATTCCACTTTGACTTTGATATGAAAATCTAAAAATAAAATAAAAGAATAATAAGCAGATTTAAACATGAAAAATATTTAGCCTAATTATAATAACTTATATATGTTTCTACAAAAAAATGTGTATAATTATATATTCGTCTTATACTTAAGTACCCACAGAAATGTCGCATCTGAACATATTAATTTCATAATCTATATTTCATGACACGAGATGGCGTCTTAAGAATTATTTGTTTTATTATTAATTTATAATACTTTTTTATTGATTAAGTATCATATTAACTGATGAAAAGTAATTCCTTGGTTTTTACTGAAATTTCTTGAATTATTTGTGCAATATCTAAGTATACACGACGCCATATTTTTATCAAGAGATTTTTTTTAAATCAACACAACACGTGACAACTCTACAAGCGCCTAGCGAGTGACTGATTAAAGTGCGGTGTATGCACTGCAGTTGAGTGGAACATAGTAGCTGAATGCAGTGTCGCCTCTAGTACGTAGAACGTAATAGCTCAATGGTCACAACGCTGGTTCTATAAAATTTATTCAAAAATTTTACTAAATATGTTTTAAAAAAAGGCCCGCTGGGTTTCTTGCTGGTTCTTCCCAGGACAAAGGTTTTTTTTCGACCAGTGGTAAATAAAAAAATTACTTTCTGTAAGTATTGTACAATAATCTATATTTAATAAAAACATTCATTTCATTTTACTGCACCCAGTAAGATTTGTTGTGATCGCTGCTATGGCTACAAGCTCAACGCCTTATTACTTTTTCTTCTGCACTATGTTGGAATACTAAAGAAATGCAACCATTAAAATGAAATCACGCGTCACGTTATACAAAGACACAAAAGTGTCTACATTCTTTTCTCGAAGGTTATATTATACTCGTATTTAAGGGTACATTCAAACAGCACCATTGGATAACCTCACCCTGTCTTTATATGACTGGGACGTCATTATGCGACAGTGGATAAGGCATGATTTCCATAATAATGCTCGATAGTGACACACTTCGAAGTTATTTTTGGATGTGTCCTCATTTAGAAATTCTCAAAAATAGGTAAAAATGAGGATAACATACGAGAGGCACACTGAAATGATCGAGAATAAGAAAAACCACATGCACGGTATAGTTAAATTGTATTTTTATTGTTTTTCGAAGTATTCTCCGTTTTTTTCCATTCGTGCAAACCAATCATTAAAATAGTAATTCCAGTCTGAAGTTGATGTTGACAAAATGGTTGATTTTGTCAACATCAACTTCACTTTACGCTTCCACAGCTGCTTCGGGGTCTTCAAACCGTTGACCGCGTAATAAATCTTTCATTCTAGGGAATGTAAAGAAATCGTTTGGGCTCAGGTCAGGACTGTACGGAGGATGGCTCATCAGCTCAACGTTTTCCTGCTTCAAAAAATCATTTGTCTTCCGAGCCGTATGGGGGCTCGCATTATCGTGATGTAAGATGATGCGACGTTTCTGGTTATTTTTTCGGAGTTCGGCTATCATTTCTGGCAAACAAACCGTGATATACCACTCAGCGGTAATCGTTCTGCGTTCCTGTAAAGGAATTGTATCAACATGCCCCTTTTTCGAGACAAACGTAGCGATCATTTTCTTTGCCACGCTGCGGGAGCGAACCACTTTCGTTGGTTTGACCTCGTCTTCGGAGACCCAAACTGCTGACTGATGTTTTCTTTCAGGTTCGTATGAATAAATCCATGGTTCGTAACCTGAGACGATATTATAAACGGCATTTGACTTCCCTCCGTTGAAATGTTGCAGAGTATTCCGGCACCAATCTAAACGAGCCGCCTTTTGCTCTTCAGACAAATTGTGGGGAACCCAGCGGAATACTAACTTTCTTACACACAGCTCATTATGTAATATCGACTGAATTGCAGTCATTACGATACTGATAACAGCCCGAATCTGCTCGTATGTCACACGACGGTCATCTAATATAATAGTTCGCACATCGGCGATGTTTTCAGGCGTGACCGCTGTTCTTGGTCGACCTGCAGAAGAAACAGTGCTGAGCGACACGACCGCGTCGGAACTCGGCATACCAGCGGTATATTGTCGTTTGACTCGGTGGTTCAACATCATAAATCGAAACAAATTCGCTGAGACATTTATCTTGAGATAAGCCGCGACGAAAGTTGTGATAAATTATGGCACGGAAATGTTCACGCATGAGTACCATTTCTGTTAACGACGCGTCAACTTTAAACCAACATAGTTTTTGTTTTTAAACAATTTTTTTAATCGTTTGAATGTCACTAAGATTCTAAGAGGCCAGTATTCAAATTCTAAAAAAGGTTTTATTAACTCAATCCGAAATATTCTATTCCCGATCATTTCAGTGTGCCCCTAGTACAAGATAAAAAAATCACTTCCGACGTATATGGGATTCTACTAAAGTTGAAGGATCCGCGATAAAGTAACGCTTAACAGGCATGGAAATACTAGACGGTTATTGGATGTTGCCGCCCGTCGCCGGTCTGGTTGTATATAACTATGTGCTAGGGCTATTCTTCTGCCCAAGAGTCGGGGTAGGTGCCACTCTCTTACCTATTTCTCTCGCCAAACGGCATGCAGACTGAAGTGTCAAGAGCGCCAGTATAGTTGTAGGTTGTGAGGCATTCCATCTTAACCCTCAGGGATTACAACGGATTTGTAGCCTTCTTTGTTGAAAGGCGGCTGCAGGTATCAATGAACTGCAGTATATTTAAAAATGTTTTAGGACTTATTATTTAATGGACGGTAAATTCTTTTCGAGATCGATTGTGTAACGCGTTTTTTTATAGAATAAGGGTGACAAACGAGCACACAGTCCACCTGATGGTAAGTGGATGCTGTGGCCCATAGACATCCACATTTATCCCCAACTAAGGATCAATATACAAATGCGTTGTCACCCCTGAGGAGTAATATAGAATGCCTCATTTCCAGTAAAAAGGGTCTCCGGTTCTCTACACTCACCACACGAAACACAGTAGCATTACGCTGGTATTATGTGAGAGCGTGGTCCTGCCCCGGTCGAGCCGACCCATTCGTGCTACAAGTATAATATAGCTCAAATCGTCACTACGTTAAGAGATGAATAAGATTATTTAGGAAAAAAAATTATAATATTGAATTAACACACTGCAGTTGCGGTGTGATTCCGATCGGCAGACGGTTTTCACATGGTTTTTACGTCAGGGTAGAGCCCCGCTGCAGCTATATTATGGTTGTAGAACGAAGGGGTCTGCTCGACCGGGGCAGGACCTCGCTCTCGCAGAATACCAGCCTGAAATAGTGGCTTAACGCTGCTGTGTTTCGTATGGTGAGTGTAGAGACCGGAGGCCCCTTTTACTGGAAACGAGGCACTCCATCTTAGTCCTCACGGGTGACAACGCATCTGCATTTTGATTCGTAATCGAGGATAGATGTAGATGTCTATAGGCCACAGCAACTATTTACCATCAGGTGGACTGTGTGCTCGTTTGTCATCCTATCCTATAAATAAAAATTACAGGCAGGAATGCCGAGCATTTTCACCAAAAAATGTGGCTGTCCTACCGTTAGTATTGTTACAGCTACACGCTCCAGTACATTGAACAGCGGGATCATCCCCATCGTCATAACTGATATTTATGGCCCATTACGACTCACCTTAATTCCCGTAAACATTATTCAGATTCTTTGAAACTTAGGATAGTTCTTTTATATGCGAAATGTGAAAATTCCATGATTTCTACTTTCTAAATGTTGCGTTTTATTTATATAGGTGAAGCAGAGATGCAGAAAGGTTATTACAAATTGCAATTTTATTATATTTAATATTAGTGTTGCAAGCAAGCTTACTTCTGGTGGTAAGTAGCCATTGCAGCCCATGGGCAGCTACAGTCAACTTTTTTTTAGCATTAGGTGACAATCGAGCACGCATTCCACCCCATGGTAAGTTGATGCTGTGGCCCATAGACATCCACATTTATCCCCAACTAAGGATCAATATACAAATGCGTTGTCACCCCTGAGGAGTAATATAGAATGCCTCATATCCAGTAAAAAGGGTCTCCGGTTCTCTACACTCACCACACGAAACACAGTAGCATTACGCTGGTATTCTGTGAGAGCGTGGTCCTGCCCCAGTCGAGCTGACCCATTCGTGCTACAATTATAATATAGCTGCAGCGTAGCTCTACCACGTAAAAAACTTCAAACAAAGAAGGCTGTAGATGCGTTTTAACTCTTAATGACTAAGATGGAATGCCTCACAAACACACACACACACACAACCTGTAATTATACTGATGAAATGGAACATTTACGTGGTAGAGCCATGCTGCAGTTATATTTACGTGGTAGAGCCATGCTGCAGTTATATTAGTAGTATAGTTGTAGCACGAATGGGTCGGCTCGACCGGGGAAGGACCACGCTCTCACAGAATACCAGCGTGAAATAGTAGCTTAATGCTGCTGTATTTCGTATGGTGAGTGTAGAGAACCGGAGACCCTTTTTACTGGAAATGAGGCATTCCATCTCAGTCCTCACGGGTGACAACGCATCTGCATTTTGATTTGTAATGGAAGATAGATGCAGATGTCTATGGGCCGCAGCAACCACTTACCATCAGGTGGACTGTGTGCTCGTTTGTCAGCCTATTCTATAAAAAAAAAAAAAAAAAAAAATGGCAGTGCAGGCAGGTATTGCTATTTTGTAGTTGAAATAAGTAACAGATTGGTGCCTGTCCTAGTCAGTAAACTAGTCATACTACCAAGTGCAGCTAACTTCAAACAAATATGGATACAAGTGGGTTGTCAGTTGTCACCCCTGGGTAACCCAGGGATGATAACCACCCTTTTCAACAACTCTTAATTAAATTACGAGTTCGATGAATCTGACAAATACATAAGGTACATTGAAAGTTCTGCGCCCCTGGCCGCTCATGCTTAAATGTCGAATTTTATATTCTTTTAAACAACAACAAAAATTTTGTTTGTTTTTGTTGTTTAACTTTGTTTTTATGACTGTTCGAAATATTTTTGGCGGGATGTCGGGTGTCAATTGCTTTTATCACAATTTTCATCGTTCGAAGTAAGTCATCCGTAACAGAAATCGAATTAACGCTAAAAGATTTTAGAACGATGATTTTTTATGATCACTCTCTATGCATGATTGCACTCGTTTTCAGAATGCTTTTGGAAGGGAAGCATCCCAGTTGGGCACCGGAAGGCGTTAGTACGCTGAATTTTGATCATGGCCGTGTCTCTTTTCATGATGAAATTCGTGAAGGTCGATCCTCAACTGTAATCACTGAGGAAAATGCAGCTTCTGTTATGCGACTAATTGAAAAAAACCGGCGCATCACATATGAGGAGATTCGAAGACATTTGGGTATCGATATATGCCAATTTAAAAAAAAAGTTACATCAACATTTAAGTTTGAAAACTTTGTTTATTGCAGCTTGATTCCTCATGAACACACCCTCGAAAAAAACGTGTTCTATAATTGGTGTAATTTTTTTTTGTTAAAGTTGGAAATAGAACATGGATATATATATATATATATATATATATATATATATATATATATATATATATATATATATATATATACCGTTACGAGCTTGAGGTTCGTTACAATAAAAACTTCCGATTGAATTACCAAAATTAACACTTTTTAATTCACTTCTACACTAATTAAACTTAAAGCACTAATAATTAATGACACAGATTCACTTTATTTCGCTACGAAGCTTCGCTTGTCTCGCCAAATTCAATACTTCCCCGATCGCATCTTGCAGCGCCTTTAAATACACATTATCACCGAAACATCCAGAATATTAAAGTAAATACGCGCGCCAATCGACCAGGCGCCGAAAGTTCGAGTGTAGGGCTTCTAGAAAGGTTAGTTCTTCAAGTAGATGGCGCCATCGGTTGAAAGATTAGTCATGTCATTTTTTGGAAAGCTCCCCTCGCTCTCGTCCCCGACACTAGATGGCGCTAGTGCCGGGTACATGACGTCAACTTAGGCGCGCAACAATACATTACATATTCAGGAAAGAAAGTAACAGTATTATCTATGGGTCTTCGAAGGCAACAGCAAACGAAATTGACAATTTCTAAGCGCTTTTAATCGTCGCGGGCGCTACGCTATTTTAGACCTTATGACGGCGTTTTTTCAAGTTTTTATAGAAATTATGTATTCACCGGATCAGTACGGCGATAGCCTTTTCGATGTGTCGTCTTAAAGTATAGGTTAAAAGAAACGTCAATCTGACAAATCAAAGAACTCGTTCTATCTTCGCGCTCTATCCCCATTTATTGGACGAATGATATTTCCACTGTTCCCGTTTAGCTGGAGACTATTATCGATAAAACCGTAAAAAATAGTTTTATTTGATGTTTATAATTTGTTTCAACATACGAACTCGTTGTCCTTAGTTAAAAATGCTTCAATTTAAAACTTCACTTACTCATTTTATTAAATTAAAATATTTTGCAGTAAGATACCGTTACAGCCTACTAAAGTTGATGAATTTTCCATAGTTGCCAAGCTTGGCAAGCGCGGTTGCCAACCAACCGTAGTTTTTTTAATATAAGCCGTTACTGGGAAAATGCTGCTAACCATATTATGTTTTGTTCCTCTCTGTCGCCTCCTACGACACCCACGGGATGATATTAAAACAAACTTTACGTTCCCTCAGTTTTAGAGCCTTGTGGAATATTTAGAGACGATGTCAGGAGAGCCAACGGTGTCACTATGGTCCCTTGGGAGAGAGGTAAAGCCATAATCCAGAATTTTTATACAATAAGAAACGAACAACATTTATATAAAATCAGAATATGCTATAAAGTTTTTTGCGTCCCTATGTTAAACACAAAACTTCGGCTTTCCGAAGTAGTTTTAAGTTTATGGCAAGTGTTGGAATGATCTCCCACCACCACTATGCACTATACTACAAGTAAATCGAGTTTTAAAAAGAATTATAGACGTCACTTACGAAGCGAACAATAACTGTCATATTGAATAAAAATTAAGAAAATTTAGAAATCATTAAATAACTGTCATAATCGAATAATTTTTACTAAATTGCAGGGCCGCCCTGTAATTAAAATAAGCAAGCCCAAATAAGTTAGACTCGTTAAAATAGATATTATTTTATACTCTGTTTCTCACTCTTAGCTAATATTGTTGCAATAATTATTAAAAATAAAAATTTTATTGAAAGAAAAAGATAATCAAAAATATTTCTTTAATTACTAATTTGAACTGGCTAACACTCGGGAATCCACGGTATGTACCCTAATATGAACAGTTGTTATTAAATGTAATATAAGCAGGGATACGCGCGTACTTTACTCCCCCTAACAAGTATTCGGCTGACCTGAACTGCCTCCTGGCGGCTCAGGCCGAGCCTACATAACACATCCCTTAATCTGCCTGAGTTAGGCACTTTTCTAAGCGGCTTTTCGCCGCTTGCGCCCTCCTTTCTGCCAAGGAGGGTCGCGTTCGTAACGGCTTAGAGATCTCTAGTCAGATCGTTAAGCCAATTCCTAAAAGGTTGGGTTTAGTGGGTAAAAGACACCACATAACCACGCAGCCGGCTGCGTGGTATGCTATGAGCATTCCCAACCTCCCTCCCCCGCTTTCCGGCGGGTTGCCCATATTTGCTTCGGGCGCAAAAAAAAAACGTACTGTACTCTTCATTTGTTGGGCGCTGGCAGAATAACAGCGTTGTAGGCAACTGCAACTTGTACGCTGAGCTAGAGCTCATTCACTACTACACTATGTCATTTTGGATATTTCTGTGTGTACTACTCACTATTACTTTGTTGGTGGTTATGAATAAAATGTTTTTATATACTTTAATAAAGTTTTTAAACTTTGTGCAGGTCGAATTTTGTATATTTTCTGAGATTTTGTTGCAAAAGTGTCTACATCGCCCCAAGAATGAACTGCTGACTTGGTGAAGTTGTGTCTGTTCCTAGTATTATACAGTATGAATATCGCTTAGATTATTGATAGGTCTTCGCGGTCTGAGCACGGGAAGACCTATCAATAACCTAAGGAATATCGCTTATTTTTGTAAAACTACTTTTATTTTTGTGTACGTACATTACATTTTCATAAATGTATTGAGAGGCCACATTTAATATATTAATTTCCTTAAATTTTTGTTTGAGTGACTCTTTAGGTTTTAAATCATAGATTGCTCTAATATGGCCATTTTCTGTAAAACAAATATAATTTCACCGTTAGTCGCGTATCCCCATAGCAAAATACCATACGACATTATGCTATGGAAATAGCTAAAGTAAACTAGTCTAGCTGTTTCAACACTGGTAAGAGTTTTAATCTTTTTTACAGCATATGGTGCAGAAACAAGTCTGCTAGCAAGGTTTGATATATTGGGGTTTGGTGACCACATTGAAGCTTTACGTTTAGTGTGATTCTAGGAAAAATGGTGGTATCACCAAGACTCAACTCCTCCCCATTTAAAATTACATTATCGGAGTTACGAATTTGATACATTTAGTTTTAGTGCCATTTAAATGCAAATTATTAACATTAAACCAATTGACTAACATAGCTATAGCATTATTTACTTCGTCATAATTTAATAACTGTCGTTTTAATTTGATAATTAATAAAGTATCATCAGCAAATAATACTATATCATGGTTATCCCCTACTATGTAAGGTAAGTCATTAAGGGGAAATATAATGTCAAATGGCTTAACAAGATCCTTCGTTATGCCGAAAATATTGCAGCATTAATTTTGAAATAAATATATGGTAAAGTTGAGGATTAATGTTAGTGATTATGTTAGACGAAAACACGATTTCGTAAAATTTTCTCGATAGAAAAAAAATCCAAAGTTACCTCCAAAATAAACAATAAACCGCTGTTATTCATAAAATACTTTAAATAAGATCATGAAACTTTGCATACTAACTGAACTAACTATAAAGCAGTGCTTATGTTATTTACTTTTTTCAAAAAACCATTATTTTCACTGTAAAAAGAAATTACCTAAACTATCGGCGTCTTGAGCTTGAATTCTGTCGCCCCGCTAGTATCGCCTCGGCCTTTGAACGGGGAGGTTGTGTCGCTTACGATCAGAATATAAATTACGCAACAGTGCGACGTAAAATTAAAATGGGAAATAACCGTGATAAAAATAAGAAGCGGCTGGCTTGGCGTTAAGAAACAGGCATAAATATGATAAACCTAATGAAATAAGTGTCTAACGACCTTTCTACTTACAGTATTAGTGATTACAAACATATCGGTACATAGCATACGACGCGCGGGGAAGTGGGGGCGAAATTAGAATTTGAGCTGACTTACTCTTCCCTCTTAATATATAAAAGAAACAGAAAGGGGCCGAGAATTGAGCCCTGAGGCTCGCCCATTTGTACTATCGACCTGGAAGAACTCCTACTATAAATGACAACTTTTTGAATTCTGTTACTTTTTTTTATAGAAGAGGGGGCAAACGAGCATGCGGCTCACCTGATGTCAAGTGACTACCGCCGCCCATGATCAACCGCAACACCAGGGGAATTGCAGGTGCGTTGCCGGCCCTTTAGAAAGGAGTAAGCTCTTTTCTTGAAGGTCCCCAGGTCGTATTGGTCCGGAAAAATCGCCGGTGGTAAACTATTCCACAGAGAGGTTGTACGCGGAAGAAAAATCCTTTTGAAACGTACAGTGGTGGACCGCCAAGCATCCAGATGGTGTGCATGGTATCGGGACGTTTGCCGCGTAGTGCGTTCACGAAATTTGGCGGCTGGGATTAATCCGGACAATTCCTCAGAGCACTCTCCATGGTATCTGCGAAAGAAAATGCAAAGGGATGCAACATCTCTTCGCAGTGCCAGTGAATCGAGCCGATCGGAAAGCACTCGGTCGTCGACGATTCGAGCCGCTCTGCGCTGGATGCGGTCAAGTGGAAAGAGCTAGTACTGGGGAACCCCAGCCCAGAGATGAGAACAGTATTCCATGTGCGGCCGAACCTGCGCCTTGTAAAGTTGCAGGCGGTGTGCCGGCATGAAATACTGTCCCGCTCTGCTGAGCACGCGAAAATTTTTAGAGGCCAATTTGGCCTTCCCTTCCAAGTGACCACGAAACTGCACGTCACTCGATATGTCGACGCCGAGGATTCCGATACTGGCTGAGGCAACAAGGGGAGTGCCTTGAAACTGAGGGAATACGCCACAAGGGTTCTTTTTAGCGGTTAACGCGCAAACTTGTGTCTTCTGGGGGTTAAACTGGACTAGATTTAGTCACCCCCAATCCGAGACTCTGTTCAGCAAAGACTCGACTTCAGACACAAGTTTGTTCCGGCACTCGGAGACGTTTTCCCGAGAAATATTCGCTCGACCGGTGTAAAGAGCATCACCAGTGCTGTCATATGCATAGCAATGAATGTTACGGGCTTGCAATATATCATTGATATGCAGAAGAAACAGCGCTGGCGATAGCACGCAGCCCTGTGGAACACCAGCATTAATATTGCTTGCAATCGGAGCTTGCACCGTCTACAACGACCTTGATGCTCCGATCTGAAAGAAAGCTGGTGATCCAATTGCACAATTTCTCGGGAAACCCATAGGAAGGGTGCTTCGAAAGAAGCGCTTCGTGCCAAACCCGATCGAAGGCCTTCGCAATGTCCAAACTAACGGCCACGGCCTTGGACTCTACTGCCTCCGCCCATCTGTGAGTTAGGTAGATCAGAAGATCACCAGCTGACCGACCACGACGAAAAGCGTATTGGCGGTCACTTATCAGCTGGTGATCCTCAAGGTACCTCATGAGCTGGCAGTTTACAATGGACTCCATTGTTTTGGAGAACAAGGAGGTGATGGCGATAGGCCGGTAGTTGGACGGGTCTGAGCGGTCGCCTTTTTTAGGGATCGGGTGGATGAAAGCCGTCTTCCATGATTTTGGGACTATGCCTAGGGAGTAGGAGTACCGGTAAAGACGCGTTAAAACCGGTGCCAACTCTGGAGCACACGTCCTCAGCACAATTGGGGGGTATCCGTCAGGCCCACTCGACTTGTGGATGTCCAGGGAGAGGAGTGCTTTGCGAACCGAGCGCTGTGTGAACTGCACTTCCGGCATGGAGCACTCACACCACGGGATGGTCGGCGGCGTACTCCCCCCGAAAATTTAATATGAAGACACACTTTTACACGAGCTAATATAATTACAAGCAATGCCAATTTAGTTTTAAAAACAGTAGTCACCTCCTGTTCAGTAATTAACTTTAATACGCTGTAATAGATGGATGAATAGATTTTTTGTATTTATGTATGTACAAAATAATAATGCAAAAAATAACTGCACAAATATTTTAAGTTAATAGGAAAACAAAAACATTCCCATTGTACTAAATTTAAACGGACAGCTGCTAACAGCAGCTGGCAGTTAAAAATTAAAAAAATTGTATATGGATTCGACAAATTCTCTCTTGTCAATGGAACTTAAAAAAAAACCAGACATTTCAACAGATTTGAGAATAGTAAACTTTAGTTCATTGTACTCGTATATTGTTATCCAACGTATCAAAACGACATAATATAGGCAAGTATTTTTTATTTATTAATTTCTTATTGGTTGTTTAACACCATTTACTATTCATTAAATACATTATAAATTGTGACTTGTGATAAGTACTTGGGATATTTTAAAGTACCTAATAACAACAAGCAACAACAAGCCGTAACACTGCCTTGTTACGGTTTGTTCGTTGCCTTTAACATTACTAATGTTAACCATTCCTGGTAAGTTTAAAATGCTTGTGTTAGGACTTAGGAGTGGTATCACGACAGTAGCCGAATAGCGGAATCGAGTACTAATAGTGTATTTGTCACACATATCAATTGATAAAAATTAGAGAAAATAGTTTGGGAACATAGGGAACAAGGAATCGAGATCCAAAGTCAATAGTTTGTGTAATGCATTGTAATATCGGGGAAAAAATACGCGTTTTTAAATTTCAAAATCTTTATAAACTCAGCGTATTTGTAAGGGGGTTTGATATTCTTTCAATTTATGAAGAATCACTTTGTTTCGTTCTTAATATAATAAGTTACTTAATTTTAGTTCGCTAACCTTCAGGCCAGTTGTCATAAACGTGTACCGCGATGTCGCCGGCCGAGTCCACGGGGCTGAAGATGAACTCTTTCGTTTTGCCAGACACCAGGATCAGCCGCAGGTTTATCTGTAAAAAATTAAAAAAGTATTAAATTGTGTATACAACATTTGTGTACCGTTCTTTGATCTTAGAAAAAAGTGACAAGAGGCTTAGTTCTTTACTCGCTAAAGGTTAAGTACAATAATTGAGGTTGAGGTAGGAAACAAATAATCCCCCCCCCCCCGAATGGGTTCCCGCCTTGTCGTGGCGGGGGGGGGGGGCTTAGTAGCCGTGGCTTGGTCACCCGCGGTGAACAAAGAAGAACCCACATGGCTGGCCCGAGATGGCCACTCCGAGTGGGCTTGGCGAGCCCACTTCGGATGTGTGCTGGTGGACCGCGGCGAGAGGGGTGTCCTCACCCCCTACCGCTGCAGCCGATGTGGAGTCGCGGAGGAAGAGGAGTGTTGGTATGGCGATGCGCCACTCACCCTATCCTCCGCGACTCAAACGGGGCCGCACCGTTGATGCGGTGGTGGCTGGGCTGCGGGCGGAGAGGATTGTCGGTATTGCGAGGTGCCGCTCTCCCTACCCTCCGCAGCCGAATCTTGATTGGCGGCGGAGCCATAGACCAGATCCGCCGATGGGGTCAGGAACGCTGGTACTTCTGAGTGCTCGTTTTTCCTGGCCCCATGGCCTTCGCGCATCGGACACGGGGGCGTCTGTTTCGCAGGTGTAATTGGAGGCCGTGGAGTAAGGCGCGCCATGTGTTCTGGTGCGCCTTACGTGGGAAGGAGAAAGGGTAGAGTAGTCCTCTTCCGAGGAAGCGCAGCCATGGGGCTGCCGGCGCTGGTGGGGCCACGGATGTGTGCGAAAGCGTTCCCGTGGCCCTGCCAATATGCGACGAAGGTGTAACACCATGGGGTGTTAGTCGGTGCGAGTCCGACATAACCCGTCCTTGCCCCCGCGAGGCGGGTATGCGTAGGCATTTCCCCATGTAAAGTTAAAAAAACTTGAATTTTACTTATATAAAGTTGATATTTATATTGTGAATTCACTTCATTGAATATTCTCTAAAAAAATATTAATCCTTTATTAGTTTATTACATAGGAATAAATACGACAGTAAATAGCAAAATGTAGGGCGCCGCGTCGCCTTGTTCATTATAAAAATTATAATTAACTGTCTTGTTATTTTTATAATCAACAAGGCGTGCGTCTACATACCTAACCTATCTAAGCAATGACCCCGGGATGCTTTATAATTTGAAGATTAACGGGCTTATTCATAAAAATCGACGCAAATTTAAAAAATCCTCTCTAACTTAATGACAATAGAAAGAGACAGGTATAGAGATAACTAATGTTTAATTTGAGTAAGCGATAATCAACGATTATAAGTAATGCCGAAGTTATTTCTCCTTCCTTCTAGTGTTTTTTCTAAATTTAAAAATACAAATCTTTCGTGCCGCCTATTCATAAACAATGTAACTAGATGGCGGTATGTAGTAATCAAATTAGCTAATAGATGGCACTACCATTATATTACAAAATACAGTGCCCATTAAAATACAATTTGTTTACAATGTGAACGCGTTTTTAATTTACATAATATGTATATTATAAAATATAAAAAAACTTGCAAGTTATCATGACAATGTCACATGTATGAACGTTTGGAGAAATTAAAAGTAATGAAATGCCTATTTTTAGATGCTGCCGCAGCCCAGATTCAACTTTGGTTGTTATGAGATATTACAATTTATTATAGGTACTATCATACATTATAAAACATTTTTGGAGTTATTAATGTCCAAAATATTAATATAATATATTACATTAAACTTATTTGTATATAAAAAATTTTGAAAATAAATAAGAGGTTATTTTATGTATTATATTTCTTTATTTGAAAGAAAAATTTATTGATTAGCTAATAATTAATTAAATAATAAAAAATAAAACAATGCGACCCTGCCAGGATTCGAACCTGGAATCTTCTGATCCGTAGTCAGACGCGTTATCCGTTGCGCCACAGGGCCTTGTTCAAGATGCATAAAATTTTATCTAATATTCATGTTAAAACTGTATATGTTTACTCTGATAATATATAACAACATGATACATTATCACACAGGCGTTAACGTAGTAAATATCGGCATTTTTAAAAAATCCGCATTCAGTCATACGTTGAGAGTAAGATTTAGTATTTTTGATAGATTTTTCAGTCAAAATTTAATTTGTCAAATATCAACAGGTGAGGAACTTTCTATATTCTTTCTATTGTATATAGGTAGCAAAAGTTTTGTTATGTTCCTCCTTAACACCCTCAATGCTGCTTTGTTTACTGTAACCATACACTGTTCACCAATTTTTGAAACATAATTAGTTTCAAAATTAATTCCAAATTAATATTTTGGACATCTATATTATATCGGCAGCCTCAGACCGGTAGACGAAGTGTAAGGCGTCCCCCCACAAGATGTAGTGACGACCTGGTAAGACATGTAGGAAGTCTATGGATGCAGGTGGCTCAGGACCGTGCTGTGTTGCATTACTTGGGGAGGCCTATGTTCAGCAGTGGATTTGTGAAGGTGTAATGATAATGATGATGATGATGATATTCTATTACCTTCAAAAAATTTTATCAGCCCGGAAACAATAGCTGGGCATTAGCCTACTGACGTTTTTTGAGAGTTTGTCCTAATATATTTGTCATATTGTTGCGCACCTTACTTCGCCAAGTAAATAACCTATTTAAGAATTTTATGCTTCTAAAAGGTAAGAAAAAATGTGTAAGATAAAGCAAAAAGGTTGCTTTCACGTAGCTTAAAATTATTTTAACATGCGACGATAACATTGTTCACGATTTTAAACATTAATAAAGTTGAGATTAGCATGTTTAGCTTTCGTACGGTAAAAATAGACTGCGTTGTTGTTCGTTCGTTTCGGCGCAGACGAGTGCTAAGGGACGCTTCGGCCTTGTGGCGGCCATTTTTAATTTTTCCGGTTATCCTGGGAGGCGTTCGCCATCGTTCATTGTACATGCGGAAATTTTTGATTGCTTTACATTTTATCTGTGAAATATTAGATATTTCCTCTCGTAAATTAATAAAAAATAGAAGATATCAAGTTATGAGACCGACTCTTACACTACTTATATAAAATTATTTCCAAAACCGTGCTTCTGAACACGTGATACTCGTTTGTACTCGTTTGCGTAGGACGTGAAGGTTATAGTTTTTTTTTTTATAGAATAATAGAATCGAACGAGCACACAGTTCACCCGATGTTAAGTGGATCTGTGGGCCATTGACATTTACATTTGTCCTCGATTAAAAATCTAAATCGGAATCAAGAAGATGGTCGAGCCGAATCATTCGTACTACACTACAATACCTACAATGGATGCAGCGTTGCTCTGCGACGTATCTAACCCATTGAGTTAATACAACACTAGAGGAGCAAACCACATTACCGCGCGTCGAAAAAAGTGTAACCACTATCCAAACGCGACGACGTAGCTTTGAAACTAATAACAATTTTAAGTAAACATATTCTATCTCACTTACACAAGTTGCGAAAACAATATGGTCGTCGTAAGATTAGATAAAGATAGACACACAAACATTCAATGGCGGGTTGGTGTGGCTTACTATATGGAATTTTAATTAAATACGCAATAAAAATGAGTTTTTTTAAGCTGCAGTTAATTGTTTTTATATTAAAAAAGTATATTTTATTTTAAAATCTTTATTACGTCCCCTTAGAAAAAAAGGGATACAAAGCTTATCAGATGAATAGAAGTAAACATAATGATGAAATAAAACGTATTTTTATGGTTCTAATAAATCAAATAATATAAAATAGGTATCTAATAAAATATAATTAGTATAAAATTTATATGAAATTATAAATAATATAAAATTATTAATATAAAATAGTTAATAAAATATATTTAATAGATAATTCATGAATAAACTAAAACAAAAATAATTAATTACTTTGTATGAAAGTTAAAACGTAGTTTTTATTATAATTTCCAACATATTTAAAATCAGAGGTAACAAATTAACTTACTCCATTAATTATATAGACTCCCATTAATGTAGGATAATCACAAATGCGGAAAAGTGGCAACATTGAACCTAAATGGCAATATTCGATAATTTTATTTAATTATTTGAGGTTTTTTTACGTTTATATGAATACAAGAACTAAAAATTATGTGTTGAAAGTGATGCCGCTTGATTTATTACGTTTTTGTGACCTTGATTTTTGGCTATTTTCAAGAAATTTAGTATGGTTTCGGGGGCAATAAATCGATCTAGCTAGGATTAATTTTTTTGAAATTTCACTTTATCCGTGTTTTCAGGCAATAAAAAACTGCTACAATATCATTAGAATACGAAAGTAAATTTTTACGGGTTATAACAACTCAAATGAGAAATCGGGCGGTCTCGAAATCGTGGTACCGCGGTTCGAGTCCATCTTCAGTTCGACCTTTTTTTCCTTTTTTTTCATCTTCCCTTATTTTGTGAGAAAATTTATTAATTCGTGCCCTTTTTAGTATTTTTATTATTTATTTAAATAACCAGTTTTTCTTATTATATCGGTAAGATCGAAAAATATTATTCATATTTCATCAGTATGTAATAATGTAATTTGTATCTAAATATAATTTACAAAACTTACGATTTCCAAAAAAATAAAATACCGAGCAAAGCTCGGTCATCCAGGTACCAAATACATTTAAGACTCGTTTCCGTAAATAAGCTCTTAATCTTTAAGCGCAAGGACGCGTTTGCAAATCAACCAAAATTAGGGTGTTTTTCGGTAGATTTTGTGACAAAACTAAACCAAATCAAATATAAGTAAAAACTACCATGTATAGATTGGTTTTTCATCTGCAAAACTATGTAACTCTTTTGTTGAAAATAGTAGTTTTTTATATTGTAAAAACGAACTTTCGTCGATATTTTCTACAAAATTAACGATACCGGCTTGTGTTTCGGTACATGTTTTGGTCTATTATCAACATATTTAAAAAATTTAAAAAATACTATAAGATGACAGACATATTCAATTAAAAAACCCTGGGTTTATTTTTTATCAAAATGTCACAAATAGTCGTAAAAAAAATAAAAACTGATGCACATTTTTTCACATATTTTGCTAATACGGATGAATCATAATCTATTGCAATAAGAGCTATTTTATTGTTGGTGCCTGCTTTGATTTATTGTACAAAGATTTCGATGAAACCACTAGTGAGTGGACACTGTATCGCCTGTTTGTAGCGGCTCATTATGAAAAGATCGCTGTACATACACAAAATATTAGAAAAAAACAAATTGGAAACATAAGTACTTGACAAGTGATAAAATTATTATTTTTATACTCACAGTTTTTTATTTAGCTAAAAATAAGTAGGATATATAAACTTACCTACTACTGCAACTCCTGGACGAGCGGAACTAGGTGTGCCGAGTTTGGGCTCGTTTTGTTGGTTATGATGAGACCTTACCTCCGGACTTGATGGTGTGACCGGAAGGTGTACTTTCGTGACCGCTATTTGAACTTCTTGCAGAGTAAAACTAGGTGTGCCGAGTTTGGGTTCGTTTTGTTAGTAACGATGAGACCTTACCACCGGACTTGATGGAGTGACCTGAAGGTGTCATTCAGTGATTACAACAGGAACTCCTAGACTAGTGGAACTAGGTGTGCCGAGTTTGGGTTCGTTTTGTTGGTTATGATGAGATCTTACCACCGGACTTGATGGAGTGACCTGAAGGTGTAATTCGGTGATTACAACTGGAACTCCTAGACTAGTAGAACTAGGTGCGCCGAGTTCGGGTTCGTTTTGTTAGTTACGATGAGACCTTACCACCGGACTTGATGGAGTGACCTGAAGGTGTAATTAGGTGATTACAAGTGGAACTCCTAGACTAGTAGAACTAGGTGTGACGAGTTTGGTTTCGTTTTGTTAGTTACGATAAGACCTTACCACCGGACTTGATGGAGTGAAATTCGGCACACCTTGTTCTACTCGTCCAGGAATTACAGCAGTAGTTACCGGAATACACCTTCAGGTCACTCCATCAAGTCCGGTGGTAAGGTTTTATCATAACTAACAAAACGAACCCAAACTCGGCACACCTAGTTCTACTAGTCTAGGAGTTCCAGTTGTAATTACTGAATTAGGTACACCTTCAGGTCACTCCATCAAGTCCGGTGGTAAGGTCTCATCGTTACTAACAAAACGAACCCAAACTCGGCACACCTAGTTCTACCAGTCTAGGAGTTCCAGTTGCAATCACTGATTTACACCTTCAGGCCACTCCATCAAGTCCGGAGGTATGGACTCGTCATAACTAACAAAACGGAGCCCAAATTCGGCACACCTATTTCAACTCGTTCAGAAGTTCCAGCAGTAGTTACTGAATTACCACTTCAGGTCACTCCATCAAGTCTGGTGGTAAGGTCTCATCATAACTAACAAAACGAACCCAAACTCGGCACACCTAGTTCTAAAAGTCTAGGAGTTCCACTTGTAATCACCGAACTACACCTTCAGGTCACTCCATCAAGTCCGGTTGTAAGGTCTCATCATAACCTACAAAACGAACCCAAACTCGGCACACCTAGTTCCACTAGTCTAGGAGTTCCAGTTGTAATCACTGAATTACACCTTCAGGTCACTCCATCAAGACCGGTGGTAAGGTCTCATTGTAACTAACAAAACGAACCCAAACTCGGCATACCTAGTTCTACTAGTCCAGGAGTTCCACTTGTAATCACCGAATTACACCTTCAGGTCACTCCATCAAGTCCGGTGGTAAGGTCTCATCATAACCAACAAAACGAACCCAAACTCGGCACACCTAGTTCCACTAGTCAAGGAGTTCCTGTTGTAATCATCGAATTACACCTTCAGGTCACTCCATCAAGTCCGCAGGTAGGTAAGGTCTTATTATAACTGACAAATTCAGTTCAAAGTCCAGAGCTAACATCTCACTACCAGTAGAGGGCTTCCAGTACCAAGCAGTCTCTGGAGCAGGTATTCGTATTTCGTATCTAATTATATTTCTGAGGTATAAGAAATGAAAAACAAATTCAATCTTTCAAATTATCAAAATAATTTCATTTGACTACGATTCCCACAGCGAACCGTGCGTACACTTGTGTGTGTGACTTTTGTCAATGTAGTAGTGCGATTCTATTCCTATCAATTTTGTAAACGCGTCCTTAAGAGCCCAGTCTTTCAGAGCAAAACAGAAAAATTGCGTTCTGGTGACACATCTACACCCTCCCTGCCCCGCCACTTCATGTACCGCCACCGCAGTTATCTTTCTGGCCGTAGCGTGGAAAGTTGCTCTACTAAGATTTTCCAGTATCAATTTATCTAATATACAGGATTATTGATAATTAGCTAACAAATTTTCACATACAGATTTTCTACCTCGTATCTATTTTTGTTCCATGCTTTTATTACAAAATTCGTTACACAAAAAAAATATATTTTAAGTTTGTATAATTTTTGTTGTTTTGTTGAAAAGGTTTCTAAAAGATAATCATCTAGAACCTGTATAACATGTACTCGTATTATTGATTATTCAAATGAATCTGGCAAGTGCTAGAATGAGTCGTGCACTGAGGGTTTCGTAATAAGTCGATGACACTATCGAAAATCCGTCAAGTACGTCAAGTAGTTCTAAATACTAAAATAGATTAAAAAAAACTCAAAATAATTTCTATATAAGTACAAACAGTCCACTATCACACATATTTATAGTTTCTCATTAAAGTATAATGTAACTTTGTATAGCATTTACCTATATGCATGAATTACTATTCTTGTACAGCAGCATCGACGGACGACTTAGCGCTTTTTTTTAATTTATTCGCAATGGCTTGAATGATGTATGGAGGGTCTTTGATTGGCATCGAGCGTTCCATGCGAGAATCAATTAGCTCAGGAAGCTAAAGAGGAAGAAAAATGACGTCCAATTTTTTTTAGATTTTGACGTTTCTGTGATCAGCATGACAATTTGCGAACATTGCGCTATGTCTCCTATTTGACGTCCGTATATTGGACGTCGTAAGCAGTTTGACGCCACATTATATCCAAAATTGGCCATAGTGGGCGTACAATAAATTACGGGATGCTGAGGATATTACTTAATAGTTTACTTGTAGTCTACGTGTATTACTGAATAGTTTTCGTATCTAAAAATGTCATTAACTCGACATCAGCAGCTACCGGTAACAAGGAAATCTCTAGTTGAAAATCAAAAAGACGAAATTTTCCTTATGACACTTAAAAATTAAATTAAAAAAGTATTTCTATAAAAACATAATGTACTTTTTTTTAAAAAAAAGGACATTAACCACTCGTGGTAAGCTTAAATTGCTTGTGTTACGAGTGGTTCACGCCAGTAGTCGAATGGTGGATTCGAACCCACGACCTTTTTGAGTTCGCGGTCCGCTCCCTGCCATTAGGCTACTGTCGCTTGTAAACAAAACATCATGTGCAATCCAAAAATGTATAATACTTCTATATTTCCTTGAAGAACTTACATAATATGTAGGTTTTACCTATTTTACTATAATAAAATCTGGGTACAAATATGCAACTCATTTATAAACTATTCTTAAAAGTACCTACCTAATTATATACCTAATATTTAACCAAGTGCTCACACATATGCACGTTGTTAACTATTTTACTATGAAACACAAAAAAACTTACCTTTGAATTCTATTTCTGTTCATTGCTTCAACGTTTGATTTCAATTTTCGTTTTCTGGTACAAGCATATTTTTTACGTTTATGGTCCATATCGAAATTAAAAGTTATAAAACAAATACAAAATGATTTATAAACCCTTAAAGAATTATATGCAAAAAATAATAAAGTAGAGAAACTTTCAATTCGTAACAATGCGCAACCAAGATTAGGGAAAGAGAGAGAAAGAGGAATGTTAGAGCGAGAGGAAGTGCAAAAATTTGGCACAGACAAGACGTCTGAACGCTACAGCCGCTCAGCGGCTACTAAGGAATATTGCTTTTTTTTTTTTTTTTTTTGCGCCCGAAGCAAATATGGGCAACCCTCCGGAAAGCGGGGGAGGGAGGTTGAGAATGCTCATAGCATACCACGCAGCCGGCTGCGTGGTTATGTGGGACTTTTACCCACTAAACTCAACCTTTTAGGAATTGGCTTAACGATCTTACTAGAGATCTCTAAGCCGTATACGAACGCGACCCTCCTTGGCAGAAAGGAGGGCGCAAGGGGGGAATATTGCCCGCAATTATTGTTTATAAAGTCAATATTTTATAGGTCGATCGAAATATTTATTAATTTTGAAATAAAGTGGTTTAAATTATTATTTTTTAATATTTGTCTAATTAAACACCTGCCCTTGAGAAAAAAATAATTATAGCATAAATATTTTCAGCTATTGCTATGAAACAAATAGTTTTTTATGAGGCGAAAACAGCGAAATTTAACGAAATTGAGACCTCTTGTTTAAGACAATGAAAGATATTTAGAAAAAAAGAAACAGCGCATTTTGGAGATGAAGATGTTTAGCTATTAACGCGCTGAATAGATTTCGCCTTTTTATTATCGATTGCCTTATAATGGTACACGAACAAAGCTCGAAATTGCGTTGGGTGCGAGAGAGCTCTATTTACCGTTTGATTTATCTAACATAGACCACATAGATGAACCAAAAAAAAAATTTAGCCATTACTTATAATCTGGGTATTTATGTGTTATCAAAATATTTTACTCTGAAACAATAATTTGCTGTAAAAAAAGAAATCAAAGTGGCGCTAATGATTCGATGTGAGTCAACTTTAAAAGACTGTAGCCTTAATACTCAACGCATCGAAAATTATTTTAATAAATAATATTGCTTTGTACAAAAATACAAAGGTCAACAACACGCTGCCCACGGGCTATCGATAGCAACAAATGCCCTGGAAACTTATCATCGATCTGTGAACGTTTTAACAAACAACCTCACTTCCAGTTATTGTTTTTGTTATTTCCTGCGATGGCGAAGCTCTTGTGGTTCCGTTTCAATTTCATTTGGCATGTAGGTTATCAACGGTCTTTCGGTTATTTATTTGCGCGCGTAGGCTTGACGTGATAATTCCGGTTATCAAATAATGCATTCCACTACTCGTGTTGCGAATAAATTTAGGATTTAAACGAAGTAAGGAAAAGTATGTCGCTTATACTTAACCTACTATTTGTCTATTTAGAACAGAGAACAGGTTGTGAAGGGCGGCGTACCACTGGCCGAAATGAGTGGTTGAGGCATGTAGCGGAGCCTATGGACGCAGGTGACTCCCAGATGATGTCATGAGGCAATTTGTGGAGGAGACTTGTGTTCAGCAAAGGACTGGGCTGTAATGATGAATAACGATACTGGATTTATTTTTTCTATAAAACTTGAACCCCGCTGAACTTTTTCCTACACCGTTAACACCTTTTTATACAAATAATCATCCGAAACCGGAACAATAATTTATAGAACCTACAAATAATTCCTTGTGGGGTTCGAACTCGCGACCCTGTAGCATGGGTTTAGAATTATTGGACTTGTTGCCGTATGAACATATGTAACCCCTGTTCTGATTTAGAGGTTTGATGTTTAATTTCCTTATACTGTGTAAATGTATCAGATTCGATTATAAGTTTATAAGCCGATCAAATTTATATTAAATATCTTTTTATTCATTTCAAACGGAATGACCTCATTGTAAGTCCATGAACACCTGCTGCAAACAAAGAAAGCTACAGAACTACAGATGCGTTATCACTCCTGAGGACTAAGGCAGAATGTTTTGCAGCCTCTAATTATAATGGATCTCTATCTCTATGCCCTTCAGACCGGAATACAGCAGTGAAAGCAATGCTATTTGACGGCATCGGTATGGGGATGGTACCTACCTAGACTGGCCGTTACACAGAAAAAGAGTACTATCAACCTAATTTAACATTAAAAAATATCATCATAATGTAAAATAAACGCAGATGTGACGTGTTTCCCTTTGGAGTTACACAACCGGTAATCATTTGTTGAATATAAGATATACGTATTATAGTAAGTATAAAATTAATGATCCGCCCCAGCTTAACACGGGTGATTTTTTTTATAGAATTAGTGTGACAAATGAGCACAGAGTCCACCTGATGGTAAGTGGATGCTGTGGCCCATAGACATCTAAATTTAACCTTGATTAAGAATCGAAATGCACATGCGTTGTCACCCCTGAGGACTAAGATGGAATGCCTCAATTTCAGTAAAACGGATCTCAGGTTCTCTACACTCACCATACGAAACACAGCAGCATCAAGCTGCTATTTTACGCTCGTATTCTGTGAGAGCGTGGTCCTTCCCCGGTGGAGCCGAGCCCTTTCGTGCTACAACCATAATATAGCTGCGGCGTGTCTCTAACACCTATTCTAGAGATTTCTGGATCTCGACAACGGCGCCACCTACCGAGTTCATCTATAACTAAGCACCGTCCAAGTAACCTCATAAGTCGTCAAGTCGCTTTGGAGGAGAAGAATTACGAACACACGCAAACCGGAATTTTATTTATAAAGATATAGCTGCCGGATCCCCGATGAACCACTTATGCAATAAGGTCGGGAGTAGGTTTAGATATATTGTGATAGAGCTACAGAGCTTCCGGTTCTCAACAGATAGACATAGCCGTAGTCTTAATTAATAAAAAACATCTTCAAATTTTAAATTGATTACGCAAAGGTCAATATCCATGAAAAATAAAAATTATATCTCGGATTCAAAGCTAAATCTTTACAGGTCCCTAAAACAAAACGCCACTGTGAAAACTTTTTCAATATAGTGCGGCCACAAGCGGCACTCGATTTCGACATTTAGTATAGAATCTGTAAAGTTACGTTGTACGGCACAGGTGGCCACAGTCTTGTGAACCAAAAGTTGAAATACAAAGTTTCAAAAAGTAACCACAACCAACGATGCCGCATTGCAGCTCGACTCTTGTTCGGAAGCCCTCGAAACTCTTCCGCTACGTTATAATTAATTACTGCAGCGCTACCGACTGTTGTGTACTCTGTTCAAAACAAAACAACAAACAGACGAATGATTATAAACATAACAATTATTTTTCTAATACAATATCATTTATATATAATGTTCATTATCTATTATGTGTAGTGTCATGCTCTTTCGAGATATTTTAATTACTATTTTTGAGTGATGTACGAGGGGTGTTCAAAAATAAGTGAAAATGAGGTACAAAACTGTTAGGAATTGAAAAATCATATGTTAGCTGATAAAGCTTCAATATATATATACATATAATCCGTAAGTACAATACGTTAAAAAAATAAACGGATTACCTTTTTTTAAAGGAAGATATTCCATTGCGGTTTGTTGGAGGGTATTGAACTAAATTAAGAATAATTAACTACGCGCTGCCACAGAATAAATAATAGTACTACAGCGCTGCGCATTAAGTATTTGTCCTTAAATAATTTACTACGGACCAAGTCACTAAAAGTTTATGGGATACATTAGGGGTTAAGGCTACAGTCTTTTAAAGTTGACTCACATCGAATCATTAGCGCCACTTTGATTTCTTTTTTTACAGCAAATTATTGTTTCAGAGTAAAATATTTTGATAACACATAAATACCCAGATTATAAGTAATGGCAAAATTTTTTTTTTGGTTCATCTATGTGGTCTATGTTAGATAAATCAAACGGTAAATAGAGCTCTCTCGCACCCAACGCAATTTCGAGCTTTGTTCGTGTACCATTATAAGGCAATCGATAATAAAAAGGCGAAATCTATTCAGCGCGTTAATAGCTAAACATCTTCATCTCCAAAATGCGCTGTTTCTTTTTTTCTAAATATCTTTCATTGTCTTAAACAAGAGGTCTCAATTTCGTTAAATTTCGCTGTTTTCGCCTCATAAAAAACTATTTGTTTCATAGCAATAGCTGAAAATATTTATGCTATAATTATTTTTTTCTCAAGGGCAGGTGTTTAATTAGACAAATATTAAAAAATAATAATTTAAACCACTTTATTTCAAAATTAATAATTATTTCGATCGACCTATAAAATATTGACTTTATAAACAATAATTGCGGGCAATATTCCTTAGTAGCCGCTGAGCGGCTGTAGCGTTCAGACGTCTTGTCTGTGCCAAATTTTTGCACTTCCTCTCGCTCTAACATTCCTCTTTCTCTCTCTTTCCCTAATCTTGGTTGCGCATTGTTTCGAATTGAAAGTTTCTCTACTTTATTATTTTTTGCATATAATTCTTTAAGGGTTTATAAATCATTTTGTATTTGTTTTATAACTTTTAATTTCGATATGGACCATAAACTTAAAAAATATGCTTGTACCAGAAAACGAAAATTGAAATCAAACGTTGAAGCAATGAACAGAAATAGAATTCAAAGGTAAGTTTTTTTGTGTTTCATAGTAAAATAGTTAACAACGTGCATATGTGTGAGCACTTGGTTAAATATTAGGTATATAATATATTCTACCATCTGGTCCAACTCACCACAACATGGACACCGAAGATTCATGGTTAGACATCATTTGCACTAGTTCAGCGGATCATGTTTTATATCATGATCAACTGGCTGTTCCCGCGTTTTCTCGACATGATCTTTTGGTCATGTCGTATAAATTAAAGCCTCCCAAGCCAAAGCCAGTGATTGTGTATTTACGCAACTTCAATAAAATTGACACCATTCGACTACACCGCGATGCTAAGAATATAGAATGGGGCCCATTGCTGGATGCAAATAATATGGAAGACAAAATTGCTCATTTGAACACCCAAATTCTCAACCTGTTCGATAAGCACGCACCAGTTCGAGCAGTCAGGTTACGCCGACCTCCTGCACCGTGGATAACTGACGAAGTGCGTAGAGCAATGAGAAGAAGAGATCGAGCTTTTCACATTTTTAAAAAGAATCGGAACAGTACCACCTTTCAACAATATAAGCGAGCACGAAACCGCTGTAATCAGGTGGTAAGAACAGCCAAACGCCGCTACTTCCACAATAGTATTTCAAACTCCTCTTCTGCAGATATATGGAAGTTCCTTAAATCCCTAGGATTTGGAAAATCACATTCCAATTCTTTAATCCCAAATATTTCACTCAATGACTTGAATATACACTTCTCTTCAGCATCACGTCTGCATTTGACCACCAAAGCTACGACTCTCCAGGAACTTAATTCCATGCCTTTGTTATCATGTAATTCTTTCGACTTCAGTTCAGTGACTGACGATGATACTAGAAAAGCCATACTTTCAATAAAATCTTCCGCAACCGGATATGATGAGGTTAGTAGACCTATGATACTTCTCATACTAGATATTATTACTCCAGTTCTCACTCACATCATCAATTTCTCCCTCTCTACTGGTATTTTCCCTAAGTTATGGCTAAAAGCTTTTATCTTGCCTCTTGCGAAGGTACCCAATCCATCCCTACCCTCCCATTTTAGACCTATTTCTATACTGCCATTTCTTTCCAAAGCCCTTGAAACATTGGTACACAAACAAGTCACCTCTTTCATTTCGAAATGCAACTACCTTAGTACATATCAATCTGGCTTCCGCCCGGGACATAGTACCACCACAGCGTTACTTCAAGTTACAGAAGATTTTAGAGAGGGCATGGAGAGGTCATGTTTGACTGTACTGGTCCTTATTGACTTTTCAAACGCATTTAATTGTGTCGATCACGACTTACTCCTTGGGTTACTTTCACGCCTAAACTTCTCTCCGTCAGTACTGAACTGGTTTTCCTCTTATCTTCGCGGTCGCCAGCAGGTTGTTCGGGCTGGTCAGGATTTTTCCGACTGGTGCGATCTATATCTAGGTGTACCGCAAGGCGGCATTCTCTCTCCTCTCTTGTTTTCGTTGTTTATCAATCTTCTAACTACCCACCTTCAATGTTCTTACCACCTCTATGCTGACGATCTTCAGTTGTACTCACAAGCGTCCTCGGTTGAAATTGCTACCGCTATTGCAGCTATTAATCAGGACTTACAACGCATTTCAGACTGGTCACAGCGATTTGGTATAACGGTAAATCCCAGTAAATGCCAGGCTATTATCATTGGTAGTCGTCGATTGGTGTCACAACTTAACATACCTGATCTACCATCCATTTGCTACGAAAACTGTTTAATTCCTTTCCGCACTAGTGTCAAGGATCTGGGTTTAATTATTGACCCGACCCTTAGTTGGAGGTTACAGGTGTCCGAGATTTGTCGTAAAGTCACAGGCATACTTCGTTCCATCTATCGTCTTAAATTCTTTCTGCCTCCTTCAACTAAGCTTCTACTCATCCAATCTCTAATTCTTCCATTATTTGACTATGCCGATGTTTGTCTTTCTAATATCTCTCAGGAGCTGCTAAGCAAGTTGGACAGGTTACTTAACAACTGCATACGATTCATCTTTGGTCTGCGCAAATACGATCACGTATCAGAATTTCGCTCCCAATTAAAGTGGTTGACTATACGCCAGCGCAGAGATTTTCGAATGCTGTCCTCTCTGTTTTCAGTTCTTAATGATTCTTCCTCACCCCTTTACCTAAAAGAAAGATTCCAATTCCGTAGTGACACTCATTCTCTCAATCTCCGGTCTTCACACAATTTATTACTGTCTACTCCTCTCCACCATTCTGGGTTTATGTCAAATTCTTTCACATTAACTTCCATCTCCCTCTGGAACAAATTGCCTGCTGACCTGCGCATAATACCTGCTAAAAACGTGTTTAAAAGAAAACTATACGATTATATACGTAACCAACAAATTTGAGTCCACTTTATATGTTTATAGTTATTTGTATATAAATTTATGGAGATATATATTTATATATATGTATGTATATATGTATATATATATATATGTGTGTGTAAGTGTATATAATACATATGTGTATATATATATTTTATGTATGTGTAGCATGTACATTTTGAATTGTATGTTTTATTATTGAATTTACTGCCCATAACTCACTCTCTGTTCTACCCAAGGTTAGCTGGTAGAGAATGCCATATAGCATTAAGCTCGCCTTTTGTACAAAATCTTTGGTGCAATAAAGAATAAATAAATAAATAAATAATTAGGTAGGTACTTTTAAGAATAGTTTATAAATGAGTTGCATATTTGTACCCAGATTTTATTATAGTAAAATAGGTAAAACCTACATATTATGTAAGTTCTTCAAGGAAATATAGAAGTATTATACATTTTTGGATTGCACATGATGTTTTGTTTACAAGCGACAGTAGCCTAATGGCAGGGAGCGGACCGCGAACTCAAAAAGGTCGTGGGTTCGAATCCACCATTCGACTACTGGCGTGAACCACTCGTAACACAAGCAATTTAAGCTTACCACGAGTGGTTAATGTCCTTTTTTTTAAAAAAAAAGTACATTATGTTTTTATAGAAATACTTTTTTAATTTAATTTTTAAGTGTCATAAGGAAAATTTCGTCTTTTTGATTTTCAACTAGAGATTTCCTTGTTACCGGTAGCTGCTGATGTCGAGTTAATGACATTTTTAGATACGAAAACTATTCAGTAATACACGTAGACTACAAGTAAACTATTAAGTAATATCCTCAGCATCCCGTAATTTATTGTACGCCCACTATGGCCAATTTTGGATATAATGTGGCGTCAAACTGCTTACGACGTCCAATATACGGACGTCAAATAGGAGACTTAGCGCAATGTTCGCAAATTGTCATGCTGATCACAGAAACGTCAAAATCTAAAAAAAATTGGACGTCATTTTTCTTCCTCTTTAGCTTCCTGAGCTAATTGATTCTCGCATGGAACGCTCGATGCCAATCAAAGACCCTCCATACATCATTCAAGCCATTGCGAATAAATTAAAAAAAAGCGCTAAGTCGTCCGTCGATGCTGCTGTACAAGAATAGTAATTCATGCATATAGGTAAATGCTATACAAAGTTACATTATACTTTAATGAGAAACTATAAATATGTGTGATAGTGGACTGTTTGTACTTATATAGAAATTATTTTGAGTTTTTTTAAATCTATTTTAGTATTTAGAACTACTTGACGTACTTGACGGATTTTCGATAGTGTCATCGACTTATTACGAAACCCTCAGTGCACGACTCATTCTAGCACTTGCCAGATTCATTTGAATAATCAATAATACGAGTACATGTTATACAGGTTCTAGATGATTATCTTTTAGAAACCTTTTCAACAAAACAACAAAAATTATACAAACTTAAAATATATTTTTTTTGTGTAACGAATTTTGTAATAAAAGCATGGAACAAAAATAGATACGAGGTAGAAAATCTGTATGTGAAAATTTGTTAGCTAATTATCAATAATCCTGTATATTAGATAAATTGATACTGGAAAATCTTAGTAGAGCAACTTTCCACGCTACGGCCAGAAAGATAACTGCGGTGGCGGTACATGAAGTGGCGGGGCAGGGAGGGTGTAGATGTGTCACCAGAACGCAATTTTTCTGTTTTGCTCTGAAAGACTGGGCTCTTAATGCTCCGGCGTATTTTACAGTTGCACATTGGTGATACTAATCTAAAAGTGGACGAACATGTATCAAAGATGAACTTTTCTGTACACGCCTTACGATTACAGTGACCAAAGAAATGGAATAATGAAGTAGAAAAGGAAAAATGAGAAAAATGTTTTAGCAGATCGCCGTGTCACGGTACGTTTTAATGCTGAAGAAACAGACATATCCTTTTACATCATCATATGTGCATAACTTTTTTGCATTGGGTAAGTGCCCAAAGTGCTTACCGATACGCAGAAACAAATCAGACTGAATATTTCACGACGCTTTTAGCAACAAAAATTGTGATAGATTTCAGTCGATTTATAAAAATTTCTGAAACGTTTCGCTCCTGGAACAAAGTCACAGTCTATTACTTGGGAAAGACCATTATCACCAACTCCTAAGTAATTCAAGGCGATTCCGACGTTAAGAGTCGGAGTTTTCTTTTCTGGAATAGTCAGGAGTAGTAATGATTGGATATCTTGATCAGGGAGCTATTATTACGGGAACTTTGTTTGCAAAACAAAAAAAAAACTGCAACAAAACCAGCGAGAAACGGCGAAGTAAACTTGCAAAGATTGTTTTATTACTCCGAGATAACGACCCAGCTCAAAAGTCCGCCGTTGCAATGGCTGTTCGAGATATTGGCTCTAAAATACTTGAGCATTCTTCATATTCACCAGACCTTACATCTAGTGACTTCTTTATATTTCTGAGATTGAAGAAGTATCTGGGGGAAAGAGCTTTATTGACGAAGCAGTACCTACTGAAGTACAGGAATTTTTAGTTACACAGGATGAAGAGTTCTTTAGGAAGGGAATTTGAGGCTTAGACTAAGTCGAAAAATGAAATATAATTATAAAAAAGCTACTTGTAACATACCACTGACCTATATATATACAAGTACGCTGGACTGGGTATACCATACAAAATGTCTCTGCCAATTTGAAGCACCCCTAACGGTCGTGTTGGAAACTAATATTGACATAATATGCCAAAGTCTGTTGTATTTAAATTGTCATATTTAAAAAAAATCTGTATTTTGAACATTTAAACTAAAAAGCGAAAGTATTTTATGTTGTTTGATTGTGTATAATATTAGATAAATAATAAGAATTATTTTTAATAATAATGAGAGTGTGTGTAATCTGTAAAACTCGTTACCAAAAGGGAAGTGGTATAACATTTCACAAGTAAGTGAATTTGCAGCTAATATTAAACAAATTAAAACTATTTGATAATATAAATACTTAAAAATTTGTAACTAATCTTAATATCATATGTACTAACATGTTTGGCTGTATATTACTGAGTTTTGATAAAAAATAAAATTCAATAGGGTTGTCGAGTTCCTTGTCTATAATACTTATCGATGTTCTTTTCTACCCATATCTATTAACAAACAAAGTCGCCAATAACAGATGATTTAAAATGTTTATTAACTCACAGGTTTCCAACTGAATCTAGACTAAAATTATGGCTTAAAATTATAAATATTGTGAATTGGCGTCCGAAAAAAATTATCATACTTGTTCTGAACATTTCACAGACGACTGTTTTAGACATGAGAACTGCACCACTTTAAAAAGTGCAGTATTTCGACAATATTTTCTAGTAGTACCAGTACCAGTAAGTATAAAGTATTAGATTATTATATCGAATTTTTTTTCTTCTTTCCTCATTTTCCCACAAACTCAAGGGTCATAGCCAAGTGTCGAAAGGTCGCCTGATGATGTTGAGCCACGTTGGATGAGTTTTAGTGGGCTGCGGCGGGAGGAGATTCCTCTCCCTGTACCGCTGTAGTCGAGGTGGAGTCGTCAGGGAGCTATGGCGATTGGCGACGCGATGCCACTCGACTATCCTTCGCGACTTTGGTGAGGCTGCACCATTGACACTTCCAAGTGCTCGTTTTTTTCTGGCTCCATTCACATATCGGGCTTGGGGATTCCGTAGTGCAGGTAGAGTCAGAGGGAGTCAGAGGTAGAACATCATGGGGTTTTAGTAAGTGCGAGTATAGAGATTCAATTCTCTCTCGAGTCTCAAGATTTAATTTGTGCTTTAACTTCGTAGTGGCCCTACTTTCGTTTATTTCTTATTTACAAATTCTGGTCATTGTTTACATTCACGGTTTTTGGCAGCTTGCTCTTGCGCCACATCCACCGACAAAGGCAATTAAGTGTTCGATTAAGAACCCATGGATTACGATATGTCAAGCCCCCTAGTATACGTGGCACTGCTAAAGCTGGAAAGCTTAGGAGGATAACCTTAGGAATGAGGATATCGGCAGTAGAACCAGAGTGACTGACATTACCCAACGGATGAGTAAGCTGAAGTGGCAATCGACCGGCCATATAGTTTGAAGAACCGATAACCGATGGCGAAAGAAAGGTTCTCGAGTGGCAGCCTCGTACCGGCAGATGAACAAGTGTCGGAATTTCCCCAACTAGATGGAGTGAAAATCCGGTAAGACATACAGAAAGTTGATGGATGCAGGTGGCTCAAGACCGTGCTTTGTGGCATTCCTTGGGGGAGGCCTATGTTCAGCAGTGGACTTGTGAAGGGCTTTAATGATGATGAATGATATTGGCATTATATTAATATTATACATAAATAGAATGGACGTTACGGGTAGAGTCCATCTATCCATAGACACCATTCTATTTATTTAGGTATAGGTAGGGTATAGAATTTTTATCGATATATTTTGTCACACTGTCTTATCCCTATTATTAGTTCCGTGGACGTGCACTTCTGATGTCAGCGCCAAAATGGCGCAAATCAAATTGCCTCATCATGTCACGGTGTACAGCCAGTCCAGCGTACTTGTATATATAGAGGTCAGTGTAACATACTGATTCAACTTTTTATCAAACCCCCCCCCCCCCAGTACTACTTTTTTTTATAGAATAAGGGTGACCAACGAGCACATAGTCCACCCGATGGTAAGTAGATGCTGTGGCGCATCGAGGTTAAATTAGAGATGTCTATTAACATTTATCCTCGATTAAGAATCAAAACGCAAATGCGTTGTCAACCCTGAGGACTAAGATGAAATGCCTCGTTTCCAGTAAAAAAAGGTCTCCGGATCTCTACATTCACCATACGAAACACAGCAGTATGAAGCTGCTATTTTACACTGGTATTCTTGAGAGCGTGGTCCTTCCCCAGTCGAGCTGAACCGTGCTACAACTTCGTGTTACAACCATATTTTTTTTTAAAGAATATTAACAATGCTATAAACATTACTCATAAATTTTGTGGCTAAGGGGATTTGTAATAGTCCATTAAAGGAGCAGATATTTAGGTAGTTATGTGCGTGGTTTCTCAGTCAGATCCGTTTTCCCACGGGTGACGTTAATACTTATGTTAGGATTTTATTTTTATATGTGTTAAGTTTACTTAAGTTAATATTATGGCATTCTAGAAATCTATCAATATTTTGATGAATTCTGTAAACTGCAATAACAAACGTCTCGGAATTAATTAGAACGATTAAGCAATTACTATCCTGGAATGTAAATTCTATGATACTTACTATTAAACACATTTTATAATCATATGTCATCACACATCACATGTCAGGTGTCATCAAAATACAATCCCCTTAACCACTCGTGGTAAGCTTAAATTGCTTGTGTTACGAGTGGTTCACGCCAGTAGTCGAAAGGCGTTTTCGAACCCACGACCTTTTTGAGTTTGCGATCCGCGCCCTGCCCTTAGGCTACTGTCGCTTCAAATATAGTAACATAGCTGTAGCGTGGCTCTACCACGTATGAACTACATTAAATAAAAGTTTTGTAGTTATAGTATTATATATGCTTATGATTACGCTACCAAAATTCCGATAACATAAGTTATGTTATGCAAGGCGAAAAAGAAACTATTTAATTTTTAAATTTTAACAGTATTGTATATTGTTGTATGTACGGCCGTATGAAGTCTCTCAGCGAGCTTATGCTTGGAGCTTCTCTGGGTGATAGAATACGGACGTAAAAACGATAGACTCCTTATAACTACAGTAAACGACATAGCCCAACAGATCATTAAGCTAGAGTAGCAATGGATCTCGAATAATATTCTTCGAAGAACCGATAACCGATGGGGGAGTTCTGGAGTGGCTGTCAGTCCGCTGTAGAGTCCCCCAACTAGATAGAGTGAGTACTTGGTAATATATGGAGTGAAACAATGGATGAAATTGGCTCGGTGTTTCGTGGCATACTCATGGGATCCCTATGTTTGAGAGGGCTGTAATGATGAGATCCGATGTATACGACAACGTCTTGACCATATTGTAATGTAAAGACAACTTCCACACATTGTCTTAAGCTATTGAATGCGAGATGTGTATTATAACGCCATAAGTGCATACGTGACGAATTAAATATAAGATTATAGAGCGTTTTCCTTCGGCTAATGCCTACTTCCCAAAAGGACGGTGCAGGTATGGAAAAGACCAATTCGCTAAATAATTAACCTACCAAGGACTTCTTCGTGAAATGCCTAATTTGATCAAGTAACGGACTAATTCCCGGAATGCCATATTCGATAAAGGACCAATTCCTACTAAGAATTATTCGTAAAAGGTCCAATGCATGTAACGCCTTACCTGATTAATCTCGCAATCGCGGATTAGACGTTGGTCGACTAAATTGGTTTGGATTTGATTAGACCCGAAAATCAACAATTTGAGCTTTTGGACAAATGTTGGCTTTGGCTGTGATTCGACATCTAAGCCATGAGGTCGTTGTTTAATAAAATAAACCTTTCTTTAATGAAATAAAAGTCAAAAACGAATTTACGGTCCACGAGATTGTAAGCGGCTACTGCAATACATGAGACCTGCAGCGAAGCTCTGCAGCAAAGCTATAGATGTCACCTCTAAAGACTAAGATGTAATGCCTTACAGCCCGTAGTTATACTGCCTCTGTATACTCTTCAGATTGAAACTCAGCAGTGCAGTGCTTTATAGCGCTAGAAAAAGATTCCTACCACCTATTCCTACCCCTTATTGTGCCACCAGCCGTGGCACAATAAGGGGTAGGAATATTCACTCACAACGTCTTTGCTGATGGATTATCACATTCACGTATAGAATAGTCATTGAATTCATTAAATATAAATTATACCATAGATATATCGAACGTAAGTTTATATTAAAGCTATGGGTTATACTTGGTAAACTATTTATTAATCTGTGGTTATACCGCCTTATTGTATCTACCGCCTAAGTTTTTATCCTTGTAATCTGTTTTTTTGCCAATTTAGTGGCGTACAATAAAGTATATATAATAATTATAATAATAATTTCTCCAAGAAGTTTTTCTAATAACAAAAATTACACAATGATAAACTAAATTACACTACACTACTTAACTAAAATTACACAATAATAAAAGCATTATTATGTATAGTACGTGAAGGTAAAACTGTCATCCGGTTAATATGGTCACTTTCTTATAACTCAAAAACTACAGCCTTATTTGCATAGATGGCTCTGTGATACGCTAGCTCTTCATCGGTCAGGCAAATAATAAAAGTTCAAAAGGACGCTGCTTTATCGACGCCATTTTGACAGTTAACATTACATATTTTAGTCGATTTTTAGTACGGTGTAGTGTAGTGAGTTTTTTTAAGTCGAAGTGTTCATAATTATTGCCAAAGCTTGTTTGCTATTATTTTCTTAATATATTAATTATAGTATACGACTTTGTGTTTTTGTCTCTGTCCCACATGACTCTCACGTACCTTATTAATACAACTGAAAGCCTTATAAATACACAAAAAAAATATTGCGAACTCTGCATTATCGCAGGTTTACACAAGAGCGAGCGTAACCCATTTCAAAATTAATTTAAAGCAAGGAAGTTCGTCGAGTATCAACAGGGCAGCTTCTGAAACTTGGGCAAACGGCCCCGAGGTGTGCTTTTGAACATAATACTAGTTTTAAAAAGACAGCTACGAGAGTACGTCGGTGCTCCCCAGCATTCTTAGACAACGAGATCGTTTGTTTGGGAACTAGTTCCGAAACTCTTAAAAGTTTTTACTTAGTTTGTCCTTGTACACGTAATATTAAAGTTCCTTAGATGTTTGTTCAGTTGTGAAGGCACTGCATAAAAGTATGGGGATAAAAAATGTGATACGTGCGTAGTGGAAAAATTATAAAAGAGGACCAACTAAACCAAAATTTTTGCTCCATAGAAATATGACAGCTGTCATTTAGTATACAAGCTATAAATAATTCCTGCAAATTTTAACGATTTAACTTAACTACTATTCTTTCTACGAGCGATAATTAACTGAATTCTTTCTACGCGTGAGTGTTTGTAAGTTTGATTTCGAAACTGCTTTTTAAACAAACCCAAGTATGTTTAAAACATATGAAATGTCAAAAAATGACAGCTGTCATATTACTACAGAGCATTATTAAGAGCAAAATTAAGGTTAAACTAATATTAAGAGGACAAAAATAACAAAAGAAAAAAATTTAATAGAACTCATAATAAAATTATATTTTTTAAAATCATTTTTAATCAGAAATTGCAATGAACAGTTTCCTTGATGCCGGCGGTGACAGAATCGAGCTCCGAGCAACCAAAGGCCCTAAAACCCTCTCAGAAATGAAACGAGGTCTGCATTGGGACGTATAAATATAGGGTGTAACTTTAACTTTTAACTTTAAAGTGACGAACGAATTTTCAGCCAACTGATGGTAAGTGGCTGCAGCAGTCTACGTACACTTACAGCCAACTTCAAATGATGAAGACTAAAAACGTGTTGTCCCCTCTGAGGAATAAGATGGAATGTTTTACAGGCTGCAATTATACTGGCCCTCTATATGACCCTTCAGGCCGGAATACATCGGTGCAGGCACCGCTTTTTGTAATTACTTAGTTGACGTCCAAGTGGGACGTCGATCAACTTGCATTTCGACTGAATAAAACAATACACTTACAGCAAAGTGAACAATCACTTGCGCTCGTGCTGCCCTTTTTTATGGAATAAGGGAGACAAACGAACAAACAGTCCACCTGATATTAAATGGATGCTGTGGCCCATAGATATCTAAATCTATCCTTAAATTAGAAGCAAAATGCATATGCGTTGTCACCCCTGAGGACAAAGATGGTATGCCTCGTTTCTAAAAAGGTATCCAATTCTCTACATTCACCATACGATTATCATATATAGCATTAAGCTGTTATTTTACGCTGGTATTCTGTACCCTGTACCGTGTAGTGGCGGTTGAGAATATCCACTACCCCATATCTTCCCGTGGGTGTCGTAAGAGGCGACAGACAGACACAGAAAGGAGATGGGCAGGAGCATCTTCCTAATAACAACAATAACATAATAAAAAACTGCGGTTGCCAACCCGCTCGCCAAGCGTGGCACTATGGCAAATATCCCCCCATGAGCAACGACGCAAATAAACGGCCCCCAGTCCCCGGAGGTCCCGCTATTCCTGGCTACGGTGGCGACCATGGTAACGGCGGGGTAGGGGGTGCTAAGAATCTCCGGTGGAGGTTCGGTTGCCACCTACGACGACTCGACCTGGCAAAGTATGACGCACGCACCCTGAGGACTGACGAGAAGATACTGGAGCTGGAAGAAGAGGTAGACAAGTTGCGGGGGCATATTATTGGATTATCTGAGGTCCAAAGAGAGGGGGAGGACACGGTAATCCTCGAGTCCGGCAACTTGTTCTATCACCGGGAGGGCGACCATCTGTCCCAAGGAGGTGTCGGATTTATCGTCCACAAGTCTCTCGTCAACAACGTTGTAAAGATTGGGAGTATGTCGACGAGGGTCGCGTACCTGATACTCAGAACCACCAAACGGTATTCGCTGAAGGTTATACAGGTCTACGCACCAACCTCGGCACATCCCGATGAGGAGGTGGATGAAATGTATGAGGATATTTCTAGAGCCATGCGATCCTCCAAAACCCACTACACGGTGTTGATGGGAGACTTCAACACAAAACTAGGCACAAGAGAAGGCGGTGAGCTGAAGTTAGGGAAATTTGGAGTAGGGCAACGGAACCGTAGGGGCCAGCAGCTGGCTGACTTTATGGAGAAAGAGGGACTCTTTATGATGAACTCTTTCTTCCAGAAGCGGCTCCACAGGAAGTGGACCTGGTCGAGCCCCGACGGTTCGACAAAAAATGAGATTGACTTCATTATGACGACCAGACGCCAACAGTTCAGTGATGTCTCAGTGATCGCAAGGGTGAAAACCGGCAGCGATCACCGAATGGTTAGAGGCACACTGAACCTAAAAACGTTAAGTTGGAGAGGTCTCGTCTAATGAAGTCAAGGCTCCGTCCCCCTCGTGCTCTAATCCAGAATCCCGAGACTTTTCAGCTCGAGTTACGTAACCGCTTTCAATGCCTAGAAGATTGCAATGTAGTGGACGATATGAATAACAAGCTCGTGGAAACTGTCCATGCGGTCGGAGCTAAGTTCTGCAAGACCCGCCGCAGAAGAACACAAAAACTCTCCGATCGCACTCTTAATCTCATGGCTGTTAGACGGGAGATGACGCTGCAATCGTCAACAGATTTGACAGCATACAGGCAACTGAACAGACAGATCTCCAAATGCATGCGGCGATACTTACGCAACTTTAATACTGCTCGTATTAAAGAAGCGATCGAGCGGAACCAGGGCTCCAAAGTCTTTGCCAGAGATCTGTCTGCCAGAAAGAGCCAACTGTCAAAGCTGAAGACTGAGTGTGGCAGCATCGTTTCCGAGACATCTGAGATTTTGAGTGAGATTGAGAGGTTCTATGGGCAGCTGTACACATCATCATTGGAGCAACACGCAAGTGTGAGTAACGATCCAAGAGCAAGTCTTACCCGACACTATTCCGATGATATCCCGGACGTCAGTCTGAGCGAGATTAGAATGGCTCTCCAGCACCTTAAAACCGGTAGGGCTCCAGGCGAGGATGGAATTACAGCGGAGCTTCTGAAAGCGGGTGGAACACCGGTACTTGAAGTCCTTCAGAAGCTCTTCAATTCCACCCTCCATGGTGGCACTACTCCGGCGGCGTGGAGCAGAAGTGCGGTGGTCTTGTTCTTTAAGAAAGGCGACAACGCTCTCTTAAAGAACTACAGACCGATTTCCCTTCTGAGCGCATCTACGTGCTGTTTTCGAGAGTATTTACGAATCGTCTCGCACGCAGACTCGACGACTTCCAGCCTCCCGAACAAGCCGGTTTCCGAAAGGGCTTCAGTACCATAGACCACATACATACCCTGCGGCAGATTGTACAGAAGACCGAAGAGTATAATCTGCCACTTTGCCTGGCGTATGTGGACTATGAGAAAGCCTTTGATTACGTCGAAATTTGGGCGGTGCTACAGTCCCTTCAGCAGTGCCAAGTTGACTGTCGGTATATCGAAGTGCTGAAGTGTTTGTACAGTAGGGCTACGATGGCGATCCGAGTACAGAATCAGAGCTCGAAACCTATCCAACTGCAGAGAGGTGTAAGACAGGGTGACATTATATTCCCGAAACTCTTCACCGCTGCATTGGAAGACGTTTTCAAGCTACTGGACTGGAAAGGATACGGTATTAACATCAATGGCGAGTACATCAGATAGATAGATAGATAGATAAAACGTTTATTTGTATCTCCAATCACACACGTAAATTCAGTGATTAAACAAGATATACAATCAAGGTATTATGGAAAAAAAATATACATAAACTTATGATCTAAATATACATGTGTGTTGCAGTTAAACAAATGGGTCATAGCTCAGCGATTAATATTGCTCAGAGAGCAAACACTGATTTTCAGCTATTACCCTCGAGGTGGCGAGAAGAAAATGAGCACAATAGTACAATCAGAAAGAAATAAGGAAAAAACAATTTTTTTTTTGCACGTTAATATTGTTGTAGTGTAATTATGTCTGAAAGATGTGTCCTTTCAGCTCTATGATTTATATCTTGGGTTTAATTTAGTAAAAAATTTCGAAAAAGATGTGTAAGACTGCGTAACCAATTTAGACTAGTACCCAAATGATTTAAAACCATGATGAGTTAGTAAAAGAAAAAAAGGAAATAACATGCCATGGTTTATAGGTGGCAAACGAAGTGTTTGGGAATACCTTGTTTTTGTTTATCTAGAAGATATGTTTTGAATTTATTTTTAAATTTGTAGTTGGTGTTAAGATTTTTTATTGGTGGTGGGATGTTATTCCAACACTTCGTTGCCATATATCGGAAACTGCCGGTAAATGCTGCTATTTTATGGCTGTAATATAGGAGTGCTGATCTTATTGATCTCAATTGTTTTCCAGAATTTGCTTGCTTAGCAAACTTTATCTTTGCATGCAAGTACTCTGGTTTCTTAAACTTAATAACACTAAAGACTAGACCCCCTAAATGTAGCTCTCTACGTGAGTCCATATTGAGCATGGAAGCATTGTTCAGAAAGGGTGTAATGTGATTTCTGGGAGGTACATCAAAACAGAACCGACAACATGCATTTTGCACGCGTTGTATTAGTCGCTTTGTTTTGCTGAAAATCCGGGGTCCATAAACAACATCCCCGTAGTTGAGCCTAGACAAAACCAATGACTCGCAAAGAGTAATGCGTGATGGTACAGAAAGTTGGTCACGGATTTGATATAAAACCTTTAGGCGATAAAAACAGTTTTTTACCATATTAAGGACATGTTTTTCAAATATGAGATTAGTGTCGAAGGTAATGCCAAGGTTTTTGGATTCACCCACGCGCATTATATGTTTACCATGAATCTTAACGTCTAGGTCACCACGAATTCTATTTATTTGCGTCTTTGTGCCCATGACCATATATTTTGACTTTGAAGGGTTTAAAACAAGAGCATTTCTTATTGACCAGTCAGCAATTCTGTCCAAGTCCTCATTAAGCCGTGTGACAGCTTGTGGTAACTTATCTGGTGAGTCCGACACGTATATTTGCACATCATCAGCGTAGCAGTGGTACGTAGAATACTTTATAACTTTGACAAGATCAACGCAGTAAATTATAAAAAGAAGTGGACCAAGTATTGAACCCTGAGGAACACCACGATTAATAAGCCTTGGTTGAGAACTTACGATAGACCCATCACTTTTTACCAATTTTACTGATTGGTACCGATTATTCAAGTAACTACTGAACCACTTGACCGAATTTTTGGCTAAACCATAATATGACAGTTTAACAAGCAGTAGGTGAATATTTAGGCAGTCGAAAGCGCGGGAATAGTCTAATAGCGTTAGAATCGTACTGTGTCCGGAATCTTGTTCAGCTAATATATTGTCTGTGACATCAAGTAAAGCAGTCGATGTGCCACGTCCTTTGCGAAACCCAGATTGTAAATGAGGCAAGATGTTGGTCGTTTCAACAAATTTTGTCAACTGTTCGCAAATAGCTTTCTCCAGCAATTTCGCAAGGAATGGCAAAATGCTGATGGGCCTAAGATCTTTTAATTCGATCGGGTTTTCATTTTTGGGTATTGGGGTCACTAGTGCCTCCTTCCACTTATCAGGAACTATACCCGTCGCAACTATATCTGGTCTATAACGGTCCATAGCAATAAGAAAATGATCATGTCCTGTATTGAGTGATCCCGCATTATAAAGGCATAACTTAAATAGCTTTGACTGTGGTTTTATTATAACGTAAAAGAACAAACTAAATTATTGTTACAAGAACACCACCCACTAAATAAGCGGGGACGCAGGATAAGTGTAAAAAGAATGTTTTGAGATGGACATGTCATATTGTGCTGCATTTTTCCTCGATTTTGGTTAACTATTGTCACTGCTAGAACGCCCACACAACACCCATATATTAACAACAAATAAGGCACATATATTAATACATAGTTAAGATAAAAGGAAGTTGAAAATATGTCATGAACTTCGTCATACAAGTTATACAAATCATTTAACAAAGTATATGTTACATTTCATTGCATTTTATTTATATTTAATGATTTTAAAATGCTAAGATTATTATACAAAACTGATGAAAATGCAATGACTAAAATATTAAGCCTATTAGAAAACAACCAGAAGAAGACACAGCTAACAAGTAGCAAGTGGGTACTACAAAAATGATATTGTTTAACAAATAACAATATAATAACAAATGGTAATAGATTTGTGCAACAAATATATATTAAAGTAATACCAAATAAATAATAAAAAATACAGATGTAGTTAATCATTTTTGATGAGAGATCTACTAACGGCATCAACCCCAAAAACCCGGCTCAAGTCCCTCTCCGTACGAATACGCTGACGCGGGGACTCTGCTCCCTGGTGCCGGCGTACGTATATCCTGCCTTCACTTGTCCATATGAACCGCCAGCCCAGTTTACTTCCGAGTTCACGAGCTTGCCAAAAAAGTCGCCGGTTGACTTTCGTCAGTCTCTCATTAACATAGAATCGACGGTGCGGAGCCGGTAAACCAGTGCCTTCGGTAGTGATGCCGCGACGAACGCGAGTCGCCATCAACACTTGATCCTTAAGAGCGCGTCTGCCGAGCTTCACAACTATGGGCCTCGGACGTGACTCCGGCACAGTTTCCGAGGACACATTTACCCTTCCCACGCGTGTGGCGCTGACTAAATCATTCTCAGAAAGCTTGACACCCAACTTCACGGCCAAAGTGGTGACAATGTGTATTAAGTTTTCACCCTTCTCTTCAGGGATGCTGGTGATCTCTATATCATTACACAATAGTTCCTGATCACGCTCATTCAAATCACACTTAAGTTGCTCAATTGTATCTAGTAAAGAGCGAACATCGGTCGACGTACTACTATCAGCATGACGATCTTCCAGAAGATCCACACGGGCTTCTAGCTTTTCAATTTTCTTATCGGATTCATCAATTCTGAGCGCCAGAGCAGCCAAAGTGCCATTCAGTAATTCCATTTGGAGACGTGTGGCTCTCATTTCTTCTTTGAATTGACGTACTTCCATAATAAGCAGTTGTAGATCTTTTGCTGGCATAGTTTCACTCTGCGCTCTGTCGTCGTCTAATAAGTCCTGAGGACTCACCGCTGCTGCACCTCTATTTCTATTGACCGCTTCTACGCCCACACGTACGGGGGTATCTGTGTTATCGGTTTTCGGCTGTTTACTAATACATACCACACATTTCCATTTAGCCCTTTGATCTTCTGCCATGCTATTAAATTGGCTCAATTTAATGTTTGCACATTGGAGGTCGTAGGGCTGTTGACACCTACTGCATTGAAGATGTTTCTTTGCCACAATTGGGTTACGGCAACCAGCACAATCAATTTTATTCGGCATAATGGTTTTACTTATACTTAGAACAAACAAATGCCAAAAAAGAAAAAAAAAACGTAAATAAGCTAATAAACAGCAAAATTTAAAAAAACAAAAAAAAGCGCCAGAAGCTTTACGGATTGGGACTTGATCCCCCGTTGATAGATGATGTTACCACGTTGAACCGCTACGCCAAGCGACCAATAGCTAATGTAGCGAAAATAGCCAATAAAAGCATAAAACACACTAGTCAGGTGTAGGTCGCGTAACCGGTTTAACTTTCAAGATGACACGGCATGAATCTATTGTTAAAGCACAGAAACACAATTGTTGGAGTTATTTAACGTTTATTTCCGCACTATCACTTGGAATTCTGAACCGTCACATACACAAATCGATAGGTAATTTTGTAAGGATCACACCGATATATAGTTTACTGCATAAATACTGTTACTACTGTATAATATGATTTTCAAACTTAATCTCAAGTATACACACGTGCGGTCGGTAACTCATTCAACTCGCCACTCCACATCACTCATCTTCGATTTGGCGACGATATAGTACTTATGGCAGAATCGCTGGAGGACCTTAACACTATGCTCAATGACCTCAATGGTGTCTCCCAACGGATAAGTCTTAAGACGAACATGGACAAAACAAAGATCATGTTTAATGCCCATGTCTCACCTATGCCGGTAGTTATTGGGAGCACTATGCTCGAAGTTGTTGACGAGTACGTTTACCTGGGACAAATAGTCCGACTAGGTAAGTCCAACTTCGACCGAGAGGTCAATCGACGGATTCAACTCGGCTGGGCAGCGTTCGGGAAATTACGACACATCTTCTCGTCAGGTATACCTCAATCTCTGAAAACTAAAGTGTACAACCAGTGCGTGTTGCCAGTGATGACTTACGGATCAGAGACGTGATCCTTCACTGCTGGCCGTATGAGGACGCTCAAGGTCGCTCAGCGAGCTATGGAGAGGGCTATGCTCGGAGTTTCTCTGCGTGATAGACTCAGAAATGAGGATATCCGCAGTAAAATCAGAGTGACCGACATAGCCCAACGGATTAGTAAGCTGAAGTGGCAATGGGCCGGCCATATAGCTCGAAGAACCGATAACCGATGGGGAAGAAAGGTTCTCGAGTGGCAGCCTCGTACGGGTAGGCGTAGTGTAGGGCGACCCCCCACTAGATGGAGTGACGACCTGGTAAGATATGCAGGAAGTCGATGGATGCAGGTGGCTCAGGACCGTGCTTTGTGGCATTACTTGGGGGAGGCCTATGTTCATCAGTGGACTTGTGAAGGGCTGTAATGATGATGATGCTGATTCTGTTCCCTATTTTTGAGTTCCTCAATAACCAACTATTCGGCGAGCTTACGGCAGCGCAAGCAACATCGGCAGAGGCAAGAGAAATTAGCCATTTACGTTCTCGCGCTGTCTACTTTCAGGTTCACGTTCCTTACTCACTGCCGTGTGAATAGGCTGAATGTAAATGAAGCTTGCTTTAGTGCATATGCAGTATTATAATGTACAAATATCGCCATTGAGCTTTCTGTATACACAATTTCTTATGTGTCATCGGGGTGCCCCCGATCTACTATGGCTCTTAAAGTTTATTTTATATTCCTTAAAGTTTTGCATATTAATTACAAAATTTTTCCACAGGGCATTGTGTCTATCAAGCCGAGGTAGCTTAGAAGCAAAACAAGTTCACTCCTCGGAGGACAAAAACAAATATTTGAAGTGAAAACTTCTGTAGAATAGTTGTGATTCGAACGAAAAAGCGACACTAAAATATACAAACATAATATAAATACATCTTTAGAATTTAGCTTGTGAGTGTGTGAAGTGTTAACAGGTTTTTTTCTGAACGTTTAACTTCTACTGCGCGTGAACTGCACACATTTTTTTAACCGACTTCAAAAAGGAGAAGGTACTCAATTCGACTGTATGTTTTTTTATGCGTATTACCACAGAAATTTTTTCTGGGTGAACCGATTTTGATGATTCTTTTTTTTATTTGAAAGCTGTTGCTTCTTGTGTAGCTCCATATAAATTTGATCAAGATCTGACCAGTAGTTTTTGAGTTATCTTTAATAATGTGCATTTAATTCTTCTACACAGACTTCGACAACATTGATGATCTCATTTTTTTATATTGATTTATATTTTACTACATGTTTCTAGTATGTTTTTTTTCCTTAGTGCACAATAAAGAGTATTTTATTGTATTGTATGGTATTGGCTGTAAGACAATACTATACAATAGAATAAATATACATCAATACAATCTATCCAATGGTATACCTATTGATTGTTTGTAACCCTCACAAGCAAGGTTAAAACAGATAACAAGTACACGTTTTCTTTGTTTCCGATACAAATTATTCAAATCAATTCGGGAACTCAATTTACCCAAGGCGATTACTTACCTACCTACTACCTAACGTTGCGGCTCGATTAGTCCGACCGTCGAACGCTTGAATTACAAATTCATTAAATTTTAGAACCGAGTGAAAAATTCTCAACTTCACCGCTTCACTAAAATCGAGGGCGGACGCCGAACGGTTCAATGAATAAGAGAAAATCAATTAGAACAATAAGACACGATTTCGACTAGGTAAAGCACGACTATTAGAGTAGGTACTTGTTTGCTATGACACAAGTTCTGGATTCAACTTCCATACAACAACTACATAATTACTGTCCATCAAAAACTACTTGAGAATAAATGAATTGAAACGAGAAAAAAAAAAACCCATTTTTATTACCACTTATATCATCCACGTTTCTGGGGCTGTTTCTGATTCTTTTTACACATTTTGTAAATTAAATGAATCAACAAATATATATATTATATTAAGACTGCCTCGTTGGTCTAGTGGTTGTAGTAGTGCGACTGCTGATCATGAGGTCTTGAGTTCGAATCCCGGGTCGGGACAAAAAATTAATTATTGAGTTTGTCAAGAAATTCTCAGTAGTTGCCCGGAGACAGGAAGTTGGCGGTGTCTCAACCCCGTGCCTCGGAATGCACGTCAAGCCGTTGGTCCTGCGCCTGATCTCTCTCCGGTCGTGTCGGTTTACCGTCCCATCGGATTGTGAGAGTGAGGGAATAGAGAATGCACCTGTGCTTGCGCATACACTTGGCCACTATAATCCTGTCCTGCGCCGATGGCTAGCCTCCGTTGAGGCAGGCCGCCGCGGCCGAAATTCGGTCTGGAGGACTATATATATAACTACCATAAAATTTTATATTACCACAGGAGCATACGTAAGTGCATCTTATTTACACACGGTTCGTGCATGTTTACTTCGTTCAGTACGTACCCGAAATTCTAACTGCAGTTTCAATTCAACTTTATACTGAAAATAAATTCATATCCGGTTGTAACAAAGATGAGAATCGATTGCGAAATGTTAATTAAACTTTGTGAAACCGCAGACGTAAAGGCAAATTAAATTTAGCTTATTACGACAAGAGCTGTGCTTTATCACACGTCTTTGTAAGGACAAAATGAAATTAATACAGACGGTATAATTAGTAGGATGTCCATGAAAACTTTTTACGTTAACAGAGAGAAAGGAAACGGGGCGAAAATAATTATTAGTAATGACGCATCTCTTGTCTTGCTGATCAATACGATATCGTGTGATCACCACTACAGTATCACCACAACACTGGCTTATTATTGGTATGGTAGGATTTAGCAACAACCAGGAGGAATATTGAACTTGTTCGAATTTAAAAAAAAACACACAGCTGCAACTTTAAGCATGAAGAATTTAAGTCAAATAATACTTGATACAAAAATTGTGAAGTATTTGTGAGTAAAAAATAGTGCGCAATTGGTACGTACATCGCATTTTAAAATCAATGTGCTTTTGGTCGTTTTCTACCACGCCGACAATATCCGAATACTACAGGAAGTTATCAATTTGGCAAAACAGATACAGTTGACCCGCGGTACCGACAAACGTTTGCAAGACAGTGTCGGATTATCGAATTTGTCGGACTTTAGAGTACTGCCACAGACCCCTGGTAGTCCGGAACTTTTTGAAAAAGAGGATTTTTAATCCGCCAGTTTTTATTTCAAATATAAAAAATGTTATGTGATGCACAATGAATACCTTAACAGTAAATAAGGAATGCCCGCTTAGCTACGCTACCATAGCCACATTTGAACTGAGACAATACGCGTCAAGCCTGATTAGTGGTGGCGCGGGCTAATTGCAACGTGTTTGTTCATGTATTCTTGAAGGACGCCTCACCCCGTGGCAGATTCATGGTGCGACTCGAATCTACCTACAAGTTAAAGACATGTCTGATTACAAGGGGGACATATTAGCCAGGGGCCGGATTACCGGAGATCCACTGGAGATGGTTATTTATTTGTTCATTGCATCTTTAAACATTACAAAAATAGGTATTACAAAATTACGAGAATATTAAAAACTTCACATTTTAGAAGTGTCTGCCCGACAAAGAGCAATTGCTTCGCAACTGCAGTTTTTTTTAGTTATATATAGTGGGGCCTATGTTCAGTAGTGGAGTTTGATAAACTGTGATGATGATGATTTCATTTAAATGTGCTGATGATGTTCAGCAGTGAATTTTGATTGGCTGTAGTAAATGAATGAATGAACCGATGGTGACAGGAACTAATAATATATTATGATAGTTTTGACGGATAGGTGGAACCTTAAATACTTATTCGAATCATAATTTTTTTTTATAGGAGAGAGGGCAAACGAGCATACGGTTCACCTGATGTTAAGTGACTTCCGCCGCCCATGAACAACCGCAACAGCAGGGGCATTGCAGTAGCGTTGCCGGGCTTTTATAAAGGAGTAAGCTCTTTTCTTGAAGCTTCCTAAGTCGTATCGGTCCGGAAAAATCGCCGCTGGTAAACTATTCCACAGAGCGATCATACGCGGAAGAAAACTTCTAGTGAAACGTACAGTGGTGGAGCGCTAAGCATCCAGATGGTGTGAAGGGTATCGGGAGTTTTGCCGCGTAGTGCGTTCATGAAATTTGACAAAATAATTATATATATAAAATATAAGTACTACAATGTGAATATAAATTAGTGTCACTAATGTCAAGTGGAAGTGCATACAGACGCGCATCCACTAGTTCTAGTCTTATAACATTCGATTTAATTAAACGAGACCAAATAATTTAGCGACATCAAATAACAGTGCGTCCACTGCTTGCTATGATTCGATCTGAAGGGTACAGAGAGCCAGAATGATTACAAGACGTCAGACATTCAATCTCAGGCCTAAGAGGTGACAACGCTTCAGTTGCAGCTGTCCATGGACTACGGTAGCCACACTTTTTTATAGGATATGGTGACAAACGAGAACACAGTCCACTTGATGGTTGCTATGGCCATAGACATCTACATCTATCCTCGATTACGAATCAAAATGCAGATGCGTTGTCACACGTGAGGACTAAGATGGAGTGCCTCATTTCTAGTAAAAAGTGTCTCCAGTTCTCTACACTCACCATAAGAAACACAGCAGCATTAAGCTACTATTTTACGTTGGTATTCTGTGAGCCAACCTACTTGCGCTGCAACTATACTACTAATATAACTGCAGCATGGTTCTTCCACGTATAAAAACTTACCATCAGATGGACTGTTAGTTCGTTTGTTAATTCTTTTTTTAATAAAAAAGGTTTAGGTATAGTATCAGTGACACGTGGATATTCACAATAAACAGAACCACCCAAAAAATTATAAACACTTCAAGTCATTAGTGTGTTAAAACGATAAGTGAAAAAGTAAATAGTAAGGTAAATCACTTTTACAACATCAACGACACAAAAACTTTGTCGTTAGTGCAAGTGCAGATAACAAAATTATAGAAACACGTCATCAGCGTAGTAAACGTACGGAGCTGTACTAAGTGTAACTAAACTGCACTAAGGTTGTACTGTGCCGCACTAAATATACACTACGTGGTGCTAAGTTTGCACTTGCCTTACTTAATAAATTTTAACTGTACTTACGTTAAAGTATAAAAGCTGAATTTTGTATATTATATTACTTGGGTAACATACATTTTTTAAAGGTTAAGGGTATCTGACAAGACGTTGCCACGATAAAATGTCTGGCAACGGATGACGCGATTTCTTATATTATTCCGAAGAAAATTACGCTTTATACTTTAACAAATATAAGTTACTATTTTATATTATTTAATATAAGATACCATTGCTACCTGTTACCTGTCAAAGTCACGATGATCCAAACTTCAAAATAGCCCATCGTTCCCATCTATGTTGGGAGCATAATATGCGCTAAGAAACTTTCATCTTTCATAAAATAACGAAGGTCTGGCATTCACGAGCTCTTAGTCTCTATAGTAATAGTTAATAAGTTAGTACTAGAAAGTCTAGATGTTTACCTTAATTTCTACATTATTCAGTTAATGCGTATGATAATTAACGGGCATTTTAACAATAGGCGGTTTACTACTATACGAGTACATAGTGATAAGGTTTTGGTTAATTTTAGTTGGATTTCGGTTTTGGCAAATTAATTAATTTAGAGGCTTAATTAATTTAATGTGAAAATTAAGTGATTAACGTGACGTGTCACATTTCATCGTATTCCGTTTTGTGGATTGAAACTTATATATAACAGAGATAATTATAGCATAGGGAGTGAAATCCGTTAGTTTGTTTAGAGAAATACCATTCCATTCCAAGCCATTCTTCGGTAGTGAACCATTTGTACCCACAGTGAGGATGATGATAAAGATTCGTGGCTACGTAAGTGATGATATCCGAGTATCTTATGTAGAGATAATTGTATAAGGAGTTATAGAACCCTTACAGCCAGCAAGCCAGCCAGCCAGCTTTTTCCAGCAGTAGGAGTTAGCAAGCTACAGCGTGGATCCGCAAATCATTGCTACGTTTTATTTTCATCATTTTAACCTAAACGATAAAAAAGCTAGTGTCGCTAAACTAATTAAAAATAACGTTATCTTAAGAGGGAAGAGTAAGTCAGCTCAAATTCTAATTTCGCCCCCACTTCCCCGCGCGTCGTATGCTATGTACCGATATGTTTGTAATCACTAATACTGTAAGTAGAAAGGTCGTTAGACACTTATTTCATTAGGTTTATCATATTTATGCCTGTTTCTTAACGCCAAGCCAGCCGCTTCTTATTTTTATCACGGTTATTTCCCATTTTAATTTTACGTCGTACTGTTGCGTAATGTATATTCTGATCGTAAGCGACACAACCTCCACGTTCAAAAGCCTAAGCGATACTAACGGGGAACGGGGCGAGGGCGACAGAATTCAAGCTCAAGACGCCGATAGTTTAGGTAATTTCTTTTTGCAGTGAAAATAATGGTATTTTAAAAAAAGTAAATAACATAAGCACTGCTTTATAGTTAGTTCAGTTAGTATGCAAAGTTTCATGATCTTATTTAAAGTATGAATAACAGCGGTTTATTGTTTATTTTGGAGGTAACTTTGGATGTTTTTCTATCGAGAAAATTTTACGAAATCGTGTTTTCGTCTAACATAATCACTAACATTAATCCTCAACTTTACCATATATTTATTTCAAAATTAATGCTGCAATATTTTCGGCATAACGAAGGATCTTGTTAAGCCATTTGGAATTATATTTCCCCTTAACGATAAATATTATATCGACTTCATCAATATTAACCACAGAAGTAACATCAGCCATTCATGATCATCATCATCATCATCACTACAGACTTTCACAAGTCCACTGTCGAACATATGTCTCACCCAAGGAATGCCAGAAAGCACAGTCCTGAGCCACCTGCATCATTCATCGACCTCCAGGTTCCATACGTGGTTCCATCTCCAGGTTTTATACGTGGTAGAGCCACGCTGCAGCTATTATGGGTCGGCTCGACCAGGAAACGACCACGCTCTCACAGAATACCAGCGTAAATTAGCATCTTAATGTTGCTGTGTTTCGTATGGAGAGTGTAGAGAACCGAAGACCGTTTTAGTGGAATCGAGGCATTCCATCTTAGTCCTCAGGGGTGACAACGCATTTTGATTTTTAATCGAGATTAAATTTTTATGGCTATAAAATGTCTATGGGCCACAGCATCCACTTACCATCAGGTGGACTGTGTGCTCGTTTGTCACCCTTATCCTATAAAAAAGTCTCCATCTAATGGGCGACCGCCCTACACTTCGCCTATCGGCCATTATAATGATTTTAAATAAAATTTAAGGCTAGTTCTAGTCTTTCTTATACGTCTGTTTGCGTATTTTAATATACTTTGCCGTATTAGTAAAGCTGTTGAAGTAATTCACTTATATGTCGCATTCTTTATTTGCTCCAAACCTTTCAAAAGCGTTTTAGTTTTGTTTGGCTCTTTTCAACGTAAAGAAGTTGGATCTAAGAAAAAATTAATACAAGAAAAAATATGAAAAGTGACTGAATAAGTATCAGCGCGCGTATCATTTGCGCTGAAATTTTGTCAAATTATTGCTTGTACTTGCGCGGTTATTAGTACAGTGATAGTACAATTAACTTACAGTAGGTGGTGCGCGTATCGTACTGACAAATTTTATTTGAAAATTATATATCATACAACTTCAATTAACGTATAATGAATTCTTCCAAATTTGAAACGATATTTTCACAATTACTTCTCCTGCGGCGGCAACGCATCGGGATGAATTAGTATTGAATTTAAAAAAATCTATTCCATTGTATTATAACAGTGTGTGAAGTGTATGTCAAAGCAAAAAGCGTTTATTTTTTTATATTAGATAACTGTGCTTTAATGTGCAGTTGAAAATAAATATAGTTTGCTCAATATACAAATTTAAACATATAGGCGGACCAATATTTATAATTTTATCAAACGTCCAGGATTCTTAACAATGATTTTCTGTTTACAATTTTTTTATTTTATATAAAACGAAATTAAAAACGAAAGTAACTAACGAACTTACAGTCCACCTAATGGTTACCACGCTAATGCAGCCCATGGACAACTTTAAACAACCTCAAACAAAAAAAAGTAACAGACACGCTGCCATCTCTGAGAACTAAGATGAACTGCCTCAGAGTCTGGTTAAATTAACTATTTACTACCAACCTACTTTGGCTACTACCTACCAGGACTCATTTTAATAAGAGCACGTGCAAATATATGTATATTATAAGTTAGATCCTGCCAACCCGAAAATTAAAGATATTGTGCAAGTAGTACTTCTGACTGAAATTCGAACCCAGGAACTTCCACTATACTCTGAACGTTAAGCAACGCTGTTCAAACAGTGATTACGTTGATGACAGTAATGCATGTCATAAAGAGTAGTGATAATATATGAGAGATGACATCTCAGTAATGTCGATGATCCCAATAAAGTGCCGTTCGAAGGAAGTCGTTAGCTGTCGGTGCCGATAGAACGGGCCCACGGGCCGTACTGCCGCCGGTCATTAATGAACCAGGTTAATCTAGTTCTCACAATGATAGACCAGCTTGTCATTCATCATTGCATAGAGATATTTAAAATGTGTGTTTAGAGGTCGTTCGACAGATTCAACTGGGCAGCGTTAGGGAGATTACGCCACATCTTCTCGTATAACACCTCAAAACTTGAAAATAAGAGTGTTCAACCAGTGCGTGTATCCAGTGCTGACATATGGAGCTGAGTTGTGGTCGTTCACGGTTTGTCGTAGGAAGCTCAAAGTCGCTCAGCGAGCTATGGAGAAGGCTATGCTAGGAATTCTTCGCGTGCTAGACCTAAATAAGAGTATCCGCAGTAGAACCAGAGTAACCAACATAGCCCAATAGATCAGTAAGCTGAAATGGCAATGAGTTGGCCATATATTTCGAAGAACCGACAACCGATGGGAGCTTCTCGTGCGGCAGCCTTGTACCGGCAAGTAACGCAGTCTTCTACGAGATGTGGTGACAACTGCTGGTGATGCTGGTGGCTTACAACCATGCTTTGTGGCATTCTTTGGGAGAGGCCTATATTCAGCAGTAGACTTGTGAAGCTGCGTCGATTGTGATCGTGTGGTAAAATAAAATCAGTTAGAGCTTCAGAATAGTCAAATTTTGAATGACTATTACATACTAGTTTAAAATCAAATTACGTAAACATTACTATCTACATTCCTATTATACACTGAACCATGATGATCTTAACAGTTGTAAACGCGACTGCTGATTATGATGATGAATCTGATTATGCTGGTCCCGGGTTCGAATCCCGGGTCGGGCTAAAAAAATCAGTTATTGAGTTTTTCCGTCAAGAAATTGTCAGTAGCTGCCCAGAGTCAGGAAGTTGGCGGTGTCTCACCACGGTGCCTCGGAAAGCACGTAAAGCTGTGTGTTGGTCATACTGCTGATCTCTTTCCGGTGGTGTCGGTTTATCGCCCCATCGGACTATGAGAGTGATGGAATAGAGAGTGTACCAGTGCTTGAGCACTATAATCCTATCCTGCGCCGATGGCTACTCACTCACTGTTCACTGTTGAGGCCGGCCGCCGTGACCGACTTTCGGTTTGTAGGATATTATTACATTGAACCATGGTTCCCAGGGGTGAGTGAAAGTGGTAACATTTCATATTTTCATGTGGTAGGACCATGCTGCAGCTACATTAGTAATATAGTTGTAGCACGAATGGGTATGCTCGCCCGGGGAAGGACCACGCTCCCACAGAATACCAGCGTAAAATAGCAGCTCAACGCTGCTGTTTCGTATGGTGAGCGTAGAGAACCGGAGACCCATTTTATTGGAAACGAGGCATTACATCTTAGTCACGGGTGACAACGCATCTGCATTTTGATTTATTATCTCGGATAGATGTAGATGTCTGTGGTCCACAGCAGCCGCTTGCCGTCGGGTGGACTGGACTGGATTGCTAAAGATAGGCCTGACCCATAGATTCTCTCACAGGGGGTTTTCATAATTGCCACAGTAGGCAGAAAGCTTGAAAAAAGCACAGTTTATATTATTATTTTTAGTTACCGAGTATTATAACGGGAAGGTGCTGCTGCCAATATCTTTTTTAAGGACATCAACGGAATCAGATGGATGCAATTTTATATGTCGAGAAATAAAAACATCAAATATATGTAAAAATAGCTGTTCTGCGCGACTTCGTCGACTTCTTCGACTAACTCTTTATCTAAAATAAAAGTAGCCTAAGTTACTCCTTATAACATAAAGTATTTAGCAATGTAAGTCCCGTCAAATTCAGTCCAGCCGTTTCGGAGATTAGTCGAAATAAACAGACAGTCAGAAACATAGGCAGACAGATAAGAATTAAAAAATTTTTTTTTATTTTTCATTAATTTATCACACAATTATAACATCATTACAGTTACTAAACCAAAGCCATGCTATAACTAACCTAAATATAAGAAAATTACTGACTAATAAATAATGATATCTAGTATGAAATCTATCAAATTGATGGTAAAATAAAATACTAATTAAAAACATTACAATTTTCATCGCATTTGTACGCTGCAATTATGGATTTCGTCTCACTACATGCAAATACGTCAATATCCTGTGAGATGATATTAACAAAGTGTACCTATTAGCACATGACAATGGTGCATTCTGTATTGTTTCTTTACGTGGACATCACATTACATTAGATATAGATTTTAAAAAATCAAAAAGGTGCGAAACTATGTGCGAAAACGGATAGTGTAACCAACGTACCATTTCTATTCCAAAAGCCTTTTAGAAATAAGAGATGTATATTTTTTGTCTATGATAAGAACGTATCTATAGTAAGTACCTACTAGAAGTGAGGACGTTTCTTTACTTGTGTTAGTCATACAACACTATAATACATACTGAGGGAAGTAATGACTTCTGTTTGCTGTTATCATTATCATCCTTCACATTTATTGTTGTTGGATGATTATAACAAGTATCATAATATTGAGCTTTCGTCTTACTCTAACACAGTCGATTTGTATGTGCATAAATTTAATACAACGTTAATCAGAGACATTTATAAAAATACTACAAATTGATTCTTATTCAAGTTACGGTACTTTTTCCGCCGCTAAACTGTAATTTATTCCAAAACTTTCAACTTTGTATTAAAATCTCCCGGTTTTTGGAGAGCAGTTTGGGAGCAAATGCAGCAGAACGCTTTGACGTCAACCGAGTTTGGCATCAGGCCAGTGCATGTCGTAGCGAAAACTTAGTGCGACCGTACTAAAATAAAGTTTTCGACGTCAGCCACGTTTTCACTGAACAAAATTAATGAATGAATATTAAAAAAAAACAATATTTGTATTATTTCTACGTATTGATTCAAACAGACATAGGCCCGCACGACTGTATATACACCATTTCGTCCATTATTCAGTAGTTTATTAGTTTTATTTAATATTTTAAATTTTTTACTTCATTGTTCGCTTGCTTCAGTGTTTCACCCAAGTTCCCAAGTTCAGAAAAGAAACGTGCTACTCACCGGCTAAGGGGGGCCAGTAGATCTACACGGTCAAATACGAGCTAACGACCCCCCCCCCCCCGCCCCTATAACTATTGACATTTTTATCACTCACTGTCCGACTCACTCACATCAAAAACTCCATTAATAAATCTAGCTTTATTTGTACCTACATTAATGGATCCATGCAAAAGAAAAATAAGAAAAATTAGAAACTATCGATTTTCGGTGACGAAATTGTCAATGAAGTTATTCGTGCGGTAAATTCAGGTACTTGTAAACTCACCGTAAACAAAGTTTTTGGTACATTTAATTTTTATATTTCAAAAAAAAAAGGAAAACGTTGACACGTAAACGCAAAAAGAAACTATTTAATACTATATGTATAGATTAATAATTGGCTAAAACTTTTATGTGGATGTTAAAAGGGTGCCAGGTCTACTACAAACGATGATGGAGATTGTCGGCTGCCGATAGAATAGTTGAAACTTTGGAGAATTATGGAGTTTCCCATATTAGCTATAGAAATGTACAACGAATGTCACAAAAATGAAGTGACGACCTGGTAAAAGATAAAGGAACTTGATGCACTTCGTAGCTTTCTTTAGCCAATTCATTTTAATGTAATGAATATAATGGATATCCGCAAATGAACACCTAATTCTATTAATTATTTTAGCTAAAATGTTCTTATTACGATTAAACTTACTTAATAAAAATATAACAGTATTATCACTAACTTAAGAAATACTCCTCGTGTTTAGGGAGGCGTTAGAAAAGTTATTATCGCCATCGATAAATTGAGGCGTGCCGGCGCCCATTGACCCGGTTCCCGCAATGATAGCCCAGGGTGTATTTCATCTAAGCCTAGAGCTATTTAAGCCTCCCGAAAACTAATGGGAAATGATCCGCGAAAACGAATGAACAGAAATGTCGATAACTAATTTATGTCTTGAAAAATGTACTTCAGTGGTGTATTGTTTTACCCCACGTCGTTTTGCTTGTCGGTTATAAAATATAATAACTTTTTAAGATAAATAAGTTTTTCATATTTCTATTTTCGTTTGTAAGACACTATATCTAGAATAATCTTTATATTTATCACAGTCTTGACTCACAAAGATATAACCGAGCATAGCTCGGTACTGATTATTACTTATGCTCGTATATGAAACTATAGTAACAAACGAGCACACAGTACACCTGATGGAAAGTGGTTGCTGTGGCTCATAGACATCTAAATCTATCCTCGACTACGAATTAAAATGCAGATACGTTGTCACCCGTGAGGACTAAGATGAAATGCCTCGATTCCAGTAAAAGACGTCTCGGCTTCTCTAAACTTACACTAACACTAACCATATGAAACACAGCATCGTTGAGCTGCTACAACTATACTATTAATACAGCTGCTGTAGCGTGGCTCTACCACGTTAACCCACCACGTTTTTTGTGTAGGCCCTGCTACGAGATATAGCGGCAGAATAATATAATATATAATAGCGTGGTACCAACCCAATTTATACGTGGTAGGACACGCTGCAGCTATATTATGGTTGTAGCACGAATGGGTCAGCTCGACCGGGGGAGTACCACGCTCTCACAGAATATCAGCGTAAAATAGCAGCTTACTAACATTGATACACAAATTGTTTGTTGGACATGGCGGAAAAAAATCCTATCCGTATAGGTTTAAGCTATCGACAAATCCACATTGCACTTGCGATGATGAAAGTGATCAAACAATAGAGCACATTATTACACAATGCCCAAAATTTAACAAAATTATATTCTCTTATAGCAATAATGATGGAAGATGACAATCACCGATCTAGATTCATGCAATTTGCTCTTTCTGCTATTCTAGTTATAAATAAAGAAAATGGGAGTAAAGTATAATATCAATATATATATATATATATATATATATATATATATATATATATATATATATATATATATATATATATATATATATATATAAGAATTAAACCTTCTTAAATAATGATATAAAAATTTGATAGTTAGACCTTTATAGTATACTATCTAGATAAAGTCATAAGTAATGTATTAGTAAGTTGTATAGTAATGAATAATGAAATTTCAATAAAAATAATAATAATAATAATGTATTATAGCAAAAACCTACACGAAGATTAGTAGATTAAAAAGAGAGGTAGAAATGTATAAAACTATAATAGCAGTAAATAAAACTTATAAGGAACCTAATTGTATATAATAAAACAAAAAACAATTATAAAAAAATGAAAAAAGGGAAAAAGAAAAAAATAACAAAAAATATATGGAAAGAATAAAATCAGACACAAAAGTTAAAAGAAAGAAAAGTATATAATTTTAAAAGTATATAAGTTTAATACTGCTTTTTCGTATGGTGAGTGTCCAGACCCTTTTTTACTGGAATTCCATCTTTGCCTCAGGGGTGCTACGCACCTGCGTTTTCATTCTTAGTCGAGGATAAATGTAGATGTCTATGGGTCGCAGCATCCACTTACCATCTGGTGGACTGTGTGCTCGATTGTCACCCTTACTCTATAAAAAGATGGTTTCTTATGCACAAAAGGAGTCCTACCCACCAGTACTAGAAATTCAAAGTGACGCATTCCTGGCTCACAATCATCAAGCTTAGCTCAAAACCTCATTTTTACTGAAATTTGATAAAACTTATTTATTTTCTGACGAAAAATATGTCAGAACATTTGTTGTTATCCTTACTTATCGGTTTTTGCTATTATTATTTTTAATATGACGCTATAATTTTTATTATAGCGAAATTTCACATGTCAATTTCTTTTAATTTACCTTGAAAACTTTCACATTAATGTGTACAACTATCTGGAAAATTTCATTATTATAGTGATATAGTATCGTTAAAATGTACTATTCTACCCTTAGTTTGTTTGTATTATTCGTTTAAAACGGTTAATATTGTTGAGGCATCGGACTACAATACTGATTTATTTTTCTTTTTTTTTTGATGATTTAACTATTCAAACTCATAGCTCTTTGAATTCCAAACTGCGATACGTTCACTCCTGGAAAATTCAGAGGGCAGAAAGGACTTTATACACAAAAAGTACTGCGTTCCTTACTTTAATAAGGGAAAATTGGACAAGGAAGGTTAATTTACTAGGAACATTATTTTATAGACAGATATTCATAAAATATGGGACGTTAATAAGTGTCAAGTCAATTCAAAAAGCAAGAGTAACACTTGCTTATTCCTACGATGCACTCTTAGGACGGTAGCTCAGGGGCTAAGCGCCTGCTATAAATTTTACAGTACGTGAGCAACCTGAGCTCGATCCCCGCCGGCACGAATAAAATTTTTAATTGCAATTTTAACTGCTGTTTTGCCACGTGGTCGGCGGTAAAGGAAAACATCTTGAGGAAACCTGCATATCTTTGAAAGAAAAAAAATATTTCGAAAACGTGTAGTGAAGTCCGCCAACATGCATGGGAGCAGCGTGGTGGACACATCTTGGCCTCAAAACCCTCTCAGAAGTGAGAGGCCTGTTCCTAGGAGTAGCACTAATATAGGCTGTACTCTTACAACAACTAGCATGTGTCACTCATTGGTGAGCTACGAACACTAGGGCAGCAGTATATGGTAGAGCCATGCTGCAGCTATATTATTGTTGTAGCACGAATGGGTCGGCTTGACCGGGGAAGGACCACACTCTCACGGAATACCAGTGTAACATAGCAGCTCTATGCCGCTGTGTTTCGTGTGCTGAGTGTAGAGAACCAGAGAACCTTCTTACTCTTAGGACACGAGGCATTCCATCTTAGTCCTCAGGGGTTCAGCATTGCATCTGCATTTTGATTCCTAATTGAGCATAAATGTACATGTCTATTGGCCACAGCATCCACTTAACATCAGGTGGACTGTGCGCTCATTTGTTACCCTTTTTCTATAAAAAACACTATATAGTAATCTTGCGTAAGTCATAGTAACTTTATGTTGCGCCAACGTTCGATACCAAGACAGGCAAAGAGACTGACAGAAGCACATATATTGCTCGATCATCGAAAATGACTGACTCCTAAAAATATAAGACGTACATCCAGAAGAAACACTTGAATACCGACAACTTCAGTTTCGCACGTGCCGGTACTCTTAAAGGCTAAAAATGATGTACCTTATACGATAATCTCTAGGTAAGCTACAGTAATTAAATCAAGACTAAAATCGGGTTTCTAATCCCTGTCGTGTTCAATTTCATTGAATGCTTATAACCATAAAATTGTGTGTTGTTCATTTCTTCGCCTAGATTCAAACCTAGGACTAGTACGGTACTCAGTTAACCGATGACTTACACATTGAAAACTAACGCCATAAGCGTCAGGCGTTAACAATAGCGTTATGTAAAGTTTATGGAATAAAAATGTTCAATACATTGTAATAGACAAGGGTAGCGGGTTGTGACGTCGACAGACGTCACGGACAAAACAGACATTGGGGGTGTACTTTCCCTAGCGCTACCGCTACCGAGCGCGAGCTAAAAATAGAAATTCGATAACCACGTAATTTTATTTACATTTGCAATTAGGATTGCTTACCTTGTTCCCTAAAAGAATAAAGAACTACTGCGTTTAGGACATCAAAAAAGAAATAGCATAAATAGAATCCTTCATACAAATTTATAGTTTTTCATCATCAGGAAAGTAAAAAGCTTTGATATTTGCAGTTGAATAATTGAAGTTTTTAGTACTTTAGTTACTTATATTAATCCTATATTAACCAATCATAAAATCAGCCATATTCTCATAGAGTTTAGATGACTATTATTTTTATTTTACATTCACATCACCAATTTATACCTTACTTAAAGTAGTAGAAAATCAAAATTGAAATATATTAAATTAAGTCATATATATATATATATATATATATATATATATATATATATATATATATATATATATATATATAATTAACGCACTTTGAGAAAGTAGTTTGTTCAGAATCGTTGACTGAATCGATTCCTATCATTTTTAATATAGGTAATTTTTTATCCCAAAAATAATTAAAACTACGTAAATTACAGTCACACTAAATCTGTACAGTCAAAACAAACTGAAATGGGCCGTAACTTAAGGCAATAAGACTTTTAAGAGTGCAGTTTTATTTGTATTATTACTAATTCTGTCATTCAATAAAAATAAAGAAAAATGAACTTTATTTCAAGCAAGTTAAAGTCTTTGCGTTCGTGGATTTGTACTGTGACCACAACATTCTTCCGGAATTAGTATAACTAATTTGATAAATAATCAGTGCATTAAAGTGTTTAACTAAAAATTCAGTGTATGTATTATGATTATAACATAATATACTAATTGGGGTGTCTGAGGGTGTGCGTTAATTACGTTACATATATATATATATATTAATTACTTTACAAAAAGTATGAGTAAAAGTTATAAAGCTTAAATTCTGATTATCAAGATTTTATATCTCAAAACAGGGTATAGAATTGTCTGCCGCGTGCTACCTATAAGTATATTGGGTTGTAGAGATTTTGACCAAATTATATCGGTTAAAAGTGGTTTTGACCAAGAATGCTAATTCAAACTACCTTTTACTTATACTTTTTGAATTATTAAAATTGAAAGTCAATTCTAAAATTATATTATATATCACCATAACGTACTGGCTTTAGGGTGGGCCAAGTGCCACCCCAGCCGCACCTTATCCTGCTATCACTGAAAACCATTTTTGACTAAAATATTAGTCGAAACTGTTTTTGACTAAGTTTTTTTTTAATGTAATTATCGTTTCATTTAGCTGTACTAACATGATAGAGCGTGAATAACCACCTGGAAAGGGCACAAAGATCCCTCTTAAAAGTCATGGCATTTAGGCTATACAGATTTCCCACTAAAGAATTGTATGAGATATGTCAAGTATTAACTGTGAGGCAACTGTACATTTTCAAGTTAATTACTAAACAGCATATGGTTACCATTTATAATGCCACTGATTATAACAAAAACCGGGTGATAAAAATGTATGTTTACCAATAACATGTCAAACAGCCTCTGCTAGACGGTAAAATGCATATAAAGCTATATATTTATACAACAAAATTAATAAGTTAACAAATATATATCCCTTAACTAGTAGAAAAGTAAAAATTAAAATTAAGAATTGGCTATTAGGATTAGATTATGAACAAACTGAATCGATATTAGTATAAAAAATTGTTTAAATCTTAAATTTCATCCACACACACGAACACACGCAAACGCACGCACACTCGCGCGCACTCACACACACACACACATACACACACGCACGTACACAAGCACACACCCACACATACGCACATGGACACACTCATACACACACGCACACACAGATTTTATAATTGCTTTATTTACATAAAATAAGTAGCTGTCATTATATTAGGGAGATCGCTGACTCTCGTAACACAGGTTTTCTAACCTAGCTCGGGAGTCAGAGGCTTAAATAATATTGTTACAAAATTTTATGTCAATAAGGAATATTATTATTTGGGGTATCTATATAGTTTTCTCATCTGGTTGGGTTATATAAATATATAATTATAATTTAAAATGAAACGATAAATATACATAAATATTAATAACATAAAATAAATACAAAAATACATAAATAAATAAAAGCCCAACCAGATGGAAGCCCTCGGCAGGGGAGACCAAACGGCCGAGGGTTAGGAGGAAAGGGAAAGAAACCGGCGGACGATGCGGGCGGTATCGAGGCGCACCGCCTTCTGCATTTGAGCCTGGAGCGGTCCGACGTTGTAAAAAAATTTTTGTTTTTCATCGGGATTAATTTTCTTTTTGTCCTATCATCAAAGGTATCCTTCGTACGTACTGACTTCGTTTTCGGGAGCGTTTCAAAAATACCCGTTATCTATATAGACTTTATAGATTTTGTAAACTTGAGACTACCTTCTCCCTGTCTATTATTATTATTACAACCATCTCTTATATCGTCCCGTGGGTGTCGCAAAAGGCGGCAGGGGGATACAAATCAGGCGATGAACAGCAGCGACTACTTAATAACGTCTAGAAAATAAAAACGACGGTTGCCGACCTGCCAACAAAACGTGGCAACTATGGCAAATATCCCTCCTACGAGGCAATCTATGGGGGAGGCCTGAGTTCAGTGGATTTTTATACAGACGACGGGAGGACCTTCAAATATGCGAGATGTCTTTTATAATGTGATTACGGAAAATTCGCTCTCTTAAAAACAGGCTTAAGACCAAGAGCGGGCTATTTTCATACATATAATTAGGTTATATGAGTTCTACAAATCTTTGCAGAAGTTTGATAGAATAACACGGAGGAGCTAACAAAAATAATATGTAACATTTACCGCTGCTTTTTTAATCAGTCTTGAGAAATGCAAAATGTAATCAACCTAGTATTTTTTAATCAATCTTGAGAAATGCAAAATTTAATCAACCCAGTATTTTCTTTTCTTAATGCAAAATGTCTTAAAGCTTTTATTAACATCAATAAACCTTCCTAAGACTAAGAAAATTTCTAGCCTACACAGAAAAGAATCGACGACGACATAATATTTTATTGGATATCAGTAGAAATTTCTGACCATGTAAAATATGTATAAAAAATAAAACTGAACAAAGGTATATAAAAAAAACTCGTGTTCTTAATCTATCGATTAAAAGCGGTTACAATAAAGTAGAACCAGTCACGATTACAATTTTACGGCCCGTACACATTTCACTTATCGGCTCTGTGCAAAATCGATAAGTTTCGACATCAGTCCGACCCACTTCCACGGGTCGCTCTTACAACGGACGACATCACGAAAACGGTACAATAACGATTTATGTATGTACAATGTAAGTGGTAAAGTAGCCGATAAGATGGAAAAACCGAGTATATTATGTGAAAGTATATTGAGATACTGCGATACTGCATTGATATTATACTGATTTACTGCGTTTTATTTTTATATTAAATCTACCTACATTCTAGAAAACAAAACAGTACAAGCATTGCGCATCAAGGAAAACTATAATGTACAAACGAGATATATTAGTTTAACAGAATTAAGAAACCATAATTTTTTTTATTGATGATGCGCAAAAAAGCCTGATCGCCTGACTGAAGTGTTTGCTACCGACAGTTAACATCTGCAGCACAATCGCGTTGACAGCCTTTGATTGAGTGGCAGTAGTTTTAAGGATTCATAAATCATATCGGCCCGGAAAATCGCTCTCTGGGCGAAACAAAATCCGTGCATTATTAAAATATTAAAATAATTAATAGAATCAGGCGTTAAGTTCAGAAGTCCATTATATTAAAGATGTTAATATTAATTAGCTACATTGATGTTCCTGCCCTAGTTTGAAGGTCATCGAAACATCTATTTCCAATACCAATACATGAGGGATCACCATCGATAATACAACACGTGATTTGCCTCGCCTCTAAAATATGCATTATCAGCAAAAAATACTTGGCGATGGCCGACCGTTAAGTAAATATTAAAATGTCATTCATATCATTCAGTATAAGAGTTGAAATCGTAGCCCGGATTCCACTTCATACATATACCATAAATCAATTTAAGCTAAATTTAGCTTCAAATTAAATAGAACGTCAACGAGAGCATCTCATAAGTTACTCGTTCACTATTAAGTAGAGTTGGTTGGCGCTGGGCCAGAGATTGCAGTGGGCCAGTTACACCTTAGTTACTGGTGGAGCCACGTGTTTAAGGCTGCCGAAGTCTAGTTCCCCGGTCGAACCTTAAACCTATTACGCGAGATATTAACTAAAGTGGACTGTATATGCGGTTGCTTCTACGCTTACGTAAAGGCGACTACTATAGCATGCGGTATAATGCACTCGCTCTTCCCTAAAACTAAACTATTATTGTGCCAAATCGCTGAAAAGGAATCCTGCCTTATTAGGAGAACAAAAAAATTGGAGCGGGTTAAACTATGTAAGGCAGGAGCTAAATTAAGGAATGTTGACTCACCGGGGTTTCTTCTATCCTGTTGAGTACTATAGCTGCAACTTCTGGAACTTCTTCTGGAACACTCCGGAGAGAGGCGGTGCGCGACTATATCTCACACGAGGTGAGGGAACTTCTTCTAGACAGACACTCTGGGGCCCCAGGGGTGCGTCGGGAGAGAAGCGTTGTGGTTTCAGCGACGACTGCAGTGGAAAGAGCTGTTGTTCCAATGACTGGCGCGGTAGGAAAGAGCTGTTGTTCCAATGACTGGCGCGGTAGGAAAGAGCTGTTGGTCCAATGACTGGCGCGGTAGGAAAGAGGCCGCGCAACGGTCGCGCGTGCCTTATATGTCCTCGGCCCCGATGATTACGTGACATTCTAGAATCATCTTCTTGCCCCTCCCACCCCACCACCCCGATGTGTCGATGGAGGATCGAGGAGGGTATGAATGATATCGTTTTGTCGGAAAGGAACAAGCGGCTTGGCACCTCTACCGTCAAATATAATAATCCAATGGTTTTTTCCGCGCAACCATCTCCCCCGCCCTTGAAGGATTTCCTTCAAAATTAACTAATACAACTAGAGCTAAGATCAACTAACAAAATAACTAACTAACGCTAAGATTACTTAAATTCAACTACAATTTAATCTAGAAAGCTAATTTAAATTATGGAAGAGGCAGGGGGCACAAACGGACAACCGGACGCAAGTAAGACCCAACCGTGGTCTTAACGCGAGCTATCCTAACTACTCCGTCGGAACCGGGAAAGACCTCTTCGACAATTCCTAACGGCCAGTGGAGAGGCGGCGTATTCTCTTTGGTGAGCACAACTACAGTTCCTACAGCTAAAGGCTCAGTTGCTGTGTTCCATTTTTGCCGAGACTGCAAAGTATGCAAGTGTTCCATCCTCCATCGTTTCCAAAACGATTGCACTAACCGATCTAATAATTTGTGGCGTGCGGAAATGCTAAGTCTGTTCTCATCCATACCTGCGGCTGGCAAATACTTTAAAGGCGTTAAATTCAAAAAATGTGCTGGAGTTAGAGCCAGCGGTTCCGAGGGGTCACTAGACAACGTACGACAAAGTGGGCGACTATTCATTACGCATTCAATTTGAGCGAGCACCGTACTTAGCTCTTCGAAGGACAAAATTTGATCTCCTATTACTCGGTATAAATGACTCTTTAGACTCTTGATATTAGTCTCCCAATTGCTCCCCAAAATGGCTCGCGGCTGGGACGTTCAGAGACCACTCAATGCGGTTCTCGGCTAGAATGTGAGCGAACTCCGAATTATAATATTTGCTAGCTAAGAGCTCATGTAGTTCCGATAAAATACGTTTTGCACCGACGTAGTTCGTACCGTTATCCGAATACAATCTACTTACAGGGCCACGGCGGGAAAGAAACCTTTTAAATGCACCCATAAAGCCTGCTGTGCTTAGATCACCAACGAGTTCTATATGCACCGCTCGAGTAGTTAGACATACGAAAATGCAGACGTAAGCCTTTGTGGATCTTATACCACGCCCGCGAGTGAGCGTGACCTTAAACGGACCAGCGAAATCAGACCCGGTGTGCGTGAAGGGCTTTACTGATTGTATTACTCTACAAGATCTAAGTTCCGCCATTTCCGGAAATGACGGCTTGGGGCGTGCCCGAAAGCAAGCTATACATCGGTGCACCCGATTGCGTATTAAACTACGTGCAGAAAGAATCCAATAATTCTGACGCAAAATCGACATCAACAAGTCGGGGCGAGCGTGCGAGTTCAATTTATGATGGTAATCGACTAATAAGTTCATGATATGGTCTTTACGCGGTAAAACAATAGGGTGCCGTTGGTCGAAACTCAATTGCGAGTTGGACAAGCGTCCACCTACCCTTACAATCCCATCCTGTAAAAATGGCTTAAGGCGTTGAAAGGCGCGACTACAAGCTCTATTCGATTGTAATCTTCTAATTTCTTCAGAGAAGTGCGCACGTTGAAGTTCACGCAATACTAGCGACTCGGCATAGTTGTAATCGGATGCTAAGACATACGAACGTCGCGGTAACAGCTTCGCGAATCGACAAACGTAAATTACGCTACGCAATAATTTCGACCAAGAGGACAAGCGGTTCGCCAAAGCAATGATTGGAGAAACCTCACTCGAAACGTTCGCCACTAGAGCGTGTCTCTTCTCTTCCGGCGGTTGTGACACTGACGAAGGTTCGAAGTCGGTTATTGGCCATTGCGAGGGATCCAAGTGAACCCAAGCAGGTCCGTGGAACCAAAGCGGGTGGTCCATTATTTGCATCGGGGTGAGTCCACGGGATAGACAATCGGCGGGGTTTTCCGTACCGGACACGTGATAAAAGTTCCGCGTTTCTAACTCGTCTTGTATCTTAGCCACTCGGTTCGCAACAAACGTATCCCAACGGTGGGGTGAAGAATGAACCCAGCATAAGGCGACGGTGGAGTCGGAAAAGGCCAATATCCTTTCTATGTGAACTCTATCCCTACATGCGCTGATAACTGCGGTAATAAGCTTGGTGAGTACTAATATTGCGCAAAGCTCTAAGCGCGCCAGAGAGACAACCTTACGGGGGGAGACTCTCGACTTAGAACTAATGAGGCTAATCGAATTTCTACCATTATTCTGGACGTGGAAATATACAACGCCCCCGTAAGCCTTCTCGCTGGCGTCTGCAAACCCAACGACTGTTATGGCGCTACTTCTATCTACGTTTATATGACGCGGTATTTTAATTTCTCTTAATAAAGGAAGTTCCTCTCTAAAGCGCTGCCACAACCGAACAATGCTGTCAGGCGGCGAGTCATCCCAGTCGCATTCCAATAACCAAAGTTGTTTAATTAAAAGCTTAGCGTACAATACCACCGGAGCTACGAAACCCATGACGTCCCATAATCTAGCAACGCATGACAGTATTGTGCGCTTTGTGCATTTCTCTACGGGCGGATTTACCTTAAGGCTAAACACGTCGGACTCTGGTGACCAACATAGACCGAGCACCTTGTGTGTATCAGAATCGTCGAATTCCTTTATCGCCGAAAGACGGTGTGATAGTGGGATTGTATCCAAAACCGGACGCGAATTACTAGTCCACTTCACAAGATCGAATTGACCCGATTTCATGAACCTTATAACCTCGGCGGTGGTTAGGGTTGCCTCCTCCACGCTATCGACCGAGTACACAAAATCATCCATATATAATCCGCTCTCAATTGCCCTCTTAGCTTTAGGATAAGAGGGACCTTCATCGTGAGCGAGCTGTCTCACCGTGCGTAACGCATGAAATGGGCTCGACTTTAAACCAAAACAAACGCGATTAAATTCAAACACCATTAGAGGTTCCTTTGGGTTGAAACGATATAAAATGCGTTGGAATCTACGGTCGCATTCACGGACCCCTATGCAAAGAAACATTTGACGAATATCGGCGGATAGTGCTCTACTAAACAAACGAAAATTGACTATTATATTAAATAAACTGCACTGTAAATTTTGCCCACTATAGAGGATATCGTTAAGCGACAGGTGAGTGCTAGTTTTAGCACTAGCGTCGAGCACTACACGTAACTTAGATGTAAGTTTGTCCTCTCTATTGACTCCGTGGTGTGGTATGAAATACGACGGTGTGTCTTCGTAGTTATCTATTTTCGAAGCCACAAGTGATATGTAACCTTCTCTTATATATTCGTTAATGACGCCGTCGTAAGCTTCCTTTAACTGGGGTGAAGCGAGCATCCTACGCTCCAAGCTGTAGAAACGTTTTTCCGCCATTTGACGCGAATCGCCGAGAGATAAAACACCTCCTTTAAAAGGTAGCCCTACACTATATCTACCGTCGCGATCACGAATGGTCGTGCGGACGTAAATTTCCTCGCATAACCTATCATCTGAGCTAGCTATGGGTGGAACGTTCACCTCCTCCATCTCCCAAAATTTGCGGACTAACGACTCGAGCGGTTCGACAGCCATACCACAATAAGAGGTTGCCGAAATACTATCTATGATGGGGGCGGAGCCAAGGATCACATAGCCCAATACGGTTTCCAGTGCGTAAGGCGCGGTATGCGAAGAGTTGCCCCTGACCTTATTGTTTAACAAAAGATAAGGGAAAAGCGATGCTCCAATGAGCATGTCTATGTTTCCAGGAACGGCGTAAGTGTCGTCCGCCAGAGTCAAATTCTTAAATTCAATCATTGCCGAGGTGTCAACCGAAACGGCTGGCAACCGTTCAGTGACCCTATCTACTACTAGTGCATTTATATCAAAGTTAACATTACGATCTATCCGAGAATAAATTTTTAAATTTATATATCCCTGTGTCGATTTACTAGTGCCTCCGATGCCTTTAATTACAGGACATGAAAGTGACCTATTTATTACTAAGCCTAAGCGCTGACAACATTGTCGCGTTATAAAGCTATTTTGGGCTCCGCTGTCCAGCAGTGCACGGACGCTTTGTTCGTTTCCACGCGAATCCCTAACCAAAATACGTGCCGTACCCAGTAACACGGTTGAAGGAGGTTGTGCTCCCATATTTGCCAATGAGCACAGAGCGACATCACCAGGTCGACCGCTAGAATCGTTGACCTTAGTAGGGGCGAATTCCTTATCCGCTTTACTTGACGCCGCTATGTTGCTATTTTCAAAATGTAATAGCGTGTGATGTTTCCTGGCGCACTTGCTACATACGGAACTCGAATTGCATTTTGCAACTAAATGCTTATCGCTTAAGCAGTTCAAACATAGGTTGTTTGTCTTTACTAATTTATAACGCTCGCTTGGTGAATATTTACGAAAAGTCGCACAATTATATAAATTACCGTGTCTATCTTTACATACTAAACAAGTATGCTGGAGTGATGTTGGCGTAGCGGTTACGTAAGTTAACGACCCTGCTATTTTAGATGGTTGAGTCTGTCTACGGTCGACGCACCTTTTATTCTCCTGTTTAACGTTCGGAGAGCGCTGCATCACCTTTATTTGATCTCGCACGAACGATGCTAATGAATGAAAGGAAGGCATCTCCGAGCTACGATGCTCCATTTCAAACGCACGCACGGTGTCGGGGTCCAACTTCTTCAGTGCAATATGGAGAAACACCACGTCCATAAGATCATTAAATTTCAAATTCTTAAGTGCAGCCACCGATGCCACAAATTTATCTAGAAATTGCTCTAAGCGTTGATGTTCGCGGATGATATAGATTTAAGATCGAATATCTGGTTCAAATATTCGGAAGCTAACATTCTCCTATCTTCATATTTAGTTTTAAGCGTTTCGAATATTAATAAGTAATTGTTTGCTGTAGGTGTAAAACCAGAGCAGATCGACTGTGCCCTGCCACTAAGTTTACTGATTAAGTAATATAATTTTTCGGCGTCCGATAACGATGGGTTATTGTGTATATTGTTTTGAAAACTACTGAAGAAGAAGGGCCACGTCTTAATATCACCATTAAATACCGGAATATCTATTGGCGGCAACCTAATCGAGTCGCTTGGACGTACCTGTTTTTTCGGCTTTGCTTCGTTTTGAGATAGGGATCTCGCAATTCTTTTCACGCGACACAACATATCTTCGAATGCCAGCAGCGGTTGGTAGTTCACTATGTATTTCGGGTCGATTTGTAATTCCAAATGATTAATTTGGTCTAATATTTTTTCGTAATCTATTCGTAAAGAATCTATCGTTTCGATTTCGGTCAAAAAAGTTTCCCGCACTGCTTCTATATGGATGTTCTTTATATAATCACTTATATTCTGCATACGCGAAAAGAGTATGTCCCTCTTAGCATAAAGCGTTTTAATTTTGATTTCACTTCCACTAACTGCCATTTTAAACTATTATAATAAAGTTATATCAATCACAATTAATCTCACAACGCACAAACAATAAAGGATGGACACTCGGTATGCCGTATTACGTAATTAAATCGAACACCTGCGCAGCGAGTCGAGGTGACGCGTCATTTGCTAGACTCAATAATTTTATCAAGATTGTGGGTAAGCGTATCAAACGGTTCCTATTACACTGTTTCAATTATTTAATAGGCTTTAAATTTAATCAAATACGAGCGCTATAAAACGAATAATTCTGTTTGCGAGTACCTAATCAAAATTTAAATTTAAACGAACACTATTTAAGTCTATTCTATAAATTGGAGTGCATTATCTAATTAATTAATTCAACAATTCGACCAAAATCCTGCTCGAAGTGACCATAAAATGATGGAGCCACGTGTTTAAGGCTGCCGAAGTCTAGTTCCCCGGTCGAACCTTAAACCTATTACGCGAGATATTAACTAAAGTGGACTGTATATGCGGTTGCTTCTACGCTTACGTAAAGGCGACTACTATAGCATGCGGTATAATGCACTCGCTCTTCCCTAAAACTAAACTATTATTGTGCCAAATCGCTGAAAAGGAATCCTGCCTTATTAGGAGAACAAAAAAATTGGAGCGGGTTAAACTATGTAAGGCAGAAGCTAAATTAAGGAATGTTGACTCACCGGGGTTTCTTCTATCCTGTTGAGCACTATAGCTGCAACTTCTGGAACTTCTTCTGGAACACTCCGGAGAGAGGCGGTGCGCGACTATATCTCACACGAGGTGAGGGAACTTCTTCTAGACAGACACTCTGGGGCCCCAGGGGTGCGTCGGGAGAGAAGCGTTGTGGTTTCAGCGACGACTGCAGTGGAAAGAGCTGTTGTTCCAATGACTGGCGCGGTAGGAAAGAGCTGTTGTTCCAATGACTGGCGCGGTAGGAAAGAGCTGTTGGTCCAATGACTGGCGCGGTAGGAAAGAGGCCGCGCAACGGTCGCGCGTGCCTTATATGTCCTCGGCCCCGATGATTACGTGACATTCTAGAATCATCTTCTTGCCCCTCCCACCCCACCACCCCGATGTGTCGATGGAGGATCGAGGAGGGTATGAATGATATCGTTTTGTCGGAAAGGAACAAGCGGCTTGGCACCTCTACCGTCAAATATAATAATCCAATGGTTTTTTCCGCACAACCAGTTACCATTATGAAGAGAGTTGTTCTATAAGCTTGAAGCATTAAAGAGTTGTGGATCCGAGCCTTTGGATTATAGTTATTTTTGTTATGTCTTTTTTCATGCAATTTTTCCTCATATAATATTAATAACATTTAGGGTGATCTGGTCGGAAAGACCGCCATGATGTTAAAGAGAATTTTTGCCAAAATTTATATATGATTTAAACAGATTGCATATATGGAGGTTTTTTTACATTTTGTCTTAACCACTGAATACATAAATAATGAAGCATTGAAGCTTGAAACTAACAATGTTAACGATATCTACATTAAAGAAAAAATCGTTTACTTCGTACTGTTAAGTATGAGGCCACTCCTAATCAATCAATTTTCCGTGTATCTATTTCTCAAAATTGTTTTTAAATCGCAAATAATTGCATCGTATCGTCGTCGTTGTATGTAAAACGACCTAGTTGATTCGGTTCACCCTGACTCTGAAATTATAATGAATCGTACCGAGTAACCTCGATTAGGCGAACTGTTTTATAGACGTACGTGTAAAATTGCTCGCCTGTGCCAAGGAGACTTCCGATATCGTTACAATATGGCTGGACGTGTCTATATCGAAACATGTTTTGCTGAATTTTATGTTCACAACTCTCTATTTAAATAGCTGTAGGATAACACGAACATAAATTTTAATCTGTTTATAGAATTATTTAAACGGTATGTGTAAGAATCCTGAATGATTTTTTTTAGAGTTAACTAGTTCACATAATGATTTCTTATATTTATTTACATGGATACTACACATTAATGATCTAAGAGTTTGCTTGCGGGTTTGATAACCGAAACAAATATTTGCGTGGCCAACAAAAAATTGTTCTAAACTAAATTTGAACGTAATGTACATGTATGTAAAATGTCTTTATGATGCAGGAGGAATTCTAAGTATAGGGATGAACGAAAAAAAAAGGTACTCTTAAAAGCTTGCCACCTGAAACCATAGCTAGGCATGAAAACGCACGCACTCGCAAATCGGCACGCGCGGTCAGACATACGCACACGGACACACAATCAATTACATACACTGGCACGGGGCAGTGTTGCCAACAGGTTGGCAACGGGAAAAAATTGTGTTTAACGGCTAACGGATCTTTTAACGGGACAACAAAAATTTATGTTTTTTTAGATTTGTTTTCGAAATAAAAATAATTTGGGAATGACAAAAATTAAATTATAATTTTATTCATTTTTTTTAGTTTAAAAATACGAAAAAATGTGCAATACAATGAATGATTAACACTTGTCTACCGTACTTGACGGGATTTGACGGGATTATAGTGGAGCTAGGTTTTGATGTTGGCAACACTAGCACGGGGGCGCACGCGCATTGGTGTGCCCACGAACACGCATTTAGAGTGAACGTTCTTCTTATTATTATACACATTTATTACCCGTTTGATTATTCGATTTTTTTTAAAGACCATTTTGATTGTTATTTAAGAATAAATGTAGGTGTCTACGTTTCACAGTATTCACTTACATTCAGGAGGGCTGTGTGTTCGTATGTCGCCCTTACTTCTATAACCAAAGTCACAAAACCGTTACTCCTTAGGCGGTTACATATTAAATTTAAGGTTATTGTCATTATTACAGTTCAAACACTGGCACAACGCATGGTTGGACACCTCCTACAGATTACATATAATAAACGTATGTAGTATCCAAAGTTTAAAAATCGCTTCTAAAAACACGAAAACTCCTTTTTGTTTATTAACGTTTGCGTTGTTGGGGGTGTAATCGTTCATAATTATGGAGCCTAATATCAAATAATTTCTAATTATACTAAGTGGATCGTAGTCGTAAACACGATTTAATTGAAATATCTCGTGGAAGCCCTTCTTAGGGATATAATGCAAGCGGAGGGATGGTCTGTTGGTGATTTAATTTATTAATCTATTTAACTTTCATCGGTGTAATAACAGCGATAAAAGTTAATAAAAAGCAAGTGAGCAAATAATTTCCGTACATCACGAAATACCAGCGTAAAATAGCAATTTAATGCTGCATTGTTTCGAATGGTGAGTGTAGAGAACCAGGGACCTATTTTGCTGCAAACGAGGCATCCCATCTTAGTCCACACAGGGGTGACAACTTTAACTCATAATAGAGTTTAATTTGTAATTTTGTATGTGCATAATACTTCTAATTCGTTGTCTTTGATGCAAAATGTACATAAGTGGGTTGATACCTTAATAAATAAATAAAAAAAGCATTTATATTTTGAACCTTAATCGCGAATAGATGACTTACTATTAGGTGGATCGTGCGATCGTTTGTCACCTTTATTCTATAAAAAAAATATCTTCGACTAGAGCCTAAGCTACATAACTAGCTAGTCCACGTTTTCAATAACAAAAGAAATTTACGGCAACACCCCATTAGATGACGGTTCTTTACCCCCTCTGCCGTAAAAAATATATGTCACACTTATTTCCTGTTATTGTTTTACTATTTTTGTAGCCTGTGCTTTTGCTATCAGTAAAAAAATCGAGGCACCCTGCAAAGTAATTTCTATAAGCTACTCGTAATTACGCTTCTAAGCGGCACTGATAAATATAATTAATAGCGGTGTTATGAAACACCAGTACCTACCTACTCCCTCATAAGACTGCAAGGTAATTAGATTACATTTCCATTATCTTCTCTAATAAGTCAGTTAATTAACATATTTGATACACGGTGTAAAACACACTGATTTATGTATGTATTTTCACTGATGCTTGGTTATAGCGTTTCAGACTGTGGAGTGGAGGCATTATATTGACGATAATTATGTCCTTCTGATCGATTTAAAATACGAAGATAACTCTAATTTTGTTAGGAGCTGGCAACTGCGTGGGAAATATGTGGTAGCACCTACAGAGGCCGTGGTAGCTCAGATGATTAACGCTCGCTGTAAATATAACAGAACGCGAGTAACCCGGGTTCGATACCCGCCGGCACCAATGAAATTGTTAATTGCAATTTCAAGTGCTGATTTTACTACGTACTCGGCGGTGAAGAAAAACGTAGTGAGGAAAACTGCATGTCTCAGGAATAAGAAAAAAAAATATTTCGAAGACATGTGAAGTTTGCCAATACGCATTGGGGCAGCGCAGCGGACACTTCCTTGCCCTAAAACCCTTTTAGAAATGAGGGGAGGCCTGTGCCCAGCAGTGGGACGTACGTCCTATAGGCTATAACTTTACTTTTTTTATTTTACCTACAGATGCGTTGCCTTGTTCTAAATCTAACCTATTCAAATCCGATATAATGTTTCTCCGGTTACTTTGAAGATTGATATGAATGTGCGTCAGAGATATAAGATGATGAATCAACTCAACTATCAAAGACGGACACCAACAATTTGTGCATGTGTACAAATTATATTTTTGGTTCAGCCCAGGACCGACGACGTAGACGACTGTCGAACACTAGACCGTAAGTAAAAAACATTTTCATACAAAAAAAGTAGCAGCCGTTGGTCAAATGCTCGGTTAACTTCAAGTTTTAAGACCAACGTCTTGTATATTGACCGCAAGTACTTCAAGCGCAAAAAGTTATAATCCTAAAGCTCGACAAAATTCCCTCCCAAGGCTGGTTAGAATATTTTAGGTCTGGAATATTTAAAATAGTTTCCCTCACGTTCGACGAGGCAACGAGCTTTACTTGTAATTTTTTTCAATCGATTTTTGCGACAATTGTTAAACTAGGTGTCGGATTTTTCTTAATAGCTATACGTCAAAACTCCTGTTGCCTTTGAGTAATTATTGTATGCCATTTATATTTTTTTCGCAGAACAAAACCGTCTTTCAAATTTGCAAGTTTTCATGAGGCAGGTTGTACGTAAAACGCAGTAACGTCTACACATGTTTTAAATTGCGTCTGAAGCAAACTAACTAATGCGTGTAACAAATTGAGGAACAGACTTGGGAATAAAGCCACAGATATTCTGGTTATTTTGCAGAGTAGTGATGTTAAACACGTTCGTACAAATTGTTCGTAAATTTCCTTTGTATACAAATACCTCGCTCATAATTCTGTTTGCAATATCTAGCTGCGTATTGAATACTGTATACATATTCGACTATGAGTTTCTTGTAGTTGTGGTTTCGAATTTCACTGGCAATACCTGGAACAAATGAAAAACAAAAATTAAATTTTTTATCCTTTTTAAAACTTACAAAAATCTAAAAGTTAGTATTTATTAGTGTCATCATCATCACTATCATCATAAACAGACGGATTCAGATCGCTAGAAAGCAAGAATTATGATTCCTGTAAATTTTGTGAAAGCATAACTTTATGTTACCGAGTAGTGACGATGTAAGAATACCCACAAACTCATACTCACACTCCGTGGGTGCCGTAAGGGGCGACAGAGGGAATTAAATCACGAGATGGGCAGCAGAGTCTTCCTCACAACAACTTAAATTAAAAAAAACTACGGTTGCTAATCCGCCAAGCATGGCAACTATGGCAAATATCATCCCGATACGACAACTTGTGGGAGAAGCGTACGTTCAGCAGTGAACCTTGATAGGCTGTAAATTTCACTTTTAATAATCGATTAATTTATGATATCAAGTTTTTAGATCTGACCAATACATATATAAAACTCTTTTTATTCAGACTATAAGGATAATAAGAGCTCTGTACATACTAATTGCAATTTTTATCAGTTTATTTATAGATTAAAAAATAATACCTACTAAAAATTTTACGGCCTTATTCCAAAACACGGACTAAATATAGTACCGAAATTAGTACTAGGTTCAAACCATGACATAAGAGAAAAGGTTATTACAAAACGAAGAATATCTCCAGTTCAATGATTATCTATGGTACTAAAGTTAAACGGTATTGGTAACCTAATGATTTCTTATATTTACGCGAACACTACACATTGATTAAAACTACTTTTACGGATTTTATCGCGTTTAATTTTACTTTTAATTATTTTTATTTTTAATTACCGACGTTTCGGGTGCACAGCACCCATGGTCACGGTGGGGGACTGAGGTGACTGACGTCCCGATGTCATTGTTAAACCCGGAGTACCTTCAGCGTTTTTTAATTATTATTTATGGTGCGATCTATGCAAAATGAACTGATTATGTCCTGAGGTCTTGCAGTGGTATGCTTGGGTTTAGTTTTAATTTTATTGATTACTCTATTGAAATTGGGATGTTTTCTTTTTAATTTCAATAGCTTCACGTATCATCCATGGTAGGAATCGGCGTTCTTTCGCGAGGATTTGTGGTCTATCAAATCTGATGTAATGGTTGGGACCGTCTAGGATATGATCACAAACTGCAGACTGTTGATGCTTCACATCAGCTATATGTTCTTTAACGCGGGTTCTAATAGATCTTTTTGTTTGTTCTATATCGGTATAACCTAATTTTAGGAGAGCAATTTACATTCAGGGAAGGTTCACTCTATGCAAGTGTATTGTAATATCAACTTTGTATAGAAGGGGGCGGGGCGAACGTACACGCGGCTTACCTAATGGTGACGGATTTTTAAAACGGAGTCAGCTCTTTTCTTATCGGTCCACGTAAGGACCTTTCGGTTTCGGCACGGATAGTCATTGATAGTTGTCGATTTCATAAAAGAGTCGTGAACGTTTTAATATTTACTACTGTTAACTACAACCGCTTCATCTTCGAGTGACAGCGTAGGGTAATCCACTTCTCAATATCATCGTAATCGTAGATGTCGCAAGAGGCGGCAGAGTGAAAATGCACCAGGAGACGGGTAACAGCGTCTTCCTGATAAAACTTAAAATAATAAAAAACGAGTGTGCACACGACTGAAGTAAAACTTCTTTACCTCCATCTGTATATATATATATATATATATATATATATATATATATATATATATATATATATATATATATATATATACAGATGGAGGTAAAGAAGTTTTACTTCAGTCGTGTGCACACTCGTTTTTTATTATTTTAAGTTTTATCAGGAAGACGCTGTTACCCGTCTCCTGGTGCATTTTCACTCTGCCGCCTCTTGCGACATCTACGATTACGATGATATTGAGAAGTGGATTACCCTACGCTGTCACTCGAAGATGAAGCGGTTGTAGTTAACAGTAGTAAATATTAAAACGTTCACGACTCTTTTATGAAATCGACAACTATCAATGACTATCCGTGCCGAAACCGAAAGGTCCTTACGTGGACCGATAAGAAAAGAGCTGACTCCGTTTTAAAAATCCGTCACCATTAGGTAAGCCGCGTGTACGTTCGCCCCGCCCCCTTCTATACAAAGTTGATATTACAATACACTTGCATAGAGTGAACCTTCCCTGAATGTAAATTGCTCTCCTAAAATTAGGTTATACCGATATAGAACAAACAAAAAGATCTATTAGAACCCGCGTTAAAGAACATATAGCTGATGTGAAGCATCAACAGTCTGCAGTTTGTGATCATATCCTAGACGGTCCCAACCATTACATCAGATTTGATAGACCACAAATCCTCGCGAAAGAACGCCGATTCCTACCATGGATGATACGTGAAGCTATTGAAATTAAAAAGAAAACATCCCAATTTCAATAGAGTAATCAATAAAATTAAAACTAAACCCAAGCATACCACTGCAAGACCTCAGGACATAATCAGTTCATTTTGCATAGATCGCACCATAAATAATAATTAAAAAACGCTGAAGGTACTCCGGGTTTAACAATGACATCGGGACGTCAGTCACCTCAGTCCCCCACCGTGACCATGGGTGCTGTGCACCCGAAACGTCGGTAATTAAAAATAAAAATAATTAAAAGTAAAATTAAACGCGATAAAATCCGTAAAAGTAGTTTTAATCAATGTGTAGTGTTCGCGTAAATATAAGAAATCATTAGGTTACCAATACCGTTTAACTTTAGTACCATAGATAATCATTGAACTGGAGATATTCTTCGTTTTGTAATAACCTTTTCTCTTATGTCATGGTTTGAACCTAGTACTAATTTCGGTACTATATTTAGTCCGTGTTTTGGAATAAGGCCGTAAAATTTTTAGTAGGTATTATTTTTTAATCTATAAATAAACTGATAAAAATTGCAATTAGTATGTACAGAGCTCTTATTATCCTTATAGTCTGAATAAAAAGAGTTTTATATATGTATTGGTCAGATCTAAAAACTTGATATCATAAATTAATCGATTATTAAAAGTGAAATTTACAGCCTATCAAGGTTCACTGCTGAACGTACGCTTCTCCCACAAGTTGTCGTATCGGGATGATATTTGCCATAGTTGCCATGCTTGGCGGATTAGCAACCGTAGTTTTTTTTAATTTAAGTTGTTGTGAGGAAGACTCTGCTGCCCATCTCGTGATTTAATTCCCTCTGTCGCCCCTTACGGCACCCACGGAGTGTGAGTATGAGTTTGTGGGTATTCTTACATCGTCACTACTCGGTAACATAAAGTTATGCTTTCACAAAATTTACAGGAATCATAATTCTTGCTTTCTAGCGATCTGAATCCGTCTGTTTATGATGATAGTGATGATGATGACACTAATAAATACTAACTTTTAGATTTTTGTAAGTTTTAAAAAGGATAAAAAATTTAATTTTTGTTTTTCATTTGTTCCAGGTATTGCCAGTGAAATTCGAAACCACAACTACAAGAAACTCATAGTCGAATATGTATACAGTATTCAATACGCAGCTAGATATTGCAAACAGAATTATGAGCGAGGTATTTGTATACAAAGGAAATTTACGAACAATTTGTACGAACGTGTTTAACATCACTACTCTGCAAAATAACCAGAATATCTGTGGCTTTATTCCCAAGTCTGTTCCTCAATTTGTTACACGCATTAGTTAGTTTGCTTCAGACGCAATTTAAAACATGTGTAGACGTTACTGCGTTTTACGTACAACCTGCCTCATGAAAACTTGCAAATTTGAAAGACGGTTTTGTTCTGCGAAAAAAATATAAATGGCATACAATAATTACTCAAAGGCAACAGGAGTTTTGACGTATAGCTATTAAGAAAAATCCGACACCTAGTTTAACAATTGTCGCAAAAATCGATTGAAAAAAATTACAAGTAAAGCTCGTTGCCTCGTCGAACGTGAGGGAAACTATTTTAAATATTCCAGACCTAAAATATTCTAACCAGCCTTGGGAGGGAATTTTGTCGAGCTTTAGGATTATAACTTTTTGCGCTTGAAGTACTTGCGGTCAATATACAAGACGTTGGTCTTAAAACTTGAAGTTAACCGAGCATTTGACCAACGGCTGCTACTTTTTTTGTATGAAAATGTTTTTTACACTTCTTTACCTCCATCTGTATATATATATATATATATATATATATATATATATATATATATATATTATGTGTGTTGTTATGTATATACATATTCATATATTAAATTTCTACAAATATTTAAATTTATTATCATAATTTGTTATTATATACCCGAAAATTCACAAAACATGAACTTTAAAATAACTACCATTTTATTCACTTTAAACGTAGAATATTTTTTTTTTTTATAGAAGAGGGGGCAAACGAGCATGCGGCTCACATGTACTATTAAAAAATATTAATTCATAAAATTGTGCAAAACGAAAGAGAGAAAGAAAATGTGCGCGCGCACTGCTCTCACTTGCTTATATCCCCCACTCAACTCCCGTTCGCCTCGCCCGATCACGATTTTCGTAACGCTTTCGTCACGCGTTCGCCAGCTTACTGCCCAAGTCAAGCATGCATAAAGAAGTTTTACTTCACCACCACCACCTTGTCTGCTAAGCGTGGCAACTATGGCTGACATTCTCTTTATGAGGCAACCTATGAATATTATAAATATTTGTATATATTTGAAATCAAAAACGTTATTATTGAACACCATTACGCAAGTACGTATAATATCACTTCGTGAATAGCAATAATAGTACAAATAAAAATCCATGCAAAAGGTATTGCGATTATAAAGCATACCACCTTTCATCGATGTCGACACCTTTTTGTTAAAAATGCTTTGTTCTATACAAATACCAACGAAACGATTTTTAACTACGAACCAATAACGTTAAATAAAATAATTCACACACTCTAGTATAAGCAAAGAAAGTATAAATATTAAATACAATTGATCAGACACTAACTAGTAAGTTATTGAGAGGAAACTATATGTATATGTAAGTATAAGAAGCGATACAGCGATCAATTTTAAAACTGTGTATTCTTCGACCTCTTGGGAGCTTGGTATGAGTGTATAAGAATATGTACCAACGTGTAATTATGCGGATTTTATCGCATTTAATTTGAACTCATTTGTATTTCCCAACATATCGATGGTAAAATATCCGCGTAAATCAGCGCTTCGGTAGCGCATTAACTAAGCCCACAACAGCGATGATGCAGGGCCGCGAATTCGAATCCCGGCTATAGCAAGTGTTTGTATAACCTACAAACATATTTTCGAGCTCTGGATGTCAGTCACATGTCCTTGTGCAGTTTACGTGTGTAAAACGCCTTCTCTACGTAGGAGAAAATGCTAGTGCGAGTGTAAGGTTTTTTAGAAAGATAATAAATACGAGGGTGGATTGAAAAGTACTCGGCCTAACACAGATCCATTCAATTCTAAAAATCAAATCTACCCACATTATTTAGTTCAGTTCAGACTAGTTCATTGTGTGAAGTTCGAAACGTGTGCGATAATTAGTTGTGATTTTATAAATTTATTAACAAAGTAATCGGACATAATTTCCGCGAATGGAGCAAATCGAGCAGCGTGCCGTCATTAAGTACCTCCATAAGAAGGGGCTATCATCAAAAGCCATTCATGATGACATGGTCAGTACATTAGGCGATTGTGCTCTGTCATATTCATCCGTCAAAAAATGCATAGCAGAATTTAAACGTGGTAGAGAGAGTGTGAAAGATGAACCCGGCTCTGGAAGGCCTTCGATGTCAACTACTGACGAAAATATTAAAAAAGTACTTGATTTAATAATGGGAGACCGCAGATTAAAAATTAGAGAGATAGCCGAGATTATAGGCATCTATTATGAACGAACTCAAAACATCATTGTCAACGAGTTGGGTTTCCACAAGGTGTCTGCGAGGTGGGTTCCGCGACTGCTTTCAGTTGAACAAAAAAGGACGTGATTGACTATTTCACGCGACTGTTTGGAGTTATTTGAAGCCGATGCAGATGATTTTTTGAATCGTTTTGTTACTATGGACGAAACATGGGTTCATTACTGTACACCGGAAACAAAACAACAATCAAAACAGTGGAGAAGACCTGGTTCACCACCCCCTAAAAAGGCTAAATCGATTTTGTCGGCAAATAAGGTGATGGCTTCAGTATTCTGGGACTCGAAAGGTGTGATTATGATTGATTATCTTGAAAGGGGTCAGAGTATAAACTCTGATTACTACTGCACCTTACTACGTCGTTTACGAGAGGAAATAAAAGAAAAACGTCGAGGAATGCTCAGAAGAAAAGTCCTGTTTCATCAAGATAACGCCCGTGTTCACACTAGGGTTGCCAGATGTCCGGTATTTAAGCGTACAGTCCGGTATTTTCGAGGCCTGTCCGGTAAAATATAAATGGTCATACCGGACAGAACAATGTCCGGTATTTTGAGGAAAGTCGGTACTACTGGTCACGAGCGCCTACAAAAGTAGGCATATGAAATCCCTAAAACTAAAGACTTTCTCAAAGTAAGCATAGTCTTGGCGACCACAATTTTATGACTGCATTATATTTTGTTACTAATTAAGTTGATTTATGTGATGTAGATTAATAAATAAAAACTATTAGTATAAAAAACCTGTATTTTGTTCGAACTAGCTTACAACCCCCCCCCCCCGTTTGGGGTTGTCCGGTATTTTTTCGCGACTCACCTGGCAACCCTAGTTCACACGTCACTACAGTCAATGGCTGAAATTCACAACTGTGGCTTTGAACTGTTACCGCATCCGCCGTATTCACCTGATCTGGCACCATCAGACTTCTTTCTGTTCCCTAACCTAAAAAAGCACTTGGGAGGTCAAAGATTTTCGACAAACGACGAGGTCAAAGCAGCTGTAGACGCATATTTTGACTCTAAGGAAGAATAATTTTTTTTCGAGGGTCTAAATGCTTGGAAGGGGAGGTGGCAAAAGTGTATGGAACTTGATGGTGATTATGTAGAAAAATAAAAATATAACTGATTTAGTATGTGTTTATTTTCTTGGTTAGGCCGAGTACTTTTCAATCCACCCTCGTATAAGAAATTATTTCATAAAACAAAGTTAAGCAAAACCTAACAAATCGATGCTCTGATGCAAAACCTAACAAAACATGGGAAACTAAATTTCGAAGCTAATGGAGAAAGCACAACCAATGCGATAGTATCAGGTCACAGGTGCTGCGCTCTATGACCCGCCTAACTAGCGTGCTGAGTATGGACTAATATTTTAAAGTCATGCGTTCCTGCTGGCTTATCCTTGAAATAGCCATGTCCAGCAGCGAACTTAAAATGATGATGGATGAAATGAAGATTTAATCTTGGTTATGGCTAAAAAAGAACTCAGTTTTATGAGAGTTTTCTTCGGTCGCATAGTGGCAGTGTAAGAATATCTAGGACAGGCGACAGAGGCAACCAAGTCAGGAGTTGGGCAGCAGCATCTTCCTAATAACGACAAAAATAGAAAAAACTGCGGTTGCCAACTCGCTTGCCAAACGTGGCAACTATGGCAAATATCCCCATCCCTATGAGGCAATTTATGGGGAGTCCTATGTTCACTAGAGGACTTGTGCACTTTAGGCTGTAACGGTAAGTTTTAAAGGACGACGATCTACGCAAGATGGCCACGGCGGCCGGTAGAAACTTGATGCGTGTAGCTGTAGCCGAAGACCGAGCTAAGTGGCGCTTTTTTTTTTTTATAGGATAGGGTGACAAACGAGCACACAGTCCACCTGATGGTAAGTGGTTACTGTGGCCCATAGACATCTACATCTATCCTCGATTACGAATCAAAATGCAGATACGTTGTCACCCGTGAGGACTAAGATGGAATGCCTCGTTTCCAGTAAAAAGGGTCTCCGGTTCTCTACACTCACCATACGAAATACAGCAGCATTAAGCTACTATTTCACGCTGGTATTCTGTGAGAGCGTGGTCCTTCCCCGGTCGAGCCGACCCATTCGTGCTACAACTATACTACTAATATAACTGCAGCATGGTTCTACCACATATAAAAAAAAATATTAAAATTGAAAATTTTTATAAAATTGCCTCATTTTATAAAAAATTTAAATCACATTGGAATATATTAAGAAAACTTATCAACAGCAAATATTGATCCGTCGTAGTATACAAATATTGGGATTAATTTTGGAAATTTACAGTGGGAAAATGGTAACGTCCGGATAGGTATAAGCGATCACGTTTCTGAAGCCCTAAATCTTTGCTTTTATACATCAAAGTCAGAAGCCGTCCCGTATCGATTTCCTTTTGCTGTTAATTTGGGTGGCTGTTTAAGAGCACTTTAAAAGGCAAAACACCCGGCGGAAGTAATAAATTATAAGAAATGAGAAGTCTTTACGAGAATCTTGTAATGAATATGACAGCACCAGCATTTCTGCGGATATTGCACGCTACTCTGATACAAATATTATTAAAATATATTTATGTATGCATATTATTAGGTTACTTTAACTTTTTTACACATATATGACATGTTTGGTAAACTGCGATTTTTTGTCAAAGATATTTTTTCAAAGAGATATAATTGATCTTTATTATAAGAGGCTTTTAAAAAAAATAATCTATCATAATTTCTTTCAACTTAATAAACAAGCAATTAGAAACTATTCAAACTAAATAAAAGTTTAAGTTTGTCAAACGTATTAGTGACGTCACACAGTACACTGGCCCACAGACCGTCGATTAGAAATTATTCAAACTAATGTAATACACAAGTAAAAGTTTGTCAAACGGATTTGTGACGTCACACAGTATACTGGCCCACAGACCGCCGATTAGAAATTATTCAAACTAATGTAATACAAGTTAGTTAAGGGGATATAGTAAGTCAGCACAAATTCTAATTTCGTCCTCACTTGCCCGCGTGTCGTAGGCTATGTATCGACATGTTTGTAATCACTAATACTGTAAGTAGATAGGTCGTTAGATACTTATTTCATTAGGTTTATCATATTTATGCCTGTTTCTTAACGCCAATCCAGTCGCTTCTTATTTTTATAACGGTTATTTCCCGTTTTAATTTTACGACGTCGTGTTGCGTAATGTGCATTCTGATCGTAAGCGACACAACTTCTTCCTTCAAAAGCCTAAGCGATACTAACTGGGCGACAGGAATCAAGCTTTAAGACGCCGATAGTTTAGGTAATTTCTTTTTACAGTGAACATAATGGTATTTAAAAAAAAGTAAATAACATAAGCACTGCTTTATAGTTAGTTCAGTTAGTATGCAAAGTTTCATGATCTTATTTAAAGTATTTTATGAATAACAGCGGTTTATTGTTCAGTTTGGAGGTAACTTTGGATTTTTTTTTCTATCGAGAAAATTTTACGGAATCATGTTTTCGTCTAACATAGTCCTTAACATTAATCCTCAACTTTACCATATATTTATTTCAAAATTAATGCTGCAATATTTTCGGCATAACGAAGGATCTTGCTTAGCCATTTGTGATTATATTTCCCCTTAAGTAACAGATTCTGCACATCTTTGAATTGTTGAGTCCCAAAATAGACATTAGACATGTACTTTTTAAACAGCAGCGTCCTATCAGGATTCTCACTTTTGTACGTAGATTGTTGTACGTGTTTAGAAGACCTAAAGCGAAATTTCGACTACACTTGTTATAAACCATGTCTATAGAGGTTGTTCATGGTAAAGGGTTTCAAGAGTTAATTGGGTCAGCCTTTTTAATATTTTACAAAATGGCCCTGAGCGAAATTATGTCTTATAGCCTAGTCTTCAAGACCTTTTCTGCCTGTTGATAACAAATGCAAAACAAACACTACCTGCACAACTCGCAAATACCTCGGTACCTAACTGAAAACAAAGTTTTACTTAAACTGCTCACTAAAATCTGTTTTAGCTGTTTCATTCGATAAGATTGTAAAGAACTTCTTTTATTTAGGTCATAAAAATATTTCGAATTTTCTACTTCTATGCTATTTTGTTAAAAACCTAGTGCTGCATATTCGTTAACGCTAGTAAAAAATATGTATTTCACGTAACTTAATTAACGTTGAGAATATATAATTTCCATTTATTTTTTCTTTAATTATTAAAACTGTCGAAAGTCAACATAGTCTATGATCTTTAAAGTTAATAGAAAAAGTTAATACAAAGATATAAAAAAGAATAAAATCAACTTTACGTTTGTTTCAACCAAAACGGAAAGAGTTCGCAACCGGTTTCCACACAACGGTTGTCTTATTCGTCCAGGGCTACGTAATAAGTAATTGATACTTCATTTCAATCGTGTCGTGTCACCGGTACAATAGAACTGACTCTGAAAGCTTACTTATATTATGTTATAATTTTTAACAAAAAGTAAAAACCGACCTCAAATTGTCTAAAAAATAAGTTATTTATTTGCAACCCTTAGGGACGGAATTTTTTCTCTAAATTTATATGGGACCACCATTGAAATATAACCTATTATATAAAAAAGAGTCATCAAAATTAGTTCACAGTCTGTGAAGAAATCACGTAACATATGTACAAAAGAAACATACACAAGATTTGAGAACCTCCTTCATTTTGATGTCGGTTAAAAATGAATGAAGGTTCGACTCCTGACTTATCGCTGCTTTAGGTCTAAATAGGCAACATATAATAATAATCATTATTATATAAAACACCGACGGTAAAATCAAGTTCTTTATTTCGGATCACCCTCATAATTAAATTTTCCAGCGCTACAAGAGTCACATATTCGGTAGTTAATTACCGGTTAATTTGATAACAAGCCACGATAGAGTTTAGAGCAATTAATAAATCGGCCTAACTGAACCGTGATTATCGGCACGCGAAGAGACAATTATTGTAACGTAGTGTAGGAAAGATAGCTAGAAAATTAAAATATCAACACAAAATTGGCGACAAACCGATATCGATACCTCGAACTTCGATATCATATAATAAGCACCCATTTTTTCAGCTTGAAATTCCTTTTTTAACTACTAGAACGTAATGATTTCTTATATTAGTATTACGTTGTAGAGCCATGCTGCAGTTATATTGTAGTATAGTTGTAGCACGAATGGGTCGGCTCGACCGGGGAAGGACCACGCTCTCACAGAATACCAGCGTGAAAGGGTAGCTTAATGCTGCTGTATTTCGTATGGTGAGTGTAGAGAACCGGAGACCCTTTTTACTGGAAATGAGGCATTCCATCTCAGTCCTCACGGGTGACAACGCATCTGCATTTTGATTTGTAATGGAAGATAGATGTAGATGTCTATGGGCCGCAGCAACCACTTACCATCAGGTGGACTGTGTGCTCGTTTGTCACCCTATTCTATAAAAAAAAATATTTACGCGAACACTACTCATTGAATAAAACGATATCTACGGATTCTATTGCGCTTAGTTTACTTTGTGTATGTACTACGTTTAATTTATTTTTACTATCGACGTTTCGGGTGCTTTTCAGCACGCATGGTCACAGGGCTGAAGTGATTGTGGTCGATGTCAAAAATAACCCGGAGTACCCTCAAGCCTATGTTACTCTTCCTACCTACGTGACATTATACCTAAATGTCTACAATCGCGTGGAACCTCAGGTTACATACTCAGTCAGGGCGTAGCGCGTTTTAGACGAGCGACGTACGTACCAGTGAATTTCAGTTTTTTTTAACACTGCTTATGCAAATAAAAATTTTATACACTTTTATAAATATTTTAGTAGTAAGGTAGTTTTTTAAGATTTATACTTATATGATAAAATTTATATAAGTTTCAGTGCAATTTACATGAATATTTATATGATTATTATCGATTTTATAACAATTATTTTAGAGATGATAAAAATATAAGACTTAGGTATATATTAGGTAGATTTTATTACAGTAAAACAGTAGTAAATTAAATAAATATTCAAAAGTCACTTATTATATACGTACTGTATTTTTCACTATTTGTTGAAAGCCCTGGTCAACAACGAAATGTCGTTCGTGACGTAGGAAGAGTACAAGATGCAAAACCATACAGACAGCAGCGCGCAGCGTTAAAGTTTAGTTTAGCTAGCGTGCGTTACAACATCAAAAGAGCGCAACTTCTGTACGTAGTACCTTTAATTATTCTGTGCTTCCGTTTGTAATTACGATATTGGATCCAATCTAATAATTAAAAGCTGAAGGTAACCTAATGTCATCGCAATATATTTATATTTTATTGCTTGAGGTTGCAGGTACCTCGGAAATTTGGTCGTTTTTTTATTTCACATACTTTTTTAAGCTTTAGAGATTATAAACTAAATTTTTGGTATATGATTTTTGACTATATGATCTTGGATTTCACAAAAGGAAAACACGATAACATGTAATTTTCTTGATATGAAAAAAATGCAAAATAAGCTCTAATTAGTTACATTTCTCCATGCCACCACAATACTTTTACGAATAAATTCATGGAATTATTTTTAAGGCATAGTAAATAATTATATCTAAGTTCTCATAAACCATTTTTTTTTCATCCATAACAAAGTTTTGCAAAAAAAGTGTTAATGGCGCTTACTTAGCTTTTTTCCGAGCGCGTCCTCTATATATCTATATCATATTTTGCGTATTATAAAATCATTGCATCACTTTCGTTTTGACACTCCCTCAGTCGTCCGTAACCTTCACAAACAAAGGGATAAGCCACGCCCCCAAAACTACGATTTATTTTCAAGGTATCCTCTAACTGCAGTTTGTTTGGTTCTACGATATAATTTTTAGCACTCCACACTCTATACTGAGTAATGTGGATAATTTGGGTTTGAAATATCGTTACTTTTGGGTATCGGTGCCGCGGTATCCAATACCTTAAAACTACTTAGTATCGATACTTCGGTACGTCACTTCGAACTTCTATAACTACTATCGCGTACCACATCTGAGTAATGTATCCTTTAAACGACGACATTTTTTGTATGTGTCGTTAAGTAATATCCTGTAAGCAATGATCTTATATGTAAAAGAGATCATTGCCTGTAACTGCTCACTGTCGGGCGTAGGACTCCTTTTATTTCTGATAGAATATGGATATTTATTTTTATTTTTATTTAAAATGTTTAAATGTTAAACGTTGCCTTAAAGTTAAGGGTACATGGGGCGACTTAATGACATGTGGCATTCGAAGTCAACCCCGAGTGCCAAAGACGATTTTTGACGCATTGTATACGGGTACACAACTTTAGCTTCTAAAGTTGATACTAATTCCTCATTCTTTCCCGGTCGGCGATACTCTTAAAAATATAATATATTTAGAGAATTCTTTGCTAACATGAAAAGTTATAAACATAATTGTCAAAAGATTGTTTCATAAAAAACCAACGAATGACTTCATATTAATTGTAATTTATTTTTTACCAGTATTCTAATATTAAAATTTTCCTTTGATATCCATAATATCTTATTTACTTTAACCGTCTCTTGTCTTTATATTCTGTTTTTTCCCTCTCTTTTATTAGGGAGCAGCAAAAATACCTTGCAGTGCAATCAACTGCTACAAACAACTAACTGATTATCATGGTTATTACGGCAAAACTTTTCGAATAGCTGATTTCTAATATATACGCGAACACTACACATTGAATAAAACCATTTATACGGATTTTATCGCGTTTAATTAACCTATTTATAATTCCCGACGTTTCGGGTGGTTTACAGTACCCATGGTCACGGGTGTGTAACGTTAATATTAAAAAAACTGAAGGCGAACTATTAATTTAACGCGATAAAATCCGTATAAACAATTTTATTCAATCTTCAAATAGCTTTCCAAGTGTGTCTTCAGATTTCCCACATAAGGGAAAATCAGTGGTCTCGTAGAGGGGAGTTAAAATGTCGGCTCTAATTAACAACCAACGAAAGACAAAGCGCTCCGTACATTTAAAGTGACGGAAAAACCAAGCTAAAACCATGCTCAACTATGTTCACATAAGTACCTATCTAAAATCATTTGCAACCAACAACATGGTTTTTGGGTGAATACATGTGCATCCAGTACTTTTAATGGCATATAACGAAAGAAAAAAGATATGTGTGTGAGTGCATGTCAAAAGTTGAGCATGGTTTCAACGCAACACTCTTTCCTTGCTGGTCTGAGACTGCCGGTGAAATGGACCTAATATGCAAGCTCCGATTTTATTATGAAAATCGTAATGAATATCTCGCCGTTTAGTATTGGCGTTTAAGAGATTCCCTACCATATAATACCGTGGGCGTCGTAAGAGGCGACAGAGAGAAACTCAATTAGAAGATGGGTGGTAGTAGCATCTTCATGATAAAAGCTCAAAAAAGCTGTCGACAGTTCGCCTGCATGCGTGGCAACAATGCAATACCTGTAGTCTTGGCGTAAGAGACTCCGTAAGGTGTCGTAAGAGGCGAAAAAAGAAAACTGATTTAGAAGAAGATGATTAAGAAGACCAGCAACATCTTCCCGATAACATTTTCATATAATTTTAAAAAGCTGTTGACAACTCGTCTGCTTAACTATGGCAAATATCTTCCCTCTGAGGAATTAACTTTGATAAACTATAATGATGATGATAACATACATGTTATTTACCGGTAAAAATATTTGGCGTTTTAAAAATAACTTTAATTTGTATTACTGAGACTTTAAATAAATCAATACAATTTTCAACAAATTCATAACTATATTTCATTATAATTTAATATTTTGTTTGTTAAATAAAATTGAACGTCATTATGTATGAGTGTATTCTCGTATAATGGTGATTTGTGTGAATATTAAGTAACAGAGCACCGATAAAACCCTTGCACAAAGAATCGAATAAATCGGATTACCAGGGAAGACATTTATTATCCGTGGAGTGACAGCTTAGGCGTTTGCAAATGGGTACTGCTTTTAGTACAAATCCAGATTCTTTTTTTTTATTCGCAATCGTGTTGCATTATTTTGTTAAGAATTTTACCTTTTTTATAGAATTAGGATGCCAAAAGAGCACACAATCCATCTGATGGTAAATGGATGCGAGGCCCTTAGATATTAACCCCGATTAAGAATCAAAATGCAGATGCGTTGTCACGACTACGACAGGACTAAGATGGAATGCGTCGATTCCAGTAAAACGGGTCTCCGGTTCTCTACACTGAACATACGAAACACAGCACCATTAAGGTGCTATTTTACGCTGGTATTCTATGAGAGCGTGGTCCTTCCCCGGTCGAGCCGACCCATTCGTGCTACATCCATAATATAGCTGTAGCGTAGCTCTACCACGTAATGCACCTCTATGTACTCTGTTTTACATTCAGTAATATGCTTGTTTTAATATTCTCTTTACGAACGACCGTTTTACTAAATTTATATATTAACTTTTAGAAATAAGGAAACGTACCTTTGTGTATTAGAAAATATGCAGTTAGAGACCTATTCTATACAAATAATTTTTTAAATTAATATAAAACATAATTAGAACTAAATTTACTTTTAACGAATTCGGATATCTCGTTTGGTACCGCTCCAGTATATCACAACAAATGAACGTAATATGGCGTGACACATGCAAATTTTGAAGTGATTCCGACCAAAATGTTCATTTGGGTACAACACAGGCCGTTACGGAGCGGTGTCTCCATAAACCACAAACATAGCCTGCACCGTGAACATATCCAAAAACATAAAATTCATGTAATAATTAAACATAGAAGTTAAAATGTATAAATACACATAATATATTGCCACAACTTACCTTCCATTTTTTTATTTGTATTTAATTTTAATAATGATATAAAAATATTTATATTTTTTTATTTTTAATCTACATTTTGATTCATAAATGATGAAAATAAATGTAGGTAGATGTCTATGGGTCACAGCAGGGCGGGGGTTAGGTAATCTATTCCCAATTCTCACATTTCGACATTATTATAAGGGCTTGATTAACACTTATTCTGCTCTTCTGTACGGCGAGCAGTTGGGCGAATAGCTCTGGAGGAGAGCGCAGGTCGCGTTCAACACGACCTGCCCTCTCCCTGGGGCAAATCTGAGGAGTTCTTCCTTCACGTGGTTGCCGCCTGTTATTTGATCTGGTTCAATAGGAAACAGAGAGAACCGAATCACTCAGACCATCCTCTACTTCCTTTTTTTAGCCCACCTCCTTTTTTCCTATCCTAACCCGATCCAAGTTGTTAAGCGTACCGTGACGATGGATGGTGGTTGCAAATGGTGCCTACCCGAGACCAGGGCGATTCAAGTAGTATTTTAGTCCTTCCCTGGGTATGCAGGGTTCTGCCGGGGTTGACCGAATATTTCCCTAGCTAATTGTGGGACCAAACTAAACGAAAATCAACATTTTGAAAAACTGAATTCTCCTTTAATGGGACCGTCTGTAGGTCTGGAAGAAGCTCTTTTAGCCTCACCAACACCCTGCAACACAACACCCCAATTTGAGACGAGCCGTGAAGTGGGGGGCACGTCTGCAGCCGAACCACAATTGAAAACGGACCAGGGAATGGACAAGAAAAAGTTCGCTAGGCTTTACAAATGTAGTGGGGCAGTACGGAAGAGGTACAGGAGACTGACAACAGCTGAGATAGGAGCCGTAAAGGCCCTCTCTCTCTGCTAGAAGCCCTGGGACGAGATTCCTTTGCCCAAACCTCCCCCGGTTCCGAAGGCGAAAAAACGCAGTCGGTCTGAGGAGGAGGTCCCTAAAGACCATCCCAGGAAATCTGTTAAGCTGGCAACGGGGGAGAAGAAGTTCAACTTCAGTGCCGTAGCTGGTTTCGCGCGTTTAGGAATTCGCAATTTGAGTCCTAACACAGGCTATCGCTTAGACGGTGTCCAGGTAGGGCTCTTGCTAGAATGCGCAATTTATTTTTGCTTAATCCCCGGGCATCTGCAACGAATTTACGATCAAAAGCTGAGATTATTGTTTTAGAATTTTTTAAGCCTGTTGTGAGCCTAAATATAGTTTTACATCTCATCCGCGCGGAACTTCTTAAGAATCCTTACTTTGACCATGAAATTAACAATGTACCGTGTAAATGAATCGGGAAAGGAACTCGCTCGCAAAGAAAATTAGCGTAAATATAGCAGCTTAAAGCCGTCGTGTTTCAAGAAGTTTTGTTTCAATGCTTGAAGAGAATCCTTTGAGGCATTCTATCTTAGTCCTCAAGGTTAAAAGAGCATCTCAATATTGATTCTTAATCCAGGATTTATCATAGGTAAATAAAAAATAATCGAGCATAGATGTAGGTGTCTATGGGTTGGTCGCACTATTCACTTACCTACTAAGTGCACTGTTGTTTATCACCCTTAAAGTAAAGTAAAGTTTCAGCCTATATACGTCCCACTGCTGGGCACAGGCCTCCCCTCATTTCTGAGAATGTTTTAGGGCAAGGAAGTGTTCGCCGCGCTGCCCCAATGCGTGTTGGTGAACTTCACATGTCTTCGAAATATTTTTTTTTTCTCTTATTCCTTAGACATGTAGGTTTCCTCACGATGTTTTCCTTCACCGTCGAGCACGTGGCAAATCAGCACTTAAAATTGCAATTAACAATTTCATTGGTGCCGGCGGGGGTTACTCGCGTCTGTAATATTTACAGCGAGCGTTAACCATCTGAGCTACCATGGCTCACCCTTGTCACCCTTACTTTTATAAAAAAAAAACAACACGGTTGTCACTTGCCCTCTAGCATTTACAATGGAAAATGTTACGAACCCAATGCGCCGCTATCGAACGGCCTTGACGTGTTCGAGTGCCTGCACTGCGGCCAGAGAGCTTGCGATAGAGTGCAGTTGTGCTATAATAGTCCTAAACATAAGCGTATTATTAATGAACATTATTTAAATATAAATTTAAAAAAAAACTAATGATGTCTTTCTCACATTTTGTATTCGCAATGACATACATATATTTAAAACAACACACTCTTTTGTCAGTCTCTATCATACGCTGCACAACAGTGACTTCGTCCTCACTTTAAACCATTATTCAAGCGACAAAACAGGAGCGATAGTCCATCGACGGCCAAGTTCCCGCCAAAACTCCTGCCGGCAAAGCGTAAACGAATGACAAATTAATTAAATACATACACAATAATATTGGCAAAGAACTCGATTTTCAAAATTTGGACTTATTTTTACTATATTGTTTATAAGTGGCCAGCTCTAAAACTTTCAGTGTCGCCCTCGTAATTTAAGGATGTAAGACATTTTATATTAGACCTTAGATTTGACAACGCATCTGCAAACGTTCTTTGTTTGAAAGTGACTGTGGGTGTCCATAGACTGCAGTATCTAGTGTACAGGGTTTTATAAAACAGATACGTATCAGTTAGTCGTTTTTCAATCTTAGCGCAAATGCTTATACTTAAGAGGGTAGAGTAAGTCAGCTCAAATTCTAATTTCGCCCCCACTTCCCCGCGCGTCGTATGCAATGTACCGACATGTTTGTAATCACTAATACTGTAAGTAGAAAGGTCGTTAGACACTTAATTCAATAGGTTTATCATATTTATGCCTGTTTCTTAGCGCCAAGCCAGCCGCTTCTTATTTTTATCACGGTTATTTCCCATTTTAATTTAACGTCGTACTGTTGCGTAATGTATATTCTGATCGTAAGCGACACAACTTCTCCCTTCAAAAGCCTAAGCGACACTAACGGGGCGACAGAATTCAAGCTCAAGACGCCGATAGTTTAGGTAATTTCTTTTTACAGTGAAAATAATGGTATTTTAAAAAAAAGTAAATAACATAAGCACTGCTTTATAGTTAGTTCACTTAGTATGCAAAGTTTCATGATCTTATTTAAAGTATTTTATGAATAACAGCGGTTTATTGTTTATTTTGGAGGTAACTTTGGATTTTTTTTCTATCGAGAAAATTTTACGAAATCATGTTTTCGTCTAACATAATCACTAACATTAATCCTCAACTTTACCATATATTTATTTCAAAATTAATGCTGCAATATTTTCGGCATAACGAAGGATCTTGCTATGCCATTTGATATTATATTTCCCCTTAAACTCTTGCTAAAAATAGATAAGAGATTGAATGCTGCATTAGATACATGCATGTCCAGACGACAATTTGCATTTGTCGTTCATATATTGACGGTGGTGGAGACACGATTTGGTTCCATGTGACTAAACTAACCTTTATAGGAGTACATAACTGTTCCGCACAGATATAATATTAATACTTACAGAGTACATCATAAAGCATTTGAACTAATATACGGAAAGCCTTAAAACATGTACAACGACGAAATTACGAAATTTACGCACCAAGTTTATCTTTTAACTTGGACAAGAACCCATCCGTCAGGTTTTATTTAGTGCTTCACGTTTAAATTATGAAATGAAATGAGAACAAACGTGAATAGGTAGCTCTGGGTAATGTTGTGGAAGGCGTTGTCTTTGAAGAATGCAATAATAAACCAGAACCACAGTATAAACAGAACTTAGTAAAGGCCTACAGACAAGGCGACCAGTAAAGGTACGGTAGTCAAGACATTCCACGGCAAAAGTGAACGCGTCCATTTAAAAAAAATTAAATACAAAGCTAATCAACCAAAATTAGAATTGAAAAAGAAGGTTAATTGTTTTTATATTGTAGAACAAAGAAAGTATAAACATTTTGATACTCCTTAATACACAGAGAGAGCAATGAAAAACCTGTTCCATTATATGCGGGTCGGACTCGGGAAATAGTCGATCAGTGCTGTAACGAAACCAAAAAGACTGTTAGCCATTAAAGGACATAATTGCAAAAGTACATATAACATACAACATTTAGCTCATAGCTTTATGCTATTCCTAGAGTGAGCAAAATAGCTGAAGATACCGAGACGATTATTTTTAAACTTTGATAAAAGAAAACACAAATTGAAAAGTGCGAGTTAGGGGGCCTTGCTCTTGCTCTATTAGAGTGCCTTACACATTATGACCAAATAACTTAATTGAATTTGATTGTTCGTTTCAATCACAGCTTAGAAACCACAATCGATGTTTTCTGTATTTTATATTTATATCTAAATGAAATTATTTAAAATTGAATTGTCTATTTGTAATACCAAAATAACAGCTTTTTATTAAATGCATATGAAAGTATAAACGGAGCTTATAACAAAAACACAATTGTTTACATTTTTATTTGTCTGTGTGCCTGTCTGTTTAGTTCCTGCGAAACGGCTGCACCGATTTTGACTGGACTTTCACTGGCAGATAGCTGATGTTATAAGGAGTAACTTAGGGTACTTTTATATTAAACCCATGAAATCCTATTGTACGTGTCCTATTATATGCGTTGTGTGCGAAACTTGTAATAAATTACACGCGGGCGAGGTCGCGGGGAACAGCTGGTACAGGTATATGTAATATTACGTACATAATGGTTTTTTCCTTTAACAAAAACGATTTAAGTCACTATTTTGAGTGCCGCTCATTTCTTTTTATAAAGATTAAAGAAAAATAAAAAATAAACTCTAGACAAAATACTCCACATGCTAGGTTAAGAATTTATTTTTTTGGTTTTCTCTGGAAATCTCCCTAAAAATAATTTTATTATTTGTAATTTAAAATTCGGTTTTGTGTCAATATTCTACAACAAATAACCAAATTTTAGGTATTTAAATCATTCAGTCTACGAACTAGGGGAACTATTATATAATACTACATTCATCTAAGTAATGACTTCATATTATTCACAATATTTTGCTAAGCTAAAACTAGTTTAGTAGGCAATTTATTCATGATTATGTATAACATGTATTCTCAGGTTCTTGTACAATATATTATGTACATTATGCCTTTGTATTCAGGTATTTGTCACAAATGTAGGTCAGCTAGATTACGCAATCTGCCTACATATTTTAGTCGACGAATTTAGATGATGAATTATTAATAATATGTATATAGGTTATGAAAATGTATTTATTGTCATAAGAATTGCAAATTTTGTTTGATTATTATTAAACATCATTTTTGATAGATTTTCAGATTTCAGACAGATTATAGTGTTGAAGTTGAACGCGTGGCTCAGAATACCTAAATACGCCGCGGCAGAGATCCGCGGTATTGACTTTGAATTATGTTCGGAGCCAAGAGAACAATTTGCAATATTTAATATTTTTTATTGTGCCCCCCCCCCCTCGCGGCCCTCCCCTCCCCCAGATGGAATAACGACAAGGTAAGACATGCAGGAAGTTGCTCGCAGTCGATCGTAGTCTCATATCATACAAACAATGCTACCAGGCCTAAGGTCTACCGCGGGAGGAGTTGCAAGCGCTCGTGATTCTTTTTACTCGTATGTGTCCTTGGTGGCCGCTGCGCCATGATCTAAATCGTCTACGAAAATATCATGTACATAAGTTGGATGACCTCAAAATCTATATAGGGTTATTTTTCAAAGAGTAGCCAAAATTAAAACTTCAAATATATAAATAATGATATACCGTTATTGCAGTTTTTAATACGAGTAAATAAAGCTTTTACTTTTATTTGAAAATATCCCAAATTGAAAGTGATTTATGGGCAACAACATTTTTGCTTACCCTACAATAACGAATGCGTGCGTGCGCAGTAAAATCTGTTAAACGAATGCATTAACCACGCATTTTGAATTAAAAAGATAAATAGGACAGAATGTTTGAGATATTTTTTTGATAATTTATTTACTATTTGCCTATATTACTTACTCTGAACCTTCTCTCAAAATTTATTCGGTTATTGCAAAATAATCCTATACGTGCATGCATATATAAAATTAAAGTGTCTGTAGTTAAGGTGGGTCAGGACCGAGGTGCTTTGCGGCATTCCTTGGGGGAGACCCATAATGTTCCGCAGTGGACTTTAGAAGACCTATAATGATAATGATTATGATGATTTTTGTTTAATAGCCATGATTTTAAAGGCCGGCGTTCAGAGACGATCACAAGTTTAATAAACTCAAATTCCACATTATCAAAATTTACACAGATTACATTATTTATTATACAGACATTGACATTGTGGAGTTTGTTTAAACGAGATTGTTTTTGAATACCGGACTAAAACAACGATTTATCGGTGGACTTCTGTTCGAGTTTCTCTTTGACAAAACAAGAAACTTTCAACTGGAATAGAAGAATATTTTTTATTTTTATAATATGTAGGTATAATAAATCTGTACGCATGTTTTTCATTAAGCGACTGGACCAGTTTTGATGAAAATTTTTGTGTATGTTTAAGTGTGTCCCTGGATGATTTAGATTTACAAAAGCATCCGGTAGGTGGCGCTGTTGTCGAGATACAGAAATCACCCGTGCGAAGCCGGAGCGGATCATTACATATTACTTATTGAATTTTTTTTCCACTGTGTGTTACTCTAACTGTGTGGGATATATTACCATCGTGTGGTGGCGACATAAAAAAAATCCACTACCCCATTTTGTCCCGTAAGTGCCGTATGATGCGACTATAAGATAGATTGCAACTTTACATCTACAATTCAAAGAAGCGAGAAATCTGGTATCGCATTTGACAATCCGCGTGCCAACGGTGTTCATTACGGGCCCGTGAAAAACCATTGTATTCGATAACAATTGTGCGTATCGATCATTCTCATAGGCAGGTTTAAATGTATGTAAATAAATAAGTAATTAATATATATATATATATATATATATATATATATATATATATATATATATATATATATATATATATATATATATCCTATACTATTAAACGAGCAATTCTTGTATATATGTATATATATATATAATCGGGATCTCGGAAACGGCTCCAACGATTTTCATAAAATTTAGTGTCCAGGGAGTTCGGGGATAATAAATCGATCTAGCTAAGATTTATTTTTAGAAAATGTCTTTTTGTCCGTGTTTTTAGGCAATTAAAAACTGCTACAATATAGTTAGAATAAGAAGGTAAATTTTGACAGTTTGGTAATGATTATAAATAGCTTATTGGTATAATGGGCGGTCACAAAATCGTAAAACCCCGGTTCGAGCCCAGACCGACCGACGGACTTTTTATTTTTTTTTTCAAGTTTCTTTCTTTTTTGAGAAAATATATTTTTTTCGAGCCCTTTTTTTAGTATTTTTTAAAAACACGAAAATTTAAATAAAAATAATTGCACTCATGATTTTTTATTCAAATAACCAGTTCAGTTTTTTCTGTTATGTCGCTAAGATCAAAAAATATTATTTATAATTCATCAGTATGTAATTTGTATCTAAATATAATTTCCAAAACACACGAATTAAAAAAATCGAGCGAAAAATACCGAGCAAAGCTCGGTCAACCGGGTACTATATATATATATATATATATATATATATATATATATATATATATATATATATATATATATATATATATATATATATATATATATTAATTACTATATATATATATATATATATATATATATATAATATCGGCGCTCTGCCTCAACGGAGGCTAGTCATCGGCGCAGGACAGGATTATAGTGCCTAAGTGTATGGTGCAAGCACAGGTCCACTCACTATTCCCTCGCTCTCATATCAATCCGATGGGACGGTAAACCGACACGACCGGGGAGAGATCAGGCGCAGGACCAGCGGCTTTACGTGCTTTCCGAGGCACGGGGGTGATACACAACCATCTTCCTGACTCCGGGCAACTACTGAAAATTTCTTGACGGAAAAACTCAATAATTAATTATTTGCCCGAACCGGGATTCGAACCCAGGACCTTATGATCAGCAGTCGCACTACTACAACCACTAGACCAACGAGGCAGTCGGATTATATATATATATATATACATATATATATAATACTACTTAGCGTAGGCCTCTATCATAGATTTACTTATAGGGCGATATTTGCCATAGTATGGTACGCTTGGCAAGCGGGTTGGCAACTACAGTTTTTTAGTTTTGTCGTTATTATTTTATATATATATATATATATATATATATATATATATATAAATATATATATATATATATATGCTGCCCATGTCCTGATTTGTTTCCCTCCGTCGCCTCACGACACTCACGGGACGATATGGGCTAGTGGACATTCTTACAACTCCGCTACACTGTAATATAAAAAGAGAAATAAAAACCCGAAATTCATAGTGTTGGTACACTGATTGAATAATCATTAACCTCTGATGTAAACAATATGCTGATAGTGAATGACAAATCTGTCTGTCAAAGTGATAGAGAGTAACGAACGAACAGAGCGCGTTCAATGAACACAGATGTGATTAAACTTCGTTTCGACTAGACAGAGTATGATTGATTTGCAAACGTTGAATTTTTTGGAGAGGGTATTGGTTGCATTGGGAGGTCACTAAGGGGACAATACTAACGGATCGTCGACTATGTGATAATAATTGGACTTTAAATTGCTTGCGACTATTCTTTTAAACACTTTACCTCCACACCAGGATTTTCTCCTGTATAAAGGAGGCAGGTTACACACATAAATTTAACAAAGATCCATCTGAATTGTATCCAGACCCGGAACAGTAACTTTTTGTTTTGTTTGCGAATTACTAAACAGAAACAAATTAAATAAATAGTCAGCCTTGACGAGTTCTGCACTGGACTCTTTTTAGGCCTCTGCATTCTAGGAATGATTTAATGGAACCCGTAAAAATACAGAAAAACCAACGGGATAGTAGGCGCAATTTTTTCAAAAAAATACTATTAAATGGTTCGAACGATTTGTTTATTTGTCATCGTAAGATCATTCGAATAAACTTGCGGTAACCCAATGACAACGCATCTGTGCAAACAAAGAACGTTTGCAGATGCGTTGTTAAATCTAAAATGTCTTCCAAACTTTAATTACGAGGGCGACACTGAAACTTTTTAGAGCTGGCCACTTGTAAACGATATAATAAAAAATAAGTTGAAATTTTGAAAATCGAATTCATTGCAAAAATTATTGTGTATATATTTTATTAGCTTGTCATTTGTTTACGATTTGGCGGCAAATTAAAAATTCTCTGTCACGTCAGCACGAATTTAACGCGATTTTACATTTATTACATAAACTGCCCCGGTTTCGCACGGTAATATCTAGATTCTACAACAGCGCTACCTATCGGGCCCAACTATGTCTATAACCTTCGCGAAAGTGCAAGCAATATGTTGACCGAGTTTTACCGAAATCTGATGAACGGTATGGCAGCACATAAAATACGAACCAACGAAAATTAGTTTTTATATATTAGATAAAATATTTCTTATATAATAAACATGATAGTCATTCAGAGTTGTTTTTGTTGTTATGTTTTGTTTTACCAATTACTTACCCCATGCAGACAGTGTGAAGTTCCTTATGGATTATTACCGCATTGCATTGTGTCCGCAAGCCGCAGCCGGTTGCGTGGTATGCTATGAGCATTCACCACCTCCCTACCCCGTTACCGAAGGGTTGCCCTTATTTGCTTCGGGCGCAAAAAAAACCGCAGTCCGTCGCAATGGGCATAGCTAAGAAGGACAGTGAATGGAGTTCTTACCTTACCAACATTTATTAATACCTTACCTTTCTCTTTTATTTAGGTATCTAATGACATACATAAAAGGGCAATTACTGACAACACGATAATTTTGTCTCTTTTAAACTTTTCAGCCAGTATTTACTTCACAACTGGATTGAGAACACCCAGTCCAGTCCATTGAGTAAATTTGTGGGTCTCTAGATGGTCTAGCTCGGGTTAGAAAAAAAACTATTTAGTAACAAAGAACATTTATTCGCATTCCCACAATTGAAAAATTCAACTAATGAGTTATATTTACGAATAATCATTGACATAAATCACACATTACGTACATCACTAATGACAGATGTTTTTTTTAATTAATCATGTATTTTAATAAGACTCAGGTCCATATATTTTAGTATAGGTACAACTTTTATTACACACTATGTTAGTAAAAACTGAAAAAAGCTATACAAAACTATCAATACAGAAACTAAGCTTCTGGCTTATCGGCTTATGGAACTCATAAAACATGTTGTAGTTTAATAAACCTTGCAAGTAGATTCGAATCCCCCAATCTCGGCAACAAAGCTGCCAAAAAAGCTCCGCCACCGGTCAATGACCGTACATTCCCGGCTCTCCCATCCAAAATGCCCCTTCAGGGCAACTCTCAGTCACCTAAGGACCTATATCGGTCCCCTCAGGAACCCTACAGGCCTCTTCACCTTCGCCCACTAGGGCCCCGACATCAGGCGCAACCCTCTTACGCCGATAACGTTGATACAGTATACACTGCAGAGATCGCAATTTTAGCACGCAAACTGCGCGCTTCTCAGTCCCCTCAGGACCGTCTGGTCGCGCTTACCGAGCACCAACACCTTCTAAACTCAATATAATTAGTCATCCCATTCGTAAGCTGCCTTAATTAGGCAGCAACTCTTCCCAGCGGCTACTCGCCGCTAGCGCCCCTCTTTCACCCAAGGGGGGTCGCGTTCGATACGGCTTAGAAATCTCTAGCTAGATTACTAAGGCGGTGTTTAGTGGGTAAAAGTCTCCACATAACCACGCAGCCGGCTGCGTGGTATGCTATGAGCATTCACCGCCTCCCTCCCCCGCTTTCCGGAGGGTTGCCCATAATTGCTTCGGGCGCAAAAAAAATTCGAATCCACTCTGTTACTAATCATCCGTAGGACTGTTCAGGCTCACTCGCACACGTAGTACAAGAGACTCCAATTTTTGGGATCATTGCGTAAAAATTGTTCGTTTTTCATCAGCAAACACTTGTTGCACTGCAATAGCGAGGGAGCCCCAACAAAGTCCTGAACACATTAATTTATTAATATCGACGAGCACGAGGAAAATTATCATTTTACATTGTTAGTTTATAACAATTTTAATGATGCTGATGGGGATCGAATCGGTTTGTTTGCGTATTTAACATTTAATTATGATGCCACACCATAAAAAAACTATAGGTAGCCATAAAACCAAGAAAAGCAAGATAAGGACGCTCCAGTACCAAATATCTAACAAAGTAAATTTTGGATAGTACTTGAAAATTGTACTTTAGTTTAACTTAAAACACTCAAGTAATCTTAACTAAACTTGTTAAACCCTATTATAGTATAATAATTAATTCTTAATTTGCCAGCTTATAGAAACACAAGTAAGAAAAAATAATCTAGCCGACCAGCATTGTTCCAGAGCGTTTGTGCTGACACAGGAGTAGCAAGCATAGCGCTAGTTGAGGGTCAGAGCGTTCAATGCTGAGCCCTAGTGGCCTAGTTGGCGCGTCAGCCGGCCCTTGAACACGCCGCGTGACGTCACTAGCCACTAAAATCGTAATGATGCCTTTAGAGTATCGTTGCTTAGAGACTTGTTGTTTTGTTTTACAATGCATTCTTTAATATTAAAAAAATATGATTTATTATCCAGTTGGTGGTTTTTTAAACCCTTATATAAACAATACAGCGATGGAAACAAAATTAATCTAGTTAACAAGCAAACAATCATTGAAAGGATACGAATGTAGAAGCTAAAATTCAAATTTTAAGTAACTCTTTGCTAAAATACAATTAGTGAATAGCCAAATGCGTAGGTAAATGGTTAGCGTACTTTACTGCAAATGTCGGGTTTCATAAACAGCTAAAATTAAAATTATAACTGTAAAACACATAAATTATCGAAAAAGGTTGCTTTGTGTCTTCCATCCGTCACGCGGGAAATTATAACGCTCTCGCATCGACCCACACTGCTATCGTTATAATTTGTATAAAATATATGTATAAAAACGTTGCCTTGTCAATAAGGCCCTAAGTAGTAGTTAAGACGACACATCGAAAAGGCTATCGACGTACTGATCCGAGTGAATACATAATTTCTATAAAAACTTGAAAAAACGCCGTCAAATCTAAAATTGCGCAGCGCCCGCGACGATTAAAAGCGATAATTAAGTAATCAAAATAATGAACAAGTAAATTGTTCGGATTAATCCCAGCCGCCAAATTTCGTGAACGCACTACACGGCAAACGTCCCGATACCATCCACACCATCTGGATGCTTGGCGGTCCACCACTGTACGTTTCACAAGGAGTTTTCTTCCACGTACAACCTCTCTGTGGAATAGTTTACCACCGGCGATTTTCCGGACCGATACGACCTGGGGACCTTCAAGAAAAGAGCTTACTCCTTTCTAAAGGGCCGGCAACGCACCCGCAATTCTCCTGGTGTTGCGGTTGATCATGGGCGGCGGTAGTCACTTAACATCAGGTGAGCCGCATGCTCGTTTGCCCCCTCTTCTATAAAAAAAAAAAAATTATGAATATTGATGTTATGAATATATTTGAGTGATTCGCAAGCATATAGATTAAGTAATCTATATTAAGTAATTTCGTTGTAATTTCAACTATAGTGTTTTCGCAAATAATTATGATCGAGTCAAAATTAGACAATCGTGTTTTTGAACAATCAAATTCAAGATAAAGACATGAATTTACCTATATCAAAATTCCACTTTCGTTAGTGGTGTCGTAGACCTATACTGTTTGATGAAAGGAAGTGCATTTTTTCACGGTGTCGCCTTAAGACCGTGGTGCATTTTTTCACGGTGTCGCCTTAAGACCGTGTAGTAGTGGTGGAAGAATATCCACTACTCCATATTGTCCCGTGGCTGTTGTAAGAGGATACAGAGGGAAACAAACCAGGAAGTGGGTAGCGGCGTCTTCCTAATAACAATTAATAATAAGGAAACTGTCGTTGCCAACCCGCCTGCCACGCGTGGCAGCTATGTCATATATCACCACTATGATCTATGTGGATGCCTATGTTTTTTTTGTTAAATTTCGCTTTATTACACTAAATATAACAAATTATACAGAAGACCAAAGAGTACAATCTGTCACTTTGTCTTGCGTATGTGGAACAAGAGAAAGCCTATGATTCTGTCAAAACTTGTGCGACGCCACAGTCCCGTCAGCGGTACGAAGATGACTATCGGAAGATCGAAGTGTTTGTACAGTATGGCTACGATGACTATCCAAATATAGAAGCAGAGTATTAAATTCTTTTAAAGCTACTGGACTGGAAAGGTTTCGGTATTAGCATTAATAGCGAGTACATCACCCTAGATTTGGTTATGATCGGCTTTATTTAAATTCGACATTTGACGTCACTCTTCAAGGCCTAGTAAGTAAGGTCCGTACGTGAACAATGCGGGCGACCCTTTTACAGATATACATTGCAGAGATATCGAGCAGTAAAATCTGAGTCAGAATCGAAGAGGTTTGATTATAGGAACAACCTCATAGCACTAATTAGTATAATAAAAAACGCGTGACGCGGGCTATCCGCAGGGCTAACAAAAAACCAAAACATATGTTTGAACGGCATGTTTCTCGCAACACTCGTTAAAGTACGACTGTACAGAAACTAGAGCTCGTAGTGAAAGCAAAAGTGGGGCGCCGAGAAGGGTCCTACTTCTTTGGTACGCAACGCTTGGTTTCGCCGCCTCACTCGCGAGAGAAAATACGGATAATGAATACGGTTTACTCGACTTTTGCTAAAGCACTGTGACATGATTTTATTGCGAAAAAGCTTTCTTAAAAGCTTTCAATTTATATAATGTACTTTGGTAACGACAACTATCACAACATAACTAATAAAGGAGTTTCATGTAGCAAAAGATGAGGATTTAATTACATATATTTTAATAGCTATGAATTTTGTGTTCCTTTTTATAGTTATGAATTTTAAATTTTATTTTTTATAAATAATAATGTTAAAGTTTTAACAAAGCCGTATAATATAGTGATCCTAAATTAATGACAAAATAAAAGGTGTTACAAGATTAAATACAATTTTATTGCTTTCCATTTTGTCGAGATATTTTAATCATTAGTACATTAAACATAAGATTATTAATAATTATATTATAATTTTAGTCAACTACCAGCTGGTTAATTTAATCTTAATACCAAAGCTTTCTTCGCAAAATGAACCTAAGTTAATTAATTATTAAGGGTAATTTATGCCGGAACACTGTTTCAAGATAATAATTAAATTTACAACGACCTAACTTTGAAGAACTTAAACACTATACAGTGCGAGGATTCTATCAGCTTAATTCGGTCATATGGCCATATAGGTTAATCTAAGGGGATAAAGTAGCCATCATTTGACGGCAGGGGATGTCACAACTTCTATCATTCTTGAGGGAGTTTTAAGACACTGAAAGGAAGAGTTTGCCGCGCTGCTCACATGTGTATTGGTAAACTTCACATGCAGTATAAATGGTTAAATTTTTTAAATTTTCAGAGGTTTACTATAGCTGTTTTCCTTGACCTCCAAAATATATATGTAGCCAAAATATATAGGTATAGCATTTTAATGATTTTTACAGATTTCCAGAATAATTTATTTCAATAATTTCTACTCAAATTTTATTTATTTACAAAAACTGACAAGCGTAACCAATTTTAGAATCGTTTTAATTACCCAAGTTCTTTGAAGTAGGAATTAAAACGAAGGTTATTTTTCTAGCCACCTTTTGGGGAGGAATTTTTACTGCAGATTTCATATGGGATCACCTCCGAAGTATAACCTATTTATATAAAAAAAAGAATCTTTGAGGTCGGGTCTTCATTGGCGAAGATATCGAATAAGAAAAAAAACGTATAAGTATTCGGATTGTGAACCTCCTACTATTGTGTGTGTAACAGTTAATTTTAAACGTTTGTCTACAACGCAATTAAACCAAAAAAAGGAGTTATATTTTACAGTTCATGATTTGATAAAGATCTTTCCAAATGACACATTTTGGGTCACTAATAGGGTCTGGAAATAAGTACTAGTGATTGTTGGCTATACGGAAGAACCTTTTTTGATTGATATGTGTAAGTGTGTAAGTCTTCATAAATAATCGACAACCCAAGTTTATTTACCGCAGACCTAAGTGACTTCTCAAAGTCAGCCTACGAAATATAATGGTACAAATCTACAATTTAGGAAACACAGTTGATGTTGGACAATTATCAAAATGTGAAACTCTATAGCATAAAGTGTAAGAAATTGATTCAACCAAAAAAAAAAACGTATAAAAGTTGGCCAAGTTCGATACGGTTGTCGGCTTTGCCAATAACAGAGTTGTCACCCCTGAGGACTACGATGGCATGCCTCGATTCCAGTAAAAAGGGCCGCCGGTTCTCTACACTCATCATAGGAAACACAGCAGTATTACGCTGCTATTTTACGCTGGTATACAGTGAGAGCGTGGTCCTGCCCCGGTCGAGCCGACCCATTCGTGCTACAACCATAACATAGCCGCAGCGTGGCTCTACTACGTAGAAAGTGGATCTAAAAGAAAATTGTATACTCCACCTAGAGGGCGGTCGGCGGATGGGTGTTCTTCGAGCTACGTAGAGCCGGCCCATTAATATTTCAGTTAGTAGACCCGTTGTGGTAAGTCGGTAACTCTGGTTCTATCGTTCAATCAAAATTATTTTTGTTAAAATAAGATCTTCCATGGAAATGTAATCTTGGGCCAAATTGGAACAACATTTAATCTGCAACTCGTTACGTGTAACATTGTATTCCAGTAACACAACAACGCTGGCACCTAACAACCCACACACGCCATAATAGACTGAAGAGCCTTCTGATAAGGGTGAACACCGCATATAAAATTGCCAGTTAAAAGCAGACAGCTGTTTCCTGGCAGCACAAAGGAGCGCAGGGGAGTGAGCAAATTACATTTCGTTAAATTCGGGAGCGAGGCCAGGTGTTTCTTCACAAACCCATCTGTGAAGATATCAAAGAAATATAAAGTTGCGTTTACACATAAAACATGGATAATATATTTCCGATACAGGAGAAAACATTTGCGGCTCACCCCACAATATTTTGTTTTATGATCTTATTATTACAGAGTGGTCTTCATACATTTTCTCTGTTCATGCATTAGAATAGTATACAAAGCCTGTTTGTTAGGTACAATTCACACATATGTAAATTTTAATAAATTGTACCTATACGATTACTATTATGTATACGATTCTTGTGATGAAAATTATAATTTTAGTTTTATAGTAACTTAAATTGAACGATATATACACTTACGGCCTTACTCATAAAATCGACGTCAAATTAGGTAATGTTTAAAGTTGTTCCTTATCTTTTCAACAAGTCATATAGACAATTATTAATTAAGTAAGTGTAAGTAAGTGTAATTAAGTAAAGTGCGACTGCCCCGTTGGTCTAGCGGTAGTAGTAGTGCGACTGCTGATCATGAGGTCCTAGGTTCGAATCCCGGGCCGGGCCAAAAAATTAATTATTGAGTTTTTCCGTCAACAAATTCTCAGTAGTTGCCCGGAGTCAGGAAGTTGGCGGTGTCTCACCCCCGTGCCTCGGAAAGCACGTAAAGCCGTTGGTCCTGCGCCTCATCTCTCTCCGGTCTTGTCGGTTTACCGTCCCATCGGATTATGAGAGTGAGGGAATAGAGAGTGCACTTGTGCTTGCGCATACACTTGGGCACTATAATCCTATCCTACGCCGATGGCTAGCCTCCGTTGAGGCAGGCCGCCGTGGCCGGAATTCGGTCTGGAGGACATTATTATTAATTAATTAAGTGATAATCAACGGTTATAAGAAAGCTAATTAATTTCACAGACACTACTCAGTATAAATGCGAATTATTAAATATTATTTAAAACACCGGTAATTTGCTGTTATTGCTCAATATCTAAAAAATGTAATCGTGCTTTGACTGACGCAAACTATCTCAGGCTCTATCTATCTATCTATTGACATAAAAGGTTAACTAAAATTCGAGTAGTTTAAGGCAGTCCTAACATTTGTAGAAATTTAAGCTGCACAGGAAATTCTTTAGAAAAACAAACTTATAAAATGGCGGTCCTTTGAGATTACATCTGCGATATTACTGCTATTGTATTCCCTAAATTGGGTCGATTGTCAATCTCCTGGATCTGTGTCAATGCGCTGCGCAACGACGGTGGCTGTCTATCCTCACGGGAGGCTTGCGTTATACGTCGAGAAAATATTACAAAATACGCGAAGGATATTAGAAAATCGGCTAGTCACACAAAAATATACTTCCTATAGTTATATATATATATATATATATATATATATATATATATATATATATATATATATATATATATATATATATATATATATATATATAACTTCTCATATAAGCAAGTATAAAATGCAGTTCATTTGTTGAAAAATACTTCATAAAACGCATGCAATTTTTTGAATTAATTTGCCTACAAAGTCTCATTTTAATATTAAATTAATGCAGTTCCTATTTAAAGTAATATTTCGAGGGTTGCGCTGTCATATACGGAACCCTGTAATTTCTTTATATTTGCTTTTACTTCTCACAAAATTTTAACTTCTAGATATCATGACGGAACTAGATGAAAAATAAAAAGCCCATTAGGTATAATAAGTAATAGTGTTGTTTGGAGAAGGGAAATGCTGTTCAAAAAACCTTTTTAACCAATGTAGACGTATTTAAAAGTAAAACACAAAATTTAGTACTATTATTTTCATCGAACTGCATTCTAATATAATATTATATTGTTGCAAATAATAAAGTCATGCTGTTGAGAAAATAAAAGCTCTTAATAAAATTATTGTGATGTAGATAAATCTAGTTTTTGTTTATTATTTATTACATCAAAAGCATCTATAAGATTTAATGATACAATAACGTAAATTCTTGAAAAAAAAAATGCCGTCTAGTCGGTGGTGTAAAGTTTCAGTAACTTGAGTTACAGGCTTGAGTATTTCTTGGTGATTTGAGTGCAGTTTTAAAAAATTTACTCTAGTAACTAGATTTAAGACCAACTCGAGTAGCATCACTACACAGGAGCGTAAAAAATAATAAGCTACAGCTCGGTAACTGGTCCTCGCTATTCTTGAGGGTTATGAAGCAAGTCCGCCGCGCTGCTTCAGCAGGTGCGTGTCGACGGACTTCATATGCCCTCGATATTTTATTCTATAGATATGCAGGTCACCTCCCGATTTTTCCTGTAACGCAATTTTAAGCTTTGTTTTTCCACATTGACGTGGTAAATCAGCACTTAAAATTGCAATTTATATTTTTATAGGTGCCGGTGGGGATCAAACATGGAACAACCAGTAATTGTTACCAGTAGTATACCATGTTTTAATCATGTTGACTAAGGAATAAGCATTTTTGTTGTGTGTAAATGTATAGGCAATAATAGTAGTGCGTTTCTGGGACTACTGACGAATGGGACAATTTTTATTCCAAGAACTGCATGCGTAAAAATATCATAATATACATAATACATACATACTTTATTTTTATAATTAGAATGTTTTATCATATTATTGTCATTATACCAATTTATTACACTATCGTCATTATATTATAGTTTTTGCTTAGAGTCAAGATTACTCTTTGTTTCTAGTATTAAATTCATTTTATTCCTTCTTTTTGTACTGTCATCACTCTTATTTTTCTTTTCTGAAAACACAAGAATATTTATGTTAACCAAATGATAATTTTATTAGAATAATAACTATATACAAAAATTTCAAACTCTTAACAAATTATATTAATATAAAGATATATATATATATATATATATATATATATATATATATATATATATATATATATATATATATATATATATATATATATTAATAGAAATAGCAGAAACGCGTAGCCTTCTCCATGTGTCATAGAAATAAGAAAAAAAATGTTTAAAAAGTGAACAAAACTGTGAAAACTGCCAATATACTCCTGTCGGTGGGGTTGTACCCACCGGCGGAAACCATAAAAAAAATCAGCCCTAGCATACTCCTGAATGACCGCATTTCTACAGCATATATTCTACTCACGTGCTTCTTCTGCCGCACCCAACTTTCACTACCATACATTAAAAAAGGAACTAACACGGCATTTCGAATTGTCATACGTGCTTTTTGACACAGTCTGTCTTTCCACAACAGAGATCGTATACATGCTTTTGTATTTATCTGTAACTTTATGTTTCAAACGATAATTGTCGAACAGGAAGTTGCAGAGAGCAGTTTCCGTTGGAAACTCCGTCCGTTATACGCGCGAACAGTTACTTTGAGGAATTTAACTGTCGACCTGCCTCCGCGTAAGAGTCCTGTTGGTGGAATTGGACCGCTTGCTGCGACCGTCTTACTTAAGAAACTGTTTCGTAATATATTCCTACATGTATTGTTATGATTATTATATTACAACTATGATTAAACTTACAAAAACTGTGCTATTGAATCGTTGAAGATAGGTGGCGTTATAAAATCAATTATAAGGTACGTGAGGGTAATATGGGTCACCTGCTTTGCCGCCCTATAATACCAAAACTAGGAAGACGACAGAGAAAAACAAAGTCGTACACTATAACTAATATATTAAGAAAAAAACAGCATCAAGCCTTGGCAATAATTATGTACACTTAGAAAGTCAACTTAAAAAAAAACTAACTACACTCTACACCATACTAAAATCGACTAAAATATTTACTATAATATCAACTGTAAAAATAGCGTCGATAAAGCAGCGCCCTTTTGACACTTTATTATTTGATTGACCGATGAAGAGCTATCGTATCACAAAGCCATCTGTGTAAACAAGGCTGTAGTTTTAGTGCCATTTACACATTTACACACCTATTTATGTTTTATAAAAACTAAAATTACAAACGCAGTGCAGAAATTGCAGTTCATTGACACCTGCATCTACCTTCAAACAAAGAACTCCGAGGACTAAGAAGGAATACTCCACAGCCTGGAATTACAGTGGCCCTCTAACCCTTCAAACCGGAACACCACACTGCTATTCCGCAGCGAAAATAGTAAGACGGTGACGCTTGCCCAGGCGGACTTCCAAGCAGAAAAGCAATCCAACAATCTTTTCTAGAAGGAAACCACCCAGGGCATTGTTAAAATAAAGTTCTTGTACTATTCTGCACTTTTAATCATTTTTCAATCATCGCATTCAATTGATATTTATAGTAAATATAATTTTGTCTCCCAATTCTTTGGAGTAATAATTTGTACTTATTATACAGTTTAATATTGATTAAAACTACTTTTACGGATTTTATCGCGTTTATTTTACTTTATTTGCTATTTCCAGTCCGTACTGGTTTACATAATGGTTTCTTATATTTACTTTAAAGTAAAGTAAACACGATAAAATCCGTAAAAGTAGTTTTAATCAATGTGTAGTGTTCGCGTAAATATAAGAAATCATTACAGTTTAATATTGTCATGATTTATCTTTGAAAAGTTTTTATTTTTTATTTTATAATTTTATAGTTGCAATTCTCATTGACCTGTTGCTAAAGACTTTCGAAAATCATACGGCGATTATTTTTATTATTATTAACCGACTTCAAAAAGGAGAATGTTCTCTATTCGAGTGTAATTTTTTGTATGATCAGATTGTGAACCGATTTCAATTTTTTTTATTGAACTGGCTTTACCCCAAGGGTGGTCCCATTAAATTTTGAAGAAACGATTTCGCCCCCAAGGGTGGAAAATAGGGGAAAAAAGTTTCAATTTGCACTATTGTTTAAGGAATTTCATATCATATCACCTCTAAGGGTTGTAAATAAATAACTTCTTTTTTAGAAAATCGAAGTCAATTTTTAAATTTTATTAAAAGTAACTATTTTAGAACTGAAGTATCTACAACCAATAAAATTTATTGTATATATTAACAATTTAAATATGCCACGTTTTTTCATATTCTTGCATTGTTTACCGATTCGATATTAAAAATTTCAAGTCTAAAACTAAAAATTTCAAGTAATTACTAAATTCGACCCGAACAGGCACGAGAGCAAATTATCAAACGTGTTAGATTTAACTACTTTAATCAATATTATCAAACAACCTCAATAGTTTATAACACTACGTTAAGTAACGTAGTGATATAAACTGTTATGATATTTAGAATGGTAACGTACCCTTAATTAACATAATCGTTTAAATACGTTATACGAGTCGATTTAATGAAAATTATGAACACAAATGAAATATTAAAACGAATTTTGAATTTTTGAAGATATAGCCGATATAAATGATTCTTTTATTTGAATACAGTGGTGCTCTCAATCACCGGTCTGTAGTCCACTACTGGACACAGACTTTTTATTGTTTGTCATAATAATCAGTCAGTTTGACAGGCAGGTATATATTCCTGAGGTTCCAGTCATCAGTCTGTATATTTCAGGCTTATTTTACGAAAAGGTTTTATCGCCATCTGTTAGAAAGCTGGAAGACTTTCCAATTTTCGCAATTAGTTTGTGAAAGATTTACAAAATCCTTACTAACACAATAAGTATTCTTCCTGTATTACCAGGTACCCGTAATGAAGTTAACTTGGGTAAATATCCAGATCCGCAACAATTATTTACAGCCTATATAAAAATGACCCCACATACATTACCCCACATTGTCCCGTGGGTGTCATAAGATGTGACAGAGGGATACTAAACCAGGAGATGGGCAGCAGGATCTTCATGATAACAACTCAAAATTACAAAAAATCGCGGTTGCCAGTCGGCCTGCCAAACTTGGCAACTATGGCAAAATCCCCCTATATGACAATCTATGAAGGTAGCCTATGTACAGCAGTGAACTTTAATAGACTGAAATGGGATAGTAATGTATATGAAAATACTTGTTCTGTACGGGATTTGAACTCCGCCGCGCCGCCGACAATCGCATAATTACAGCGCTACCGAGCCGTCTAAATACGAATACCTACCTATAAAAATGTGCTTATGATCATTATTCGTTTCTGTAATTGATGTCTTCCTGACGAAGCTATGAAGTTGTTGCAAATATCCGCCTAATTAAATGCACTAAACTATGAAATTTTAATTTCTTACCATGCCAAGGATATAACGCTCATGGCTGCAAGCCAAAGTTGCAAGATTTTTGCTGCCCTTAGGCAATTAGTTTGATTGCGGCCTTTACATATACGATTAAAAGGAAATTGAAATTGTGTTAAACACGCGTAATTATGGATTGGCGTTTGTTTGACTGTATAAAAAACTTTACACTGTTACAAAATATATATCGTTCGTGGCTCGCTAACCTCGACCGCATCAGTTAATTTTGGTATTAGAAGTTCTCAGCCGTGAAAGATGAACGTGGGAGAGACACAAATCGGCAATGGCACTTTCGCTTTCTTGCCTTCTGAGAACGATCGGCGGACGAGAAAAGTATCAGAGATACGTAAAAACGGCTTGAATATTCGGACTAAAGAACCAGTTAAAATTTTCGATTGTTTTTAAAATCAAAGAACGGCATGGGTAGAATTAATTACTTAACATAAACGGACTGAAACCATCTTTCTATTGCGATAAATACATCTTGTACGTGATGGCTCCGTGGCGTAGTGGCTTAGCATTGAGTTGCGATTACGAGGGACGCGGGTTCGAATCCCGTACGGAACAAATGTTTGTATAAAGTAAAGTAAAGTAAAGCAAAGTTACAGCCTATGTACGCCCCACTGCTGGACACTGGCCTCCTCTCATTTCTGAGAGGGTTTTAGGGCAAGGAAGTGTCCGTCGCGCTGCCCCAATGCGTGTTGGCGAACTTCACATGTTTTCGAAATATTTTTTTTATTTCTTATTCTTCAGACATGCAGGATTCCTCACGATGTTTTCCTTCACCGCCGAACACTTGGTAAATCAGCACTTAAAATTGCAATTAACAATTTCATTGGTGCCGGCGGGGATCGAACCCGTGTTACTCGCGTTCTGTTATATTTAAAGCGAGCGTTAACCATCTGAGCTACCACGGCTAATGTTTGTATAGCCAACAAATAATGGATATTTGTCCTCGTGCTATTCATGTATGTAGCCTACCTCCACAATACAGGAAAAATCTTACTGTGAGGATAATGTAAAAAAAAAGAAACCGTATTACAGCTACTGCCAAGTTACTTTTGGGAAGTAATTTAACTCAGTACTGTTGCGGACTAAGTTTCGGGCTCGGAAGGAATTCGAGAAACTACAACTCTGTGTATTTGTGGTTTCTTCAATTATCAGGAATTGATATTTAGGTGAAACCCTTTTGTAAGCGATTTCATTACGTCAATACAGACTGAGATAAATGCGTGTTAAAATTAAACATATTTAGCTGACAATGAAAAATTGGAGATATTCCGCTTGGCAAAGGAAATCATTCAACGTAGCTTGTGTACTCGAAGTAAAAAGAAATAAAACACGTTTTAAGCTTTTCTTTAATCAGACTGCAAGTGTTATTGTGGCGAGGTAGAGCATTTTGACTTCCTCATTAATCTAGTAGTGATAACAGCAACTGCTGATCCTGTAGTTCCACCAGGTACGAATCCTGGGTTGGGCCAATGTCAGGTACTTAATGTGTATTTCTGTCAATAAGTGCTCATTAGCATCACGTAAAAGACGTTGACCCTGCACCCGATCTCGACGGAGTGAGATTAACTTTCCATCGGACTACTGCTCTGCGCAAATGGATGGTCCTCGTTACAACTTGCCCTTTGTCTGTTAAGAATACATTAATTAATTCAATACAATCTATCTCTGTTATTCTACTGCTGAACATAGGCCTCCCCCATAGAATGCATTTTCGACGTAGTAGGGCCATTCTGCAGCTGTATTAGCTATATTGTAGCACGAACGGGTCGGCTCGACCGGGGTAGGACCACGCTCTCACAGAATACTGGCATAAAATAGCAGCTTAACGCTGCACAGTGTTTCTTATGATGAGTGTAGAGAACTGGAGACCCTTTTTACTGGAAAAGAGGCATTCATCTTAGTCTTCACGGGTGACAACGCGTCTGCATTTCGATTCGTAATCGAAGATAGATGTAGATGTCTATGGGCCACAGCTACCCCTTACCATCAGGTGGACTGTGTGCTCGTTTTTCACCCTTTTTATATCAAAGAAATGCCTCATCACATGCCATAAAATATTAACGAGCAAGTCAATTTTCAATTATAAATTTCATTTATACCAGTGGGGATCGAGCTATGTTTCATCGCGTACTGCAAAATTTTAAGGCGACAGGTAATACGCTAAGCTCCCTGTATCAATAATGTAGTATCTTATTGAAGGTATTAAATTATGTGTTTCTCATCTTTGCAGAATTTTTCATTTCAATTCTTGTATTCGGATATAATGTATTCTGTCACAGGAAGATAAGTTTACAGGGTCACGCGTGGAGGCGCAGAGACTAAAGAGCAGCAAGCTACTCTTACTTAGCCGAAAAATATAGGTTTAGACTTTAGATGGAAATTTGTGAAAGAAGTGCAAGGTGGTTAGCCTATCGCCTACTCAATTACCCAATATCATATTAGTCGCCTTTAACAACATATACTAGGCAAGGAATACAGTGGGCAAATTGTCTTTTGTTATAACTACCACATAAACATGAGGTCTTTAAGTCATAGACAAACATGGAACATGAATGGTCAATATAGAATGCCAAATTACTACAATAATAGCATTCAAATGCGAAGTATAATACAAAAGCAATTATTAATTAAGATTTTTGACTTAGATGCTTGTCATTTAAGCCATGTCTTAATTTTATCAGGGATCTTCGCTTTTGTAGATATTTTCTTCACAATATGCTGATGCGTCACATTGCGAAGACAGAGCTCAACGCAGCGGCCAGTCAATGACGACAGTCACTCAAGTTCATGTGCCTAAGCGAACAAAATAATTTGAAGATTATATAAACATCGAAGCTCTTGTTTCGTCGTTTTCTCTCATATTACACGCGCAGACACGTAATGCACAAAATCGCATCACTTTTAAGCATCAAAATCCACTTTTAAACTATAATTTAAACGATAGAATTCCAGTAATGCTCTTGCAACAATCTGTCGACGGTCAAGTTCTCGCCAAGACCTCGATAGAAAAACAAATTTGAAAAGATAAATAAATATTAAGCTACTTTTTAATTACATCAAAGAAACTCTAGATATTAAATTATTAAACAAACAAGAAAGAAAGATGAAACACAAAATTTTAATCTATTTTTAAAGTACCGACTTATATATTCTTTGCATATAAATTGGCTCTAAAACTTCACAGTTTCAGTTTAGATGAAATTTCGCGAACTTGCTGCAGAACGTTAAAAAATAATTTACAAACCTTCATTCTGAAAAAATGCTTTGTACAACGTATTATGAATAAAATAAAAATTTATTGAACCGCTCTTGTATGCTTCTGAAATATTACTAGTTTAAAAGAGTTTTTGTCATGCAAATGTTTCTCTGTCTGACAGAAGTTTTTCTCAATGTGTAACATGGTCATCCGGTTAATACGGTCACTTTCTTGTAACTCAAAAACTGCAGCCTTGTTTTCACGGATGGCTCTGTGATAAGATAACTCTTCATCAATCAATCAAATAATAAAGGGTCAAACGGGCGCAGCTTTATCGACGCCATTTTGACAGTTGACATTATAGTAAATATTTTAGTCATATTATTTTAGCCATAGTAGTTTAGTTTTTTTAAGTAGATTTTTCGAAGTGTTTTTAATTATTGCCAGAGCTTGTTTGCTATTTTTTTCTTAATATATTAGTTACAGTATACTAATATAACACTTTGTGTTTTTGTCTCTGTCTTTCTCCTAGTTCAGGTTTTACAGGGCGGCAAAGCTTAGGATGACCCTCACGCACCTTAGTTGAAACTCGATATAGTTACCAAGGTTACACAATTATATTTATACATATAAATATAATTGAAGTGTCTGTCTGTAATATCGAGATAACTGCCTTATTGAGCGGTAGGTTATTTGCATGCCATTAAAACACGAATAACTATTTTGTTTTAATTTATTTGTCTGTCTGTCTGTTCGGGATAATCTTCGAAACGGCTGAGCCGAAAATAACGAAACTTCACAAACAGATAGAGAGCCACGCCAGGAGCGAACTGAAAAACTGATAAAATAAATGGTCTTTGATTATTTTAAACTTAAATAACGTCACAATTTTAAATCCTAAAAAAAAATGTGATGTTCAAGATGATGTTGTGACCAAGATTAAGAAATGAATGCTTCGGTGGTTTGGTCGGGACGATGGAAGAGTGACAAAGCAAATTTACATTGCAGATGTGAATGGCAGAGTCGGGAAGGGACGCCCTAGAAGAAGATTCATCGACCAAACTGGCGATCATTTGTAAATTTTTTTCTTTTTTAAATTCACATTAGGAGTACCCTTAACCGACGAGCGTGTATGTGTAGATATATGTATGTAACAGGATCGTGGCAAATGGAAGTCCGTACTCACCCAGAGGGTTGACAGGCGGGAGTGTTTCTATATATTTTTAAAGCCTATACAAGCGAAGCCAGGGCGGATCTCTAGTACATAAAACGTGAAATTGACCTCGAATTTTCAACTCCTGATAAACTATTTATTTTAACTGAGCTTCACTAAACTAAACGTTAGGGTTTTAATAGTAATAAGCAGACAGATACATATTTGAAGCTGAGCAAAACCAACGAGCTTGTTTTTCTAATGCTCACTTACGTGATCAAAATACTTAAATATTAAAAAAAAATAAGGCTATGAGGTTTTAAAACACCTCATAGCCTCATTCGTTTAAAGCAGGGTGAATTATGTGCAGGAGATGTGGACAATAAGAGATTTTCATTGACTGACAGTAAGGAGCAGCGTTTCCAATGTGAGGGCATCTGTCATTGCTACCGAACCCGTATAACCCAGCGTGGAGAGTATTGAACAAGACTTTCAAGTTAAGCATGAAAAGGCGTTATTTTATATCTATTCTTAAATAAAGCACTAGTGACTTTCAAAATAATAATTTTGAAAGTCACTAGTGCTTTTTTAGCAGTTATTGTAACCATTTAGATACAAATTGCATACTGATGAAACATAAACAATATTTTTTGATCTTATTGACATAATAGAAGAAACTGAACTGGTTATTTGAATAAAAAATCATGAGTGCAATTAGTTTAATTAAAATTTTCATATTTTTAAAAAATACTAAAAAAGGGTTCGAAATAATAGATTTTCTCACAAAAGAGGGAAACTTGAAAAAAAAGCAAAAATAATCGGACCGAAGCCAGGACGCGAACCGAGGCATTACGATTTCGCGACCGCTCGATATCCACTTGAGCTATTACGATCATTAACACAGTGTCAATACTTACCTTCTTATATTGTAGCAGTTTTTCATTGCCTGAAAACACGGACAATAAGACATTTTCTAAAAACAAATCCTAGCTGGATCGATTTGTTGCCCCCGAAACTCCCTGGACACCAAATTTTATGAAAATCGTTGGAGCCCTTCCCGAGATTCCGATTATATATATATATATATATATATATATATATATACCTACCAACTGGCCAGGCATACTTTGCTTGCTTTGCCCTTTCCGACGACCGTTTGTCCTTTAAAAATCAACAAATTCGCAATAAAAATTATAAGGGTCACTTATTCGGATAAAAACTATCCTATCGCTCAGGTTGGAGCAAGCAATTAAAACAAAAAAGTACACATTTACAAAATTTTATTATAATCGGTTGAGTGGTTTCGGAGTTTATCACGGACAAACAATGTGACGTGTTAATTTTTATATATGAAAATATTCATCTATCATGTTACATACGTTTAAGTATATATTATACAATTACACAACCGACACATTAATATCACGTAATACACCTACCTACCTTTATTAGTATTTAAAACAGGTTTTTCTTTTTATGTACTTAATGTCTTTTAATAATTTTTAAACAGTTTCTCCAAACTGAACAAGTCTATTTTAATGCACTTTTATTACAAGTAGTTGTAATTTTTATTATGTTTTACTGTAATATCACTTCTGTTGACGGTGGCGCCTGGTGATCCCATAGCACAGGGCAACCTAGTTTGGGCACTAGTCTCCCACCTAGATCTTATTTAGTTAGTATTTATAGCTGTTATTTAGTTGTATAAGTTTACTATTACTTAGTATATTGTAAAGTACTGATCCTATGTGGGAGAAAATATTAATATTATTATTTTGGGGTATCTCTATAGTTTTCTCATGTGGTTGGATTCTATAAATATGTATATAATGGTAAGTGAAAATAATAAATATCAATAAATTAAAATAAATACATCATAAATACATAAATAAATTATTATTATTATTATTATTACGGGGTCGTCACTGTATCACAACCTAACTGTTAGTCGAATAATATTCCTAGTACCTACGCGAGTTACACCAAAGGAACTGATAGACAAGATAAAAATTTAAGTACACGTTTCGTAACAGATTAAGTTTGTTTTGTTCCCATTAAGAAATCTTAATTGGACCCCGAGATACGTATCTGTTAAAGCGGGACTCTAATCGCCTATCCTGAAGGGAACAATGGCTTTCTAGTCGACTATATTACAGATAAGAGGTGGATAAAGATGTATAATTCAATATTGCCCTTGTAGTACTCGTTATTTTAATACCTAAATACGTCCATAATACATTCGGATACCATCTTTATAGATATAATACAGGTCTCTTTAATAAAATGTTGAATCTGAAATTGAATGCGCCATGAGTTTAATTTACTGTTCTAATACTTTGCTATATATTCGTTATATTTTTTATAGGATAGGGTGACAAACGAGCACACAGTCTGCATTTGGATTCCTAATCGAGTATAGATGTAGATATGTCTATGGACCACAGCAACCACTTACCATTAGGTGGACTGTGTGTTCGTTTGTCACCCATCCTATATAAAAAAAATAGAAGTAAGTTATTTAACGTTTTGGAAAGGTCTTTATCTAGCAATTAATTCAAAAGAAAAAAAGGAAATTAAGAAGTTTTATTTAGTTTCATTACACAAAACTTCTTCATTATTGTAAACATACTATAAAGTATAAAAATTAAAAAAAATTAAAACATGCAAATATGTACTAGGTTCCACAATTAAACTATGTAGGGCTTGTTTTCTGCGAAGGAGTCCTTCTGAGTAGGTATATCACTACATATATACATACATAAACACTCACGCCTGTCACCCAGAGGGGTAGGCAGAGACTACAGACTTCCATTAGGCACGATCCTGACAGACCTCTCTCGCCTCCTTCACATCCATATACCTACGCATCTAATCACTAATCCATATCACTGTCTAACATATTTCTGCCAAATAGCAATGTTGTGTTCCAGTCTCAATGGTATAGAGAGCTAACTAATATACCCATGTAGACTTCCTTTACTGCAGTAGTCGCTTACCATTGGGTGGACCGTAAGATAAAGAACTGCCGATCTGCCCCGGTTTCGCGCGGGTGATTTCTGGATCTCGACAACAGCGCCACCTACTGGATCTAAACGTGAATATAAACGATCATTCACGTTGATGGATTGGATGGTTTCAAAGTCTATAACGGACATAGGTAGAAACATTTTTGTGTTTTAATACAGATAGAAAAAAGAGCATCTGTCTCCTGCAAAGATATAACGAAACGCTACTATTATTTTTCGTGATATTCGATCCAAAAATTCCTCTGTTTATTTCTTTTTTTCCACTTTAAACATACTAGCTTTGCGGAATTTTCGGTGCCGTTTTTGGAACGCTTCATTATTTGTCGCTGGGGAGATAGCAGCCTTTTACTACTTCATTGCAACGATAAAAGTTGTTATATATGTATATCTACGTCATTTGTCGCTTACGTCGTTACGTATTTGAACACTCATTGTATTGATACCAATTAATCAAATTAAAGTACTGTAAGTGAGTGTGTCCCTAGCGATATGGCAGCAACTACGTGTACTATATATACTCGTAGTTGCCATATATACTTCGGGATACATATTATGTAATTAACGGCTTTACAAATCTGTTAGGCTTCGTCTTCTACTCTGGTTCTACTGCTGATATCCTCCTTTCAAATTATAACACACATAGAAAACCCGAGTATAACCCTCCCTATATAGATCGTTTTTATTAGCCTATTAGCTTTCTCGTAAAAGTACTCAAATGTTCATTTCCTAATTTAAATTAGATAATTCAAAATAATATTATTAATTATACGCGTTTGTTCATTTACATTAGCACAGTACATTATTATTAAACAATATATTCATTAAATTATTTATTATTCATTAGATATTAATTAAGACAATGAAAGTGACTCAATATTAGTTATTCTTCATGAAGGATCGAACAGTTTGCTAGCGAGCTCTAAAATATAAAACGAATGCCTTGCCCCAAAAACATAAAAATCACTATGTAGATTGTAGACATTTCGCTCCTTTTTAACCCTCTTCAAAAAGTTAAATATTTGAATGTATTTTTAATGTATGTAAAAGGATATGTTGGTGAACCGATTAAGGGTTGATTTTTCAATCCTCATATGAAAGTTATGCAACAATTGTCCGAATAAAATACTTCAATTATTTCACTTTAATTTTAAATATATATATATATATATATATATATATATATATATATATATATATATATATGTATTATATTTAAATTAGATTACATAATGTTTTAGGGTTGAAGTCAGCTTTATTTTTTAGATAATTCTTATATTTTAGGTACCACTATCGAAAGAAACAAGGGTTGTCGGGTATTGATAATATACACATCAACATCAACCTACCCTCATTCTACTTTATGGACTTTCTAGACATTGGGGAGACTCGATGTCTATAAAGTAATAAAAATGGTGATTATTAAAGTCGTAACTGGAAACATCGCTAAGGACGGTTGTAGGAATTGGGAAACAACTGTGAATTGTATATTATCGTGTATTACAATAAAAGGAACATAAAATTCAGAACTTTTTTAAATAATTCTATTTCTTTGACAAATACGAAGTTTAAAGATGAAATGATCATCGCGTCTCGTTGCAATTCACATAATATCCCATGAAAGTATACTCTTTCGATATGTAAAATTAATAAACTGACCTCAGAGATATCGCATTACAATAAAAATTAGATTAAAAATTAATTTTTATTATATATAATAGGTTCTGTGGTCACGAGTAACGTTTGCTTCCGGTAGGCCTCAATGTTTAAAGTTTCTGAACTGTAAATGCTACAATTTTAATCGTTATTTAAAAATATATAATGAAGATAATTTCGTAATGAAGAAATCAACCGCAGAAACGTCAGCTTTTTTAGAATCCGGTTCAGTCTCTTCAAGAATCCGGTATGCACACCATTTTTTGAAACGGTTGTGTCCCATTTGGGTTAAGCCTTTGTCCAGTGGGATGTGTCGCAGTCTGATGATAATGATGGCGACTACCACTGTAGTAGTCACTACGAGTATTAAGAATAAGAGAATTATAAAATATTGAATAATTTACAAAATCCGTAATAATATAACTTACCAAAACTCATGCATTACTACAAAGGTGGTAGTAGTGGTGGTGGTAGTTCAACTCGAATAGCAATGTTGAAAAATTTTACCTGCAACAAACGAAAATTTTTTTTATTAAGAAGTATAAATCACTTATTCGAATTCATTTTCTGTGCTTAAGAGGATAGAGTAAGTCAGCTCAAATTCTAATTTCGCCCCCACTTCCCCGCGCGTCGTATGCTATGTACCGACATGTTTGTAATCACTAATACTGTAAGTAGAAAGGTCGTTACACACTTATTTCATTAGGTTTATCATATTTATGCCTGTTTCTTAACGCCAATCCAGTCGCTTCTTATTTTTATCACGGTTATTTCCCATTTTAATTTTACGTCGTACTGTTGCGTAATGTATATTCTGATCGTAAGCGACACAACTTCTCCCTTCAAAAGCCTAAGCGATACTAAGGGGCGACAGGAATCAAGCTCAAGACGCCGATAGTTTAGGTAATTTCTTTTTACAGTGAAAATAATGGTATTTAAAAAAAGTAAATAACATAAGCACTGCTTTATAGTTAGTTCAGTTAGTATGCAAAGTTTCATGATCTTATTTAAAGTATTTTATGAATAACAGCGGTTTATTGTTTATTTTGGAGGTAACTTTGGATTTTTTTCTATCGAGAAAATTTTACGAAATCGTGTTTTCGTCTAACATAATCATTAATATTAATCCTCAACTTTACCATATATTTATTTCAAAATTAATGCTACAATATTTTCGGCATAACGAAGGATCTTGCTAACCCATTTGACATTATATTTCCCCTTAATAACCTAGCGGAGAGGCTTTTAGAATAGTTTTTTAAAAACAAGCACTTTATAATTTTCCTGTATCTTGTGGACCGAGCGACTGTAGAATAACATTGGGTTTTTAAATATCAGTGTAATGTCAGGGCGCTAAGTGATCACAATGTACCACATTCAATAAAACAGTAAACCAAATACCTAGTTTCGAAATAATGCGCTATATATAGAACAGCTCTTTACAAACACACGTTGGCCAGTGTTGGCAGTGGGAGATCTGTTTTCCTTTCACGGCCAAACACTGTTTGTTGATATATTGTGATCTAGGGTTTAAAGAAAAGTGCCGAGGCACAAGTAGGTACTGTCTTCATTTTTGTTTTTAATCCTCGACGAAAACTATCTGTCTATCAGTGGCAACATAGCTCCTGAACGATTTTGATTAGGTATTTTTCGTTTGAAATGTGTCTTAATCGTAAGTAAGCGGTGCCAAGTTGACAGTCGGCATATCGAAGTGCTCAAGTGTTTGCCAGGTAGGGCAACGATGGCTATCCGAGTACAGAAAGAGAGTACGATACCTATCCAACTGCAGAGGGTGTAAGACAGGGTGACATTATATCCCAGAAACTCTTTACCGCTGCATTGAAAGACGTTCTTAAGCTACTGGACTGGAAAGGAGAAAGGAAGTCGAGTAAATCACTCACTCACCTTCGATTTGCCGACGATATAGTCGTTATGAAGGAATAGGTGAAGTACCTAATCACTATGTACAACGACCTCAGTAGTGCCTCCCAACGGATAGGTTTTAAGATGAACATGGACAAAACAAAGATCATGTTTAATGTCCATGTTATACCTATGCCGGTAGTAGTTGGGAGAACTAAGCTCGAAGTTGTTGCCGTTTACCTGGAACAAATAGTCCGACCAGGTAAGTCCAACTTCGATCGAGCGGTCAATCGACGGATTCAACTCAGCTGGGCAGCTCTCGAGAAATTACGACACATCTTCTCGTCAGGTACACCCCAAAACTTGAAAACGAGATTGTACAATCAGTGCGTGTTGCCTGTGATAACTTATGGCTGCTCAGCGAGCTATTGAGAGGGCTATGCTCGGGGTTTCTTTGCGCGATAAACTTAGAAACGAGGATATCCGCAGTAGAACCAGAATAACCGACATTGCCTAACGGATTAGTAAGCTAAACTGGCAATGGGCCGGCCGGCCATAAAGCTCGAAGAATAGACAACCGATCGGGAACGAAGGTTCTCGAATGGTAGCCTCGTAACATTGGTTTGTGGCATTTCTTGGGGGAGGCCTATTTTCAATAGTAGACTTGTAAAGGGCTGTAATGATGATGATGATGGTGAAATAATTGAAATCATGTGTGAATTATATTAACGTTAAAAACATAATAACTCTACCACTGGTCACATATCGGGTTCAGATTTTGTGATTTCCTTTTTTGGCACATAGCCAACATAGATTGTGAATATGGAGAAATTTTGGTACATAAATATCGCGCCATCTATCTAGGTCACCTAAGGCAGAACATTATCCACCGGTCCTTATATATATATACATATATATATATATATATATATATATATATATATATATATATATATATATATAAAACTAGTTTTAAACAAGCGAAGCCCAAATATTTTAGCAACCAATTCTAGGAACATGAACGTGATACGCGTTGCTCTTACGACCCGTAAACCGGTAAACGAACTAGTGAACTAATATCACACGTTAATATTCCGGAATTTCGGGTTCAAATAGAACGGAATATTAAATTTGTTCACTTTAAAATGTTTAATTTAATGCTTTTACGGGACGTGATCGGACTATAAAGTGAAATTTATAACATATTTAAAGGAAAATTTTCCCAGCACATATCCGTAAAGGGATCGTTATACCCGTACGCGTCATACATTCCGAATAATCAATTTTTGCTATTTGAATATTTAAACGTAGAGAAGATCATATCATATTTTTAATTAATTTTGTGATATATTGATATTCAGTCAGTTTCATAAGTTTCTGTAAGTACTACAACTACGTCACGATATCCGTTGGACAGAACGTTGTTCGGGTAAAATTAGGGACCACATTACTAGGCGTTTCGTCTTATAGCAAGCGCTCTGTCAAAGGTCTAAATATAAGGTTTTCAAATCCTATTGGAGCCTGTTAGAGTCTTCGACTAGCATCCTTAGTACTCCGCAGACAGGTGCCAGTACACAGGCGCACCTTTCAGCGGAGTAAAATACATGAAGGAGTTGTCTTTCCCGAAAAGGGTTCGTTAAGAGGCGGCTATTACTGTTAGAGCCGCCGATGTATGCGGAAGCGTTCTCGTGGCCCTGCTAACATACGGCGAAGGTGGAACACCATATGGTTTTACTCTGTGCGAGTCCGACATAACCCTTCCTTGGGCCTGCGAGGTGAGTGTGCGTGGGCATATCCCTATGTAAAATATTATATATATATATATATATATATATATATATATATATATATATATATATATATATATATATATGTATATATATATATATATATATATATACATATATATATATATAATACGCAATTTTTTTAATATAACAGGCAGCATACGAGCCGGAGCAGGAGCGACTCACCTGCAACCAGGAGAATTTTAGGTGCGTTGCCTGCCTTTCAATAAAAACGGTAGGCTCTTTTATTGAAGGCCCCAAAGTCGTATGGGTCCGGGAAATCGCTGGTGCTAGCCGATTCCAAAAGGAAATAGTACGAGGAAGTATACTAAGAGAAGTACATCATTATCATTTTTCATCATTACAACCCTTCACAAGTCCACTGCTGAACATAGGCCTCCCCCAAGTAATGCCACAAAGCACGGTCAGAGAAGTACACTTATTGTTATTCGCGCAGTGGTGGACGGCCAAACATCCAGATGGTATGGATGGTATCACGAGTTTTGTCATGACGTGGGCGGTAAAATTTAGCGGCTGAAATCTTGAAATCACAAAATTGTCGGAACGATTCCCCTGAGCACTCCCCGTGCAATGCAATAGAATGCAAACGGTTGCAACATCTCTTCGCAGCGCCAGTTGTCAAGCCGATCGGAAAGAACACAGTCGTCGACGATTCAAGCCCCACTACACAGGATGCGGTCAAGGTCAAATTGATATTCTACTGCAAAAAAAAGAATTTTAATTTTGATTACGTACCGGTGAAGTAGAATTTGTTTAAAACGAACAAGAGCAGAGACTACCTACGCAGCACATGCTAACGCTTAAGTTATCCAACTAAAACTAATCACAATTCCAAAACGAAGCTAGCAGACGCAGACAATTGCTTCACTAATGCAGATCACATGTGTTTCTATATGAAATAGCGCATTTCGCCAATTGCTACTCAACGATGCAGAATTTCGCCACGCCAATAACGTATTTGTTGTGTTGAGCATAAACACTGTATTCCTATCGCATCTTCCTTTGAGTTGATCAGGTCTTTATCCTTGTGAAATTGTAATTTTTTTCTCTGCAAGTTATTTAACCGACGCCGGTTTGTGGAGTATGTTATAGTGGTAGTTTTATATAAATTGCTTCAATTATCGTGAAAGCCGGTAATATTATAGCCTGCATGTGAAAATATCCACTAATATTAGGTCGGGGAAAAAGTTTCTTCGTATTTAATGGACAAATTAAAGATATATATATATATATATATATATATATATATATATATATATATATATATATATATATATATATATATATATATATTTTCAAAGTCTAATTACATTTAATTATAATATATATGCACCATTTCGTTTGATAACTTGTTGCCATCTTGTAAGTAGTGAGATAATTCCGTAGCTGTAGAAGTCTTGGGATTTGGTAAAATAAAAATGCGACAACTAATTTTGACAGTCTTCTCTTGATGTTAACCTAACACTAACCAAATACATAATTCTGAAGAGACCGAAGCAGGTGACAATCAAAGGGTACAAGGTCAGGACTATATGGTGGATGCAAACATTTCCCAACCAAACTCTCTCAATTTTTTCTGAGTGGCAAAAGATGTGTGTGATCTGGCATTATCATGATAAAAGACCACTCCCTTTCTGTTGATTAATTCCGGCCATTTTATCTCAATTTCTTACTTGAGTCTCAATAGTTGTAGGCAGTAGAGATCCGACTCGATGGTTTTTCCCCGTGGTAAAAGCCCATAATAAATGATACCCTTCCAATCCCACCGAATACACAGCACCACCTTATTGCGTGTTAATCCGGGTTTCGCTACAGTTTGTGAAGCTTGACTACCCTTTGATCATGATCTTTTTCACACGTTCTTGTCGTAAGTAATCACTTTTCATCACTAGTGACCAATATTTTTAAAAATGGTTCGGTTTCATTACGTTTCAATAGAGAAGTGCAAATGAGTACACGATTAATTAGGTTTCTTTCAGTGAGCTCGTGTGTAACCCAAATATCGAGCTTTTTTGTATAACCAGACTTTTTCAAATTAGTCAAAACTGTTTTATTGTCAATTCTCAATTCCTCGGTTATATCAGTAGTTACGATATGCCAATCTTTCTCCACTTGTTCAAAAATGACATTGATTTTATCCGTGTGAGGGCGACCAGAGCGAGCTGTATCTTTGACGAATTGCCGGAATGAAAACGTTTGAACCAACTTTGTGCTACTCTTACTGACACTGCATTAGGTCCACAAACGTAACTAATTTTTTTCGCGGCTTGAGTCGCATTTTTCCCTTTTTAGTAATAAAGCTTATGAATGTATCAAATTTCTTCGTTAGATTCACTCATTTTGGAGGACAGAAAAGCAATTGAAAAATGGCGGATAAGTGTTTTTATGTGTGTTCTCAGATGCGTCGCTTATGCTACGCGCTCAGTAAAAATTTTGATTTAAATTAGATTTAGATTTTACATTTAAAAAAAAAAACTTAACATCTAGATCAAATGTTAAGTTTTTTTTAAAATGTAAATAAATTGCTCAATAAAAATCAGTTTGGTTTTACCAGTTGAGCTAATCAAACATATTTTCTGCGCGTGGGAGAATTCAGAAGATGCTTTGGGTATATTTTTTAATCTTTCTAAAGGCTTTCGAGTGTGTTCACCATGACATTAATCAGGAAGCTACATCATTGTGGTTTAAAAAACATAGCGCTTAAACTTATTACGTCATATCTAAATAAAAGAACGCAAACAGTTGTTATTAATAGGACCTGTTCTCCCGGATCGGTAGTATCTATAGATGTTTCTCAGAGCTCAATGCTTGACCCCCTTCCCATTCATAGTTTATACTAATGACTTGCCTTACTTGGTAGGGAATAATCATGATATAGTTTTATTTGCTGATGATACTTCCTTGATTTTGCGACTTAAAAAGCAAATTACTGAAATATGACGTAGTGAATAATGTTATGCCAAAAGTAGTAAACTGGTTTAACGTCAATAATTTCCTTTTGAATGGTAATAAAACGAAATGTATCAAATTCACCACACATAATGTAAAACAGGTGAATACCAGTGTATTTTTAAACGAGGAGGAGGCATTGTTGAATCCACTGTTTTTCTCGGAATTACAGTTGACGCGAAGTTTAAATGGGGCTCTCATATATTTAAACTAGCTAGCAAACTTAGTTCTGCAGCATATGCTGTAAAAAGATCAGAATAATGATATTATATTATATACAATATTAATATTAGTTTAATAATATTAGTTTATTATAGTTATTTCCATAGCATAATGGAATATGGAATATTGCTATGCGGGTAATGCGACGGCATTGAAACTATTTTTCTTTTGCTGAAGAGTGCCATATGAGCAATTTATAACCTAGGTCCGAAGGAATCCCTTGGAGAAAATTTTAAAGAAATAACTGACAAACTCGTATATTAACTTTGGCCTCTCAATATATAACGCTAAAACAAAAATAGTTTTTTATTTAATTTGCTTAAATTGTGCTTATTCCTAGTATTTACATTCTGTAAATTTACATTCTGTAAATACTAGCAATAAGCACAAGTTCGTTATATCAGTCACTCGATTCCAGAGTCAGTAATTCCTTCATGGGTTCAAGTCCAACTGATAGAAAATGAGTGGAGTACTTCAGTTACACATGAACTTGTGCTGCAAAATATCACCTCCAGAGTTCTGACGTAGAGAGAGGTGATAAACACTTACTTGTGATTATATATATATATATATATATATATATATATATATATATATATATATATATATATATATATATAAAGATAAACATTCATACGCAATGTATACGCTTTTAAAAGAAAGTCCCAGAAAATAAGCACACTTTATCTATCAAAATGTTTAAAATATTAATTGTTTAGTGAGGGTTATTACTACTACTGTACTCTTTAGTAGTAAAGAGTACATGATTGATAACAACCCCTGGTAATGAGGTGATCTATATCTCTGATATTTTTTACACTAAATACAGAAAATTACTTTTAAAAATAATAGAAGCATGAAAACAAGTGATTTTTCTCGATACATGTGTATTTTTATTATACTAAGAGTTAAAAAAAGAAAGACATTTTTAGCTCAGAAATTTACTGGATTTCCATTAGGTGAGAGTAGAGTACAACCTCAACGCTTCGCGTATGAGGCGTGCAAATAATATGCTTCTCTTAAATGTTAAATTTAAGAGAAGAAGAATTTAATCAACTTCTGCAATTTTCTTCTGTGAGATAAATTAAATGAAATAAATTCTTGCATTATTATTCACACACATAAAGTTAACATTTTAAATTACTATAAAATTTTCTTCTATTTGCAAACCAAAAAATTTGTCTTTTCAAAATTAAGAAATAAAAAATCTGACTTAAATATACCTATATACTTTTGAATAAAAGGTAAGCAATATTTAATAATTGAAAAGTAAAGTTTATCAAAAATTTATTCATCAATACTTCTTGCTTTGGTAATATGACCTAAGAAATGAAAGTCAGTCTAGAGTGTCATCTCACTCATCATTTAAGGCGTTACGAAGGTAGCTGCATGTCATTCTACATAATGAAAACACTCTTTCAGATTCTACACTTGTTGGAGGAATCGCTAAAAAAAATTATATGCCCTCGTTAAGGTGAAACGACAGGGTAGCCTGCGAATTTTAAATTTTCTTACGTTTTTTGCTATTTGCAGGTCAGTGTGATATTGTATATTTAAGTAAATATGATTCGCGACCGTAACAAGTATGTGTTCATAGAATTATTACCATTAAAATCACCAGAGAGAGGAGAGGGTTGTAAATGAGTTTTTCTGGACTATTTCCAATCATCACTATTATTGGCATCACTAGTAACTCTTAGCAACAGCTTTTAAATAATATTTATTTAAGGTGAAAGCGAAAGGGTAGTCTGTGAAATTCAAATTTTCTCACGTTTTTCATGTTTCATTCATTCATTACATTCATTCATGGATTGTATGAATAGTCATACAATGGAATTATAAGAACTAAGAAGGTTGTATTGATGATTATAATGATTTTAATTCAGTAAATACATACTCGTTACGGTCGTGATCATTTTTATTTCAACACACAGCCTGACACTGACCTGCAAATTGCAAAAAACATAAGAAAATTTAAATATAAATAAATTTGAATTATCTGTGTGTAATATCGAATTTTATTATTTTTTCGTCTTTCGGCGCTAATATGCTTAATGGTTGAACTGATTGTGATGAAACTCTACGAACAGAAAAAAATAGCGAAAGAGGTAAATAGCCCTTGATGATTATCCTAAACCTGAACGATGCCACAATAATAGATCCACGCCAGGCGAAGCCGGGGCAGGCCACGAGTTTAAATAAATGACTATCTGAAATATATAACAGTAATCTCGTAGTTGACTTCGTGTTGTGTTGTACATTCGTAAATTAACACATTATTCTCAAATAAAAAATGCAAAGCAAAACGGAAATACAAACTAAAGTAACGACGCGCAATTTGAAGGGCCGGCAGACATCTGCCCACCACGAACAATTACTCTATGGAAAAACCTTTTTACGTCTGAGTATTTTCATCCGGCTCTTTGAGGTTTTGAGAGCGTCGTTCCAACTGAATGGACTCCTGTAGGGTATGCTTTTGTACTGATTTTAAATAGTTATACTTTCAACGTAACCAAAGCTTTATTTAACACAAAGTTAACCGTCACTATTTTCATTATGTTTTATTTATATTTTTCACGATATAAACGAAGCGCATCCAAAGGACTCTCTTTTCGTAATTTTTTCGAATATACTGTTGTATTATTTTCTTATTTTAATATTATTGGTATAATTTTACATATCCTATATTACGTACCTACACATCTGGTGATAAGAGGACCGGTTCTTTTCTCATTGAAATCATCAGTCGCGGATACAGTTCTTAAAGGAACTCTATCCGCGACTGCTCATCGCTGCTGATGATAAGAGTGCTGGTTCTTTTCTCGACCAAAGGCTAAGTCATATTCAGCGAGGAAACGCAGCGAGCGTTCTTGGCACGATACCATAGGAGTAGGACTATGATAAATTGTTATTAGTTTTTCGCAATCGCAATCGGGATCTCGGAAACGGCTCCAACGATTTTCATAAAATTTAGTGTCCAGGGAGTTTCGGGGATAATAAATCGATCTAGCTAGGATTTATTTTTAGAAAATGTCTTTTTGTCCGTGTTTTTAGGCAATGAAAAACTGCTACAATATCGTTAGAATAAGAAGGTAAATTTTGACGGATTGTTAGTGATTATAAATAGCTTAATAATTGGTATAATGGTCGGTCACAGAATCGTAAAACCCCGGTTCGAGCCCAGACCGACCGACCGACTTTGTTAACTTTTTTTTCATGTTCCTTTCTTTTTTGAGAAAATCTATTTTTTCGAGTCCTTTTTTTAGTATTTTTTAAAAACACGAAAATTTAAATTAAAATAATTGCACTCATGATTTTTATTCAAATAACCAGTTCCGTTTTTTCTGTTATGTCGCTAAGATCAAAAAATATTATTTATATTTCATCAGTATGTAATTTGTATCCTAAATATAATTTCCAAAACACACGAATTAAAAAAAAATCTAGCGAAAAATACCGAGCAAAGCTCGGTCAACCAGGTACTAATGTGTTAATTTACGAATGTACAACATAACACGAAGTCAACTACGAGATTACTGTTATATATTTCGGAGAGTCATTTATAACTCGTGGCCTGCCCCAGCTTCGCCTGGCGTGGATCTATTATTGTGGCATCGTACAGGTTTAGGATAATCATCAAGGGCTATTTACCTCTTTATTTTGTTCTGTTCGTAGAGTTTCATCACAATCAGTTCAACCATTAAGCAGATTAGCGCCGAAAGACGAAAAAATAATAAAATTCGATATTACACACAGATAATTCAAATTTATTTATATTTAAATTTTCTTATGTTTTTTGCAATTTGCAGGTCAGTGTCAGGCTGTGTGTTGAAATAAAAATGATCGCGACCGTAACGAGTATGTATTTACTGAATTAAAATCATTATAATCATCAATACAACCTTCTTAGTTCTTATAATTCCATTGTATGACTATTCATACAATCCATGAATGAATGTAATGAATGAATGAAACATGAAAAACGTGAGAAAATTTGAATTTCACAGACTACCCTTTCGCTTTCACCTAAAATAAATATTATTTAAAAGCTGTTGCTAAGAGTTACTAGTGATGCCAATAATAGTGATGATTGGAAATAGTCCAGAAAAACTCATTTACAACCCTCTCCTCTCTCTGGTGATTTTAATGGTAATAATTCTATGAACACATACTTGTTACGGTCGCGAATCATATTTACTTAAATATACAATATCACACTGACCTGCAAATAGCAAAAAACGTAAGAAAATTTAAAATTCGCAGGCTACCCTGGCGTTTCACCTTAACGAGGGCATATAATTTTTTTTAGCGATTCCTCCAACAAGTGTAGAATCTGAAAGAGTGTTTTCATTATGTAGAATGACATGCAGCTACCTTCGTAACGCCTTAAATGATGAGTGAGATGACACTCTAGACTGACTTTCATTTCTTAGGTCATATTACCAAAGCAAGAAGTATTGATGAATAACTTTTTGATAAACTTTACTTTTCAATTATTAAATATTGCTTACCTTTTATTCAAAAGTATATAGGTATATTTAAGTCAGATTTTTTATTTCTTAATTTTGAAAAGACAAATTTTTTGGTTTGCAAATAGAAGAAAATTTTATAGTAATTTTAAAATGTTAACTTTATGTGTGTGAATAATAATGCAAGAATTTATTTCATTTAATTTATCTCACAGAAGAAAATTGCGGAAGTTGATTAAATTCTTCTTCTCTTAAATTTAACATTTAAGAGAAGCATGTTATTGCACGCCTCATACGCGAAGCGTTGAGGTTGTACTCTACTCTCACCTAATGGAAATCCAGTAAATTTCTGAGCTAAAAATGTCTTTATTTTTTAACTCTTAGTATAATAAAAATACACATGTATCGAGAAAAATCACTTGTTTTCATGCTTCTATTATTTTTAAAAGTAATTTTCTGTATTTAGTGTAAAAAAAACTGAAAAAAAAATTCCGAGGGTGTCCGGATACGTGCGGATGGCGCACGATTATGGCCGTTACAATTAATGTATCAAAATAATTCTTTTTTTCATTAGGTTTAAAATCTCAACGCACAGGTTCTTTTTAAAAATCTGTAATTTGGTCTCGTTTAATTGTAATTAATGAAAATGTAAAATAACAACTGGTTTCTACAAAAAAATATTCCCACGGATCTCTTCTTTCGTCTCAAACATAGAAAAAGAGATATTTTTCTTCATCAAATGACATTATGAGGCGTGCACTTTTGGGTTTTTTATTATTTTTGTAACTAAAGTCTATCTAGTAAGATTGATAGTTGGTGATTTATGCCAATAAGTATTGAAAAAATATTGTTCGTCTTATTTTGTTTTGAATCTCTACTTAAGTGTCAGTGTGCTACAAAACATCAACGAATTATGTGCTATATATAAGTTAAAAGACACACCTTAAGTAGAAAGCATTCGAAAAATTCGTAATATTCGAATAATTCGAATAGTATGTCGGGAACAATTCGAAATATTCGAATAGTAAAATTGAACAAATACTGCAAGCCCTACTTACAATGAAGCGTGGAATTGCGGAGACACTACGCTCTCTGAAACAAACCTGAAATATTGTTGTCGAATTGTGATTTTATAAAATTGGCAGGTAAAATGACGCTGGATCACCATGGCGATCCGTCCTGAGAATCGGACGGATTGATGACGGACAATTTTGTGAGCGTGTGAAGACGCTTATGGGACTTCATGAGCTAATAAAAAAGCGTTATTGTTTGAGCGAGTTATTTCCAAAAAGCACAGATATTATTGGCACAAACCTACACGTTTAATTTGTACCAATTTAAGTTTGCTTAAACACGCTGTAAAGTCTATACAATGTGGACGCGCTATAAGAAAAATACCTAGTATTTCTAAGATTCACCTCCGTACCGCTACAGCCTATTAAAGTCAACTACTAGGCCTCCCCCACAGATTGTGCCTCATAGTAAATAAATATCCCCCACATTTGCCATAGTTGCCACGCCTGGCTAGAAGACTGGCAACCGCAGTTTTTGATTTTTAGTCGTTATTAAAAAGACGCGACAGACCCACGGGATGATATGGGCTAGTTGATTATCTTACACCTCCACTACACGGTATGAGTTAATTCAACTGCAAATATTATTTAGACTGTACGATCATTTTCGGTGAAAATATGTCACTTTATTCGTATTTTTGCCCCCGGTGACTTTTTTTCTTTGTTACGTTTCACCGCAGGCATATCGGCTTTTATTTCACCAAGTTAATGTTTGAGCGTTTGCACGTTGTTTCATTATCCGTAAAATGCACCAATATCACCACGAAGTTCAGACTTCACGTCTACAAGTATAATTTGGACCAACTTAAGTCTGCATAAACACGTTGTAAAGTATGTACACAGAGACGGGCTATAAGCGAAATACGCTCCTATGTACATCAGTTTCCCCATGTGTTAACTCAACAGCAAATATTAAGTCTGTAACGATCATTTCTGTAACCGAAGATCTGTCGCTTCGTTCGTATTTTGCCTCGGTGATTTTTTTTTGTTATTACGTATCCCCGCCGGCATTCAACTCGGCTTTTATTTCACTACGCTTCGGATTTACGCTGACGGGGCAACATGTGCGGAGACAATGTTTCGCGGAAAATAATGAGGCGCCTATTTACCTAGTCGTAAAAATATTAAAATCAGTTATAATATTCAGTATTATAATCAGAGTCAGAAAATTGAAATTGTTGAATGTATATGTTCTCTTAAATATGCGTATTGTGCTCGAATTTGTTAATGTTTTAAAGCGTAATTACTTAGGCAATAAAATTCTTGAAGGTATTATTTAAATGTAAATGAACATAAAAAAGGACAGTCGAGTCTTACAAAAGAACAATTATGATGAAGCTTTTTTCAGTTTTTATTTTTGCAAAAATGTATTCGTAACATTACCTTCAAGTTTTTGGTATATTTTCGAAACATTCCCTAACATTTGACATGTGCTTACGTTATAATTACTTCCAGCTATACGAAAGTGACTGCTTGCCCACTTACCGATTGATTAGTTACACTTTTTATAGGATAAGGGTGACAAACGAGCACATAGTCCACCTGATGGTAAGCGGTTGCTGTGGCCCATAGACATCCACATTAGTCTTCAATTAAGAATGAAAATGCAAATGCGTTGTCACCCCCTGAGGGCTAAGTTGGAAGGCCTCTTTTCCAGTAAAAAGGGTCTTCGGTTCTCTACACTCACCCAACGAAACACAGCAGCATTAAGCTACTACTACTATTTGTCGCTGATATTCTGTGAGAGCGTGGTCCTTCCCCGGTCGAGCCGACCCATTCGTTCTACAACTATACTACTAATATATCTGCAGCATCACTTTACCACGTATAAAAAAATAAAAAACAAACTTTGAATAAAATTAAAAGCCGACTTCTAACAACTAAAAAGTATAAATCATTTCCACACGCTGAGGTCGATGCTAAGTCAAGTGTATTAAAAAGATAATTACAGCCCCGACTTCAGAATGTGAAATTGTTTTATTATTTTTAGTTCTTGGAGCCCAGTTTACGTTGTTTTATTAAGAGTTATGGTTTTAGCCTTTTGATTGAACTGAGGAATATTACAATCTCTGTGTCAGTATGTCAATAGTTATTAAAAACTTCACACCTATTATTGCACCCATACTAGTGGAATTTTTCTCCAAATTTATATGTGAATGTTTTACCACTCATGAAGCAAAAAATGAAAAATCATCAAAATCACATCAGCTCTTAATTTAACATAGTGTTCTCTCTAAACTAATGCTTAAGATACACCGGTTTACAGCAGCATTAAGCTGCGGTGTTTCGTATGGTGAGTGTGGAGAACAGGAGAACCTTTTACTGGAAACGAGGCATTCCATCTTAGTCATCAGGGGTAACAGCACATCTGCATTTTGATTTTTAATCAAGGAAAAATATAGATATCTATGGGCCGTTGTATCCACTTACCATCAAGTAGACAACACAGTCCTCTTTTGCTCGGCTCGTTTATCACCCTTATTCTATAAAAAACATGGCAGTAAGGAGAAAGTTGCACCTGTCTTTTCTACTATTTGGAGTGTTTACCCCCACATAATCTATATTATAACAAATAAAATTGAAGTGTATGTTGAAGTTTTTTACTAAATACATATGAATGTGTACACGGTACTTATAACAAAAAAACAATTATTAAGTTATTTTTTTCTGTCTGTCCCTCTGTTTGTGCCGGCTAATCTCCGAATGTGGACGTGGACCTGATGTTATAAGGAGTAACTTGAGCTACTTTTATTTCAAAAAAAATGTTAGTGTTTCGCGAAAAAAAAAACTTACGAAATTCGATTCGAGTGTCGAAGTCGAAGTCGCGGGGAACATGTAGCCCTCAATAATAAGATAGATAGGAGGAAAGTATAAAATAGGAGGAAAGTATAAATAATTAACAAAAGTATACAACAAGGTCTGCTACTGGGCCCTTGACAACCACCAAGCAAAGGCCAGCTTCTTCTCATTAGACGTTATTTCAAATATTCCGCTACTTGGTACTGGAACGATTTTCCACCACATTTAAGAGACGAGTTACACCACATTTAAGAGAAGAGAGTTGATGAATTTGTTAAAGTGCAGGCTTGAAGCAGCAGTATTATATTCAAAACAGTGCTCTTTAATAACATTAGCTTTTGTATAATATGCATATGTGTTAAATGTCTGGGGAAGCAGTTGGATTCCATAGACGCTTTTTCATGTATTATGCAGACGACTGTGTTAGCGATGGCTTGAACAGTTTTTGTTTGCTCGCTTGCATGAAACTGGATGTTTTTTCGGCCTTTAAGAGTTTAAAACGATAACTTATTTCTCAATTACTTGGGCAAGAAATTTAAACAAATTGAGAAAGTTGAAGTGAATATTGCTTAAATATATGTTCTTATCAAGTTATTTTGTTAATCATCATCATCAAACTGTTTGACAGCTCCTGTCTATTCTGGGAGAGGTAAGCACTGAGCTTAGTTTGCCGCTTTGTACAAATGTTAGCGTAAAGCATATTTTATTTAAAACGTTTCTTTTTCTTTAAAAAAAAAGAACGTAACCCTGACACTAGGATTTTCTCCTGTATCGTGGAGCAAGTTTATAAACATAAATCGCACAAGAACAAATATCCAGATCCGGAACAATTATTTATAGGCCATACAAATACTTGTCCCGTGCGGGATTCGAACCCGCGACCCCCAGCGCAGCCACTCGTTGCTAAGCCTAAGTTACTAAGCCACTGCGCCACGGAGCGCAGTTATAAACAAACTTACAGTCTATCTGATGGTAGTGGCTTCTACTTTCCATGGACACTTCAGACAGCCAACAAACAAAGAAGGCTGTAGATACGTTGTCACCTCTGCGGACTGAACGGAATGCCTCACAGCCAAAGTTATACTGGCTTTATATACTCTTCAGACTGACAGAGCAGTGCAAGCGCTACTATTTGGCAACAGAAACAGGTAAGAAGTTCGTACTTACCCAGATGGACTACTAGGGAGAAAATGCGCCCTACCTAGTGTTACCATTATTAACTACCATCATGTTATGGTACCATTTTAAAATAATATGCATGAATGTTATTGTCTATTGAATTAAACATTCTGCAAATGCGAACAAATTTTTGTACACACCAATCGAAACTATAATGTAAACTTCCTTCTAGCATTAGTGGTTCACGGAACGGGAAGTGTAAAATGTTCCAACTGTTACAGCCTATTCAAGTACAATGCTGATCATGGGCCTCTCCTATAAGTTGCCTCATATGGGGGATATTTATCATAGTTGTCAAACATGGCAAGCGGCTTGGCAACCGTAGTATTTTTTAATCGTTGTTGGGAAGACGCTGCTGCCAATCTTCTGATTTGTTTCTTTATGTCGCCTCTTACGATACCCACGGAATGATATGGTGTAGTCACAAATATCGTAATAATAACAATTATTGCGATTTCTGTGGGTTTAGTGGATATTCTTACCGCCACTACACGCTACATGGTAAAATGTTTCAAAGTTGATTTAAATCTACACTTTCATTTATCTCAATCAATTCTCAACATGGTCATCATAGTTAAAACCTGTGAACTGTTTAACAGCTGGGCAAGTCGAAACAGCCTTTCCCAATAATGCATTTATTACGATTAAGTACAAATATTTTATTTTTCTAAATGGAAAGACTAGTAAAAATTATTAAATAATACTAGCTTTTATTATTAAGCTTATTAAAATTAATAAATTACTAAAACCATCCATATTTTTTTAGATGTAATGTCCTTAAGATCATCATTAGTATAATCGTAATCATTATTACAGCCCATAAAAAGTCTATAGCTGAAAATAGGCATCCCCAAAGTTTGTTTCATAGAAAGGATACTTGTCAAAGTTGCCACGCTTGGCAAGCATGTAGTAGGTTCTTTTGAAGCGCCCCTACACGGCGAAGATATTCCTACAAACTTTGTATAATACCGATTTCCTGTTAATGATTTATTAAACTCTGAAACTTATTCGCTTCGTGTAAGTTTGAAGAAAATCTGCAGATGAGGGAGAACTTCGGAATAGTTCAAGAGGAAAGTTGGAAAACTAATATTGATGCTTCGTTTGAGATACGTTAATTTGCTTTGCAGTTCTTTATTGAGAATTCAAGGAGTACTTAGATACCCTATCTATTCTTATGTAAGTAATTTATCCTGTGTACTTTAATTTTCTTCTCATTTTTATCTGTTGGACCTTTCCAATAGCAGAAGGGATTTAACATAAATCAGAGGTTGCCTTTGATGATTTTGGTCACCTTTGTGAAGACTTTATACATGTAATTATAAATATGTTTTATATGGTTTATGTGGTTATAAATGGTTTATAAATATGGTTATATTCATAGCTCTCACTTTCAGAGTCCAAACGATCTTAGGCACATCACTAAATCGCTTCTCATGACTGATGGAATGGTTTATTTTCCCTTATGACACAAGCACATAGTGTACTTTAATTTACCTTGAATGCTAACATAATTGTTTCTTATTTTTACTAACAGTTTTTACTTACTTTTCATGGAAAATTAGGCTTTTAATAAAAAGTAAAAAGCCCATTTTAAACAAATAAAAATAATAAAATAACTTCCGCATGATAGCTTTAGAATTCGTGGCTTTAACACTTCTACAGTATCTATCTGAATATGATGATAAATAAAAAAATATGGGTTATGTTTACGATTTATTAATTTAAATAAGCTTACTTAATGCAATGTAGCGGTAGTGTAATTATATCCACTACCCCATATCATCCCGTGGGTGTCGTAAGAGCCGACAGAGGGAAATCAATCAGGACATGGGCACCAGCGTCTTCCTAATAACGGCTAAAACTAAAAACTGCATTTGACGACTCGCTATTCAAGCCCCTCTCAACTTTTAGGCAATCACAGGCCGTAACGCTAACGGTAACGGTAACTTAATGCAGTAAACTTTTTAGTAGTCTTTCCAGTCAGAAAATGATGGCACTAAATTGGAGTAAATATTAATTTTACACAAGTAAAACTATTAACAAAGACGTTT